>CM060905.1:938786709-941286709 GCA_030737815.1 Allium fistulosum | reverse complement strand
CTTCTCATGTGTTTTTATTTCTTGCTAGCGACAGTGGCTTTGCGGTCGTAGAGAATGACCTCCTGGTTCAGATGGCTACAGAAATAGAAGCCATCACGGGAAGGGATAGGTCGGCCTCTTACTTGATTAGGAACGCTACACTTCTGGGGCACAACCTGATCCTACCACATCAGTCTGTGGTCAAGCAGAGAGACACGGCGGAAGAGAGGGCTGCCAAAGCCACAGGAGGGGCCACGACGAAGAGCGGCAAAAGGAGACCCTTCTCGGCGCATCCAGTCGCCGGGGGGAAGAAACTCAAGAAGTCTGATGGACCCTCTCCCAGCACACATCCAGATGTTCAGGGAGGAGGATAAAATGGAGGGTGAAAAAGGCGAGGATGAAGGAGGTGAGGCGGAGAGAGGAAGCGGTGGAGAAGGTGACGGTGATCGTCACGGCGATGATGGTGGCGAAGGACAGGGCGGTGATGGCACCGGGGATTTGCCTCCTGGGCAGGCGGGCGTGATCCAAGAGTGGACAGATGATGCTCTCCGCCAAGCCTTTGAAGAGTTGGAGGAAATGGAGAAGTCCAAGAAAGCTGATAAGGTTGGGACCGGCGTCGATTTATCTTCCGGGATTGCTTCTACTGAGGCAACTTCTGCGGTTCAAGGTGAATTTCTCTCTATTCTTTTTAATTCTCGAATGATCGCTCAATGCATGCTGGTGACACTTGATTTTTATTCCAGGAGCGGGCAAAACGGCTAAGACCTCAGATCTTCGGCACAGGCTTGAACAATAAAAACTCCTCAAAGCTTCCGCCAAGCCGAAGCCTTCTACTAACCATCCTGGAGACGTAGTCGGCTATC
The DNA here is from genome assembly GCA_030737815.1 of Allium fistulosum. NCBI lineage: Eukaryota > Viridiplantae > Streptophyta > Magnoliopsida > Asparagales > Amaryllidaceae > Allium > Allium fistulosum. Next base: position 941,285,867 of record CM060905.1, on the reverse strand, counting down.
GTCCTCTTCTTGGAGTTATTGAAGAAGATATACAAAAGAGGAAGAGGAGTCGATCTACGTTTGAATCTCTTCCTGGCCCTCCGGCCCCACTCCAGCCTATTCATGATATTGGGGAGGAGGACACCGAGTTTATACCTTCCCCACATCTGTCTGAGAATCCAACCGTCACCCCGATAGATCACCCTGGCTTAGTTCGCAATCTGTTTGCGGGTCATCCGGACCTAGACCCGGCATCTCTTGACATCTCCTTCGATGAGGTTACTGGTGAGCATCTTCTCCCTCGCAATCCTATGGTACGGGTGCTTGACGAAGCTAAGTCCCTGGACCTTGATTTGCTTACTACCCGGGTTGTAATTCTGGGGGATGAGGCTAAGGCAAATATTGACCGGGTTGTTGAGGAGACCAGGAAATTGATGGGGCATCATGCCCGACTAGTCAAGGTCTGGGAGGAAATTGGGAGTGCCAACATTCGGCTATGGTTAATGGTCTCCGACCAGGCTAAGCAGCTTGCCGATCAAGCCATCCAAATTTCTCAGCACGAGGCCGCATCCAGGCAACTAAAGAAGACTATGGAAGAGGTCAGCAGGGCAGAGTTGTGAAAAATGGAGGCCGCCTGCAAGGAGCGAATTGACATGGCCATCACGACGGTGGATGAGGTTCGACAAGCGGACCTTGAGCGGGTGCAGGAATCATTGGGAAGACTTGAGGTCGCGGAGCTTGCTCAGTCCAGGTTGAAGGAGGAGATGGAGGCGATGAGGATATCCCTTCAGTCTGACCGCTCACGATACCGATCGGAGAGGGATATTGCCGTCGCTAAGCTGCGTGCTTCTGAGGCCCGAATGAGGGAGCTTGAGGAAAACGAGGGGATGGTGGATGAGATGCTCTAGGATATGTATTTCCGCACCTGGAAGCAGGGTAATTTATCTTGGATGGATGATTACCCCCAAGTTATGGCCAGGATTTATCTCCGGGCTCTGGAGGAGGCACAGGGCGGATGCGGATAAAGAGGGTGGCGCGGTCTTCAGAATGGATGTGGTCACTGTCCAGTTTACCAAGGAAGAGAAGGTGGCGGTGAAGGAGGGTATGCGGCTGCTTGCTGCTGAGGAGGCAGGTGTGCAAGTAGAGGATGATGACCAGGATGGTCAGGAAGCAGGTGCTGCTAAGTCTTCCTTTCTAGTCTTTCCGTTAACTTGGTTGCTTATCATTAATGAATTCTTTCTTTGACCGGACAGGTGGGCAACATGACAAGGATAAAACTCCGATGCAGTCGGCTCCTTGATTTGACCTGGATATCTTTTTGTGAACTTGACATTGTTGTGTATGTTAGTCTCAGAACAGTAACGTAACTCTTCGGCTATAATTATGCTACTTGTAATAAACAACATTATTCTTGACGTGTAATTTTTTAACTTAAGCTAATTCTGTCGTTTTTGAATGTTTTTTCTATTTTGACATGTTGTATGAGAAATATAGCTATGCATATTCTTGTAATTCAATTGTGTTTGATGTCAAGTTCTTGCTTAAAACATAATTTCATGTCTTGCAACGTTAGTATGATGTGTGAATAAATTATAGCTACGTATTTATACACGAGAGAAGAAAATACCGCCCTTCATATGTTACTTGTAGATGGTAGCTTTGCATGTCTTGTGTGATTGAGTATGGAATGCGGCCTAGTGCCCCGTTGTGAGTTCTTGATTCCATTAGCGAATATCTCCTATTCTGCGTCCTGTACTTTAGGGATTGTTATAGAGGACAGGAGAAAAGTTCTTTAAGTAGAATTGAAATATGAGAAATAGTAAAACTTCCAATCACGGAAGGCCTTCGATGTGCTTAAGTTCGTGGCAAACGGGCTTTGTAGTCACTTTCCCTAGTTGTGGGTCTTGGAGACATTTGTCACCCATCTTACGCCTCCGCGGGGAGTTAATCTTTTTTACCACAGCCGTACTTAAGACACATCGGAGCCTAGATTGCGCACAGTAACTACCCGGGCCATTATGGCCCGTAATCGTGGGTATTATTCGATTTACTGTGGCCAGCTGGCGTGGGTGCCGATCGTCAACCATGAACTACCCCTGGATGGCCACACCTTATGTTGGGGCTTAAAGTAGGTTCACAGTTGCCGGCGAGCCGAACGCCGTAATGAGCTGCCTCGGCTATAGTCGGCCTTCTTGGTGGCTTATAATCGGCTCATTACAGTTGGCTTTGAGGGCCGTCGCGAGCAATGAGTTAACCCGCAGTAGAGGGATGCCGGAGCAAAAGTGTCTCATTGGCGAGGGCATAGATTCGTATAGTACCTGTTAGGTCTTGTCCAGAGAAGTTGCGCTGTGGGGCGCCTTGAGTGAAAATGCTATTTGCACAGGGTTTTGTTCAACAGAAAAGGATAAAGTTAACAAGCAGCCAAGATATAAAGGAACAAGTTAAAAAAGAGACAAGGTTTTTAAAAGTGGTTCGGCACGAAAATACCTGCGTCCACTGATTCTCTTTGTTAATTCACTTCATATGGGCAGTACAAGTTAAGAAAAGTATCGACGAAGGTGTTGGATGTTCTATGCCCTCTGGAACACCTCTCTGTCCATTGTTGACAAAATATAAGCTCCATTGTGGAGATCTTTATGAATTACATATGGTCCATCCCAGATTGGATCTAGTGCTCCGGGGCGAGGGAAGACTCGCTTGAGGACAAGATCTCCTTCTTGTAAGATACGATGCTTGACCTTGGAGTTATATTGTGCTGCCACCTTTTGCTTGTGGGCTGCTTCTTTGAGGGCTGCATCATTTCTTCTCTCCTTGATTAGATCCAAAGACATGTGAAGGAGTTCTTCGTTCTCTTCTGGGTTATAGTGGATCCTACGGTGGGAAGGTACGATGGTTTCAACCAGGAGCATAGCCTCTGATCCGTATGCCAAAGAGAAAGGAGTATGCCCCGTTGATGTTCTGAAAGATGTGTGATAGGCCGACATTGCCGTAGGGAGCTCATCCACCCAAGCGCCCTTTGACTTTTCGAGTTTCTTTTTTATTAGAGTTTTAAGAATTTTGTTGACGGCTTCGACTTGTCCGTTTGCTTGGGGGTAAGCTACGGTTGAGAAGCTTTTGTGAATTCCGTGCTCTTGGCACCAGTTGGCGAACTCCTCGCTGTCAAACTGAAGACCATTTTCCGATATAATTTTGAATGGGACTCCGTACCTGCATAGAACATTTTTGATCAAGAAGTTAATAACTTTTGCTGAAGATACTTTATTTAGGGGTTCTGCCTCCACCCATTTGGTGAAGTAGTCGACTGCCACTATAGCATATTTGGCCCCGCCTCGGCCCATTGGCAGTTCGCCGATTAAGTCAATTCCCCATACTGCAAAGGGCCAAGGGCTGGTCATTTGAGTAATCTCAGTTGTTGGTGGCCGCGGAATCTTAGCAAACTTCTAGCATCTGTCACACTTTCTGACGAAATCCAAGGCGTCCTTGCTTAAAGTGGGCCAGAAATATCCATATCGGAGTATCTTTTTTGCCAAAGTCTGCCCTCCGGTGTGATCTCCGCAGCTTCCTTGATGAATGTTCGATAAGATTTCCTTGGCTTCCCTTCCAGCGACACACCTTAATAAGGGGTTAGAGAAGCCGCGTCGATAGAGGGTGCCCTCTTGTATTGTGTAGCGGGAAGCTTTCCTTAAGATTTTCTTGACTTCGTTACGCCCGTTGGGCAGTGTGCCACCTTGTAAGTAGTCTCGGATGGGAGTCATCCAAGTTGCTTCTTCGGTTGCAGCTATCAGATTCACTTGCTCAAAACTTGGGGTTAGTTGCTTTGAGATGGCTACTGCTCTAGAAATAGCGCCATCTCTCATGCTAGCTTGCTTCACCAATTCGTTGGCCTCTTTGTTCTCTTCCCGAGGGATGTGTTTGACTAAGTAGTGGTCCAATCGACTGAGAAGTAACTTGGTCTTCTTTAAATATGCTCTAAGTCGTTCTTCTCGAGCCTGGAATTCTCCTAGTATTTGATTTACAATAAGTTGAGAATCGCTATGAAGACACAAAGAATTGGCTTCGATTTCTACGGCAAGTTCTAATCCAGCTATCACTGCTTCATACTCTGCATTGTTGTTAGTGGCAGTGAATTCCAATCTTATAGCATAGTGCAGCTTACTTCCCCTGGGAGTGATTATTACCACACCTGCCCCCGAGCCTTGTTCGTTTGATGCACCATCCACAAAGAGGTTCCACTTGACGTCTTCTGCTATCTCTGATTGCTCCTTACCTTCATTGGTAGTGAATTCGGCAATGAAATCGGCCATGGCTTGCCCCTTGATGGCGGTGCGAGGATGGTAGGTAATATCATATTGACTTAGTTCAATGCACCATTTAAGTAGTCATCCGGAAGTGTCGGGACGATGGAGTACCTGCCTCAGCGGTTGATCGGTCAGAACTCTGATGGAATGGGATTGAAAATAGTGTCGTAGTTTTCGTGATGCGATTAGTAGACATTATGCTAGCTTCTCAAGTTTATGATATCTGACTTCTGCCCCTGTGAACCTCTTACTTACAAAGTATACTGGCCGCTGCGTGCGGTTGTCTTCTCTTACCAAAGCAGCGCTTAGAGCCTGAGATGATACAGCAAGGTATAGATATAACTCTTCGCCTTCGTTTGGAGTCGAGAGTACCGGCGGTTTCTGGAGGTGTTCGATTAAGTTAAGGAAAGCTGTTAAGCATTCGTCAGTCCATTCAAACTTTCCTTTGTCTTTCTTTAGAGCTTCGAAGAAGGGGACGCACTTGTCCGTTGCTTTGGAGATGAATCGGCTTAGGGCGGCCACTTTCCCATTCAGGCTTTGCATTTCCTTTCGAGTGGAAGGTATTTTGATATCTTTTAGAGCTCGGACTTGTTCAGGGTTTGCTTCAATCCCTCTGGCATGGACGATGAATCCCAAGAACTTTCCTAATGACACTCCAAAGGAGCATTTTAGAGGATTAAGTTTCATTCCATATTGGCGAAGTACTCGAAACATCTCGTCCAGGTGGCTTACGTGATCGTCGGCTTTCCTTGAATTTACCAGCATGTCATCCACATACACTTCCATAGTTTGTCCTATTAGCCCTGCAAACATCTTGTTGACGAGGCGCTGGTAGGTGGCTCCTGCGTTTTTAAGTCCGAAAGGCATTACCTTGTAGCAGTACAATCCCCGGTTAGTGATGAAACTAGTGTGGTCTTGATCGGGAGCATGCATGGGAATTTGGTTGTATCCTGAGTATGCGTCCATAAAAGATAAGAGTTCGTGCCCGGCTGTGCTGTCTACAAGTTGTCGATTCGGGAAGTGAGAAGCAATCTTTCGGGCAGGCGTCATTTAAGTTGGAGAAGTCAATGCATGTTCGCCACTTCCCATTAGCCTTCTTTACCAGCACCGGGTTGGCGATCCACTCTGGGTAGATGGCCTCTCTTATGAAGTCATTGGCAAGTAGATTCTTTACTTCTTCGTCAAGGGCTGCTGATCGTTCTGCCCCCATACTCCTCTTTCTTTGTTTTACGGGCGCCTTGGTAGGATCATTGTTTAGTACGTGGCATGCTATGTCAGGAGAGATTCCGGTCATGTCAGCATGTGACCATGCAAATACATCCAAGTTGTGGCGGAGAAAGTCAATGAGTTGTTCCTTCAATTCTGCTTTTAGTTGGGACCCGATTTTCAATAGTCTACTCGAGTCATGTTTGTCTACAGATAGAAATTCCATAGCCTCTGCAGGCTCGGCGGTGGCCTCCTCCTCTTTGTCCCTGGGGTCTAATTCATTGAAAGGGTCGTTGGTATATCGAAGAGGAGGGGCTTTCTTTAGTTGCTATGCTTCCAAACTTTTTGTGTAGAGGGCAACCTCTACACTCTTCCCTTTATCCTTCCTGTGGTTGTTGCGAAGTTCAGTTACATAGCAGTCTCGAGCAACGTCCTGGTCTCCCTCTACTTCCCCTACTCCATTGTCCATTGGGAATTTCATCTTTAGGCACCATGGGGCCAGGACAATTTGGAAGTCAGACAAGGCTGGCCTTCCTAAGAAGGCGTTGTAGGCCGAGTGGTTTTCTATCAGCATAAATGTCTGTTTCCGTACAACGGAGCGGGGATGGCTTCCAATTTCAACAAAGAGGTCCAGTTTCCCGAGGGGCATCTTTGCATCTCCAGTGAAACCGTGTAGTGGTTTATTGTAGGGAGAAACGTCCTTTATTGATAGTTTCATTTTGTCGAATGCATGCTTGAATAAGATATTTACTGAGCTTCCAGTGTCTACTAGAATTCGGAAAACTTCGGCCGGACCGAGCCGGGCAGAGATAACCATGGGATCCATGTGAGGGTACTGCCTTCCCTCTAGGTCACGCCTACTGAATGTGATGTTATCACTCTTTTTCCACTTCGGGTGGCGTTCTTCTATAACAGAATTAACACAGTCTTCATTGTTTCTAAGAGACTTTCCATATCTTTCCATTTTTGCCCAGCTTCTGTCGACGATGTGCGGTCCTCCCGAGATGGTATGGACCACTATCTTCTCTTGACTGGAGCCGATAGTGTTGCGATTTCCTTTGCCTACCTCTGGGGAGGGTAGCCTTGGGTTCTCATTGGCAAGAGCTAGAGTCCTATTCTGACCTTTTACATAGCGTTCCCGTCTCTTCCTTCTGATGTGTTCTTCAATCAAGTCCCGGAGATGATGGCATTCATTGGTATCATGCCCATGGGATTCGTGGAAGCGGCAAAATTTTCCAGACTTAATCGCGATATCTAATTCCTTCTTGTGCGGGGGGCGCTTGTATTTAACTTCGTCTTGGGTGGCAAGGAAGATGTTTTCAATGGTTTCATTCAAAGGAGTGTAAGTGTCGAACCTCGGTCCTGGCCGATATAGACGCTTTTCTCCCTTCTTGCCCCAGCATTGTCTATAGAATCATTTCTTCGAACGTCCTTTGTTGCAGCGGGCGTGTTGTCGTGAGCTGCCTTATTTTGTTGCCCTGACCGTCCCTTAGTGGCAGCGTCTTCAAGCCTCATATATTTCCCGGCTTCATGGAAGAAATCGGGTAAATTAGCTGGTTTTTCTTTTGTCAATCTTCTAGCAAATTTAGTATCCGGATGCACACCACTATAGAGGGCCATTAAGACAAGCTTTTCATCGGCATTTTGGACTGCGGCCGCTGCGGCATTGAATCGGGTTAAATATTGCTGCAGGTTCTCTCTAGGTTTCTGTTTGACATTGGATAAGGAGTAAGCGTCCTTGGGTTGTTCCATATGAATGCGGAACTGGCTGATAAACTTTTCTTTCAACATCTCCCATGAGCTGAAGGATCCTTGGGGTAGATGACAGAACCAGGAGGTAGCTAGATCTACTAAGAATAGTGGAAAGCATTTGCACAGTACTCCCTCTATCGCTCCACTCATGAGCATATGCTGTGTGTATCTCTGTAAGTGTATAATAGGGTCGGAGGTTCCTTTGTAAGGTTCCATTGTTGGCATTTTCCATTCTCGGGGGGTGATGGCAATTTAGATATTGCGGGCGAAGGGGCTGGTTACCCTAGCGCCTATCCCTCGATCTCTTTGATCCCATTGGACGCACTCTCTGAACAAGCGTGCCATCCTTTCATCTGAATTTGGAGCAGATAGAAATGAGTTCGGTTCTGCTCTGTGGGACTGATTCCGTTCGGACGATCTGTAGGGATGGTATCGTCTATCATTCCTGATATTTTCCAGTGGCTGTCCTTAGTCTTCTGGGAGCATGCTAGTGTCAGCTACAGTTTGCCCTTGCCTTGATCTTCCCCTGCTGGGTTCTGATCTAAGCACTTCCTCGGGTCCAACTTCGGGCTGGACTCTAGCTCGGCCCCGTTCATTGGTGTCTCTGTGGTTAGGAAGTACGACCGGCTCAGCTACAGTTGACCTCCGTCCGGTACCTCCCCCGTTGGGTTCGGTTCCAAGCGTTTCCTCAGGCCTAACTTCGGGCTATGCTCGGTCTCGGCTCCTACCATGGCTGCTTCTGTTGTTAGCTCCTTCGAGGAAGGAAGATCTTTGTTGTCTCTAAGATCCTCCAGACTGGGACTCACCCCATGATTCAGTGTTGCGGTTGGACTCTTCAGCATCCCTTAAGCGTGACATGAGATGGTTCACCAAGGCTTCCTGCTGGGATGTGAAGCGGTTAGTCACTTCAGCCACAACTCTGTCTAGATCTGCCCTAGCAATTGCTGCAGGCTGTTCTGTGGCAGGGGTTGTCGGATTTGCTTGATTTTCAGTTGGTACTGCTGCTGGAATGGGACGATCCTCTTGATTTGTGACCACTGGATCTGGAATACTGCTAGTCGTGATGTTCTTTCCTTTGTTAACATCCTTCCTCTGCCTGGGAGCCATGTTTTCCAAGCAATGAACGATGCTGTTAGGAAGAAGGTTAAGTGGGAGAGGCTGAAGCTTCGAGCTTCTTGTTCTCAGTGAAAGCACCAAAAATGTTTGCACAAAAAATGGGCGAACACCTCCAAGTCGTATGATTTAGTTGATTTTATGTTGTTTTTAGTGATCTGGGTGATTTATGCAAATATGTAAAAAGCAGGGTCTAAACTATAAAAGACACACAGATTTATAGTGGTTCAACCAGAATGTGCCTACGTCCACTTTATATATTAATTCTCCTTTCTTGTTCAAATTACACGTACAAAGCTTTGATATAAGTATATGAAAGTTGTTTGAAAGTTCTGTCCGTGCTTGAGCTCTGAAACTTGTTCTCCATTGTTGTACCCCTGCCCCTCTATTTATAGAGTGAGGCAGGGGGTAGGGGTCTTGGATGTATATAGCTACTGGTGGGCCTGGGCTGATGCAATCTGGCCTGGCAGTGTCGGTCCGGTACGTCTTGGTCCGGTAGTAGAGGGTTGAGGCTGGTTCGGTTGGGTATTGGAGGTAGGTTGGTTCGGTAGTGAGAGGAATTGGACCGGTGGTAGGTGGTCCGGTGGTGAGTGGAATTGGACCGGTGGTAGGTGGTCCGGTGGTGAGTGGAATTGGCTCTGGCTCGGTAGTGAGAGGAATTGGACCGGTGGTAGGTGGTCTGGTGGTGAGTGGAATTGGACCGGTGGTAGGTGGTTTGGTGGTGAGTGGAATTGGCTCTGGCTCGATAGGCATGGGAAGGAGCTGGTTCGGTAGGAGCTTGGAGAAGGTTGGCTCGGTCGTCTTGATCCGGTAGTGAGTTGGTTCGGCTGAAACTCACCCAACACCTACGGTTTCAGTTGTCGACTTGCGTAGGAAATAAACTTTCCCCTCTACATCAATGCCGCACTTAATCCAGTACCACAGGCATCTATGTATACTATCAGCTCCTCATTTTCGCTCGAAATGACTAACACTAGTACACTTCTCAACCTCTCCTTCAGACTCACGAATGTATGCTCACACTTTACGTTCCAATGAAAGTCTGATTCTTCTTCATCAAGTTGGTTAATGGCACTGCTACCTTAGGGAAGTCCTTGATAAAATGTCTATAATATCCCACCAAGTCAAGGAAACTTCTCACATCTGTAGCGGCCTTGGGTCGGTCCCAGTCATGTATTGCTGCCACTATCACAGGAACTACAGCAATACCCTGCTCAAAGGCAATGTGACCCAAATCATACTTACCTTCTCTACAAGTGACACTTTAAAAACTTCACCTTCAATCAGTACTTCGCCAACACTTCAAGCACAATCCCGAAATGCTCCAAGTGTTCTTCCTCTATCCTCAAATAAACAAAGACACTGCCAATGAACACAAGTAGGAACTTATTTAGTTTATCCCTGAAATCACTATTCATAAAATCAACAAAGTATGATGGTGCATTGGTCATCCCGAACGGTATAACCAACTACTTATAGAATCCAGACGGCATATGAAACGTTGTGATCAGCACACTTACCTTATCCACTCTCAATTGATAAAACACCATCACAAGGTCCAACTGAGAGAACACCTTAGCACCATAGAGCTAATTGAACAAGTCATGAATACGCGAGAATGGGTACTTATTCATCTTTATCACCTTATTCAGCTTATTGTAATCTACGCACAATCTCAAAGAGCCGTCCACCTAAGTGGTGAACACTACAGGTGCTCCCCACTAAGATATACTCCGTCGAATGGACCCTCGTCACAATAAGTCATTCAGTTGTACCTTTAGTTCCTTCTGCTCTTTCGATGCCATATGTCTCAGTGTCATAACAATTGACCTGACACCCTTCACCAAATCTATACGAACTCTATCTCCCTTTGTGGTGGTAATCAGGTCAACTCCTCAAATGTGCTCGGATACTCCCTTGTTGTAGGCACATGTGGCAACTCATCGTGTGATATTTCGAGCGAGTACAGAAATCTAACCATCACCTCATCATCAGGTAGGCAGCCTATCTCTAACTTACACCAATCATCCATCTTTATTGTCACCAATGGCCTCTCACAATTCATTGCTAATCTATACTTTTGCAACCAGTCCGTCCCTATAATAATACTGAACCCCACAAAACCTAAAACAAAGCAATCATAAGCAAACAAACATCTATGACTCGATAAGGATAAGCCTCGACAAACCACGTAACAACTCGCACCTTAATGTGGATAAATTTCAACAAAAATTGAAACCAAAGTCCATCAGAGCACAGATCGTTGGATTTGGTACCTAGAAATAAGCATAAGCATTATCATAGATTGATAGAAATCTAAACTCACAGCGGAAACAATAATAGGATAAAAATACTAACTATGACTACTACCTTGAAATCAATGGTGTCACTTGGATAACAGATTGTCACATCGGCATCGAGCATGAGAGAAAATAAGACTCTCCAACAACAAAGCACATCTAGCTCCAATGGCCATTTCCTCTAAATTCTACAATGTGGGTTGTAATGAGGAGGGGGTCAGAACAACGTTCGATTGACTGGAAATATAAACTATCCATAACATAAACTTTTACTGATTGATTTTCATTTCATAGTTATGTCCATTAATGTTAGCAATTCTAATCTAACCTTGCATTGGACACATGATTACTTACTTGCCCCTTCGCAATGTACGAAATACTAATGAAGCCTTATCAACCACCCAATACTTCCAAACCCATTTGCCACTTAATACTTCTAAATATGAAGCAAGTTTCTATAATACTTTTAAGCTGAGAAATAGGTAGACTCTGCCATTTAAGACCTTAATCAAGGTAGACCCCATCATTTGAGACATATTCCCATAGTGGTTTCCTAACTGTTACCTAGCGTTCTAGCCCGGCAATATTGAACTGGCTACATGATTTAGATCCGAGTGCTATCAAGGCCGATGATTCCACCGCGATTATTGTAGGAATTGAAAGTCAAGTACATATGGTTATATAAAGTCATAATTGAATGGATTTGATGGAAGTACAATACAGGATGCTCAAAGCATGGAATATGGCTCAACAAATGGAAAGATTCAGCATAGATTAGCACATTGGAGGGATCGACATACTTGATCAAGAGTGGTCAGCAGGCTTCACTAGAGAGGGATCAGCATCCATCAAGGATTAAGTGCATTCATGCATACAACAATCAATATTTCAAGACCTACAAGTCCAAAGCCTATGAAATTTGGAGGGCAAGGTATATAGACCCTAGGAAACCTAGCCTAGGGATCGCACGTCATAAGGACAATATCGAGAGACCAACAAGTATCCTTTGGAAGGGATCGTCTGCAAGTAGTGCACAAGTGATATCAAGTCAAAGATGAAGTAATAACTTGTGTTCCAGTGTTCCAAATGGCATGAAAATTGGAGGCTAAACATATTTTAACATTGAGAAGCCAACATAGGGATAGCTACCCAAAAATAGACCAATGAAGGGATCGACACCGATCCTTTCATATTGGGAATTGGGCCTAGCAATCCCTCTAGTGGGCCCATATGGATTAAAAGGCCCTTCAGCCGAAGTTTCAGAGAGATTGGTGGTCGTCTTTATTTATAAATACTGGCCTAATGGGTCATTCTGAGGATCTTTGCACGGCTTGTTACACTAGACGTTATTGTAATCAAGTGTTTGCTATTCCTTACTGCTATAATTAGATTTATAAGTGATCAATAAAGGATAATCTTCAAAGTGGACGTACGCATACAACGTCGAACCACTATAAATCTCTGTGTCTTTGATTATTGCTCTTTATCTGTTATTAGCTTAATCATTTCCTCGGTTTAATTTTATTTTTCCTCATTTACTTCTCTACGTAAATCTATTCTTGGGTGTTAGTGACCAATTTGGTTGCAAACATTTTGGTGCTTTCACTGAGAACCTTGATTCTCAGCTTGCTAGGATCCCTTTGCTGCTATTGGATTGGATAAATCCCCCAAAGGAGACATGTAGTTATCATCAAGAAGTTGCTAATACTACTAAGATTTGTGGAAATCTAAGCGAGACTGTTATTAATGGTGAGACATACTAGATCTACTTCTCAAAACGTGGAAGGAAATGAGAATGCTAGCATTCAGTAAGGTGACCCAAGCAATCAACCAACAAATATGAATGCTAATCTAGTTGAAGTTCAGAATCCCGCTAATTCTATTACAAGAGTTGAATTTCATAATTTAATGAGAGAGCTAATGGAGAGCCGTCGATAACTAAATCAACAAATTCAGACCAATATCAACTTGATGAACCAAATCAATCAACAGCAGCGGGGGAAGCTAGGAGGGACCTTACTTCTTACTTAGCATCGGAGAGTTCTAGCTCATCAGACGAGTATCACAGGCATTAGAGTCATAGAATAAACGAATATCATGCAGAAACTTCGAGGCATCAACTGGCAGACCATCGTGGTCTATCAGGATCGATCGGTGCCGACCCCTCCATATGGATTGATACTGATCCTTCTACCAAAAGAGGGAATTCAGCCATGCCTTATGGCAATCAAGCTAGAGCTGCTACAGTTGGTTAGGATGATGGAGTTTAATTGAATCTTGACCAAGCTCTTCCCCTAAATGAGGACGAAGTGAATTTACAAGATACACATCGGGAAGATGGTGACCAAGAGGCATGAAACGGCCCGTAGACATCGATCAGACCATTCATGTGAGGTGGAGTGAGGCCAGCGCTTAGCACCAACCATCCAAACGCCGGACTTATCGGCAATGTTTAGACAATTAGTGAGGGAGAGCTAAGGCTTAACCAATGATGACTGTGGAATCTCAAGAAGTCATACTCCGTTCACTGATGGTGGGTTACATGCACAATATCCAAGGAAGTTCAACATGTCGTCGATGCCTGCCTATGAGGGAAAAACCGACCCTTGGTAGCACATCCTGAGATACGAACGGCTGATGGATTCCGTGCGAGCAGATGATGCAACCAAGTGTATATGTTTTCCTATAACTCTATCTAGAATAGCAACGATGTGGTTCACGAGGCTACCCCTACAATCAATTTCTAAATTTGATGATTTGGCAACCAAGTTTATGAAGTAGTTTCGGATGCACGCGAGTGACTCATCCCAAAGATGTGATGTCCCTTTCCAGCATGATTCAAGCTCTAGGGGAGTCAACGAAAGATTATTTGGAGAGATCTCATACAGCTGTTATGGAGGTCAGTAATCCGAATGACCATGCAATAATTATGGTCGTGACGAGTGGGATTGATCCAGAGTCTGAGTTTGCTGATTGGTTAGCCGTTAAGCCACCCCAACATTGGAGCTCTTTTATGCAAAGGTTGTTCAGAGTTTGACAAAGGAGGAAGCCATATCCTCCAGGAAAAAGAATGTTGCGGGACCAAGTGGAGAAGAAGTACAAAGTAACATTGCAATAAAACAGCCTGATAACAGTTCTAGAAAAGTCCAAGTGAACGTCCAGAATAAATCAAATCAGTAAAAGGGAGATGGAGATAGGAACCGTGAATGAAAGAGGGATTCAGGATGAGGGGAGCTTAGAACTCCGATGTATAATACTTACACGTCATTGAATATGTCCTTGGAGAATATCTATTTGTCTACTTGCAATATCATGCAGTATAGGAAGATGGCTCCAAAGGAATCAATGGAGAAGCAGAAATAGACCGGGAAATATTGTCGGCTTCACAAGTGCTATGGTCACAATACACATCTCCTGGATGTTATAGAAAAGTTGATTCAAGAAAGGAAATTACAATGGTTTGTGAAAGCCCCGCAGGATGGTGGGTAGGGAACATCTGACCCCAACCGAGGACATGCACCGCGTAGGGCTGAGGAGCCTGCGTGGACTGGTGATAAATACGATAGTCGGAGAACCGCACCTAGTAGATAAGAGTTGGCAAGAGATGGAGCGCTATGCTAGCACGATTAGGCATGTGAATTTTGAATGTTATTTGAATACGGAAGATGGAGCTCCGGCAAAACAACAACGTATCATAGCAGATGATATTGTGTTTAGGAATAGAGGTGCTGATAAGGTAGAGGCTCCGATAATCAACCCATTGGTCATTTCGGCCATGATTGGCCTCGCTTTGGTGAAAAGGATATTGATTTCTTATGGACGTTCAGTAAATATAATGTTCAAAAAAGCTTATGATTAGGTTGTGATGGAAGCTAAAGATTAAAAACCATCTAAAGCTCGTATACACGGTTTTAATGGTATTGCAACTGAAGCTGTTGGTTATGTGTAACTACCCATGGAATTTGAAGAAGGTGAACGAAGGAGAGTGCAGATCTTGCTGTTTGTTGTTTTTGATGTTGACTCTCCATACAACGTTTTTTTGGTCGACAGACCCTAGCTGAATTCCGGGAAGCTCTTGCCTCATGGTGTTTGACTTTGAAGTTTCCAACTGATAATGGTGTTGGAGTTGTTCATGGCGATCAGGCAACTGGATGTGTCTGTTATGTAGCTGATTTGAGGGATGCTGAGCGCAAAGAAAAGGTAAGGGTGTGGACAAGACTGTCCACATCCAAGCTATTGAAGATTGACAGCTAGCGCCAGAGCCTTGGCTCGGGCGCCATAGTCGGTTCTATAGAGATATAGATCCAACCGATGATGAAGAGGAGCGCAAAGAGACCAAGGCTACACCAGCTGAGCTGACAATTAATATCATGGTCAGCCACGACGACCCATCACAAGTCCTAAAGATTGGATCACAGCTCAGCCAATCGATAATGAAAGAATTTTCTAGTTTTCTCTGAGCGAATCTAGATGTGTTCGCTTGGACTCACTCTGATATGTCTGGAATCTCGCCTTTCATTGCGAGCCATGCATTGAATCGACCAAAGGCATGTCCCGTGAAGCAAAAAAGATGTGGTATGGATCCAGAGACATCTGCCGCTCTTAAAGAAGAGGTGGATAGACTAAAAGGCGATGGGCTTATCCACGATGCCCTCTACCCTAAATGGTTATCTAATCCTATACTTGTGAAAAAAGCGAATGGGAAATGGAGAACATACATTGATTATTCAGATTTGAACAAGGCGCGTCCAAAAGACAGTTTTCCCCTTCCGGGGATCGACCGGCTTATGGATTCAACCGTGGGACACGAGTTTCAATCTTTCATGGATGCGTACTCGAGATTTAACCAAATCCCGATGCATATTTCCGAATAGGAGCACACCAATTTCATTACCGATGTTGGATTGTATTACTATGTAGTAATGCCATTTGAACTAAAGAATGTGGGAGCGACTTATCAACGCTTAGTCAACAGGATGTTTAAAGATCTGATTGGAAAAGCGATGGAAGTGTATGTGGATGATATGCTCGTGAAGTCACGATGATCAAACGACCACATTGGAGACTTGGTAGAAATGTTTGACATCTTCCGCTATTACAAGATGAAAATTAATCCTTTGAAGTGTTCTTTTAGCGCTGCATTAGGAAAATTTTGGGGCTTTATTGTTAATGCCCATGGAATAGAAACTAAATCCTGAGAAGATTAAGGCTATTCACGATATCCAAGTGCTAAGGACAATTAAACAAGTGCATAGTCTGAATGAAAAAGTTGCTGCCTTAAGCCGATTTATCTCCAGAGCTACCGACAAATGCATTCCTTTCATTGATTTGATTAGGAAAGGGAAAAGAAACAAATGGACACAGGATTGTAAAGACGCATTTCAAGCTTTGGTGAATCATTTGGAGAGACTCCTTGTCTTGTCAAAGTCGGTGGATCATAAAGATTTGTACATTTATTTGGCCGTATCGACACACGCTATAAGTGACGCATTGCTTTGCAAGGAGGATCGGATCCAGAGGCCGGTGTATTATGTCAGCAAACGATTGACATGAGCTGAAAGGAACTATCCGAAAATAGAGAAACTGGCATACTGCTTATTAATTGCATCATGAAAGCTTCATCCATACTTTCAGGCACACCTGCTCAATGTTTACATCGACCAGCCGTTACGACAGGTCCTACAACGACCCGAGACGTCTGTAAGGTTATTCAACTAGAATATCGAGCTCGTTCAATTTGATATTACTTATCTCCTTCAGAGGACAATCCTGGGTCAGGCATTGGATGATTTTGTAGCTGAGTTTACTACGCAGGATGATTCTCCAGAAGGTAGCAGAATCCCTACTATACGGTGGAAACTGTATACTGACGGAGCGTCTAATGGTAATTGTTCTGGAGCTGTAATTATGCTTGTAACACCTGAAGATCGGTCAATCTATTATGCTTTAAAGCTTGATTTCCCAACGACAAATAACGAAGCTGATTATAAAGCTCTGATTGCTGGAGTTAAACTCACTAGAGAACTCGGAATAAAATCTCTTGAAATCTTTTGTGATTCGTAGTTAGTAGTCTACCAAGTCAGGGGAGATTATCAAGCTAAGGGACAAGGTCTTGCCCTATATCTTACCCAAGTCCAAGAGGTGTTGGCAGAATTTGAGTACTACGACATTTCGCATATTCCATGGGGTCGAAATAGAGAAGCTGATTCATTGGCAAAATTTGCTAGCACCGGCGACGCACAACAGATGGGCTTAGTTCTGGTCGATGTATTAAATTCCCCAAGTATAAACATGATAGAAATTTACCACACATTGGAAGCTGAGCCTGAAAGGGAATCGTGGATGACTCCAATCAAAGGCTATTTGCTACACGGAGTCCTACCAAATAATAGAAATAAAAAGCGACAAGTCCTTTGTAAAGCTTCGCGGTATGTCATGCAAGAAGGAATTATCTACAAAAAAGGTTTTTCAGTACCCGTACTCTGGTGTGTCACTCATGACGAAATAAAACGTTTTCTAAAAGAAGTCCATGAAGGGCAATGTGGCGATCACATTAGGAGGCAAACTCTGGCAAAAAAAAATACTCTGTTACCGGTATTATTGGCCAACTGTAAACCGAGACGCCGCTGACTATGTAAGACGATGGATAAGTGCCAGATATATGCAAAGTTCCAAGAGCTCCGCCAACGGAAATCATGCAAATGGTCAGCCCATGGCCGTTTGCTGTATGGGGTATAAACATTATTAGGTCCTTACCGATCTCTTATAATGGCGCAAAGTATGCTATCATCATAGTTGATTACTTCACCAAATGGGCCGAAGCAGAACCTTTAGTCATAATTACAACCAAGAAAGTAACCAAATTTATTGTCCGAAAGATCATTTGTCATTTCGGTCCCCCATGAACTATAGTAACATATAATTGGACTCGGTGCGATAGTGTTGAATTCATAGACTTCTGTCGGAATTATCATATTGAAAAGAGATTTGCAGCAGTCACTCACCCTCATGCAAATGGACAGGTTAAAGCGGTAAATAAAATCATAAAGTACAGCGTTTGGAGAAGGCTAGAAGCAGATGAGTGGATGAATTCCCTACAGCACTGTAGGTTTACAGGACCACCCACAAGTCAAGGACTGGCCATACTCCATTAGCTCTTTCTTACGGTTCTGAAGCCATCATTCCTATTGAGCTCGAAGTCCCTTCTCATCGAGTGACTTAATACAATCCCAAAACAAATAAAGATCTCCTCTTGGAGTCTCTCGATTTTATAGATGAGAAGCGCGAGGAAGCCGATCTAAAGGCAGCTGTGCATCGACACCGAGTCGCCCGGTATTACAACATTAAAGTCCAACCTAGAAACTTTAAAATTGGCGATCTCGTCTTGGAACAGGTTTTTCCTACCCCATCGCACATGAATCCAATCTAGGAAGGACCATATGTCATTAAACAGAGACTTGGAGAGGGAACTTTCTAGCTAGCGATTGTCGATGGCATCACACTTCCAAGGGCATGGAATAGCGAGTATCTACGACACTATTCCACTTAGTTTATTACTTTTTCATTTCAATTGTATTTGGTTTTAGAATTTGTTTTAGCATTTGATTTTCCATATGTGTAATAAGATAGTTTATGTTATTCCTTTCCATTTAGCGAATAAAGTTTTGAACTTTCTTTATATTTATGTTTGTGTAGCATTATTTATTAGTTACATGATGAAACAGATTGATGTTGATATGTATAAATAGGCTCCCAAAGTTTGAAATTAATCAATCATGCTAATTCCCGATGGGACTAAACAAGATGAGCTTGGTCCACTTGTTCAATTGATAACTCGTGAAACGACCCGAATTTTCCATCGTTTGATTTTGAATATTTAAATGGTTTGAAATATTGAATTTGGAATATAAATTGATTTTTGAATATGAAGATTTGGTTGAAATTATAGAATGAATTTAAATTTCAAAATATAGCGATTTATCGCAATACGAAAAGGATGAATAATTGAAATTTGAGTTGAATATGAATCATAACGATTTCTAATATTGATATAAATTATATTTAAATTAGAATTGAGTTAATAAGTTTAAAACTAAAATTTCAAGTAATTTTGTATATTTTTAAAATCGTCGATTTAATCGATGTGTAAAATAGCGATCCGGGACATTGTCTCGGAATTCGACGAAACCAGTTCCATTGGATCCGTAATAATGTATTATTATCGAATTTCAAATTTCATAGCGTTTGGATTCACCATTTGGTCGTACGATCTAAAAACGCCTAGAAATAGTTTAATTGAATTTGATTTAAATAGTCGATTTAAAAAGCTATCTTCCACATATGATCAAATTAGGCTTCGAAACTTGTTCCGTTAGGGTCGGAATAGTGGTATAACATTAGGACCATCTGGTAGCACGCCTCAATAAGGGTTCATAATTCAAAGATATGCTAAGTGGGATATTTTGAAACTAAAATTTATAAATTTCAATCAATAGTCAAACTTGAGCCACCCTAACTCTGAACCCAGCCGACCTGTCACATATGAAGCACCTCCTTCTTAATCTTTAAAGTCCTGTACACCTTTTTTCCCCTCTTCAGAAACGAAAATTGAAATCACTTCGTTACAAAAAAAAGGATTCATGAAATCAGTTCTAAATCAAGACAACATCGCGATTGCCTACGATCAAACTCGAGCGCGGCAGGCGAAGCTAGGGTGAGCGTGGCTACTGTAAGGGCGGCGACAGGGGGAATGGTGTGGTAGGTGCTTGGTGGTGTGACGTTCGTTCATTTTCGGTCGATTTTTGGGGTTCGACAAGTTTTTCAGTCGTGTTTGGGTTTGTGGGTCGCGAATGGCGTTGGGGAGTTGTATGCGATGTCGTGAGGGTTGTTGTAGGATTCGATCGCGCGTGGCATGTACCGGCGTGGTCGCAGCGGTGGAGGGAAGCGCGATAGGTAGAGGTGGAGCGAGCACTTGGGGGTGATCAGTAGCAAGCTGGGCGAAAGGAAATCGATCACGAGGAAAAAAGAAAAAAAGAGTAGAGATGAAGTCGCGATGGCTGGAACGTGAATGCATGTAGCTTGCGTGAGGGAGATGGAAGGGGAAGGTATCTTAGATTAGTTTAACAGTTTTAAATTTTGGGTAGATTCTACTTTAATTAATTTAATTATCTCGATGTTAATAAAATTCGTAAATTGCTTATAAAAGGTTTAAAATCACAAAACAAATTGTGTGGGATCTTATGAACATGTACTATGCACTGGATTTGACTTGGAGTCATTGGAGTCAGTAGTGGTTTTAGCTTAAATCGAACGTTAGTTAGATTTAATTTAAAATTGGAACGGATTGCAAATAAAAAAATCAAGGTGAGTAAATCTCACACTTTTTGGATTGCTGGATTTAATTTATAATAATTAAAATAAATCATTGGATGCTTGGTTGAATTTATAAATTGTTATCAGTCTGGATGTCATATATATATAGTAGTATATATATATTAGTAGTTGGATATATTTCCCACCTATTGGAGCGGATGAGACCCTATGCGCCCTGCATAATAGCAGATGACCCCATATTACCGCGATATCCCCCTCGAAGTAGGATTGGTATTTTATGTTATCTAACATTTGTGGATGCAGGGAGACAGGTTGGAGGGATCCAACTAGATTCCACAAAAATGTTGATTTTTATTTTCATATATAGTGATATATGATGTATTGAATAATCTGTAATAGATTGTTGTGTAATTTTAATATTTTGAGGCTATAGTAGCACTGGCCTAAATTTTGGTATTTTAAATACCATAAATATTATTTTTGGAATTTGACTTAATTTAAAAAGGAGATTTTGAATATAAAAATATTTATATCGAAATTTGGATTATTTTAAAAGGAATTGAGTTGGAATAAATAAAGTAAAAGAAATATTTGGTTTTGGTTTAAGTTAACTTTTCATAAATTGTTTTAAATAGAGATTTTTAAAATAAATTATATAAAGGGATTTGTAGATGATATTCTGGAAAATATGAAAAGGAGTTGAAATCGATATTAAAAATAGATTTGAAATATAAATGGAATTTATTAAGAAATAGATTTATAAAATGAGATTTTATAAATGAGATTATTTTTATAAAGAAGTAAATCCCAAATAAGTTTATAAATTTATAAACGTTGTTTATAAATAAGGGAAATGATATCAATGGATAAATTGAGAATATAATTTCACAAGGTGAATTTATATCGGGATATGGATATAGGTTTCTAGAAAAAAAATAGTGGATTCTATTTTGAAATGTGAGAATGGTTAGGGAATCAGAATGAAATCGATGTGTTGTGAATCGAGAGGGATTTATAAATTGAAATTTGTTATTGATATTTTAAAAATATATTTTTATTAAGAAGTTAAGTTTGTTTTAAGAGGAACATTTTATTTATTAAACTATGTAATTTAAAACTAGTTAGTATTGAAATATTTTAGAAAATGAATTATTCAAATATTTAATATTTATTGAAATAAATTCACATTTTAGAATAAGCTTTGTAAATCGGTTAGTTATATTTAAAATGAATCATTGATGTTCATTTAAAATGTTTTAATATTTTAAATAATTACTTAAATACGTTTTTAAAAAAAATTATTATTCTTTTAAAATAGTTATATTATATATATATATAGTTCTGAAATGAATGGAATTTATTGATAAATCTTCTTGAGATTTGGAAACGGAGTTTATTCAGTAGATGTGATTTTATAAGGGAAATTATCAAATGGAATTTAGGGAAATATAAGGAAATTTCCAAAGTGTTGAAATAAGAGAACTTCGAAAATTGAATTACAATTCCTAAAAGAAGTTAGAATTTGGGTAGTTGAAATTTATAGATAAGTGAAATCGATTTGTAAAATTTAAGGGAATTTATGAAATTTCAGAAACTTATAAAAATTAGTTATAAATGAGTGAAGGAATTTACAAATAAATTGTAAATGATTTTGAGAATAGGAAATAAAAGGAATATTCCTAAATATTGGAAATAAACCGATTTGGAAAATAATATGCTTGAGGAATTTCCTAAGTATGGAACTGGAAGGATTTGAAATATTTCAACTACGAGATTATTATTAGGAATATTTTCATTGATGGAACTGGAAGTATTGAGACGAGTCAAAAATATCATGTTATGGATACAAGTATTGAATTCGTATTCAAATATTGAAATACTGGGAGAGATATGAATATATAAATCTTATAAGAATATTTTGAAAATAAATGTCTGGAAAATTCATAAAATAAGGCCTAGTGACTGCATATGGATGTTATTTTATAGATAAATAACCGACTATCAAAAATGGCCAAATTAATTGATCGTTTCAAAGAGACCGGGATCAGATTTAATTATCCAAAATCCACTTCGATCTGGTTTGTGCGTTATGAATTGTGAAATCAAGTAGATAATGGAGATGGTGATCTTGAAAGGAGATTTGGTTTGTCCAGACCTCGGAAAACTTGTATGGATGAATGCTATCATTGCATTGTTTGCCTGGAAGGCAGTGTTAGCATTCCAAGTATGAATGCTATTCAAAAAGGTAATCATAGCCTTAAGCCTCATCAACCGAGAATGACTAAAGCAGGGCAGATGTAGCAAGGCTAAATGGGTCACTCCCATTAGGGTATGTTATCACCTTTCTAGATACCCTCGGATATATATATATATATATATATATATAATTTATGGATATGGTTGTGCATGGAAAAAGAGTGCGCTCGATTAGGGTAGGAACACCTGGGGTAATAACATATTCGGCACTATCCAGGTTAGGGGCAGGCCGGTCTTGTGTTGGCAGGGGATCTAGGCGAGGTCCTCGATACATTTTCTAGAGGTGTACTGTAGTGGACGGTACCCCAGTAGCCCAGTCATTGTATTGAATCCAATATGCACTACGAGCCTGTACGGTTTTGATTGTGCCCAACTATGCTGAAATGTGAGATGCAAGCATTTCAGCTATTTTCTAATTTACTTCCTGTAGACACTATTATAATATCAGATGATTTTGATATAAAATATTTTGGTTATCGTAAGGTAAAAACCCGCCGTGTTTATGTGTGACGTGGTCTTACGCGATACCTTTGTTTCAAAGGATTTTGATAACATTAATAATTCAAATTGAGTGTGTTTTCTCACGCCGGTTTTCCCGACTGATTGGGGTGTTATTTTATTATAATGCTCGGGTCAGACCGAGTAATACAGATTCAGGTTAGGATGCTATGGAGCTCAAGAGACAGGCTGGAGTGTTTCAAGTGTATATCACGTATTTGATTATATTTCGTTGTGTGTGTAGACTGTATAGTCAGGACTGGTGAGGACATGTTATTATAACCGTCCAGAATTATTGTTGATTGTTGTACTCTGATGATTGTGTGTGTGTATATATATATATAATTAGCTACAGATTCATTGTATAAAAATCTGTTATTATATATTATATTTTGTTCCGCCACGATTGTGAGATTCTGTGTTGTTGTTTATGTTTTCTTCTATCATTTCTTCTTTACCCCTAACAATCGGTATTTCTAGCACTTGAATATTCGACATGTTATACAGTGAACGTATCGATGTCGATTTTCGAGGGTCGAAAATTCCAGGTCGCTACAACTCTCATTCATAATCCAACAAACGGAATACAAAATGAGGAATAAAAGTGGCTCGACCATCTGATGATCAAATAAATCCTGCCAAACTGTGAAACTGAAGTGAAATGAGAGCGACTGTGACATGGTCAATTACTTATTAGATCAAACCTCAGACCCTAAGGGGCAAATCAATCAATTAAGGAGAGTATGATCCAACTGCTCTCCGAAATAACTCTAAGTCCCCAGAGTGTGGACCGGAGTATAAACGTAAGTCGGGTGTGAATCGACCAACCACGAAATAACTCTAAGTCTCCAGAGTGCGGAACGGAGTATAAACGTAAGTCGGTTGTGAATCGACCACCCACGAAATAACTCTAAGTCCCCAGAGTGCGGAACGGAGTATAAACGTAAGTCGGGTGTGAATCGACAACCCGCAAAATAACTCTGTCCCTAGAGTTTGAACTAGAGTATAAACAACAATTGGGTGTGATTCAACCACCCATCAAATAAATCTTATCCCAGAGTGCGAATATGAGAATAAACAGATAGCTGAACGAGGTTCGACCATTCACTATTCCATGAACTCCGGCCTGAAACCGAAAGGAGGAGTATAAACCCGTTAAGGGTGGAGTTTGACCATCCAGCATCTAATCCCGCTAATCTAAGATTGGGGGCAGTAGAATAGTTATTCAATAACCGCTGAATTCGACGGTGTAACATTAAGGATCGAGCCTAGCGTTTGATACGAATCAAGGCCACGACGGCATGGAGGCCTTGGGATAGAGATGGTGGATTGTTACCAGAATTAATGAACAATGAATTACAAGCACATTGAATGGAAAGTCAAAGTTCAACCACTTGAATATCAATTCACACGAAAGCTCAATAGATAACAAATACTTTTATTCACATGATAGGTTTCAAGATTGTGGAACAAGTTATTTCAAAAAATCCAGAATCATTCCTGAACAACCATAACTAATAAAAGAAGGATGAACAAATAGCTATGCAAACTATATACCCACCAAGCCGAAGTGACGGCTATTTCTTCGACCTCCTCTCCTTTTTGTATTTTTCGGGAGTGGTGCCACTTGAGCACCTAAAGCTTCTCTTTCTAGATCCTTTGCCACCTTTTGCAAGAGAGCTTATAGACATAGGAGGTAGTGCACTGGGTATCGACCCGTCAGGTGGAATAACTTGTAGTGGTACAAGGTGTGGATCGTAATTGTCCACCTCGACGGTCTCAGCTTTAGCCTTTTTCTTCAACAACTACTCCTTCTAGATACACTCTTTCAAGCTAATCTCATCAATGTGTTCGGAGGCGCCGGTAATCACAACATCGTCTAATTCATCCACTAGGAGCGGATCTTCAACCTTATCATTATGAAGTGCTCCGATGACTTGAGCATCGGGCCCCGGTACATCAACAGCCATCGCTCTTGAAAAATTAACGCCTTTAGGATGTCTGTAGGAATCCCTGATGTTAATAGATTCAAAAATATGACTTGGATTAATGGACTTAAGAATGAAATGAAAGTAACACTTACGTCCTTCCAACCATCGCCTCGCGAAGCCAGGTGGACATTGAACATAGAACCACTCGTGCTTGAACAAAAAGAATTTATTCCAAGCGCCTGTTAAGACTTAGCAGTTAGACGAAGGTTTGAGAAAAACATAGGAAGGACTTCCTGACCGTCGTTTAAAGTTGTAGATGAATCTTATGTCCTCAGGAGTTGGTGGACGAAATAGAACGCTCATAAATAGCAGGAAGGTTCCATGTAGAAAGGCGTAACTGTTTGGATGGAGTTGAGTGGGTGTTATTCCAAGATATCTCAACATCTCTCGAATAAATGAATTAAAGGGCGGTACGCATCCGGCACAGTACATAAATTTGTTACACGCCGTGTACCCCTTCGGGGCCAAGTGAAGCCTGTCATTTATTGAAGGAACTAGGACGTCCACAAATGGAATTCCATGAATGCAACACAGCCTGCCAAGGGAAGCCTCACCAATTCAAGAGGCTTGTGAATCTATTATGCTATCTAGAAGAATGGCACCCTCTACTACATCGGGAGCTACACTTATATCCTCCGTTGGAAGGACCGGAACATCTGAAAAAAGGCTGACTGACGGGCTATAAACTTCTATCTATTCTGCTTGATGACTGGGAGAAAGCCAATCGGATATTAGAACTAGATTTTGCTTCAGGATCGATGCGTTGCATGACCGGTTCTGAAGACATACTAGCTAACCCCTCTGAGCATCTGGAGTCCATATTAGCTATACTTCGTAGATAATCAAGGTTAGAAAAGTTTATTTATTCGCCCATGTTAAGTGTAAGCTAGTGTAGTGTAGTGAAGTGTATAGTAGAAATAAACAGCTTAAATTAAGAAGATGAAGTGTTAGAACGACGAATTTTTCTATCGATTAGAAAATCGCCGAGAAATATAATCGTTATAAAAAACAAAAGTGCACGACATACAATCGTAGTACGTATGCGAGTATGAGTCAATCCGTAGGGAAAGAATTAAATCCTAATAATACTCGAGCAAATTAGCCCAATGTCTATAAAATTGTTTTAAAGTAGAAAATTGTAGAAATTAAGCTAGAGCAAAAGTGAATAAAATAATGTGATTAAGGAACAATTTAGAGGCCATTCCACTTCCAATCATTCATATAAACCAACACAAAATTCATTTATAATCTCTCGTTAAAATATTAAGTAGAAATGATAGATGTGCTTATTATAAGTATGATTTATTTGTGCTATTAATTATCACAACTTAAACCATCAGACTATAACGCACCATTCAAACCCACCTATCAATACTCTTGAAAATGACATGAAATTATAATTAAAATCTATGTTAAGTATGATCTATTTACTATGAATTAGTAACATAGATCATCAAATTTTGATTCTAGTTTGACATTCATTATCAAAATCACTAAGGCAAATGATCAAATAGTTTATGTTTACAATGGAATAAGATAGCCTGTTTGAGATGTCAACATAGACTATCAAATTCACTAATGTAACGACCCGTAAATTTCAACTGTTTTAATAACGTAATTAGTTGAAATTTTGTGAAATTTTAAACGATAAAATTTTGAAATAAAAAATTTATATTTGGAATACGTCTAATTAAACATAGCAACTGGTAAATTTTCGTCAGAAAATACGAAAGTTTATTTCGCGCGTAAATTCACTTCAAATTAATCAGTTAAAAAGCGTTGAAAATAAAACGTTTTCAAAATCAAAATATTTTTACATAGAAAAATTCTAAACCATCTTCTGAGCAAAATGTCAGTTTGTCGTTTTTCCAAATTCTGACATATTTGGCTCCGTCGATCTTATTTTTCAGCGTTCTTTTTGCATTTTCCGCTATTAGAAAATTCGAATTTTTAAAATCCGATCGTGCCACTGATATCTGTATACCGTTTTGACCGTCTCATCGTGCTGATCTCTATAGTATAATCAATTCTATGTTTTGAGATTCAGTTCGCGACGAAAACGATAAAACGTTGCGTTGTATCGGTACCGGAAAATTGTGACCTTTTGTTTTCTTTTGAATTTCAAACTTCACCGTGTCATCCAAGCAACAATAAATTGCTTTAAAGAGTCAGCTGTATCATAGGGAACTGTTGCATCTCATTTATTTCATATTTATGTTGGTGCCTTTTCCTTTGCTCTTCTGTCACTTACTTCCCTGCTCGTTTCTTTTTCTCTTTTATTTTTCTTTATTTTCCTCTCCATTATCATTTCCTTTCTCAGCAACCATAGCCGAAAGCACCACCCCACTTTTCTTCCTCTGGCCGAAACCATCTCCTCCTCGGCAACACCCCAAGCTACCTGAGCACCGCCTTCGCCTCTCCTCCCTCCGACCTGCTGCGACCACCCGTACCCTCCCTGACAGATCCGTTCCTCATCCAAGCAATCGAGAGCATCCACTCACCATCAACTGACAGCCTACCCGCATCCTTCACTGTCCCGCAACTTCCACCTTTCGCCTCCCCTGCCATCCGCCTAGTTAACTAATGCCGAGCCTCCACTATCTTAACCCGAGCAAGCACCCATGCCGAGACCCCACCAGCCTATCATCTGCCGTGAAACCCCACTCGTTTTCCAGATCCCCAGCGCCTTCAAGTGCCTCGCCACCACCCTAAGCCTCCGACCCCGTAGCCCAGAACAGTTCGCCTCCTCCTCCTCTCTTGAAGCCAACCGAAGCCCGCATTTCCCTTCCTCGTACCGTGTGACAGCAGCAACACCATACACGCTCGTCCTCTCCTCAGTCAACCGCCTCTTTGAATTCCGTGCCACCTTCTCCCATGCTAGTCTAGCCGAGCGCCTCCTGCCGAACAACCCCTTCCCCTCCACTTCAACCACTTGCTTCCTCCCCTTCCTATAGCCGTGCACTCTCTTCTATACTTTATATAAAGGTAAGCAAGTTTTGTTTATATATATATATATAAGGTATATATGTTAAAAGATTTTGCTATATAAATATTTATTGATATCTGTTCATATAATACAGTTCAGATATATTATATATAACGATTTTTATATTAGTTATAGACTTTGTGTAGTGTCAGAGTTTGGCTTGTACATATGTATATTATGTGACAGAGAAATAAGAAGTGTGTACATAAAGAAAAGAGTACATAAAAAGTATAAAATGTTGATTGTAGTTTATACAGTTTATCATAATATAAGCAGTCTGAAAGTCTGAGATTCTGGGAAAAAAAATTGGTTGTTTGAAACTTGACTTAGAAAGAAAATATGAGCATTTGATCTGTATATATATAATGTACAGGCAGTGTTATATATAGTTTGTACATTATAGTGATATTGCTGTTGCTCTCGGATCCTGTCTTTGCCATGTACATATATACTTCTTATATAGGACGGTTAGGTATAATATAGAGTTTATGTTAGTTGCGTTTGATATGTTGTTATGTGAGTTTATAACAGTTTAAGTATATATGCGTGCATAGGTAGATTCTAGGTATGCTATATAAATAGTGTTATAGTGTAAATTTATATTAGTTATAATTACTCTAGTTCATTCTTTGATATATATACGTATATGATAGTGTGTGTGTATATGCATATTTGTTTGTATAAGTTGTTTACAATCTTTTGTTATATGCATATAATACTGATTTATATATATATTTGGTTTAAATGTAATTTATGGTTTATTTAAATATATGTTTAATTTAATAAGTGGTCTTGGGATATATATAAAGATTTTATGTTGTTATATGGATGTTTAAATATAAGGTTGATTTATATATATAGTTATTTATTAAGATTTTACTTTTAATGCGTGTTTTGATTAAACAATGATTTTAAATTTTTAAAAAAAACATAAAGATTTTGTTAGTATGTCAGTTGCATAATCTGTTAAGTCGAAATAAAAAGTTTATATGTGCGGTATTGTATTTTGAGTGCACATATATTTTTACGTAAGTTGTAGATATGTTTTATACATTAACTACATAAGTGAATGTGGATTTGTTTTCAAATAGGTATGAATATTTTATATGTTGGTATTTAATGTTGATTTGAAATTAAATATTTTTTTTTTTGAAATATATTTAATTTGATTTTAGAAAAGTTTATATATATGTAATATATCCTATTTCACTGATCTCGTGCCATTTGACTGACATTCGCATTATCAAATCTATCTCAGCAAAATCCCAACTTGTCGCTGTTCTGCTCGCTTGATTTGTATGCCCATCCTTGACTATTCGCTTCCATTCCTGTGCATATCTCTCTAGCCTCGAAAGTGAGCACTCACTCACGATTAACGTTCTTTTATTTATTAAATTTGATTGCAATTGAAACGACAATTGAAATATGCTGCTGTTAGTTAACTACACTGTTATTACCTGTATCAGTTCACCTGTGACATCTGACACCATTATCTGTTATTTATTTATGTGATGATAATACAGTTTGGCTGATAATTGATTGATTGTTGATGTTTATATCGGACGTAAATTGTTAATGTTAAAATGATAAATAGTATAAAATTGAACTTGGTATAGGATAGTTAAATGTTGAATTTGATTAAATGACATTTGTATAATATGACCCTTTTACTGTTGAATTTATTGACACATAGGATTTGTTTAATTATACTTTGAACCACTGAATGTATGTCGTTATATTGATGATGTATGAAATTGTAAATATATGACAAGTGAAAACCGTAATGTAATAATCTTTAATCTACATGAAATGATAGTGTAGATTCTAGAAATAATTATATTAATTCGTACAAATAACAATGTGAATTAATACGGTTATTTCGGGATTATTTGAATTGATTATTGGATTGATATTGATTGTTGTTATTGCTTGTTTATTTACTTTGACACCATCCCAGTTATCACACTGCAAGTTCCCTTTGTTATGCTTTGATTTTTAAATTGAATTGGAATCGGGTTGAAATGATAAATACCCAAATTGAACTTTGACCTAGGATAGAAAATTAAATAAAACCCGATTGGTCAATAATTTGATTTAAAAATAAAACGAAGATTTTATTTGAATAAATAATATGGTTTTGAAATGAAGTTGAAATTTGAATTTTAATGAAAGGAAAATGTTAATATTTAAAAATCTGAAACAAAATATTAACAGTGTAATTGATGAAAGAATGTTGTTTAATTTGAGAAATGATTGAATTAAGTTTGAAATTATAATTAAGTTTGAAATTATTAAACTTTGAAATTATTTAATAATTAAGTTTTGAATTATTTAATAATTAAATAAGATTGAATGATTTAATGATCAAATTGAATTGAATTCTTGGATAAGAGAAATTGAACCTTTGAATAAGTGAATTTTATTTTGTAAATAATTGAAATTGAATTTCTTTATTAATTAAGTTTTGGAAAATTATTTAAGTAAGTAAATAAGTAAATTTTGGATTTCTTTAACAAGAAAATAAATGTGATTTATTGAAATTAATGTAAGACTTGAAATTTAAAGAATTTGGTTTGATGAATTTAATTTAATTCAAAATTGTAAGTTTTGATTAAGGAAGTTGAATTTAAATAATGGATTCAATGAATTGGAAATTTAATAGAAATTGTTTTGAATGATAAATTTACTTAATGAATATTGAATGAAATTGATAAATGAATTTAAATTGATTTAAATGTTAAATGAAATTTATTTAAATGGTTTTCGAAATGAAACTTATATGCGAACTTGAATCAATACTTGAATTGTTTTGAATAAAATTTGAAATTGGATTATATGATTTTGAAATGAAAATTTGGAAGTTTGAATCGTAAATTATTGGAAATTGGTTTTGAAAGACAAATGAAATGTTGGTTTACGAATTGAAATTGAAATTGAATTTGATTTGATTTTTGAAATATATAAACGACCAATCGGTGTAATAATTACGAAAGTTATTAAAGAGACCGGGATCGGTAATGGATATACTCTCTATCTAAACCGAAAACCACTTTAATAACTATACGCGGAGTGATGATCCAGAATGAAGTGGTTGGAATGATGTTCGTGATGACTAAAGAAAGAGAACGATAATGGATAGCCTTGACACTTGTGTCAAATTGGAAATGACTAAAACAGGAGCTGTGTCGGGCCAATGGAGGATTAGCTACCTCAAGTGGACACACTTCTTCGAACTACTTATACTTGTTGTTGATTGGTGCACCCTTGATTTTGGGAGTGTTGTTTCACGGTGTTGCGGGCGCTGCGGCGTTGCGTTCTCACCAGTCCGGATCAGGCGAACGGTAGTATCACTACCTTGGGTATTGCCTCATGTGCCTTGTCATACTTGTATTCCATTTATACGCGACCACTACGATTTTGATTTGTACCTTTAGTATATGGATTGCCCTCTGGTGACTTCCGGTTTTGGGGAAACTATGGTCTTGTATATGCTTTTGGGAATAAAAATGTGTTAAGGGTGGAATGGGCCATGACTTAACGCTATTTTGATATCTTTACATATTACTGATAGACATTATCTACTTAGCGTATATTACTACATAGTAGATAGTTTAACGGATCCTTAAAGGATGATTATTCCAACATCCTTTGAGTTACTTGTATTTCAATTGCTATTTCACTTGAGTTGGATTTATTAATATAAGAATGTTAATCCTGACTCGAGTGTCTTGTGTTTTTGCTTTACGCTCGGGTCAGACTGAGTGTACCAGTATTCGAGACTCACCTTTGGAGTTGGAGCTTTGCTTGAAGATCCAGCCATCTATTCAGCTTTCAGTATTCGATGATTCCGGTGATGTATCCTGATTTGTATCTGATGTATCGTGTTACTCTTCTGTTGTATCTGGTTTAACTCTAATGTATTGTATTACTCTTCTGTTGTAAACTCTGATGTAACTCATATATTTATATAGTATCTTCATGAACTACTATCTCTTTTATTTCCGCTGCACTTATTACTCTGTGTCTATGATCTGTGATTATTTATTTACTGTATATGTTCAGTTTTGCCAAATTTAAATTAACAACGCGGTATTTTGAGCAATTCAATTCCGGCATGAGTGTCTACCTATACACTTATAATGGATGCGAATGGTCCAAAATATCGGGTCGTTATAGTTGGTATCAGAGCTTTGGTAGCTCTAGGCAAAACTTAGCATATAAGGTAAATGTATTTACAGAATCACTCTCATTCGAGTTTCAATCTCTTCCTTTTACTCAGTTCCTTTGAATTTTGGAACGTTCCCTCGGTTCTGAAATTCATTCGTGTCCCTCACTATTCGTTTTCTAATTCTGGAGTACCCCATAACTCCACTTCGAATGATCTTTATAATGAATCGACGGTCTCGCCAACCTTCGAATGATCCATAAAGGAGCCAAACTCCTTTATAATAGGCATCGATTTACCGGAGATTTCTGTATCCTCGATTAACGATGTTATCTATCTCCTGCTATACCTGAATTCTATTTCTCGGGATCGGATGTTGATATACCTCGGAATTCAGCATCGATCTTATTCTTGAAGTCACGGTCGATCCGGTTAAGGTTGCCCGCGATTTATATAAACTATTCAATCTTCTTACTTTGTTTATCATCACATCTTTGTTTCAAACTTATCTTCGAATCAAATTTCTCTTTGATTTGAGTCCATCAAAATTTGAATCCCTATCCTTGCTCTGAATCCATTCTTGTATAGTCGAGCGAGAAATGTATTTGTAAATTAATATTTAAAACATTTTAAAATATATTGTGTTGTTTGAGTTGTTGATGTTGATTTGGGTTTCCGATCGATTCATCTGATCAACGCTATGATAGGATTTCCAAAACACTTGAGCAAAGCAAACTGACACAATATTGTTTTCAAATTTGTTTGATTATATTGTAAAAATATAAGTAAATTTTCTGGAATTTAATAAGTTAATTAAATTGGTTGTTTGAAATGATAATATTTGATTATCATTTATTGTTCTAAATGAATTTATAAATATGGTTTATAAATTGATTTGGAATTTGAAATGAATTTAATTCAGGAATTTGAGAATTTAAATTCCTAAATTTCAAGCTTTGGTCTTAAAATTTTAAAATGTATATTATTGAACGTATTTTCAAATATAACCGGTTTCAAATAATTTTAACTATTGAAATCAGTGTTCTTCTCTTTGTCGCTGGAAAATAATCTCGGTGATGGCGGCCGCATCATCGACATTTATTTTCGAGTTTCGAAGTGGAGATACTATTCTGTAGCATTGCTACGGTTTTGTTTTTGAAAAATATTTTGATTAGAATTTCTTCAGTATAATTTGATTTATATATATATATATATATGGGTATCTTATTTTAAAATTTTAATTTGATTTGATATAAATATATTATATATATCTCTAAATTGTTTAAAGTTAATCGGAAATCTAATTCTTAAATTTTGTTAAAGGATGATTTTAATTATAAATAAAACCAAATTTGGAATAAATATTTAAACTTGAATAATTGAATTGGGAAAATTTTATTTGTATATTGTTCAACTGCATTCTAATACAACTTACCTAAATCATTCAGAAGTTGAATATGTAATTGGATAATATAAATTGAATTTATAAATAAAATTTGAGTGTTTATAATAAATGTTATACACTAAATTTTGATTATAAAGATGTTAATAGAGTTAGATAGGATAATAAGTAAACTCGGTTAATAATGAAATAAATCTGTTTTGAAAAAAAAATTAATAAATTTGTTTTGAAAGAATTAATAAATTGAAATTTTATTAACATATGAAAATACCTTGAATTTAAAAGTAATTAATAGATTTAAATTAATTTAAATCGAAACTTTTATGTTTTAAATTAATTTATATGGGTTAAATATATGTGAGTAGCTATATTAAGTAGAATAAATTTAACAGTAATTTGGAATAAAGAAGAATTTAAAATTGTTGAAGAAAATATGATTATAATAAAGGACTATTCAAATTTATGGTTAGAAATTTTAAATTTAAGATAATTGGATAATAAGATAATAAATTTAGAAATAGTTGAGATTGATTTTAGTGAAATCAAATGGATCAAATCAATTATTGAATATCAATTAATTTAAATTTGAATTTATATGGTTTAAATTAATTATTATTTTGTATTTCAAAATCTGTTTTTCTTTCTGGTTGTTTCTATTCTCCTACCTGGTTCTTTTTCGGGGACGAAAAGTTTTGAGTGGGGGAGAGTGTAACGACCCGTAAATTTCAACTGTTTTAATAACGTAATTAGTTGAAATTTTGTGAAATTTTAAAGGATAAAATTTTGAAATAAAAAATTTATATTTGGAATACGTCTAATTAAACATAGCAACTGGTAAATTTTCGTCAGAAAATACGAAAGTTTATTTCGCGCGTAAATTCACTTCAAATTAATCAGTAAAAAAGCGTTGAAAATAAAACGTTTTCAAAACCAAAATATTTTTACATAGAAAAATTCTAAACCATCTTCTGAGCAAAATGTCAGTTTGTCGTTTTTCCAAATTCGGACATCTTTGGCTCCGTCGATCTTATTTTTCAGCGTTCTTTTTGCATTTTCCGCTATTAGAAAATTCGAATTTTTAAAATCCGATCATGCCACTGATATCTGTATACCGTTTTGACCATCTCGTCGTGCTGATCTCTATAGTATATTCAATTCTGTGTTTTGAGATTCGGTTCACGACGAAAACGATAAAACGTTGCGTCGTATCGGTACCGGAAAATTGTGACCTTTTGTTTTCTTTTGAATTTCAAACTTCACCGTGTCATCCAAGCAACAATAAATTGCTTTAACGAGTCAGCTGTATCATAGGGAACTGTTGCATCTCATTTATTTCATATTTATGTTGGTGCCTTTTCCTTTGCTCTTCTGTCACTTACTTCCCTGCTCGTTTCTTTTTCTCTTTTATTTTTCTTTATTTTCCTCTCCATTATCATTTCCTTTCTCAGCAACCATAGCCGAAAGCACCACCCCACTTCCCTTCCTCTGGCCGAAACCATCTCCTCCTCGGCAACACCCCAAGCTACCTGAGCACCGCCTTCGCCTCTCCTCCCTCCGACCTGCTGCGACCACCCGTACCCTCCCTGACAGATCCGTTCCTCATCCAAGCAATCGAGAGCATCCACTCACCATCAACTGACAGCCTACCCGCATCCTTCACTGTCCCGCAACTTCCACCTTTCGCCTCCCCTGCCATCCGCCTAGTTAACTAATGCCGAGCCTCCACTATCTTAACCCGAGCAAGCACCCATGCCGAGACCCTACCAGCCTATCATCTGCCGTGAAACCCCACTCGTTTTCCAGATCCCCAGCGCCTTCAAGTGCCTCGCCACCACCCTAAGCCTCCGACCCCGCAGCCCAGAACAGTTCGCCTCCTCCTCCTCTCTTGAAGCCAACCGAAGCCCGCATTTCCCTTCCTCGTACCGTGTGACAGCAGCAACACCATACACGCTCGTCCTCTCCTCAGTCAACCGCCTCTTTGAATTCCGTGCCACCTTCTCCCATGCTAGTCTAGCCGAGCGCCTCCTGCCGAACAACCCCTTCCCCTCCACTTCAACCACTTGCTTCCTCCCCTTCCTATAGCCGTGCACTCTCTTCTATACTTTATATAAAGGTAAGCAAGTTTTGTTTATATATATATATATAAGGTATATATGTTAAAAGATTTTGCTATATAAATATTTATTGATATCTGTTCATATAATACAGTTCAGATATATTATATATAACGATTTTTATATTAGTTATAGACTTTGTGTAGTGTCAGAGTTTGGCTTGTACATATGTATATTATGTGACAGAGAAATAAGAAGTGTGTACATAAAGAAAAGAGTACATAAAAAGTATAAAATGTTGATTGTAGTTTATACAGTTTATCATAATATAAGCAGTCTGAGATTCTGGGAAAAAAAATTGGGTGTTTGAAACTTGACTTAGAAAGAAAATATGAGCATTTGATCTGTATATATATATAATGTACAGGCAGTGTTATATATAGTTTGTACATCATAGTGATATTGCCGTTGCTCTCGGATCCTGTCTTTGCCATGTACATATATACTTCTTATATAGGACGGTTAGGTATAATATAGAGTTTATGTTAGTTGCGTTTGATATGTTGTTATGTGAGTTTATAACAGTTTAAGTATATATGCGTGCATAGGTAGATTCTGGGTATGCTATATAAATAGTGTTATAGTGTAAATTTATATTAGTTATAATTACTCTAGTTCATTCTTTGATATATATACGTATATGATAGTGTGTGTGTGTGTATGCATATTTGTTTGTATAAGTTGTTTACAGTCTTTTGTTATATGCATATAATACTGGTTTATATATATATTTGGTTTAAATGTAATTTATGGTTTATTTAAATATATGTTTAATTTAATAAGTGGACTTGGGATATATATAAAGATTTTATGTTGTTATATGGATGTTTAAATATAAGGTTGATTTATATATATAGTTATTTATTAAGATTTTACTTTTAATGTGTGTTTTGATTAAACAATGATTTTAAATTTTAAAAAAAAAACATAAAGATTTTGTTAGTATGTCAGTTGCATAATCTGTTAAGTCGAAATAAAAAGTTTATATGTGCGGTATTGTATTTTGAGTGCACATATATTTTTACGTAAGTTGTAGATATGTTTTATACATTAACTACATAAGTGAATGTGGATTTGTTTTCAAATAGGTATGAATATTTTATATGTTGGTATTTAATGTTGATTTGAAATTAAATATATATTATTATTTTTTGAAATATATTTAATTTGATTTTAGAAAAGTTTATATATATGTAATATATCTTGTTTCACTGATCTCGCGCCATTTGACTGACATTTGCATTATCAAATCTATCTCAGCAAAATCCCAACTTGTCGCTGTTCTGCTCGCTTGATTTGTATGCCCATCCTTGACTATTCGCTTCCATTCCTGTGCATATCTCTCTAGCCTCGAAAGGTGAGCACTCACTCACGATTAACGTTCTTTTATTTATTAAATTTGATTGCAATTGAAACGACAATTGAAATATGCTGCTGTTAGTTAATTACACTGTTATTACCTGTATCAGTTCACCTGTGACATCTGACACCATTATCTGTTATTTATTTATGTGATGATAATACAGTTTGGCTGATAATTGATTGATTGTTGATGTTTATATCGGACGTAAATTGTTAATGTTAAAATGATAAATAGTATAAAATTGAACTTGGTATAGGATAGTTAAATGTTGAATTTGATTAAATGACATTTGTATAATATGACCCTTTTACTGTTGAATTTATTGACACGTAGGATTTGTTTAATTATACTTTGAACCACTGAATGTATGTCGTTATATTGATGATGTATGAAATTGTAAATATATGACAAGTGAAAACCGTAATGTAATAATCTTTAATCTACATGAAATGATAGTGTAGATTCTAGAAATAATTATATTAATTCGTACAAATAACAATGCGAATTAATACGGTTATTTCAGGATTATTTGAATTGATTATTGGATTGATATTGATTGTTGTTATTGCTTGTTTATTTACTTTGACACCATCCCAGTTATCACACTGCAAGTACCCTTTGTTATGCTTTGATTTTTAAATTGAATTGGAATCGGGTTGAAATGATAAATACCCAAATTGAACTTTGACCTAGGATAGAAAATTAAATAAAACCCGATTGGTCAATAATTTGATTTAAAAATAAAACAAAGATTTTATTTGAATAAATAATATGGTTTTGAAATGAAGTTGAAATTTGAATTTTAATGAAAGGAAAATGTTAATATTTAATAATCTGAAACAAAATATTAACAGTGTAATTGATGAAAGAATGTTGTTTAATTTGAGAAATGATTGAATTAAGTTTGAAATTATAATTAAGTTTGAAATTATTAAACTTTGAAATTATTTAATAATTAAGTTTTGAATTATTTAATAATTAAATAAGATTGAATGATTTAATGATCAAATTGAATTGAATTCTTTGATAAGAGAAATTAAACCTTTGAATAAGTGAATTTTATTTTGTAAATAATTGAAATTGAATTTCTTTATTAATTAAGTTTTGGAAAATTATTTAAGTAAGTAGATAAGTAAATTTTGGATTTCTTTAACAAGAAAATAAATGTGATTTATTGAAATTAATGTAAGACTTGAAATTTAAAGAATTTGGTTTGATGAATTTAATTTAATTCAAAATTGTAAGTTTTGATTAAGGAAGTTGAATTTAAATAATGGATTCAATGAATTGGAAATTTAATAGAAATTGTTTTGAATGATAAATTTACTTAATGAATATTGAATGGAATTGATAAATGAATTTAAATTGATTTAAATGTTAAATGAAATTTATTTAAATGGTTTTCGAAATGAAACTTATATGCGAACTTGAATCAATACTTGAATTGTTTTGAATAAAATTTAAAATTGGATTATAAGATTTTGAAATGAAAATTTGGAAGTTTGAATCGTAAATTATTGGAAATTGGTTTTGAAAGACAAATGAAATGTTGGTTTACGAATTGAAATTGAAATTGAATTTGATTTGATTTTTGAAATATATAAACGACCAATCGGTGTAATAATTACGAAAGTTATTAAAGAGACCGGGATCGGTAATGGATATACTCTCTATCTAAACCGAAAACCACTTTAATAACTATACGCGGAGTGATGATCCAGAATGAAGTGGTTGGAATGATGTTCGTGATGACTGAAGAAAGAGAACGATAATGGATAGCCTTGACACTTGTGTCAAATTGGAAATGACTAAAACAGGAGCTGTGCCGGGCCAATGGAGGATTAGCTACCTCAAGTGGACACACTTCTTCGAACTACTTATACTTGTTGTCGATTGGTGCACCCTTGATTTTGGGAGTGTTGTTTCACGGTGTTGCGGGCGCTACGGCGTTGCGTTCTCACCAGTCTGGATCAGGCGAACGGTAGTATCACTACCTTGGGTATTGCCTCATGTGCCTTGTCATACTTGTATTCCATTTATACGCGACCACTACGATTTTGATTTGTACCTTTAGTATATGGATTGCCCTCTGGTGACTTCCGGTTTTGGGGAAACTACGGTCTTGTATATGCTTTTGGGAATAAAAATGTGTTAAGGGTGGAATGGGCCATGACTTAACGCTATTTTGATTTCTTTACATATTACTGATAGACATTATCTACTTAGCGTATATTACTACATAGTAGATAGTTTAACGGATCCTTAAAGGATGATTATTCCAACATCCTTTGAGTTACTTGTATTTCAATTGCTATTTCACTTGAGTTGGATTTATTAATATAAGAATGTTAATCCTGACTCGAGTGTCTTGTGTTTTTGCTTTACGCTCGGGTCAGACTGAGTGTACCAGTATTCGAGACTCACCTTTGGAGTTGGAGCTTTGCTTGAAGATCCAGCCATCTATTCAGCTTTCAGTATTCGATGATTCCGGTGATGTATCCTGATTTGTATCTGATGTATCGTGTTACTCTTCCGTTGTATCTGGTTTAACTCTGATGTATCGTATTACTCTTCTGTTGTAAACTCTGATGTAACTCATATATTTATATAGTAGCTTCATGAACTACTATCTCTTTTATTTCCACTGCACTTATTACTCTGTGTCTGTAATCTGTGATTATTTATTTACTGTATATGTTCAGTTTTTCCAAATTTAAATTAACAACGCGGTATTTTGAGCAATTCAATTCCGGCATGAGTGTCTACCTATACACTTATAATGGATGCGAATGGTCCAAAATATCGGGTCGTTACAACTAAAAATGAGACATAAACCATCATCATTCAAAGTTTCCATTGAGCGAAAAAGAGTGATCTTAAATGAAATCATTATGTTAATTTAATATGTTTCATGGGAGCTTCATTACTCCTAAATTGAAGGGGTTTAGCTACTCATATTTGAAAACATGTTAACATAAAATGATTTCAACATTAAAAAAAGGAAAATGGGAGCTAATTAAAAGAAAGGAGAGCTAACTACTTGCATGAAATAAAAATAAACTAACGACAAGAATTAAATCTATGCCACTAACATGAAATAGGAGAAGCATAAACTAAGTAGGAGAGCATGAAATAAAAATAGCATGAAAAGAAAGCATAAAATAAGAATTGCATGAAAGTAAAGAACAAAGCTAAGAAGACATGAAAGAGATTTTTATTTAACTTTTATTTGTGGCTACGATATTGCATAAAAAAAGGGGAAGATCACATGAAACATAAGGGGTATTTATACATGCTAAAAACCCTAATTCATATTTTAGGGGACTACCTAAAATGCCCTTGAGAAAGTGTAACCTCCAAGTAATCATTAGGGAAATAATTAATCCCCACTGACATGCCTTTAAGCATCCATTAACATGTGCATGTGCTTTTAATTATGGACCATATTTTAGTGGGTATGTGGGCTCCTCCATGTTGCATGAATTCGCTTATTTCCTTTCTTCATTAGCTTTTAACATGTGTACATGCATTCATCCATGAAACTTTGCACTCCATTCCTACAAAATGTGCAAATAAATTTTCTCAAATTAAATCATACACAAAATTACCATTTTACCCTCCAAATGAAATGAATAATGATGATTTTAAAACAATTTAAATTTTTGTTTAAACATGTAAAGTACCCTAATATGCTCATTTATTTAATTATAAGAATATTAAATGTGGAAGTAAAAATATACACTTTTACGTGCACATCAAATACCCCTACACTTATATTTTTATTTGTCCTTGAATAAATTAAAACTAGGATAAATTAGTTTTCATAGGAAACACGATTACATTGAGCGTATGCAACAAGCTGGTAAACCTCTAGGTGTCCCTAGTAAGACGAGTGTTGTCTCGTAAGGGTTTTCAGCAGATACTACCCACAAAATCCAAATGCGATATGAAAATTCTAATCCAAGAACTTTTAGTTCTTTTACTCATCAAAACTTCTAATAAAAATTAAGTTATCATCACAATTAGACTCTAGTTTGGCTAGTTAATTCGGTTGATAATATAGTGCAACTATGAAATGGAACCTTTAGTTGATTATCAAAGTTTTGCAAAGTGTTATTTTTATTTCTTTTGAATAACAAGTCGAATCAAATAAGTTAAAATAGTGCTTGGATTTCAATTTCTAGCTCTTTCTATTTTAAAAAATATTAACATTATTATTATTTACACACCTAACTCTAATAAACTGAGGCTAGATATATCGAAAATGCACTGCTTTCCGGCTTATGTGAGAAGAGCACAGAGTGTGGCGAGTGTACACACTTGCGTATGAACACGTGACTCTAAGTGTTTATTATTATTGTTTAAATTTTATTTTCATACACCTAACTCAGAAAACTAAAGCCATATATACAGATCAAGCACTGCCTTTCGGGCTTACGTGAGAAGGGTTTAGAGCATGGTGAGTGTACACTCTTACGTGTTAACACATGACTCTAGGTGTTTCTTATTTTTATAAAAACATTTTTTTTGAAAAATAAAAGTTATGCAAAATCATATTAGCACCACCTAACTTAGAAGATCAAAAATTTTATCGCCTTTACTTTAAATCAACCACTCTTTTTAACAAAGATTACAATTAGGACATACTTCATAATTATCACCTATGAACCTTCCTATATACTAGTTATATTGTAGTTACTTGTAATCAAACTTTATTTTTATTTTTGTTAAGACAAATAAATTTTCAAAAATTTCAATTTAATAACCAAAAACATATACTTATCCTATAGCGTTTCTTCAAAAGTAAATCAATATGCTAAAAAAGAAAATTTGTTTTAGGATTCTATTTTTTGTTTTGGACAGAAAATGCAAAAAAAAACCATGAAAAATAAATATAAACATGAGACTCCACCCTGCACCTGATTTTGACTGTGTTCCCATAGTCAATACATGGTATAATGAGTGTAACGGAGAAAAATATGTACATATTTACAAGAGTGGTTTATATTTTCTTACTTGATGTAGTGTGGCTCATGAAGAATCATGAGCTCCTCCTCTCGATTGCTTGCCAATTCCAATTAAGGTTTTAAATGATGACCATTGACTTTAAAAATTGATCCATCCCTAGGGTTTCCTATTTCTATGGCATCGTGTGGAAAAACAGTACGTACGATGTATGGTCCTGTCCATCTTGATTTTAATTTCCTAGGGAATAAATGAAGTCGAGAGTCATAAAGAAGAACTTTTTGATTGGGCAAAAATATTTTCCTTAAGATTGACTTCTCATGAAAAACTTTTGTTCTTTCTTTGTAAATTTTCTCATTCTGTAACGACCCAGAATTTTTGATAATTAAAATTCGAATATTTAATTGATTTTAAATATTAATAAATGGAATTTAGATGTCGAATAATTTATTATTCGAATATTGGATTTAATTTGGTCAATTAAATCGATAATTTAATGATTGAAATTCCAGAGATAATTGAAAATTGAGTTTAATATGATTGAAAATGATTTGTAAAATTTTATTTAATCATACTGGAGTTATAGAAAGGTTATAGAACTTTCAGAACTGAATTTAAAGTTAATTTGTGAAAATTGAATATTTTAATATTTAATTATCGACTGTAAAATAGCCAATTTTCGGACAGTCTCAGAATTGAACGAGACCAGTTCCATTGGATCCGTAATAGTTAGTTATTATCGGATTTCAATTTTCGTAGCAATCGAAGTTATCATTTGACCGTGGCAACTCGAAACGCATCGATATCATTTTAATTTTAAATCGTCGAGTTAAAATAGTCATTTTTCAAACAGTGTCGGATTTCGACGAAACCAGTTTCATCGGATCCGT
Source organism: Allium fistulosum (assembly GCA_030737815.1). Lineage (NCBI taxonomy): Eukaryota > Viridiplantae > Streptophyta > Magnoliopsida > Asparagales > Amaryllidaceae > Allium > Allium fistulosum. The sequence continues at coordinate 941,243,256 of CM060905.1, read as the reverse complement.
AATGTGAAATTATTGCATGGTTTCAAATTTCATAATTTTTGGATTTACCATTTGTCCGGTACGAATTAAAACGCCTCGAAATCGATTTAAATCGGTTTAATTTAAATTGATCGTTTTTTTGTCATATCTCACACAGACGATCGAATTAGCTTCCGAAACCTGTTCCATTGTGTTCGGAACGTGGGGTAAACCTTACGAACGTCAGCCGGCACGCTCGAATCGGAGTTCGAAAAAAATTCGATGAGTAGTGTTTTCATAAGTTTTCTATATAAGCCCCTCAACCTTTTCATTTGCAAAGAGAAAAAAACCTAACCCTAATTCTATCTTCAGCCGCCTCTTATTCAATCAATGGCCAGAAAGCACCAATCTTCTTCTCTTAATCTCTTTATGTCCAAGCTTCGATTCGAGAAACTTTCTGAACGAAAAACGTAGAGCATTGAGGGATCTTCAATTCTATACGGCGATGATGGGTTATCATCATCATTTGGAGGCACGAGATGGCCGCGTTCGTGGCTTGTTCGCATGCGTTTTTCCTGGCACCAGCTCGACCGAGCTTGCCGTCATCACAGCTGGAGGTTGAGCTCGCGTAGGCGCGTTGATGGGTGGCTTTTGATCGACGTTGAGGTGATAGAGGATGGCTCGGCAATTCGTGATTGTAGGCGGCTGTTTGGGTTTTGATAACCTGGGTTTGAACGCGCGCGCGTGATTGGGGGAGAAGACATCAAGCGGCCCAGATCTGTAGTCTCGAGATCGAACGGCCAGAGATGCATTAGGTTTAGATTTGAAAACAAAATTGTATATTTATTTTATTTAAAATCGTATTAACTTCAAACTGCTATAACGTTGTCATATATTGTCAGAAAATAACGAAACGAAAAGCGTTGGCTTCGTTTTGTCGAGCTCTTCGCAGTGCAACTGATTTGGAAGCGATTGGAGTCAGTGAAAATTTTGGATGAGATTAAACGTCTGTTTAATTTTATTCGAAAATAAACGCTGAAATCAGAATTGAAATCAAGGTGAGATCTTCTCACTCAGATTTAAATTTGAATTGCAGTTATTGATTGTTATTTGAATGTGCTATTAGATATGATAGGATATATGTATATATATAGCAATATATACATATTGGCATATGTATATATTGGATTGATTGATTTCCCGCCTCGTATAGCGGATGAGACCCTATTGCGCCGTTAGTAAGCGGATTTATAAAAACCTATATACCGCGATAATTCCGTACTGGAGCGGAATTGGTATTGTGCTAACATCTTTGGATGCAGGGAAACAGGTTGGAGGGATCCAACTGGACCCCTCACATTGATTGAATTTATTTATACTGTGGTATGAATCTGTGAATGATTATATTAATCATATTGATATCTGGAAATTGTTTGAAAGCTAAAATTTAGCTGAATGGGTGTTTCGACATCATTGGATTCCAAAGATAAACGAAATTGAATTTTTGAAATTCAAGTAGAAAATTTCTAAGTGGATCAATTTTTGAAATTGAAGAAATTTTGAAGAAAGGAATTTTTAAAGTATAATCGTATTGAATAAATTCCAGAATAAAGTGAAAATGCTAAATAAATGGATTTCGTAAAATAGTGATTATAATTTGAAGAATTTAATTTAAAATTTGGATTTTAAAATAGATTGAAAGAAACAATTGAAATTTGTTTTCTTTAAAAAGGAATTTATTTAAAAAGAGATAAGTTGGAAATCCAATTAGGAATTTAATTGGTAAATTGAAATAATTTGAGAAATCAATGTAAAATGATCTCAATTTGAAGAATCCCTTTAAAAATAGGATATTGTATAATTTGAAAAGAATAAGAATTTATTTTAGTAGTGAAAATAAATTTAGAAATCAATTTGTAATTGATTTGGAGTTAAAGTAGAATTAGAAATTAATTTGAAATCCGATTTTAGATTCAAAAGTGAATATTTGGAAAAATGAATCCAATTGAAATAAGGAAATGTGAATTTAAAATGGAAATGATGTTAAAATGATTTATAAAGGGATGAACTTTACAATTGTAAAGTTTTAAAAGAACGATTTTTGAAAATAAATGAATTATAAGTATTAACTTATAAGATGGACCGTTAGTATAAAAATTGAGTTATGAATTGAACGAGTTAATAAAGAAGATTTATAAATTGTAGTTTTTATAAATGGAAATAGAATTTATAAACGTGTTTATAAATTCGAAATAGATTGAATTTGATAAATTAAATATGGAAGATTATTAAAGAAGATATATTCACGATTTTGGACAGTGAATATATTATTGAATAAAATGGATTCATTTTTGAAGAAGTGATATTTTAAAAATGAAGTTAAATTGTTTTTAACGATGTTTTAAAAATGTGTTAAATATCGAAAACATAGATTTCAACAGTTCTTGTTGAAATAGACGTTTTCGAGAAATTTAAGGAAATGGTGGACTATAACACTGTTGTTATAGTAAATGATTTCCGAAAGGAAATGTTTTGATGTAGTATTGGGATTTATATATCTATTAAAATCCGAATCCCTATACTAGTGATTTTGAGTCGTCGTAACGATGTTTTACGTAACATTCGTTTTGACTCAAATAAATGTGTTTAAAGAGAATGATTTCCTTAAAGAATGAATATATACTTAATATTGATTTAAGTATATCGAATATTTTCAAATGTTGAAAATAAATGATTTATGAAATACTTATTTTTAAATAAGTATGGAAGTGCTTTTCCAATATGAAATGAACTGTTTTGAGATTTTATCTTTTAAAGATAAATTGAAATGTGGAAATTGATTTGAAATTGTTTTCAAATGGTTAAGTGTGGAAATTTTATATCTAGTAAAAGATATTTTGGAAGATAAAATAATTTGGGAGAATTATTTGGAATCTGATGATGTTGCGCATCTTTATTGATAGTTAAATAACCGACTATCAATAATTACCTTTAGATAGGTATTTGTTGTGAATTGGATGAATTTGAATGCCACACTTATTTTTAAATAAGCGCTCACTATTCGGGTTAGCCGGGAAAGGACCATGGGGTCGTATAACCCATTCCGAATATGTGATACGTCGTTATGAATTGCATTTGAAGACCGGTGTTGAAGACCAGATATTTTTGAAAACGGAAGGATTACCGTCGAGTTACTCTACATCGGCTGATCTCCGGTTTAGAGGTTTTATCACCCTTAGTGACGGGAAGTCCTGACGTGATTGAAAATTATCCGGATATGCAAGGGCTTCGTGAGAAGTGCCTTCGGTTCTGTTCGATCCCGGAACAGACTTGTATGGATGTGTGTCTGACGTTACAATTTGAGATATAAAGCTGATTTCTTTCAAATACATTTCTGTTGGTGGCGGAGAATTTATTCTCTTAGCTTAACACCCTTCTCTGAGACGTACGAGCTCAGAGGTTATGTAGTTGAAATTCATCAGCGATATATCCCAATTTGGTAACGTGGCATACTGAGTGTTGCTGTGAAATGATCAGTGTTTGATCATTCGTGATATGATCATTTGTTTGATCTTATATCTTTGTGATCATAGGTTGATCATTTTGGTTGACCCGAAGCAGGGCTTTTTGAGAAAGCGTAGCTTTATGGACGAGACTTCGTCGAGCCTCACACCCCGGAAATGGTCGAAACAGGAAGAATGCAGCAAGGTTCTAGGGAGTAGCGCCCCTTAGTGTATGTCATTCCTTCTGGATAAAGGTGGTATCATGGTATGGAGCCCAGATACTTAACCTCTGTGGTTACTGCATTATTATTACTATGTGGTTTGTTGCGAATCGGGGATCCTCGGGAAGGTCGGTGACGATCGGGGGATGGCATACGCGTGTCAGTAGTTACCTATTTTTGCAGAGGTAACCCGGCCTTGTGTTGGCAGAGATCCGGTTAGGTTCTCGGGTCGTCTATTCCAGGGACGTACCCATCGTGGATAGGAAGTTCCTTAGCCTGACCATTTGTTGGAAATCCAAAGAAACAATACGTGATTTGTACGGTTTTAGTTGTATTACCTGCTATGGAATGTGGCGGTAACCTGCTATTGAACATAGTAGCTATAGTAGGCATAAGTGCGGAATGCCTATGCTGGCTAAGATTAATATTATACTTTCGAAATGTTTTCTACACTATGCACTAATAATAATATCAAAAATGATTTGATTTTGCGTATCAAGCATCTTTGACTATCATAAGAAGAAATCTCCTCCAATTCTGCGTTTGCATTGTGTGTGTGGTGGGAGGTCTTATGGTAGTTTCATTTTCCAAAAGCATTTTGAATTGACTTTAAAAATTATTTTGTTGTTATAAAGATAAATAACTGTTTTATGATCTCACACCAGTCACCATGACTGACTCGGAGTTTATTGTTTCCCTTCTAAACTCTGGGTGCCCACTAATTTCCACACGGGCAGCCTAGAGTTATGTTATCAGGATATTCTGGAGCTTTGGAGATAAGCTGGATGACGAGACGTAGTATTTGTATCTGATAGTATTTATTCCGCTGTGTATTCTGTATAAGGACAAGTTATATAACTGTCTATTGTTGTATATTGACTCTGATGATTGATGTATGTATAAAATGATATAGTTCTTTGTTTTAAAGATTACTGATTTATCTATTATATATTGTTCCGCTGCGATATGTGAGATTCTGATATTGTTTTCTGCTTCTGTATCTGATGTTGTGTTGTTGTTCTTCTTTCTTTTTCTTCTATCTTCTTCTTCTACCTTTTTCTTCTTTCTTAAAACCATAACTTTTCGGGTTTCCGGCATTCGATGGCTCAGCAGTCGATAAAGTGAGTATCGATGTTGAATTTTCGAAAGTCGAAAATTTTCGGGATGTTACAATTTCCATACGCATCGTTCCTAATATCCTCTAATTCATTGAGTTGCAATTTCCTATTTTCACTAGCTTTTACAAGATCAAAGTTTATGTTCTTAATTGCACACAGTCCTTTATGTTCAAATTCAACAGGTAAATGGCACGCTTTACCATATACAAGCCTAAAAGGAGACATCCCAAAATGGTTTTTTATGAAGTTCTGTAAGCCCAAAGCGCATCAATCAATTTTTGTGACCAATCTTTTCGATTTTTATTCACAATTTTCTTCAAAATTTGCTTGATTTGGCGATTTGAAATTTAAACTTGACCACAAGTATTTCTTCATTAGAGTTTCAAATAAACGATTACAATGGGTTCCATTGTCGCTTATTATTGTGCGAGTGTTAAAAAATTCAAAAGGATGTTTTCTTTTATGAATTTCACAACAACTTGGTGGTCATTTGTTATACAGGGAATGTAACATCCCGTATTTTTAAGCTATTGAATTTGAACATTTAATTCGTTTTAAATGTTAATGTGGATTCTTAATTGATTTTGAAATGAATGGATTTGGGTTCAATCAATGAAAATGAGCTATAATTTTAATTTATAGCAATTCTGGTTGAATTTGATTAATGGAAAAATAATAATTAAATATTCGAAATTGGGATAAAAGGTGAATTTGGAATAAATGATTATAAAAATGGTGTTTAAATGTATTTTAAGCTCAATTGGGTATAAATAATATTGTTGGATTTTTAGATGAATTTAAAAGTCAATAAATTATTATTTGGAATTTTATATTAATTTAAAAATGAATTTAATATTATTAAAATGCAATTTAATCAGATTTTGGTCTAGAATGAGCCAGAATGATTTTTAATGTGTTTATAAATTTTATATGATTTATTGTTAAGTAAATAAAATTTTAAAAGTGAAATTTTAAACGTTTCGTCAATTTTGAAAATTGCTCGATTTAATAGACAAGTTAAAATAGCCTTCCGGGGCACAGTCTCGGAATTCGACGAAACCAGTTCCATCGGATCCGTAATAATTAGTTATTATCGGATTTCAATTTTCGTAGCAATTGGAGTTGTCGTTTGACCGGGGCAGCTCGAAACGCATCGAAATCGATTTAACCGATTTAATTTTAAATTGATCGTTTAATTCCGTATCTCGCGCACACGATCAAATTAGCTTACGAAACCTATTCCATTATGTCCGGAACGCGGAAAACCCCCAGAATAGCCTGTCGGAACGTGAGAATTGGATGTCGTGTGCTTTAACTGTTAAATTGAGATATTTTATCAATTAAATAATATTAAATTTTATATATATTAACCTTTTATCTCAAAACCCTAGCTATATTCTCAGGCCGCCGCTCATTTGCATTCGATGGACGAAAACGTCCAGATTTAATTCTCGAATTTCTCCAAATCTAGTCAATATCTTTGAAAACTTCCAACTGGAGAATTGTGGGGGACTTCGAGATCTAGTGTTTGTACGGTGGTGATGGAGTTTGGCGATGCGGAGGGGAAGCGATTGGCTTCCGTTCATGGCGGTTCGATCTCGTGTTGTGAGCAGTGGGGACGACCGAGTTGGCCAAGGCTTGGGCCGGTGGGGAAGCAGGCGACGCGCTTCACTATGGGGCGTTCCGATCGAGTTCGTCGGCGTCGTGGAGGCTGGGGTTGCGAACCCTAAGGTCGGCTTTGATGGGTTAGTTTTGCTGTGTTGTTCGTTCGCATGGGAGAAGAGAGGTAGACCGCGTTTTTCTTTTGATAAAAAAAAAGAAACTTGTTTTTAAATTTAAATCAAACTTTATAAATTCGTATCTAATTCATACTATATCAGAATTCGACGAAATTTGCGACATTGGGATCACATAAATGAACACTACGAGATGATGCAGTTCCGGAAGCATTCCGGGCAAGTAGAAATTTGGGTTAAATCGGACACCGTCCGGTTTAATTTATATTTCAAACGCTCGCCGAAACCCAAGGTGAGTTTTTCTCACTCACATCTGGATGCTAGGCATTTTAAATAGTTAATATTTAAATATCTGTGTGGATGACTGAATATAATTGTTATTATCAGTCTGGATTGATATTTATATTGTGATGTGCTAATATCTGTGGATGTAGGGAAAAACAGGTTGGAGGGATCCAACTGGATTCCTCACAATGTAGCAATTATTTTATAATTGATAGTGATACCTGTTTATATGTTGTGATTGGTAAAATCTGAAATTAAATTGTACTATGAAATTGTTGTATAAATTATAATTACAGAATTTAATTAAAAATGGATAAAATTGGGTTTTTTCGGAATAAATGAATTGTTAAAAATAAGAATTTCAAAAAAGAAAATTTGAAATCTGGTTTGGATGGAAAATGTAAATTTAGCAAATTGGGATTTTTAAATATAACGGGGAGTTTATTAAATCGATAAAAGTGAAGTATAAATTTTCTGGAAATGAATTCTATGAAATTATAAATTGAGTAAAATAACAGTGGTATATTTTAATGACGAATAGTGATATCCGGAAAAGTAAAATATGTAAAAATGAAGCTTCCGAATTTAAATGTACAATTTTAAGTGTTAATAGAATATTTTTAAAATACCGTTTCTTCATTGGGATTTTATTTAAGTAAATTGGAAATCTGGCTTTCATTGAAGAATTCACCAAAATGTTTTATTAAAAATGGTTTAAACTATATTTTAAAAAAATGAATTTCCAGAATGGGAAATTGAGTTTGAACTTCGGATGAAGTTATAGATAAGTAGGGAATTGGGAATTTATGTTGTAAACATAAATTGAATTTGAAATAAATCGTTTGGATTTATATGAAGAATACTTTGGAATGTTTGAACGGGATAGTGTTTCCCTGGGAAAAACCAAGTTAAAGTTTTAAAGGTTTTTATTTAATTAACAGTTAAAGTTTTAAATTGTTTAAAGAGTATTTTAAGAAAAGTATTACTTTGGAAGAAGAAATTTCAAGTTGTTTTAAAGTTATATGATTAAGTTATTGGTAAAGGCTAGTATTATTCTATTAAACTCCACTTTTAAATTTAGTAAACTAAACCTTTATTTAAATTGAATTTATATCTTATATTAAATAATAGTATTTAAAATAGTTTTGAAATTTATATTTTGAGTAAATAGATAGAAGGAAGTTACATATTTTAAGTATATTTCAGTATAAAGTATAAATTAACATTTTTAAATGCAAAAAGGTTTTATACTTGGTTTTTCCAAATGGGAATAAATGGTAAGACTTTACCGTGTAAAGAAGAAATTTGGGAATTCGTTTCAAAATGAGTTTTGAAATGTGAAAATATATCTTTTAAAGATATTAAAGGGAAAGAATAAATAATATGGGAATTATTTATTGTGTGATGGATGCTTATGGATGCTTGTGAATGTGAATTGATAGTTAAATCACCGACTATCAATATTGGCCAAAAGCGCTGATCGTTTCGAAGAGACCGGGATCGAGATTTATTTCTCGAATACCACTTCGATCCGGTTTGTACGTTTCGTGTAACGTGTTCGGAGTCGAAGATGGAGCAGTGAAGAGCAAGGGCTAGTCGCTACTAATCCTGAGGATATTTCCAAAATGGATGTAGTAGGAATAGTGCCTTCGGTTCCGTTCGGACCCGGGACGGACTTGTATGGACGAATGCTTTCGTGACATCGTCAGGTGGGCGATGGGCATTCAAAGGGATATGTTCTATAAAGGTAACGCTTAGCCTCAAGCCTCATCAACCGGGAATGACTGAAAATCAGGGGTTATGCAGCAAGGCTTCGTGGGTAGCGCCCGCTGGAGAGTATGGTCATCCCTGTCTAGTTGTCCCTTTTATTTCGGCTTAGTGGTGCGGTTGCTGATCACAACCGTGGGGTGATTATATTCGGAATTGCCCATAGGTGATTCCGGCCTTGTGTTGCAGGGGACTTAGGGTGGGTCCTCGGTACTATGATCTAGGCCACGTACTGTGACAGGTGGTACCCCAGTGCCTAGTCATTCGTTGGAAATCCATTCTCCCTACGTGCCTTGTACGAGTTTTGTTTGTATACCTATTAGCTGGAATTTAATGAATGTAACAATTTCGGCTATTTGAATAAGTATTTGTAAATAGACACTATTATAATATCAGAGGATTTTTATAAAAAGTGTTTTAGCTATCGTAAGGTAAAAACCCGACATGTTTATTTGTGGCGTGGTCTTACGAGATGCTTTTGTTTCAAAGGATTTTTGAACTTAAAAAAATCAGTTTGGATGTATTTATGATGCGCTGGTATTCCAGACTGACTCGGGTGTTATTTTATTATAATGCTCGGGTCAGACCGAGTATATTACAGGATAGGTTGCTATGGAGCAGAAGAGGAGCTGGAGTCGAGGCGTATTATTCGTACTTGTTTATATTCCGCTGCTATGATTGTTGTTAGTCATGTATCTCATTATGGTTGGTTGTATTGATATACTCTGATGATGATGTATTGTATATAAACAGATATAGTTTTCATTGTGTAAAGATCTGTTCTATATATTATATTTTATCCGCTGCGATTGTGAGATTCTGATTTGGTTGGTTCTTTCTTCTTCTATCTACTTTCTTATTCTTTTACAATCTGTCTTTTCCGGCATTCGATCGTCGGCATATTATACTGTTGAGTATTTTGTGTCGATTTTCGAGGGTCGAGAAGGGCGGGTTGTCACACTTGGTATCAGAGCATAGGTTGGCGACAACCTAGGCTTTGGTGGGGAAATTTCTCATTTTCAATAGAGTCAATAGTACTCTATTATGAGTTGAGTGTGATAATAGCTATGAGAGCGTACTTGTTAGTGAATATAAAATTGTTTTTATACTGTGTTGACTTATCGGTTGAGTGTTTATGAATTCTGGTCGGTGCGGGAAGTACAACCGTATCGATAGGGGTTTCTAAACTCTTAAACAAGATAAACCGACATAGTATTGTTTTTAAAGTGGGTAAATGAAATAATTTTACCCAAAATTGTATTTTGATATAAAGAAATAATTTTCTAAATTATTATATGTATTAGATGCTTGTTTGGTTGTTTCTTCTATAATCAAATAAGAAATTAAAACATGATCTAAAATTTGAAATGATATATATAAGAAAATAAGAAGTTAAAATATTAAAATGGTTTATAACCAAATGAAATTGACTGGATATGTTTTAAATAAGAAAAGTAAAAATTAAAATTTGATTTAAACTAGAATTTGACCTCGGAAATTTTGAAAGGGATTTCAAATGGAATTAAACAAAGTTTTGGGAGTTTGACTTTGTGGAAATGTTAGAAATGTTTTCAAAAGCATTTGTAAGAATGGAGTATATTTTGGGGAAATATTTTTGAATAGAAATTGTTTTGAGGTGGATTTTGGTAGTGGAAAGCATTGAACTCACTTCAGTCGCTGGAAAATAGTCCTGATGATGCTGGCCACATCATTAGAATTCATTTTCGAGTTTCTAAAGTGATGGATTGCTACCAAAATAGTTGGTTATGGTATTTGTTTGGACTTGTTTGGGAAAAACAAGTGATTTTAGGATTTTCGAAAAGGAAACTTGTTTTGATAAAAAGCAGGTTGTTTTGGAATTTAGGATTTGATTTGATATATCAAATGGGAATGTGTTGATTTTGATTTCAAATTGGTTTTGAAATAAATCCGGGTAAATTGAATTCTGGGAATTCTGTTAAAATAAAAATGTGGAAATTGAAATAAATCAACTATAATTTTGAAAGGAAAGTTGATTTAAGTGAGAAAGGAAGGATGGAAATTTTAATCCGGAAATTAAAATTTAATTTGGGTAATTGGAAGTAAATGAAGTTATTGAAGTCAATAGAAGTTGAATTTAACTTGGAATAAGTTAAGTAAAATTGAGAATTGGAATTAAATTGAATTTGATATAGGGGTGAAATGTTAACGCTTATAATTGTGTGAGTGAATTCATATTCTTAAGTTATAAAGTGTTACAATTTGAAGTTGTGATTAAATGGAAAAGGACATAAATGAGCAATCTAAACTCTTAAATATAGGAGTGGAATTGAAGTTCATTAATGGAAATAGTTGAATGGTATAGTTAATTTAAACTTAATCCTAAATGGAATGCAAGGTAAGATAAAGTAAAGTGAGATGTAAAAGGATGAATGGACTTAAAATAGAAAATAAGTTTTGAATTTATTTATGGAGGAATAAATTGAAGTGAAATTCAAAATTCAGTTGCATTATAAGCAATATTGAATGTAATTCAATTCTTATTGAAGTAGTAAAGGAAGTGAATGAGTTTAATTTGGCTAAGCAAAATCTAAGTGAACTTGGAATAAATTTGGATAAGAATCAAATTTAAAGGGAGTTTAATTTAGTTAAGATGATGTTGAATGAAGTAAATGCTTACTCAATTAAGTCCAAAATGATTGTTTGGAAATAAATTAGCTAAATTAAATGGGATGTGTATGGTAATGAATAGAATTTTGATAGTTTGGTCAAAATTTGAAAGGTTAATAAAATCCAGTTTTGGGATGGGATTTAAGTTGGTAATAAGTGTTGGAAGTGAGGATGAATAATGGAATTAACTTATAATAGAGGTGGTTTGAATTGTAAATAAAATTCAAATGAGAGAAATAATTTAAGTGGTCTCTTTGTTAATAAAATAAATTTGTACATGGATTTAGTAAATAAACAAAGAGCATTCAAATTTATAAATGAATTGAAACTTGATTGGATGAGAATCAAATGGAAATAAAATAAAATTGATATAAGAAGATAATGAAAATGTTGTGAAAGAATTTAAGCAACTTGAAAGAAAAACAAAATGATTGTGGATAAGCTTTACTAAGTAATCTTGAATGCAATTTGTTAAATAATAGAATGGAAATGCATGTGTAATTGTATTAATTAATTATTGAGATGAAATAAAGATGTAAGGGAAATTTAATTTAACAATTGCATTGGAAAGATAAAAATACTTGGATTGTGTACCATGAAAATGGAATAAAATTTATATGAATCTAAGTAGGAATTAATTTTAAATGGTTATAAGCTTAAGTGGTGATTATTTTGTTTGAATGTCATGAAATTGGCATGTATTCGGAATTGAGTTGTTTAACAAGCAATTGAGATTGATTTTTGGATAAGTTAATATGGATTGAAATCTAATTTAAAGAATTTGTAAATGAATGCAAGTGAATTAATTTAAAAATAGCAAATGGAATTGGTTTTGAATTAATAGGAATGAATTGAATTTTTTTAATGAGTAATGTTTGCATATGAATGAAAACGGATTATAAAAGAAATGCAAATGCTTCAAAATTTAAAATAAAATTTGATTGTAGATCAAATTGGGAATGTAAGTTAAAATAAAGAAATGTAAGTAAGGCATATGTTAATCATATTGAAATAGAAATGGATTGGTTGTAATAAATATGAATGGTATATAGTAAACTTGAATGTAGATCATTCAAGTGAAATAAAATGAAGTTGGACTTGAATAAGTAATTTGAAAAGTGATTGAAATCTTTGAATTGTTAATAAATTAGGGTTAACATTGTTAAATTATGAACTATGCTTGGTTTGGTTATGAGATGGACATGTTTGGCTTACATTTATATTGGAAATGTTATTAAAATGCTCGTATCTTTGAAAACTGATGAGTTTGTTGAGTAAGTACAGGTACGGGAGGCGTTCGAGAGTGTTGGAGCGCGTATGTGCGATATATTAGGCGCTCGCTATTAAAAATTTGCTACAAGGTACGCCTACGCAAATATAATTAGGAAAATGATATATATATTGTGTTATATTTTGGTTTCCGGCCGTGTGAGCCGATGTATATATATTTGTGTATCCTGCGATATCGTAGAAGCTCCTCCGTACAAAGGAGACTCCGTCAAAATTTTCCAAAAATTTTGGGAGTTAGAAAATTTTTGGGTTTTGATTTGCTAAGAAATTGAATTTTTGAAAGCAAATGTTAAAATAAAGGCTTTAGAGTAAATAAAGCAAATGGTTTTGAATTGGAGCTGAAACTTTTTGGGAAAGTGAATATAAGCTTTTAACTAAGCAAATTTGGAAATAAATGGGTTGGAGAGTATTTTCTACCTTAGCAAATTTCGGGGACGAAATTTTTATAAGGGGGAAGGAATGTAACATCCCGTATTTTTAAGCTATTGAATTTGAACATTTAATTCGTTTTAAATGTTAATGTGGATTCTTAATTGATTTTGAAATGAATGGATTTGGGTTCAATCAATGAAAATGAGCTATAATTTTAATTTATAGCAATTCTGGTTGAATTTGATTAATGGAAAAATAATAATTAAATATTCGAAATTGGGATAAAAGGTGAATTTGGAATAAATGATTATAAAAATGGTGTTTAAATGTATTTTAAGCTCAATTGGGTATAAATAATATTGTTGGATTTTTAGATGAATTTAAAAGTCAATAAATTATTATTTGGAATTTTATATTAATTTAAAAATGAATTTAATATTATTAAAATGCAATTTAATCAGATTTTGGTCTAGAATGAGCCAGAATGATTTTTAATGTGTTTATAAATTTTATATGATTTATTGTTAAGTTAATAAAATTTTAAAAGTGAAATTTTAAACGTTTCGTCAATTTTGAAAATTGCTCGATTTAATAGACAAGTTAAAATAGCCTTTCGGGGCACAGTCTCGGAATTCGACGAAACCAGTTCCATCGGATCCGTAATAATTAGTTATTATCGGATTTCAATTTTCGTAGCAATTGGAGTTGTCGTTTGACCGGGGCAGCTCGAAACGCATCGAAATCGATTTAACCGATTTAATTTTAAATTGATCGTTTAATTCCGTATCTCGTGCATACGATCAAATTAGCTTACGAAACCTATTCCATTATGTCCGGAACGCGGAAAAACCCCAGGATAGCCTGTCGGAACGTGAGAATTGGATGTCGTGTGCTTTAACTGTTAAATTGAGATATTTTATCAATTAAATAATATTAAATTTTATATATATTAACCTTTTATCTCAAAACCCTAGCTATATTCTCAGGCCGCCGCTCATTTTCATTCGATGGACGAAAACGTCCAGATTTAATTCTCGAATTTCTCCAAATCTAGTCAATATCTTTGAAAACTTCCAACTGGAGAATTGTGGGGGACTTCGAGATCTAGTGTTTGTACGGTGGTGATGGAGTTTGGCGACGCGGAGGGGAAGCGGTTGGCTTCCGTTCATGGCCGGTTCGAGCTCGTGTTGTGAGCAGTGGGGACGACCGAGTTGGCCAAGGCTTGGGCCGGTGGGGAAGCAGGCGACGCGCTTCACTGTGGGGCGTTCCGATCGAGTTCGTCGGCGTCGTGGAGGCTGGGGTTGCGAACCCTAAGGTCGGATTTGATGGGTTAGTTTTGCTGTGTTGTTCGTTCGCGTGGGAGAACAGAGGTAGACCGCGTTTTTCTTTTGATAAAAAAAAAAGAAACTTGTTTTTAAATTTAAATCAAACTTTATAAATTCGTATCTAATTCATACTATATCAGAATTCGACGAGATTCGCGACATTGTGATCACAGAAATGAACACTACGAGATGATGCAGTTCCGGAAGCATTCCGGGCAAGTAGAAATTTGGGTTAAATCGGACACCGTCCGGTTTAATTTAAATTTCGAACGCTCGCCGAAACCCAAGGTGAGTTTTTCTCACTCACTTCTGGATGCTAGGCATTTTAAATAGTTAATATTTAAAAATCTATGTGGATGACTGAATATAATTGTTATTATCAGTCTGGATTGATATTTATATTGTGATGTGCTAATATCTGTGGATGCAGGGAAAAACAGGTTGGAGGGATCCAACTGGATTCCTCACAATGTAGCAATTATTTTATAATTGATAGTGATACCTGTTTATATGTTGTGATTGGTAAAATCTGAAATTAAATTGTACTGTGAAATTGTTGTATAAATTATAATTACAGAATTTAATTAAAAATGGATAAAATTGGGTTTTTTCGGAATAAATGAATTGTTAAAAATAAGAATTTCAAAGAAGAAAATTTGAAATCTGGTTTGGATGGAAAATGTAAATTTAGCAAATTGGGATTTTTAAATATAACGGGGAGTTTATAAAATCGATAAAAGTGAAGCATAAATTTTCTGGAAATGAATTCTATGAAATTATAAATTGAGTAAAATAACTGTGGTTTATTTTAATGACGAATAGTGATATCCGGAAAAGTAAAATATGTAAAAATGAAGCTTCCGAATTTAAATGTACAATTTAAAGTGTTAATAGAATATTTTTAAAATACCGTTTCTTCATTGGGATTTTATTTAAGTAAATTGGAAATCTGGCTTTCATTGAAGAATTCACCAAAATGTTTTATTAAAAATGGTTTAAACTATATTTTTAAAAAAATGAATTTCCAGAATGGGAAATTGAGTTTGAACTTCGGATGAAGTTATAGATAAGTAGGGAATTGGGAATTTATGTTGTAAACATAAATTGAATTTGAAATAAATCGTTTGGATTTATATGAAGAATACTTTGGAATGTTTGAACGGGATAGTGTTTCCCTGGGAAAAACCAAGTTAAAGTTTTAAAGGTTTTTATTTAATTAACAGTTAAAGTTTTAAATTGTTTAAAGAGTATTTTAAGAAAAGTATTACTTTGGAAGAAGAAATTTCAAGTTGTTTTAAAGTTATATGATTAAGTTATTGGTAAAGGCTAGTATTATTCTTTTAAACTCCACTTTTAAATTTAGTAAACTAAACCTTTATTTAAATCGAATTTATATCTTATATTAAATAATAGTATTTAAAATAGTTTTGAAATTTATATTTTGAGTAAATAGATAGAAGGAAGTTACATATTTTAAGTATATTTCAGTATAAAGTATAAATTAACAGTTTTAAATGCAAAAAGGTTTTATACTTGGTTTTTCCAAATGGGAATAAATGGTAAGACTTTACCGTGTAAAGAAGAAATTTGGGAATTCGTTTCAAAATGAGTTTTGAAATGTGAAAATATATCTTTTAAAGATATTAAAGGGAAAGAATAAATAATATGGGAATTATTTATTGTGTGATGGATGCTTATGGATGCTTGTGAATGTGAATTGATAGTTAAATCACCGACTATCAATATTGGCCAAAAGCGCTGATCGTTTCGAAGAGACCGGGATCGAGATTTATTTCTCGAATACCACTTCGATCCGGTTTGTACGTTTCGTGTAACGTGTTCGGAGTCGAAGATGGAGCAGTGAAGAGCAAGGGCTAGTCGCTACTAATCCTGAGGATATTTCCAAAATGGATGTAGTAGGAATAGTGCCTTCGGTTCCGTTCGGACCCGGGATGGACTTGTATGGACGAATGCTTTCGTGACATCGTCAGGTGGGCGATGGGCATTCAAAGGGATATGTTCTATAAAGGTAACTCTTAGCCTCAAGCCTCATCAACCGGGAATGACTGAAAATCAGGGGTTATGCAGCAAGGCGCTGTGGGTAGCGCCCGCTGGAGAGTATGGTCATCCCTGTCTAGATGTCCCTTTTATTTCGGCTTAGTGGTGCGGTTGCTGATCACAACCGTGGGGTGATTATATTCGGAATTGCCCATAGGTGATTCCGGCCTTGTGTTGCAGGGGACTTAGGGTGGGTCCTCGGTACTGTGATCTAGGCCACGTACTGTGACAGGTGGTACCCCAGTGCCTAGTCATTCGTTGGAAATCCATTCTCCCTACGTGCCTTGTACGAGTTTTGTTTGTATACCTATTAGCTGGAATTTAATGAATGTAACAATTTCGGCTATTTGAATAAGTATTTGTAAATAGACACTATTATAATATCAGAGGATTTTTATAAAAAGTGTTTTAGCTATCGTAAGGTAAAAACCCGACATGTTTATTTGTGGCGTGGTCTTACGAGATGCTTTTGTTTCAAAGGATTTTTGAACTTAAAAAAATCAGTTTGGATGTATTTATGATGCGCTGGTATTCCAAACTGACTCGGGTGTTATTTTATTATAATGCTCGGGTCAGACCGAGTATATTACAGGATAGGTTGCTATGGAGCAGAAGAGGAGCTGGAGTCGAGGCGTATTATTCGTACTTGTTTATATTCCGCTGCTATGATTGTTGTTAGTCATGTATCTCATTATGGTTGGTTGTATTGATATACTCTGATGATGATGTATTGTATATAAACAGATATAGTTTTCATTGTGTAAAGATCTGTTCTATATATTATATTTTATCCGCTGCGATTGTGAGATTCTGATTTGGTTGGTTCTTTCTTCTTCTATCTACTTTCTTATTCTTTTACAATCTGTCTTTTCCGGCATTCGATCGTCGGCATATTATACTGTTGAGTATTTTGTGTCGATTTTCGAGGGTCGAGAAGGGCGGGTCGTCATAGGGAATGGCTTTAACTCATTTAGACATGTAATCAACAACAAGAAGAATGTGCAAATTTCTGAAAGAATTAGGAAACGGTACCATAAAGTCAATACCCCAAACGTCAAAGATTTTGATCGTAAGAATGGGGTTCGAAGGCATCATATTTCGTCGAGAGATTTTTCCTAACATTTGGCAGCGATCAAAAGTTTTACAAAATTGGAATACATCTTTGAAAAGTGTAGGCTAGTAAAAACCACAATTGAAGCACCTTTTCTGTTGTTTTCTTCGGACTGAAGTAACCAACATAAAAGCTTGGTCATGACAAAACTAAAGGACACTCTTGATTTTGCAATCCGGGATGCAACGCCGAATGATTTGGCCAAAACAATACTTGAACAAGTATGGATCATCCCAATAGAAGTTCTTGGCTTGGGAAATAAATTTATATTTATCTTGTTTCGACCAAATTGAAGGAGTTTCCTTAGTGACTAAATAGTTCACTATATCGGCATGCCATGTATCGACGGAAATAGAAAGGAGTTGTTCATCAGAAAATTTCTCGTTGATCGGTGAAGAAGATGGTGCGTTTGGAAGATGCGACAGATGATTAGTAATAACATTATCAGATCCTTTTTTGTCTTTGATTGTAAGGTCAAATTCTTGGAGTAAAAGGATCCAATGGACCAAATGAGACTTAGCATCATTTTTAGCAAAAAGGTACCTAATAGCAGAGTGGTTAGTGTAAACCGTAATGTGTGAGCCAATCAATTAAGGTCGGAAATTTTCGAGCGCAACGACTACCAATAGAAGCTCTTTTTCAGTGGTCATGTAATTGAGTTGAGCATCTTAAGAGTCATACTAGCGTAATAGATAACATGAAGAATTTTGTTGATGCATTGTACTAAGACATCACCAACCACAAAGTTAGAGGCGTCGCACATTATTTCGAAAGGAAAATCGCATTTGGGTGAGCAAATGATGGGAGCGGAAATGAGTTCATTTTGAAGACGTTCGAAAGTAGAAACACAATTAGATTTATAGTCAAATGGAACATCTTTTCCAAGAAGAGTCGTAAGAGATCGAGCAATGTCAACCATAAAATGCAAATGGAGATAAAGAAGCCACGTCAGAAACCTACCGTAGAGGCAAAGATAAACAGAAGAAGTTACCTTTCGGGGACACTGAAAGGTTTGCATAACACCCAAGGAAAAGAAGTGCACGGTAACTACAGAGGAGGGGCTTTCGCTGGTATAAAGAGGAAAATAGTTATAAGGCCGCTTGACATAATGAACAGATGAAAGGAAAGAAGAGAGCCCCAAGCCTTTTAAATAAAAAGGAAGGAATGCAAGAAAAAAGTTTGCCGTAAATCTAAACCCTTCGGAGCAAACGAAGGGATTCATCACTCGTCACTCAAAGCAAATGTCTTCAATGAAAGGTAGAATGAATAGGACCAGAATAGATAACACGGTTGGAAACCATTTTGGAAGCATAATGAGCCTTCCTAACCGGTTGATGTACGCGTCTAGTATCTTTCAACAGTATCGAAAGGTTTACTTAAAGATAGCATTCATAATTCAATAAAAGGCCACCTACCGATAGCATTCGGGAAAGGCGCGGCTCTCAGCAATAATTACACAACGAAGCAAGCTTTCGATAAGATTGGAAGGTTCATAGTCTCCCATAAGGAACCAACATTGTAGGAAGATGAAGAGCGTATAAGTACATTAAGAAACACAAGGCCTTCTATGACGCTCAGCGGCCCATGATGGTGTGTGAAGAGTAAACCTTCCGTTAAAACTGGAAGTTTCGCAACTGCATAGAAGAAGGAACCTTCCATCCCAATGAAAGCATAGGGCCGAAAGAAGGGCCGCCTACATTTATAAATAAGACCCTTGGGGTCCGGTCTTGGGATCCAATCTTCCTTTTATTTCATCTACTCAACAACCTCTACCGCCTCCGCTCAGCACATTATAACCCTAATTCTAAAATCAAATTAGGGGCTATCTTCTTAAATTTTGTATTAGATTACATTATGGAGAAATAAAGAGAATTGTTGCTTGCGATCAACTCGGAATTTGGGGATAATCATGATCATGCGTTAATTTTACATTAACAGCTTATCTCAGATGATTTATTTCTTATGTTCTTTGTTTATTTCAAGAATATGCTGTGAAATTTTCAACAGACAACCTCATAAGTTTCCTTCTCCTCAATTTAAATATCAATCAAAAGAAGGGGGAATGAAACTTATGGGACAGTCCCGAATATTAGTTTCGTGGCATATTGACTCAGCTCTTGTTATTGCCTTAAAATGTTTGAATCATGCATTCTTTTTGAAATATTTTCATAAGTGGAGTGCCAACCTTGGAGGCCGAAAGTATCAGCGGAAGGGCAAATAAAGCAGTCTCATCATCTGATGTCCCCGAATGGTTTCTTAACCTTCTGAAGGGTTTAATGGTTTACTAAACCTTCCGATCTTTTGGAAGGTTTAATATAACCATTAAGATATGAGGATTACTTTCGGTTTCCTAGGGAAATATAATGAAATGACAAGGATGAAGATCATTTGATCTAAACGAGCTGACCGAAGGGTTTAAATGGTTTTCTAAACCTTTCGATCCATCGAATGGTTTAATAAAACTATCGATCTAGTCATGTTTTGAGGTTCAAAGTGCACTGAAATCCTTCGATGGAGGCTAAGTGACTTCTTGAGCTTCTAAGAAACCTTCCAGATTACCGATAGGTTTAGCAATATTATGGACCTCGTCCAGTTGAAATGCTTAGATCATACTTAAACCTTTCGGTAAGGCCGAAAGTAAGATGATTCTTTCCCCAACTCTACATAAGAGATAAATACTTGCTTAAAACCTTCCGGTATTGATCACCTCCTGTTAGGGTTAGAATTGTGATCGCAAAACATTCTGACTTAGTCATTTCACTCAAGTAATGAAAAATTCACTCAATCGAAAGGTTGAATTCATATGAAATAGTCCTATGAAATGCATCGGGGATGTTGACAAGAAATCTTATTAACAAGCAATTATGCTAAATTCCTTTACAAAGCATCGATAAAAGCCAACGTGTTAAAAAAATGAACGAATGTCCTTAACAGATTTGGGAATGGGTAGATTTGCAATTACATTAACTTTCACTTTGTCTACCTCAGTGCCTCTGTTTGAAATGACATGTCAAAGAACAATGCCATGTTTGACCATAAAATGACATTTTTTTCCAGTTTAATGTTAAGTGTTTGTCCTTGCATCGATTCAGAACCAACTCGAGATGGTGTAAGCACTCGGAAAAGGAATTTCCAAAGATGGAAAAATCTTCCATAAATACTTCCAGAAAGCGTTTGATCATGTCGGAAAGTCATTTTCTCTTGATCTTCAGGAGCGATTTGAATTTGGTTATAATCGGAATAACCATCAAGAAAGAAATAGAATTCATGGTCGGCTAATCGTTCAAGCATTTGGTCGATGAAAGGAAGAGGAAAATGATCTTTACGTGTTGCAGCATTTAATTTTCGATAATCAATGCAAACACGCCAACCTGTTTGAGTACGAGTTGGAATGAGTTCGTTAACGTCATTCTTGATAACGGTAAGTCCAAACTTTTTAAGCACGACATGAATTGGACTAACCCTTGAACTATCAGAGCTGGGGTATATGATTCTGTTATTGAAAAGTTTAAGAATTTCATCACGAACTGCATCCTTCATTTTGGGTTAAACTTCATTGCGCGTCATGAACAGGTTTGGCTTCGTCAATTAAATGGACACGATGTTGAACAAGAGCGGGACTAATTCCCTTTATATCAATAATCGACCATCCAATTGCCTCTTTGTTTTCCAATAGAATTGAAAGAATGAAGCTTCTTGATCAAGAGAGAGTTGAAGATATTATGACATGAAACGTTTCATTGTCACCTAAGTATGCATACTTAAGGTGATCAGAAAAAGGTTTGAGTTCCAACCTCAAGGTTTGCTCAATCAAAAAATTCGGTTGAAGTTTTGACTCAATAGTGAGGGGTTAAAATGGAAATGCATTTTCAATTTCATTAGGTTCGTCTTGAAACATTTTTTCATATTTAGTCTCGCGTTCGTTGTTAAGGTCAACTGTTTCATTGTCTAAATTTTCTTGAATGGAACTAACTTCCAATGTTTGGTCAAGTGATTTGGTCATTTGGATATCAAGATTGAAGATGTTAAGATCCAAAGTAATGTTTCCAAAAGAAATTTTCATCGAACCATTTCGACTATTGATTAGAGCATTTGAAGTAGCCAAGAAAGGTCGGCCTAAAATCAATGGAATTTGACTCATCTGGTTGTTCACGGGTTATGTCCCTAATATGATGAAATCGACGGGGAATATGAATTGACCAATTTTGATGAGCACGTCCATGATTTTTCCCACGGTTTTCTTTATCGAACGATCGATAAATTAAAGAGTTACTTTTGTTGATTTTAATTCACCCAAGCCAAGTTGCAGGTAAACTAAGTAAGGAATCAAATTGACACTTGCACCTAAGTCTAGTAAGCACTTATTAATCGTCTTGTCCCCTATTATACACAAGATCGTCAGACATCCGCGATCTTTGTATTTGATGGGAATTGATTGGAACAAGACTTAGCTAAGTCCTGTAGCTAAGCAAACTTTCTTGGGTACATGAGTGTGTCATTTTTGAATACACAAGTCCTTTAGAAAACTTAGCATAAGTTGGGATTTGTAGAACGATATCAAGAAGAGGGATGCTCACTTTCACTTATTTGAAAATTTCCAACATCTTTTCCATTTAATCAGAATTTTCTTCGGTCGAAGGCGATGTGGAAATGGAATTCGATACTCAGTAAGTCGGTCTACTTGAGTAGAAGAATTTGGATTGGAATTTGATCTGATGTTTGTCTCATTGTTTTGTTCTGGATCACTTGTCATTTTCAAATTATGAAGAGGATCTTTCGGTAAATTGTTTGGATTAACAATGTGGTTATCGATTTGTTTACCGAAATGCAAAGTCATGGTTGCATTCATTTTGGTTCACATTGCTATCTTGAACAACTTGAGCTTGACTCGAATTCGTGTTTTGATTTCTGGGATTCGGAATGGACTGACTTGGTAATGTGCCTTGTTCACGTTGACTCACAGACGTGGCTTATTGACTCATTTGCATTTCAAGTTTGGCAATCAATTGACTCGTATTCTGCATGTATAAGGTTAAATTTTTTTGCAAATTGTTATTTGATTAGAGGTTTTGAGTGGTTGCTTTAGCCAAAGTTTAACGACTTTTGTCAAGTGAAGGGGAGTAAAAGATTGTTGTTGTTGATTTTGAGATGGAGGCACAAAATTTTGTTGAAAGTCATTGGGCTGAAAGCTAGGATCCGAAGCATTGTTCGGAAATGCTTGAAAATTGGGACGAACCAAATTTATGTTAGAATTATTATGGTTCCATGCAAAATTAGGATGATTTCTCCAACCATGGTTGTACGTTGGAGAAAACAGGTCATTCTTAACCTTATTGAAAGCATTGAGTTGTTCTACCGAATTAGGGCACTGATCGACTATATGATTCAGATCGTTGCATATATAACACATTGGTTGGGAAGGTGGGTTCATTTGGTTGGATGAGAAAACGTTGTCAAATTTATTAATCATTGCATTAATTTTAGCTTCCAAAGCTAACGATGATCCTATCGAGTGTGCGCTCGATCGTGAATAAATGGATTTTTCGTTAGAACGTTCCCATTAGGATGATTTTTCGGCCAAGTTTTCAAGGAATTGCCAAGCATCGTGGTGATGTTGGGCGAGAAAATTGGCTTGGCACATCGATTCAAGCATGGTTCGTGAGCTATTTTCAAGTCCATCGTATAAGATTTGGCAAAGGGTCCATTTTTCATAATTATGGTTTGGACAGTTTATCAAAAGCTCTTCAAATTTTTCAATGTATTTTCCGAAAGGTTCACCCCTGAATTGATGAAAATTCACAATGTCATTTCAGATTTTAATTGTTTTTTCCATGGTGTAGAAATTTTTTAAAAAGACTTCAACGAATTCTTCCCAAGTTTTGATTGAGTTTGACGGTAAGTTATACAACCATTTTTTTAGCATAATCGGTAAGGGCGAATGGAATTAATCGAAGTTTGATTCTGTCATCACATAGTTGTTGGAGTTTAATGGTTGAACAAACTTGTTCAAATTTTGTTAAGAAAATGTATGGGTGATCATGTTAAAAATTGCCAACTTTCGGAAGCGTGGCAATGTAATTTGAATGAATTTCGAAGTGATTACCCGTTGGGGCGGGCAATGTGATACAAGAAGGAATAGAAACTCTATCGTGAAAGATTCTATCCATGAGAATTCACAGAGCATTTTCATTCGCCATCGTCGAAGGATTGTTCGTTCAAGTTAAACGATTCGTTGTTGTGTCATGAGTCCAAGTACTCATGCACAAGTGAAAAGGTCATGGAGAGAAAGAAGTGGGAATCAAATTTTAAGAGAATGAAACAAGGTTTAGAAAATGAAATGAATTGAAAAATTATTTTTATTTTTTTTTTATTTTTTTTCCAAAAGAAAATTATTTACCAAAAAGAATTTATTTTTCAAAAGGGAGATTTGATTTTTTTGGATTTTGGAATTTCAAATTTTTCTCTTCTTTTTTTATATGTTTTAGTTTTTTTAGGCTTTTTTTTAAAAGAATTTTTTTGGATTTTTTTTCTGTAAAAAACTAACTTAAGTAAAATGCTTGTTTTTTTTAAATTTTTGATTTTATTTGATTTTTTTTCAAAGGCAAAGATTTGAAAAGATTTTTGGATTTTTTTAAAAAAAAAACTAAGTTAAGTAAAATGTAAAAAAATGATTGCTTTTTTTTTACTTTTTTTATATATGCATGAACTAATGCAACTAAATGAATGCAAGGACTTAATTACAAATTTCTATCCTTAGTAGCTCCTAACCCAAAATTGTATAATCACACTTTGTCTTTATTCAATAAAATTGTTCCTAGCCAGGTAACAGATAGGAGTTATCGGTGCACCAAGAATCACCGTAATAATGCAGCCGAAGGTTTAAGCAGCTTCAAAGAAATAATCACTATAATATTTACGAATCACCATAATATTTATAAATGATTATTGCTCTTCGTAGCCTAGACACTAAGAAAATAGATTGTCGAAAGAAGACAACTTGTCAATATACAATTAAGCACTAGATGAGCTCGCGACACCTTTAAGTCCAACGTCTAACCATTATTATTAGTCAAATTCTATGATGCAATGCAATTTGTGGGCCAAGGAAGGGTTGATGAAATCCCTCACCTTATGTGAAGTTGGGTATTGCCTTAGAAATTAAAAACAGGATGAAATGAATGCAAAATAGAAATTAAACGTGATTTAACAATGCAACTATGAATGAGATTTGATTTTGTTTTTATTTTGGATTTTAAATGCAAGCAGCCAGCAATGCAATGAAAATAAAAACAAGTGATAAGAGCACGATACTAGAGCATGCAGAATTATTAGCAATTGTATTTTAAAAGCAGCGATTGTTTTTTTAGCGCAATTTTTAACAAGCAGAGCAAAGCAAAGAAAGCAATTCTTCTCCTTCTTCTTTTGCAACCTGAAAAAGTGTTCAAGAGAACTGTTTTATTTTTTTATTTTTATAGATAGAAAAAAACAAAAACAACCGAATCTACACAAAAAATATTTATGACAAACAAAAGCCAAATGAAAACAAAGATAAATAGAAACAATTTTTTCTTTTTTTTTATAGAAAAGACTAAAAAAACTTATTGGGTCAGCAAAGTACCCTTACCTAAGCCAAATAACCAGTACACCGAATATCACAAAGTCGAGGTAAAAGCAAATTAGTTTCTCAATTAAGAAAAATCCCAAATCAAAATTCAAAACAAAATTAAAAAAATTGCAATATATTTGAAGGCGCTTCGGTTGAGGTCACATTAAGCGCGGTTGTAGGCAATGGTTTTGGGTAAAGCTATGGTGGTGATTTTGGGTTTGTGATGGTGGAGTGATTATAGAGGATTATTTAGTTCGTGGGTTGTAGGTGAATTTGGGTAGTTGCAGTGGGAATTTTGCTGATGGATTGATTCGATTTGGGTTTAGTCGAGTGTACGAGATCAGTTTGAAGGAGCAGACGATGAAGATTGATAGGGGTAGAATTGATTGGTTTTGAAGCAGGTTTTTCGTAATGTGGTGCTTGGGGAAGAGGCTTTGGGTTAAGGTGTGATTCAGTTTGGTGATGAAGGTGAAGTAGAAGTAGGTGAGTCGGGTTGCAGTGGCATCTGGAGGTTGTTTGACTTGAAGGCGTGTAGGAGATGAACGACAGTGAGGATAATGAGGGCGCAGTGTCCTGGTTGATGAGATTATGATGGTGGTGGATGTATGAGATGATGGTGGAATGTTGTGAACTGTAATATGCAGAGGAAGTTGTTATGTAGAGGATGTATGCAAGTGTTCAGGTGTAGTGATTGAGGAAGAGGTGGTGGGTGGAAATGGTTTTGTGATGGTGGAATGTAGCAGCAAGGCAGTGAATGGTTGTGTGAAGTTTGAAGTGTAGATGGAGCTGTTGTGTTTGAGATGGTTGGGGTGTTGAAGGAAGTTGAAGGTTGTTTGTTGAAATTGCAATGAAGTTAATGTGAAGGAAGTGCAAGCAGTAGTGTTGTAGAAGTGTGAGTAGTATGTTGTTGGACAGAGGGTGGCAAGGAGGAGCAGTTGCAGAAGCAGAGGACTGCAATGGTTGATAGTGGAAGAGATGGATGCTGCTTAATGGTGATGGTTGTTGGAATGATTGTGCAATGAGGCAAAAGGAGTTGTAAAAGGGTGTGGAATTAGATGGTTTCTTGTATGAAAGAAATGTTGGTGGAGGAGCAGAAGGTGCAGCAGTTTGCTGTTCAAGTGGCAGGTTACGGTATTGTAGTGGAATGTTCAGGTTATGGTGATGACTTGGTTTCTGTTTTATAGTAGTCAATAATGGTTGAAGGAGTTGTTTTTTTGGTTTCTGTTATAGTGAAATGGAGTCTCATGTTTAACTTGATTTTTCATGTTTTTTTTGCGAAGTGCAAAGGAATGTTAAAAACCAAAACACAGGATGAAAAACAAAAATACTATTTTATGCACAATGCTTCAAAAACAAAACAGAAGTTAAAAGAGAAAACAGAACTACAGAAGTGAAAATTTCTTCTTTTTTGTTTTTTTATTTTTGAAAACTGACACAAAATGAAAGAAGACTAATAAATAAAAAAAGATTATTTCGAAGAGTAAAATTAAAATTAAATAACTTTCCTCGGCAACGTCGCCAAAAAATTGTTAGAACAAAGAATTTTTCTATCGATTAGAAAGTCGTTGAAAAATATAATCATTATAAAAACCGCAAGCGCACGGCGTACAATCGTCATATGTACGCGAGTATGGGTCGATCCGCAGGGAAAGAATTAAATTCTAATAATACTAAATCAAATTAGCTCAAAGTCTTTAAAAAAATTTTAAGCCAGAAAATTGTAGAAATTAAGCTAGAGCAAAAGTGAATAAAACTATGTGATTAAGGAACAATTTAGAGGCAAATCCACTTCCAATCATTCATATAAATCAACACAAAATTCATTTATAATCTCTCATTAAAATATTAAGTAGAATTGATAGGCGTGCTTAATATACGTATGTGTTTGCACAAAAAATGGGCAAACACCTCTAAGTCGTATGATTTTAGTTGATTTTAGTGATCTGGATGATTTATGCAAATATGTAAAAAGCAGGGACTAAACTGTAAAGGACACATAGATTTATAGTGGTTCAGCCAGAATGTGCCTACGTCCACTTTATATATTATTTCTCCTTTCTTGTTCAGATTACAAGTACAAAGCTTTGATACAAGTATATGAAAGTTGTTTGAAAGTTATATCCGTGCTTGAGCTCTCAAACTTATCCCCCATTACCCATGCCCCTCTATTTATAGAGTGAGGCTGGGAGCAGGGGTTCTAGATGTATATAGCTGCTGGTGGGCCTGGGCTGATGCGATCCGGCCTGGCAACGTTGGTTCGGCAACGCCTTGGTTCGGTAGTGCTTCGGTCCGGTGGTAGATGGTAGGAGTTGAGACCTTGGTCCGATAGTGAGTGGAGCTGGGTTGGTTCGGCAGGACTTTGGTCTGGTAGTGAATGGAGCTGGGTTGGTTCGACAGGACTTTGGTCCGGTAGTGAGTGGAGCTGAGGTCTGGTCCGATAGCATGCTTTTGGTTTGTTTGTTGAGGTCTGGACCGGTAGTAGAGGATTGGTTCGGTAGTCTTTACCTTGGCTCGGTTAGGCTTTGGAAATGAGTTGGTTCGGTTTTCCATGGTTGTGAATCCGATTCGGCAGTGGTGGAAACATCCCCAAAATTTGCCCCCCAAAGTGGGGCATATGACAGCATATGTCGTGCTTTGTTTCAGCTTGGACGTTCCCGTTCGGTCCTACGTGCCGAACCAGTTGGTTCGGTCATCTTTGTTTGCCTATAAATATGGGCTTCATGTCTCTCGTTATTCCCTACCAAGTGAGATAGCCGAATCAGATTTGCCGGATCACGCTTGACTACCGAATTAGGTGATTGCCGAATGACTTTCGTGTTTCGAACTACTGAACGAACTCGTGGTGTTTGAGTGCCGAATGAATCTTCTTGCCTTGAACTACCGAATGGGCTTGAGTGCCGAATGAAACTTCGCGCCTTGAACTACCGAATGAGCTTGGTTGCCGAATGAAGCCTCGTGCCTTGAACTACCGAATGGGCTTGAGTGCCGAATGAAACTTGAACCTTGTTATACCGAATGAGTTTATGTGTTTATAAGTGAAACTCTAGACAACATACACTCGTTCGTTTATATCTCTATATCCTTATTCTAACAATGTGTTTTCTCGTGTTGCAGATAATGTCTCATAAAGTTGAAATCCGATCAGAAAAGAAGAAATCCCAGGACAGAGAAGATCCTTCCGCAGTGCCTCCAGCTCAGTCGGGACCAGGACGTCATGGGCCCACCCCGAGGTCACTAGTAGATGGGTATGGCCCTCAGGAGCTTCTGAACTCACCTCCTGACTATTTCCTTAGCTCTCTCAAAGGCGAGCAGCTTGATGTTATTTCTCGCTCCTTTGGGATTGACAGAGCGCGTATGCTATTGTCGGGGGAAGGAGTGATGCCATATAATCCCTCCGAAGGATATTTCGCTTACAGTAGGTACCATTGCATGTGTGGGGCCATTCCCCCGATTAATGCTTGGATAGTCAGCTTCATCACCTACTTGAAGGTGGCTCCATTCCAGCTTCAGCCTAACTCCTACGCCATCTTGGTGAGCCTGTTTGTCATCTTCTAGAGGAGATACGGGCGCCCTCCTTCCAACCGGGAAATCCGGTATCTGTACAACTTAAGAGGCTACAAGAAGGGGTCTCCGTGTCCTTTAAGCCAGTCCTGGATTTATATTCGAAGTTCAGCATGTTCAAAAAGGAATGGTTTTTCATCAAGGATGGCTCTGTTTCCATCCGTCGCTTCACCTCTGGTTGTAAGTTGAAGCTTATTTATGATTTCCGTTCTGATTGCAATGCTTCTTCTTATGTGCTTTTATTTCTTGCTAGCAACAGGTGATTTTTCGGTCGTGGAGAACGATCGCCTGGTTCAGATGGCTTTGGAAATATAAGCCATTACGGGAAGGGATAGGTCGGCTTCTTACCTGATCAGGAACGCTACACTTCTGGGGCACAACCTTATTCTACCACATCAGTCCGTGGTCAAGCAGAGAGATACGGCGTAGGAGAGGGCTGCCAAAGCTACAGGAGGGGCCACGGCGAAGAGCAGCAAAAGGAGACCCTTCTCGATACATCCAGTCGCCGGGGGGAAGAAACTCAAGAAGTCTGATGGACCCTCTCCCAGCACACATCCAGATGTTCAGGAGGAGGAAAATGTGGAGGGGGGAAAAGGTGAGGATGAAGGAGGTGAGGCAGAGAGTGGAAGTGGTAGAGAAGGTGACGGTGATTGTCATGGCAATGATGGTGGCGAAGGACAGGGCGGTGATGGCACCGGGGCTTTGCCTCCTGGGCAGGCAGGCATGACTCAAGAGTGGACGGATGACGCTCTCCGCCAAGCCTTCGAAGAGTTGGAGGAAGGACCGGCCCAGGCAGAGAAGCCCAAGAAAGCTGGTAACGCCGGGACTGGCGCCGATTTATCTTCCGGGAGTGCTTCTACTGATGCAACTTCTGCGATTCAAGGTGAATTTCTTTTCATTCTTTTTAATTCTTGAATGATGGCTCAATGCATGCTGGTGATACTTGGTTTTCATTCCAGGAGCAGGCAAAACGGCCAAGACCTCAGATCTTTGGCACAGGCTTGAACAATACAGACTTCTCAAAGCTTCTATCAAACCAAAGCCTCCTACTAACCGCCCTGGAGACGTAGTCGGCTATCATCCTCTTCTTGGAGTTATTGAAGAAGATATACAAAAGAGGAAGAGGAGTCGATCTTCGTTGGAATCTCCTCCTGGCCCTCCGGCCCCACTCCAGCCTATTCACGATATTACGGAGGAGGATACTGAGTTTATGCCCTCCCCACATCCGTCTAAAAATCCAACCATCACCCCGATAGATCACCCTGGCTTGGTTCATAATCCATTTGCGGGTCATCCAAACCTGGACCCGGCCTCTCATGACATCTCCTTCGATGAGGCTACCGGTGAGCACCTTATCCCTCGCAATCCTTTGGTACGGGTGCTTGACGAAGCTAAGTCCCTGGACCTTGATTTGCTTACCACCCGGGTTGTAACTCTGGGGGATGAAGCTAAGGCGAACATCGACCGGGTTGCCGAGGAGACCAGGAAATTGATGGGGCATCATGCCCGACTAGTCAAGGCCGGGGAGGAAATTGGGAGTGCCAACATTCGGCTACGGTTAATGGTCTCCGACCAGGCTAAGCAGCTTGCCGATCAAGCCATTCAAATTTCTCAGCACGAGGCTGCATTCAGGCAACTGAAGAAGACTATGGAAGAGGCCAACAGGGCAGAGTTGCGAAAAATGGAAGCCGCCTGCAAGGAGCGGATTGACATAGCCAATGCGACGGTGGATGAGATTCGACAAGCAGACCTCGAGCGGGTACATGAATTATCGGGGAGACTTGAGGCCGCGGAGCTTGCTCAGTCCAGGTTGAAGGAGGAGATGGAGGCGATGAGGATATCCCTTCAGGCTGACCGCTCACGATACCGATCGGAGAGGGATGCTGCCGTTGCGAAGCTGCGTGCTTCTGAGGCCCGAATGAGGGAGCTTGAGGAAAACGATGGGATGATGCATGAGATGCTCCAGGATATGTATTTCCGCACTTGGAAACAGAGTGACATATCCTAGATGGATGATTACCCCCGAGTTATGGCCAGAATTTATCTCCGGGATCTGGAGGAGGCTAGGGCTGATGCGGATAAAGAGGGTGGCACAGTCTTCAGAATGGATGTGGTCACTGCCTAGTTTACCAAGGAGGAGAAGGTGGCGGTGAAGGAGG
Source organism: Allium fistulosum (assembly GCA_030737815.1). Taxonomy (NCBI): domain Eukaryota; kingdom Viridiplantae; phylum Streptophyta; class Magnoliopsida; order Asparagales; family Amaryllidaceae; genus Allium; species Allium fistulosum. The sequence goes on along the minus strand of CM060905.1, from coordinate 941,212,537 downwards.
GTATGCGGCTGCTTGCCGCTGAGGAGGCAAGTGCGCAGGTAGAGGATGATGATCAGGATGGTCAGGAAGCAGGCGCTGGTAAGTCTTCCCTTCTAGTCTTTTTATTAACTTGGTTGCTTTTCACTAATGAATTCCTTCTTTGACCGGACAGGTGGGCAACAGGACAAGGGTAAAGCTCTGATGCAACCGGCTCCTTGACTTGACCTGGATATCTTTTTGTTGACTTGACATTGTTGTATATGTTAGTCTCAAAACAGTAACGTAACTCTTAGGTTGTAATTATGTTACTTGTAATAAACAACATTATTCTTGACGTGCAATTTTTTGACTTAAGCTCATTCTGTCGTTTTTTGAATGTTTTCGCTATTTTGACAAGTTGTGTGAGAAATATAACTGTGCGTGTGCTTGTAACTCAATTGTGTTTGATGTCAAGTTCTTGCTTAAAGCATAATTTCATGCCTTGCAATGCTAGTGTGATATATGAATAAATTACAGCCACGTATTTATACACGAAAGAAGAAAATACCGCCCTTCATATTTTACTTGTAGATGGCAGCTTTGAATGTCTTGTGTGACTGAGTATGGAATGTGACCTAGCATTCCGTTGTGAGTTCCCACTCCCATTAGCGAATATCTCTTATTCTGTGTCATGTACTTTAGGGATCGTTATAGAGGGTAGGAGAAAAGTTTTTTAAATAAAATGGGAATATGAGAAATAGTAAAACTTCCAATCATGGAAGGCCTTCGATGTGCTTAAGTTCATGGCAAATGGGCTTTGTAGTCACTTTCCCTAGCTGTGGGTCTTGGAGACATTTGTCACCCATCTTACGCCTCCGCAGTGAGTTAATCTTTTTTACCACAGTCGTACTTAAGACGCATCGGAGCCGAGATCGCGCACAGCAACTACCCGGGCCATTATGGCCCGTAATCCTGGGTATTATTCGATTTACTGTAGCCGGCTAGCGTGGGTGCCGATCGTCAACCGTGAACTACCCCTGGCTGGCCACACCTTATGTTAGGGCTTAAAGTAGGTTCACAGTTGCCGGCGAGCCGAACGCCGTACTGAGCTGCCTTGGCTATAGTCGGCCTTCTTGGTGGCTTATAATCGGCTCATTACAGTTGGCTTTGAGGGCCGTTGCGAGCAATGAGTTAACCCGCAGCAGAGGGATGCCGGAGCAAAAGTGTCTCATTGGCGAGGGCATAGATTCGTATAGTACCTGTTAGGTCTTGTCCAGGTGGAGTCGTGCTGCGATGTGTTTTGAATGGAAATGTCATTACACAGGATTTTGTTCAACATAAAAGGATAAAGTTGGCAAGTAGCCAAGATATAAAGGAACAAGTTAAAAAGAGACAAGTTTTTTAAAGTGGTTCGGCACGAAAATGCGTACATCCACTGATTCTCTTTGTTAATTCACTTCATATGGGTAGTACAAGTTAAGAAAAGTATCGACGAAGGTGTTGGATGTTCCATGCCCTCTGGAACACCTCCCCGTCCACTGCTGACAAAATATAAGCTCCGTTGTGGAGATCTTTATGAATTACATATGGCCCGTCCCAGACTGGATCTAGTGCTCCAGGGCGCGGGAAGATTCGCTTGAGGACAAGATCTCCTTTTTGTAAGCTACGATGCTTGACTTTGGAATTGTATTGCGTTGCCACTTTTTGCTTGTGAGTTGCTGCTTTGAGGGCTGCATCATTTCTTCTTTCCTCAATTAGATCCAAGGACATGTGGAGGAGCTCTTCGTTCTCTTCTGGGTTATAGTGGATCCTACGGTGGGAAGGCACTATAGTTTCAACTGGGAGCATAGCCTCCGATCCGTATGCCAAAGAGAAAGGAGTATGCCCCGTTGATGTTCTGAAAGATGTGCGATAGGCCCACAGTGCCGTAGGAAGTTCATCCACCCAAGCGCCTTTTGACTTTTCGAGTTTCTTTTAGATTAGGGTTTTGATAATTTTGTTGACGGCTTCGACTTGTCCATTTGCCTGGGAGCAAGCTACGGATGAGAAGCTTTTGTGAATTCCGTGCTCTTGGCACCAGTTGGCGAACTCTTCGCTGTCAAACTGAAGTCCATTGTCCGATATGATTTTGAATGGGACTCCGTACCTGCATAGAACGTTTTTGATCAAGAAGTTAATAACTTTTGCTGAAGATACTTTATTTAGGGGTTCTGCTTCCACCCATTTGGTGAAATAGTCGAGTGCCACTATAGCATATTTGGCCCCGCCTCGGCCCATTGGCAGTTCGCCAATCAAGTCTATTCCCCATACTGCAAAGGGCCAAGGGCTGGTCATTTGAGTAATCTCAGTTGTTGGTAGCCGCGGAATCTTAGCAAACTTCTGACATCTGTCACATTTTTTGATGAAATCTAAGGCATCCTTGCTTAAGGTGGGCCAGAAATATCCATATCGGAGTATCTTTTTTGCCAAAGTCTGCCCTCCATTGTGATCTCCGCAGCTTCCTTGATGGACGTTGGATAAGATTTCCTTGGCTTCCCTTCCAGCGACACACCTTAATAAGGGGTTAGAGAAGCCGCGCCAATATAGGGTGCCCTCTTGTATTGTGTAGCGGGAAGCTTTCCTCAAGATTTTCTTGACTTCGTTACGCCCGTTGGGTAGTGTGCCACTTTGTAAGTAGTCTCGGATAGGAGTCATCCAAGTTGCTTCTTCGGTTGCAGCTATCAGATTCACTTGCTCAAAACTTGGGGTCAGTTGCTTTGAGATGGCTATTGCTTCGGAAATAGCGCCATCTCTCATGCTAGCTTGCTTTGCCAATTCGTTGGCCTCTTGGTTCTCTTCCCGAGGGATGTGTTTGATTAAATAGCGATCCAATCGATTGAGAAGCAACTTGGTCTTCTTTAAATATGCCATGAGTCGTTCTTCTCGAGCTTGGAATTCTCCTAGTATTTGATTTACAATAAGTTGAGAATCGCTATGAAGACACAAAGAATTGGCTCCGATTTCTAAGGCAAGTTCTAATCCAGCTATCACTGCTTCATACTCTGCATCGTTGTTGGTGGCAGCGAATTCCAACCTTATAGCATAGTGTAGCTTATTTCCCCTGGGAGTGATTATTACCACACCTGCCCCCGAGCCTTGTTCGTTTGATGCACCATCCACAAAGAGATTCCACTTGATGTCTTCTGCTATTTTTGATTTCTCCTTACCTTCGTTGGTAGTGAATTCGGCAATGAAATCGGCCATGGCTTGTCCCTTGATGGCGGTGCGAGGATGGTAGGTGATATCATATTGACTTAGTTCAATGCACCATTTAAGTAGTCGCCCAGAAGTGTCGGGACGATGGAGTTCCTGCCTCAGTGGTTGGTCGGTCAGAACTCTGATGGAATGGGACTGGAAGTAGTGACGCGGTTTCCGTGATGTGATTAGCAAACAGTACGCTAGTTTCTCAAGTTTAGGATATCTGGCTTCCGCCCCTGTAAACCTCTTGCTTACAAAGTATACTGGCCGTTGCATGCGTTCGTCTTCTCCAACCAATGCGGCGCTTAGAGCATGAGATGACAGAGCAAGGTATAAGTATAGCTCTTCACCTTTGTTCGGAGTTGAGAGTACTCGTGGTCTCTGGAGGTGTTCGATTAAGCTAAGGAAAGCTATTAAGCATTCGTCAGTCCATTCGAATTTTCCTTTCTCTTTCTTTAGAGCTTCAAAGAAGGGGATGCATTTGTCGGTCGCTTTGGAGATGAATCTGATCAGGGCGGCCACCTTCCCATTTAGGCTCTGCATTTCCTTTCGGGTAGAAGGTATCCTGATATCTTTCAGAGCTCGGACTTGTTCAGGGTTTGCTTCAATCCCTCTGGCATGGACGATGAATCCTAGAAACTTTCCTGATGATTCTCCGAAGGAGCACTTTAGGCGATTCAGCTTCATTCCATATTGGCGAAGTACTTGAAATATTTCATCCAGGTGGCTTACGTGATTGTTGGCTTCTCTTGACTTTATCAGCATGTCATCCCCGTAAACTTCCATAGTTTATCCTATTAGCCCCGCAAACATCTTGTTGATGAGGCGCTGATAGATGGCTCCTGCGTTTTTAATTCCTAAAGGCATTACCTTGTAGCAGTACATCCCCCGGTCAGTGATGAAACTAGTGTGGTCTTGATCGGGAGCATGCATTGGAATTTGGTTATATCCTGAGTATGCGTCCATAAAAGATAAGAGTTCGTGCCCGGCTATGCTGTCCACAAGCTGATCGATTCGGGGAAGTGGGAAGCAATCCTTCAGGAAGGCGTCATTTAAGTTAGAGAAGTCAATGCATGTCCGCCACTTCCCATTAGCCTTCTTTACCAGCACCGGGTTGGCGATCCACTCTGGGTAGATGGCTTCTCGTATGAAGTCATTGGCAAGTAGGTTCTTTACTTCTTCATCGAGGGCTGCTGATCGTTCTGCCCCCCATACTTCTCTTTTTCTGCATTACTGGCGCCTTGGTAGGATCAATGTTTAGTACGTGGCATGCTATGTCAGGGGAGATTCCAGTCATGTCAGCGTGTGACCATGCAAATACATCCAAGTTGTGGAGGAGAAAATCAATGAGTTGTTCCTTCAACTCTGCTTTTAGTTGGGACCCGACTTTCAATAGTCTACTCGAGTCATGTCTGTTTACAAATACAAATTCCATAGCCTCTGCAGGCTCGGCGGTGGCCTCCTCCTCTTTGTCCCTGGGGTCTAACTCATTGAAAGGGTCGCTGGTATATCGAAGAGGAGGGGCTTTCTTTAATTGCTATGCTTCCAAACTTTTTGTGCAGAGGGCGATCTCTATACTCTTCCCTTTATCCTTCCTGTGGTTATTGCGAAGTTCAGTTACATAGCAATCCCAAGCTATGTCCTGGTCTCCCTCTACTTCCCCTACTCCATTGTCCTTTGGAAATTTCATCTTTAGGCACCATGGGGCCAGGACAATTTGGAAGTCAGACAAGGCTAGCCTTCCAAAGAAGGCGTTGTAGGCCGAGTGGTTTTCTATCAGCACAAATGTCTGTTTCCGCACAACGGAGCGGGGATGACTTCCAATTTCAACAAAGAGGTCCAGTTGCCCCGAGGGGCATCTTCGCATCTCCGGTGAAACCGTGTAGTGGTTTATTGCAGGGAGAAACATCTTTTATTGACAGTTTCATTTTGTCAAACGCATGCTTGAATAGGATATTTACTGAGCTTCCAGTGTCGACTAGAATTCGGAAAACTTCGGCTGGACCGAGCCGGGCAGAGATAACCATGGGATCCATTTGAGAGTACTGCCTCCCCTCTAGGTCACGCCTACTGAATGTGATGTCATCACTCTCTTTCCGCTTCGGGTGGTATTCTTCTATAACAGAATTAACGCAGTCTTCATTGTTTCTAAGTGACTTTCCATATCTTTCCATCTCTGCCCAGCTTCTGTCGGCGATGTGTGGTCCTCCCGAGATGGTATGGGCCACTATCTTCTCTTGACTGAAGCCGCTAGTGTTGCGATTTCCTCTGCCTATCTCTGGGGAGGGTAGCCTTGGGTTCTCATTGGCAAGAGCTGGAGTCCTGTTCTGACCTTTTACATAGCGTTCCAGTCTCTTCCTTCTGATGTGTTCTTCAATCAAGTCCCGAAGATGATGACATTCATTGGTATCATGCCCATGAGATTCGTGGAAGCGGCAGAACTTTCCAGATTTAAGTGCGTTATCTGATTCCTTCTTGTATGGTGGGCGTTTGTATCTAACTTCGTCTTGGGTGGCAAGGAAGATGTTTTCGATGGTTTCATTCAAAGGAGTGTAAGTGTCGAATCTCGGTCCTGGCCGATATAGGCGCTTTTCTCCCTTCTTGCCCACAGCATTGTCTCTAGAATCATTTCTTCGAACGTCCCTTGCTACAGCGGGCGTGTTGCCGTGAGCTACCTTATTTTGTTGCCCTGACTGCCCCTCAGTGGCAGCGTCTTCAAGCCTCATATATTTCCCGGCTTCATGGAAGAAATCAGGTAAAGTAGCTGGTTTTTCTTTTGTCAATCTTCTAGCAAATTTAGTATCTGGATGCACACCACTACAGAGGGCCATTAAGATAAGCTTTTCATCGGCATCTTGGACTGCGGCCGCTACGTCATTGAATCGGGTTAGATATTGCTGCATCTTCTCTCCAGGTTTCTGTTTGATACTGGATAAGGAATAAGCGTCCTTGGGTTGTTCCACATGAATGCGGAACTGGCTGATAATCTTTTCTTTCAGCATCTCCCATGAGCTGATGGATCCTTGGGGTAGATGACAGAACTAGGAGGTAGCTAGATCTGCTAAGAATAGTGGAAAGCATTTGCATAGTACTCCCTCTGTTGCCCCGCTCATGAGCATATGCTGTGTGTATCTCTGCAAGTGTACAACTCTTTGGTCCCGTTGGACGCACTCTCTGAACAAGCGTGCCATCCTTTCATCATAATTTGGAGCGGATAGAAATGAGTTTGGTTCTTCCCTGCGGGATTGATTCCGTCCTGATGACCTGTAGGGATGGTATCGCCTATCACTCCTAATATTTTCCAGTGGCTGTCTTTGGTCTTCTGGGAGCATGCTAGGGTTAGCTACAGTTGGCCCTTGCCTTGACCTTCCCCTGCTGGGTTCTGATCTAAGCACTTCCTCGGGTCCAACTTCGGGCTGGATTCTAGCTCGGCCCCGTTCATTGGTGTTTCCGTGGTTAGGCAGTACGATAGGCTCAGCTACAGTTGACCTCCACCCGGTACCTCCCCCGTTGGGTTCGGTTTCGAGCGTTTCCTCAGGTCTAACTTCGGGCTGAGCTCGGTCTTGGCTCCTACCATGGCCACTTCCATCGTTAGCTCCTTCGAAGAAGGAAGATCTTTGTTGTCTCTGAGATCCTCCAGACTAGGACTCACCCCATGATTCAGTGTTGCGGTTGGACTCTTCAGCATCCCTTAAGCGTGACATGAGTTGGTCCACCAAGGCTTCCTGCTGGGATGTGAAGCGGTTAGTCACTTCAGCCACAACCCTGTCTAGATCTGCCCTAGTAATTGCTGCCGGCTGTTCTGTGGCAGGGGTTGTCGGATTTTCCCGACCTTCATTTGGTACTGCTGCTGGAATGGGACGATTTACTTGATATGTGACCACTGGATCTGGAAGACTACTGGTTGTGATGTTTTTTCCTTTGTTAACGTCTTTCTTCTGCTTGGGAGGCATGTCTTCCAAGCAATGTGCGAAGCTGATAGGAAGAAAGTTAAGCGGGAGGGTCCTGAGTTCAATTCTTAGTGGAAGCACCAAAAATGTTTGCATAAAAAATGGGCAAACACCTCCAAGTCGTATGAGTTCAGTTGATTTTAGTGATCTGGATGATTTATGCAAATATATAAAAAGCAGGGACTAAACTGTAATGGACACACATATTTATAGTGGTTCAGCCAGAATGTGCCTACGCCCACTTTATATATTATTTCTCCTTTCTTGTTCAGATTACAAGTACAAAGCTTTGATACAAGTATATGAAAGTTGTTTGAAAGTTCTATACGTGCTTGAGCTCTCAAACTTGTCCCCCATTGTTGTACCCCTGCCCCTCTATTTATAGAGTGAGGCTGTGAGCAGGGGTTCTAGATGTATATAGCTGTTGGTGGGCCTGGGCTTATGCAATCCGGCCTGGCAACGTTGGTTCGGCAACGCCTTGGTTCGGTAGTGCTTCGGTCCGGTGGTAGATGGTAGGAGTTGAGACCTTGGTCTGGTAGTGAGTGGAGCTGGGTTGGTTCGGCAGGACTTTGGTCCGGTAGTGAATGGAGCTGGGTTGGTTCGGCAGGACTTTGGTCCGGTAGTGAGTGGAGCTGAGGTCTGGTCCGGTAGCATGCTTCTGGTTTTTTTGTTGAGGTCTGGACCGGTAGTAGAGGATTGGTTCGGTAGTGTTTACCTTGACTCGGTTAGGCTTTGGAAATTAGTTGGTTCGGTTTTCCATGGTTGTGAATCCGGTTCGGCAGTGGTGGAAACATCCCCAATAGTATGATTTATTTATGCTATTATTTAACACAACTTAAATCATCAAACTCTAACACACCATTCAACCCCACTTTATCAATACTCATGAAAATGACATGAAATTAAAAATAAAATCTATGTTAAGTATGATCCATTTACTATGAATTAGTAACATAAATCATCAAATTTTTATTTATGTTTGACTTTCACTGTCAAAATACACATAGGAAAATGATCAAGTGGTTTATCTTTACAATGGAATTAGCATAGCCTATTTGAGATGTCAACATAGACTATCAAATTCACTAAAAAAGAGACATAGACCACCACATTCAAAGTTTCCATTAAGCATAGAAGAGAGATCATAAATGAAATCATTATGTTAATTTGATATGTTTCATGAGAGCTTCATTACCCTAAATTGAAGGGGTTTAGCTACTCATATTTGAAAACATGTTAACATAAAATGATTTTAAAATTGAAAAACAAGGAAAATGAGAGCTAATTAAAAGAAAAGAGAACTAACTACTTGTATGAAATAAAACTAAACTAATTACAAGAATTAAATCTATGGTACTAACATGAAATAAGAGAGGCATAAACTAAGTAGGAGAGCATGAAATAAATATAGCATGAAACAAAAGCATTAAATAATAATTGCATGAAAGTAAAGAACAAGGCTAAGAAGCCATTAAAGAGATTTTTATTTATCTTTCATTTGTGGCTACAATATTGCATAAAAAAAGATTACATGAAACATAAGGGGTATTTACACATTCTTAAAATCCTAATTCATATTTTAGAGGATTACCTAAAATGCCTTTGAGAAAGTGTAACCTCCAAGTAATCATTAGAGAAATAATTAATCCCCACTAACATGCCTTTATGCCTCCATTAACATGTGCATGTGCATTTAATTACGGATCATATGTTAGTGTGTATGTGGGCTCCTCCATGTTGCAAGAATTCTTTTATTTCCTTCCTTCATTAGCTTTCAACATGTGTGCATGCATTCATCCATGAAACCTCTTCATATTTGCACTCCATTTCTGACAAATAGAAACAAAAATATGCAAATAAATTTTTTCAAATTAAATCATACACAAGATTACCATTTTACCCCTCAAATGAAGATAAATAATTGATGATTTGAAAACAATTTAATTTTTGGTTTAAACATGTAAAATACCCTAATATGCTCATTTATTTAATTAAAAGAAGATTAAACGTGGAAGTAAAAATATACACTTTTACATGGACATCATGAAGTTATATGATGAAACTTTAGGTTTCGACCAGAGTGACCATCATCGCTTACCATCACTACTGGAAAGAAGATTGATCGGTTGCGAAAGCTTTAGGATTGACTATCGACATGTCAAAGTGTAAAGTTTATCGTTTAAGTCCATATGGAAGTCTTTAGTATATGTTAAAGTTCTAGGGATTTGATTGTTCGATCTCAAGTTTAATAGTAGATATGCAAGTTTTATAGTCCATCATCATCATATATCCAAGTTCGCTAAGGTGAATTATTGATGGTTTTCCAAGCAAGTAAAGTTGAATCAAATTGTAAGGTTAGTAATGTTGATCCCTATGTTCATGCTGATCTATATGTTAAGGCGAATCTCTGTGGATATGCAGATCTCGTTCCCAAAGCCTCGCGGCCGATCCCTCTGTTCACCCTAATCCTACTGATCCCTTCACTTCACCCTCTGCTTCACCATCTTCCACCAAAACATCCAGTACTTCCCTTCTACCTAACAACAGGCCGACCCCTATACATATATCGATCGGCATAGGTCCCCATCTCCAAAACCGACCCCTCCTCTGCTATATCTTCTTCTTCCTTCCTTGTCCTTCGCCCTGCCAAGCTCATCCAAATCCAACATTTCGCCTCTTCCAAACAAATTCAATCGCTATTGTATCATTGCGCCAAACTTTGGAATCCCCCATATCGTCATATACCAAAGGTTACGGAGAAAAGGAGGCTTTCATAAATGTAAATTTTAGTTCGAATGTGGGCGAGTGTTCGAGGATGTAAGAAATGCAAGGAGCACGAGATAAGTTCGTGGGATATGCGAGATTGCAGATGAATTTCAGGCCGAGGTTTGGAGGGTTCGGTCTCGCGAATGAATAAGGAGGGTTCAGTGTAGAGTTTGAAGTTAAAAAAGTTAAATAAATGAAATAAGGAAGGTAAAGAGATGGCATATATAAATATATATCTATATATATATATATATTTGTATGTGTGTGCTAGGGAAGAAGGGGTCGGTATTGTGTAAGGAAAGAATGGTTCGACCCATGTTTGGTAAGAGGAAAAAAATTAACAACAAAGAGGGATCGGCAAGAGGTATGCCGATCCTTGTAGCATTGAAAAGTGGAAAGGAGGGATCGACATAATGCATGCTGAACCTTACGACTATTTCTAAAAAAAGAGAGAGGGATTGGCTAAGAATTTGCCAATCCCCACTAAAAAAATAAATGAATGAAATGAGTGAATGAAAAAAATGGCTATAAGGGTTCGACAATTAGCATGTACATCCAAAATGCAATTGAAATTGGCAACAACCCATGAGTGTTCGAACACATCCGGGAACCAATAACAAAAACGTGTATATGAGCGTGCACGTATATGACATAAAATTTCAAATTTTGAAATCGACGGAAATTGAATTCAAACCTGAAACTTTCGAGTTCGAGGGTGGACCAGATAACAAAAGCTTATTAGTCTCGCAGAACCGGACTTATATATATTAATTGACAGAATATAGCATTGAATTTATATTATTGGGAATCAACCAAGCATCATGACAATCAGTAGGGAATTCGACACCTTGGAAAAATGATTCGATAAAGGAATAGCAAATGTTCAGAAAGCTAGATGGATCTCATTCTCAATGATTCAAAGCACGTCATGTTAGTCGCAATACATACTTTGGGGGGCAAGTTTTACCCAGTGTTCTAGCCCAACTATATTGAACTGGCTGCACGAGTTAGATCCGACTACTATTAAGGAAGATGATTCCGAGGCGATCACTGTGGGACCCAAAAGTCAAATATATATGGTTATATAAAGTCAGAATTGAATGGATATGATGGATGTACAATGCATGATGCTCAAAGCATGGAATATGGCTCGACGAATGGAAAGGTTCGGCATAGATTGGCACATTGGAGGGATCGACATACTTGATCAAGAGGGGTCAGCATGTTTCACTGGTAAGGGATCAGCAACAATCAAGAGTCAAGTGGATTCATGCATACAACAATCAATATTTCAAGACCTACAAGTCCAAAGCCTATGAAATTTGGAGGGCATGGTATATGGACCTTAGGGAACCTACCCTAGGGATCTCATGTCATAAGGACAAACTTCGAGGGATCTACAAGTGTCCTTTGGAAGGGATCGGCTGCATGCAGTACACAAGTGATATCAAGTCAAAGGTCAAGCAATAACTCATGTTCCAGTAGTCCAAATGACATGAAAATTGGAGGCTAAACATATTATAGCATAGAGAAGCCACCATAGGGATCTCTGCCAAAAAATCAACCAATGGAGGGATCGGTACCGATCCCTCCACATTGGGAATGGGCCTAGCGATCCCTCTAGTGGGCCCATGTGGATTTGAAGGCCCTTCACCCAAAGTTATAGAGAGATTGGTGGTCGTTGAATTGTATGTAAATGTTTCAGTTGAATGTATGCATGAGTTGGATGTGAGTGAGCTGGATGTGTGTATATATTCCTAAGTAAGGTGTTGCTCTCATGTGTGTGTTTGTTGATATGAATATCAGGTGTATGCGCGTATATATTGGAGCTATGTAGAGAGCATGAGTGTTTTCAGTGTATATATCTATGGGCTGCTTTGAGCTTCATGTTACGTGTGTGTACATTTATGTGAGTGTAAATGAGTTTCAGTAAATAGTGTTCATGTGCATATTAGTCTATATATACATATATATATATATATAGTGTAGTGTGTGCATGAGCATTTGTATGTGTGTGTATTCACATGTTTGTATACTCTTCTTTACTACTGATCATGTTAAATTTACAGTTGTTCGTGTTTTTTTAAGTATTTGTTTTGCGGTGTGCTTTCATGGTTTTGTCCTTACAAGTTCAACCATTATAGTATACAATTGTTGAGATTTCCTATTTTTTTTAGCATGTTGTATTAATAAAGGAGTATAGTTACAAGTTTAATCTATTTGGATTTCTATTTTGCCATATACGGATATACCATGTATATATAAATTTTTGTTATATAGCTGATGTTGGTGATATGGGTGATAATCTTGTACTATATAAATTGCTATGAACTTTCTATATATATAATTATTTACAATAGAAATTTCATCACATATAGAGCAGGTAGGCTTCATGTGTCATTCATTTCAATTATTTTAGTTCAGCCACCTCATTCCTATCTCTATTTTATTAGTTTTTTAATGTTTTAGTAAATATTTAACTAGTATTTAATTATAAAAGATTGTAAAGCAATTACGTAATATAAAGTGGTCTTATATTTGGTTTTACTAAATTAACTATTTATAAGCAATTAACATGTTATGATAAGGTTATAAATTGTAAAAGGTTTAACAACTATTTATTTATTTCATTGTTGTTTGGATGTAAATATTTATATAAATTATCACTTTTTATGTTTTAATTCTGTTACTCTTTCATCATTTATTGGATTGGATAAAATGAAATAGTTCTTAATTGTAATTTTTTGTTTTATAAGAAATTTTGGAAATTTAAAATGAGTTTTTCAATATTATTAATGAATATTAAATGACTGCCTAATTTTAGAAAAGATCAAGAAATTTGATATTATATATATACGCACACACACACATATATAGAATATATTATATTTTGGGTTTAGTTGACTATTTACTTGATTCTAGAATATAATTATTATCCATTATGAAGAATTTATTATTAATTATCGGTTGTTTGATTTAATATATTTGTTTATTTTAGAATAAGCTATCATATATTGGTTTTCTAAGTCCTCTATTTTCTTACCTTCTCTATATTAATTTCGATAACATGACTGATTCAATATTGAGATGGGTTTGATTAGCGTTTTAATAAGATACGGTGATGACATTCTTCTATATGTGTTGTGGCATTTTATATTGGATCTGTGCGATTTTATTTCTCTATGACAAGAAATTGGAATAAACATATTAGTGATACCGTCTGGTATGGGACTTTTGGTAACACTTTTTTGGTTACTCATTGGACTTGTCATATAGAAATATCTAGTATGGATTAAGTATAGTTTATGAGCATTGAATAATTATCTGAGTAACATGCGGTGGTATGGGACACCGTTATGTTATTCATTTGATTATTCTTTGTAAGTAAATATCACTCAAACAGGGATACAATCATGTATATGTCATGATACTCGCTACGGTGAGTTTATTTAGTCATGTGTTGACTTATGGTTAAAGCTATGTAACGGTCGGTGGTAAGAGCTCTAGTTTACCGTAGTCATGTGTTGACTTATATAGAGCCGTGTGCCAGGCAAAGTCTAGAGGTATGAGTAGACATAAGTTAGGAGTACTATATGTCGTCCACATTAGGTCCGACTCCCTTTATATTTCGGGAGTGAACCAGTTTGACCAGTACCCACCCCGGCGGCTTGATTGATGGATCGCGCCCCCAATCCATGACACCTTGTTTATGTTATGCTAGCCTTTGCTAGTGTTGTGTGTGGTGCCCCTGTGTCACATAGGCCAGAACTCAGTTACCCATTGGGCACAAGTGTCGGTAGTCTTGGCCGAAGAGGCTATGCGTCATCAAGCATATGGTGGATCATTGTTATGATACCATGAGAAGGAGAGGTAAGGGTAACCGATGATTGTAGGAGTCATGTCATATGGACCACGTGTGACTCCTCGAGCAAGCAAACGTGATGTTAGTCGCCCTTCTGGTTTCTGTATCCGTATATGTTGTAGTGGATGGGCATATATGTCCCTATCCTATCATGAGTTGACTATTCTAGAGATTGGGTGTCTAAAGTTTAGTCTGTCCTCGTTCTATCCATACCGTTTGATGATTCGATATTTTTTTGAGATAACCTTTGGTTATTAATTGTAATTTGGACTGTGATAGATTATCTTTGTGTTTCGTATAGTATTGGATATCATTTGGATGATTTGATGGGATATTTCACATTATCTATTGATAATATGATATTATGTTAGGACATTGTTGTGTGTTTTCCCAATTCACTTGATGATTTTGTTTTTTATGATGATATTTTATTGTATTGATGATTCTCCCATCGGATATAATATATCGATTTCTATTGATTTGATTTATATGGTTAATGACACTTTTCTGTATAGTTTTCTGAGGGATTAGTTTTGAGATTGTTATGTTATTATCATTATATTTGTCATATAATCTTCATATACTATTTATGACATCCATCATTGTAGACATTTCATGTACAGGGACTACATGACCAGCATTTGTTTCATTGGGCTTAAAAGTGTCTCATATTAGGATTGTTGTATAATGTTAGTATAACATTGACTCACGGTATATGTATGTTGAAATGACCCTCCTATTTCTACTCTAATTTCATAAGAAATTTTTTTTTTAAGGTAAGGAGGATATATAAATATATAGATATATCATCCATTGCAAATATAATTCTCAGGGTCAATATCTTTCTCCAATAAACCAAAATATATCCAGGATCACAATAATCAACCAATATAAATATATCAGTACATTCACAAATATAAGCACATACATGTGAGGATGTATATGCCTCTCTTGTTTTGAATCAGAGTTCTGGAAAACAAGAGGAGGTTGGATTGCTAACTAATTTTTTTTTTTTTTCTTTAACCAAACAATCCACTGGAAACATACACATTAGTCTGTTTATACTAACTAAGAAGTGATCAAGTAATAATCAATAGTAAACAAGCTTTTAATATAGATGTTTGTGTTAAGCTCTGAATAGTGACAAAATCAGTATAAAAGAAAGTGGATCCTAAGGGAACACAAGCAACATCTAAGCGTAATGGAAACGCGCCTAACTTATACATGAAAGGTCACGAGTTCGAGTGCTATGCTGGTCGGTTCAAACACAATTTTTGGTTTTTCTTTTTTTTTTCCTCCTGTACAGTTTGCAATCTATTATCTACCTATATCTGCACATATATATATACTTTACTTTTGCCTATATTCCATCATACAAAACAATAATTCTTGCTTAATTATTTTTGAAACCCATCCCTATAACCTGGAAGACCTCAAGATTAATATGAATTAAGAGTCTGGTTCTTGGGTTTTGAGGATGATAGAAGTGTTTATCATTATTCATGTTTGTATTTCTTCTTATAAGATCTGTCTGGCATTTAAAATGCATTTGGTTGAAATCTGAGTGAAATTCAGATTCTTATCACAAGTGCAAAGGAAAAAGGTGTGGTGAAATTTGCACTTAAACATGTTTATGTGCATATATATCTGCAACTATTTGAATCTGGCTTACTCTTCCCTTATTACAAATCCTTTCTAAAAAAAAATATAGTACATGAGACATTTGTATGAAACAAGTTTAACTATAGAAACCTTGCAGCCATATAAAACATTTAACCTATGCCTATTTCTTTTGCATACATATACTATATTAGAAAATAAAACCATTTAAATTTTCTGAGAATCAACTCTCCAGATTTTCCAAAGCTTAAATCCTTTTCAAAGATTCATGATTGACTAATGCATTTATAAAATGTAATCATTCAAATTTAACATGGTGTTCTTGCTAAATCTACTTACAAGATTTGATTAAAATTCTTTTTAAACATAACAGATATTCAACTTAATTCATAGTTTCCAGATACAAATCAATCTCTTAACGAAATGCCTAGCAAAATCTCCATCCAATATTCAACACTTAATACAAGTAGCAATTTAAATTGTCAATACATGCAGATTTCAACATTTAGGTTCTTATCTAACTAAGGTTTAGCATGCTATATCTCCTTCTCAAAGCCGTGCTCCTACTCCTATTTAGTTGCTGCAATCCCTGAAAAAGCACTTGAAACTGCCTCATTTTAAATGAGACACCCCAGATGCCATTAGCACACTAGGGTCAGACACATGTCTGGTATGAGAAAATTCACAAAAATAAATAGTTAATTAGGTTAAAGTCAAGTTAGGTACATATTCAGATAGTTCAGCCCTTTGGGATCAGGCAAATACTTGTGTGCATGCTCTGTGTCATTGTGCATGTGCACACTTTAATTTTCTTTCCAGAGACTACATGTATAAATATGGCACATACATTCAAGCATACAACTCAATCATAGACAAACAATCATTCATACCAAACAGGAAAATAAACAATATGAGTTAAATCATTTATTCAATTCTCATATTTCAAATCTGGGAAAAACTCTAGTTTTCTCATCATCTCAAATATTATCCCCTGGTATATTTATCTATCCTTGGTCTCATCTGCAATATTTATGAATCAATGGACACACTGTAATGAACTAATTCACTCCATTACACAAAGATCTCAGGACTTAAACAAGCCATGTGTCAACTTATGTTACTCAAGCACACAAGTCATTCCTGCAGTGTTCTTGACCCCAATTTCCTAATCAGGTTTTAGTTAATAATAACCCCTTTTGATTGTTCATGACAAAACCATTCAGTGATTCATTAACTGAAAACATCTATATCATGGTATCTCCTATTATTCATGACCATACAGAAACAACAAGCAAACAACCATTGGTGACTACAAAATAAGGTTCTGTATATATATATAGATATTCATCCTGGTATTTTTAAAAGGAGTTTAGGCAACTAACATTGGCTTATAGCTTCTGGGAGAGTTTTTCTTTTGCAACCATTTGTGCTTGAGTTAAACTCAGGATGACCTGGTTTCACTGAATCACAAAATTTTGTTTGCTATGTATTTTATTGAATCAGGAGCATCAGCACATAGGCAACCCTATTGCACCCGTAATTCCTTTTTATTTCAAGCCTCAGCACTTATACATGAGTATATTGCAGCTCAACATTATTTACATCTTTCTGGGTTGAGCCAAAACCAATGCTACTTACCTTTTTTTCAACATTTTATTTTCTGGGTATTTGTTTATATCCCTAAATATTAACATATCAGAGATCTGAGTGTATAAACCAGATTTGTATAAAACTTTGTTATAATAAAACAAGTGATCAACCAAAGAAAATCAAAACATATTCAGGTTTAAATTCACAGATAAACATTCATATATGAAAATACTCTTTTAAGAAAATACTTTTAACTGGCTGCCTACATTAGGACTTATTGCCTTAGATTTTTGAGTGAGTTTTCTCACCTAGCTCTCTCCTTTGTTTCCTTAATTAACTGATGAACTCCTGCTCTTATCCTCAAGCTCTATTTCTTCCCTTGTCTTATGATTTCTGTGGTATTGTTTTTCTTCTTTTTTTTTCAAAATTCTTTTCTGAGGAGGAGAGGAGGCTGCTGCATATACATGTATATATATATGCAGGGTCTCTCTCTTAGGGTTTTGGGTATTGGCTAAAGCCATTTTTGCCCACCAGAAAATCATGTTATCTGAATTTTAAACCCAAAGTTTTACCCCTTCCCGGCTTAATTTGGGTGAAGAGAAAAGTGGTTACACATTTTTTTCAGAAATTTGCTTTTCAGAAAATACTTTTCCCCCTTGTCTACAATCATGCTAAAAATGTGACTTGGTTTTGTTATTTATTAAATACTCTTTTCTAATTCTGCCTATACCAAGAACTTCTCTGTTTTATCTTATTTTCCTATTTTTAGCTTTCATGTAAATGGTATGTACTTCCTTCATTTATTTATAAGAGAATTATTCCTTTTTATATCTCCATTCTTTTCATTTCTGCTTATATTAAAATGTGTCTGTATATTTTATTTCACTAGTTTAAACTCTAGTATTTTATTAACACATATATATATTTGTATATAAGTCTTTCTGAAATAATTAGTATACCCTCCTATATATCCCTACATCATTCTATACTGACACACACACATATGCACATGTACACTCAAATTATTCAGTAGCACTCATATATACATTTACTTATGCATACTACTTTTAAGAATTTAATCTACATATATATATATATATATATATGTATATATATATATATATCCATACACATCAATATGTATGTATTCTTGGAGTTCAGGGTTTTAGCTTATATTCATGTGCATTTCCTGTGCACTCATGTACACACACTGATACACTATCAAGATATATCAATTCCTCCTTTAAAATTTATTTAAAATTTATTTTAAATTCATTTATATTTTCCAGAATAAGTTCCTAAAATCTTGGGTCATTACATACACCCCTCCTTTTAGAAATTGTGTCCCACAATTTTCCTAAGCTGAAAATAAATTTTAAACTTAATTCAGAGAACAAATATATTCCCTACCAAATAGATTCTTAGTTCTATACTAACTAAAAATATATTCATCCAAAATAAAGAAAACAATCAAAAATCAGAATTACCTCAATCTGAAAATAGCTTAGGATAATTCATCCTAACTTTGTCTTCTAATTCCCATGTGCAATCACTAGGATCTAGACTCCACTGTACCTTCACAAGTTTTAGAGATTTATTCCTCAACTTCTTCACATCCTTTGCCAAAATTCCCACTGGATCCTTTTCATAAATCAAATTAGGATTTATCTGCACTTGGGTTGGGGTTTCAAGAATTTCTGCCTTGTCATGGACCCACCTTCTCAATTGTGATACATGAAAAACATCATGTATACCTTGCATGTTTTCTGGTAATTCCAACCTATATGCCAAGGGACCAATTCTCTCCAGAATTTTGTATGGTCCAATATATCTTGGGGTTAATTTGCCTTGTTTTCCAAACCTCAGCACATTTTTCATGGGTGAGATTTTGATGAAAACAAAATTTCCCACTTCATATTCAACCTGCCTCCTTCTCATGTCTGCAAATTTCTTTTGCCTATCTTGAGCTGCTGTCATTCTTCTTCTTATCAACTCAATTTTCTCCTTGGTTTCTTGTATGTACTCAGGTCCTAAAATAGACCTTTCTCCTGCTTCTACCCAGCAAACAGGTGACAAGCAGGGTTTACCATATAAGGCTTCAAATGGAGCCATTCCTATGGTGCTTTGGTAGCTGTTGTTGTATGTAAATTCAACTAGATGAAGATAATCTTCCCAATTGCCCCCAAAATCCAGTATACATGCCCTCAACATGTCCTCCAAAACTTTGTTTACCACCTCAGTCTGCCCATCTGATTGAGGATGGTAGGCAGTACTTAAACATAGTTCACTTCCCATTGCTTCTTGAAAGCTTCTCCAGAATTTTGAAGTGAAGATGGTATCCCTATCACTCACAATGGTTTTGGGAATGCCATGTAACCTTACCACTTCTTTTATAAAAATTTGAGCTAGTTTTGGTGCTGTTCTTTCTGACTTGACTGGGATGAAGTGTGCTACCTTGGTTAGCCTATCAACTATCACCCATATACTTGTATTACCTTTCTTAGATCTAGGCAGCCCATCTATGAAGTCCATAGATATGTCTTCCCACTTCCACTGTGGTACACTAAGAGGTTGCATCAACCCTGATGGTCTTTGAGTTTCAGCCTTGACTTGTTGGCAAGTCATACATTTGGCAATGTACTTAGCTATATCAGATTTCATCCCCTTCCACTAGAAGTCTCTTTTCAAATTTTGATACATTTTTGTGTTACCTGGGTGTATGGAGTATTTACTCCTGTGATATTCATTCAATATCTCCCTCTTCAATTCTATGTCCTCTGGTACACACATCCTATTCTGGTATCTCACATAACCATCTTTATCAATGTGGTGTTTCATCACTTCCTCCCCTCTTGAGAGGAGCATTCTCTTCTCTAATAAGTGAGCATCTTGTTCTTGCATTTTTCCTACCTTCAGAATTAAATCTGGTTGAAGTGTCATTAAGCTTAACTTCCCTTTATCTTCTTGTGCACCATGCATCTGCTCATTAATGTGCACACAACCATTCTCCCCAATCTCTAACTCAGTTAGCAAAAATAAAATTTTAAATTCTTCTATCATCAACATAGCCAATTTAGCATGCTGTCTACTTAGAGCATCTGCAACTTTGTTTGCTTTGCCTGGTGTATAGAGTATATCAAAATCATAGGCAGCTAAGAACTCCACCCATCTATGTTGCCTCATGTTCAAATCTTTTTGTGAAAACAAATATTTTAGAGACTTGTGGTCAGTGTAGAGTTCAAACTTTGTGCCCAATAAATAATGTCTCCAAAGTTTTAAAGCATATATCACAGCTGCTAATTCGAGATCATGTGTGGCATACCTTACTTCATGGGGTTTAAGTTGTCTGGATGCATATGCAATGACTTGGCCTTGTTGCATCAATACTGCACCCAAGCCAAATCCACTAGCATCAGTGTATACCACTAATTCTTCATTTCCATGTGGTACCTTTAGAATTGGAGCATTCACCAATGCCTCCTTCAATTGTTCAAAAGACTTTTCACATTTTTCTGACCAAACAAAAGCTTGGTTCTTCCTGGTTAGGTTAGTGAGTGGTGTAGAAATTTTTGAAAAATCTTTTATAAATCTTCTATAATACCCTGCCATCCCCATAAATGACCTCACTTCACTCACAGTGCTTGGCCTCTTCCATGCTTGAATAGCCACTACTTTATTGGGGTTCACAGAAATTCCTTTGGCAGATATAACATGGCCAAGAAAATGTACTTCCTCTTTCCAAAACACACATTTTGAAAATTTTGCCTTTAAATCTTTTTCCCTTAATCTAGACAAAACCAGGTGCAAATGATGCTTATGTTCTTCCACTGTCTTGGAATAAATCAAAATGTCATCTATGAAAATAAGCACAAACTTGTCTAAACAATCTCTAAAGGTTCTGTTCATTAAATCTACAAAGTAAGATGGTGCATTGGTCAAGCCAAATGGCATAACCAAAAATTCATACAACCCATACCTAGTGTTAAAGGCAGTGTACTTGATGCTTGATTCTTCCACCTTCATTTGATGAAAACCAGATGCTAAGTCTAGTCTAGAAAATACTTTTGCCCCTGCTAATTGATCAAAAAGATCATCTATTCTTGGCAATGGGTATTTATTTTTAATAGTTACTTTGTTCAATTCTCTATAATCTATGCAGAGTCTTAAGGATCCATCTTGCTTCTTAACAAATACCACTGGTGCTCCCCAGCAAGAATTACTTGGTCTTATAAAACCCTTTTCTTCCAATTCTTCTAACTGTTTCTTTAATTCTTTTAGTTCATTTGGCCCCATTCTAGTTGGCTTTTTAATCACTGGGCTTGCTCCTGGAATTAGATTGATCTGGAATTCTACTGGTCTATGGTGTGGAATACCCTTGACCTCACCAAACACATCCAAATATTCATTGACTATGGGAATTTCTTCAATGGTTAGTTCACTGAAAACTATTTCTGAGTCAACTAAATGATATAGTTTTCCTTCCTTAGCTACCTCACATAAAACTGTGATTCTCTGGCCTCTAGAATTTTGCAATGATATGGTGGATGAGTCTAAATTAATCATGGCTTTAAATTGCCTTAACCAGTCTACCCCCAATATAACACCTATATTTGGGTAATTCAAAACATATAAATTGGAAATAAAAATATTTCCTCCTATGTTTAACTCCACATCCACACAAATCATATTTAAAACACTAGAACTCCCCAATGGACTGTGTATATGCAATGGGGTTTCAACTAATATGCAATTCAGTTTTAGCATTTTAACCAATTCATAAGAAATTAAAGAGTGAGTTGCCCCAGTATCATACACTACTGTTATGGGTATGGTACAAATAAGTAATGTACCTTCCACTTGGCTATGGTTTACAGTGTTACTCTCCATTGTGGCTTTGCCTTTTCCTTCCAAATTTGCCAATTTGCCTTGCTGTTTATACTCAGGACAATTCCTCTTCATATGCCCCTCTTTCCCACATAGATAGCATTTGAAAGCTCCTCCTTTGAATTCTGGACATTTTGGTTTGATATGCCCTTCTTTTCCACACTGATGGCACACAATTTTCTTCTTGTCTTCCTTAGCCTTGACATCTCCAGTGTTTTTGTTACTAGCCTCTTCTTTCTTCTTATCATAAGGGTGATACCTCCCCTTACCTTTCTTGTTATTATTGCTCTTAAAATTTCTGAACTTCTCCCTTTCCTTGTCATGCTGCTCCAACCTCAAAGCTAAGTCTATAACATGATCAAAATTCTTGTCTGCATAGGGTAACATGGCTCTACTAAGTCCTGGATTCAAACCTTTTATGTACCTATCATTTTTAGATGCCTCATCTGCCACAAGCATTGCTCCATATGTGGAAAGCCCCTCAAACTTTTGAGTGTATTCTGTGACAGTCATGGTTCCTTGTCTAAGTCTAATGAATTCTTCTAGCAAGGTAGTCTTTGCTGATGCTGGTACAAACCTTGCTTCCAACATCTCTTTGAATTGATTCCAAGTGATTTCATTCTCATTCCTTCCTGCTATGATTACTTCCCACCAGCCTAAAGCTACTCCCTTTAGCTGTCTTGAAGCCACTTGCCTCTTTCTTTGATCATCTAGTTGCATGTCATTGAAAATTCTTTCCAATGTTCTCAACCATGTTTGAATTTCCATGATACTCTCTGTCCCTTCAAAGCTTTTGCCTCCTAAATGAGTATATGTCTTAAGTAATTTTGAGAGTTCTTCATAGGGATTTTCTTGCCTTTGTCCTGCCCCATCCCTAAATGCTCTCACCAAGTCTTGCAGATTGACCATTGGTGGTGCATGGGAAGATCCTGCTCCCTGATTTGGTGGTCTCCCTACCATAGTTTGCTAATAATAATTTACATAGCTGGTTAGTTTGATATTTAGTTCCTTTTAATTTTTTTTTATTTCTATCTAAGGACTTGATCCTTACTTCTACTATGTTGAATAACATAGCTCTGATACCAACTGAAATGACCCTCCTATTTCTACTCTAATTTCATAAGAAATTTTTTTTTAAGGTAAGGAGGATATATAAATATATAGATATATCATCCATTGCAAATATAATTCTCAGGGTCAATATCTTTCTCCAATAAACCAAAATATATCCAGGATCACAATAATCAACCAATATAAATATATCAGTACATTCACAAATATAAGCACATACATGTGAGGATGTATATGCCTCTCTTGTTTTGAATCAGAGTTCTGGAAAACAAGAGGAGGTTGGATTGCTAACTTATTTTATTATTATTTTTTTTTCTTTAAACAAACAATCCACTGGAAACATACACATTAGTCTGTTTATACTAACTAAGAAGTGATCAAGTAATAATCAATAGTAAACAAGCTTTTAATATAGATGTTTGTGTTAAGCTCTGAATAGTGACAAAATCAGTATAAAAGAAAGTGGATCCTAAGGGAACACAAGCAACATCTAGGCGTAATGGAAACGCGCCTAACTTATACATGAAAGGTCACGAGTTCGAGTGCTATGCTGGTCGGTTCAAACACAATTTTTGGTTTTTCTTTTTTTTTTTCCTCCTGTACAGTTTGCAATCTATTATCTACCTATATCTGCACATATATATATACTTTACTTTTGCCTATATTCCATCATACAAAACAATAATTCTTGCTTAATTATTTTTGAAACCCATCCCTATAACCTGGAAGACCTCAAGATTAATATGAATTAAGAGTCTGGTTCTTGGGTTTTGAGGATGATAGAAGTGTTTATCATTATTCATGTTTGTATTTCTTCTTATAAGATCTGTCTGGCATTTAAAATGCATTTGGTTGAAATCTGAGTGAAATTCAGATTCTTATCACAAGTGCAAAGGAAAAAGGTGTGGTGAAATTTGCACTTAAACATGTTTATGTGCATATATATCTGCAACTATTTGAATCTGGCTTACTCTTCCCTTATTACAAATCCTTTCTAAAAAAAAATATAGTACATGAGACATTTGTATGAAACAAGTTTAACTATAGAAACCTTGCAGCCATATAAAACATTTAACCTATGCCTATTTCTTTTGCATACATATACTATATTAGAAAATAAAACCATTTAAATTTTCTGAGAATCAACTCTCCAGATTTTCCAAAGCTTAAATCCTTTTCAAAGATTCATGATTGACTAATGCATTTATAAAATGTAATCATTCAAATTTAACATGGTGTTCTTGCTAAATCTACTTACAAGATTTGATTAAAATTCTTTTTAAACATAACAGATATTCAACTTAATTCATAGTTTCCAGATACAAATCAATCTCTTAACGAAATGCCTAGCAAAATCTCCATCCAATATTCAACACTTAATACAAGTAGCAATTTAAATTGTCAATACATGCAGATTTCAACATTTAGGTTCTTATCTAACTAAGGTTTAGCATGCTATATCTCCTTCTCAAAGCCGTGCTCCTACTCCTATTTAGTTGCTGCAATCCCTGAAAAAGCACTTGAAACTGCCTCATTTTAAATGAGACACCCCAGATGCCATTAGCACACTAGGGTCAGACACATGTCTGGTATGAGAAAATTCACAAAAATAAATAGTTAATTAGGTTAAAGTCAAGTTAGGTACATATTCAGATAGTTCAGCCCTTTGGGATCAGGCAAATACTTGTGTGCATGCTCTGTGTCATTGTGCATGTGCACACTTTAATTTTCTTTCCAGAGACTACATGTATAAATATGGCACATACATTCAAGCATACAACTCAATCATAGACAAACAATCATTCATACCAAACAGGAAAATAAACAATATGAGTTAAATCATTTATTCAATTCTCATATTTCAAATCTGGGAAAAACTCTAGTTTTCTCATCATCTCAAATATTATCCCCTGGTATATTTATCTATCCTTGGTCTCATCTGCAATATTTATGAATCAATGGACACACTGTAATGAACTAATTCACTCCATTACACAAAGATCTCAGGACTTAAACAAGCCATGTGTCAACTTATGTTACTCAAGCACACAAGTCATTCCTGCAGTGTTCTTGACCCCAATTTCCTAATCAGGTTTTAGTTAATAATAACCCCTTTTGATTGTTCATGACAAAACCATTCAGTGATTCATTAACTGAAAACATCTATATCATGGTATCTCCTATTATTCATGACCATACAGAAACAACAAGCAAACAACCATTGGTGACTACAAAATAAGGTTCTGTATATATATATATAGATATTCATCCTGGTATTTTTAAAAGGAGTTTAGGCAACTAACATTGGCTTATAGCTTCTGGGAGAGTTTTTCTTTTGCAACCATTTGTGCTTGAGTTAAACTCAGGATGACCTGGTTTCACCGAATCACAAAATTTTGTTTGCTATGTATTTTATTGAATCAGGAGCATCAGCACATAGGCAACCCTATTGCACCCCTAATTCCTTTTTATTTCAAGCCTCAGCACTTATACATGAGTATATTGCAGCTCAACATTATTTACATCTTTCTGGGTTGAGCCAAAACCAATGCTACTTACCTTTTTTTCAACATTTTATTTTCTGGGTATTTGTTTATATCCCTAAATATTAACATATCAGAGATCTGAGTGTATAAACCAGATTTGTATAAAACTTTGTTATAATAAAACAAGTGATCAACCAAAGAAAATCAAAACATATTCAGGTTTAAATTCACAGATAAACATTCATATATGAAAATACTCTTTTAAGAAAATACTTTTAACTGGCTGCCTACATTAGGACTTATTGCCTTAGATTTTTGAGTGAGTTTTCTCACCTAGCTCTCTCCTTTGTTTCCTTAATTAACTGATGAACTCCTGCTCTTATCCTCAAGCTCTATTTCTTCCCTTGTCTTATGATTTCTGTGGTATTGTTTTTCTTCTTTTTTTTTCAAAATTCTTTTCTGAGGAGGAGAGGAGGCTGCTGCATATACATGTATATATATATGCAGGGTCTCTCTCTTAGGGTTTTGGGTATTGGCTAAAGCCATTTTTGCCCACCAGAAAATCATGTTATCTGAATTTTAAACCCAAAGTTTTACCCCTTCCCGGCTTAATTTGGGTGAAGAGAAAAGTGGTTACACATTTTTTTCAGAAATTTGCTTTTCAGAAAATACTTTCCCCCCTTGTCTACAATCATGCTAAAAATGTGACTTGGTTTTGTTATTTATTAAATACTCTTTTCTAATTCTGCCTATACCAAGAACTTCTCTGTTTTATCTTATTTTCCTATTTTTAGCTTTCATGTAAATGGTATGTACTTCCTTCATTTATTTATAAGAGAATTATTCCTTTTTATATCCCCATTCTTTTCATTTCTGCTTATATTAAAATGTGTCTGTATATTTTATTTCACTAGTTTAAACTCTAGTATTTTATTAACACATATATATATTTGTATATAAGTCTTTCTGAAATAATTAGTATACCCTCCTATATATCCCTACATCATTCTATACTGACACACACACATATGCACATGTACACTCAAATTATTCAGTAGCACTCATATATACATTTACTTATGCATACTACTTTTAAGAATTTAATCTACATATATATATATATGTATATATATATATTTCCATACACATCAATATGTATGTATTCTTGGAGTTCAGGGTTTTAGCTTATATTCATGTGCATTTCCTGTGCACTCATGTACACACACTGATACACTATCAAGCTATATCAATTCCTCCTTTAAAATTTATTTAAAAATTATTTTAAATTCATTTATATTTTCCAGAATAAGTTCCTAAAATCTTGGGTCATTACATATGTTACCGAATTAGATATTGACCATTTATCTTATTTTATTAAGAGAGTTGACGTTTGAGATATTTATATTTAAACGGTAATTTATATGACATATATTATATTATATGTTATCGGTGCAATAGGCACTGTGTTCTCTATTATTTATTTTATATTATGGATTGTTCTATCCTAAGGGCATACGTGTTTATTGTTTTGCATTGATATTGTGTACATATTGATAAATTACTTATTTGATGTTTTAATATATACTAGTGTTAGTCCAAGGCAATATTCACGTGTGTACCCCATATAGCCTCATTCTTCATATTATTTGATAGTTTTACTCTGTAATACTGTTGGATAGTATGGGTATAGAGGTGGGTTGTCATAGTCATGCCCCAGATCTATGACACCTTATATTTACATGCTTTCGCTACTTGCGTTTGCTACTGTGTCACCTAGGCCAACAATCTATTACCTATAGGGGCTATAGTCGGGTCATGACTATTACGTCCTCGTGTTGACGATCACGTTGGTGGAAACACGTCAGGATACCATGATGATAACAAAGGCCATAGAGACTTTGTGACTCTGGAGCTAGTATCGTGCTATCGGTTTCCTTTATGATACTAACGGGTAGTAGTTTGGCATATATTATTGATACACCTCAGTAATGCATAGATATGGGTTAGATGACCCACATATTGATGTTTATATATAGATGACTCTACTTGGGAATTTGTTTCTATCATACAGTCATTTCCCGTCACGATGTATTCTGATAGTTTCTATATGAGAAAATGAAATTATACATGTGATAAATGTCTAAAGTATAGTGGATTATCGGTATATTAATAGGCAACCTATCATATCCTATACATGTATTGATGATGATGTTTTATCCAAATTGAGAGATATATTTGGGCAATGCTACGTGTTATCCTGATATACTTAGTGATATCTCACTTATCGATGTTTTCTGGATTTAGATGATGATTTCTGGATATGTATGATTCACCCATCCGTGTTGATTCTGTGATTTATGATTTGATATGTTTCTATAAGGGTGATGACATCTTTTGGAATTAAAGCTGGTTGCTTTATATGGTTTTGAGTTGTTCATGTGATGTGATGCTTTGATGGTTATCTATGATATTATAATAGTATTTCATACACAAGTTTCCATAGTTATATGTGTGTGTGTTGATATGTCGTTTGGTGATTTGAGTATCTCTAGCACTGTTATCATATTATTATTCCTTGTTTATACTATGTTACCCATATAATGGATTCTTGATTTAGACATAGACTGACTTTTGTGTTATTTATGTAATACTCAGGTCAGTCTAAGACATTTCAAGTATAGGGATAATATGACCAGCATGTATTTTAGTGGGCTTAGAGGAGACTTATATTAGGATTGTTGTATGATATTTATATGACATTGATTCATTGGACATTTATACTACTTAGTTGTTTATTGATTATTCATTGCATTACATTGAGATAGTTGACATTTGAGATGATTTGTATTCTTTATATTATATATTATATGTCATTGCTACTATTCTAACTCTGCGTCCTTAGTTATTTATTGTATATTATGTATTGTTCTATCCTGGAGGTACACGTTTTTATTGCTTGCTCCCGATACTATGTACGTATATGAAAGATATTTATTGGATGTTTTAATACGTACTAGTGTTAGTCTAAGGTAATATTCATGCGTGTACCCCCATATAGCCTTATTCGTCGTATGGTCTAACGGTATTACTCTATGATACTCTTGGATATTATGGGTAGAGAGGTGGGGTGTTTCATTTGGTATCGGAGCAAGGTTTAGAATAATACATTGTATATATAAGACATGAATCAAGACCTTAGATGAGCCTTAGATTCCATGTCCCCTCGAGTGTGTTGGGTAGTTCCCTGTAATAAAGGATAGTCGCTATATATACATATATAGGACTATTACTATGGTAATCATCAAGGGACGTATTTGGTATTTATAATTATATAATTACTTTTCACTTATTTCCTTTGAGTTTACGATATTAAGGGTTATAGTAGCAATGACGAAAGGAGTTAATCCGACCGGTAGTAATTGCATTTGTGTTGAATACTATACCTTTGGTGATTTAGTATTGTTATGCTTTGGCTTGGCATTGTGTTGTGTTATGAGTGATTTGGATCAAACTGCGCAGCGAAAAATATAGATATTAAATTCTGTTGATTGCATTGTCTGTAGTCTCTTATATTTGTTTGATTATTGAAAATTGTCGATGTTGAATATAATTCAGAAAATTTGTATGTATTTACCAAAGTTGTGAAATGAATTAAATTACTAATTTATACCTATTATAAATAAATATGAACGGTGTTAGTTGGATATTATAAAATGTTTATCGAAATGGTTTATTCGTTAGTATATTTATATTTATTTGTGTGTTTAAAGGCTATTTGAAAATGTTTTGATGTTAATAAGTGTTTGAAAGAAATAAAGACTCTTCGTATGTACAAATATGGTTTATATCATTAAATGATTTTGGTAGTCGAATGAATGTTTTAATTGGAAATCTTTTGAAAAGTATACATCCTAATGTGTAGCATTAAGTTAAGATTTTAAAAATAATAATAAATTTTTTATTGAAATAAATATATTCATAATTTGTGAAAGTGATTCTTGTAGATAATTTGGAAATAAAACTTGCGTTAATGTGTCTACCGAGTGGTTTAAGAATTTTGGTCGATGCGTTTGGCCAATGTTATCGTTCTGTGTCCATAAAACACTAAAACGAGATATTTGCACACAGTATATTCAAAAGATATAAATATTTTAAAGTAATTAAAGTATTTTGAACATGTTAAATATTTTAAATAATATTTTAATTATAGTTAGTTTGGGAAAGTGATTTTTGGAAGCAAATATTTGAAACAGTTTTTGGAAATTAGAATTTATATTCATTACTTTGAAAAATGTGTTGTAAAAGATCTTTTATATGTTTTGATAGAATTTTAGTGATGGATGCAGCTGTTCGACATTAGTGGGTTGCTGAGATCATTAGTAAGGAAACATTGATTGTATTGTCAATATTGCAGCAAATTAATGATAGTATTTTATAGTGTTTGAGAATTTGTGAATATAAATATGTCTATTTGATGACTTTTTCAAATAATTTTAAATGTTTAAGTGTTATAGTATTTTGGAATTCTAAGATGTAAGAATGTATATAATTTAAAGAATAGTTACATTGAAATTTAGAATAGTATTAATTTATAAATAAATGAAAAGATGTGTGTGTGGGGGGAGGGGGGTTGTGTTAGCTTTAAATTATTAATATAAGGTTATTTGGAAGAAATATGATGAGTTTTATTTTGGAAATGTAAATTATTTTAATGATTCTTACTATTGAACATTCTGAAGGTAAAAACGGAAGATTTCATTTTGGTTGTATATATTGCTAAATGATAAAAGAATGAAATATTTGATTTTGAGATTTGATAAAATGTGGGTATTGATAAATTTTGCTTTTGGACGAAAGAGGAATTTTCTGGTAATAAAGCATTTTGGAAAGTACGAAAGTTTATGAAATTTAATGGAGTCATTTGATTTAGAATTATTTTGATAAGGAACATAGATTTAGTTTTGATGTGTTAAATTTTGAGAATAAGTTTATAACTTTCCTCCATATATCAATTCGAAGAGTGTTAAATTTTTATATGAAATGTATAAAAAGAATTTGTGGAATAGTATTTGGAATTATTTTTGTTTATAATAAGATGTTGGAAATTAAACAATATTGAAAGGTATTTTATTCAACAAAGAAATGGGATTTTCGTAGACATTTTATTGATAAGGTTTTGGTTTGGTGAAATGTTTTAAAGTTTAATTAATGAAAAATTTAATTTGAATTGTGTTTGAATTAAAATAAAATGGAATTTGGGAGAAGTATAATATATATATATGTGTGTGTGTGTGTGTGTGTATTTTAAAAGTATATTATTTAACTGATGTATTTAGTAATTTTGTAAAGTAATTTTCACTTTGGTAAATATTTTGGTTATTTAAAATAAATTGGAAATGACATGGATACGTTTGGTGATTATTAGTTGGTTATAATTTTTTCCTTATGAGAAATTGTGAGGAAGCTATTTTCTTAAGGGGGAAGTTTGTAACAGCCCAAATTATATATCATGATTAATTAAAGTTAATATTAGTAATTTAATTTGTTAAATTGGAATTTGGGCATTTATGTAAGAAATTGGTATAGAAATTATTTAATAAAAGGGTTTAGATCGTGAAAATTAAGATATTTAAATTTAAATAAGTTGAAAGGTGAAGATAATATTTTATAATAGTGGTGTAATTGAAATATAATATTAGTTTGGAAAAGCAGTGATTTTGAAATTGAATTTGTATTTATTTAAATTAATTAGAATAGTTTTATAAATAAAAGAAAATAAATATATATTTAATCATTTAAATATTTTAAGGCCCGAGCCTAAGTATCTTAAGCCTAACTCATTTTCTACACTTCACTAATTCTTGAATTCTCCTTCTCTTCACAAAAACACTCACATACACCTTTCTTTGTTAATTATCTTCCTCCTGAAGAAAATCAAGTAAAATCTCATCACTTTGAAAATCAAGAATATATCAAATAAATTATTATAAATTACCGAATTTAAACATGTGGTTCTCTACATCATTATGCATTCATGGAAAAAGTAAATTCAAGTTTTTGGTTGCTCTGATGGAATTTGTATGCGTGCTTTCATAAGGCGAAGTGGGAGAAGAGGAAAGCAGTAGCTGGTGAGTTTTATTTATTTACGTATCTATACTAAATCATTCAATTTTTCATGTATCATAGCTTATATGATTGTGTGAATGTTTGTTCATGTATGAGCACTTGAAATCGAAGACATGGTTGTGATTAGTGTTAGTTTAGCTACAAAAATGGATCAAATGGTGTAAATTGCTTTAGGTTTAGGTTGACCAGCTAGGGATCCTGGTCGATCGGAGGTCGACCAGTGCCCGAAGTTGCTTAATTAAATAGATAGTAAATAAAATTGAAAATTGAAAATAAGAATAAATATATAAAAAAATTAAAAAATTATATACAATTAAAGCATAACAGAAAATAAATATATTAAATGTAGTTGTGGAGTTTATATGAAAACTTATAAATATAATATAATAATTAATTTCAAGAAATTAATTAATCGAAGAATAAATTATATTTTGATTTTTAATAATCTTATAAAGTTTAATATAAATTCTAAAAAATAAGAAATACGATCTAAATAACATATTTAGGATTCAAAGGTAAATTTTGTAATTAATAAATTTAGACCAAGTTTTATTATACATTTTCATACATATATTGAATAATTTAAAGTTTCTTAGAAACATAATTTAATTCAGAAATAATTATTATCATTTTCATTTGATGATTTCATTTATGATAATATAAGTGAGATGTTGTAAATGATTTAGTACTAGATAATTCAAATAATTTCTAAATACGAGATTATGAAATAATATTCCAGTTCAAATTTTGATATTAAATAAACTATTTATAAATCATAATTAATTCTAGAAAATGGTGAAATGGGTAATACTTTGTTTAACAAATTATTTAAGAGGATGTAAGAATATAGTAATGGTCATTTTGGAAGAAATTTATAAATATTAAAGCTTTATTTGATTTATCAAGAGTTAGTAATTTCATTTATATAAGGTTTATAGAAGCTTTACCACTTATAGTATATTGAATTAGAATTAAGTACTTATCCTTAACGTAAATAATAAATTAATGTTTTACTTTATATTTAGTATATCCTTTCAAAGATTTATTTTGGGATGATATGAGTGATTCACCGTTGATATAGATTTGATCTGAGATTTTGATATGATACGATGATGACATCCTTTGTTTGATTCATGATATTTAATTCTGTATAATGAGAAATATGAATAAATGAAGTTATAGTACCGTTTCGGATGGGCATTCGATAATATTTCTCCTAGTATTCTTAGGGCTCGTTATATAGAATATTATAGAATTCGAGTGTGGTCTATAACCAGTGAATAATTGCTTGAGTATGACGTAGTGGTATGGGATGTTGTTGTGACATTTATTCAGTTATTTATTGTAAGTAGATGACAATCACATGATGTGAATATTGATACAAGTGTGAGGTGATACACATAGTGATGAGTATAGATTCATGGCTTTGTGCTATATTCAGCGAGTAAGTAATATGTCTTATGATGAGCATGACTACATGTCCATTATTATTAGTTCTATATATCACTATTATGATGTACTCCTTTTATTTACATTCGAGAGAACCAGATAGCTAGAATCCACCCTAGCAGTTTGATTGTGATGTCGCACCCCAGATCCATGATGCCTTATATTTATATATAGCTACGTGCTTTCGCTTTGTGCGTTTGCCCTTGTGTCACCTAGGCCAGCAGTCTGTTACCTATAGAGATTGGAGTTAGGTCGTGATTATTGAGTTGTAATGACTTGGAATTTCGGACACTTCATATTTAAATATCAGAATTATTTAAATATTTGAATCTTTGATTTAATGTTATTAAAATGATTTAATAAGCATTTTAACCCCCTTATAAATCATAACTAATAATGGTAAACTTGTTTGTAAAAAAATGTTTCCAAAAATATATTCTTTGAAAAATTTCAATAATATGACAGAAAATTGTTTTATCGGTATACAACTATTTTCTCAACAGAAGTTATTCAAACTTTTTACACAAGTCTAAGTAATCATTATGGAGATAATTAGCAACTAAAAATATTTTCATGTTTATGGCTCACTAAATAGAAAAATGAGCTAATTAGGAAATTGAGTAAAAATGGAAATAATTAACTCTTAAGCTAATATCTAATGAACACATTAGCCACTAATCAGACACTATCCTCTTCATATAAGCTTGGAAGGTTCTAAAAGATTCCTATAGGATAAGAGGTATAATGGTAAGGGTATAGTAGTAGTTAGCCTAAAGAAGAAGTAAAATACAGTAAAAGTAAGCATAAATGGAAATTCTTAAGTGTTAAGCAAATGATAAAGTAGATGTGATGGGAAGTAAGCCTTCCAAGGGCGGTGAGAGTAAGCTTATGCTTCACCACTTGAAGCCTATAAATAGAGACGAGGGGTTCACTTAATAATCACAAATAAATTCCTAAGCGTGAGATGAAGTAGGAGGGTGGAAAATGGTGGAAGTGCTTAAAGACTAATCCACTAATTACTCTCTAACATTTTCAAAAGTTAACCAAATCTTCTCTAATCTCTTTTAAACTTTGGCTTTGGGCCTACGACATCATGGAAGAATTATTAGCAAGTACGAAGTCGGAGGAGATAAGAGGAAGAGGGTGAGCATGGATGGGCCGTGAGAATGGAGGACGAGGAGGAAGATGGCTTTGGTTTGGAAGTGCTAAAGGTTGGACCTTTACGCTTGTGTTGATGGAAGGAGGAGGTTCTTTGGTTCTTGTGGCTTTATGCCTTGGTTAGGCATGGATCTAAGTTAGCTATCTCACTATCTCTTAAGTATATATTGTGTATATATATGTTGTGTGCAAAGTATAATAGTTAAAGTGCATTAACTATGTAAAGTTATGAACTTTGGACCCCTCTTTTGCTTTTGAAAGCAATTGATAACCTTTTATTGTATAAACATCACTTCTATTACCTCTTAAACATGTGGCATGGCCTTGGCTTAATGTTTAAATGGTTGTTTAACTTGTGTATTAAATTGAAGAAAGTTTGAAAGTGTTTGAAACGAGAATTGTCGTTATAAATGCACTTCGGTATCCCTTTTTTGAGCATTTTTATAAATAAATGAAAAGATATTATTAAGAATTTATTTCTATGATTTGTAAGTACTCTAATGGTAGTACTTACTATAAAATTTTCAAGTGTTAAATCATTTGTTTAAGTGGTTAAAACATGTCGCAAAGATTGTGCTTTTCGATGTTGTTTCTAACAAGGACTTTTTACAGTACTTATAAATGCTGTAGTAAGTCGCTTATTGTTTGAAGTGTATAAAATGCGATGTTTTAGCTAGTTTTTCATGATTTAAATGGTTTCTAAATTCTTTTCTTTATAAAATCTTTCTATGGAAGTTCTTATGAAAAGTATTCGAGTATGAAAAAAGATTATATGTTTAAATATAGTCTTAATGATTATTTACGAATTTTGAAAGTAAAGCGCTCTAAATGTAAAACATGTTTTTAATCAAACTTCTAAATTAGTTATTTTCAAGTTATATTTTACATAGATATTTAAAACTTATTTACAAGTATTTCTAAAGTGTTATTTCATATACATCACTTTCGACAAAGGTGATTGACAAGGCTTAACACTAAAAGCCGACGAGCAAACTGGTCTGTTTATGAGATTCAAAAATGAGGTGTCTAGGCAAGGCTTGGAGCAAGCACTGCCCAAACTTACCTAGCTTCATTCTTGAACAAGAAATAGTGTAACTTGAAAGGTCGAAAACGTGTTAATCTACTGGTTTACTAACTTGTTTAAAAAAGGTAATTAACTTTGCTTAACACTAAAAGCCGACGAAATAGGCTTATCTATTTTTGAGAGTTGAAGATTGATGTCGAGTAGGGACAAAGCAATGTAGGTCTAACCTACCGAGCTTCCCTCTTGAACGAGGAATAGATAAGTGTAACGACCCGATATTTTCAACCATTCGCATCCATTATAAGTGTATAGGTAGACACTCATGCCGGAGTTGAATTGCTCAAAATACCGCGTTGTAATTAAAATTTGGCAAATCTCAGAATATACAGTAAATAAATATAATCACAGATCACAGACACAGAGTAAAATAATGCAGCGGAAGTAAAAGAAATAGTAGTTCATGAAGCTACTATCTAAATATGTCAGAGTTACATAAGATACAACAGAAGAAATAGAGTACACCAAAGGTCTCAATAAAATAACCAAGTACAAGCTGAGTAGAACAACGGAATTGAAATAGATAGGACATGACAAGCAGATAATCTCCATCGATTCAAATCTCCAAGAGAGTGGAAATCCAAATCTGTGAATACCTCAGGCTGACCCGAGCGTAAAGAAAAACACAAAACACTCGAGTCAGGACAATATATACTTATATAATGTAAACCAACTCAAGTGAACTGTAATAAAGGTACAAGTAACTTAGAAGCTGCTTGGGACCGCCCATCCTCTAAGGATCCGTTAAACTATCTACTATCTAGTAATATTCGATATTATAATAATTTCTAATATAAAATAAACATACTTTTAAATAGCATTAAGGCTTTACATTTTCCACCTTAACACGTAATAGTCCCAGTAGTCTATCCAGTATTAGCATACTCCCAAAATGGGGGCTACCCTCGATACTCCACAAGCTATGGGAGAAATCACAAATCGTAGTAAAGCACGATATGGTAGGTGACACGGCACAACTAGGCAATGCCAGGGTAGATATACCAATTACGCACACGGACTGATGGAGCGCATAGCAGCCACTATCGTCCACCTCGAACAACACTCCCAAATCGGAGGATGTCCATCTAATCAATCACAAGTAAGAGTATAATATCGAAGAAATGTGTCCGAGAAGAGGTGCTACCTCACTAGTCCGAGATCGCTCCTGTTTTAGCCATCTTCTGCCAACTCACGGGAGTTGGGTCCACGTAACATACCTTAAGAACGTCGCCACCATTCTACTTCATTCTGAAATCTCCACCACGTACACGGTTGTCAAAGTGGTTTTCGGTATCGACAGAGAGTATGTCCATATCCGATCCCGGTCTCTTTGCCAACCAATCGTTATTATAACCCGTGGTTATAACTTTTAAAAACAATACTTTACTTCAAAATAAAATATCATTTCAAACCATATCTTTATCAAAATAAAGATTAAATCAATTCCAAACCATTTCCATATATTTAAATTTTCATTTCATTTCAAAACTACATTTCAAATCATTTTAATATAATAAAATATCATATCCTTACAAAACTTCATTTCCAATCATTTTAATAAAATAAAATATCCTATCAGCTCAAATCCAAATATTCAACTTTAAATACCTTTTAAATTCAAAGATATCGTTCATTTACTACCATTTCAAATCACCTTTAAATAGTTTATATTCCAATCAAAATAATTCATTTAAACCTTTTAAAAGTGTAATTATTATATTTTCAAATCAAGTATTCAATTTCCAAAGCTTCAAACCATTCTGAGTTCGTTTACTAAGTCAAAAACCCTAATTATTAAAATTTCAGCATTTCACGGCATTTAAAAATAACTGCTATAAGTTATATTTGAAAACATTTTTAATTCAGCAAAGACATCACTTAAAACTGCTGTTAAAACTCAGTTTTAGTTGAATTATAGTTCAAAACAGAAAAGACAGCATTTCAGAAGTGTTTCGGTAGTTCAGATTTCAAAACAAGGGTTAAATTTGGTTTCAGCAAAGACTGCAGACCATTATAGCATTTCCAGAGAATGCTATAATAGGCCTGAGTTCAATATTAGCCTATAAGTTCCACTACAGCAACTACAACATTTCAGAAATGCTGTAATAGCTCTTTTTACACAATTTTAGTTCAAAACAGAATCTATAGCATTTCTGAATGCTATTAAAAGTAGATTTCAGGTGTTAGTGTATTTCCAGCAATTAAATAACTTCAATTTAAAACATATAAACATTTTAAAAATCATATTTTAACGTTTAAAATGTTCATTTACATATCATTTAACATATATCTTTTTCACAATAAATTTCTTATAATTAAATCCAATTTTCAACAATTTACTTAATAAGTTTAAGTGTAAAAGTTTCCAATTCTTCACATTTCAACAAATAAACTTAACACTTCAAATTTAAATTACCATTTCAAAAATTTAACAAAATTTCCAATTTTATTTAATTAACTTAAACCTTTAATTAAAACCAAATTTCACATTTCCTAGTCAAGTTATAATTTAAAAGATCACTTTTAAACATTCATTTATTTAGCCACTTAAATTCATAGAAAAATCAATAATGCTTTAATAATTCACTTAAATTGAAATTTAATCAAATTATCATATTTACCATTTCCAAATAAAATTTAATATCCATTTTATTTATATAACTTAAATATCATTTTTAACCAAAATTCCAAATTTCCATCTTAAGTTATATTTCAAAAATCCAGTTAAACCATTCATTAATTACATTTTTAACACATGGAAAAAAAATCATAATTTCTTTAATTTAAAACATTCCAAAATCTATTTAAATCAAATTTCATAAATTTATAATTTTTTAAAATACTTAAAAATATCCAAAACACTTTATAAAATAACCACGGGCCTGTATATAATTTTCTAACCTAGGTCAAGTGATACAGATATGTATCATTTCAATCCACAGTTTAAAAAAAGAAAAATCCGGGTTCTATCATTTCAAACCCGCAATCCCAAGTTAAAATAAATAAATAAAAATCGCTCAGGCCTATCATTTCAGCTCATAACAATTTTTCCCTATTCTAAAGTCCGTTCGGGTATGTATCATTTCAACCCATAGTGATTCTAGTCTACAGGGAACTTGCAATGGTGATAACTGATATAAATAACAGAATAACATTAAATAACAGTAACATATTGACGCAGCGGATATTACAAAAATGATGTAGATCGGTGAAAGTAGCAGTCGATGGATTGATGAATGCTGAATTGCCCGAATTCGTTGATCCGAAGATACCGAACTCTAGCTATCTCGAACTCGTTGATCGCGCACGATACCGGGTTCAAAGATCTTCAATTCTTCAAGCGTTGAACAAGCGCACTTGATTCCGCGAATCGGCTTCTACAATCGTTGAATCGAGCGCACTCGATTAACCGAAAGAGGAGATAGGAGATTACACTCAACTACCAATTTGGAATGAAAGCACAAAGCAATCAAAAGAGAATTTTATTCAAAAATCAACAACCTTTACAAATGAAACAACTTACCTATTTATAGGCTACAACACGCAAAGCAGAAAAAAAGATAACTCCTAAGTCGGCAACCGACTTAACAACACCTCCGACTTAACATAAGTCGTATACTATTTACCACACAGTTCAGAAAACTCGAAAATATTACAAGTATTTAGGTCGGTTCCGACTTAACAACAGTCGACCTATGAACCCAGACGACCTACGACTTATAACAGTTTACAACACAGCGACACAACTTAAGTCGGCAGCGACTTAGTACAGCATACAACGACTTACAAACCAACGACTCAAGACATATGTACAGACGACTTAACAAACAACGGCAGAGATTATCTCGCAGCAGAATCAACGCACCAGGCTTCACGCGACTTAAAAACAGGAGGCATCAATGACTTAAAGAAATCAAAGGCTAAGGTTAACTCGGCAGACACATCAACGGCCACAGTGCTTCGCGACTTAAAAACCAACGACTTAAGATATCAACAGCTGAGATTAAGTCGGCAGAGAAGATCCACGCCTCCAGTCTTCTCCGATCTATCCATTGATTCGTTAGGTCGTTCACGACCTAACACTTCATCAAATTGTCCTGCCTCTTCACCTCGTAGCTCCATAGGTCGTTCAGACGACTTAGCCCCTTCGTTAGGTCGCGAACTCGATTTAACTCGCTGCCGAGTTATACTAGGTCGCTGGGACGACTTAGCGCCTTCGTTAGGTCGCGAACTCGAGTTAACTCGCTGCCGAGTTATACTAGGTCGCTGGGACGACTTATCATCTTCATTAGGTCGCGAGCATCCTTCCATAAGTCGGCTGCGACCTAGAACTTCATTCTCCCAACATTGCTCACCCAATCTTAACTCGGTGGTATTCTTTTTAGGTCGGTCACGACTCATAGTCCCTTCCATAAGTCGCGTACGACTTATGCCTTCATTCCTGGCCTGAGCTACATCATCCTCCCCAGGTTGAGAGAAATTCGACCTCGAATTTGCACACTCTTCATCCCCAACAAACTCATTCCCATGATATGGTACGAGATGCTTAACGTTGAATACATCAGACGTATACACATCATCTGGCAGCTTCAGTTTATAAGCATTTTCATTGATTCGTTTCACAACTTCCACCGGACCAATTTTCCGTGCTTTCAA
Organism: Allium fistulosum; assembly: GCA_030737815.1. Classification (NCBI taxonomy): domain Eukaryota; kingdom Viridiplantae; phylum Streptophyta; class Magnoliopsida; order Asparagales; family Amaryllidaceae; genus Allium; species Allium fistulosum. The sequence goes on along the minus strand of CM060905.1, from coordinate 941,172,643 downwards.
TTTATTGTAAGCGCCTACTGGAAAACGATCTTTCGTTAATACTGCATAAACCAGATAACCTTCATTAAACTCAACATTTCGTCGTTTCAAATCTGCAGACTGTTTATACTTCTCATTTGCTTTTTCTAATCGTTCTTGAACGATTTTATGACACTCCGTCAGCCCTTCAACAAAATCAGCGGCTTTCTTAATTGTCCCCTTTGAATGTGGTATCGCTGTTAAATCTAGCGGTCCTTTCGGTAAGCTCGAATAGACAATCTGGAATGGACTGAACCCAGTACTTCGATTCACAACATGATTATGGGCAAACTCTGCCTGGCATAACTTCACATCCCAACTCTTCAGATTATCTTGAACAAGACACCTCAACAAGTTTCCCAATGATCTATTAACCACCTCTGTTTGTCCATCAGTTTGCGGATGATAAGCACTACTAAATTTCAGCTTCGTTCCCACCATTTTCCACAAACTTAACCAAAAGTGACTCAGAAACCGAGTATCTCTATCCGACACAATAGATTCTGGCAATCCATGAAGTCGATAGATCTCCCTGAAAAACAACTGAGCAACATGAACCGCATCTGCCGCCTTCTTACAAGCAATAAAATGTGCCATTTTTGAAAATCTGTCAACCACCACATAAATGGAATCATTACCACGCTGCGTTCTCGGCAACCCCAACACAAAGTCCATACTGATATCCACCCATGGTTTTACAGGCACGGGTAATGGCATATATAAACCAGCATTAGTCGCAGTTCCTTTCGAAACCTGACAAATATGACAACGCTCCACAAACCTTTCCACCTCTTTCCTCATTGATGGCCAAAAGTAGGATTGTGAAATCAACTGTAAAGTACGGTCTCTTCCAACATGTCCCTCTTCGTGTAACTCCTTGATAATCTTCATTCTCAGACTACCCTCCGGTATGCACAATCTATTTCCCTTGAAAAGAAAACCATTAATCAACATAAACTCATCAGTCTTCCCTTCATTGTTCCTTTCAACAAATTTCCTAAAATAAGAGTCTTCAGCAGTCTGCTCCGGCAATAGTTCAAAACCAGTCACCTCAACTTTCATCGTTGTCAACAAATGACTCCTTCTACTTAAAGCATCAGCCACTCGATTCGTCACCCCTGACTTGTGTTTAACAACAAAAGTAAACTGTTGCAGATATGCAATCCACGATGCATGTCTCGCTGAAATCTTGTCTTGCCCTTGCAAATGCTTCAATGCTTCATGATCAGTGTAAAGAACAAACTCCTTCTGAAATAGATAGTGTCTCCAGTGTTTAATAGATTGTACAACAGCATAGAATTCCACATCATATGTACTGTAACGCATCTTCGCTCCTGACAATTTCTCACTGAAGTAGGCAATTGGACGTCCCTTCTGACTCAACACCCCTCCAATCCCAACCTTGGATGCATCAGTGTGTAGTTCAAACACCAACTGAAAATCAGGTAGCACTAGAATTGGTGCAGACGTCAGCAATTCCTTGATCTTCCCAAAAGCACTCCCTGCTTCCTCTGTCCATGCAAACTGTTTACCTTTCATGCAATCAGTAACAGGTGCCATCACACTACTAAAGTGTGGTATAAACCTTCGATAGAATGAAGCCAACCCGTGAAAACTACGCACTTCCGTTATCGTCTTGGGCTGCGGCCAATCTCTAATCGCTTCAACTTTACTTTGGTCAACCTGTATTCCTTTCTCTGAAACAACATACCCCAGAAATAAAACACTATGCGTCATGAACACGCATTTCTTCGTTGCAGCATAAAACTGTTCTTGTCGTAGCACCATCAGCACTTCTTTAAGATGATTCAAATGTTCTTCTGGACTCCCACTGTAAATCAGAATATCATCGAAATACACCACCACGAATTTCCCAATGAATGGTCGAAAAATCTGATTCATCACCCTCATGAAAGTACTTGGTGCATTTGATAAACCAAATGGCATGACCAACCACTCGTATAGACCCTCCCTGGTTTTAAAAGCAGTCTTCCACTCATCTCCTGGTCTGATACGAATTTGATGATATCCACTCTTCAAATCAATCTTCGAAAAGATAGTAGCTCCACTTATTTGATCCAACAAGTCATCCAACCTTGGCATTGGAAATCTATATCTCACGGTAATCTTATTCAATGCTCGACTGTCAGTGCACATCCTCCACGTCCCATCCTTCTTGGGTACCAATAAAGCTGGTACAGCACAAGGACTTAAACTCTCCTGCACACGCCCCTGTTCGAGCAATTCTTCCACTTGCCTCCGCAACTCTTCATGTTCCTTTGGACTCATTCGATAATGTGGTCGGTGTGGCAACACAGCACCTGGAACAAGATCTATCTGATGTTGTATATCTCTTAACGGTGGCAACTCCGTTGGTAACTCTTCTGGAAATACATCGTCAAATTCTTTCAAAATTGGTTTTACTTCTTCCGAAATTTCAACCTCTTCACTGCTCTCACGCCCAATCAATAGGAATACTTCCGGCTCTTCTTCAACTTCTTTAACAAACTCCTTTAAAGTCAATAAAATTTTCAGCTCTTCAATTTCTTCTGACTTACTTTCTTCTTGTGATTTCTTCTTCGGAACTAAGATAATCTTCGTGCCTTTAAACATAAAGCTGTAGCTGTTGGTCCGACCGTCATGTTGTACTGCTCGATCATACTGCCATGGTCTTCCCAATAATAAGTGGCAAACATCCATCTCTACGACATCACACCAGATTTCATCTTTGTATTTCTTCCCAATAGAGAATGGAACACGAACTCGTCTATCCACTTTCACTTCTCCTCCTTTTCTCAACCATGCTAACTTGTATGGACTCGGATGTTTCTCTGTCTTCAATTTCAATTTTGTCACAGCTTCGGTTGAAATAATATTATCACAGCTTCCTGCGTCGATCACAAACTTACACACCTTTCCCAGAATGGTACATGTTGACTGAAAGATATTACTCCTCAACCAACTAGCTTCTTCCTGCTTCGGTGTTAAACACGATCTCCTCAGCATTAGGTTACAACCTTCATCTCCTGACGCAATATCCTGCTCATCCTCCTTAGCTGGATTAGAACAATCTCCATCAACATCCTCATCGTCAACTTCTGCAATCATGGTTCTCTTCTTTGGCTTTGGACACTCACTGCTTTTATGACCCATTTCTTGACAATTGTAACATTTGAAAGCATTGTTAACCTTTGCCTTCTCAACTTCCTTCAACACTGGTCTACTGATAGGTTTAGAAACATTAGAACTTCCTCCAACACCCTTCGCTTGATTGTTAGAATTAGTAAACACACCACTTCCTCGTCTCCCTTGTTTTTCCCAAGCTAACGCTTTCTGATGTGCTTCTGCCACAGATCTTGGATCGAACATATTAACCATATCCTGAATCTGCATTCTCAATCCCCCAATGAACCTAGATGTCAGCTGCTCTTCTGTTTCCATAATATCATTCCTTGCAATGAGTTGATAGAATTCATCAGCATAGTCATTAACTGTCTTTGTGCCCTGCCTCAAGTTTTGCAAACGTTGATACATCAAAGATTGATAATTGTAAGGTAAGAACGTTGCTTTCATCAATTTCTTCATCTTCTCCCAAGATTCAATTTTTGACTTTCCCATACGTTCACGTATAAGCTTGGTTTGCTGCCACCATGCCAAAGCTCTACCCCTCAGCCTCGTAGCAACCAACTTCACTTTACGATGTTCTGGAACTTCTTTGAAGTCAAAAATCTCCTCAACATTAGCCACCCAATCTAGAAACTCCTCTGCTTGCATACCACCCTTGAATTCAGGAATTTCTGTCTTCATCCCCGATTCCCACTTGTGGTCATACTCAGAATAGTTTCTTCCTTGACCTCTTCCTTGAATACTACCACCATCATACTCCTCTTCAAAATCAGATGCATAACGATGTCGATTCTGACCACCAACATCTCTACTACCATTACGCCTTCCACCTTCATCCCTTCGATCGACATTCCTCCGTTCACGATCATTCACGTTCCTCCCACGCCCTTGATCATTTTCAACACTTCTGTCTCGATTGGAATGTGGCGAGACTCTACTACCTCCATGATTAGATTCTGGTGAAACCCTTCTTCGATTTTGATTCATTTCTGTCATAAGCTTCTCTAACCTGCCAATCCCTTCATTAAGCTTTTCACTAAAATTCTCATTGATTCTTTGCTCCATTTCATCAGCTTCTTCTCTTCGATACAAAGCTTCTACGTTTTGGTGGCGATTAGCTCTTCTTGGCGGCATACTTGAAAACTTCACAAATTCTTCAACACTTCAAATTCAAACACCTTTCAAACTTTGATCCAAAATGAAACGGATCGAAAACTTCCACTTTGTAGCAAATTGCGATGAACACGATGGACAAAGTTTCGGCCTCCAATGCAAATCCGATCAAACAATCTTCGAACAATGATGACTCTTCTTCCTCTCGGCCACGGTTAAACACTTCAAGCACTCGTCTTCTCTTCAAACTTCAAATCTCTTCAAATGATTAGGCTCCAAGTCTCGATCTAGCTATGATTGGCTAGAACAGGCTCCGATACCAAAAACTGACGCAGCGGATATTACAAAAATGATGTAGATCGGTGAAAGTAGCAGTCGATGGATTGATGAATGCTGAATTGCCCGAATTCGTTGATCCGAAGATACCGAACTCTAGCTATCTCGAACTCGTTGATCGCGCACGATACCGGGTTCAAAGATCTTCAATTCTTCAAGCGTTGATCAAGCGCATTTGATTCCGCGAATCGGCTTCTACAATCGTTGAATCGAGCGCACTCGATTAACCGAAAGAGGAGATAGGAGATTACACTCAACTACCAATTTGGAATGAAAGCACAAAGCAATCAAAAGAGAATTTTATTCAAAAATCAACAACCTTTACAAATGAAACAACTTACCTATTTATAGGCTACAACACGCAAAGCAGAAAAAAAGATAACTCCTAAGTCGGCAACCGACTTAACAACACCTCCGACTTAACATAAGTCGTATACTATTTACAACACAGTTCAGAAAACTCGAAAATATTACAAGTATTTAGGTCGGTTCCGACTTAACAACAGTCGACCTATGAACCCAGACGACCTACGACTTATAACAGTTTACAACACAGCGACACAACTTAAGTCGGCAGCGACTTAGTACAGCATACAACGACTTACAAACCAACGACTCAAGACATATGTACAGACAACTTAACAAACAACGGCAGAGATTATCTCGCAGCAGAATCAACGCACCAGGCTTCACGCGACTTAAAAACAGGAGGCATCAATGACTTAAAGAAATCAAAGGCTAAGGTTAACTCGGCAGACACATCAACGGCCACAGTGCTTCGCGACTTAAAAACCAACGACTTAAGATATCAACAGCTGAGATTAAGTCGGCAGAGAAGATCCACGCCTCCAGTCTTCTCCGATCTATCCATTGATTCGTTAGGTCGTTCACGACCTAACACTTCATCAAATTGTCCTGCCTCTTCACCTCGTAGCTCCATAGGTCGTTCAGACGACTTAGCCCCTTCGTTAGGTCGCGAACTCGATTTAACTCGTTGCCGAGTTATACTAGGTCGCTGGGACGACTTAGCGCCTTCGTTAGGTCGCGAACTCGAGTTAACTCGCTGCCGAGTTATACTAGGTCGCTGGGACGACTTATCATCTTCATTAGGTCGCGAGCATCCTTCCATAAGTCGGCTGCGACCTAGAACTTCATTCTCCCAACATTGCTCACCCAATCTTAACTCGGTGGTATTCTTTTTAGGTCGGTCACGACTCATAGTCCCTTCCATAAGTCGCGTACGACTTATGCCTTCATTCCTAGCCTGAGCTACATCACATATGATATAACAGGTGTATAAACATCATATGATCATAATATAGTCAAGTATAACATGATAATATATTTCTACAGATTCACAGGGTGTCAATTTACTAGTTATATAGGTACATATTGTCTGGTGAGAATAACTCACCTGTTTGTGCTGGAGACATCAAAACCAATGACATAATGGAAACAAAAGCACGATGACAACAGTACGGACTTGAGTGGAGAGCGAATCCAAGCTACAACTCTTGTGCACAACCCAAAACAAACAATCAAAACAACAAAATTCAATACGACTTTAAAATGAAATAACTTTGAAATGAAAACAGATTTGAATGTCAAATCTTTTGCCTTGTTTTCTACAATGCTTTGCATGGCCTAGGGGTTTATTTAGGTCAGGTTTGACATGACTTTGGCTCAGTTTTGATCATAGGAATGCATGGCATAAAGGCTAGAACATGTGAAGGAAGTTACAACACAAGAATATCAAGAGACTAGGCAACATAGTGGAGTTTGGTTCAACTTTTGGCTCGGTCTATGGGTCAAATGGCTCGGCCATCATCTGGTACAGGTCTGGAAAGAGGTTTGGGTGATGAGTAGCAGCAGCCAAAGGTCATGTAGCAAGTGGTGGTTGTGGCTAAGGGGGTGGCCAAAGCAAGATATGGAGGGTAGGTGATGATATGTGTGGTCTAGTTAATGTTTTGTGGAGTTTTGTGGTGATGGCTTCAACTGGAAGGTCATGGCCTGTCTTGGTCAGAGGGAAGGGAGTGTTTGTTGTAGTAGGTGGAGGAGGTGATGATGGGGATGAAGGTGGTAGAGGCTAGGCCAAGAAAACATGTGAAGAGATCAAGGCAAAATTGCATAGAAAAGTAAGAAAAAAAAATAGAAAGAAAAGAGGGAGATTAACAAATTTTTTTGCAAGATGGAGGCCATGATTTTTTTTAGGGTTTTGGAGCTTTGAAAATTCGTGAATAAGATGAGGGAGTCGGATGAAAATGAATGAGGAAAGGAACGGCAAAAAATAAAATAAAAGATGTATTGATTGAAAAGAAACGGTAGAATTCAAAAGGGCTAAGCACACAAAAGGTATCAAACTCTTCATACATCTTTAATTCCTTTTTTATAATTTTATATTTCTGGAAAAAATAATAATCCCAGATAAAATTTCGAAATTTTATCAAAATATAATAATTTATATAAATATTTATCAATTATATAAAGTTAAATTAAGAAAATAGCTAAAATAGTAAACTAGTCTAGAAAATTTGGAATTGAATAGAATAAATTTTTAGAAAATTCATATGAGCTTGTAATATATTTTTAAACATAAATAATAACATGAAATAAAAATATATTCACAAAATAAACATTTAAAATTTACATATAATTTCTAATGAAGAAAATAGCAGAAAATAGGAAAACAGCCTTTAAAAATAGGAAATCATCATAGTAAATTTTGGAAAAATTCTATTATCATTTTTAAAATATTTAGAGATGGAAATATACATAAATAAACATATTGACACATATTAAAATAAAATATAAGAAAGAAAATATGATTTATAAAATTTAAAATAGGCAAAATTGCACAATAAAACAAATTATACTAAAAATTGAAATGTACATAACTTTTACATTTTAACTCCGTTTTCAATGAAACAAAAAGTAGTGTTCAAGTTATTACATCTATTTTTATAATAAAAGATAAAGTTTATAATTTCAAACTTTTAAATTTTTAAGTTTAAAAGTCAAAGTTTGACTACTTTAACCAAAATTCACATTTTTAGGAAATATTAAATTTAGTCATATTTGGAATTCTAATCCACATACAAAATCAAAGTTTATATTTAAAATAACAAAATTTATTCTTTTTCATAAATAAAGCTTTTAAATCTGGAAATCAATTTAAAAATAATTGAAAAATACAGGTTGTTACACTCTCCCCCACTCAAAGCTTTTCGTCCTCGAAAAGGAATGAGGTACGGGAAAACGTAGAAAATATAGAGTGAAATAAGATTAAAATAAGATGACAAGGAGATTTGTATTACACCTGATAACTATTGTTATAGGCAAGTTTAACAAAATGGAGGTGATCAAATCAAGAACACAAACACGAAAAAGATCCTCTAGAGTCTGAATCACCCGTTTCACTTGACCGACGGTTTATGAATGGAAAAACAGTGTTCAGATCCAGATGAGTAACAAAGATTATCAAAGATTACAGAAAGATTTCTAAATAGAAAGATTATAGAAAGATGCTTATACCAGCCTGTAGCAAGATAAGGGAAAATAAGGACAACCAAAAGATGGTTTGAAAAACAAAATAAGATAATAATTTGAAACCAAAATGCTTTGAAATCATAACAATTTAGGGATGTTTATCATTTGGAAATCATACTACTAAAATCATAACACTTTGGAAATGTTATTCTTAAAAAAAGAACATAATACTTAGAAAATCATAACACCCTTTAAAAATAATCTTCATTTAAACCATTTTAATTCAAGGTCAAAATAATATTCATTTTAAAGTTGTAGCATTTCTAAGTTCATTCAATTATAAAATTTCCAAAACATTGTATTTTCAAACGGCAGCACTTATAAAATGCTACAATAGATATATTAGTATTTCAAATCAGTTTTATTCCAGAAATATTCATTTGGATATCTTTTAACTTAAGACTTATTAAAACATACTTTTATGAATGGAATATCCAAATAAACTATACTACATTTATTAGGTCAAAAGTTCATTATTTTACTTAGCTCTTCATTTAACAAATAACCTAACACTTTATTTAAAATGCCCATTTCATAAATAGATATTCCTTCAATAAGTTACACTTAAAATTTCCATTTGAAACCAAATTCTCAATTATCAAATTTAGTGATGTTAAAATACATTTTAACTATCATAATTATTCATTTTTCAAGACATATCGATTTCATAAATAAAATATTTATCGTAGCAAATATAACAATCAAATTTCTTTACACATTTATTCATTTAGACATCAATTAAACTATGAATTCAAGTTAAATAAACTATATTACAAAATGTCTAATTCAAATGTATTTTTTTTATCTATTCAAAGATACAATATTTATTATACAACATATTCATTTCAGTAAATAACCATTATTAAAATTCCAAGGTTAGACTTAAGGTTCCATATTAAATCAAATTTGATTATTAAGTTATTTAAATAAAATCTCTTTAAATTCCTTTTTCACTATTTACCTCTGTTAATCTTTTATAACTAAAATTTAAGTGTATAAAATTTATTATAACCACTCAAATTTTATTTATAAAATCCTTTTTATATTGTATATTATCCAATTACATTGTTAACTTCTAAAAAAATTTAAGGTAAGTTATATTTGAATGCAATTGTATTAAACAAATAAAACTTTCCAATTCAATTATCTCAAGTTTGAATCATTTATTCAAAAATTTAAATTATTCTTTTTATAACTGAAATTATTCTTTAAGATCAAATTTAAGAATTAATTTTCCGGTTTCCTTCAAACCAGCTAGAGATAAATAAATATATGTACATAATATGTCAAATCAATTTAAATCATATATCTATATATATTATAAATCAAATCATATTTAGAAATTCAAATAAATCAAATCTTTCAAAACAAAGCTGTAGTAAGACTACAGAACGGTCTCTTCAGTTCAAAACTCGAAAATGAACGTCGATGATGCTGTAGTCATCACCGAAAATATTTTCTAGCGACAAAGAGAAGAGCACTTAATTTTTAAACTTTAAAATCCTTTAGATACAAATTTTTATTCAAAAATACTTTAAATAATATCCTTTTAAAAATTTTAAACACAAGGTTTGAAATCCATCGGAAATTAAATTCTTTAAATTTCTTGTTTTAAATTCATTTCAGTTCCCAAATAAATTTATAAACAACTTTTTATAAATTCATTTGTAGAACAATAAATGATAAATCAAGTATTATCATTTCAAATTATCAATTTAAATCAATTTATTAAGTTCCATAAAATTATATATCCAAATTTATTTCATTAACCAAATTTTAAAATAATATTGTGTCAGTTTGTTCTGTCAAAGTGTTTTAGAAATCCTATCGATAGCGTTGATCAGACGAATCAATCGGAAACCCAAATCAACATCAACAACTCAAACAACACAATATAAAACAAAACATTAATTTACAAGTATAGTTCAAAATGTTTGGAAAATAGATTGGAACAAAAGACAAGATGATTAAACAGAGTAGAGAGATGGGTAAGCTTAGATAAATCGCGGACAACCTTAACCGGGTCAACCGTGACTTAATGGATAAGATCAAATGTGGATTTTCTGGGGTAAATCTACCTTCGATCTCAAGAGATAGAGTTTGGAATATAAAAGATATTAGCATCTAACCAAGGATAAATATAAATCTCTAGTTAATCGATGCTGATTATAAAGGATTTTCACCCTTTTACAAGAAAATTAGAATATTGGCGAGACCGCCAATTCACTATAAAGATATTGGAAGTGGAGTCATGGGATACTCCAGAATCAAAAGATGATGAATAGTGAGGGACACGAATGAATTTCGGAACCGCAGGGAACGTTCCAAAATTCAAAGGAAATCGAATCAAAAGGAAGAGATACAAACTCGAACGAAAGTGATTCTGTAAATAAATTTACCATACATTCTAAGTTTTGCCTCAAAGCCAAAGCTCTGATACCAACTGTAACGACCCGATATTTTCAACCATTCGCATCCATTATAAGTGTATAGGTAGACACTCATGCCGAAGTTGAATTGCTCAAAATACAGCGTTGTAATTAAAATTTGGCAAATCTCAGAATATACAGTAAATAAATATAATCACAGATCACAGACACAGAGTAAAATAATGCAGCGAAAGTAAAAGAAATAGTAGTTCATGAAGCTACTATCTAAATATGTCAGAGTTACATAAGATACAACAGAAGAAATAGACTATAACAAAAGTCTCAATAAAATAACCAAGTACAAGCTGAGTAGAACAACGGAATTGAAATAAATAGGACATGACAAGCAGATAATCTCCAGCGATTCAAATCTCCAAGAGAGTGGAAATCCAAATCTGTGAATAACTCAGGCTGACCCGAGCGTAAAGAAAAACACAAAACACTTGAGTCAGGATAATATATACTTATATAATGTAAACCAACTCAAGTGAATTATAATAAAGGTACAAGTAACTTAAAGCTGCTTGGAACCGCCCATCCTCTAAGGATCTGTTAAACTATCTACTATGTAGTAATATTCGATATTATAATAATGCCTAATATAAAATAAACATACTTTTAAATAGCATTAAGGCTTTACATTTTCCACCTTAACACGTAATAGTCTCAATAGTCTATCCAGTATTAGCATACTCCCAAAATGGGGGCTACCCTCGATACTCCACAGGCTATGGGAGAAATCACAAATCTTAGTAAAGCTCGATATGGTAGGTTACACGGCACAACTAGGCAATGCCAGGGTAGATATACCAATTACGCACACGGACTGATGGAGCGCATAGCAGCCACTATCGTCCACCTCGAACAACACTCCCAAATCGGAGGATGGCCATCTAATCAATCACAAGTAAGAGTATAATATCGAAGAAATGTGTCCGAGAAGAGGTGCTACCTCACTGGTCCGAGATCGCTCCTGTTTTAGCCACCTTCTGCCAACTCACGGGAGTTGGGTCCACGTAACATACCTTAAGAACGTCGCCACCATCCTACTTCATTCTGGAATATCCACTGCGTACACGGTTGTCAAAGTGGTTTTCGGTATCGATAGAGAGTATGTCCATATCCGATCCCGGTCTCTTTGCCAACCAATCATTATTATAACCCGTGGTTATAGCTTTTAAAAACAATACTTTACTTCAAAATAAAATATCATTTCAATCCATATCTTTATTAAAATAAAGATTAAATCAATTCCAAACCATTTCCATATATTTAAATTTCATATCATTTCAAAACTTCATTTCAAATCATTTTAATATAATAAAATATCATATCCTTACAAAACTTCATTTCCAATCATTTTAATAAAATAAAATATCTTATCAGTTCAAATCCAAATATTCAACTTTAAATACCTTTTAAATTCAAAGATATCGTTCATTTACTACCATTTCAAATCACCTTTAAATAGTTTATATTCCAATCAAAATAATTCATTTAAACCTTTTAAAAGTGTAATTATTATATTTTCAAATCAAGTATTCAATTTCCAAAGCTTCAAACCATTCTGAGTTCGTTTACTAAGTCAAAAACCCTAATTATTAAAATTTCAGCATTTCACGGCATTTAAAAATAACTGCTATAAGTTATATTTGAAAACATTTTTAATTCAGCAAAGACAGCACTTAAAACTGCTGTTAAAACTCAGTTTTAGTTGAATTATAGTTCAAAACAGAAAAGATAGCATTTCAGAAGTGTTGCGGTAGTTCAGATTTCAAAACAAGGGTTAAATTTGGTTTCAGCAAAGACTGCAGACCATTATAGCATTTCCAGAGAATGCTATAATAGGCCTGAGTTCAATATTAGCCTATAAGTTCCACTACAGAAACTACAGCATTTCAGAAATGCTGTAATAGCTCTTTTTACACAATTTTAGTTCAAAACAAAATCTATAGCATTTCTGAATGCTATTAAAAGTAGATTTCAGGTGTTAGTGTATTTCCAGCAATTAAATAACTTCAATTTAAAACACATAAACATTTTAAAAATCATATTTTAACGTTTAAAATGTTCATTTACATATCATTTAACATATATCTTTTTCACAATAAATTTCTTATAATTAAATCCAATTTTAAACAATTTACTTAATAAGTTTAAGTGTAAAAGTTTCCAATTCTTCACATTTCAACAAATAAACTTAACACTTCAAATTTAAATTACCATTTCACAAATTTAACAAAATTTCCAATTTTATTTAATTAACTTAAACCTTTAATTAAAACTAAATTTCACATTTCCTAGTCAAGTTATATTTTAAAAGATCACTTTTAAACATTCATTTATTTAGCCACTTAAATTCATAGAAAAATCAATAATACTTTAATAAATCACTTAAATTCAAATTTAATCAAATTATCATATTTACCATTTCCAAATAAAATTTAATATCCATTTTATTTATATAACTTAAATATCATTTTTAACCAAAATTCCAAATTTCCATCTTAAGTTATATTTCAAAAATCCAGTTAAACCATTCATTAATTACATTTTTAACACATGGAAAAAAAATCATAATTTCTTTAATTTAAAACATTCCAAAATCTATTTAAATCAAATTTCATAAATTTATAATTTTTTAAAATACTTAAAAATATCCAAAACACTTTATAAAATAACCACGGGCCTGTATATACTTTTCTAACCTAGGTCAAGTGATACGGATATGTATCATTTCAATCCGCAGTTTAAAAAAAGAAAAATCCAGGTTCTGTCATTTCAAACCCGCAATCCCAAGTTAAAATAAATAAATAAAAATCATTCAGGCCTATCATTTCAGCCCATAACAATTTTTCCCTATTCTAAAGTCCGTTCGGGTATGTATCATTTCAACCCATAGTGATTCTAGTCTACAGGGAACTTGCAATGGTGATAACTGATATAAATAACAGAATAACATTAAATAACAGTAACATATGATATAACAGGTGTATAAACATCATATGATCATAATATAGTCAAGTATAACATGATAATATATTTCTACAGATTCACAGGGTGTCAATTTACTAGTTATATAGGTACATATTGTCTGGTGAGAATAACTCACCTGTTTGTGCTGGAGATATCAAAACCAATGACATAATGGAAACAAAAGCACGATGACAAGACTACGGACTTGAGTGGAGAGCAAATCCAAGCTACAACTCTTGTGCACAACCCAAAACAAACAATCAATAGAACAAAATTCAATACGACTTTAAAATGAAATAACTTTGAAATGAAAACAGATTTGAATGTCAAATCTTTTGCCTTGTTTTCTACAATGCTTTGCATGGCCTAGGGGTTTATTTAGGTCTGGTTTTACATGACTTTGGCTCAGTTTTGATCATAGGAATGCATGGCATAAAGGCTAGAACATGTGAAGGAAGTTACAACACAAGAATATCAAGAGACTAGGCAACATAGTGGAGTTTGGTTCAACTTTTGGCTCGGTCTATGGGTCAAATGGCTCGGCCATCATCTGGTACAGGTCTGGAAAGAGGTTTGGGTGATGATTAGCAGCAGCCAAAGGTCATGTAGCAAGTGGTGGTGGTGGCTAAGGGGGTGGCCAAAGCAAGATATGGAGGGTAGGTGATGATATGTGTGGTCTAGGCAATGTTTTGTGGAGTTTTGTGGTGATGGCTTCAAGTGGAAGGTCATGGCCTGTCTTGGTCAGAGGGAAGGGAGTGTTTGTTGTAGTAGATGGAGGAGGTGATGATGGGGATGAAGGTGGTAGAGGCTAGGCCTAGCAAACATGTGAAGAGATCAAGGCAAAATTGCATAGAAAAGTAAGAAAAAAAAATAGAAAGAAAAGAGGGAGATTACCAAATTTTTTTGCAAGATAGAGGCCATGATTTTTTTAGGGTTTTGGAGCTTTGAAAATTCATGAATAAGATGAGGGAGTCGGCAGAAAATGAATAAGGAAAGGAACGGGAAAAAATAAAATAAAAGATGTATTGATTGAAAAGAAACGGTAGAATTCAAAAGGGCTAAGCACACAAAAGGTATCAAACTCTTCATACATCTTTAATTCCTTTTTTATAACTTTATATTTCTGGAAAAAATAATAATCCCAGATAAAATTTCGAAATTTTATCAAAATATAATAATTTATATAAATATTTATCAATTATATAAAGTTAAATTAAGAAAATAGCTAAAATAGTAAACTAGTCTAGAAAATTTGGAATTGAATAGAATAAATTTTTAGAAAATTCATATGAGCTTGTAATATATTTTTAAACATAAATAATAACATGAAATAAAAATATATTCACAAAATAAACATTTAAAATTTACATATAATTTCTAATGAAGAAAATAGCAGAAAATAGGAAAACAGCCTTTAAAAATAGGAAATCATCATAGTAAATTTTGGAAAAATTCTATTATCATTTTTAAAATATTTAGAGATGGAAATATACATAAATAAACATATTGACACATATTAAAATAAAATATAAGAAAGAAAATATGATTTATAAAATTTAAAATAGGCAAAATTGCACAATAAAACAAATTATACTAAAAATTGAAATGTACATAACTTTTTCATTTTAAATCCGTTTTCAACGAAACGAAAAGTAGTGTTCAAGTTATTACATCTATTTTTATAATAAAAGAAAAAATTTATAATTTCAAACTTATAAATTTTTAAGTTTAAAAGTCAAAGTTTGACTATTTTAACCAAAATTCACATTTTCCGGAAATATTAAATTTAGTCATATTTGGAATTCTAATCCACATACAAAATCAAAGTTTATATTTAAAATAACAAAATTTATTCTTTTTCATAAATAAAGCTTTTAAATCTGGAAATCAATTTAAAAATAATTGAAAAATACAAGTTGTTACACTCTCCCCCACTCAAAGCTTTTCGTCCTCGAAAAGGAATGAGGTATGGGAAAACATAGAAAAGATAGAGTGAAATAAGATTAAAATAAGATGACAAGGAGATTTAGATTACACCTGATAACTATTGTTATAGGCAAGTTTAACAAAATGGAGGTGATCAAATCAAGAACACAAACACGAAAAAGATCCTCTAGAGTCTGAATCACCCCTTTCACTTGACCGACGGTTTATGAATGGAAAAACAGTGTTCAGATCCAAATGAGTAACAAAGATGATCAAAGATTACAGAAAGATTTCTAAATAGAAAGATTATAGAAAGATGCTTATACCAGCCTGTAGCAAGATGAGGGAAAATAAGGACAACCAAAAGATGGTTTGAAAAACAAAATAAGATAATAATTTGAAACCAAAATGCTTTGAAATCATAACAATTTAGGGATGTTTATCATTTGGAAATCATACTACTAAAAATCATAACACTTTGGAAATGTTATTCTTAAAAAAAGAACATAATACTTAGAAAATCATAACACCCTTTAAAAATAATCTTCATTTAAACCATTTTAATTCAAGGTCAAAAAAATATTCATTTTAAAGTTGTAGCATTTCTAAGTTCATTCAATTATAAAATTTCCAAAACATTGTATTTTCAAATGGCAGCACTTATAAAATGCTACAATAGATATATTAGTATTTCAAATCAGTTTTATTCCAGAAATATTCATTTGGATATCTTTTAACTTAAGACTTATTAAAACATACTTTTATGAATGGAATATCCAAATAAACTATACTACATTTATTAAGTCAAAAGTTCATTATTTACTTAGCTCTTCATTTAACAAATAACCTAACACTTTATTTAAAATGCCCATTTCATAAATAGATATTCCTTCAATAAGTTACACTTAAAATTTCCATTTGAAACCAAATTCACAATTATCAAATTTAGTGATGTTAAAATACATTTTAACTATCATAATTATTCATTTTTCAAGACATATCGATTTCATAAATAAAATATTTATCGTAGCAAATATAACAATCAAATTTCTTTACACATTTATTCATTTAGACATCAATTAAACTATGAATTCAAGTTAAATAAACTATATTACAAAATGTCTAATTCAAATGTATTTTTTTTATCTATTCAAAGATACATTATTTATTATACAACATATTCATTTCAGTAAATAACCATTATTAAAATTCCTAGGTTAGACTTAAGGTTCCATATTAAATCAAATTTGATTATTAAGTTATTTAAATAAAATCTCTTTAAATTCCTTTTTCACTATTTACCTCTGTTAATCTTTTATAACTAAAATTTAAGTGTATAAAATTTATTATAACCACTCAAATTTTATTTATAAAATCCTTTTTATATTGTATATTATCCAATTACATTGTTAACTTCTAAAAAAATTTAAGGTAAGTTATATTTGAATGCAATTGTATTAAACAAATAAAACTTTCCAATTCAATTATCTCAAGTTTGAATCATTTATTCAAAAATTTAAATTTTTCTTTTTATAACTGAAATTATTCTTTAAGATCAAATTTAAGAATTAATTTTCCGGTTTCCTTCAAACCAGTTAGAGATAAATAAATATATGTACATAATATGTCAAATCAATTTAAATCATATATCTATATATATTATAAATCAAATCATATTTAGAAATTCAAATAAATCAAATCTTTCAAAACAAAGCTGTAGTAAGACTACAGAACGGTCTCTTCAGTTCAAAACTCGAAAATGAACGTCGATGATGCTGCAGTCATCACCGAAATTATTTCCAGCGACAAAGAGAAGAGCACTTAATTTTTAAACTTTAAAATCCTTTAGAGACAAATTTTTATTCAAAAATATTTTAAATAATATCCTTTTAAAAATTTTAAACACAAGGTTTGAAATCCATCGGAAATTAAATTCTTTAAATTTCTTGTTTTAAATTCATTTCAGTTCCCAAATAAATTTATAAACAACTATTTATAAATTCATTTGTAGAACAATAAATGATAAATCAAGTATTATCATTTCAAATTATCAATTTAAATCAATTTATTAAGTTCCATAAAATTATATATCCAAATTTATTTCATTAACTAAATTTTAAAATAATATTGTGTCAATTTGTTCTGTCAAAGTGTTTTAGAAATCCTATCGATAGCGTTGATCAGACGAATCGATCGGAAACCCAAATCAACATCAACAACTCAAACAACACAATATAAAACAAAACATTAATTTACAAGTACAGTTCAAAATGTTTGGAAGATAGATTGGAACAAAAGACAAGATGATTAAACAGAGTAGAGAGATGGGTAAGCTTAAATAAATCGCGGACAACCTTAACCGGGTCAACCGTGACTTAATGGATAAGATCAAATGTGGATTTTCTGGGGTAAATCTACCTTCGATCTCAAGAGATAGATTTTGGAATAATAAAAGATATTAGCATCTAACCAAGGATAAATATAAATCTTTGGTGAATCGATGCTGATTATAAAGGATTTTCACCCTTTTACAAGAAAATTAGAATAATGGCGAGACTGCCAATTCACTATAAAGATATTGGAAGTGGAGTCATGGGATACTCCAGAATCAAAAGATGATGAATAGTGAGGGACACGAATGAATTTCGGAACCGCGGGGAACGTTCCAAAATTCAAAGGAAATCGAATCAAAAGGAAGAGATTCAAACTCGAACGAAAATGATTCTGTAAATAAATTTACCATACATTCTAAGTTTTGCCTCAAAGCCAAAGCTCTAATACCAACTGTAACGACCCGATATTTTCAACCATTCGCATCCATTATAAGTGTATAGGTAGAAACTCATGCCGGAGTTGAATTGCTCAAAATACTGCGTTGTAATTAAAATTTGGCAAATCTCAGAATATACAGTAAATAAATATAATCACAGATCACAGACATAGAGTAAAATAATGCAACGGAAGTAAAAGAAATAGTAGTTCATGAAGCTACTATCTAAATATGTCAGAGTTACATAAGATACAACAGAAGAAATAGAGTACAACAAAAGTCTCAATAAAATAACCAAGTACAAGCTGAGTAGAACAACGGAATTGAAATAGATAGGACATGACAAGCAGATAATCTCCAGCGATTCAAATCTCCAAGAGAGTGGAAATCCAAATCTATGAATAACTCAGACTGACCCGAGCGTAAAGAAAAACACAAAACACTCGAGTCAGGACAATATATACTTATATAATGTAAACCAACTCAAGTGAACTGTAATAAAGGTACAAGTAACTTAGAAGCTGCTTGGGACCGCCCATCCTCTAAGGATCCGTTAAACTATCTACTATGTAGTAATATTTGATATTATAATAATGTCTAATATAAAATAAACATACTTTTAAATAGCAATAAGGCTTTACATTTTCCACCTTAACACGTAATAGTCCCAGTAGTCTATCCAGTATTAGCATACTCCCAAAATGGGGGCTACCCTCGATACTCCACAGGCTATGGGAGAAATCACAAATCGTAGTAAAGCTCGATATGGTAGGTGACACGGCATAACTAGGCAATGCCAGGGTAGATATACCAATTACGCACACGGACTGATGGAGCGCATAGCAGCCACTATCGCCCACCTCGAACAACACTCCCAAATCGGAGGATGGCCATCTAATCAATCACAAGTAAGAGTATAATATCGAAGAAATGTGTCCGAGAAGAGGTGCTACCTCACTGGTCCGAGATCGCTCCTGTTTTAGCCACCTTCTGCCAACTCACGGGAGTTGGGTCCACGTAACATACCTTAAGAACGTCGCCAACATCCTACTTCATTCTGGAATCTCCACCGCGTACACGGTTGTCAAAGTGGTTTTCGATATCGACAGAGAGTATGTACATATCCGATCCCGGTCTCTTTGCCAACCAATCGTTATTATAACTCGTGGTTATAGCTTTTAAAAACAATACTTTACTTCAAAATAAAATATCATTTCAAACCATATCTTTATCAAAATAAAGATTAAATCAATTCCAAACCATTTCCATATATTTAAATTTTCATATCATTTCAAAACTTCATTTCAAATCATTTTAATATAATAAAATATCATATCCTTACAAAATTTCATTTCCAATCATTTTAATAAAATAAAATATCCTATTAGTTCAAATCCAAATATTCAACTTTAAATACCTTTTAAATTCAAAGATATCGTTCATTTACTACCATTTCAAATCACCTTTAAATAGTTTATATTCCAATCAAAATAATTCATTTAAACCTTTTTAAAGTGTAATTATTATATTTTCAAATCAAGTATTCAATTTCCAAAGCTTCAAACCATTCTGAGTTCGTTTACTAAGTCAAAAACCCTAATTATTAAAATTTCAGCATTTCACGGCATTTAAAAATAACTGCTATAAGTTATATTTGAAAACATTTTTAATTCAGCAAAGACAGCACTTAAAACTACTATTAAAACTCAGTTTTAGTTTAATTATAGTTCAAAATAGAAAAGACAGCATTTCAGAAGTGTTGCGGTAGTTCAGATTTCAAAACAAGGGTTAAATTTGGTTTCAGCAAAGACTGCAGACCATTATAGCATTTCCAGAGAATGCTATAATCGGCCTGAGTTCAATATTAGCCTATAAGTTCCACTACAGCAACTACAGCATTTCAGAAATGCTGTAATAGCTCTTTTTACACAATTTTAGTTCAAAACAGAATCTATAGCATTTCTGAATGCTATTAAAGGTAGATTTCAGGTGTTAGTGTATTTCCAGCAATTAAATAACTTCAATTTAAAACACATAAACATTTTAAAAATCATATTTTAACGTTTAAAATGTTCATTTACATATCATTTAACATATATCTTTTTCACAATAAATTTCTTATAATTAAATCCAATTTTCAACAATGTACTTAATAAGTTTAAATGTAAAAGTTTCCAATTCTTCACATTTCAACAAATAAACTTAACACTTCAAATTTAAATTACCATTTCACAAATTTAACAAAATTTCCAATTTTATTTAATTAACTTAAACCTTTAATTAAAACCAAATTTCACATTTCCTAGTCAAGTTATATTTTAAAAGATCACTTTTAAACATTCATTTATTTAACCACTTAAATTCATAGAAAAATCAATAATACTTTAATAAATCACTTTGTTTGTACCAAAAATGGGCACAACACTCTTCGGAAGTCTTTGAAGAGATAAACGCGCAGAATGAAAACTAAAACTGTGGATTATCTAACAAAAACTCCAAATAACAGAAATGTAAAATGCAAAGACAAGCGATTTAGAGTGGTTCGGCTTTGTAGCCTACGTCCACTATGAAGTTTGATGATTTTATTGCTCGATACTCGAAGATTACAATTCTTTATACTGTAGTACAGCTGAAATTATATGCTAAGTCTTAATCTAAAGCAGCGGTGGTGTTCTGGAGTAAATCTGGCAGAATCTGGGCGCTCTTTAGTACTTGGAATTGTCTGACCCCTTTTCTGAATGACCAGGGGCTCTATTTATAGGTGTAGGAGGCTGATATTTCGCCTAAATTGAGGGGAGACCAGTTCTGGCTCGTGAGGGGGCCCACATGGCCGAAATCTGGAGATCCGGGCCCACTTTGGGATCGATTTGACCCTTGGTTCGAATCGATCAAGAAAGTGTCCAATCGAGCTGAAATTTGGTGTGAACATTCTTCATCATGTGCTTAAGCTTCTGTGAAAATTTCATGGCATTTGGACTTGTAGAACTCGAGATATGATCGATTCAAGGTTGCACTTCAGATGAACTTCCTTGCTTCGAATCGATTACTTCGACTCGATAGGGTCGAATCGATCGTCTGAGCATGTGCTTGGTGACGTGGCTCGCGTGTCTCTCGCATCGAGCCGCTTTTCACTCCGTGTTGACAGGGTCGAATCCATGGTTTCAGCTGTTATGACTTGGTGGATTCGAGGCAATGGAGTCAAAGCATCCTTAAATATACGGATTCGAAGGTCTCCTACCTTGTTAGGTTCGCAGTGAAGACATGCTTGGTGGAGTCGAAGCCAGGTACTCTCCCTGGATTCGAATCAAGGCCATGCTCCATGGACTCAAGGCTCCTTCTCTCTATGGATTCGAAGTAGGGAAATTTGTTGGATTCGAACCTAAGGCCACCTCGGATCGATTCGATCCTAAGGCTACTTCAGATCGATTCGACCCCTGGCATCTTCTGATGGATATGAACTAAGGAAATAGCGATCGATTCGGGGTAAACCTATGTTGATGGATTCGAATCATAGGCTCGGCCTATGGATTCGAACTTAGGTCATTTACTCCATTTCTCATCAACGATAACTTGGTCATACGAACTCGGATTGACTTTAAACTTGGATCGTTGGTTCCCATGGCTTTGCTTGACGCGCCTTATCAATTGTAGCCCGATCCGGACTCGGACAAATTTCATCGATATTCATAGCGATCCTTGCGCGTAGCTGGTCTTCGAGACGATCTGTCACCGGATTCTAGTTAAGTCCTTGGTGTCACGGCCTTGCCAAAAGGCGGGATAACATTTGCCCCCCAAAGTACGTCTTGTGTAAACATGACGTGCTTTGAAAGGCTGCAGTCTCTCATTGGACAGCTATGACATGCTTTACCGAAAGTTGCATTTTGTATCGCTGTAATTGACCGTCGTATAATTGTGACTGGCTGTTAGTGTTTTGAGACAAGACGAGATGAACATTTGATCCCTGTAAATGACAAAGATCGAACATTAGTCAGAGATATGTGCATACGTGTATTATCTTGACTTTGGTTAACGTTGCGCGATCGCAAGTCGTTGTTAGTTCGGTTTGTTATCGAATTCTACATCGGTCCTCTCCTGGACCGGTTTGAGATTCGAGTTAAAACATTGCTTTTATGATTGTCTTATGATCATCCCCTTGTATCGATCCTCTCCTGAATCGCCATAAAGAGTTGATAATCAATTTTTCATATTGAAATGATTCGTCCATTTGATCGGTGGTATTTGATGGATTCGAAGCCATGCTTCTTCGAATCGATGACCTTCGAATCGAGGATTTGAGGGACCTCGTGCTTCGAGTCGATGCGATACTCAACCCAGCCCTTGCTCGGTGGTTTCTTCGAATCGATGTTGCTGGGATGGATTCGAACGTAGTGGGTTGTAATGGATTCGGACATGTCTTATTACCAACGCATGCGGGAGTCTGAGTCGATTCCAACGCCCTGTCTCATGGATTCGAAGTCGCCGTAACGAATCGAGTCGATGTCCTCACCTATTGAAGCCGGTCAGGTATACCGGGAGGCGAATCGCCATATTTCCCCTATATATACCGGGGTCCTATTCATTTCTCACTTTTTACTTTTACCATTGCTTCAGCCGTTTCTTTGAATCGATCTCCCAGAGCTAAAACTAACGTATTTTCCACGAATCGATCGAATTCGTCCACGCTTCCACTCGTAATCAAATCAGGTAACTAAAGGATTGATTCGAGATGAAAAATGTTAAAACTATCTTCGTCTTGGTACAAATTCTGAGGAGTGGTGAGATCTGAGTGGAGTGGGTCGACTCGATGGAGTTGAGGAGTGATGCCATTCGAGTTATATCAATCAGAGTGTCGTCCTCCGTTGTTTCGCATCCATCCAGGAACGACCGGTTCGAATCGATCTCAAGGGCAAGGTTTCAAATCGATGACTCGGAGGGAAAGAGCATCGAGTTGATCGATTCGAAGTAATGTTATCCGGATCGATTCGAAGGAATTGAATACTGGTCGATTCGAAGTAACATGGAGCTCATGGATTCGAAGCGCTCCTCCATCATAAGGTTACGTCGAGTCGAACCATAGGGATTTGAAGCACCAGGAATCGAACTCCATCGATTCGACCTTCATCGATTTGTGTCGATGGATTCGAACGCCTTCGTCCTTTGAGACCATTGCCCTTTCGATTTGCTCCATCATCCGAACTATGACCAACTTCAAGTTGTACTCTGACGAACATAATGAACTTTAGCATACTTGACTCCGGCGAGCTTCGGCCTTGCATAATCGAACTTGACTGAAAGATTAAACTTGAATTTCCTTTGAAGCTTGTCGACGGAACTATGACTTAACCAATAATATGACTGATTTATACTTGAAGTGGTCAGTAGCGTCTGGATGGCGTGGAAGTGACGGTCAGCGATGACGGTCATTTTCATTCTCAAATTCCCAAGTTTCGTTGTACGGACATCTTGCTTCAATCTGTTAAATTTGCTTAAGTAATGCACATCACTTGTACTGCACGACACATTCATACACACTACACTGGGGCATGCACGGGCTGTTTATGAACTTAACGTTGCTTTCTGATGAGTTAGTTAATTATGGAATCTTCGAGCTCCCAACAACAAGAGGTACAGAGCTCGACTCCTCCGGTGCTTGAGATTCCCGATATTCCTGCCGATGTGATCGATCCAGCTCCAGATGAATTGCCAGAGGCAATATTTATCGAGGACCCCGTTGACTCTGTCCAATCTAACATTTCCGAATCCTTATTGGGCCGAATTTGCTTGAAACATAACATATCTCTGGACGATGTGTTATTACCCAGTGCCGCTGATAGACCGCACAATCCGTCCGAAGGATATACAGCTTTCTATCGCCATGCTTGCGCGGCCGGAACTCTCCCTCCTTTCAATCAATATATCAGAGGGATGCTATCATATTTAGGAATCGCTCCTTCACAACTTCATCCCAACGGGCACGCGTTGCTGAACAGTGCCTTTGTCATATTTATGGACTGTTTCTTTCGTCCGCCAAGGCCAACCGAGATTAGACATGTATTTAACTTCAAGAGTAGGGGTGATAGCCCGTCTTTTACATTTCTGGAGGCAGTTAGGAATTGCCAAGTTGTTGTCGGAGCCTGGACCCGATCGAGTTATTTCAAGAACGAATGGTTCTATGTTCGATGCCCTCCGGGATTTGCTAGGCGATGGTTGTCTAGACGTAAGCGCCTTAACCTGTTCTCTTGACCAATAGCTTTTTGGCGTTAGTTTTGACATCTTATTTCTTTCACAGCCATTATCTCTAGACCCGATGGTGGGTAATTCTGGGGTATAGTCTGAGGTCTTCAAGAAGTTCCGAGTGAGCTAAGACATATCGACTCGGTGATGAATGACTATAACTTAAGAACTCTCGGTCTGATCGAAATCAATCAAAGTATAGTTATCGAAGGGTTGGCAAAGCCTGCTTCCAAGAAGGAGAACAAGAAGAAAACCAAGAAGAAAGCCAAGAAGAAAACAGCGAAGAAACCGCTCGGAATCACCATAACCGAAGCGAGTGATGAAGAAAGAACCCATACAGATTCAGAGCCGATGGCTGATCTCTCGGGAAACTTTGAAGAATCGGGAGAGAAACGGAAAGGCAAGGCCGCCGTTTCCAAAAAACCTAAGTCCAAGGGGGGGGGGAATCTATAGATGTGTTTCTTTCCGCTTCCGGAGTCATGATTTCTGAGGCCGCCCCTTCTCATTCGAGAGATTCTTTCAAAGGGCTTGACGATATTCCTATCCCAGATTATATATCGATTTCTCATAATCCTAGGTTGGAGGAATTTCAAGATGTCCTAAATATGAACGAGCCCTTTCCTTTAAGTGCGGTCAACACTTCCGGTCGGTTTGGGGGTTTACACATTTACACACACTTCCACAGCACTTCATGACTTTTGCATAGCAAACATTGCTTTATCGGATCCTAACCCGTAATCCTTTTTTATCGCAGGTGAAATGTCAGGCAGAGGCTCCACTTTGGATAGGCTCCGGAACGTGCGCCAATCTTCTCCATTTTATGATTTCCGCAAGAGAGACAGATAGGGATCACGGGCGAGGCTATTCAAGTCAAGAACGTTATGATAGAGATAGAGATTACTCGCGTGGCCGTTCTGGCCATGATTACTCTGACAGAGACCGGGGATACCAGTACCGACCCCGATCTCGCTCTCCTCCGCCTCCTAGGGCCCCAGTTGATCTTCCCGGGCCTTCTCAACAGCACCAGCCGCCTTCTCAATCTTCTCGGCCTGATACTCTGCAGCCAAGAATGGAACCGACAACAGCCGCTATAATAGAACAAGCTCCGGCTGAGTTGACAAGTGAGGGAGCCATCAAACTTGTGCAAATGAAAAGAGATTTTCCTGAAATTTGTATGGATGGTTATGTCTTCCCTCCTAATCTTAAAAGAATTCCTCCGGATGCTGAGAACATTGCTCATAATTATATCCGTGACTTCTATGCTCAGTATAAGGAGTGGTACAAAGCGGCAGCGAAAGCATCGAGGGTAGCTTTTGACCGGGCGAGGATCATTGAGGAACGTGATGCTGACATTGTTAAACAGAAATGTATTATTCAGGTTCTTCAATCCGAAATGGAGATGCTCCGGAAGTCAGAGCTTGAAGCACTTCAGAAACATGAGGATGCCGTGGCCAAAATGGCGAGGATGCAACAGGAACACTGCGCCACGGTAGAAGAGATGGGCCACCGCAATACCACCATTGCAGCTGAGCGAGACTTAGCCGTTAAAGAGCTGAACGAGCTCAAGGCCAAATTTGCCGAAATGGTGAAGGAGAAGGACGATGCAAACACCACTGCCCAAGAGGCCTGCGACCAAGCTGTATCTCTTAGAGTCGACCTTGCGGCGGTGGCGGCTAAGACTAAGTCCGCGGAAGCAGAAATTCAAGAAAAGATTTTGGAGGAGCGGTCCAGGATGGATGCTGAGTTCGATGATCTCTTGGTCACGTATAACGCCAATGTGCTAGAGCAAAGAAATTTAGCATGGCTAGGAGATGACTCCATGATCCTGTACAACGCCTGGACCCGGTTGGTGGATGAGAAGAGAGCGGCGCATCCAGATGAAATACTTGATGACTTTGAGCTAGAGATGCGTTTGCTCACCGAGGATGAGAGGAAGGTCCTTTATGAGGCGGTGATTTCTATGGCGAAAGAAAAGCTTGGTGTTCAATCTCTAGAGACAGGCGAGGGCTCGGGGATCGTGCATCACGAGGCAAGTATTGAAGTTGTTGTTCCAACATTGCCCAAAACCACTGGTGCGGCAGATCCTCCGTCCGTTCCTGCATATAACCCGGACCAACCGCTATTATCTTCCGCCGATGATTCTGCCCATGTTCTGGTCCAGACTTAGGAAGGTATTTGAATGCTTCCCGCATTTTAGTTGTGAAGAACCTTAAGCAACACACTTGGCTAACAATCTTCGCTTTGTCGCATTTCAGTGACTGAAGTCGTTGTTTCTGCGCCTCTTGCACTATCAGTTCCATATCAAACACAAGGGGCTATTTTTACTGAAGCCATCACGACTTCTACCTTAGTTGGCGAAGAGGGAGATGCAAACATGTTTTCTTTTAGCGCTCAAATGATTGAGGAGCTTCTTAATGAACCCATCAATCCCTCAGTTAATCCGTCCGATGCAATGAGTGGGACTGCTCTGGCCGTTAGTTTGTCTATGCCAGCTACTGGTACATCCGATGTGGCCCAAGCATCCTGCGAGGACGAAGTTCTTGATGAGATTGATGCCGAGATGGCAGCAGGGACTGCTGGTACAAATCCGTCAGGGCCTGCCCCATTAATGGTGATCTCACCGGGCGGTACTGTAGTTATTGAAGCTGCTCCTGCCCCACTCCCTGTTACTGTTCCCATGCCTTCAACTCGTCCTCTGAGAAGAATTTCTATCGCCTCAAGCTCTGAGGAAGACGTTGATATTATGTCACTGCTGGAGGACAAGCCTGAAAAGAGTAAGCGGTTGAGGGGAAAATCAGGCAGCGGATCTGGCGGAGCTACCCCGAAGAAGAAAATAAGGAAGAAGAAAGATTGAACTCTTTCTTTAATTTCCCGCTGCATGGGGTAGTATTTTGTTGACTTTTCTGTAGTTGTGTATAGATGTGGACTCGGCTCCCACTAGTAGAAACTTTTTGAACCACTTTGTAATCAGATTCTTTCTGTTGATAGTGGAAATGAAAATTTATTTCCTTTTGTCTTCAACTTGTTATGTGTTATGGTTCTGCCCCCAGTATTGGGGATAAATGTGGAGTTGACGTATGTTTATACTCCGCCTCGCGCTCTAGGAGTACGGAGTTTGTTGATATTTATACCCAGCTCGCGCTCTCGGAGTACTCTGGGGTTTTGTGAATGTTTATACTCCGTCTCGTGCTCTGGGAGTACGGAGTTGAATGAATGTTTATACTTCGCCTCGCACTCTGGGAGTACGGAGTTAAGGAATGTTTATACTCCGCCTCGCACTCTGGGAGTACGGAGTTAAGTAAAAAGTTTGTACCCAGCTCGCGCTCTCGGAGTACTCTGGGATTTTGTGAAAGTTTATACTCCGCCTCGCACTCTGGGAGTACGGAGTTAAGTAAAAAGTTTGTACCCAGCTCGCGCTCTCGGAGTACTCTGGGATTTAGGAAAATGTTTATACTCCGCCTCGCACTCTGAGAGTACGGAGTTAAGTAAAAAGTTTGTACCCAGCTCGCGCTCTCGGAGTACTCTGGGATTTAGGAAAATGTTTATACTCTGCCTCGCACTCTGGAAGTACGGAGTTAAGTAAAAAGTTTGTACCCAGCTCGCGCTCTCGGAGTACTCTGGGATTTAGGAAAATGTTTATACTCCGCCTCGCACTCTGGGAGTACGGAGTTAAGTAAAAAGTTTGTACCCAGCTCGCGCTCTCGGAGTACTCTGGGATTTAGGAAAATGTTTATACTCCGCCTCGCACTCTGGGAGTACGGAGTTAAGTAAAAAGTTTGTACCCTGATCGCGCTCTCGGAGTACTCTGGGATTTAGGAAAATGTTTATACTCCGCCTCACACTCTGGGAGTACGGAGTTAAGTAAAAAGTTTGTACCCAGCTCGCGCTCTCGGAGTACTCTGGGATTTAGGAAAATTTTTATACTCCACCTCGCACTCTGGGAGTACGGAGTTAAGTAAAAAGTTTGTACCCAGCTCGAGCTCTCGGAGTACTCTGGGATTTAGGAAAATGTTTATACTCCGCCTCGCACTCTGGGAGTACGGAGTTAAGTAAAAAGTTTGTACCCAGCTCGCGCTCTCGGAGTACTCTGGGGTTTTAGGAAAATGTTTATACTTCGCCTCGCACTCTGGGAGTACGGAGTTAAGTAAAAAGTTGCCGTGTATCAACCCATTTCTGGCCTGATGTAATGGCTTGCCCTCGAGCTCGGGTTTCTTTTAGTGAGTGGTTGATTGCTTCGTAGCCACTCCCTACCTGAATAAATTCCATTGTGTGATGGAATTTAGCTCTTCGTGCATCGTGATGTTGTACATTGTGTTTTAGTGAATCACAGCTCTGGCTCGAAGAGATTGCATTTTAATTGCTGAAATAAGAAAAATATGGCAAAGTCAGTTGCCTTATTACAAATTCTAATTTCGAAATGCAGAAACGAATTTAAAAAATGGAACTTTAAACTAAATGGATAAACATAGCTGTTATGTGCAATAGCGATGAAGACTTTCGCTATCCCAGGCCTTTGGTGAAGCCAGACCATCAACGGTCGGTAACTCGTATGTACCATCCCCGAGGTCCTGCTTAATCTCGTGTGACCCTATCCATGTTGGTTTCATGTGTGGGAGTGCCGGATATTCTTTTTTAATGACAATCCTATTGTGTTCAAAAGTTTTAAGTCGGTCCTCGGCATTGTGTAATCGAGCAACTCGATTTCGGTGTATGATTGTTCTCAAATCAACCTGGTCGCCCTAGACGACCCCAACTCCATTGACGGTTGGGATCTTTAAAGTTAAACACCACGGGGCGATTATGGCCCTGAATTCGGCAAAGGCAGGTCGTCCTAAAAAGGCATTATATGGTGAGTCTACATCCAACACAACGAACTGCAATGTCCGAATCGATCTACGTTCTCCGGCTCCCAACTCAACTGGTAACTCTACCATCCCAATAGGTATGGTAGCGCTGCCATTGAATCCATAGAGACGAGTTTGGCAAGGTTTTAGATCCCCTGCTTTCATCTTTATTTGATTAAAAGCATGTACAAATATGATATTCACAGAGCTCCCACAGTCAATCAGGATCCTCTTCATCCATATCGGACCTACTCGGGTTGATATCACAAGTGGGTCAGTAGTCGGTCTTCCGACATAATCAATATCGCTGTCTTGGAAAGTGATGTTGTTAGTTATCGCTCTCTTTCATTTGGTCGAAGGTTTATTATCCAAGTTATCATCATACTCGAAGTCTGTTCGTCTAGTTAAGTTGTTATATGATTTCATTTCCTCCCAGCTTCGAACCGCTGAATGAGGATTATCACTTACAACATTAATTACCAGTCTTCCTTCGACATGACCTGGTTCTTCCTGTCTTTCTGGATTCTGTACATGATTTTGATTTGAGGGGCCCGCCTCCTCAAACTGCGGTGCCTGCACAAACTGGTCTAACTTCCTCTCCCTGATCAACTTCTTAATGAGGTCCTGCAAGTGTCGACATTCATTGGTGTTGTGACCATAACTTTCGTGGAATCTACAGAACTTCCCCATTTGAATCTGCCTCTCCGACGATTGCTTCGGAGCCGGCTTCTTGTATTGCATAGTATTGCAAGTCTGTAGGTACACATTTTCCAACGATGTATTCAACGGTGTGTAATTATCGAACATTGGAGCCTCACGCCATGGGCCTCGATTTGAGTCTCTTTTCTTATCTTGACCACTGTTGCCCCTTGGCTGAGTTTGTTTATTCTGGATATTTAATTGAACTTTTCCGGAATTTTCGCCGGACTGTTTAACTGCTACATTGCTTTGTATTCCTTCACTTCCGGGATTCGCATCGTCCTGCTTCCTAGACTGTTTCGCGTCCTCTTGCCGTAAGAATTGAGCGGCTTTGGAGTAGAAACGGTTCAACGATGCGGGTTGTTTTCCAGCTAACCAGTTTCCAAACTCAGAATCGGGATCGATTCCATTAGTCAATGCCATTAAAATCGAGTTATCGTTGGGATTACTAATCTCCACACATGCCGCATGGAATCTCTCCAAGTAATGCCTTAACGTTTCCCCACGAGCTTGGGTAACATTGGACAGGGTGTTAACATCTTTGGGTCTAGCGACATGCATGCGAAATTGTTCAACAAATTTCTTAGCCAACTGATCAAATGAAGAGATAGATCTAGGAGGTAATCTTGTAAACCACATTGTTGCAATTCCTCCTAGTGAGATGGGGAAACTTTGGCATTTCACTGCATCGTCGGCCCTTGCGGTGCTCATTGACCATTCATATTTTAAAATGTGTTGATTGGGATCAGAATTTCCTTCATACATAGGGAGAGTTGGCATTATGAATCGCCGAGGAGGTTCAGCGTATAGTATCTCGTCCGTGAAAGGAGTATGACTTCGAGAAATCCCCCAATCGTCGTTGGTAAGACCTTGGCTTTCGTGGATCATCTGACGTATCATAGTCGAAATGTCAGGCATTGCTACATTTTGAGCTTGTTGAGCTAAGGTGTGGTCGGGTTCCACAGCGCGAGTTCAGATCGGGCGCTGTCGACGGTCCAAATTTCGCCTCCTCGGCTCAGCGTCTTCTGGGACGTATGGTTCAGGAGTACGCCCACGTTGCTGATTATTTGGCTCTGAAAGATTTCGGGTATCAACCCTCTTTTCTATTGTGGCAGCTGCGGCGTGATTGTCCGCGGTATGCTGTGTAGTAGGGCCTCCTTGTGTTGAGGGCCCGGCCTGAAAGCTGGTCGACGGTCCTACCCTCAACTGTCCAACAGTCAAGGCGGGTTGATATCTGGCCGTTTGTGCATGACTCCCGTCTAATCGAGGACGGGTAGATCTGTGATAGTAGTCCGATGAGGCGGAACTTTCAGTAGATGATCGGGAGATATCATCCCGTATGGACCTTCTGCGGCCTTGGCGGTTCAGTTGGTTTGTTAATTCAATATTAGCACGCAACTGTTCGGCCAATTGTTGCCGACTTTGAGTTAGCTCTTGGAGCAACATATGGAGCTCCTGTCTGGTGACTGGTCCAGACGGTTCTGAATGAGCGACGTTGTCTTGGTTGGATGGTTGTTGTTGAGCAGGATTCTGCCCATCCCTACCTTCTTGTCCAGCAGCTGTAGAAGTGGTTCTTGTGCTAACCATTTTGAATGATGAATCCTTTTCCTAGACTTTATGCAAATCTGAATAGAATGGAAGGATTATGAATTAGCGATCTGGATCTTCCTCTTGGATTTATGCAATCCGGTATCGATGGTAGATCCAAGGAGCAGGAGAAAAAAGATGGTTTTTTCTCAGTGAAAGCACCAAAGTGTTTGTACCAAAAATGGGCACAACACTCTTCGGAAGTCTTTGAAGAGATAAACGCGCAGAATGAAAACTAAAACTGTGGATTATCTAACAAAAACTCCAAATAACAGAAATGTAAAATGCAAAGACAAGCGATTTAGAGTGGTTCGGCTTTGTAGCCTACGTCCACTATGAAGTTTGATGATTTTATTGCTCGATACTCGAAGATTACAATTCTTTATATTGTAGTACAGCTGAAATTATATGCTAAGTCTTAATCTAAAGTAGCGGTGGTGTTCTGGAGTAAATCTGGCAGAATCTGGGCGCTCTTTAGTACTTGGAATTGTCTGACCCCTTTTCTGAATGACCAGGGGCTCTATTTATAGGTGTAGGAGGCTGATATTTCGCCTAAATTGAGGGGAGACCAGTTCTGGCTTGTGAGGGGGCCCACATGGCCGAAATCTGGAGATCCGGGCCCACTTTGGGATCGATTCGACCCTTGGTTTGAATCGATCAATAAAGTGTCCAATCGAGCTGAAATTTGGTGTGAACATTCTTCATCATGTGCTTAAGCTTCTGTGAAAATTTCATGGCATTTGGACTTGTAGAACTCGAGATATGATCGATTCAAGGTTGCACTTCAGATGAACTTCCTTGCTTCGAATCGATTACTTCGACTCGATAGGGTCGAATCGATCGTCTGAGCACGTGCTTGGTGACGTGGCTCGTCTGTTTCTCGCATCGAGCCGCTTTTCACTCCGTGTTGACAGGGTCGAATCCATGGTTTCAGCTGTTATGACTTGGTGGATTCGAGGCAATGGAGTCGAAGCATCCTTAAATATACGGATTCGAAGGTCTCCTACCTTGTTAGGTTCGCAGTGGGGACATGCTTGGTGGAGTCGAAGCCAGGTACTCTCCCTGGATTCGAATCAAAGCCATGCTCCGTGGACTCGAGGCTCCTTCTCTCTATGGATTCGAAGTAGGGAAATTTGTTGGATTCGAACCTAAGGCCACCTCGGATCGATTCGATCCTAAGGCTACTTCAGATCGATTCGACCCCTGGCATCTTCTGATGGATACGAACTAAGGAAATAGTGATCGATTCGGGGTAAACCTATGTTGATGGATTCGAATCATAGGCTCGGCCTATGGATTCGAACTTAGGTCATTTACTCCATTTCTCATCAACGATAACTTGGTCATACGAACTCGGATTGACTTGAAACTTGGATCGTTGGTTCCCATGGCTTTGCTTGACACGCCTTATCAATTGTAGCCCGATCTGGACTCGGACAAATTTCATCGATATTCATAGCGATCCTTGCACGTAGCTGGTCTTTGAGACGATCTGTCACCGGATTCTAGTTAAGTCCTTGGTGTCACGGCCTTACCAAAAGGCGGGATAACACACATAAATTCAAATTTAATCAAATTATCATATTTACCATTTCCAAATAAAATTTAATATCCATTTTATTTATATAACTTAAATATCATTTTTAACCAAAATTCCAAATTTCCAACTTAAGTTATATTTCAAAAATCCAGTTAAACCATTCATTAATTACATTTTTAACACATGGAAAAAAAATCATAATTTCTTTAATTTAAAACATTCCAAAATTTATTTAAATCAAATTTCATAAATTTATAATTTTTTAAAATACTTAAAAATATCCAAAACACTTTATAAAATAACCACGGGCCTGTATATAATTTCTAACCTAGGTCAAGTGATACGGATATGTATCATTTCAATCCGCAGTTTAAAAAAAGAAAAATCCGGGTTCTATCATTTCAAACCCGCAATCCCAAGTTAAAATAAATAAATAAAAATCGTTCAGGCCTATCATTTCAGCCCATAACAATTTTTCCCTATTCTAAAGTCCGTTCGGGTATGTATCATTTCAACCCATAGTGATTCTAGTCTACAGGGAACTTGCAATGATGATAACTGATATAAATAACAAAATAACATTAAATAACAGTAACATATGATATAACAGGTGTATAAACATCATATAATCATAATATAGTCAAGTATAACATGATAATATATTTCTACAGATTCACAGGGTGTCAATTTACTAGTTATATAGGTACATATTGTCTGGTGAGAATAACTCACATGTTTGTGCTGGAGATATCAAAACCAATGACATAATGGAAACAAAAGCATGATGACAAGACTACGAACTTGAGTGGAGAGCGAATCCAAGCTACAAATCTTGTGCACAACCCAAAACAAACAATCAAAACAACAAAATTTAATACGACTTTAAAATGAAATAACTTTGAAATGAAAAGAGATTTGAATGTCAAATCTTTTGCCTTGTTTTCTACAATGCTTTGCATGGCCTAGGGATTTATTTAGGTCAGGTTTGACATGAATTTGGCTCAGGTTTGATCATAGGAATGCATGGCATAAAGGCTAGAACATGTGAAGGAAGTTACAACACAAGAATATCAAGAGACTAGGCAACATAGTGGAGTTTGGTTCAAATTTTGGCTCGGTCTATGGGTCAAATGGCTCGGCCATCATCTGGTACAGGTCTGGACAGAGGTTTGGGTGATGAGTAGCAGCAGCAAAAGGTCATGTAGTAAGTGGTGGTGGTGGCTAAGGGGGTGGTCAAAGCAAGATATGGAGGGTAGGTGATGATATGTGTGGTCTAGGCAATGTTTTGTGGAGTTTTGTGGTGATGGCTTCAAGTGGAAGGTCATGGCCTATCTTGGTCAGAGGGAAGGGAGTGTTTGCTGTAGTAGATGGAGGAGGTGATGATGGGGATGAAGGTGGTAGAGGCTAGGCCAAGCAAACATGTGAAGAGATCAAGGCAAAATTGCATAGAAAAGCAAGAAAAAAAAATAGAAAGAAAAGAGGGAGATTACCAAATTTTTTTGCAAGATGGAGGCCATGATTTTTATTAGGGTTTTGGAGCTTTGAAAATTCGTGAATAAGATGAGGGAGTCGACTGAAAATGAATGAGGAAAAGAACGGCAAAAAATAAAATAAAATATGTATTGATTGAAAAGAAACGGTAGAATTCAAAAGGGCTAAGCACACAAAAGGTATCAAACTCTTCATATATCTTTAATTCCTTTTTTATAACTTTATATTTCTGGAAAAAATAATAATCCCAGATAAAATTTCGAAATTTTATCAAAATATAATAATTTATATAAATATTTATACATTATATAAAGTTAAATTAAGAAAATAGCTAAAATAGTAAACTAGTCTAGAAAATTTGGAATTGAATAGAATAAATTTTTAGAAAATTCATATGAGCTTTTAATATATTTTTAAACATAAATAATAACATGAAATAAAAATATATTCACAAAATAAACATTTAAAATTTAATTTACATATAATTTCTAATGAAGAAAATAGTAGAAAATAGAAAAACAGCCTTTAAAAATAGGAAATCATCAAAGTAAATTTTGGAAAAATTCTATTATCATTTTAAAAATATTTAGAGATGGAAATATACATAAATAAACATATTGACACATATTAAAATAAAATATAAGAAAGAAAATATGATTTATAAAATTTAAAATAGGCAAAATTGCATAATAAAACAAATTATACTTGTTAACCCGCCTTTTGGCAAGGCCGCGGATAGACGGATTTAACTTAAATAACTTCATAACTATCGAGACTAAAGTATGATGGATTCGGTTTAAAATGATGAAGTTCACTTGAATATGTCGTTGGGAAAAGGAGTGGAGAAACTACATGGCTCGACCTAGGCAGTTTGGCAGATATCGCTCGGCATTGGGATGGTTCGGCATTGGAGGCTGTTCGGCGTAGAGAGATCGTCGTTCGACATAGAGGGATCATTCGGCACTGAACGAGTGCTCGGCATTAGAAGGATCATTCGGCATAGAGGAATGTTCAGCACTGGACGAGCGTTCGGCATAGAGAGATCGTCGTTCGGCATTGGATGGAGTGTTCGGCATAAATCTCGTTCGGCATCTGGAGACGTTCGGCATCTGGAGACGTTCGGCATTGGATGGATCGTTCGGCATCAAGGAGAGTTCGGCATTGGATGGGTCGTTCGGCATACCTCACCTCGCTCGGCATTGCACCAAGCACCTCCATATCTTGGTACCTCGCACCTCGCACCTCCATATCTTGGTACCTCGCACCTCGATACCTCTGTACCTCGCACCTCCCAACGTTCGGCATGAGGAGATCGTTCGGCATTCACGCCTTGTTCGGCATTCAGCGTTCGACATCTATGGTTCGGCATATGGAGACCACTCCATTTGGGCTGAGGTACTCGGCTGCCAGGCCCACCAGGGAAGTCCAACCCATCTTTGTCTATAAATAGAGAGGCAGGGGCACAGTAAAAGGGGATCTTCTTTCAGCTCTCTTACTTTCTCTTTTCTAAGGCTAAGGCAACTCTACCATTTTGTAACTGTAATCGATTATTACAGCAATAAAAAGCAAACTTCTGGAGTGGACGTAGGCCGGAGTTAGCCGAACCACTATAAAATCTGTTGTTCTTTACTGCTTTCATTTCAGTTTAACTGTTCTTCACATTATTGCTCTCTACATACATTCTATCTCTGAGCTGTGATTGGTATTTGGTGCTTTCATCTGGATTTGGGGGTTAGTGACCAATTTTGGCGCTAACACTTTGGTGCTTCCACTGAGAATTGAAACACTCAGGAATTTTGGAGTTAGGAACTTGGATCTTAGAAAGCAATGGCAAGACCACCAACGAGGAAGCAAGCAGTGGAAAGGAGCAATCAGGAAGGAAGTCAAGCGACATCTTCTGGAGCTGGGGAGGGTCATGCATCCATCTACATAACTCGGGACGAGATGCAAGTGATGATGAATTCTATGCAAGAGCAGATGATGAAACAGCAAGAGGAGATGATGTAGGCTCTTCTTAGGCAATTTGGACAACCAGGAACTACAGTTGCTCAAGATCGTGGAGCTGGACCAGAGGAACTCAACCAACAGACAAATGGAGTGAATCAGCAGGGGCAGCTCCCAATCAACAAACAGTTAACAATCTAGATGGACCTAGACTCGGGGGCACACCACCAGGTGATGCTGGACCAGTTCATGGAGGGATACCGGATAACGCTACGCAGCCTGGCATCGATAGGAATATGTAACGCCCCACTCTGAGACCCACTGTAACAAAGAGTATTACGGGAGTAATACTGTCTGTTAAAGCGGAGAATAGAGTATAGTGGAAGCGACCATTTGTAATCAAGCTATAACTATCTACTGAATACGTCGAAAGGATGGTATCTCTATATTTTTTTCAAGTGGTTCGACATATTCGGTAAATACTTATAACGAAATTACAAATGGCTAAAGATCTATCAGGACAAAGCATAATAATAAATGATAAAACATCACAGAACAGAATCACATAACAGATATAAAATCCCAGAACAATACATCGTCAATACAGATCCAAATACAATAAGTGGGTACAAAGCCACTGCCCACACATGTGGGTTAAAAATATGTACATATCAAAGTCTGAAAAATAATAGAGTAGCGGAATAGTGGACAAATAAAAGCGCTATCTATCAGCATAGCAGATAATGTTTAAGCGGAAGTACAGAAGCTAAGTCTAGAGACCTAACCTAAAACAACTCGGTCTGACCCGAGCGAAAACACTCGGGTCAGGCTAGCTAAACAATCAGTAATAACTGAGATATATGGTAATGCGGTACATAAATAAAATTGTACTTATCCAAAGAGAAGTATATTATGAACCACATGAATATAATGACGATCCCTAATCATCAATAAACAATAAAAATCTCCAAAGAGAAATCAACACCAAAGTGTAGAATAAATAAAATCGCCTCATATCATCGGTGTAGCCAAAGCTATAAAAAGATGCCCATAGGCAATAATCCCAAGAGTGACCAGAGTCTGTAATCAATGCCCAAGCAAAGATCGATGCTCCAAAGAGCAATGGGGATATACTGAAAAGTCAATGAAATCCAACACTGAAAAGCAGTGTCCAGAGACACTGTGAATCCACAAGGCAATCGCACTTACATCGTATGGTTCCATAGAACCAACGCCGAATGGCGGTACTTGAATGGATATAAAAATCATCAAATAATACCAATATTGCACGTGCTCCGACCAGAGTCGTTGTTGCCAAGTACTGTAGAGTTGTGATCGATCACTCGCATAGATGCAGAACGCGCGAGACGGCAGGATCCTTCCCAGAAAGATAAAGGCCCAGAGGCGAATGCCGAAAAATAAACTGCTCCATAGAGCAGGTGTCCAGAGACGGTTGCCCAGAGGCGTGGTGACCCAGAGGTCCAGTACTGGCCGCCCAGAGGCTAATGTGTCACTAACTTCTTGGAGAGGAACCCGTAAAGTGTTAACAATGAGTCCCATACCCCACGTTCGCACTAAACGGTTTCCTAACCAATAGCAAGCTCACACTCCAAACAATAAAAAGTCTACCTCATATCATCGGTAAACTAGACCCAAAGGTCAAAACGATCAATCGAATAGGTCGGGGATTAACCGGAAAGAAAATACACACGGTTCCATAGGCCGGAGATTTCCTAACCGTTTAAGCACCTTTCCACTTCGCTCGACGTGCTAAAAAGTGAGTGTGAGATTTTTATTATAGAAAATAATGGTGTGAAACGGATTTATAATTGGTTTTGAAATCACTTTAAAACGGTCTTTTGAAAAGCCTCCTATAATGGAGTAATTAATTTAATAATTAAAAATAATATTATATAATAATTTTCAAAAGCCATTTTGGAGTGAAAAATTCTTTTAAAACCTTTTTATAAAGCCCGTGTACGAAATGCAGAGACAAATCTCAAAGAAATCGACGAAACCAGAAAATCATCAAAAATATTCTAAGTGTTTGTAAACATTCAAAAACAGCTGCGAACCCAAGTTCGGCAATTTATTTGGACCAGCAAACGTTGTCCAAATGTCATGAAAATTTGCATACATGTAGTCCAACATCCCTACTTTAAGATGCAAAAATAATTTTTGGATTTTGAGTTGAGACGAAGTGGCAGCGACGTCTCAAAGTTGGACCTAGAATAAGATTTACACTGTTTACAAACAGCGACCAGAGTTCAACTTCGACACGAAATTCGAAGTACCAAACGAATGCCGATGATGTCCAAATTTTACAGAGATGGAGTTCGAAACTCCACCTTTCCAACGAGACCATAAACGTCGAATTCCAAATTTGGATGCGATCGTGGCGGCATCGCAAAGTGGAGGTAAACAAATATGGAAACATAACTTAACATATTATTTTTTTCTCGGGCTGCACCCATGGTGCAGCCCTGGTGCAGCCCCAGCCCGCCTGGGCTGGGGACCAGACCCAGCCCGGGCGGGCTGGGTCCCATAAGGCCCCAGCCCGCCTGGGCTGGGGACCTAACCCAGCCCGGGCGGGCTGGATCCTTACCCAGCCCGGGCGGGCTGGGTCCTTACCCAGCCCGGGCGGGCTGGGTACCACAAGGCCCCAGCCCGCCTGGGCTGGGGACCTGACCCAGCCCGGCGGGCTGGGTCATTATCCAGCCCGAGCGGGCTGGGTGGGGGGGATGTGTGCCAGCCCACTAGGGGCTGGTCTGTTATTATTGTGCCTGGGTGCAACCCAGGCCTGTTTGGGCCAGATTCAGTTTTTCAGCCCGTTTTCAGGCTATGCAATTCCAACCAGCAGTTTTTTGGATTTTTAGTGATTTAGGACTGTTTTTTTCAAGTTTTGGCATCAAATTTTCACCAAAATTAATTAGCAATTATCACTAATAAGTATAACTAGCAATAATCACTAATAGATAGTAATTACCTTAATGAAGCAAATGATCAAATAGTTAGAGTGCAACAATCAAAGTAAGCCAAACTCTTCCAAAGCAAAAGATCAAGCCACTTCAAGGACCCAAAATCAACAAAAAAACAATAATTACAACAAGATGGAAGAGATAAAAAGAGGATTAAAGAGGATTAGATAATAAGAGAGAGATTGCCTTACCTTTTTTTTTTCTCTAAAATTAAGCTAATCAAATTATGAAGAGAAGGAGAAGGAGAAGGAGCTTCTAAATGGAGGCTATTATTTTGTTTAGATCTAGGTTTTAGGAATTTATGAAGAGTAGGAGGGTTAGGGTTATGGGTTTAAGATATTATATAGGAGGGGGTTAGGCTAATGGGTTATGGTAAGGGGGTTTTAAACCCATTAGGACTTAGTTTATTTTCTAAGTTATCATGTGAACAAAATCCTAATAAGCATCCTAGTTTTAATTAAAACCATGTAATTATCTCATTTGGCCCATTAACCCATAATCACTTTTTATTTAAAAATTCTCCATTTCAACCCAAAATATTTTAATTTGCAAACCAATAGTAAATTTAAATTCCCGAAAATTTGTTTAGCCCCCTTTTTAACCTAAAGTCATAATTTTAATTCATTATTCGGTAATTGCAATCTCAGGGTTGTTACAGACTCCCTCCCTTAAGAAAATTGCGTCCCCGCAATTCCTTAAATATAGAGAAGTCGTCTATAACATCTAATCCACAAAAGGAATACAGAAGATAAAATATAGATGCTCACCCGTGCCGGAAGATGAAAGAAAACCAGGATAAGTACGCTCGATAAATTCTTTGGTCTCCCAAGTGCAGTCCTTAGGATTAGACGACCATTGAATCTTCACAAGCGGAACCTCTTTATTTCGAAGACGTCTGGTCTCCGAATCAAGCACACGAAGAGGATGCTGCTCTATAGATAGATCGGGTGAGATCTCCAAATCAGGCACGATATGAGGCTCGATAATAGAATCAGGATCGCGCACACACTTGCGAAGCTGAGAGACATGGAACACATCATGTATTCCAGAGAAATGAGCAGGTAGAGCCACACGATAAGCAACTGGGCCGATGCGTTCCGTAATAGGAAATGGTCCGACATAACGAGGAGCCAACTTCCCTGTAGAGCTGAAACGCACAACCCCCTTCATGGGAGATATCCGAATAAAGACATGATCACCAATGGAGAACTCAAGAGGCTTCCTACGGCTGTCCGCGTAGGATTTCTGACGGTTCTGCGCCTCTTTCATTCTCTGACGAATAAGAATAATCTTCTCAGAAGATTCCCAAACTAAATCTGGACTAAGAAGGTGCTTCTCACCAGATTCTAACCAACAAGCAGGAGAGCGACATGGCCTTCCGTAAAGAGCCTCGAAAGGTGCCATGCTGATACTAGAGTGAAAGTTGTTGTTGTAGGAGAACTCTACAAGCGGTAAGTGATCCTCCCAACTACCTCCGAAATCCAGAATACAACAGCGCAAAATATCCTCTAAAACACGATTCACCCTCTCTGTCTGACCGTTAGTCTGAGGATGATAAGCAGTCGAGAAATTCAGCTTTGAGCCCAAAGCTGACTGTAGGCACTTCCAGAAGTGACTAGTAAAGATAGTGTCTCGATTACAGACGATAGAGCTAGGAATGCCATGAAGACGAACGACTTCCTTCACATATAACTTGGCAAGCTGAGGAGCAGTCCGAGTGGACTTAATAGGAATGAAATGAGCTGATTTGGTCACGCGATCAACGATGACCCAAATAGAAGTATGGCCTGATCTCGATCGAGGCAGACCGTCAATGAAATCCATGGATATCTGATCCCATTTCCACAATGGAATCTCTAGCGGCTGTAGAAGACCAGATGGACGCTGATGCTCAGCTTTGATCTGTTGATAAGTCATGCAACGGCTTACATAACTTGCAACATCGCTCTTCATGCCCTCCTAATAAAATAGACGACACATGTCGGCATACATCTTACTCGACCCGGGATGAATAGTGTACTTAGTGCGATGACACTCGTCTAGAATGTCACGCCTAAGTGATAAATCAGTTGGTACCAAAATACGGTTCTTCCTGTGAAGACACCGATGAGAATCAATAGAATAATCCAACAATGTCTCATCACTGGATCCCGACTCAAGGAGATGAATGTATCGCAACAAGTCTGGATCCTGCCGCTGAGCATGGGCAATGCGATCCAATAGAATAGGTCGAGCTTCCAAGCTGAATAACAAGATCTAAGGGTCAGAAGACGGAGCTCGATTTCGAATATCACACAAAGAAAGAGTCTCAAGAATATCCCACTCGGCTATCATCATAGAAACTACTGCCGAGTGTTTGCGACTGAGTGCATCAGCCACCCGATTACCCTTGCCAGGGGTATACTGAATGTCTAAGTCATATGAGGCGAGAAACTCAAGCCATCGCTGCTGCCTCATATTGAGATCCTTCTGACTGAATAAATACTTCAGCGACTTGTGATCGGTGTAGAGAATGAAACGTTCGCCCAATAGATAATGACGCCACGTCTTCCAAGCAAAGACGATAGCTGCCAACTCAAGATCATGAGTCGGATAGTGAACCTCATTCGGACGTAGCTGCCTAGAGGCATAAGCAACTACCCGATCCTTCTGCATAAGCACAACACCGAGGCCGCTACCACAAGCGTCGGTGTAAACAACAAGATCCTGGTTACTCTCAAGAACTACAAGGATAGGAGCATGAGTGAGAAGTTCCTTCAATCGCTGAAAAGAAACTTCACACTTATCAGACCAAATAAAACGAACCCCCTTACGAGCCAGAGTCGTGAGGGGAAATGCAACACGATAGAAATCCTTAATAAATCGACGGTAATAACCCGCCAACCTAAGGAAGCTGCGAATATCATGAACGTTCTCGGGCTGCCTCCAATTCTAAATAGCTTCGATCTTGGCAGGATCGACAGAAATACCCTCAGATGATACAATATGGCCCAAGAACTTGACCTTGCTCTCTCTAAAATGGCACTTGGAGAGCTTGGCCTTAAGCTGATGCTGACGAAGAGTATCCAAGACGATCCGCAATTGATGAGCATGCTCTACCTCGGATCTAGAATAAATAAGAATATCGTCGATGAAAACTAGAACGAATCTATCGATGTATTCCCGGAATACTCGATTCATAAGATCGACAAAGAAAGTCGGAGCGTTCGTCAAGCCGAACGGCATGACCAACCACTCAAAAGAACCATAACGAGTGCGAAATGCTGTAAGAGGAATGCTGTCTTCCACGACTCGTAGCTGATAGAATCCGGTGGCAAGGTCAAGCTGAGAGAAGACCTTCGCACCGCTCAATTGGTCAAACTTGTCGTAACGGGAATTAGAGTTAGACATGATTCAATGATAGATAATTAATTAAGGAATACTACGGAATATAACGGATTCCTATACATATTCCTAACTTATCTATCAATAAACATAAGGGAGGGATTTGATTTAATTCGGATCTAATTTAAAATGTATTGTACTAAGTGTATCTGTTCTGTGTTTATTATGCTTATTCCTGAAACCTGGCTCTGATACCAAGTTGTAACGCCCCACTCTGAGACCCACTGTAACAAAGAGTATTATGGGAGTAATACTGTCTGTTAAAGCGGAGAATAGAGTATAGTGGAAGCGACCATTTGTAATCAAGCTATAACTATCTACTGAATACGTCGAAAGGATGGTATCTCTATATTTTTTCAAGTGGTTCGACATATTCGGTAAATACTTATAACGAAATTACAAATGGCTAAAGATCTATCAGGACAAAGCATAATAATAAATGATAAAACATCACAGAACAGAATCACATAACAGATATAAAATCCCAGAACAATACATCGTCAATACAGATCCAAATACAATAAGTGGGTACAAAGCCACTGCCCACACATGTGGGTTAAAAATATGTACATATCAAAGTCTGAATAATAACAGAGTAGCGGAATAGTGGACAAATAAAAGCGCTATCTATCAGCATAGCAGAAAATGTCCAAGCGGAAGCACAAAGCTAAGTCCAGAGACCTAACTTAAAACAACTCGGTCTGACCCGAGCGAAAACACTCGGGTCAGGCTAGCTAAACAATCAGTAATAACTGAGATATATGATAATGCGGTACATAAATAAAACTGTACTTATCCAAAGAGAAGTATATTATGAACCACATGAATATAATGACGATCCCTAATCATCAATAAACAATAAAAATCTCCAAAGAGAAATCAACACCAAAGTGTAGAATAAATAAAATCGCCTCATATCATCGGCGTAGCCAAAGCTATAAAAAGATGCCCATAGGCAATAATCCCAAGAGTGACCAGAGTTTGTAATCAATGCCCAAGCAAAGATCGATGCTCCAAAGAGCAATGGGGATATACTGAAAAGTCAATGAAATCCAACACTGAAAAGCAGTGTCCAGAGACACTGTGAATCCACAAGGCAATCGCACTTACATCGTATGGTTCCATAGAACCAACACCGAATGGCGGTACTCGAATGGATATAAAAATAATCAAATAATACCAATATTGCATGTGCTCCGACCAGAGTCGTTGTTGCCAAGTACTGTAGAGTTGTGATCGATCACTCGCACAGATGCGGAACGCGCGAAACGGCA
This sequence comes from Allium fistulosum, assembly GCA_030737815.1. Taxonomy (NCBI): domain Eukaryota; kingdom Viridiplantae; phylum Streptophyta; class Magnoliopsida; order Asparagales; family Amaryllidaceae; genus Allium; species Allium fistulosum. The sequence goes on along the minus strand of CM060905.1, from coordinate 941,128,428 downwards.
AGATCCTTCCCAGAAGGATAAAGGCCCAGAGGTGCATGCCGAAAAATAAACTGCTCCATAGAGCAGGTGTCCAGAGACGGTTGCCCAGAGGCGTGGTGACCCAGAGGTCCAGTACTGGCCGCCCAGAGGCTAATGTGTCACTAACTTCTTGGAGAGGAACCCGTAAAGTGTTAACAATGAGTCCCATACCCCACGTTCGCACTAAACGGTTTCCTAACCAATAGCAAGCTCACACTCCAACAATAAAAAGTCTACCTCATATCATCGGTAAACTAGACCCAAAGGTCAAAACGATCAATCGAATAGGTCGGGGATTAACCGGAAAGAAAATACACACGGTTCCATAGGCCGGAGATTTCCTAACCGTTTAAGCACCTTTCCACTTCGCTCGACGTGCTAAAAAGTGAGTGTGAGATTTTTATTATAGAAAATAATGGTGTGAAACGGATTTATAATTGGTTTTGAAATCACTTTAAAACGGTCTTTTGAAAAGCCTCCTATAATGGAGTAATTAATTTAATAATTAAAAATAATATTATATAATAATTTTCAAAAGCCATTTTGGAGTGAAAAATTCTTTTAAAACCTTTTTATAAAGCCCGTGTACGAAATGCAGAGACAAATCTCAAAGAAATCGACGAAACCAGAAAATCATCAAAAATATTCTAAGTGTTTGTAAACAATCAAAAACAGTTGTGAACCCAAGTTCGGCAATTTATTTGGACCAGCAAACGTTGTCCAAATGTCATGAAAATTTGCAGGCATGTAGTCCAACATCCCTACTTTAAGATGCAAAAAGAATTTCTGGATTCCGACTTGAGACGAAGTGGCAGCGACGTTTCAAAGTTGGACCTAGAACAAGATTTACACTGTTTACAAACAGCGACCAGAGTTCAACTTCGACACGAAATTCGAAGTACCAAACGAATGCCGATGATGCCCAAATTTTACAGAGATGAAGTTCAAAACTCCTCCTTTCCAACGAGACCAAAAACGTCGAATTTCGACTTCGGATGCGATCGTGGCGGCATCGCAAAGTGGAGGTAAACAAATCTGGAAACAGAACTTAACATTTTTTTTTTCACGGGCTGCACCCATGGTACAGCCCTGGTGCAGCCCCAGCCCGCCTGGGCTGGGAAACAGACCCAACCCCGGGCGGGCTGGGTTGTTCAAGGCCCCAGCCCTCTTGGGCTGGGGACCAGACCCAGCCCGGGCGGGCTGGGTTCCACAAGACCCTAGCCCGACTGGGCTGGGGACCTGACCCAGCCCGGGCGGGCTGGGTCCTCCAAGGCCCCAGCCCGCCTGGGCTGGGGACCTAACCCAGCCCGGGCGGGCTGGGTCCTTACCCAGCCAGGGCGGGCTGGGTACCACAAGGCCCCAGCCTGCTTGGGCTGGGGACCTGACCCAGCCCGCCTGGGCTGGGGACCTGACCCAGCCCGACGGGCTGGGTCCTTATCCAGCCCGGACGGGCTGGGTGGGGGGGATGTGTGCCAGCCCACTAGGGGCTGGTCTGTTATTACTGTGCCTGGGTGCAACCCAGGCCTGTTTGGGCCCTCAGATTCAGTTTTTCTGCCCGTTTTCAGGCTATGCAATTCCAGCCAGCAGTTTTTTGGATTTTTAGTGATTTAGGACTGTTTTTTTCAAGTTTTGGCATCAAATTTTCACCAAAATTAACTAGCAATTATCACTAATAAGTATAACTAGCAATAATCACTAATAGATAGTAATTACCTTAATGAAGCAAATGATCAAATAGTTAGAGTGCAACAATCAAAGTAAGCCAAACTCTTCCAAAGCAAAAGATCAAGCCACTTCAAGGACCCAAAATCAACAAAAAAACAATAATTACAACAAGATGGAAGAGATAAAAAGAGGATTAGATAATAAGAGAGAGATTGTTTTCTCTAAAATTAAGCTAATCAAATTATGAAGAGAAGGAGAAGGGGAAGGAGCTTCTAAATGGAGGCCATTATTTTGTTTAGATCTAGGTTTTAGGAATTTATGAAGAGGAGGAGGGTTAGGGTTATGGGTTTAAGATATTATATAGGAGGGGGTTAGGCTAATGGGTTATGGTAAGGGGGTTTTAAACCCATTAGGACTTAGTTTATTTTCTAAGTTATCATGTGAACAAAATCCTAATAAGCATCCTAGTTTTAATTAAAACCATGTAATTATCTCATTTGGCCCATTAACCCATAATCACTTTTTATTTAAAAATTCTCCATTTCAACCCAAAATATTTTAATTTGCAAACCAATAGTAAATTTAAATTCCCGAAAATTTGTTTAGCCCCCTTTTTAACCTAAAGTCATAATTTTAATTCATTATTCGGTAATTGCAATCTCAGGGTTGTTACAGAATACAGGAGTACGTGATGAAGAATATGTGCCAGAATTTCCTCGGGGACTTGGGGGGCAGTCTGGATTAGTTGGAAACACTTGGTTGGCTGACATTATCAGGCGGACTATTCGCGGAGGTCTGACAAATAGGGATTCAGAGGGAGTTAACAAAAGTCCGTTTACCCGGAACATCAGGACAGCTAGGAATCCGTCCGATTTCAAACTACCCACTCTGGAAGTATACAACGGGAAGACGGATCCCACCGACCACTTGATGAGATACACTAGGCATATGGAAGTGCTGGGGGCAACGGAGGAGGTTATGGCCCGATGTTTCCCCTTGTACTTGACTGAAATTGCTGCTATGTGGTTTAGACAGCTGGAGGATGGATCCATTGGAACCTGGATAGAACTGGTGGACAAGTTCTTAAGTCAGTTTCGAGTTCACATAAAAAGGCCAAAGAACGTGATGACGCTAACGTCAGTCAAACAGGGGGCAGATGAATCGCTTAGGACATTCTTAACTCGATTTAATGCAGCAGTCGCTTCGGTGGATCGGCCAGATCCATCAATGGTTCTGATGGCTGCGTTATCAGGAGTTAGAGATAACTCGGATTTCAAAGTATCACTGGTACGGGACCCACCGTTGGATCTTGGGGAATTCTTTCATGAAGCTGAAAGATTTCTTCGACAAGAGGATGCATGTTTGGATGTGAGGTCAAAGGAAGTAAACATGACTAAGGATGGAGGACTACTCGGTGAAAGCTTAGGTGGGGGCAAGGATAAAGGGAAAAGGAAGTGCTGGGGAGAACCAAAGTTCTCCACTTACACAGGATTGAACGCAACGTTGGAGCGGATTTTCTTAGATACTCGAGATCGCCTTCCCTATCGAAGGCCATCGAGGAGGGAACCCACAGAACGTGAAAGGGCATCAGGAAGGCACCGTCTCTTTCATGACCTGGACGGGCATGACACTAACAGCTGCCGACTTCTAAAGGATATAATCGAGGAGCATATAAGGAATGGTCAGTTGCGACAGTATGTCGGAACTCGGAATGCGGCGGTGGAACAGGAGCAGCCACCGCCTACCTTGAACGACGAGGGCATGAGGCCCAGGGATGGTGGCCGATTGGTCATCAACTAATTTTAATGGTTTGGAATAAGTAACAAACTCTGGGCAAACGGTTAAATCACTTACTCATGTACGGGGTCTGAGATAACCCTCAGGCATGCTCTGAGATGATGGCTTACTGAGACGCCCGGGTTTGCGAAATCTGTTTTTTCCTTTGACTTGGACATTTGCTTTTTCTGGTTTGGTTTTGGAGTTTGGTTTGAACTCCCTGTTTTGCTCATTTTCTGGTTTGGATTCTGGTTTGGATGTTTGTTTTTTGGTATGGATTTTTGATATGGGTTTCTGGTTTTCTATTTTGGATTTGGATTTCGGATCGGATTTTGATTGGATTTTCTCTGGATTTTGGCTAAAAGGTCGTCGAGTATGGACTATGCTCGGCAAGGGTCCGGAGTGACTAGGATTCGGCTTAGGAATTAAGCCACGGCATTCTTCGACGTTCAGGGACACTGAACCATGAACACCATGGAATTACTTAATGTAGGTCGTCAAGTGTGGATTGCGCTTGGCAAGAACCCGGAGAGGTTACGGATTTGGATATTGGCTATGAATAGCTAAGGATTCGGACAAGGACACGGAGCGGTCCCGGATTTGGATATCGACCCGGAGAGGTCATGGATATGGTTATAGGTTATTGGATATGGATGGATTGGAACTCGGTAGTCGGGTTCAGATGGATGTGGAATTGGATAAGGACTTGGTTACTGGATAAGAATCAGACATCGACTCGGAACAGTCGTGGAAATGGATCAGGATATGGCCGTGGCACTCGGATAAGATGGCTTGGTAATGGATTGGATTATGAATCGGAAAGTATGGATGTGGATAACATACATACTTGGGATATTGGACTTGAGGCTATTCAAAACACACCTTTAACAGCAAGGCATGTTTTGGGGGGCAAGTGTTAACCCGCCTTTTGGCAAGGCCGCGGATAGATGGATTTAACTTAAATAACTTCACAACTATCGAGACTAAAGTATGATGAATTCGGTTTAAAATGATGAAGTTCACTTGAATATGTCGTTGGGAAAAGGAGTGGAGAAACTACATGGCTCGACCTAGGCAGTTTGGCAGATATCGCTCGGCATTGGGATGGTTCGGCATTGGAGGCTGTTCGGCATAGAGAGTTCGTCGTTCGACATAGAGGGATCATTCTGCACTGAACGAGTGCTCGGCATTAGAAGGATCGTTCGGCATAGAGGAATGTTCGGCACTGGATGAGCGTTCGGCATAGAGAGATCGTCGTTCGGCATTGGATGGAGTTTTCGGCATAAATCTCGTTCGGCATCTGGAGACGTTCGGCATTGGATGGATCGTTCGGCATCAAGGAGCGTTCGACATTGGATCGGTCGTTCGGCATACCTCACCTTGCTCGGCATTGCACCTCGCACCTCGCACCTCCATATCTTGGTACCTCGCACCTCGCACCTCCATACCTCGCACCTCCATATCTTGGTACCTCGCACCTCCATACCTCGCACCTCCATATCTTGGTACCTCGCACCTCCATATCTTGGTACCTCGCACCTCGATACCTCTGTACCTCGCACCTCCCAACGTTCAGCATGAGGAGATCGTTCGGCATTCACGCCTTGTTCGGCATTCAGCGTTCGACATCTATGGTTCGGCATATGGAGACCACTCCATTTGGGCTGAGGTACTCGGCTGCCAGGCCCACCAGGGAAGTCCAACCCATCTTTGTCTATAAATAGAGAGGCAGGGGCACAGTAAAAGGGGATCTTCTTTCTGCTCTCTTACTTTCTCTTTTCTAAGGCTAAGGCAACTCTGCCATTTTGTAACTGTAATCGATTATTACAGCAATAAAAAGCAAACTTCTGGAGTGGACGTAGGCCGGAGTTAGCCGAACCACTATAAAATCTGTTGTTCTTTACTGCTTTCATTTCAGTTTTAACTGTTCTTCACATTATTGCTCTCTACATACATTCTATCTCTGAGCTGTGATTGGTATTTGGTGCTTTCATCTGGATTTGGGGGTTAGTGACCAATTTTGGCGCTAACAATACTAAAAATTGAAATGTACATAACTTTTACATTTTAACTCCGTTTTCAACGAAACGAAAAGTAGTGTTCAAGTTATTACATCTATTTTTATAATAAAAGATAAAATTTATAATTTCAAACTTTTAAATTTTTAAGTTTAAAAGTCAAAGTTTGACTATTTTAACCAAAATTCACATTTTTAGGAAATATTAAATTTAGTCATATTTGGAATTCTAATCCACATACAAAATCAAAGTTTATATTTAAAATAACAAAATTTATTCTTTTTCATAAATAAAGCTTTTAAATCTGGAAATCAATTTAAAAATAATTGAAAAATACAGGTTGTTACAATAAGTCAGGAATGTCAGAAACGAGTTAAGTATACGAATATTGATTTGTATAAGCAATTGTTTTAACTAGATAATTGATTAGTCGACTATCGAAATTAACTAGTTATTAACATAGATATTTCAAAAGAATGTTTTAAAGTGTTAGACTACGAATTTTCTATCGGTTAGAAAATCTCCGAAAAATGTAATAAAAATAACCGCAAGCGCACGATGTATAATTTTAGTACGTGGCGAGTATGGGTCGATCCGCGGGGAAATGAATTGATTTTAAATACTACTCAATCAAATTAACCTAAAATTGGAAGTTGTTTTAAGCTAAAAATGTTAGACTAACTAGAACAAACTGAGCAGAATTATGAGATTAAAAGATAATTTAGAGGAAAATCCACTCTCATACTTCCACATAAATCAACACAAAATTTTATCTATGATCTCTCATTTTAATCTAAATAGAATTAGTGATGTATTTATCATAAGTATGGTCTATTTATGTTATTGATTAGCATAACTTAAACCATCAAATTTTAATACAACAAAAACCACTTTGTTAAATGTCATGAAAATGAATATGAAACTAAAACAAAATTTATTTTAAGCATGATCTATTTACCATTTCTGATTAGTAAAATAGAACATCAAATTTTGATTTTATTTTAATTCCATGATCAAAATCACTTTGTTAGATGTTAATGTAAATTGTGTGTATATTTGAGTAAGAATAGCCTATTTGTTATAAACAACATAGGCTATCAAATTCACTAATAAACTCACATTAAGAACTAACTATCCATGAAGCATAAAAAGAGATCATAAACAATAGAATATATCGAATCTACATAATTTAAGAGAGCTTCATTGCCCCTAAATTTAAGGGGTTTAGCATCTCATTTGTGTTATCATTTCAACACCTGTAAATTTCAACAAAGAAAAGCAAGCAAAGTAAGAGCTAATTAAAATAAAAAGAAAACTAAACTACTTGCATAAAAATAAAACTAATTGCAATGAAAAGAAAGCTAATCTATTAACATAAAATAGAAGAAAGCATGTAAATAAAAGTAAGCATGAAATAAAAGCAAGTAGAAAAAGAATAAAGAAGAGGCTTAGGAAGCCATTTTATTTTTTACTTAATTTTGTGGCTACAACTCATATGATATAATAAGAAGATTAAAAACTCCTTTACATGAACATAATAGGGTTATTTATACATGGCTAAAACCCTAATCCATATTTTAGGGGACTACCCAAAATGCCCTTTAGGAAGTGTAACCTCCAAGCAATCATTAGCAAGAAATTAATCCTCCATTAAATGTGAATGTGACTTTAATCCCCGCTAACATGTGCATTAGCTCTTAATTGTAGTTCATGGTTAGTGGGTAGGTGGGGTCCTCCATGATTTCATGAATTCTTTTATTTCTTCATTCCTTTGTCTTCTAAACTTTGTGCATGCATACATACATGAAGCCTCTTCCATTTTCTATCCAAATTCCTACAAATAAAAATAAAATGTGCAAGTGAATTTTCTCAAATTAAATTATACATGAAATTACCATTTTCCTCCATGTAGATGCATGAATGATGACTTGAAAGCATTTTTGAAATTTGGTTTTAAACATGTAAAAACACCCAATTATGACATTTATTTAAATAAAAGTAGATTAAATATGGAAGTAAAATTATGCACATTTATGTGCACATCAAATACCCCCACAATTATCTTTTTATTCGTCCTCGAATAAAGAAAAACTAAGATAAATCCACTTTCGTAGGGAGCACGGTTGCATTGAGCGTATGCAACAAGCCGTTAAACCTCTAGGTGTCCTTAGTAGGACGAGTGTTGTCTCGTGAGGGTTTTTAGCGGATACTACCCAAAAAATCCAAATGCAACATGAAAAATTCCTAAATGCAAGATTTATTTAAAAAGATATGAATTCAAGTTTTTGAAAATATTTACAAATGAAGGATTTACTTTTAAATTGACACGAGTAAGTTAAATATAAGTTTTTGTCATTATCAAGAAATTTAAGTCCTTTTACTCGTCAAAACTTCCAATAAAAAATAAGTTATCGTCACATTTAGACTCTAGTTTGGCTAGTTGTTTCGGTTGATAACATAGTGCGACTATGAAATGGATCCTTAGTTGATTATAATAGTTATTCAAAGTGGTATTTTTATTTCTTTTGAATAATAAGTCGAATCAACTAAGAGAAAATAGTGCTTGGATTTTAATTGCTTGCTCTCTCTATTTTTGAAAAATATTAACATTATTATTTACACACCTAACTCAGATAAACTGAGGCCAGTTATACTGATCATGCACTTCCTTTCGGGCTTACGTGAGAAGAGTACAGAGTGTGGCGAGTGTACATACTTGGGTATGAAAACATGACTTAAGTGGTTATTTTTATTAAATCTATTTACATGCACCTAACTCAGATAAACTGAGGCCAGATATGTCGATCATGACTGCCTTTCGGGCTTACGTGAGAAGGGTGCAGAGCATGTGAGTGCACACACTAGCATGTGAACACCTGACTCTAGGTGTTTATTTTTATAAAAGCTTTTTTTTGTTCGGTTTTTTATGAAGAGTGAGTTTTGCAATATCATCTTAGCACCACTTAACTTAGAAGATTGAAAATGTTATCGCCGTTACCGTAAATCAACCACTCTTTTAAATAAATATTACAATTAGGATATACTTCATTATCACCCAAGAACCTTCCTATATACTAGTTAAACCATAGTTACTTGTAATCAAACTTTATATTTATTTTTGTTGAGACAAATAAATTTTCAAAAATTTCAATTTAATAACCAAAAACATAAACTTATCCTATAGTGTTTCTTCAAAAGTAAATCAATATGCTAAAAAGAAAATTTGTTTTGAGATTTTTTGGTTTTTTTATGTTTTTAGTTTCGAAAAGAAAATAAAAGAAAAAAAAAAATAAACCATGAAAAATAAAAGATGAAGATGAGACTCCCCCCTCCCCCCACACTTGATTTTGACTGTGTCCCCACAGTCAATGCATGATATAATGAGTGTAACGGGGAAAAATATGTACATATTTACAAAAGAGGATTAACATATCTTACTGGACGTCGTATGGCTCATGAAGAATCATGAGCTCCTCCTCTCGATCACTTGGTAATTCCAAGTATGGTTTCAAGAGATAACCATTGACTTTGAAAATTGTTTCATCCCTAGGGTTTTGTATTTCTATGGCACCATGTGGAAAAATAGTTCGTACCACAAATGGTCCGGTCCATCTTGATTTTAATTTCCCAGGGAATAAGTAAAGTCTAGAGTCATACAAAAGAACTTTTTGGTTTGGCAAAAACATTTTTCTTAGGATAGACTTATCATGAAAAACTTTTGTTCTTTCTTTGTAAATTTTCTCTTTTTCGTACGCATCGTTCCTAAGTTCTTCTAATTCGTTGATTTGCAATTTTTTATTTTCGCTAGCTTTCTCAAGATAAAAGTTTATGTTCCTAATTGCACACAGTGCTTTATGTTCGAGTTCGACGAGTAAATGGCACACTCTACCCTAAACTAAACGAAATGGGGACATCCCAAGGTTAGTTTTAAAAGCGGTACGGTAAGCCCAAAGCGCATCCATTAATTTTTAAGACAAATCTTTATGATTTTTATTAACGGTTTTTTCCAAGGTTTATTTGATTTGGCGATTTGAAACTTCAAATTGATCACAAGTTTGAGGATGATATGGAGTGGATAACTTATGGGTTATCAAGTATTTCTTCATTAAAGTTTCAAATGATCGATTGTAAAAATGGGTTCCTTTATAGCTTATTATTGTGCGAGGTGTGCCGAACCTCGAAAAGATGTTTTCCTTAAGGAATTTCACAACAATTCTATGGCCGTTGGTTTTACACGAAATGGCTTCAACCCATTTGGATACGTAGTCGACACCAAGGAGAATGTATGGATTTCCAAAAGAGTTTGGGAATGGTGCCATAAAGTCAATACCCCAAACGTCAATGATTTCGATCATAAGAATGGGGTTCAAAAGCATCATATTTCATTAGGAGATTTCTTCCTAACATTTGCGGCGATCGTAAGTTTTACAAAATTCAAATGCATCTTTAAAAAGCGCAGGCCAAAAAAACCACATTGAAGCACCTTTTCCGTAGTTTTCTTCGGACCGAAGTGTCCACCACAAGCTTGGTCATAACAAAATGAAAGAACACTCAAGATTTCACATTTGGGAATGCAACGTCGAATGATTTGGTTGGAACCGTATTTAAACAAGTATGGATCATCCCAATAGAAGTACTTGACTTGGGAAAGAAATTTATATTTATCTTGTTTCGACCAAAATGAAGGAGTTTCCTTAGTGACTAGATAGTTCACTATGTCGGCATACCACGGATAGACAAAAATAGAAAGGAGTTGTTCATCAGGAAAGTTCTCGTTGATCGATAAAGAAGATGGTGTGTTTGGAAGACGAGACGAGTGATCAGCAATGACATTGTCGGATCCTTTTTTGTCTTTGATCGTAAGGTCAAATTCTTGGAGTAACAGGATCCAACAGATCAAATGACACTTAGCATCCTTTTTAGCGAAAAGGTACCTAAGAACGGAGTGGTAAGTGTAAACCGTAATGTGTGAGACAATCAGATAAGGTCAAAAAATTTCGAGCGCAAAGACTACTGCTAAAAGCTCCTTTTCAGTAGTCATGTAATTGAGTTGAGCATCGTTAAGAGTCATACTAGCGTAGTAAATGATATGAAGGATTTTTTGATGCATTATTCTAATACAGCACTAATGGCAAAGTTAGAAGCGTCACACATTATTTCAAATGGAAGATCCCAATTAGGTGAGCAAATATTAGGAGCAGAAATGAGTTCGTTTTTGAGACGTTCAAAAGCAGAAACATGATCGGAATAGGAGTCAAATGGAATATCTTTTCCAAGAAGAGTCATAAGTGGTCGAGCAATTTTACTGAATTTTTTCGCAAAGCATGGATAGAAACCAGTGTGCCCAAGAAATAAACGAATATCCTTGACAGATTTGGGAATGGATAGATTCACAATTACATTAACTTTCGCTTTATCTACCTCAATGCCTTTGTTTGAAATGAAATGCCCAAGGATAATGCCGTATTTGACCACGAAATGGTATTTTTCTAATTTAACGTTATGTGTTTGTCCTTGCATTGTTTAAGAAAAAATTAAAGAATGGTGTAAGCACTCAGAAAAAGAGTTTCCAAAGATAGAAAAATCATCCATAAACACTTCAAGAAATCGTTCGATCATATCAGAAAAGATGCTGACCATGCATCTTTGAAACGTAGCAGGAGCATTGCAAAGGTCGAAAGGAATACGTTGACACACAAAAGTGCCAAAGGGACACATGACAGTCATTTTCTCTTGATCTTCGGGAGCGATTGGAATTTGATTAAAGCCGGAATAACCATCAAGAAAGCAATAGAATTCATAACCGACTAATCATACAAGAATTTGGTCGATGAAAGGAAAAGGGAAGTGATCCTTACATGTTGCAGCATTTAGTTTTCGATAATCAATGCAAATACACCAACCTGTTTGAGTACGAGTTGGAATGAGTTTGTTAGAATCGTTCTTGATAACGGTAAATCCATACTTTTTAAGCACGACATGAATTGGGCTAACCCAAGAACTATCAGAAATGGGGTATATGATTCCGTTATAGAGAAGTTTAAAACTTTCATCTCGAACCGCATCCTTCATTTTTGGTTTAAGCCATCGTTGCACATCACGAACTGGCTTGGCATCTTCAATTATATGGATGCGATGTTGAACAAGAGCAGGACTAATTCCCTTTATATTGATGATCGACCATCCAATTACTTCTTTCTTTTTTGACGGAACTAAAAGTGAGGAAGCTTCTTGATCAAGAGAGAGAGAGTTGAAGAGATATTACATAAAACATTTCATTGTCACCTAAGTATGCATACTTAAGGTGATCGAGAATGGGTTAAAGGTCCAACCTCGGGGGTTTCTCAATCAAAGAATTAGGTGGAAATTCTGATTCTATGGTAAGGGGATCAAAAGGAAGCGCAATTTCCATTTCGTTAGGCTCGTCTTGAAACATTTATTCATATACGGTTTCACGTTCGTTGTTAAGGTTAACTGTTTCGTACTCAAAATTTTCTTGAATGAAGCTAACTTTCAACATTTGGTCATGTGGTTCATTAGATTGATTTCAAGATTAAAGATGTTAAGATCCAAATTCATGTTTCCAAAAGAAATTTTCATCGAACTGTTTCAACAATTTATTAGAGAATTCAAAGTAGCCAAGAAAGGTCGGCCTAAAATCAATGGAATTTGACTCATCGGGTTATTTACAGTTTGAGTCTCCAAAGTGATGAAATCAACGGGGAATATGAATTGATCGATTTTGATGAGTATGTCCTCGATTTCTCCCATGGGTTTCTTTATCGAATGACTGACAAACTGAATAGTTACTTCCGTCGGTTTTAGTTCACCCTAGCCAAGTTGCTGGTAAATTGAAAAGGAATCAAATCAACGCTCGCACCCAAATCGAGAAAGCATTTGCTTATAGCTTTGTCTCCTATCGTGCATGAGATAGTTGGACATCCATGATCTTTGTATTTTACGAGAATTGATTGAGATAAAACTTCGCTAAGTCCGGCGGCTAAGAAAACTTTCTTGGGTACATGAGTGTGTCATTTTTGGATACATAAGTCCTTGAGAAAATTATCGTAAGTTGAGACTTGCTGAACGATATCAAGAAGCGGGATGTTAACTTTCACTTGTTTGAAAATTTCCAACATCTTTTTCATTTGGTCGGTGTTAACCCAAAAAATGGATCAACACGCTGGGTTGAATGTGAAAGCATCGGCCCTGTTCTTACAGAGCAATAATATAGAGAATAAAATGTAAAAGTGCGGAAATAGAAAGAAGACAAGAATTTTTATAGTGGTTCGGCTGTTCATGAAGCCTACGTCCACTTTATAGTTTTTATTATTGACTGATTGTTGTTACAAAGTTAGCCGGATTACAAAGCTCTTGAATATCCTTAGCTAGATCAAGTCTCCAATGTTAGAGTTCACGGAAGAATCACAGTGAACCCTTTAGATGAATGTTGTGAGGAAGGAGAAGAATGAAGAAAGCTTTCTACAGAGTTTCCGCAACTAGTCTAGAAGATCCCATTTATGTTGCAGGTAGGATTGTATTTATAGAGGTTGTGGAGCTGCTGGGCCAAGCCTGTTCGCCAAATGGTTGCATATGATCACAGGAGGGAACAATGGAAGTTCTACCTCGACCCGAGCCAGAAGCATAGATCACTAGCGATCCTGGATTGCTAGCAATCCACAAGGTATGCTAGAAGGTGAGCCAACTCCTTAGTATCCTTCTCCTGTCTTGTTCCATGAAGGTTGATGCCGCTTGATGAAATGGTATGGATTGCTAGCGATCCATAGTATATGGATCACTAGTGATCCATATACTTAGACTATTTTTGGACTCTGCCTCCTGGATAGCCTTTGTTGTCCTGTGTTGATGTTGTTCATGTAGTTTCATGGCACGTTGCTTTGTTTTGATGACGGTTTACTTGCTAGTTGTATTTAGCTGCTGATTGGACTAAACGAATGCTTATCTCTTGAGTTAACTAACTTGGAATCTCATCAAAATTAATCATTGTTCCTACCATATAGATTGAATCATGATGCAAGAAACTCGACAAACTTACGACTTAGTACCATCGATTTCTAGCGATCCATAAGCTATGGATCGCTGGCAATCTATATCCTTGGAGTACTTTTCTTTCCTTTTCCTTTGACTTCCTTTGGCTTCTTGTTCTGGTCCCTTTAGTTGGCTTCTGAGCAATTCTGACTCGATCAAGTTGTCTCGGCATCTAGTGGATTTTCCCAGGTTTAAAACCCGGATAGCATTTTCACCCCAAAGTATGTCTTCATCGAAAACAAGTCAAGCTCTGGAAGTAATCACTTTCCAGTTATGCTTGTTGAATTTAATATAGTCATGCTAGTGCCACACGAATTTGGATTAGACTAGACCGTCGCTTGCTAAGTTTTGCGCTGGACTGCCACTACTTGTCACGAAAGACCAAATTTCACACTATGGCTTTCTGGAATGCCTTAAAGTAGTATATAAATTTTTCCAGGCAAACTTGAGGTCAAATACGAGCAATTCTATGGATCGCAAGCGATCCATCTTGATGGATCACTGGCTGTTAGCTCCAAAATTGGTCACTACCCTCGTTGAGAAAGATTGTGTAGAGATACAAGTGATGAAGATAAATTAAACAAGGAAGAATATGCTAATTTAAATGCAGAAAGTAAGAACACCGGATTTATAGTGGTTCAGCGTAATTGCCTACATCCACTTTGAGGATAGACTTTATTGATCTTCTTAATGATTGATTACAGATACAATTCGTGGATCAAATGCTTGAATTCAATTGCTAAGTAAAGAAGATGAGTCTTGAAAATGGCAGAGTCTCCCCAGTGTTCTCCAAAAAAGGTCCCTTTTCACTATGCCCCTGCCCCTCTATTTATAGACAAAGATGGGTTGGACTTCCCAGGTGGGCTTGGCAGCCGAACACCTTGGCCCAAATGGAGTGGTCGTCGTATGTCGAACTAAATAGGCCGAACGGTTGGATGCCGAACCACACTCTCCATGCCGAATGAAGCGCTTGCTGCGTGGGAAGAGTAAAATGAATATCAATCGAAGCCGAACGTGCCTCTGGCCGAACGAAGCGTCTGGACGAATGATACCTTTGGCCGAATGAAATTCTTAACCGAACGTTGTCTCTGGTCGAACAATGGCACTGGCCGAACGATAGCTTTAGCCGAACAATGCTTCTGGCCGAACGATGTCTCTGGCCGAACGAGAGCTTTAGTCGAACAATGCTTCTGGCCGAACGATGTCTCTGGCCGAACGAGGGCTCTGGCCGGACGTTGCCTTTAGCCGAGTAATGCCTTTGGCTGAACGATGGTTCTGGCCGAACGATAGCTTGTGATGAACAATACAGCCATGCCGAGCAATTGTACACGCCGAACGTCTTTTGATGCCGAGTGCTCCTGGATGCCTAGTACTCCTGGATGCCAAGTACTGCTGTATGCCGAGTACCTAATTTCCTGGTCAAATCTCCAGGAAACACTTGCCCCCCAAAGTGTATTACGTGACTGAATCGTGATACGCTTTGAATTACGTATCCTCCATTTTTTGTTTCAAATCCTTGACTTAACCCCAGTGGAGATGCCTTCTTGCGAATACCAGCGGTTGAGGCGTGTGCCGATCATGGTATAAATGTCGAACGGGGCATTCGAAACCGAGCGCTCCTTAAGTGACGATCGTCATTGTATGCCGATGTCGAACGAAGCGACTTTGACTGGTTCCACCAGATGTAGCCTTTTCGACTTCCTCTTTTTCCCTATAAAAGCCATCACCTTCTTCCTTCTTCCCTTTTCACACTCCTAACGCCTCTGCCTTGCACCTGCTGAAGCTCCTAGTTAACATTCTCCAACGATTCGTCGATTCTTTCCAAGTCTTCAACCTACCAACTAGGTATCGATTCTTCCACCTAAATACAGTCTTTACGCTCGAACTCCCTAATTGATGGGGTAAGTCGAGCCTTGACTAAAGTATCTAAAAAGTTGCCAGAGTCACGCGGTGAGGGTGGAAGGAAGAGTGAGTAGAGACGAGCTTTCTAGGAAGCTGTTGGTAGACGTATTGTGGTTCGACATAAATCTCTTGTGCCGAACGAGATTGGAGGAGGAAAGAGCATAGGAGAAGTAGGAGATGGTTAGGGGCGTCGAATGGTAAGGTCTGGTATGACTTGCCAAACGAGCCGCCCTCGTAGTTCAGTGTGGATGGAGGAGGAAGATGGGAATGAGGTCGCTGCTAAGGGAGGTGTGCCGAGCGTTGTCTCGGCCGAACAAGGTTTTGGCCGAACGATGCTTTGCCGAACAGCCACAAACGCCGTATTACACTTAGGCCGAACGAACATAAATGCCGAACAACACTAAGGCCGAACAATACAAATGCCGAACTACACTTAGGCCGAACAACACAAATGCCGAACTACACTTAGGCCGAACAATATAAATGCCGAACTACACTTAGGCCGAACAATACAAATGCCGAACCAAACCTAGCCCGAACAATACAAATGCCGAACCATGCAGATGCCGAACAATTGTAACTGTCGAACAGCATAAATGCCGAACCACAGTTCACCGAACGATTGTGAATGTTGAAAACCACTTTGGCCGGACAGAACTTAGCCGTACGTGCCGAATGATACCTTTTGCCGAGCAGGAATTAGGCCGAACACTTATTAACTATACCTATTCATACAGCAAAACAAGAACCAGGACCTAAGCATACTAGCATATATGAAACTGACCCGGATCACTAACTTCCTAGCTTTAGTAGACATAAATCTGAACTTAGATTAACATACGTTCTCTGAATCTGGAACTGTAATCACCACAAGGCGGGCTTTTTGAGACGGTCAGCGATGACGGTCTTCGAAGGCGACGATTCGAAGCTCACTTTCGTATCTTTGTAACTTTAGATTCTCAATGCTTATACACGACTGCTTGCACTAGTTTCACACACCACGTGGGGGGATACTCATGCTGTTAATTCTAACATTGAACGTTTTTCAAGTATAGTTTTCATAGGCGCTTAGACAAATTCATTATTTATTAGGGATGTCTAAAAAGTCTAGCTCCACCACTATATCTGATAGGCCTGGGCCGTCATCAAGGCAAGAAGTCGCTGATACTTCAGATCCGTCGACTTCCCCTGCCCATAACTTGATTCCTGATGCCCTGGAGGCAACAATTCTCTTAGACTATCCGATAGACTCACAGGATTCGAAGATTAATGAAGTCGCACTTCGACGAATATGCTCCATCCACGGGATCCCCTTCACCGATGTGTTGGTCCCGTCGCGACATGATCGTCCTCACCTGCCCCCAGTCGAATATACCGCCTGTAACATGTTCATGTGCTGGATGGGCAGCGTGCCTCCATTCAATTTATTTCTTCGGGACGTGTTGCAGTACATAGATATTGCCCCGTCGCAGCTGCATCCAAACGGTCACGCGTTTATATACGGGACCTACCTACTCTTCATGGCCGCCTTCTCTAGGCCTCCAACTTTTGGCGACATCAGATATATTTATATGATCAAGAAGCGGAAAGATAGCCCCTCCTTCATGTTCCTCGAGTCGTACCACAAATGCCAGATCTTAACCGGAGCATGTAGCAAATTCGCCCTGTACAAACATGAATGGTTCTATGTGCGTTTCCCTCCTGGTTTCGCGAGGAGATGGGTCGAAGGCAGTAAGTCTCTTCGCTGAGTTATCATTCGTGTTCAATCAGAGCTATGCTTTTTCTAACTCCTTGTTTCATCTTTTCAGGCATTAACCCGCGTCCTGAGGGCCGAGGATATTCTGAGGCCGTCGAAGCCATTACAGCTCTTCCTGCCGAGCAACGAGACATCCGAACCCTCCTTTCAAATGAATCACTGTCGAGGTTCAGACTGTTAGCAAGTGGTCGCCGGATTAGTCTCCCGAAGGGAGTTTCCATTCCCAAGCCAGCATTCGGTAAAGGGAAAAAACAAGCTGGATCGTTGTCACGCCATACTCCCGATGTGCACGAAGAGGGTGAACACAAGGAGGATGAAGCTCCTGAGACTCAAGGCGAGAATGTGGGTCCGCTTGGAACCCGGCGGTCGAAGTACACGACATTGAAACGTCATCCTCCCCTTCGAAGGGAAAGAAGAAGTTGACATACAAGAAACGGAAGGAGAAAGTTGGCGGAACTTCAAAAGTTACACTCATCCCGTTAGAGAAAGAGGCTTCTTCACAGCATATGGAAAGTTCTTTAAGGGGTCTGTCGAACCTTTCCATCCCCGACGATATACTCAATTATGGTTTTGACGATCCTGAAGTCTTCAAGTTTCCTTCGTCCGCTAGTGGCAACGCGGGAGTTCAACCCCCAGTCCAGGGAGACAACACTCCGATCAGTAAAGATAAAGGAACCGGTCCATCGGGGGGAACACTAGGACACACACGCACACACGCCCTTCATCATACACTTCAAGATTTTCCACTACCCTGATTTTTCTTAACTCGTTGTTATTTTTATCCTTTGCAGGTGACATGGGGCGCTCCCACGGAATCAATCGCCTCCACGGCTCTTCTATATTTCACCATCTCGGACGGGATTCAGGCTCGGGTAGATGCAGGGACAAAGATGATTACGAGGATCGAGACAACCGTCCTCGTGATTCGTCTTATCGAAAGAAGACATATTCCCAATCTTCACAGTCCCGTGATCCTCTTCCTCAAACTGAGCCGGATAGAGAGAAGCCTTCACAGAAGGGGTCCAAACCCGATGTTTCCCGAGAACAACACTCCGGTTCATCGAGTACAAGGCAAACTCGGGAGCATCGAAAAAGAGCATAATTTCAAAGCCTCCTCCCCCTACTCCCACGGTTGACCCAACTGTAGCAGAGAAGATGGTCGATCTTAAGGCCAAATTCCCTAAAAATATGCTTTGATGGTCTGAAATTCCTCCCAGCTATTCATCATATCCCAGGGCACGTGAAGTAGAGTGCCATTGCCTATTACAACGACGTCTATGTTCAACATGACGCATTTGTACACTTGGTCGAAAAAATCTCGGAGGTATCTGTTGAGCGACAATATGAAATTGATTGTTTGAAATTGGAAGCTGGCTGTGACAAGAACATCATCAAGCATCAAGAAGAAGAGCTCGCTTCGTATAAGTCGAAGCTTGACGCCGCGGAGCAAAGTGCAAAAGATACTACCGAGGCCGTCACTCGTTTAGAGATGACCTATAAGAAGGAACTCGACGAAGCAGTCCAGCGCATCGGAGCCCTTGCCTTAGAAAAAGATTTTATCCAAAAAGAAAGGGATGTGCTGGCCATACAAGTCAAAGAGTTGAGAGAATTACTCTCTAAGGAGAAAGAGGATAAAGTAGCCTTACCCACCTAGCTTCCTCTCTTCTTATGAACTGGTGTGCCTTTGAGTAAAAACGCTCTAGCGTAGTCGGGGGTTTTCCTGCCAACCAGTCTCTAAATTCAGAATCCGGATCCACACCTCGCATCACATCCATTAGAATTGCATGATCATTGGGATTACTGACTTCAGTCGCCGCAACATGGAATCTTTGTAAATATTTATTCAATGACTCCCCAGGATTTTGGATTACACTTGATAGAGACATCATGTCCTTTGGACAAGTAGTGTGTATCCTGAACTGCTCAATAAACTTCTTTGCCAACTCCTCGAAACTGGATATGGACCGCAGAGGAAGTCGGGTGAACCACATTGTAGCGATCCCAGATAGAGTAATTTGGAAGCATCTACACTTGGTTGCATCATTTGCTCTAGCTGAATCCATCATCCACTCTTACCTCATGACATGCTGTCTGGGATCAGTCCTTCTCTCATAAGCAGGGATAGTTGGCATACTAAACTTTCTCGGTTATGCTGCATGTAGGATAATGTCTGTGAATGGAGTATGACTTCTTGACACTCCCCAATCGTCATTTGACAAGTCTTGATTTTCTTTCATTAATTTCCTGATCATGGCTGTCAGGTCTGGTGTTTGTATAGAAGGTGGAAGGTTAGAGTCTGTTCTACGTGACTGTCCATGATGATGCCTCCTCTCTTGGCGATCTACCAAACGCGCATCTTGAGGTTCGACATCGTGAACGTTTTGATGGTCTGGGCCTCCAGCCTCCACCTGCACTCCAGCTCCTAAGTTTCCGGCTCCGACTTAGTCACGGTCTCCAACTGTTCGAACAGCAGCGCCTGCTTGAGCAGTTTCAGTCTTACGGCGTCTACGCCTGGGAGGTTCATCAGAGGAAGTTAAGCTGTCGGATGAGGAATAAGGAGCGGGATTGCCCTCAGCATTTTGTTGCTGCTGTTGAGTGAGTTGCGCCATCAGGTTGGCGTTAGCTTGCATCTGCTCTCCTAGTTGTCTCCTGCTTTCCCTGATTTCTCTCATCAAGTCATTGAACTCTATCCTGGTGACAACTGGCATTTGGTCCTGGGCGGTAGTCCATACGCCTGGATTCGCTTGCTGATTGCTAGGTCCTACTTGTTGCACGCTAGCAGTCTCATGGGAATCCGCATTATGAGAAGCTGACCTGGTTCGTGGTCTTGCCATTGTAGAGTTATTGGTACGAACTCTGAGTAGAATCAACGGACGTCCTATCAATGAGTCGGATCTTCTTTGGGGGATTTGTTCAATCCAGTAGCTTCAAAGCAGATCCTTGAGGTCTGAGAATTCAATTCTCGGTGAAAGCACCAAAGTGTTAGCACCAAAATTGGTCACTAACCACGTTGAGAAAGATTGTGTAGAGATACAAGTGATGAAGATAAATTAAACAAGGAAGAATATGCTAATTTAAATGCAGAAAGTAATAGTGGTTCAGCGTAATTGCCTACGTCCACTTTGAGGTTAGACTTTATTGATCTTCTTAATGATTGATTACAGATACAATCCGTGGATCAAATGCTTGAATTCAATTTCTAAGTAAAGAAGATGAGTCTTGAAAATGGCAGAGTCTCCCAAGTGTTCTCCAAAAAAGGTCCCTTTTCACTATGCTCCTGCCCCTCTATTTATAGACAAAGATGGGTTGGACTTCCCAGGTGGGCTTGGCAGCCAAACACCTTGGCCCAAATGGAGTGGTCGTCGTATGCCAAACTAAATAGGCCGAACGGTTGGATGCCGAACCACACTCTCCATGCCGAACGAGGCGCTTGCTGCATGGGAAGAGTAGAACGAATATCAGTCGAAGCCGAACGTGCCTCTGGCCGAACGAAGCGTCTGGTCGAATGATACCTTTGGCCGAATGAAGCTCTTAACCGAACGTTGTCTCTAGCCGAACGATGGCTTTAGCCGAACAATGCTTCTGGCCGAACGATGTCTCTGGCCGAACGAGAGCTTTAGCCGAACAATGCTTTTGGTCGAACGATGTCTCTAGCCGAACGAGGGCTCTGGCCAGACGTTGCCTTTAGCCGAGTAATGCCTTTGGCCGAACGATAGCTTGTGACGAACAATACAGCCATGCCGAGCAATTGCACACACCGAACGTCTTCTGATGCCGAGTGCTCTTGGATGCCGAGTACTCCTGGATGCCGAGTACTCCTGGATGCCGAGTACTGCTGTATGCCGAGTACCTAATTGCCTGGTCAAATCTCCGGGAAACACTTGCCCCCCAAAGTGTATTACGTGACTGAATCGTGATACGCTTTGAATTACGTATCCTCTATGTTTGTTTCAAATCCTTGACTTAACCCCAGTGGAGATGCCTTCTTGAGAATATCAGCGGTTGAGGCGTGTGCCGATCGTGGTATAAATGCCGAACGGGGCATTCGAAACCGAGCGCTCCTTAAGTGCCGATCGTCATTGTATGCTGATGCCGAACGAAGCGACATTGACCGGTTCCACCGGATGTAGCCTTTTTGACTTCCTCTTTTTCCCTATAAAAGCCGGCACCTTCTTCCTTCTTCCGTTTTCACACTCCTAACGCCTCTGCCTTGCACCTGCTGAAGCTCCCAGTTAACATTCTCCAACGATTCGTCGATTCTTTCCAAGTCTTCAACCTACCAACTAGGTATCGATTCTTCCACCTAAATAGAGTCTTTACGCTCGAACTCCCTAATTGATGGGGTATGTCGAGCCTTGACTAAAGTATCTAAAAAGTTTCTAGAGTCACGCGATGAGGGTGGAAGGAAGAGTGAGTAGAGACGAGCTTTCTAGGAAGCTGTTGGTAGACGTATTGTGGTTCGGCATAAATCTCTTGTGCCGAACGAGATTGGAGGAGGAAAGAGCATAGAGAAGTAGGAGATGGTTAGGGGCGTCGAATGTTAAGGTCTGGTATGACTTGCCGAACGAGCCGCCCTCGTAGTTCGGTGTGGATAGAGGAGGAAGATGGGAATGAGGTCGCTGCTAAGGGAGGTGTGCCGAGCGTTGTCTCGGCCGAACAAGATTTTGGCCGAACGATGCTTTGCCGAACAGCCACAAATGCCGTATTACACTTAGGCCGAATGAACATAAATGCCAAAAAACACTAAGGCCGAACAATACAAATGCCGAACTACACTTAGGCCGAACAACACAAAAGCCGAACTACACTTAGGCCGAACAATATAAATGCCGAACTACACTTAGGCTGAACAATACAAATGCCGAACCAAACCTAGCCCGAACAATACAAATGCAGAACCATGCAGATGCTGAACAATTGTAACTGTCGAACAACATAAATGCCGAACCACAGTTCACCGAACGATTGTGAATGTTGAAAACCACTTTGGCCGGACATAACTTAGCCATACGTGCCGAATGATACCTTTCGTCGAGCAGGAATTAGGCCGAACACTTATTAACTATACCTATTCATACAGCAAAACAAGAACCAGGACCTAAGCATACTAGCATATATGAAACTGACCCGGGTCACTAACTTCCTAGCTTTAGTAGACATAAATCTGAACTTAGATTAACATACGTTCTCTGAATCTGGAACTGTAATCACCACAAGGCGGGCTTTTTGAGACGGTCAGCGATGACGGTCTTCGAAGGCGACGATTCGAAGCTCACTTTTGTATCTTTGTAACTTTAGATTCTTAATGCTTATACACGACTGCTTGCACTAGTTTCACACACCACGTGGGGGGATACTCATGCTATTAATTCTAACGTTGAACGTTTTTCAAGTATAGTTTTCACAGGCGCTTAGACAAATTCATTATTTATTGGGGATGTCTAAAAAGTCTAGCTCCGCCACTATATCTGATAGGCCTGGGCCGTCATCAAGGCAAGAAGTCGTTGATACTTCAGATCCGTCGACTTCCCCTGCCCATAACTTGATTCCTGATGCCCTGGAGGCAACAATTCTCTTAGACTATCCGATAGACTCACATGATTCGAAGATTAATGAAGTCGCACTTCGACGAATATGCTCCATCCACGGGATCCCCTTCACCGATGTGTTGGTCCCGTCGCGACACGATCGTCCTCACCTGCCCCCAGTCGAATATACCGCCTGTAACATGTTCATGTGCTGGATGGGCAGCGTGCCTCCATTCAATTTATTTCTTCGGGACGTGTTGTAGTACATAGATATTGCCATGTCGCAGCTGCATCCAAACGGTCACGCGTTTATATACGGGACCTACCTACTCTTCATGGTCACCTTCTCTAGGCCTCCAACTTCTGGCGACATCAGATATATTTATATAATCAAGAAGCGGAAAGATAGCCCCTCCTTCATGTTCCTCGAGTCGTACCACAAATGCCAGATCTTAACCGGAGCATGTAGCAAATTCGCCCTGTACAAACAGGAATGGTTCTATGTGCGTTGCCCTCCTGGTTTCGCAAGGAGATGGGTCGAAGGCAGTAAGTCTCTTCGCTGAGTTATCATTCGTGTTCAATCAGAGCTATGCTTTTTCTAACTCCTTGTTTCATCTTTTCAGGCATTAACCCGCGTCCTGAGGGCTGAGGATATTCTGAGGCCGTCGAAGCCATTAGAGCTCTTCCTGCCGAGGAACGAGACATCCGAACTTTCCTTTCAAATGAATCACTGTCGAGGTTCTGACTGTTAGCAAGTGGTCGCCGGATTAGTCTCCCGGAGGGCGTTTCCATTCCCAAGCCAGCATCCAGTAAAGGGAAAAAACAAGCTGGATCGTCATCACGCCATACTCCCGATGCGCACGAAGAGGGTGAACACAAGGAGGATGAAGCTCCTGAGACTCAAGGCGAGAATGTCGGTCCCGCTTGGAACCCGACGGTCGAAGTACACAACATTGAAACGTCATCCTCCCCTTCGAAGGGAAAGAAGAAGTTGACATACAAGATACGGAAGGAGAAAGTTGGCGGAACTTCAAAAGTTACACTCATCCCGTCAGAGAAAGAGGCTTCTTCACAGCATATGGAAAGTTCTTTAAGGGGTCTATCGAACCTTTCCATCCCCGACAATATACTCAATTATGGTTCTGAAGTCTTCAAGTTTCCTTCGCCTGCTAGAGGCAACGCGGGAGTTCAACCCCCAGTCCAGGGAGACAACACTCCGATCAGTAAAGATAAAGGAACCGGTCCGTCGGGGGGAACACTAGGACACACACGCACTTCATCGTACACTTCAAGTTTTTCCATTACCCCGATTTTTCTTAACTCGTTGTTATTTTTATCCGTTGCAGGTGACATGGGGCGCTCCCACGGACTCGATCGCCTCCACGGCTCTTCTATATTTCACCATCTCGGACGGGATTCAGGCTCGGGTAGACGCAGGGACAGAGATGATTACGAGGATCGAAACAACCGTCCTCGTGATTCGTCTTATCGAAAGAAGACATATTCCCAATCTTCACAGTCCCGTGATCCTCTTCCTCAAACTGAGCCGGATAGAGAGAAGCCTTCACAGAAGGGGTCCCAACCCGATGTTTCCCGAGAACAACACTCCGGTTCATCGAGTACAAGGCAAACTCGGGAGCATCGAAAAAGAGCAGAATTTCAAAGCCTCCTCCCCCTACTCCCGCGGTTGACCCAACTGTAGCAGAGAAGATGGTCGATCTTAAGGACAAATTCCCAAAAATCCGCTTTGATGGTTTGAAATTCCTCCCAGCTATTCATCATATCCCAGGGCACGTGAAGCAGAGTGCCATTGCATGTAACAACGACGTCTATGTTCAACATGACGCGTTTGTACACTTGGTTGAAAATATCTCGGAGGTATCTATTGAGCGACAATATGAAATTGATTGTTTGAAATTGGAAGCTGGCTATGACAAGAACATCATCAAGTATCAAGATGAAGAGCTCGCTTCGTATAAGTCGAAGCTTGAAGCCGCGGAGCAAAGTGCAAAAGATACTACCGAGGCCGTCACTCGTTTAGAGATGACCCATAAGAAGGAACTCGACGAAGCAGTCCAGCGCATCGGAGCCCTTGCCTTAGAAAAAGATTTTATCCAAAGAAAAAGGGATGCGCTGGCCATACAAGTCAAAGAGTTGAGAGAATTACTCTCTAAGGAGAAAGAGGATAAAGTAGCTGCTCAAGAAGAGTCACAACGATATTGCGATGAAATCGTTGCTACACGGCTCTTGAAAATGAAGCTTGATGATAAACTTACTAGAGTTGAAAAAATGAACGACGAAAACCGTGAGGAGGGAAAAAGAAAAGCTTCGGAGGAGATTGACTCTCGCCTCGAAGCAGCTGCAGAGGCCGGCAGGGAAGAGGTCAAGTGCATGTTTAACACGCTGATTGCCGAGTATGGCGCTCGTGTCCTTATGCATCGTGACTTGACATTCCTAGGCAAGGGCTATCTTGAATCCCTAGCTGAGGCCTGGGAAGCTTTAGTGAAGATTAGAAAAATCGAGTCGGGCTCTGAAGAAGTCGATGAGGATGCTCTGGTGAAGGAATTTCTTAGAGGGAACGAGCCAGCGGACTTATCTGCAGCTTTGGCACTTTATAGGAAAGGCTCTTCCCCACCAAAAGAGAAAGACGACGAAGCTGGCACATTCGGGGCTAAGGCTGTAGCTCCTCATCTCACTGCTCCTCCTCCTGCTCAATCGACCATTCGGCCGACACTTGACCCATTCGAGCAGCATGTCGGCTACGATCCAGAAGATCCTGGGCTTGGCGTCCACGTGCTATCCCTTATTTTAGAGGGTGAGACTCCATGCGCAACTGATAGCCAGCCAGAACCCGGTACGAAACTCTTCTTCTAGAAGTTAAAAGATATGCCACTTTCTGGTAGCGGTTATTTCGTCCTGATGCTCATTCTTTGTGTTTTCTATGTAGGCTGGTCTGATTCCGAACCGACTCCGAGGAGAGATGACACCAAGGAGAAGGCAGAGAAGAGCAGTAATATCGCTCATGCGGGCGTAACTCCCAGCCCTGACGCTCAGGTGATCGTGGCGCTAGATGATGACAAGCTTGACACTTCATCTCCCGCTGAAGGGAGTGATGAAATCGAGATCACTGGCGCCTCCGAACATACTTCGAAGATGAGCATTAAAGAGCATCTCGCCGAAGAGGAGAAGAAAAAAGTCGAGATCAAAGTTGAGCCTGAAATACTTGAACTCACCGACCCGCGGAACAGACCTTTGAAGATCATTCTCCCTGGCAGGTCCAAACCGCTGGATGCTCCTTCTCCTACTCCTGACTCTGCTTCTTTAGCAAGCAAGAAATCCAAGAAGAAATGTGTGGGGGAGGAGTCATCGTAAAAAACAAAAGAAGACAAGAAGAAGAAACCGAAGAAATAATCGCTATACTCGTTCAACGAGTTTTTGCTTAAGTCTTGTAACTACTTTTATCTTTTGTCTCCGTAGTTTGTGTAGATAGATTTCTGACTCCATGTTTTGGAGGAATAACTGTATAACCTCATTTTGGACTATTAAATAAAGTTTAGTTCCTTAGCCGTTTGAACGATTCTTTTACTTCTTTAGCTTTCTAAATAACTGCGGTCAAAACTCAAGCACTTATGTGTTGCATATTTCCCAATCCATTCTCGCATTGTTCGAACATTCTTCGGAGTGGCATACTTCTTGTTCTACATTTCTTGAGTACTTAGAACTTTTTCTAAATTCGCGTTCCAGGGACTTATAGTAAGTTGATCCGCATTCAGGGGATTCGGAGATTGAGATTGTTTATACTCTAGTTCGCGCTCTAGGGACATAGAGTACTCCGGTCCGCACTCAGGGGACTCGGAGATTGAAATCATTTATACTCTAGCCTGTGCTCTGGGGACTTAGAGTACTCCGGTCCGCACTCAGGGGACTCGAAGATTGAAATCGTTTATACTCTAGTTCGCGCTCTGGGGACTTAGAGTACTCCGGTCCACACTCAGGGGACTCGGAAATTGAAATCATTTATACACTAGCCCACGTTCTGGGGACTTAGAGTACTCCGGTCCGCACTCAGGGGACTCGGAGATTGAAATCGTTTATACTCTAGTCCGCGCTCTGGGGACTTAGAGTACTCTGGTCCGCACTCTGGGGACTTGGAGATTGAAATCGTTTATACTCTGGTCCGCGCTCTAGGGACTTAGAGTACTCCGGTCCGCACTCAGGGGACTCGGAGATTGAAATCGTTTATACTCTAGTCCGCGCTCTAGGGACTCAGAGTACTCCGGTCCACACTCAGGAGACTCGGAGATTGAAATCGTTTATACGAGTTCGTACATCGTACAGAATAATGTAGTTCTAGTAATTCATCACCCGACTATGAGATATAGAAACATTAGTAATTCATGAAAAATACGGCTTCAAGCCTTTATTAATGAAAAACAACTAAACTGCCTGATTACATGGCTAAAAAGAAACTAATTGATGACGGAACGAAAACATATAGGAAATAACTATGCCCAAAATAGGAAAGAAAAATGCTAAATGTAATAATGTCGCAAATGTTCACTGTTCCACGCTCGGGGGAGTGTCACGCCATCAACGGTCGCTAGCTTGAATGTTCCCTCTCCAAGCTTCCGTTTAATGACGTATGGACCTTCCCAGTTGGGATTCATACGTGATGGTACCGGGAAAACTCGTTTCAGAACGAGATCACCCACATCAAAAATTCTGGGACGGACTCTGCCGTCGTAATACCGCTTGACTCGGTGCCTATGTGCTGCCGCCCTTAATTCAGCCTCTTCGCGTTTTTCATCGATGCAGTCCAGTGATTCCAACAAAAGATCCTGATTTGTCTTAGGATCATAATATGTCACTCGATGTGATGGAACCTCAAGTTCCACGGGTATAACGGCTTCCGAGCCGTATGCCAAGGCGAACGGAGTGTGGCCGGTCGCGGACTTGTGGGTAGTTCTATAAGCCCATAATGCTATCGGGAGTTCATCTACCCACTTGCCTCCGACTTTCTCCAAACGCTTCTTCAGTATGGACTTGATTACTTTGTTAACGGCCTCGACCTGTCCGTTAGCTTTTGGATGCGCAACGGCGCAAACTTCTTCTCAACGCCATACTTTAAACAGAACTCTTTGAACTCTCTGCTTTCAAACTGTGTCCCGTTGTCCGTAATGATGGTGCGAGGGAGGCCAAAGCGGCATATAATGTTTCGTACAACGAAGTTAATGACCTTCTTAGAGGTGATTGTGGCCAAAGGTTCTGCCTCAGCCCATTTTGTGAAATAGTCGACTGCAACTATCGCGTATTTCGCACCACCTTGGAATATAGGCAAAGAGCCGATTATGTCGATTCCCCAGATTGCAAATGGCCAAGGACTAACCATTTGTGTGAGTTCTGCTGGTGGAGTCCTCGGGATTTTCGCATATCTTTGACACTTGTCGCACTTCCTTGTGTAGTCCGCGGCGTCCCGATTTACGGTTGGCCAATAGTATCCATAGCGAATGATCTTTTTTGCTAGTGTTTGCCCCCCAGTATGGTCACCACATTCTCCTTCGTGAACCTCCTTCAAGACCCGATTTGTCTCATCATGTGCGATGCATCGTAATAAGGGGACCGAGAACCCCTTTCGATACATTAGTCCATCCTGCATCACATATCGCGCGGCCTTTCGAATTACCTATCGTCTTTCGCTCCTTTTTTCTGGTAAAACCCCGGTCGTTAGGTATAGTTTGAATGGGGTTATACACGATTCCCTCTCGATTCTTGTTTCCAACACAAAGTCAACTTTCATCGCGTCTATGCTTGGAGCATGCAAGGCCTCAACGAGAAATAATCCCATTTGCTGAGCATGGTCAGTGCTTGCAAATTTCACTAATGAGTCGGCTTCTTTGTTCTGTTCAAGCGGGACGTGCGAAATATCATAATGCTCAAGGTTAAACAGTAGTTCTTGAACCAGAACTAGGTACGGAGCAAGCTTCTGTCCCCTTGCTTGGTAATCTCCCCGCACTTGGTAGACCACCAACTGCGAGTCACAAAAGATTTCAACTGATTTGACTCCGAGTTCTCCAATGATTTTTAAGCCAGCAATTAGTGCTTCATATTCGGCTTCGTTATTTATGGCCGAGAAATCGAGCTTCAAAGAGTAACAAATCGATCGATTTTCCGGAGTTACAAGAACTACGCCCGCGCCGGAGCAACGGTCGTTTGATGCCCTATCGGGGTATAATTCCCATCGAAAGGGGGGCATGACGTTGTGACTATCTGGTTCGTCAGATACAGTAAACTCAGCGATGAAATCTGCTAATGCTTGCCCCTGTATGGCTCTCCGTGGCAAGTAGGCGATATCGAACTGGCTCAACTCGATATTCCATTTTAATAATCTCCCAGAAGTTTCTGATCGTTGGAGTACCTACCGTAGGGGCTGGTCGGTATAGACACTGACTGAGTGCGCTTGAAAGTATGGACGCAACTTCCGCGATGCAATCACCAAGCAATAAGCCAACTTCTCGATTTTAGGGTAATTTATTTCTACCCCCGTTAAACGCTTGCTAACGTAATACACCGTCTTTTGGATTCGGTCCTTCTCACGGACCAAAGCGCACTTATAGCATGTGGGGACACGGCTAAGTACACGTACAACATCTCATGGTCCACTGGCTTTGACAGCACCGGAGGACTCTCTAGATGCCTTACCAGATCCCGGAATGCTTCTTCACAGTCAGATGTCCACTCGAAATTCCTCTTCCCTTTCTTTATTATATCAAAGAAAGGAATGCACTTGTCCATGGCTCTGGATATGAATTGACTCAACGCAGCCACTTTCCCGTTCAAGTTTTGCACTTGCTTTATAGTTCTGGGCACTTGCACATCTCGGATAGCTTGAATCTTTTCTAGGTTAGCTTCAATTCCCCTTGCGTTAACAATGAACCCCAAAAACTTCCCTGACGCAACGCCGAAGGAACATTTCAGAGGATTGATCTTCATCCCGTAATATCTGAGTATATCAAACATCTCCGCTAAGTCTCGAATGTGGTCGTTTGACTGTCGTGACTTCACGAGCATGTCATCCACATAGACTTCCATCGTTCTACCTAGCTGGTCTTTGAACATTCGATTAACCAAACGCTGATAAGTCGCTCCTGCGTTTTTCAATCCGAAGGGCATTACTACATAGCAATATAGCCCGACATCTGTGGTGAAACTGGTGTGTTCTTGGTCTGGAATATGCATCAGGATTTGATTGTAGCCCGAGTATGCATCCATGAATGATAACAACTCATGTCCTGCGGCTGAGTCGACCAGCCGATCAATCCTAGGCAATGGGAAACTGTCCTTGGGGCACGCTTTGTTCAAGTCGGAATAGTCTATGCAAGTTCTCCATTTCCCATTCGCCTTCTTCACCAGCACGGGGTTCGATACCCATTCGGGGTAGAGGGCGTCGCGGGTGAACCCATTGGCTTTGAGTTTGTCCACTTCCTCTCTGAGAGCAGCGGACCTCTCTGGGTCCATTCCTCTCCTTTTCTGTTTAACTGGGACGTATTTCGGGTCTATGTTCAACATATGACTCGTAATGGCGGGAGAAATCCCGCACATATCAGAATGCACCCAGGCGAAAACATCAAAATTTGCCCGGAGGAAATTACTAAGGTCTTCAGTCATTGCTGGGCCGAGATGCGATCTGATCTTCAATACTCGCGATGGGTCGTCTCGGCTAACGGAAATGTCAACTGTTAATTTTGTCGGTGCTGCCTTTTCTTCCCTGGGTTTCTCATCGTCGTCTCTCGGATCTATTTCTCTAAAGATCCAGGAATTATGCCCGAGCCAGGGCTCGGGCACTACTTGTCAATTATCCGTATTAAGGATGCGGACGGGATTGTCCGCAACCTTTCCTTTCTCCCTCCGATGGGCCTCTCGGAGCTCAGCCACATAACAGGCACGACCAGTTGCTTGGTCACCATGAACAACGCCTACTCCTTTATCAGTTGGGAACTTCAAGGTTAAGCACCACGGGGCTAATGTTGCCCTAAACTCAGCCAGGGCCGGTCGGCCCAAGAAAACATTATACGGAGAATCCACATCCAGAACTACGAAGGGTAGGATTTGCACCCTCCGACGTTCGCCCTGTCCCAGTTCAACCGGTAACTCAACATACCCCACCGCATCGGTTGCTACGCCATTAAAGCCATGTATACGAGCTTTAGAAGGTTTCAAATACTTCGTTTCCATCTTCATCTGGTCGTAAGCCTTCTTGAAGATGATGTTGACAGAACTTCCACAATCAATCAAAATTCTCTTCACATAAGCCAGTCCGATCGTCGTAGATATAACCATCGGATCGATGGTTGGAGCCTCTACTTGGTCAGCATCTCTGTTTCTGAACACTATATCGTCTGTCATTACGCGCTGCTGCTAAGCAGGGGTCCCATCCTCCACGTTCGAACAACACTCAAAATCTGCATGCTTCAAGGAACTCGCATACCGCTCCATCTCTTGCCAATTCTTATCCGTGGGGTGAGGTCCGTCGATGATCGTGTTTATGACTAGTCTACCCACAGTTCGGGCAGGCTCCTCGGGATGACACGGAGCTGGTGCACGACCTGGGTTGGATGTTCCCTGTCCTCCTTCCTGTGGATTCTTCACAAACTCCTGTAACTTCTTCTGCCTGATCAACTTCTCTATAGCATCGTGTAGGTGTCTGCACTCTTCCGTATTGTGCCCGTAAGTCTCATGGAAGCGGCAGTATTTTCCAGTCCGCTTATGTTCCTCGGTTGACTCTTTTGGACGTGGCTTCCTGTACTGAAAGGTATTGTAGGTGGTTAGGTAAATGTTCTCAAGAGACGCATTCAGCGGGGTATACTCGTTGTAGCTTGGAATTCTCGGCTTCCACTTCCCCGCTTCTCTCTTCTTCCCTTGATTTCTTCCTCCGTACTCCTTAGGCTGCCCAGGCTTGTTCTGGACATTGACTTGGACTTTTCCCGAGTTGTCTCCGGACTGCTTCACAGCAATGTTGCTTTTCACGGACTCCTGGACAGGTCCCGGTGCCTTATCTCGCCTTACCCACCTAGCTTCCTCTCTTCTTATGAACTGGTGTGCCTTTGAGTAAAAACGCTTTAGCGTGGTCGAGGGTTTTCCTGCCAACCAGTCTCTAAATTCAGAATTTGGATCCATACCTCGCATCACAGCCATTAGAATTGCATGATCATTGGGATTACTGACTTCAGTCGCCGCAACATGGAACCTTTGTAAATATTCCTTCAATGACTCCCCAGGATTTTGGATTACACTTGACAGAGACATCATGTCCTTTGGACAAGTAGTGTGTATCCTGAACTGCTCAATAAACTTCTTTGCCAACTCCCCGAAACTGGATACGGACCGCAGAGGAAGTCGGGTGAACCAAATTGTAGTGATCCCAGATAGAGTAATTGGGAAGCATCTACACTTGGTTGCATCATTTGCTCTAGTTGAATCCATCATCCACTCGTACCTCATGACATGCTGCCTGGGATCAGTCCTTCCCTTATAAGCAGGGATAGTTGGCATACTAAACATTCTCGGGTATGCTGCCTGTAGGACAATGTCTGTGAATGGAGTATGACTTCTTGACACTCCCCAATCGTCATTTGACAAGTCTTGATTTTCTTTCATTAATTGCCTGATCATGGCTGTCAGGTCTGGTGTTTGTATAGAAGGTGGAAGGTTAGAGTCTGTTCTTCGTGACTGTCCATGCTGATGCCTCCTCTCTTGGCGATCTTCCAAACGCGCATCTTGAGGTTCGACATCGTGAACGTTTTGATGGTCTGGTCCTCCAGCCTCCACCTGCACTCCGGCTCCTAAGTTTCCGACTCCGACTTGGTCACGGTCTCCAGCTGTTCGATTAGCAGCGCCTGCTTGAGCAGTTTCAGTCTTACGGCGTCTACGCCTGGGAGGTTCATCAGAGGAAGTTAAGCTGTCGGATGAGGAATATGGAGCGGGATTGCCCCCAGCATTCTTTTGCTGCTGTTGAGTGAGTTGCGCCATCAGGTTGGCGTTAGCTTGCATCTGCTCTCCTAGTTGTCTCCTGCTTTCCTTGAGTTCTCTCATCAAGTCATTGAACTCTATCCTAGTGACATCTGGCATTTGGTCCTGGGCGATAGTCCCTACGCCTGGATTCGCTTGCTAATTGCTAGGTCCTGCTTGTTGCAAGCTAGCAGTCTCATGGGTGTTCGAATTATGAGAAGCTGACCTGGTTCGTGGTCTTGCCATTGTAGAGTTATTGGTATGAACTCTGAGTAGAATCAACGGACGTCCTATCAATGAGTCGGATCTTCTTTGGGGGATTTGTTCAATCCAGTAGCTTCAAAGCAGATCCTTGAGGTCTGAGAATTCAATTCTCGGTGAAAGCACGAAAGTGTTAGCACCAAAATTGGTCACTAACCTCGTTGAGAAAGATTGTGTAGAGATACAAGTGATGAAGATAAATTAAACAAGGAAGAATATGCTAATTTAAATGCAGAAAGTAATAGTGGTTCAGCATAATTGCCTACGTCCACTTTGAGGTTAGACTTTATTGATCTTCTTAATGATTGATTACAGATACAATCCGTGGATCAACTGCTTGAATTCAATTGCTAAGTAAAGAAGATGAGTCTTGAAAATGGCATAGTCTCCCCAGTGTTCTCCAAAAAAGGTCCCTTTTCACTATGCCCCTGCCACTCTATTTATAGACAAAGATGGGTTGGACTTCCCAGGTGGGCTTAGCAGCCGAACACCTTGGCCCAAATGGAGTGGTCGTCAAATGTCGAACTAAATAGGCCGAACGGTTGGATGTCGAACCACACTCTCCATGCCGAACGAGGCCCTTGCTGCGTGGGAAGAGTAGAACGAATATCAGTCGAAGCCGAACGTGCCTCTGGCCGAACGAAGCGTTTGGCCGAATGATACCTTTGGCCGAATGAAGATCTTAACCGAACGTTGTCTCTGGCCGAACGATGGCACTGGCCGAACGATAGCTTTAACCGAACAATGCTTCTGGCCGAACGATGTCTCTAGCCGAACGAGAGCTATAGCCGAACAATGCTTCTGGCCGAACAATGTCTCTGGCCGAACGAGGGCTCTGGCCGGACGTTGCCTTTAGCCGAGTAATGCCTTTGGCCGAACGATGGTTCTGGCCGAACGATTGCTTGTGACGAACAATACAGCCATGCCGAGCAATTGTACACGCCGAACGTCTTCTGATGCCGAGTGCTCCTGGATGCCGAGTACTCCTGGATGCCGAGTACTGCTGTAAGCCGAGTACCTAATTACCTGGTCAAATCTCCAGGAAACACTGGCGATCTAATTACTTAGGATTTTTTTTATTTTTCGTGTTCCTATTTAAACCTATCGAGCCGACACGTTCCATTTTTGTTTTATGACCCGAGCTTTCCTCTACGACCTGAGCCATCGTCTTCTAGCGATTCGACCAACTTTGATCAAGCCCTAACATCGGCCATCTCTCCAGCACCACCGATCATTGACCCTACCGTTGACTCCGTAACCTCGCCGCCATTGTTTCCAATCCCTTCTAGCCGCCGTCAAACAATCCCAAACCTAGCCCATTCGCTTCCAGAGGTCATTGTCGATTCACTGATTAGGTCGCTAGATCGAGATCTTCGACCGTCCTTGCCTCTTGATTACTGATTCAAGATGGTTTTGCTGATTATGCCATTCGTTTATTGATTTGGCAATGGAGTTGTATTCGTGATGTTAGTCGGGAAAAGTCCGAGTTGATTGCAATTTAATGAAGAAAGATAGTAAATAGAGTCTTGAGTTTTTCGTGGAATGACATTCGTGTCTTGCCCCGATGCATGCATGTTTTGCTGTCTTCGTCCATTGAACCAGAATTGACTTGTGCCAGGTCACATTGCTGATATCGCACGACTAATCATGAATTTGTTTCGCCCTTCTGGGGGATTCGGGTCTATTTTTTTTCTTTTGCATGCACGGTGTACCTGTACTAGAAGGAACTTTCCACGTCGTTTCGGACAACGGATCCGTTATTGATCGTTGACCAATAATGGGTAAGTGTACATGAATTAGTTTAAAAAAGAAAGCGATACGGGAAGTCCTTTCCTCTTGCAGCTGTGAACGTACTATCTACACGGGATAGAGCGTTTGTAGTGTTCAGGACACCGAGCCCACCACCGATAGATAACACACTGCACTCACCCCGGTACATACTTGTAATCCGACATATCGGTATGAACCGATATTTCTTTAGGATTCAAGTGTAGTGGGGGAATGCTTATTTTAGAGTGCAATTATCTGATCGTTTCGGACGCAAGTCCTGTTGTTTAGAATGAAGTACCCTTCTTCTCACCGTAAGTCTGGTGGAGAAAGTCCCACGCTTTCGAAGGCTAGCTAGTTCTAGTCGGTCCAGTCCTGGATCAAACTCCTCCTAATTTTAGAGTTCTTCTCAATCTGCCGAAAAGAGCCTCCTTCGATATTTCTACTAAAGTCTTGCACAACATCCTCATGCGGCATGGCATTTTGGAGGAAGACATGACCCTCCTAGAGAAAGATGAATTTGGTTATATGCCGCCTTTGGGATTGTGTTGCGACTGTTGAGCAACTTATCCCAATTCAAAGCTCAATACTTCTTTGTTAGGTGTCCTGAGAGATTCAATCGTCTCTTGACAATAGGGGGTAAGTTCATTTTCTCACTTATAGAGCTCTGATATGTTGCTATGAGATTTTTAACAAGTCAAATACTTTCTACAGTTATTCCGAGGCCGAACAAGGACTTATCTCTCGATGAAACTTTCCGGACCCTGAAGACTATCGATGCCGAGGAGAGATCAGTTAAATTCTTGTTGACAGACGGAAACCTGCATCGATACGGGTTGTTGCATCTGGGGAGATCTGCAGTCCCAGTCGAGGTCTCATTCCCTTCTTGATCTAGGATATTTACATGATACACTTCTTCATCTCGTGGTTCCAAAGAGGGTGTTTTTCAAGAGAGAGAAGGCTTGTCCGGCGAGTCAGCTGAAGAGACTCGCGAGGGAAAAGACATTGTGACCGAAGCCAGTTGGCCGGGTAGGATGCCCCTGATCTTGGAAGAAGAGGAAGAGGAGTTTAATCAAAGAGAAGGCAAGGCTGAGATAGACATGGAAAATGAGGAGGTTGAGACTGGGAGCAGTAGCGATGAGTCCTCCTCCAGTGACGTGATGATTTCTATACAGAATCCGATGATGGGGATTCAAAATCATGCGACGAGAGTCTGGGGATGAGTCCCATTAGTCAAAGCTCGGCTCCCCCCAAACATGAGGTGTAAAGATGATGCTCCAGAAGTT
The DNA here is from genome assembly GCA_030737815.1 of Allium fistulosum. Lineage (NCBI taxonomy): Eukaryota > Viridiplantae > Streptophyta > Magnoliopsida > Asparagales > Amaryllidaceae > Allium > Allium fistulosum. Next base: position 941,092,397 of record CM060905.1, on the reverse strand, counting down.
AGACGACGTCGGGATTCTCCGATTAAAGATTCTGGCATAGACTTCGGAGATTTGAAAAATGTCTACGTCGATTTTGATGCGCTCATGGGGGAAGACTTCAAATTTGAGGAGGTATCTCCTCATCAGAGCCATGTTGCGCCCAAAATCAGTTTGATTCCTTCCACGATGTCTTCTCGATCTGGTTTGTGACGTCGTTTTATGCTCTCCCCCTAAACAAAATACACGTTTCACTAGGATTACACTCACTTATACACATATGTTTCAAGTTTATTCTCTATTTCTAAGGATTTTTATTTATTCTTGATGTCAGATACAATGAGGGGAGGCGGCCTTTTATGACGATTCTGAGGAATTTACCTACGCTCAACGCTGGTCGAAACGATCTTCCGGCCGTCACCAGCCTCGCGAAAAAGAAGAGGAATGGAGAAGACGAAAAGATTCAGAAGCTGAAGCTCGTCGTCGAGTTGAGAGGGAACGGGGTCGAGTGTAGAAAGGCCTATACGAGAAAAGAAAGACTTTCGATGAGCGAGAGGAGCGGTCTAAAATGTCGAAAGTTGATCGTGGTTCTCATTCTTTGAAACAACAAGCCTTCGCTCCGGCCGCCGCTTTAACCGGTACTGAAATCCCTGCTACTTCTATCTTTGCTCCATCTCCATCTCAAGTTTCCTCGTCTCATGTGACGCTTGCCCCGATTCTTCATGCCCGCACCAAAGATCTTCCTATGTTCTTTCGTCTGGTCCTCCCAGGCTTGATAAGGCGCTCCCCGGGTGGTTTCTAAGGGGAGTTATATTTGATCGCAATCCTCATACTGTTCGCAAAGATACATACATGCCCCACCTCCACGCAATCCAGAATGATTTAGAGCAGGTCGAGGGGTAAGAGAAATTGTGCAAACAACTGGCGGATAGGAACCACAATAACTATAAATAAATCCTCTACTTTGAATCGGAGAAGGATGACTTCAAAAAAGCGTTGGCGGAACGTGATTCCAAAATCAAAGGGCTTGAGGAAGAAAGAGACGCGGCGTTTCAAGAGAGAAAGAACAGCGTAGGCTTGCTGAAAGCGCTAAAAGAAGCTCATGAGAGAATAGAGATCGTCTACAGGGATGAAATTAAGAAGGCTCATGTAGAAGAAGCCAAGTTGAAAGAGGAGGTGGCTGCATGCAGCACCACAATTGAGGCCCAAAAGAAGACCATTTCCGACCATGACCTAATCGTAGAGGGGCATAATAAAAAGATTGTGGAATATGAAGAAGTCATGAAGTCTTGCGATAAAACCTTCTCCGACCAGGCTGAGATGATCGCCATGCCCTAGGATCGAGTCACAGCTTAGCGCCAATAAGGCTCGTGTCGAAGTTAAAAAGGTCGTCGTTACGGCGGATTATTTTGAGCTTCAGAACTCCTTCGAGAGAAAGATGGAGAAAATGGATGAGACCATCTTAAACTTTTATGTCAACTCCCTATTGCACCAGGAGAGTCTCAGTTACTTGGGCCCTAAATTCCCGCGGACTCTCACCGTGGTTTGGGAGGAAATCCTGACCGGCTTCCGTGATAATAGGAACGTTTATACCAAGCCAGAGCTAGAGAATGCATATCTCAATGAAGAATCAAAGAAAGCGTTAGTAGAAGGCCGAAAGATTATGCGAATCGAAAGGGAAAAGGAAGCTGCTGATGTTGCCACGGTGGTAACTGATGAAGCGTTGATGGAGCCTTTTATTTCCGGTCCCGCCGAACCATCAGGGCAGCCTTACGATCCACCGATAAGTTCTGGGCTTGAAGCTTCTCTATGTGTTGGGTAATTGTCCAAGGAGGGAGAGGGTGGTGAGTATAAGGTTGACATTCTGGGTCACTTCTCTGGTGCAGGTAATCTCCTTTTTTCTCTTGGGTTCGAGAACGTTCAACTCACGCTTCAAGAGCAGGATGAATTTACCGCGTTCATTTTTTATCTTATAGGTCTGTCTTCCTTCACCAATCCACTAGCTTCCTTGGTGCATGGACTTGTCGCTATTTCAACTTCGTCCGTGCTCGTTTCTATAGCTGCTCAGGTTGCCATGTCTGTGTCCGGCTCGCAGCCGGGGCCGGAGTTCAAGAGAATTTCCTTATTACATGGCTTAGATGATCCTTCCGTATCTTTGGAGCTTGACTTCACGGCGGCCGAAGTATGGGAGTAGGAGATTCAGATAGACCAGCCGTGAAAATCTCAATAATAATTGGTAGCCATCAAGAAGGAGAAAGTTGAAGCGATAAAGTCCTCTAAGAGCTCCCGTAGATCTCGGAAACGTAAGACTAAAGGGGAAGCCTCTGAGAGTGTTAAAGAGCAGGAAGAAGACATCAGCGCTGAGGAAATAGTTGACATTACTGGTAGTGATACTACTCCCGAGGCGAAGCAGAAACTTCAGACGAAAGGTGGGAAGGGGAGTGGCAGAAAAAGGCGTTAAAGAGTTTGGATGGTGATTGATCTGATTCTGAGTCATTTTGCACTTTTTTGTTCAAGTGCAGAGTCTGCACTCACTGTTTTTGTTGCGTTGTCTGTACTTTTACTTTATTGGCCAGTATTGTGTGGGTATGGCCCCATGTTTTGACCTTGTACAGAAAAATAGTTATAAGTAATAAATTGCTAACATTTTGACTATAACTTCACTTATCTGCTTATTTGTGTTTTATGCACTCATGTCTTCTTTGTTTACTTCTATTTTATTTTGACTAGTCCTTTGATTACTGCCAAAATTCTTTGTTTGAAGTGACAGAACTTGTGAAGTGTTTTTTTGTGTATTTCTATTTAAGCACCGGTGTATGCCCTTCCGTTCAGAGGGCTGTTTACTTCGAACACTTGACAAACAACCGGTAACTTACGGTTTGAATAGTTTACATACCTAAACTTGGAATAAAACTAAGTTACGATTTGGTTTCTTGTAAGTTTCATAACTTTAGTATACAGTCTACGGTGTGTAACATACGTATGTTGGAAATGTGCATAAAAATGTAACTTGAGTGCAAGGTACAAATTTATCAGACTAACTATTAAAGAATTCAGAAACACCCTTCGCGTAAATGAATAATCTTTGCAAATTTTGTTGTTAAACCACTTATCGCTCCTCAAGAATGTGAGTAAATACTTATGCACATTATTTCTTAGGGTTTTTGTAATCTTCAAACACGTGCTTCATTGCTTAGAGCATGCACATTGTATAAGTTAACTATAAATAGCTAAACGTTATCAACGTTGAATTTTATAGCTAATCATGGGGTGTCAGCAGTTGGAGTTTTCTGCCGGTTTGTAGCACTTTGATTCCATTAGACTCGTGCCCGTTACTCCTGATAATGGGAGCGGGTTGACCCTAGTCATTCCTGTTATGAATAATTTTCCCAGTATTGTCGGGGCAATTCTGGTACTTAAAAGTGTGTGCGGCTTTATGGGATGCACGACTTTTGATACTTCTTGATGTTGCATATCTTCGGGCAACGTGAGAAGTTTATGTTTTAAGAGCGTGATTTCAAAGCTCGAAAAGTTGGTGCGCGGCTTATGGGATGCGCGGCTTTTGATACTTCTTGATGTTTCCTATCTTCAGGGAACGTGAGGAGTTTATGTTTTTAGAGTGTGACTTCACGGCTCTAAATGTTAGTGCGTGGCTTATGGGATGTGCGGCTTATTTATTTGAGCCTTCCCGATGCTACCGGGGCAGCAACGGTTCTTAGAAGATGGGGATTGGGTTCCGCCGATCCAACATTTTCAGTCGATTTGCTTCCATCGACCTGGCGGGTAAGTGGGTCTACCTGAGCGTGATTCCACTTTCTCATGTAGCAATTGAATGGTTTTGAGTCGATTTGACCTCGTCGACTCAGCAGGTTACTATTATGCACACAGTTTTGTTGGTTCAAAAAGTGAATTAATTTTATTAAGAAAAGTTGGGCAGGTTTTCACCAATTTACAATGCCCCCAGCATCTGAGGACGGCTTATTTGCTAAAAAATAGAAAGCACATAAGGTAGTTTTCAGGTGAAGTAGCGGCACATCGATTAGTTATTCCATGCTCTGGGAATTTGGATTCCGTCGATGGTCGTCAATTTGAAAGTTCCATCCCTTAGCTCTTAATTGATCACATATGGCCCTTCCCAGCTTGGTTCGAAGGCTCCCGACATGGGATAGACTCGTTTGAGGACGAGGCCTCCCACGTCGAAGGTTTGGTTATGAACTTTGGAGTTGAAGTATCGCACGACCCTTTTTTGGTGGTTGGTGGTCCTCACCTCGGCTTCTTCCCTCCTTTCGTCAATCATATCCAGTGATTCAAGTAGGAGCCGCTCATTTTGCTTTTGATTTAAGTTTTTCCTTCGATGAGAGGGGACTTCACGTTCGACGGGAAGCATTACTACAGAGCCATATGCCAATGCGAACGGAGTGTGACCGGCTCCGGTTTGTGGGTCGTTCTGTAAGCCCATAGTGCGAGTGGAAGTTCATCAACCCAGTTCCCTTTTGCTTTAGTTAGCCGCTTTTTTATAGTGAACTTGATGATCTTGTTTATTGCTTAACTTGCATGTTTTCAGGCGGATGAGCGATTGCGAAAAAGCTCTTCTCAATTCGGAAGCGTTTGCAGAAGTCTTTGAACTTAGAGCTTTTGAATTGGGTCCCATTATCAGCGATAATTTTCTATGGCACACTAAACCTGCAAATAATGTTTTTAGTAACAAAATTAATGGCTTCTTTGTGGTAAGATGGCCAGTAGTCCCACTTTATCCCATTTCGTGAAATAGTCAACAACAACTATAACGTATTTGGCCCCTCCTTTAGCTATTGGCAATACGCCAATCAAGTCGATTCCTCATATTGCAAATGGCCACGGGCTGACCATCTGCGTTAACTCTATTGAGGGAGTTCTTTTAATTTTGTCGAATCTTTGGCAACGATCACACCGTCTGGCGTAATTTACTGCATCACTGTTTATTGTTGGCCAGAAGTACCCATACCGGAGAAATTTCTTCGCAAGGGTTTGCCCCCCAGTATGGTCTCCGCATTCGCCTTCGTGCACTTCCTTCAGGATCCGTCGAGCTTCGTCTTCGGTCACACATCTAAGAAGGGGGGTGGAGAATCCCCTTCGGTAAAGTATTCCATCTTGTATCATGAATCGCGGCGCCTTCCGGAGAAGCTTTTTTCATTAATTCCGGTCGATTGGAAGGGTCCTTGTAAGTAAGTATTCCTTGTTTGGCGTCATCCATGTTGCAGTTTGGCGGTGGTCTCAAGAATCAAGTCGACATCCATTTCGTATATTCTCTGGGCAGTCAAAGTCTCAACCGGGAGTAGTCCCAATGATTGAGCTTCTCCGGAGCTTGCTAGTTTAGCTAAGTAATCAGCCTTAGTGTTTTGCTCCTACGGAATGTTAGTTATGGTATAATGTTTAATGTCACCCGGAAACTCCTGTACTTTAGATAGATATGGGGCGAGATTCTTACCTTTAGCCTGGTACTCGCCTTTTACCTAGCAGACGACTAGCTGGGAGTCATTGTAGATGTGAACGGACTTTATTCTGAGTTCATTCACAACTTTTAGCCCTACTAACAATGCTTTGTATTCCGCTTCGTTATTTGTTGCAGGGAATTCGAAGCATAAGGCATAGCAAATCCTCGTCCTTCGGGGGTTTCAAGCACTACTCCCGCCCCCGAACATAGGTTGTTAAATGCACCATCAACAAAAAGTTTCCATTGCATTTCCACTTCCGACGATGTTTCTTCTTCATCATCCCATATGGTAAACTCGGCGATGAAATCTTCCAGTGCTTGCCCATTGATAGCCTTTCTCGGATGGTAAGTAATATCATATTGGCTCAGTTCGATGTTCCACATGGGAAGTTATCCGGAAGTTTCGGATTGGTATAGTACTTGCTTCAGAGGCTGATTAGTCAGCACTTCGATTTGATGTGCTTGGAAATACGGTCGTAACTTCCTAGATGCAATCAGGAGGTAATATGTTAGCTTTTCCTCCTTTGGGTAATTATTCTCGGCTTTGGTAAACTGCTTGTTGATGTACTATACTGGTCGCTAGATTTTCGCTTCTTCATGCAAAAGGGCAGCGCTCAACGCATGAGGTGAGATTGCTAGGTAAATGAATAGGTCCTCTCCATCTACTGCCTTTGATAGGATTGGTGGGGCTTCCATGTGTCGCAGCAGTTCTTCAAATGCAGCTTGACATGTCTCACTCCATTCGAAGTTTTTCTTTCCTTTCTTTAGTGCATCAAAGAACGGTATGCACTTATCGGTGGCTTTTGAATTAAATCGGCTCAATGATGCGACCTTCCCATTCAAGCTTTACAATTCTTTCTTATTTTTCAAGATTGGACTTCTTGTAGGGCAGTTATTTGCTCTGGATTTGGTACAATTCCCCTGGCACTTACTATGAAACCCAAGAACTTTCCAGAGGCTACTCCGAAGTGACATTTGAGTGGATTGAGTTTCATTCCATACTTTCAGAGTATTTCAAACATTTCTGCAAGATTATCCAGGTGATTGATAGCTATTCATGATTTGACTAACATGTCATCCACGTAAACCTCCATAGTTCTCCCGATTTGACGCATGAACATGGTATTTACCAATCTTTGGTAGGTTGCCCCATCATTCTTTAAACCGAATGGCATTACCCTGTAGCAGTATAGTCCCAGATCGGTGATGAAGCTGGTGTTTTCTTGGTCAGGCTCGTGCATCACGATCTGGTTGTACCCTGAGTATGCATCCATGAATGACAGCAGTTCATGTTCCACCATTCCATCGACAAGCTGGTCTATTCTGGGTAGAGGGAAGCTATCTTTCGGGCAAGCTTTAAGTCTGAGTAGTCAATATAGGTTCGCCACTTCCAATTGGACTTTTTGATTGAGACCGGGTTAGATACCCATTCAGGCTAAGTTGCATCACGGATAAAACCATTGAACATTGGCTTTTCCACCTCTTCTCTTAATGCATTGGACCATTCAGGGCCTAGGCTGTGCCTCTTTTGCTTTACTGGCATGAACTTGGGGTCAATGTTGAGCGCATGGCATGCGATTTTTGGTGATACCGCACACATATCGGAATGCGTCCAGGCGAACAAATCCAAGTTGACACGAAGAAATTTCGTAAGCTCCAATCGCATCTTGTTTCCAATGTGCGATCCAATTTTCAAGACTCTTGTCGTGTCATCCATATCGACAGGGACAGACACCATCAGTTCTACTGGTGCTGCCCGATCCTCCCCGAACTCTTCTTTCTAGGGCCCAAAGCCTTGTCGAATCGGCTATGGTCCCCGAGCCAGGGGTGGCTCTGTAATTGCTATTCAGAAAGTTCATGAATGTGGAGAATTCTCCCCACATCCTTCCCCTTTTCCCTTCTTCTAGACTCGTGTAACTCTGTAATGTAACATTCTCTGGCGGCGCATTGATCTCCTTTGACCACCCATATTCTATTTGCCATTGGGAACTTCATAGTAAGGCACCATTGGGCCATAGTGATTCTGAAATCAGCTATGGCAGGCCATCCCAAGAAGACGTTATACGCTAAAGTTTCATCCACAATTACGAAGGTCTGAATGAGGGTGACTCTTCGGTCAACCTCTCCAAGCTCCATTAGCAAGTCAATCGTCCCTACGGGTTGTTTGGGTTCGCTAGTAAACCCTTAGATTTTTGTTTGGCATGTAGACACGCCATCCATGTCGATCCTCATTTGGTCAAAGGTACGTTTGAAAAGAATATTGATAGAACTGCTGCTATCGTCCAATACACGTCGGACCACATCGGGTCTGATTCCTACAATCACTACCATTGGATCGAGATTTGGAGCTTCGATTCCTTCAATATCTCGATTTCTGAATACAATATTGTCATTCAAAGTTTTCTGCTGCTTGGTAGGAGCCTCATCTTCGATTTTGTGACACGATTCCTTCGGAGCGTGCTTTAACGAACTTGCATACCACTCCATATCTTCTTAAATTCTATGTGCTAGATGTGGGCCTCCAGATATCATTCCAATGATGAGTCTTTGGTCAGTTCGCTTTGATCCCTCTTCACTAGTTCCGACTTGGTTTCTTTGATTCCTAAGGGCTTGAGGAGCCACCGGCTAGTCAGGATTCTATGATTTTCGCACTTATTGCTGAAGTTGGTTTTTCCGAATCAACTCTTCAGTCTAGTTCTTTAGGTGGCGGCATTCGTTTGTGTTGTGACTGTGCTTCTCATGGAAGCGCAAACTTCCCTAAGCGCTTTTGTTTTTTAGTTGCTTCCTTCTTAGGGGGTTTTTTATATTCCTCGGTCCCTTGTGTTGCGAGATAGATGTTCTTCGGTGCATCATTGAGAGGGGTGTAATCTTAAGGCCTAAAGTCCTTAAGGCGTTTATTGTTTCCATTTCTTTTATTGGAGTTTTGATTCTTCCATTTTTTATTTCCATCTTTCCCCGTGGTTTCTTTTGATAGTCCCGGAAGCGTTTGTATTATGGTTCATCACAACATCACTTTGCTCGATGTTCATTGGTTGCATGCCAGTAGACTTCCTTTTAGCTCCAGCGCCTCCTCCAATCTCAAGTATTGGCTTGCTTTACGATTGAAGTCCTTCATTGTAGTGGGTTGCTTCATTTTGATTCACTTTCCGAATTTAGTTTTGGGGTAAATTGCTTGGACCAGAGCCATAAACACCATGTCCTCATTTAGATTGCTCACCTCTGTCGCCGTGGTATTGAACCAATTCATAAAATATTTCAACGATTCATTTCGTCCCTAGAATAGTCCAGATAGGGACATCACACCTTTAGGTTGCGCGGTATGGAGTTTGAACTGATCGAGGAATCTTGTGGCTAGTTGATCGAAAGTAGAAATGGATTTCGGTGGAATCCTAGTGAACCACATGGAAGCAATTCCTTCCAGAAAGATGGGAAAACATCTACACCGAACAGCCTTTGAAGCACTTGCTCCATCCATGTACCAACTATATTTGTACAAATGGGGTTTTGGGTCCTTTGTCCCGTCATAGGTGTTAACCCGAAAAATGGATCAACACCCTGGTTTGATTGTGAAAGCACCAGCCCTGTTCTCAAAAGACAATAATATGGATAATGGATATAAAAAGAAAGTAGAAATAGAAAGGTGACAAGAAGATTTTTATAGTGGTTCGGTTGTTAACGAAGCCTACATCTACTTAATAGTTTTTATTATAGACTGATCGCTGTTACAAGATGTATTTGATTACAAAGCTCTTGAATAACCTTAGCTCGACTGAATCTCCAAGGTTGGGATCCACTAGAGAATCACAATGAACCCCTTTGAAGATTGTTGTGAGGGAGATGAGGAGTGAAGATAGCTTCCAGTAGAGTTTTAACTATCAGCCCGGAGAGATCCCTATTATGTTTGCAGGTAGGACAGTATTTATAGAGGCTGGAGAGTTACTGGGCCAGGCCCATTTGCCAAATAGTTGTAAAAGATCACAAGTGGATGCGCTGGAGTTTTCATAGTGACCCGAGCCAAAAACATGGATCGCTAGTGATCCATGGTATATGGATCACTAGAGATCCATAGAGTTAGCTCGAATGTGAGCTGACTCCTTGGCAATTATCCTTTGCCCTACCCCATTAAGTCCGCATCCACTTGACGAAATTGTATGGATCACTAGCAATCCATACACTTAGTATGTTTTTATACCTTGGTGTCAGGAATGCCTTTATCGACTTGTGTCAATGTGGTTCATGTAGTCTCATTGCGCGTCACCTTGTTTTCATGATAGTTTACTTGCTAGTTGTATTTAGCGGCTGTTTTGACTAGGCAAATGCTTGTCCCTTGATCTGGCTAACTCGGAATCTCGTTAAACTCAGTCGTTGCTTCTCGAATATGTGTTTGGATCGTGATGCAAGAGAAACGATGAACTCACTTGTTAATCCCATGGATCGCTAGCGATCCATAGGCCATGGATCGCTTGAGATCCATGTCCTTGGTGGATTTTCCCGTTCTTTTTTCCCGGCTTCCTTTGTCTTTTTACTCTAGTTCTTTTGGTTGACTTCTAGGCCATTTAGACTTGACCAAGTTGTTTTGACATCTCTTGGATCCTGCTGGGTTGAAAACTCGGATAATATTTGCCCCTCAGAGCATGTCTTCGTTGAAAACAAGGCGTGCTCTGGAAGTAATCGCTTTTTAGTTTCTGTTTGTTGAATTTCAAGTAGTCATGCTAGGGTTGCACGAATCTGAATTAGACTAGATCGTCGCCTGTTAAGTTTTTCCCTGGATTGCCATTCCTTACTAGAAAAGACCAAATTTCGCTCTATAGCTTTCCGGAGTGTCTCGAAGTAGTGGGTAGACATCGCCATGCTAATTTGAGGTCGCATGCCTGCAACACTATGGATCGCTAGCGACCCTACTACTTAGCATTATCTTTTGCATGTTTTCCTTTCTTATTTAAAAACTCAAGCCGACCTTCCCCTTTTCCATTCGACGACCCGAGCTTGCAAATTTCTCTGGTGATTCATTCTCCCTTCCACGACTTGATCCAAGCATCCAACCTTCCAGCGCCACCGTCAACTTCGCAGCCTCGTCGCCATTGTTTCGAGATAGCTTCCAATCCTCTTTTGCCGCTATCTCCAAACTCTAGGTTAGTCCGTTACCTTAGATCACCGCCGATCCATCCCTTAGCTCACCGACTTGCATAGGTCGTCGCCGATCCACTATTTAGGTCGCTATATCGAGAACTTCAACCTTCCTAGCCTCTTGATTACTAATTCAAGGTGGGTTTGCTTATCATGACGCTGGTTTGTCATTTTTGCAGTGAAGTTGTATTCGCGGTGTTAGTCGTGAAGAGTCTGAGTCGATTACGGCTTAATGGAGGAAGATTGTAAATCTAGTCTTGAGTTCTTCACAGGACGACATTCGGGCCTTGCCCTGGTGCATGACATGTTTTGTTGTCTTCATCCATTGAGCCAGAATTCACTTAGGCCAGGTCCCATAGCCGATACTACACGACACATCGTGAATTGGTTTCGTCATTCCGAAGGATTCGGATTGATTTTGCTTTCTTCTGCACGCACGGTGTACCCGTACTAGAAGGGACTTTCCGCATTGTTTCAAACAACGGATCCATTGTCGATCGTTGATCGATAATGGGTAAGTGTAGGAGAAGTAATTCCAAAAATAAAGTGATACGGGAAGTCCTTTCATCTCTCAGCTATGAGCGTACTATCTACATGAGGTTGAGCATTTGTAGTGTTCAGGACACCAAGCCCACCATCGACAGATAACACATCGCACTTGCCCCGATGCATACTCGAAGCCCGACACATCAGCACGAGCTGATATTTCTTCGAACTTTAAGTGTAGTACGGGTAGTTCTTATTTTAGAGTTGAATCACCTGACTGTTTCGGATGTAAGTTCTGTTGTTTAGAATGAAGTACCCGTCCACTTGTCACAAGTCTAGTGAAAGAAGTCCTGCACTTTCGGAGGCGGAGTCAACGTCCGTCGCCCCTACTTCTTCTACTTCATAGGCTGAGTATGGCCAGCTAGTTGCAGTTAGCCCGGTGATGGACCGAACTCCTCCTAATTTTAGAGTTCTTCTAAATCCGCCGGAGAGAGCTTCTTTCGTGATCTCTGCCAAAGTCTTGCATAATATCTGGCTGCAAAACGGCATCCCGAAGGAAGATGTGCACCTCCAAGAGAAGGAAGAATTCGCTCATATGCCACCCCGGGATATACCGCTTGTCATCGGTATATGTGCTTGAACGGAGCTGTTCCCCCTTTTAACGATTTCTTGAGAGAAACCCTCTCGAACTTAGGGATTGCTCCATTTCAGATTCATCCTAACGGCTATGCCATCTTAACTTGTCTGCACATCTTTTTCATGTGAACATTCAACCGTGCCCCGACCTTTGATGAGTTGAGATACTTTCTTTCATTCAAAAGAAGAGATGAGTGTCTTTTCTTGGTTGTAATTGAGGCCCAGAGGAATCATAAAATTATATTGTGACTGCAAAGAAACTTGTCCCAATTCAAGACCCAATACTTGTAACACCCCTAATTTTATTGACATTATCCAGGAGATTTAATTAGAATATATTAAATAGAATAATGTAGATAAGGAGATTGAGGTTGATTAATAAACTAGGTGGTCATGCTTATTAAAACTATTGAACTTATATAAATGGTTAGGAAATTAAACATAAGAGCATTAGGGTAAATAGTTGTCCACATTTCCCACCCTTATACTATCTTTCTTAGACCTACGCGTTCATTTTATCCATAAAAAAATTAAACGTAAGAAGCAAGCAAGGCCGACCATTAGGAAGATTAGAAGAGAAAATCAACTTAAAGCTTAGGATTCAAGTTAGATGGAATCAATCTCAATCAAACTTCAATTTCCTTATCCAATCAAAGGTGAATAATAATTTCTACATCTCTATTTTGATTTTTAAATCATATAGTTTCGGATTTAACGATAAATCTATTTTATGATATATTGAATGATGATATGATTGTTTATGATTCATATGTGTTTAAACAAGGTTGTTTAATAAGGGATATACACGGTTTTAGGGCAAAACCAAGATGAAATTATTTTTAAATGCCAAGGGAAAATTTTATGTCATAGAAAACATGATTTTTGAGATGGGTTTCAATTTTCATAATTTTCTGAGTTTATATGGATTTTATATAAATTTTCTAGTGAAGAAAATGATTTATTGGTTTATAAATTATTTACAGCTAAAATAAAGATTATTTGGGGATGAAATTTTTATATGTTGGAAAACATATTAAAATAGATTTCCTGGAATTTTTCCAGATTTTTCCTAAGTGTTTTGAGTAAAATTATTCAAGGTTTGGGACTTAAATGTTTTATATATTTAATTAAGGAGAAGGGGCATTTTATAAAATAAAATTATTATTTAGTTCTAAAAATTAGTGGCAACATTTTTATAAAGAAATTGTTAACCAATGAGAATTTGACAAACAAAGGCAGGTTGGTTGAAAAGTTATCTTTTTAAGTTAAAAACAAAGAAATATACTTTTAGCATGTTTCATCCTTTTACGGTAGTAAACCTTCCGGCCCATTCCTTTTGACTAAGTCGAAGGGTTATAGCTTTCGAAAGGTCAAACCAATGCATATGGTATCAAGTATCTTGGTACGTAATGAGTTGGACAAAGTCGAAGGGTTCTTAGTCGAAAGATTGATGGCCAAAGAGGTTGGGTATGTTTGTTTTATAAACCAAAAGCTTTCACCTGCTTTGCTTTCGAATTAGAGCTTCTGACTTGGTTGCTTTCAACCAAGTCAAATGTTTAAAAAGGTAGGTTTTAAACCTTTCGACAAGGTCAAAAGGTTACTGCTACTTTACCACTATTTTGATTTGGAACCTTTCGACAAAGTTGAAAGGTTACTGCCATATCATTGTTTTGTTTTGAACCTTCCAACACAGTCGAAAGGTTATAGCCGCTTTTTCCAACCTTTTGAAGTCGTTGCTTTCGACAAAGATGAAAGGTTTACTTGTTTTAAAAACCAGCCACTTCTCCCATGCTTTCGAAAGGTATCAAAGCCTTTGACTTAGATGATTTTCCTTTGTTTTATAATTGAATTATAACCCAAGCTTTCAAATGAGTTGCTTTAAAAATGCGGAGGTCTGTTGTTTTAAATGAAATGTTTTAAAGCTTTCGAAGTAGACCTTCCAACAAGGTCGAAATTTTGCTTCCATTGTAGTCGAAAGGTTTTAAAAGCGGACCTTCTGCATGTTTTAACTTGAACGTAGTAAGTTTTTAAAAGATAAGATCAAGTAGCTTCGAAAGGTTTATATTTTAAGAGTTGAATGCTTTCGAAAGGTTTGAATTGCTAGATGGTTACAATGCTTTCGAAAGGTTTGGATTCGAAAGGTTGTTTTGAAGACCTTTCGACAAGGTCAAAAGGTTTGGTTTTAAAAGATTTGTAAACCCATACTCTAATTTTTAAAGGAAAACCCACGGCTTATATAAAGAAGTTTTGTAAGGGTTTAAAGTATGTAATTTTGAAGAAGTATTTCCTTGATAAAAATATAAGTTAAAGATGTTATGTTTTATGATATGTATTTTAAGGACCTTAAACCCACAGGAGTGGTATTGTTAATTAATGTTTTACTTCTTCAAATATGAGTATATTCACATAATAACCCATAACTATATTTTGGGGAAAAAGGGGTAGAAGAACTAGTAGGTTAACTCAAATAGTGAATATAAATTACTTAAACTCATGTATGAGTAGAATTGCATCCATGGAGTCAGGGTGACCAAAAATATAGGATGCCTAAACTTTGTAGTTATTGAAGGCATACCAAGAGGTTGATAGTAAACCCATGAAAACTATGATAAGGTAGTTATTGGTGCATACCAAAAAGTTCATAGTAAACCCATGAAAACTATGATAAGGTAGTTACTGGTGCATACCAAAAGGTTCATAGTTAACCCATGAAAACTATGCATAAGGACAGTTGGAAAGGGCTAATTAGTTTGTAGTGAACCCATGAAAACTATATCCATAGTAAGAATTGACATTAGTCAATAGGTTCCTAGTAAACCCAAACTAGGATAAGAATGTGGTTAATGGAAGTATCAGTAGGTTCCTAGTCAACCCATGAAAACTAGGACGTGCAGTGAGTTACTAGATAAGTCCATATGTTCCTAGTCAACCCATGAAAACTAGGATGAGGTGATTAGTAATTGGAATGACTAATAGGTTTAGGAAGACCCATAAATTAATTAATTTAACTGGCAGGAGCCTATAGGTTCTTAGTGATCCCATGAAAACTATGAATATGATAGGGTATCTATTAGTAATAACAAGGTTATTAGTAAACCCATGAAAACTAAAAGGTTAACTGTGAACCTAGAAACTATAATAATGACAGGGTGTCAGATTAAACTGGGAATGGGAAAACCTTATTTATTTTCAAGTATGCATGTAATCATAATGTTTTGAAATGTATGTTTTAACCATTGTGGATGCAGGAGCACAGAATTTGGTTTTATAAAGATTTTAGGATACTAGTGAGGGGAAAATCCGTTCCGCTAAGCGGCGTGGTCTTGCTAGATATCTAAAAGGATTGAGATGTTAGATTATTATTCATACCAGGCTTTATGTCTGACTCGAAGTTTTTGTTTTCCCCTTAAACTCCAGGGTAGTCAATTGATTTTTCGTAGTTTGAGATTTAAGGTTCTTAGGTTTTCTACTTTGTCGAATAAAGCTTCCGGTGGCGTGCAGGAGGCAGATAGTTATTTTGAGTTTTTCTTTTCGCTGTGTATTTTGTTTGTAAAGGCAGATTTATTAGCCATACTATATTCTCTAATCAACCAAGGGGGCATCTTCATATGTCGCTCTTTGGCATATTTGTAATAATTATATTTTGTTGAACGTGGTTAACGTAATTTTGGGATTATCTAATAAATAAGTAATGTTTTGGATTGAATGTGGAAACGTGTTTTTGAATTGTTAAAAAATTTCCATATTTCTATGATCCGTATATCATTGTATCTAGCACCGCCATATTTGATCACCAAAGATTAATAACGATGGATAACTGCAACATTCGTAAACATTTGTTTTTGGCCTCCAAGTAGGGGGATGTTACAAGTTGGTATCAGAGCATAGGTTTATGAAAGGGACATTTCACTAGAAGGACAAACTTTGCAGTTCAATTAGTTTCTAGGACACACATCCATGGAAATTAATTTCTAGGCCAAAGTCAGCAGAATAATTACTTTTAAGGACAAAGTCAGTAGTCCAATTACTTTCAAGGACATAATTTCATAGGTTTTTAGGCCTTAGAAACTAATTATTTTGCATTTTGTCCTTAAAAGTAATTATTTCAGTTGTGTGTCCTAGAAACTAATTGCACTAGTTAAAGAGGCCCTTGTGGCTAATTTGCACTTTATGAAATTTAAAAGAAAAGTTGAAACTAAAAGCTTTTTCAAACATAATCCAATGAATTTAAATCTAAGTATGTATTCCCCTCTCTTTTAGACCGTTCTTCTGTATCTTACTAAGTCTTGTATGCAGATATACGAGAAAGAGGATATGGAGGCAGGAAACGTAAGAGGAAATCTGGGTGGAGGAAGCACCACTACCAAATGGAAATGCTCGACCTAATACTCAGAGAAACCAAGGTCGACAGGCTAATGCTAACCAAAATGTTGAAGCCAATGTAGGTGCTGGAAATCCGCTAGTAGATGCGGGGATGGTGTATTAGTTGTTGGCTAATCATTTGCAAGCAGGACCTATAGGGAATGTTGGTGGAGCTAATCATGTAGTTCCAATTGGACATAACTACGCTAAGCTGAGAAGAGACAATGTTAGCCTAGGAGGAAAGCTGTTTGCTGGAACAAAAGATGCTGTTAAAGTTGAGAACTGGATGTTGAACTGTGAAAGGATCTTTACAGACTTAGGCTTGAATGATGGAGAGAAGAGAAGGCTAGCCTGTAGACAGTTGCAAGGGTTAGCGCTTTACTGGTGGAACAGTGTGACGGCCGGAGTGGCGGAGGAAGAGTTGACCTTGGCTAACTTCAGGAGGAGGTTTGAGCAGAGGTTTTTGTCTGAGGTTGCCAAATCGGCATTGATGAGGAAGTTCATGGATCTTGTCCAAGGACAGATGTCTATGATTGAGTATGCTGCTAAGTTTGATGTTTTATCTCGATATGATTATGTTTTTGCTAACACCGATGTCAGAAGGAATGAGAGATTCATTAGAGGTTTGAGCCAGCGCTAGGCAGGATGGCTATGAATCATATTAGAGAGCCTTATCATGTGATGGTGGAGAAGACCGTGTGCCATGAGGAGACTCTTGCTGTTTCAGCCAGGGAGAAGCCAGTTGAGTCCCAGGGTTTTCAAGGAAGAAAAAGGAAATTCTTTAAGAAGAAAGGAGCCCAGAGAAGGGAGACCGCTTGATGTGCACGTAAATGTGTATATTTTTACCACCATATTTAATCTATTTAAATTAAATAAATGATCATATTGGGTATTTTAACTTGTTTAAACCAAAATTCAAATTATTTGAAATTGTCACATATTCATCTTCATATAGGGGCAAAATGGTCATTTTTATGCATTTATTAAATTGTGAAAATTTACTTGGAATTTTCTATGTTGTTTTGTAGGAAATTTGGTGAATTTTACAAGTGGTTACATGATGATATATGCATGCACAAGAGTGAAGAGAACAAATGAAGAAGGAAATAATTCAAAGTGAAGATAATGGAGGACCCCACCTACCCACCTACCTTAATGTACAAATTAGAGGCTAATGCACATGCTTATGGAATTAATGGCTTCATGTACACTTAAATGAGGATTATTTGAAGCTAATGATTACTTGGCCTCCACACTTCCTAAGAGGGTATTTTGGGCATTCCCCAAAAATATGAATTAGTGTTTAACACATGTATAAAATCCCCTTATGTTTCATGTAACCCCCTTCTCCCTTAGTCTCTCTTAGTTAGTTTTTAGGCTCAAAATAAAAGAAAGCTCTCTTTCTCTTTTCATGGCTACTTAGCCATTTATTTTATGTAATCTTTTCTTTTTGCAATTTTCAATACATGCTCTTTTCTTCTTTTGTTTATTTCCTTTCATATTAGTAGAGTAGATTTGTTTATTTATGCAAGTAGTGTAGATTTTCTTTTATGCAATTAGAATAGTTCTCTTTTCCATTTGCTATCTTTTTCCTTTTGTTTATTTCATGTTGCTTTCTACATTTTTTGATTTGATAACAAATATGAGAGGCTAATCCCTACAATTTAGGGTTAATGAAGCTCTCTAGTATGTAGATGCAACATAATGTGATGTTTATGCTCTTCTTTTGTGCTTTAATGAGAATGCATGAAGTTGTTAACTTGTTGTTTTTGCTTTGAATTTGATAGTCTATATTGTTGACACCAAATAGGCTATACTTAAACAATCACTAACACAAATTACCTCTTCATCTACATATGATGATGGTAATGAAGTGAATGTTGAAATTAAAATTTGATGGTCTATATTTCTAATTAATAGTTAATAGGTCATACTTAAAATGGATTTTGCTTTCAACTTTGTTGACATTTTTCATATGAGTTAGTAAGTAGTTTAAGGGATGTGCTATAGTTCAATGGCTTATGTTGAGCTAATTAATAGCACAAATAGGCCATACTTATGATAAGCACATCAATTAAACTAACTAATTACCAAAAAGGAGAAATCATAATTTCATGTTGTGTTGATTTCTATGATCTAGAGAGTAAAAAAATTACCTCTAAATTGCCTCTACGCTCTTATATTTTTATCTATTTTCATTTGCTAGTTTGTTAGTTTTCTCATTTTTCTAGCTTAACAACTCTCGACTTTGGTATAATTTGATTGAATAGATTTTTAAAATCATCAATTCCCTACGGATCGACCCGTATTCGCTACGTACTACAAGTGTACGTCGTGCGCTTGCGGTAATTTTATTTATAAATTCGTTCGATGGTTTTCTAATTCGATAGAATTTCCGTCGTTCGAACAAGTTTTTGGCGCCATTGCTGGGGAATTGTTTTGATTTTAATTTTCTATTCTTCGAATTATTTTTGTTTGATTTTTATTGTGTGTTTGTTGTGTGTGTTTGCATTTTTTTTAAAAAAATTATTGTGTGTTGTGTGATTTTTGTTTACATTTGTTTGTGTGCTTGTTTTGTCTAGTTGTTATTGCATTGCATTTTCATATTTAAAAAAAACATATACACAATTTCTTTTGAAAAGAAAAAAATTTCATTTCATTTTATTTAATTTACATTTCCAATTTTCAATTACAATTTACAATTCCAATTTTCAATTACAATTTATAATTTTCATCCCTATACCATTCACTGTTCACAACAGTTGTTTCTGTCACATACCACAGTTTCATTTCTGCCTATCAACAGACCAACAACTATACTTCACTGTCTACACAATCTTCACCACAAACACCCATCCTCTTCCTCCAAGCAAAACTATCCCCGACCTATCAATCACCATCTGCCTCTCTCCATTATTCTTCACCCTGCACAGTGACCACAACTACAGCTCAACCAACCCACAACATCCACTAGCTCTTCACAGTGCAACATCCCCTACAGTTACTGATCTCCTTACTGCTGCCAGAGAACCACCAAAACTTCACCCCTATTTCCACAAACCATCATCCATCATACGACCATCTTCATTACATACTACCACCATACTGTTACAATCATCAACTTCTTATACATCCACCCATCACAGCCATCACAACTCACTGCCCTGACCACCAAGCAACACAATACATACTCCATAACTTTAGACTACAACATCAAACCAGTGCACAAACTTCAACACTACAACAGCCTTCAACAGACTCCTCTGTTCGTTCACTAACCACCATTCAACACTAGAAGATATATCACATACCAGACAACCAGTCTCCAATAGTCTACTAGTCTCCAACAGTCTACCAGTCTCCACCATTCGACCACAGCAAACCCCATACTCCTCTGCACATCAGCAAATAACTCCAAGTTCAACACAACTGCAGACAAACTCCATTCCCATTGCTAGAACTTCTTCACATCCATACAATCAACCACAACATCATTTCAGTTACACCGCCTCACGTCTTCACATCCATCATCTTCTGCCTATATCACCCTTCAGCAAACTCCCCTGTACCAACCACCAGGAACCTCTCACATTTCAACCACTCAACCACTTCACCGCAGTCAAACAACATAAGCAAAATCAACAACATCCACTGTCATATTGCAATAATTCCATTTCATTTGCATCTGCCCCTTACTTACATTGTCAAACACTCACCACATCACTCCATAACCATATAAACAATAAACTGCAAAAACATTTCACCACTGCCTGTTCCACAGTCATCACCATTCAACCTACATCTTTGCCTGCACAGTTCATCTTTGCCTATTCACTCCAGCCATAGTTCACCCACTGATACATTGCAACTATGTATCATTGAAATCCTCCACCACAACTTGATCACCACATCACCCACCAGTTAACTAAAACATTACCACTTCTCCACTTGCCCAAACTTCCTTACAGCAGCAACACCCAAAACCACAAGACCATCAATCTTAATACATTCTCACACACCCCATCCACAACATCACATAGTTTAACAACCTTCTCCACCTCCATTTGGCTTCCTCAGCAATCCAACCTTCAACCTGCACCAAAAAAAAGTACCACCCAAATTTTCAAAATAATTGAACCCCTGAAACAATTCATAGCAGCCGCGAGCATTGAATCACCTCCCACCTCCAACTTGCAGTCGCCGCCATCAATAACCCAATCGAAACCATAACCTTCACCTGACAACCACTACAATCAAATTCAACATACAACCAAACCCACTGGTCGTGACTCCAAATCTCGAACCAAATCAGCCAAGTTCACCACTACAACACGCGGCACCTATTCCAGCAACAAAAATCGAACAACTAAATCGCCTTCAAAAAAATTGCCTCGAATCTCCTCCAACCTTCAACCTTCAACCACTTGGCACACCCGGTCGAGCAACCCAAATCATCGACTTCAATTCGACCACCACGCTGCTTCTTCACCTTCAAACGACACAGCGATTTCTATATCTAATTTGTATTTCGTTTTTTTTTACAGAATCGCAATTTTTTTTTAATTTGACTGTCGAATTTTTGTTTTGAAACAGGGAACAGAAACGAGTTTTGTTGGTAGGAAATTCCTATAGGTCGGGTGGGTTTGGTTTGAGAGAATTATTTTCATTTTTGCTTGGTTTTAAATGTTGAGTTTTTCTTTTTGTTTCGCTCTTATCTTTAAAAAAAACAAAACAAAAAAAAATTAAGTAAAACCTCACTTTTAAGTTTCCTTTTCAAAAAAAAATTTAAAAAAAAAAGAAAAAAAACAATTGTATATATCTTGATTTAAATTTCAGGTTGCCAAAGTAGATTGGAAAAGTTGCTTGCTTCGCTCAACTGTTGCCCAAAAATAATTGCTTCGCTTTGCTTTATAAAAAGAAAAAGAAACTGCTTGCTTGATATATCTATTGTTTTTATTTGCCTTGCATTGTATATATCTCTTGTTTTTATTTTAGTTGCATTGTTGATTGCTTGCATTTGCATATATATATTTAAAAAAAATTCAAAAATTAGAAAACAAAAAAGTTACATTCGTAGTTGCATTGTTAATACACGTTTAATTTCATTTTTTCATTTCATCTTAGATTTTGATTAATAATAACGGTTAGACATCGATAACTCTTAATTGTATATTGACAAGTTGTCTTCTTTGAACAATTTAATTTCTTGGTATCTAGGCTACGGTAGAGCAATAACCATTTATAAATATTACGGTGATTCGTAAATATTATAGTGGTTGTTTCTCTGAAGGTACTTAAACCTTCGGCTGCATTGCTACGGTGATTCGTGGTGCACCGATAACTCCTGCCCGTTACCTGGCTGAGAACTATCTTGTTGATTTAAGACAATTTGTAATTATACAATTTTGGGTTAACTTAGGATAAATCATTTGTAATTAGCCATTTCATTCATTTAGTTGCATTAGTTCATGCATATTTTTAAAAAAAACAAACAAACAAAATTTCAAAAATCAAAAACTAAAAAATAAATTGTAAATATTCCTTTTCCCTTGAAATTTTTAAACCCTTTTCTTTTGAAATTTCAAAAATCCAAAAAAATTTAGAAAAACCAAAATCCAAAAAAAAAATTATAAAACCTTTTCAAAAACAAAGAAAAAATTTGAAAAACCAAAAAAAAACAAAGCAAAACAAAAATCAATTTCCCTTTTGAAAAATAAATTTTATTTGTAAATATTTTTCCTTTATAAAAAAAACCAAAAACATTCTTGAAAATGTCCCAGTTTCCCTACTCACTTGAATATTACAATAGTTGTGAAAATCAATATAATCCATATGATTTCACTCCAAATTCGTATGGATATTTTAACGAAAACTATTCTTTAAACAATTCGAATTTTGAACAACAAAGTTTTCAAAATGATGACCAACCGTCGACTCTTGAAAATTGAATTTCATCTTTACTTGAATTCTCTACACAACAAAATCAAGAGATAAATGATTTGTGAATTCTTATTTGTGTAATAACTCGAGTCAAGGATTTCAAAATTTGAATTCATTTCAAAATTCAAACCATTTCGATTATAACCCATGCCAATTCAATTTCAAACTCCAAAATGAATTTCAAACTCAAAATGAAAATGGAAACAACTTTTCAAACGAATTTGGCAATGGGAATAATCTTAACCACGTTACGATTGAAATTCTTTGTTCTCAACAATTTCCAAGTGAAAATCCTCAAGTTAATAATTATAAATTGGATTTTGTTGAGCAAATGAACGAAATTTACGATGATCACACGGATTCGTTGTTTGAAACATATATGAAACAACGTGAAAAACAAAATCCAATCCCAATGTGTGACGAGTCAAACGATAATCCATCTTTTACCCAAATTGATGATTTTCAAATAACAACTTTTGAAATTGAAAATAATAATCTTAATGAAGTTGTTGATAATACGGTAATTGAGTTGGATTTCAATTCATTTGAGGGTGTGGAACTAAATTTAAAATTCGATCTTCCTTTTCTCGATTTTGAAAATTTGAATACAACAACTTTGGATTTTGAACTTGAGATACGCAATGAAGTTGTTGATAATCCAAATAAGGAAGACAAATTTAACGAACACGATTTCTTTGGACTTTTTGAAAATGAGTTGTCGAATTCTGAAGGGGATGATTTAAATAACCATTTTGATTTTTAATTCAATAATTTTGAAGAAGTTTTCAACGATAAATTTGAATTTTAATGTGGTGATAATAAATTTGAACTTCAATCGATTGTTTTATCGACCCCAAAAATTATCGACAATAAAACAGCTCATTCGATTTTCAATAAAACGGCATTCGTTTTTCCAAATCCAAATTCAACTTCGAAATCTTGTATGGTTTGGTTTTTCAAGCTTAAGCGATGTCTCGCATATTTGATGAGACAAATGAATCGGTCTTTGGAAGACCGTTCCATTTACTTTTTGATGATATACTTTCTGATTTCGTGTAAATACTTTTCATTTTCATTAAAATAAAAGTTATGTTTTTATTTTTCTCCTTCCACTTGGGTTGACTGTGTGGACACGCTCAAAATCAAGTGTGGGGAGAGACTCATCATGTAACATTCCCCCTTCTGACCGCCTCCAGTCGGTAATTAAACCAACTCGAAACGTTCAAAAAGACGAATTGTTATTTAGTTTATAAGGTTTAAACAGAATCAGCCACAAAAACACAGAATAATAACACTGAATTAAAACAAATGAGAATTTATTTCATTACTATAAATCTTTTATATACATCAGAGTTTATACAATTTAATACTGATACAGCGGAATATCATAAAATACAATTTTCTTCTGAAAATTAAAATGATTCTTTACTCTCTCTCTAACTTCGCTGCTCGAAAATCTTCAAGCTGTAAAAATACTCGGTCTGACCCGAGTATTATATTCAAAAGAAAATAATACACAGGTCAGTCTAATTCAAACCAGTTTATTAGTGCATAAAGGCAGTAATAATTTAATTAGACGACAGTCACAATAATATTTCTCGTCTATCCAACTCTTTTAACAAAGAAATCGGATAACGAAAATATAACACTAAACAGTGTTAAACAATAAATCATCTGATTTAAATCATCAACAGAGATAAGTAAACAATTTATCAATCGACTAAATCAATTCATAAGCAATTAAAATTTGTCACTTTAAACCCATCAAGACTCGATTGGCTGCCGTACACGCACGCGTGTACGGCCTCGCCAATACGGCATAAAGATCAATGCATCACGACGCAAAGAAATATCAATTCAAAACTGTCGATTTGGGTGGCTGCAGTGCACGCACGCGTGCACTGCCTCGCCACTACAGTGCGTAGAAACTGCAAAGGTCAAACCCAAAAATCTCGATAAAGACTCAATGAAAAATTCGAATTTTTATTTCCTGAAACATCATTTTTAATAGTGATCCAAATGGCGTTACTGGAATTCAGATTCATGAGGTTCGAATTTTTTTTCTTTTCATACTTTGAGTTGTGACTGTGTTTACATCTTCCAGAGAAAATAAATCAAGCTTCTTTGCTTCTTTTTATTACTAAATCAAGGTACAGGTTAAACAACATTTTTTTAACTTGTTTAAAATCTTTCCAGAAGTGAAAAGAGGAAGAGAATGTTTGGGTTTTCTTTGATATGGTTTTACTCGGTATACCATGACTTTAAACATGTCTGTGTTTCTTTTTTTTTTCCAAAGTTTTCCTAGTAAAAGCAACAGTGGCTCTGCTTTGATTAAATCTGAAACATGATGCACTGTTAACATCCTCCTACCTGTTTTACAATTCAATTTCTTTTCAAATGAAATGGGGAGAAGGTTTTTTAAAACTTCACTGTAACTAAATGATACAGGAAAGCAAAAAGAAAACAAGGAACAGTGTTCCCAGGCAATTCAAAACACGACATGTCTATTTATTCTATAAAAAAAAAAAAACTATGACCTTTCATTCAGAGATTCAAGCAAAGAAGAATTTGGACCAACATAAGTTTACTCACAAGATCATATTTTTAAAGTTTCAAAACAAAAGGTTACTCACTGCAAATGGAGAACAGAGCAGGTTTACAACATGTACAGGCCTTTTAAATCTTAATATACATGCATTTATATTTATAATTAGATATTTATCACACAATTATTTAAACAAAACCCAGATCACACTTCAAAGATTTGCTAAGATAAAGGAGGTTTAAAAGAAAGTTTGCTCACAGTCATTTAAACCATCTTACTTCAAGTGTCAAACATAATATCAAAAGCACATAGGTAGATAAGTGAACTTGCTCACAAACAAAAACAAACAAGTTCAGGGAGGAGATTTGCTCACATGCTCAAAACTCAACTACCACTGTACTGTAATACTACCAGAGAAGACAGTAGCAACACAAACCAAATAGGCTACTGCTTTAAACTGCATATATACATGTATAAGAGCTCGAAACAGTACCAGTGATCAAAGTCACAAAAGAAATCAATATCGACAAATTTCAAGTGTCCACCAGACAGCATGATGAACCAATTTAAGTACGAGACGGTGAGGCAGTGGCTCAACGTCAATATACAAAGAAAAGAAAAACTGTAAGTGTCAACTCGACGATACATGCATACACACATACAATGGTGTATATGCACATATATGAAGTCACATCTAATTAGTCTAGCAGTTTCAGATTAATAGTTTTTCTCAAGCCCAAGTCAAAAAGAAAACATCGTTCCAATCAAAGAACGAAATCGACTCGAAGTCCAGATAAGATCAAAGAAACAATTTCCAACAAAATCAAGTTTTCAATCAAGCCCAATGCAACTGCAGTTTAAATCAAAGCTAAAGGGGATTTCAAAACATTCGATAGTTGAAACCTATTCGGCCGAAGTCCTAAAGCGACAGGTAAAACCCAACAACATACGAAGTTTTCGAGGTTAAAGATCAATGACCAGCATCAAAACAAAATCGAATGGCCGAAGCCAACAAAATTTAAACTGTCGAAGCATCATACTACGCGTGAATTAGATGTGAGTGGGGGAGGGAACCACTCACCTTTGTTCGACGAGAGCCACTATCGATCTGCAAGGTCGGCGCCGCGATGGTGATGAACGAGCGAAGAAAATAGACGAGGCCGAAGCTTCAATTCGCCAGCGAATCAAAAAAATGCCGAAGCCCTAATTCCAAGTCGCCATTTTTTTTATTCTCGTTTGCTTTAGGTTTACGAATGAATGAGAGATTGAGGGGTTTTTCGTGATTTATGAGAGAAGATATCGTGGGGGGGTATGGCTGGAAAACGTGGGTTAGGCATGGGTTAAGCGTGTGGGAGTTGTACGAGAAGTATGGTAATTTTTTCTTTCTTCATCTATTATTATTTTTTTTCTTTTTAAAACTGATTTGTTTTTATTTAATTTTGTTGTTAAAATCTAAACTATGCATATATATTCATTTCGTATTACTAAAGTTTAACAAAAGAATTTAAATCGATTTACAATTTCCAATTCAAATTTCAACAATCGATATTAAATCATTAGTTTACGAAGATTTTATCGTTATAAAATTTTCCAACAATAACAACAAATTATCTATCAACTTTAATCGTTTATCGATGATTAAAATTCGGGCAAAAATCCAGGTTGTTACAGAAATTCAATTCGAATTCGATTAAATTCTATACGCATTTATACGTCGTACGTTCACAAAACAATTCTGATAAATACGAAAATTTGAAATCCAGTAATAATTCAATATTACGGACCCAATGAAACTTGTTTCGTCAAATTCCGAGACTGTGCCTCGGAAGGTTATTTTTTTAAATTCAATTCAAACGATACAATTTCAAAATTGAACAAATCGCTTTTAAAATCAATTCTGAAGCTTCTATTACCTTCAGTATTATCAATATGAATTTTCCAAGCCTTTAAATTATTTTTAACCGGCTTAAAATCGAAGATTCAAATTTATTCAACTTTCAATAGATTAAATTCAAAAATTAAATCGCCAATTCATTCTGATAATTTGAAATTCAAGTCAAATCATCGTTCAAATATTTAAAATTCATTAAATATTTTCAATTTAAATTGTTCAAAATTCAGGGTCGTTACAAACTCCCCTCCTTAAAAACTTTTCGTCCACGAAAAGGAAAAGTTGTTAAAATTTCATCGATATTTATACTCTAGTCAATTTTTTCTAAACTTAAAACTTATTACAAATAAATGAATATAAGATTCATTCCATTTGTTTAATCTCACTAGTTTTGTTTATCTTCTCTTTTATTCAATGATTTCTACAATCATTGATTTCTAAAATCAAAACGCAAAAGTCTTTTATCAACATTTTCGATTTACAACTCAGATTCAAACTTAAAATTCTTCACATTAGAGATTTATATAATATATATCTCTTCCCAAAGCTGTGGACTTTCAAAACATTACAAAGATCCTCTTTCTTAGTTTATTAAGTCGGAATTTTGAAATTTTAATTTCAAACTATTGATTCGATATTTAAAGTTTGAAAATACTTGCTAACTCGAAATTTAACAAGTCCATCTTCGTTCTCACAGACATTAGGCATACGCTGGCCAGGCGCAAGTCTAAAAATCTCCAAGTACTAAACATACTTGCTTCAATTCCCAGTGAAAATACTTTTAAAATTCTTTTAAAAATGGATATGGAAAGCACGTTCCCCCATGGATTACAGTTCCACCCGGCGGTTACGCTACTATCCCAGTAGAGTCGCTTGTGTCTGTAGATTTCTCATCTCTTAAATTTCGCCATGGTTGTCGCCATAGATTGCAGTACACACGGCGGTTACGCTACTATCCCAGTAGAGTCGCTTGTGTCTGTAGGCATCACGCCCCTCAAATTTCGCCTGGCATTAGATTGCAGTTTACTCGGCGGTTACGCCACTATCCCAGTGGAGTCACTCGTAACTGTGGGCATCTCGCCCCTCAAATTACGCTAACATCATCAATCAAATCTAATCTCATCGCGATGAACTATCGCGAAGGATTTCCGATTCAAATAGTCACTCTGACTAAAATTCTACGTAGCTACGAATTTCAAATGGACACTCATCGAGAGTTCCAATACCTTCTTTAATAATAAATGGAAGGTACTTTTCCACATCCTCAGTTTAGAAAACATAATATCATATATGTAGTACTTTCATTTCACATTTCGTACATATCATATCCATGTAAACATACATAAGATTTCCATAACAATGTCTTTCTAAACTAACGGTTTCAAATTTACCGTATTCATATATATATAAGTTCTAAAAACTTACATATCCATATTCATAACAAAATAGAGGATTTCAAAATTTTCCTCTAAGTCGATTTGGAAATTTAAGGTTATCTCAAACCTAATTCATATTCATAATTCCAATTCATTATCGACTTTCACATTCGATTTGAATTTCACGCTTACATCGTCAATTCTCAACACAGAATTGATGTCTATCGATATATAACCTCTGAGCTCGTACGTCTCAGAGAAGGGTGTTAAGCTAAGAGAATAAATTCTCCGCCACCAACAGATATATATTTAATAGAGATCAATTGCTATGTCATCAATTCACAATGTTAGACATGCAATCCAAATCATCATCTGAAATTCAAAGCTCAACTTATATTGTCTTTGATGTCGAAGTTAAACTCAATTTTAACTTAACGATTCAATCTTTTTTGAAAAATTTCAAATTGAACAAATTGTTCAAATTCTCACTTAACTTTTCAACTTCGACTTCAAAAATGAATTTCAAATCATTTATTCCTTACGGAATATATTCACAACATTTCATATTTGGAAAAACATTTCCATACTTATTTAAAAATAAGTAATTCACAAATCCATTTTATTTTCAACATTTGAAAATATTCGATATACTTAAATCAAAATTAAGTATATATTTCATCTTTTAAGGAAATTATTCTCTTTCACATATTTATTTGAGTTAAAACAAATGTTACGTAAAACATCGTTACGACAACTCAAAATTACTAGTATAGGGATTCGAAATTTAGATAGATGTATAAATCCCAATACTACACAAAACATTTCCTTTCGGAAATCATTTACTATAACAACAGTGTTATAGTCCATCATTTCCTTATATCTGAAAACGTCTATTTCAACAATGAATGTTGAAATCTATGGTTTCGATATTCAATGCCTTGAAAACATCTTTTTAAAACAATTACTTCGTTTTAAAATATCACTTTCCCAAAACATGTCCATTTAATTCAATAATATATTTACTGTCCAAAATTGTGAATATACATCTTTTAACAAGCTATAAGAATTTACTTATCAAAATAAGTCAGTTTCGAATTTATAAACAACGTTATAAATTCCATTTCTTATTCATAAAGACTTCAATTTATAAAAATTGCTTTATTAACCAATTCCTTTATAACTCAATTTTATATCAGAATTTTAATTTACAAGTAAATTACTTATAAATTCTTTTATTTTACAACTTTGATTCATTTTATAATTTCACAATTATAAAACTTTTAATTCTGTAACTTCCATTCACTTATGAAATCCATTAAATATTTCACTTTTAACACTTATACAATTCCAATATTTTATTAACACTTTTCAAATCTTCAATTTAAGCCGTTTATAATAATTCAAAATTTCCAATTTATACTATTATATAAATTTATCAATTTTCCATTTCCAAGATAATCAACTAGTTCTTTAGTAAATCATTCATCGATTTGATTTTTCAATCTAAATCACATTTGATTCATTCACATTGGATTGTTACTAACATTCATTCATATTCAATTAGTTCACATTCACTAATTCATATTCAAGTCAGTTTACTTCAATTCAAATCAAATTTGATTCTATTTAAATTTATTTATCTTTCAATTTGAATTTAATTCACATAGCTTCCAATTTCCATTAATTCAATTTCATTAATACTTAATGAATTTCCATACAATCAACTAGCAACCAATGCACATTCACTTAACCAAATTTATTTACTTTGCTTACATCCAATGTGGTTTAACACACTAAATTTTAATTGGTTTATATTCCAATTCTGATTGAATTCTTATACTCACCATATTCGCAAATTCACTTTTACAATTAAAGTTGAATTTTCTTTTATATACTCAAATTCATATTCATTACATCACTTTATCCATTCATTTTTATATCAAATTCAATTTGATTCAATATTACTTAAGCCATGTTTCATTTTATCTCTACTTGCATTTATTTTCACCATAAAACTTAAGTTCGCCTCAAATTTATTTGAAATTCTATTTTACTTAACTTAACTTAGATTTCATTTCAAAAATCATTTTTATTTAACTTGTACTAAAGTCAAATTCATATCACATTCAAAATTCAGATTTAGTTTCACTTAACAAAACTGTTCAAACATTTGAAAACTGGTTTACTTAAACTTTCTCATTTTATAAGTTAAACAACTTATTAATTTAAACTTTTCAATTCATATCATAAAATCACTTATCTTTTAAGCTTAACTTTTCATCTCAACAATTTATCAAATCAAATTCATTTTATTTAACTTCCTTTAGTTAAATTTCAAATCCATTCATTTATTAATGCTAATTCAATTCAATTTAACTTTTCTTAAGTTAAAAATCTTCATTTTAAAGTGTTTCTAGTAACTATTCATATTAAACATCATAAACTAAGCTTTGTGTAAACCAAAGCTCTGATACCACCTGTAACATTCCCCCTTCTGACCGCCTCCAGTCGGTAATTAAACCAACTCGAAACGTTCAAAAAGACGAATTGTTATTTAGTTTATAAGGTTTAAACAGAATCAGCCACAGAAACACAGAATAATAACACTGAATTAAAACAAATGAGAATTTATTTCATTACTATAAATCTTTTATATACATCAGAGTTTATACAATTAATACTGATACAGCGGAATATCATAAAATACAATTTTCTTCTGAAAATTAAAATGATTCTTTACTCTCTCTCTAACTTCGCTGCTCGAAAATCTTCAAGCTGTAAAAATACTCGGTCTGACCCGAGTATTATATTCAAAAGAAAATAATACACAGGTCAGTCTAATTCAAACCAGTTTATTAGTGCATAAAGGCAGTAATAATTTAATTAGACGACAGTCACAATAATATTTCTCGTCTATCCAACTCTTTTAACAAAGAAATCGGATAACGAAAATATAACACTAAACAGTGTTAAACAATAAATCAGCAGATCTAAATCATCAACAGAGATAAGTAAACAATTTATCAATCGACTAAATCAATTCATAAGCAATTAAAATTTGTCACTTTAAACCCATCAAGACTCGATTGGCTGCCGTACACGCACGCGTGTACGGCCTCGCCAATACGGCATAAAGATCAATGCATCACGACGCAAAGAAATATCAATTCAAAACTGTCGATTTGGGTGGCTGCAGTGCACGCACGCGTGCACTGCCTCGCCACTACAGTGCGTAGAAACTGCAAAGGTCAAACCCAAAAATCTCGATAAAGACTCAATGAAAAATTCGAATTTTTATTTCCTAAAACATCATTTTTAATAGTGATCCAAATGGCGTTACTGGAATTCAGATTCATGAGGTTCGAATTTTTTTTCTTTTCATACTTTGAGTTGTGACTGTGTTTACATCTTCCAGAGAAAATAAATCAAGCTTCTTTGCTTCTTTTTATTACTAAATCAAGGTACAGGTTAAACAACATTTTTTTAACTTGTTTAAAATCTTTCCAGAAGTGAAAAGAGGAAGAGAATGTTTGGGTTTTCTTTGATATGGTTTTACTCGGTATACCATGACTTTAAACATGTCTGTGTTTCTTTTTTTTTTCCAAAGTTTTCCTAGTAAAAGCAACAGTGGCTCTGCTTTGATTAAATCTGAAACATGATGCATTGTTAACATCCTCCTACCTGTTTTACAATTCAATTTCTTTTCAAATGAAATGGGGAGAAGGTTTTTTAAAACTTCACTGTAACTAAATGATACAGGAAAGCAAAAAGAAAACAAGGAACAGTGTTCCCAGGCAATTCAAAACACGACATGTCTATTTATTCTATAAAAAAAAAAAAAAACTATGACCTTTCATTCAGAGATTCAAGCAAAGAAGAATTTGGACCAACATAAGTTTACTCACAAGATCATATTTTTAAAGTTTCAAAACAAAAGGTTACTCACTGCAAATGGAGAACAGAGCAGGTTTACAACATGTACAGGCCTTTTAAATCTTAATATACATGCATTTATATTTATAATTAGATATTTATCACACAATTATTTAAACAAAACCCAGATCACACTTCAAAGATTTGCTAAGATAAAGGAGGTTTAAAAGAAAGTTTGCTCACAGTCATTTAAACCATCTTACTTCAAGTGTCAAACATAATATCAAAAGCACATAGGTAGATAAGTGAACTTGCTCACAAACAAAAACAAACAAGTTCAGGGAGGAGATTTGCTCACATGCTCAAAACTCAACTACCACTGTACTGTAATACTACCAGAGAAGACAGTAGCAACACAAACCAAATAGGCTACTGCTTTAAACTGCATATATACATGTATAAGAGCTCGAAACAGTACCAGTGATCAAAGTCACAAAAGAAATCAATATCGACAAATTTCAAGTGTCCACCAGACAGCATGATGAACCAATTTAAGTACGAGACGGTGAGGCAGTGGCTCAACGTCAATATACAAAGAAAAAAAAAACTGTAAGTGTCAACTCGACGATACATGCATACACACATACAATGGTGTATATGCACATATATGAAGTCACATCTAATTAGTCTAGCAGTTTCAGATTAATAGTTTTTCTCAAGCCCAAGTCAAAAAGAAAACATCGTTCCAATCAAAGAACGAAATCGACTCGAAGTCCAGATAAGATCAAAGAAACAATTTCCAACAAAATCAAGTTTTCAATCAAGCCCAATGCAACTGCAGTTTAAATCAAAGCTAAAGGGGATTTCAAAACATTCGATAGTTGAAACCTATTCGGCCGAAGTCCTAAAGCGACAGGTAAAACCCAACAACATACGAAGTTTTCGAGGTTAAAGATCAATGACCAGCATCAAAACAAAATCGAATGGCCGAAGCCAACAAAATTTAAACTGTCGAAGCATCATACTACGCGTGAATTAGATGTGAGTGGGGGAGGGAACCACTCACCTTTGTTCGACGAGAGCCACTATCGATCTGCAAGGTCGGCGCCGCGATGGTGATGAACGAGCGAAGAAAATAGACGAGGCCGAAGCTTCAATTCGCCAGCGAATCAAAAAAATGCCGAAGCCCTAATTCCAAGTCGCCATTTTTTTTATTCTCGTTTGCTTTAGGTTTACGAATGAATGAGAGATTGAGGGGTTTTTCGTGATTTATGAGAGAAGATATCGTGGGGGGGTATGGCTGGAAAACGTGGGTTAGGCATGGGTTAAGCGTGTGGGAGTTGTACGAGAAGTATGGTAATTTTTTCTTTCTTCATCTATTATTATTTTTTTTCTTTTTAAAACTGATTTGTTTTTATTTAATTTTGTTGTTAAAATCTAAACTATGCATATATATTCATTTCGTATTACTAAAGTTTAACAAAAGAATTTAAATCGATTTACAATTTCCAATTCAAATTTCAACAATCGATATTAAATCATTAGTTTACGAAGATTTTATCGTTATAAAATTTTCCAACAATAACAACAAATTATCTATCAACTTTAATCGTTTATCGATGATTAAAATTCGGGCAAAAATCCAGGTTGTTACAGAAATTCAATTCGAATTCGATTAAATTCTATACGCATTTATACGTCGTACGTTCACAAAACAATTCTGATAAATACGAAAATTTGAAATCCAGTAATAATTCAATATTACGGACCCAATGAAACTTGTTTCGTCAAATTCCGAGACTGTGCCTCGGAAGGTTATTTTTTTAAATTCAATTCAAACGATACAATTTCAAAATTGAACAAATCGCTTTTAAAATCAATTCTGAAGCTTCTATTACCTTCAGTATTATCAATATGAATTTTCCAAGCCTTTAAATTATTTTTAACCGGCTTAAAATCGAAGATTCAAATTTATTCAACTTTCAATAGATTAAATTCAAAAATTAAATCGCCAATTCATTCTGATAATTTGAAATTCAAGTCAAATCATCGTTCAAATATTTAAAATTCATTAAATATTTTCAATTTAAATTGTTCAAAATTCAGGGTCGTTACACATCATCATTTTCGATTTTTCATGGTTTATTTTTTCTTTCCAAAATTTAAAAAAAAAAATCTCAAAAAAAAACAAAAAAAAACAAATTTTATTTTTTAAGCATTTTTGATTTATTTTTAAAGAAACACTATAGGATAAATATATGGTTTTAGTTTATTAAATTGAAATTATTGAAAATTTATTTGTCTTAACAAAAATAAAAATGAAGTTTGATTACAAATAAAAATGGTTTAACTAGTATATAGGAAGATTCATAGGTGATAATTATGAAATATATCCTAATTGAAAATCTTTGTTTTAAAATGTGGTGAATTTAGAGTAAAGGATATAACATTTTTTTGTCTTCTAAGTTAAATGGTGCTAAGATGATTTTGCAAAACTCTCTCTTTCTAAAAAAAAGAAAAAAACATTTGTATATACGTATATATTTTTAACACCTAGAGTCAGGTGTTCACACTCATGTGTTCACTCGCCATGCTCTGTACCATTCTCACGTAAGCCCGAAAGGCAGTGCACGATCGGTATAACTGGCCTCAGTTTATCTGAGTTAGGTGTATATATATATAAATTCTTTTTAATAACGCCTACAGTCAATAGGTGTTCACACTCATGTGTTCACTTGCCACGCTCTGTATTCCCCTCACATCAGTCTGCAAGGTAGTGCATGGGTAATATATCTGACCTCAGTTTATCTGAGTTAGGCATATGTAAATATTGTTAATATCAATAAAATTTCCAAAAAAAAATGGAGAGGGTAAGCAAATGAAATCCAAGCACTATTTTAACTTATTTGATTTGACTTGTTATTGAAAAGAAATAAAATTACCACTTTGATAAACTTTGATAATCAACTAAGGATCCATTTTATAATTACACTTTGTTATCAACCGAAACAACGAGTTAAACTATAGTCTATTTGTTATGATAACTTAATTTTTGTTGGAAATTTTGACAAGTAAATGACTTAAATTTTCAAGATAATAACGAAAACCTATATTTAACTTATTTGTGTTAATTTAAAAGTAAATCCTTCATTGTAAATATTTCAAAAACTCGCATTCATCTCTTTGTAAATAAATCTTGCATTTTGTAAATATTTTCATCCTGCATTTGGATTTTGTGGGTAGTATCCGCTGAAAACCCTCACGAGACAACGCTCGTCCTACTGGGGACACCCAGAGGTTTAACGGCTAGTTGCATACGCTCAATGCAATCGTGCTCCCTACGAAAATGGATTTATCTTATTTTTCCTTTATTCGAGGACGAATAAAAAGATAAGTATGGGGGTATTTGATGTGCACCTAAATGTGTATATTTTTACCACTATATTTAATCTATTTAAATTAAATAAATGATCATATTGGGTATTTTAACTTGTTTAAACCAAAATTCAAATTATTTGAAATTGTCACATATTCATCTTCATATAGGGGCAAAATGGTCATTTTTATGCATCTATTAAATTGTGAAAATTTACTTGGAATTTTCTATGTTGTTTTGTAGGAAATTTGGTGAATTTTACAAGTGGTTACATGATGATATATGCATGCACAAGAGTGAAGAGAACAAATGAAGATAGAAATAATTCAAAGTGAAGATAATGGAGGACCCCACCTATCCACCTACATTAATGTACAAATTAGAGGCTAATGCACATGCTTATGGAATTAATGGCTTCATGTACACTTAAATGAGGATTATTTGAAGCTAATGATTACTTGGCCTCCACACTTCCTAAGAGGGTATTTTGGGCATTCCCCAAAAATATGAATTAGGGTTTAACACATGTATAAAATCCCCTTATGTTTCATGTAACCCTCTTCTCCCTTAGTCTCTCTTAGTTAGTTTTTAGGCTCAAAATAAAAGAAAGCTCTCTTTCTCTTTTCATGGCTACTTAGCCATTTATTTTATGTAATCTTTTCTTTTTGCAATTTTCAATACATGCTCTTTTCTTCTTTTGTTTATTTCCTTTCATATTGGTAGAGTAGATTTGTTTATTTATGCAAGTAGTGTAGATTTTCTTTTATGCAATTAGAATAGTTCTCTTTTCCATTTGCTATCTTTTTCCATTTGCTATCTTTTTCCTTTTGTTTATTTCATGTTGCTTTCTACATTTGTTGATTTGATAATAAATATGATAGGCTAATCCCTACAATTTAGGGGTAATGAAGCTCTCTAGTATGTAGATGCAACATAATGTGATGTTTATGCTCTTCTTTTGTGCTTTAATGAGAATGCATGAAGTGGTTAACTTGTTTTTTTTGCTTTGAATTTGATAGTCTGTATTGTTGACACCAAATAGGCTATACTTAAACAATCACTAACACAAATTATCTTTTCATCTACATATGATGATGGTAATGAAGTGAATGTTGAAATTAAAATTTGATGGTCTATATTTCTAATTAATAGTTAATAGGCCATCCTTAAAATAGATTTTGCTTTCAACTTTGTTGACATTTTTCATATGAGTTAGTAAGTAGTTTAAGGGATGTGCTATAGTTTGATGGCTTATGTTGAGCTAATTAATAGCACTAATAGGCCATACTTATGATAAGCACATCAATTAAACTAACTAATGACCAAAAAGGAGAAATCATAATTTCATGTTGTATTGATTTCTATGATCTAGAGAGTAAAAAAATTACCTCTAAATTGCATCTACGCTCTCATATTTTTATCTATTTTCTTTTGCTAGTTTGTTAGTTTTCTCATTTTTCTAGCTTAACAATCTCTCGACTTTGGTATAATTTGATTGAATATATTTTTGAAATCATCAATTCCCTGCGGATCGACCCGTATTCGCCACGTACTACAAGTGTACGCCGTGTGCTTGCGGTAATTTTATTTATAAATTCGTTCGACGATTTTCTAATCTGATAGAATTGCCGTCGTTCGAACACCGTTACGAAGGCGAAGGCTGATTTGGTGTGTTATAAGTGTGATAAGAAGGGCCGTTATGCCCACGAGTGCAGAACTGGTAAAGGAAAGAAGCCTATGGAGAAGAAGAATGTGAAATGCTTCAACTGTGACCAAGTTGGGCATTATAAGAACCAGTGTCTAGAGCCGGTCAGCGCAGATAGAGGGAAGGTGTTTGCTATTGGACCACCTTCTTCTTCTAAACCCACTGTAGCGGAGAAAGGGAAAACTGTGATGGAAGGTACGCTTTTGATTCAGACTATACCTATTTAGGTACTTTTTGATACCGGTGCATCACATTCTTTCATATCACGGTATTTGGTTGATAGGTTATGTATAGAACCCACATACCGTATTACTTCCTCAAGGGTTGTGAATCCAATAGGAGAGTATACAACTCTTGGGATGAAATGTGACCAGTTAGAACTTGAGTTGTTAGGTCATAAGTTTTCATGCAGTTTGTATGTTTTTGATTTGGTAAATTTCGGGATCATCTTAGGTATGGATTGGTTGGGTAAGTATGAGGCTAGGATATTTTGTCAGGATCGGTAAATATCATTGTGGCACCCGGATATTCATAACCGAATCATCTTCTCCGTAGAGAATTCCAGAAAGAGTGTTTGTGCTTTGTTGGGTACCATGGAGGTTAGAGAAGAGCTTTGTCAGGTTAATGTGGCCAAAGAGTTTGCAAATGTATTTGAGTCGGTCATTGGATTACCTCCGAAACGAGCTGTTGAGTTTCGAATAAACCTCGTACCGGGAACTAAACCTATCAGTAGTACACCTAGCAGGATGACACTGATGGAGATGAAGTAATTAAAAGTGCAGCTAGTGGATCTTGAGGGAAGAAATTTTATTAAACCAAGCAATTCGCCTTGGGGGGCAGCTGCGGTGTTTGTAAAGAAACCAGATGGGTCATTAAGGATGTGCATCGACTATTGATGTACACGTAAATGTGCATATATTTACATCCATATTTTATCTCTTTTTATTTAAATAAACATCATATTTGGGCATTTTAACATGTTTAAAACCAAAATTCAATTATTTTCAAACCATCATATTTTCATCTTCATTCAGGAGCAAAATGGTCATTTTTGTGCTTGTGTCAATTTAAGAATTTTTACTTGGACATTTTTTGATAATTTTTATAGGAATTTGGATGCATATGGAAGAGGCTTATATGAAGATACATGCATGCACAAATGAAATACGAAGGAATGAAGAGGAAATAATTCAAGTTCAGGATCATGGAGGACCCCACCCACTTACCTAAATGTACAATTATGAGCTAATGGACAACTAAGTGGAGGTTAAAGCTTCATGCACAACAAATGATGGATTAATTAGTGGCTAATGGTTACTTGGTGACCACACTTCCTAAAGGGCATTTTAGGAATCCCCCTAAAAATAGAATTAAGGTTTTATGCATGTATATATAGCCCTCTTATGTACATGAAACTAGGATCTACTCTTTCATTTTACTTAGGAAATTAAGAGATCAAATTGTAAGCTCAATATTCTATGAAATAAAAATGTCTTCCAAGCCTCTTTCTTCTCTCTTTTCTACATGCTTTTCTTTGTTTTTATTTTAATGCTTTTATTTATGTTCTTTTCTTTTCTTTGTTAGTAGAATAGTTTTACATTCATGCAAGTAGTGTAGCTTAATTTCTTTTGTTGTAAGTAGTTTAATTCCATTCTCTTCTTTGCTTATTCTCTATTTTCTTCTCTTTTTAATGTTGAAATTTACTTGTGTTGCTTCAATGCCACAAAAGAGTAGCTAAACCCCTTCAATTTAGGGATAATGAAGCTCTTAAATATTATGTAATTTCAACATATTATGATTTATGATCTCATTTGGATTATGCTTCATGAAGTGAGTTTTGATGCAAGTTTATACAAGTGGGTTTGATAGCTTATATTGTTTATGCAAATGAGCTATTCTTATTCAACATAAACACAATTTGCATCATCATTTGCTAATCCATTTTTGATTGTGAATTTAAAGTAAAAATGAAATTTGATGATCTGTATTACTAGTTAAAATAGTAAATAGATCATACGTAAAATAGCTTTTGCTTTGGCTTCATTTTCATGAGAATTATAAGTGGTTTATTTGTTGTATTATAGTTTGATGGTTTGAGTTATGTTAATTGGTAACATAAACAAACCATACTTATGAAAAATACAACAATATTTCACTTAATATCAAAAGCTAGAGATCACAAATTGTTTGTTTGTTGATTTACAAAAATATGAGAGTGGATTTGCCTTTAAATTGTTCTCTAGTTCAATAGTTTTTAAATCACATTTTAATTCTAGCTTTAGCTTCTTTTTGTAGTTAACCACTTTCATCTCACTTTGGTCTAATTTGATTGAATAGATTTTTAATCTCTCACAATTCCCTGCGGATCAAACCGTATTTGCCACGTACTACAAAGTGTACGTCGTGCGCTTGCGGTTTATTTTTAATTTGAAATTTTTTCGACAAATTTATAAACCGATAGATATTTTGTCGATCAACAAGTTTTTGGCGCCGTTGCCGGGGAATGTGTTTTGATTTTGATTTTCAATTCTTCGAATTATTTTTGTTTGATGTTATCGTGTGTTTGTTTTGTGTGTTTGTATTTAAAAAAAATTGTGTGATTTGTGCTTGCATTTGTTAGTTTCCATTTCTATTTGCACTTGCTTATACATTTCTATTTGGAAAAAAAAGTACATACATAATTTCAAAAAAAAATATATATATATATTTTATTTCATTTTTCATTTGCATTCTCCATTGACATTTTACATTTTTTCTTTTTTTTTGTACATTGTTTACAAAAAACTGTAAAACTGTGCACATTTCTCCTTATCACCTCTGTGCATCTGCACTTCACCATCCAACCTGCAGACAACCCTGGCCTCACCCACCTCTGTCTGCTCCTCCATCACACTCACTTCTACAAAACGAACTACTCTCTTCCTACTCCCATCACACAAAACTACTGCAGCTACACACTTCCACCTGAAGCAATATAAACTGCCTTTCAAGTCCATCCACTTCTGCCATTATCTCCATCAAACATTCAACTTCCTCACAGCCATACTTCTAGTTGCCATCATAACAAGTTTGTTAATACATTTGCAAACACAGTTGCAGTTCATTCAACATCCGATGTACATTCCCACACACACAACACTGTTCATCACTGATCATCTCATATCCCTCCTCTGCATATCAATCAGCCACTTAATCACTACCCAGTCACAACTTGCCACACTTCATATCACTCCTGACCAACAGAGTTTTCACCTCCTTCTGTACTCAAATTTTCCTGTCAAACACTGTCAACATTTCTCACACTCTTTCCTTCCACACTACAGCACCACTGTCGACATCACAGACTTCCGTCCATACAGTCACACTTGCACAACTATCCATATACTAACTGTCACACCTGCAAAACCACCATTTCTTCACTACTGACACATTTCTACACTTCAAATTTACTGTCCTCTG
The DNA here is from genome assembly GCA_030737815.1 of Allium fistulosum. Taxonomy (NCBI): domain Eukaryota; kingdom Viridiplantae; phylum Streptophyta; class Magnoliopsida; order Asparagales; family Amaryllidaceae; genus Allium; species Allium fistulosum. Next base: position 941,052,172 of record CM060905.1, on the reverse strand, counting down.
TTAACTCTCATACTCTCTCTTATTTGAGTTCTCTGGTCTCTGTTTTCACACTGTACTTCATTCAAAACTATTGCCTCATTACTCCTCAAGCATCAACTGTTTTCACTTCAAAACAACCATCAACAACCCTCATCATTCTTTCTTCAACAAAATCAGCATCATTATTCTTCCGCACTTCCTGACATGCCATAACCACAGTGCCTACCTTTGACAACCCAGCAGCTCATTCCTTCCAGTGCCACCAAAACCATACACTACAACTACAACATCCCACTGCCCTTCACTTCCATCATCTACCAACAGCATAGCCGAGTTCAACAAGTCTCCGTCACCTAGTCCATCACCAAGTAGTAGCATATACACTACCACAAAACATCAAACCTTTCCAGTTGCTACAACAAATGACACAAACTCAACTGCTTCTCCACATACTTTAAGAAAACATTGCACTGTCCTCGAATAGCACCAGCCTCCAGCGAACCAAACAACACATCCCCACGAAAATAGAACAACTGCTCTCTCCAGTCACCACTTCGAAGGCCTGAACTCCATCTCCAAGACCATCTGTCACATACACACATTTAAAATTGTGCTTACCATCAATCGCCTCTCGAACCCAATCAAATTAGGCTTAAGCAACTTCGACCAGCAAAATCCAAACCAGCTACTATATTGCCGCACCCTCCTTCAATAAACCACCATTTCAATCGCTCGAAACATCTCCCCAAATCGCCGCTGAACCAATCTCATATTCATCCAATCGCCTCGATTCCCCAGCCTCCAGTAGCTCGTCCACCACCACAATTCGAACACCACAATCCCCAAATTAAATCTACTCCAAATCAAAACTTGGGATTGAGATCGAGAGAGGCGTAATTCATTTGGGAATCCGGGTGCGTATTTTCCTAGATAATTCGATTTCGTGAGAATGTGATTCGATTTTGTGAATGTGATAGTGAAGTAGTTGAGAGTTTAATTTATCTGTCATCTTTTCTTTTGGGTCGGGTTGTTTGTTTTTATTTATTTTTTTGTTTAATTTTTTTTGGGGCCCATCATTATTTTTGTGTTAAATCTATTTTTTTGTTTCTTAAAAAAAATTATTAAAAAAACAAAAAAAAAGAGTTTGGTGCCGTTTTCATTCGTGTTGCGTTTTCAATTTTTTTTGGGTTAATTCATTTTGTTTTTCATTTAGTTTAGTTTCTTCTTTGATATATAAAAAAACTGTATATATATATATATCTTGTTTTTATTTTCAGGTTGCCAAAACAGATTGGAAGAATTGCTTGCTTCGTTGTGCTGCCAAAAATAAATTGTTGGCTTGCGTATAAAAGAATTGCTACTTTTATCTCTATGTAAATGTGCATATATTTACATCCATATTTTATCTCTTTTTATTTAAATAAACATCATATTTGGGCATTTTAACATGTTTAAAACCAAAATTCAATTATTTTCAAACCATGATATTTTCATCTTCATTCAGGGGCTAAATGGTTATTTTTGTGCTTGTGTCAATTTAAGAATTTTTACTTGGACATTTTTTGATAATTTTTATAGGAATTTAGATGCATATGGAAGAGGCTTATATGAAGATACATGCATGCACAAATGAAATACAAAGGAATGAAGAGGAAATAATTCAAGTTCAAGATCATTGAGGACCCCACCCACTTACCTAAATGTACAATTATGAGCTAATGGACAACTAAGTGGAGGTTAAAGCTTCATGCACAACAAATGATGGATTAATTAGTGGCTAATGGTTACTTGGTGGCCATACTTCCTAAAGGGCATTTTAGGAAGCCCCCTAAAAATTTAATTAGGGTTTTATGCATGTATATATAGCCCTCTTATGTACATGAAACTAGGATCTACTCTTTCATTTTACTTAGAAAATTAATGGATCAAATTGTAAGCTCAATGTTCTATGAAATAAAAATGGCTTCCAAGCCTCTTTCTTCCCTCTTTTCTACATGCTTTTCTTTGTTTTTATGTTAATGCATTTATTTATGTTCTTTTCTTTTCTTTGTTAGTAGAATAGTTTTACATTCATGCAAGTAGTGTAGCTTAATTTCTTTTGTTGTAAGTAGGTTAATTACATTCTCTTCTTTGCTTATTCTCTATTTTCTTCTCTTTTTAATGTTGAAAGTTACTTGTGTTATTTCAATGCCACAAAAGAGTAGCTAAACCCCTTCAATTTAGGGATAATGAAGCTCTCAAATATTATGTAATTTCAACATTTTATGATTTATGATCTCATTTGGTTTATGCTTCATGAAGTGAGTTTTGATGCAAGTTTATACAAGTGGGTTTGATAGCTTATATTGTTTATGCAAATGAGCTATTCTTATTCAACATAAACACAATTTGCATCATCATTTGCTGATCCATTTTTGATTGTGAATTTAAAGTAAAAATGAAATTTGATGATCTATATTACTAGTTACAATTGTAAATAGATCATACTTAAAATAGCTTTTGCTTTGGCTTTATTTTTATGAGAATTATAAGTGGTTTATTTGTTGTATTATAGTTTGATGGTTTGAGTTATGTTAATTGATAACATAAACAAACCATACTTACGATAAATACAACAATATTTCACTTAATATCAAAAGCTAGAGATCACAAATTGTTTGCTTGTTGTTTTACAAAAATATAAGAGTGGATTTGCCTCTAAATTATTCTCTAGTTCAATAGTTTTTAAATCACATTTTAATTCTAGCTTTAGCTTCTTTTTGTAGTTAATAACTTTCATCTCACTTTGGTCTAATTTGATTGAATAGATTTTTAATCTCTCACTATTCCCTGCAGATTGACCCGTATTTGCCACGTACTACAAGGTGTACGCCGTGCACTTGCAGTTTATTTTATATTTTAAATTTTTTTGGCAAATTTCTAAACCAATAGAAATTTTGTCGATCAACAACTATCGTAAGTTAAACGAGAGGACGATCAAGAATAGTTATCCTCTATAGAGGATAGATGATCTGTTTGATCAGTTGAGTGGAGCTAGAGTATTTTCCCAGTTGGATTTGGACAAGGTCGAAGGGTTCTTAGTCGAAAGGTTGATGGCCAAAGAGGTTGGAGTATGTTTGTTTTATAAACCAAAAGCTTTCACCTGCTTTGCTTTCGAATTAGAGCTTCTGACTTGGTTGCTTTCAACCTAGTCAAATGTTTAAAAAGAAATGTTTTAAACCTTTCGACAAGGTCAAAAAGTTACTGCTGCTTTACCACTATTTTGATTTTGAACCTTTCGACACTATCGAAAGGTTACTGCCACTTATCATTGTTTTGTTTTAAACCTTCCGACACAGCCGAAAGGTTATAACAGCTTTTTCCATCCTTTCGAAGTCATTGCATTCGACAAAGATGAAAGATTTACTTGTTTTAAAAACCAACCACTTCTCCCATTGCTTTTGAAAGGTATCAAAGCCTTCGACTTAGATGATTTTCTTTTGTTTTATAATTGAAGTATAACCCAAGCTTTCGAATGAGTTGCTTTAAAAAGGCGGAGGTCTATTGTTTTAAATGAAATGTTTTAAAGCTTTCGAAGTAGACCTTCCGACAAGGTCGAAAGGTTGCTTCCATTGTAGTCGATAGGTTTTAAAAGAGGACCTTCCACATGTTTTAACTTGAACCCAGTAAGTTTTTAAATGATAAGATCCAGTGGCTTCGAAAGGTTTATATTTTAAGAGTTGAATGCTTTCGAAAGGTTTGAATTGCTGAATGGTCACGATGGTTTCGAAAGGTTTGGATTTGAAAGGTTGTTTTGAAGACCTTTCGACTAGGTTGAAAGGTTTGGTTTTAAAAGATTTGAAAACCCATACTCTAATTTTTTAAGGAAAACCCATGGCTTATATAAAGGAGTTTTGTAAGGGTTTTAAGTATGTAATTTTGAAGAAGTATTGCCTTGATAAAAATATAAGTTAAAGATGTTAACAATGTTTTATGATATGTATTTCAAGGACCTTAAACCCACAGGAATGGTATTGTTAATTAATGCTATACTTCTTCAAATATGAGTATATTCACATAATAACCCATAACTGTATTTTAGGGAAAAAGGGGTAGAAGAACCAGTAGGTTAACTCAAATAGTGAATATAAATTACTTAAACTCCTGTATGAGTAGAATTGCATCCATGGAGTCAGGGTGACCAAAAATGTAGGATGCCCAAACTTTGTAGTTATTAGAGGCATACCAAAAGGTTAATAGTAAACCGATGAAAACTATGATAAGGTAGTTATTGGTGCATACCAAGAGGTTTATAGTAAACCCATGAAAACTATGATAAGGTAGTTATTGGTGCATACCAAAAGGTTCATAGTTAACCCATGAAAACTATGCATAAGGACAGTTGGCATGGGCTAATTGGTTTGTAGTGAACCCATGAAAACTATATCCAGAGTAAGAATTAACATTAGTCAATAGGTTTCTAATAAACCCATGAAAACTAGGATAAGAATGTGGTTAATGAAAGTATCAGTAGGTTCCTAGTCAACCCATAAAAACTAGGACGTGTAGTGAGTTACTAGATAAGTCCATATGTTCCTAGTCAACCCATGAAAACTAGGATGAGGTGATTAGTAATTGGAATGACTAATAGGTTTAGGAGGACCCATAAATTAATTAATTTAACTGGCAGGAGCCTATAGGTTCTTAGTGATCCCATGAAAACTATGAATATGACAGGGTGTCTATTAGTAATAACAAGGTTATTAGTAAACCCATGAAAACTAAAAGGTTAACTGTGAACCTAGAAACTATAATAATGACAGGGTGTCAGATTAAACTGGGAATGGGAAAACCTTATTTATTTTCAAGTATGCATGTAATCATAATGTTTTGAAATGTATGTTTTAACCATTGTGGATGTAGGAGCACAGAATTTGGTTTTATAAAGATTTTAGGATACTAGTGAGGGGAAAATCCGTTCCGCTAAGCGGCGTGGTCTTGCTAGATATCTAAAAGGATTGAGATGTTAGATTATTTTTCATACCAGGATTTATGTCTGATTCGAAGTTTTTGTTTTCCCCTTAAACTCCCGGGTGCTCAGTATATTTTGAGTAGTTTGAGAATTAAGATTCTCGGGTTTACTTCTCTAACGAATAAAGCTTCCCGTGGCATGCAAGAGGTAGATGGTTATTTAGAGTTTTTCTTTCCGTTGTGTATTTTGTTTATAAAGGCAGATTTATTATCCTTACTATATTCTTTGATCAACCAAGGGGGCATCTTCATATGTCGCTCTTGGCGTATTTGTAATAATTATATTTTTCTGAACGTGGTTAACTTAATTTGGGGATTATGAAATGAACAAGAAATGTTTTGGATGGAATGTGGAAATGTGTTTTTGAATTGTTAAGTTTTTTCCATATTTCTGTGATCTGTGTATCAATGTATCTAGCACCGCCATATTTGGTCGTCGTAGATTAATAATTATGGATGACTGCAGCATCCGTAGCCATTAGTTTTGGGCCTCCAAGTAGGGGGATGCTACAATACTTCTTTGTTAGATGTCCTGAGGGGTCCAATCGTCTTTGGACAATGGGAGGTAAGTTCCCTCTTTTACTCATTGAGCTCCGATGTTTTATTATGGAATTTATAACAAGTCGAATAATTCTTACAACTATTCCAAGGCCGAACAAGGACATTTCTCTCAATGGTACTTTCCGAGCCCTGATGGCTATCAATGTTGGGGGAGATCCGTTAAAGTCTTGTTGACTGATGAAAAATTGCTTCGATACGGACTTTTGCATCCCGGGAGGTCTACTGTTCCAATTGAGGTCACATCCCCTTCTCGATCTAGGGTGCACATGCAATCCACCTCCTCATCTTATGGTTCCAAAGAGGTCGCTTTTCAAGAACGGGAAGGCCCATCCGACGAGTCAGTTGAAGAGACTCGCGAGGAAAAGGATGCTACCGCGACCGGAGTCAGTTGCTCGGTCAAAATGCCTTCGATTCTGGAAGAAGACGAGAGGGGTTTAATAAAAGGGAAAGCAAGGTCGTGATAAATATATAAAAAGAGGAGGGAGAGATCTGGAGTAGTAGTGATGAGTTAACTTCTAGTGATGATTTCTATGCGGAGTTCGACGATGAGAATTCTGAATCATGCGACGAGACTCCATGGATGAGTCCCGTTGTTCCGAGCTCGCCCCATCCAGACATGAGTGGCAAAGATGGTGCCCAATGGGGGTTACGAAGTTGGGATTCTTTGAGTAAAGAAATTGGTGTGGACTTTGGAGATTTGAGCAGTGTTTTCGTTGATTTCGACGCGCTCATTGGGGAAGACTTTAAGTTTGAGGAGGCGTCTCCTCGTTCGGTCCGTGTTGCAACTGATGTGAATCTGATTCCTTCCGTGACGCCTACCCGATATGGTTTGTGACGTTGTTTTAGGCTCTTCTCCCACACATTCTTGGAGCGGGATTTGACTGTAAGTTTAAGAGAGCATTAAGCTTATCCATCAGAGCTCTCTAACTGGTTTCCATTTTTTGGTTGATTGTGTCAACCATTTTGTTCAAATCGTCTCTTGTAATGACTTCGCGTTGATTGGCGGATGTTGGCACCTGATCTCCTACATTGGCAACATTTACTTTAGTTTGCTGATGATTCGTATCTTCTCCAACTACTACTGCCCCTATGGACTTTCCAGAGGCAGTTCTCTTCCTTCCCGAAGCCATTGATTCCAAGCAATAGATTTTTCAAGCAAAGATTGAGGATCTAACTTCTGGACCTATCTGATCCAAAATAGATAGCTAGATCTGGACCCTGAGTTGGGTTCTTAGTGGAAGCCCCAAAATGTTAACCTAAAAATGGATCAACAGCTTGGGTTGAATGTGAAAGCACCAACCATGTTCTTACAGAGCAATAATATAGAGAATAAAATGTAAAAGAGCGGAAATAGAAAGAATACAAGAAGATTTTTATAGTGGTTCGGCTGTTAATGAAGCCTACGTCCACTTTATAGTTTTTATTATTGATTGTTTGATGTTACAAAGTTAGTCAGATTATAAATTTCTTGAATATCCTTAGCTAGATCGAGTCTCCAATGTTAGAGTTCACTGAAGAATCACAGCGAACCCTTTGGATGACCATTGTGAGGAAGGAGAAGAATGAAGAGAGCTTTCTGCAGAGTTTTGGCAACTAGTTCGGAAGATCCCATTTATGTTGCAGGTAGGATTGTATTTATAGAGGTTGGGGAGGTACTAGCCAAGCCTGTTCGCCAAATTCTTGAAGATGATCGCAGGAAGGAATAGTGGAAGTTCTGCCATGACCCAAGCCAAAAGCACGGATCGCTAGTGATCCATATCTTATCGATCACTGGCGATCCATAAGGTGTGCTCGAAGGCAAGCTAACTCCTTAGTATCATTCTCATGTCTTGTTCCATGAAGGTCGTTGTCGCTTGATGAAATTGTATGTATCGCTAGTGATCCGTAGCATATTGATCGCCTTCAGTCCATATACTTAGACTATTTTTGGACTCTGCCTCTTGGATAGCCTTTGTTGTCTTGTGTTGATGTTGTTCATGTAGTTTCGTGGCACGTTGCTTTGTTTTAATGATGGTTTACTTACTAGTTGTATTTAACTCCTGATTGGACTAGACGAATTCTTATCTCTTGAGTTAACTAACTTGGAATCTCATCAAACTCAAACATTGTTCCTACCAATAGATTGAATCATGATGCAAGAAACTCGGCAAACTTACGAGTTAATACCATGGATCGTGAATGATCCATGGGCTATGGATTGTTGGCGATCCATGTCCTTAGAGTACTTTTCTTTCTTTTTCCTTTGACTTCCTTTGGCTTCTTGTTCTGGCCCTTTTGGTTAGCTTTTGAGCTATTCTGACTCGGTCAAGTTGTTCCGGCTTCTATTGGATTTTGCTAGGAAAAACCCGGATAACAGTAAGAGTGTTTCTTGGGTCGAAGCCGATGTGGAAATCGAACACGATACTCAGTAGGTGGATCTACTTGAGTAGAAGAAAATTTTGGATTGGAATTTGACTCAATGTTTAGCTCAACGTATTATTCAGAATCGTTTGTTGTTTTAGAAGTGTCGAGAGGGGTTTTCGGTAAATTGTTTGGATTTTCTACCTGGTTATTGATTTGTTTACCGGAATGCAAAGTCGTGATAACATTCATTTAGGTTACGTTGCTATCTTGAACAACATGGGCCCGATTCGAATTCGTGTTTTGATTTCTGGGATTCGGAGTAGGCCGACTTGGGAATGTACCCTATTCACGTTCACTTACAGACGTGGCTAATTGACTCGTTTGCATTTCAAGTTTAGCAATCGATTGACTCGTATTATACATGTGCGAGGTTAACAAATTTTACAAATTACTGTTTTATTGAAGGCTTTGAACGGTTGCTTTAGCCAACGTTTCAAGACTTTTCTCAAGTGAATTTAATCGGTTGTCGTCTAGGGGAGCAAAAGATTGTTGAGGTTGATTTTGAGACGGACCCGCAAAGTTTTGTTGAAAATGATCGGGTTGAAAGGGAGAATTCAAAGCATTATTCGGAAATGCTTGAAAATTGGGACGAACCAAATTCGTTTTGGGATTATTTTGGATCCAAGCAAAGTTTAGATGACTTCTCCAACCAGGATTGTACGTTAGAGAAAACGTATCATTCTTAACCTTATTGAAAGCATTGAGTTGTTCGACTGAATTAGGGCACTGATCGGCTATGTTATTCGGATCATTACATTTATTACACATTGGTTGGGAAGCTTGGTTCATTTGGTTCGATAAGAAAACGTTGTCAAATTTATTAATCATTGCATCGATCTTAGCTTCCACAGCCAAAGATGATCCTATCGAGTGTGCAATCGATCGTGAGTAAATTTATTTTTCGTTAGAATGTTCCCATTGGGACGATTTTTCGGCTTGGTTTTCAGGAAATTGCGAAGCATCGCCGTGATGTTGGGCAAGAAAGTTGCCTTGGCACATCGATTCAACCATGATTCGTGAACTATTTTCAAGTCTATCATATAAGGTTTGGCAAAGGGTCCTTCGAAATTATGGTATAGATATTTTATCAAAGGCTCTTTAAATCTTTCAAAATATTTTCCGAATGTTTCACCCATGAATTGATGAAAATCGACCATTTCGTTTCAGATTTTAGATGTTTTTTTCCAAGGGGTAGAACCTTTTTAAGAAAACTTTAACGAATTCTTCCTAAGTTTTGATCGAGTTTGAAGGTAAGCTGACCAACCATTTTTCCTCATAATCGGTAAGGGCGAATGGAATTAATCGAAGTTTGATTCCGTCGTCACAAATTTGTTGGAGTTTAATGGTTACGCAAACTTGTTCGAATTTCGTTAAGAAAATGTATGGGTCATTGTGTTCAAAATTACCAAATTTCATAAGCGTGGCAATATGGTTTGAATGAATTTCTAAGTGATTACCCGTATAGGCGGGTAAAGTGACACAAGAACGAATAGAAACTCTATCGGGAAATAATCTATCCATGAGAGTTCGCAGGGCATTTTCATTTTCCATTGCTGGAAGATCGCTTGTTCGAGTTAAATGGTTCATTGTTGCGTCACGAGTCCAAGTGTTTGTTGTTGTGTCACGAGTCCAAGTACTTGGGCACAAGTAAAAGTCGAGAAGAGAAAGAAGTGAGAATTGAATTTAGGAGAAAGAAGCAAGGTTTAGAAGGTGAAATGAGGTGAAAATTGGTTTTTTTAAGGAGGAAAAATATTTAACAAAAAAGATTTATTTTTCAAAAGGAAGATTGAATTTTGTTTTGTTTTTTTTTTGGATTTTCAAAATTTAATCTTTTTTTCATATGTTTTTGTTTTTTTTAGTTTTTGTTTTTGAAAAGATTATATATATTTTTTGATTGAAATTTTTTTCCTTTCTACTTTTTTTATTAAAGGAAAAGATTAAAAAGATTTATTTTCTTTTGATTAAAAAAAAATAAGTTAAGGAGAGTGTACAATTTTTTTAGGTTTTAGATTTCGTTGTTGTTTTTCCTTTAAAATATGCATGAACTAATGCAACTAAATGAATGCAGGGTCATAATTACAAATTTTCTGTCTTTAGTAGCTCCTAACCCAAAATTATATAATCACACTTTGTCTTAATCCAATAAAATATTTCTTTGCTAGGTAACGGACAGGAGTTATCGGTGCACCAGGAATCACCGTAGCAATGCAACCGAAGGTTTAACTACCTTTAGAGAAACAATCACTATAATATTTACAAATCGCCATAATATTTATAAATAATTACTGCTCTGTCGTAGCTTAGACACCAAGAAAATTAATTGTTCAAAGAAGACAACTTGTCAAGATACAATTAAGCCCTAAGTGAGCTCATGACACTCTTAAGTCTGATATCTAATCGTTATTATTAGTCAGATTCTACTATGAAATGCAATTTGTGGGCCAAGGAATAGGTGATGAAATCCTCCACCTTATGTGGATTTGGGTATTACCCTCAAAAAAGAAAATAAGATGGTATGAATGCAAAACAAAAAATAAACATGAATTAACGATGTAACTACGAATGAAATTTGTTTTTATTTTTTTTGAATTTTTTTTAAAATAATGCAAGCAACTAACAACGCAAAGCAAATAAAAACAAGGGATGAAAGCACAATACCAAAGCGTGCAGAATTATTAGCAATTTATTTTAAAATGGCATTTTTTTATATAAGCAAGCAAAGCAATTTTTTTAGCAAGCAGGCCTTCTCCTTCTAAGTTCCTGCAAATTACAACATGCAAAATTGTTTAACATGAATATTTATAAGACTAAAACAAAAGCAACTCTTTTTTTTATGTTCTTTAAAATTTTTATATCAAGGAAGGAACTAAAACAAAATTATAAGAAAACAACTTGTCTCTTTTTTTAAGAAGAAAGAAGAAAGAAAAAAGAAACAAAAATTTAAAAGAAACTCAGCCCAAAAAAAAAGAAAAAAAAAGAAAAGAAACAAAAACTGGCCACTCCTCTTTTACAAACAGAAAAACAAGAGATTGTTCGAAATCATGATTGTTTGAAATTGAAATCGAAAAATGAAATTGAGATTGTATGAAATCGCGATAGGGAGTGGCGAATTGGTCTAAAGTCGTGGTTTTGTGAGGTGATCGCAGCTGGAGGCAAGTGGTGATTTGATGGTCGTGGTTGTAGTTGGTGGTTCGATTAGAGTTGGAGTTAAAGGTCGTAGTTGTCGGTGACTTTGTCACTTTTGGAGATGGTTGTTTATGGTGGAGAGATGGTCGGAGAGGGTTCTTTTGGATTGAGTGAATGTAAAAATGGAAGGCAGCGGTTTGCAATTTAGGTGATGGAGCAAGGGTAAAGCAATTTGATATAGTGAAGGTGCACTGTTTAGCAAGGAGGAGCAAATGTGATGAAGATATGTGCATGGAAGTTTCAGGTTGACTGTGGTAGGTTTGTGGAGGATGATGGTAGGTTATGGAATTGCAGTGGTGGATTGCAGTTTGTAACAGGGAGGAGATTGGCAGTAGAAATGTAGAGGTTGGCTGAGGGGAGAATGCGGTGGTCAGTATGTTTTGATATGAAGTTGGACAGGTTGAAAATTTTTGATGGTGCAAAGGGGATGTTGCGGCGGGTTGCTAGTTTGATGGCGAAGCAATGGCAGTGTTGCAGTTTTGTAGGAGATTGAAGCTCGCGTGGAGTAGGTGCACGCAACTAGAGTGATGTCTTTGCACTATATGGTGAATGGTGAAGTGAGGCAGTAATGTATGTAGGTAGTATTGGGTAGAAGTGCGGCAGAGGTTAAAGCAGTGAATGTTGGTCGAAGCACTACTGTTGTAGTGACAATATGTTATAGGCAGTGATGGTTGTAATGGAGGGAAGTTTGTAATGAAGGTGTTGTGATGGGGGATAGAGTTTTCTTGGAGTATGTATGCAAGATGGCAATGGTATTGAAAAAATATGGTTGAAGTGTTAAGTACTCAAGGGTCAAGGGCAGTGGAAGTTTGCAAAGAGATGGATTGTTGCGAATGGAGGAGTGACAGTGGCGGTTGCTTATGAATTGATGGTACTGGTGTTGTGTGGTTATGGTTCGAGGCTAAAGTAATGGTGGAGGAATTTGTGGATTGGTAGAAGATGTTTTTAATGGTATGTGATGTCAGTAGTGAGATGAATTTGATGAGGCAGTGGAAGTTGTCGAGGAGGAGGAGTTGGAATGTTTGAAATGCAGCAGCATGCAGTTGAATATAAGTGTAGAGGTATTGAAGAAAGGCAGTTTGGGCGGTCAGGTTGTTGTGATTTTTTTGCAGAAGTGTGCACAGTTTTGATGTGCACAATTGGGTTGACCGTGGCATGTGCACAGAGGCATGTATATGGGTGAGGGGCAAGTGTGGTGAAGTGGTAGCTTGGTTGATGATTGAGGATTTTGGGGGAGAAGTGAGGTTATATGAGCACAAGACAGAGGAGGTTATTAAGATGGTTGGAGGGGAAATGACCTCAGAAGGCAATAGAGGATGATGGGCAGAGATTAGGAAATAGTTGAAGATGATTGTAAAATGAAAATGAAAAATGTAAACAGTTGAAAGAATTGTAAATTGTAAATGAAATAAAATATGCTTTGTTTTGTTTTGAAATGTAATGTTTTTTAGAAGTGCAAATGCAAATTAAAAAAGCACGCAAATCAAATGAAAGCAAAAATCACACACAAAGCAAAGTATTCTTTTTTTTAATATGCAATTCAACATGCTAAATGAAAATAGAATAAAATAAAACAAAAAAATTCGAAGAGTAGAACTAAAATTAAATTTTAATTCCTCGGCGACGGCGCCAAAAAATTGTTAGACGGCGAATTTTCTATCGGTTAGAAAATCGCCGAAAAATGTAATAAAAATAACCGCAAGCTCACGGCGTACAATTTTAGTACGTGGCGAGTACAGATCGATCCGTAGGGAAATGAATTGATTTTAAATTCTACTCAATTAAATTAATCCAAAGTTTGAAGTTATTTTAAGCTAAAAATGTAAAACTAACTAGAACAAAGTTATAGAAATATGATATTAAAAGGCAATTTAGAGGCAAATCCACTCTCATACTTTAACATAAATCAACACAAAATTTTATCTATGATCTCTCATTTTAATATAAATAGAATTAGTGTTGTATTTATCATAAGTATGGTCTATTTATGTTATTGATTAAAATAACTTAAACCATCAAACTTTAATACAACAACTAAAACAACTTTGTTAAATATCATGAAAATGAATATTAAACTAAAACAAAATCTATTTTAAGCATGATCTATTTACCATTTCTGATTAGTAACATAGAACATCAAATTTTGATTTTATTTTAATTCCATGATCAAAATCGCTTAGTTAGATGTTAATGTAAATTGTGTGTGTATTTGAGTAAGAATAGCCTATTTGTGATAAACAACATAGCCTATCAAATTCACTAATAAACTCATATTAACAACTATCTATCCATGAAGCATAAAAAGAGATCATAAACAATAGAATATATTAAATTTACATAATTTAAGAGAGTTTCGTTACCACTAAATTGAAGGGGTTTAGCTTCCCATTTTTGTTATCATTTCAACACATGTAAATTTCAACATAGAAAAGCAAGCACAGTAAGAGCTAATTAAAATAAAAAGAGAACTAAACTACTTGCATAAAAATAAAACTAATTGCAATGAAAAGAAGCTAATCTGCTAACATAAAATTGAAGTAAGCATGAAATAAAAGCAAGTAGAAAAAGAAGAAGAAGAGGCTTAGTAAGCCATTTTATTTCTCATTTAATTTGTGGCTACAACTCATATGATATGATACGAAGATTAAAAACTCCATTACATGAACATAAGAGGGTTATTTATACGTGGCTAAAACCCTAAGCCATATTTTAAGGGACTACCCAAATGCCCTTTAGGAAGTGTAACCTCCAAGTAATATTAGCATGAAATTAATCCTCTATTAAATGTGCATATGACTTTAATCCCCACTAGCATGTGCATTAGTGTAACGACCCACTATTTTGGACCATTCAAATCGACAATAATCCACACATGTCTGGCTTGAATAATTCAAAATAACAGATTGTAAATAAATTTGGAGCAAATGAAATCAAATACACAGAATCACAGACATATAACATATCAGAATAACTCGCAGCGGAAATAAAATACCATAGTAGTTCATGAAGCTACTATATACAAACTCTCAAAAACATATTACATAATATCATTCTAAAACATATACAATAGAAATCCCAAATACATAGAAGTTTATAAATACCAGATCTGAAATAGAACAACTGAACTGGAAGGAAATAGATAACTAGACAAGCAGAATCTCCAGCGATTCCTAGCTCCAGAACAAAATCCAAAGCTAAGCTGTAAATACTCAGGCTGACCCGAGCGTAAAGTAAAACACAAAACACTCGAGTCAGGACAATATATACTTATATAATGTAAACCAACTCAAGTGAACTGTAGTAGAAATGCACAATAACTCAAAGGATGCTTGGGACCGCCCATCCTTTAAGGATTAGTTAAACTATAAATTAAATACATCCCGAGGTTAAAATTTCAAAATGGTATTTTATACTTCGAAATAAAATATCATTTCAAAATTCAATATCATTCAAAAATCCATTTCAAAATATCAAAATATCATATTTCAAAATAGTTTATATTTCAAAACAAATTACTTCATTTTAAATCATAAAATGAAGTTATTATAATTAATAATTAAATTATTAAATTTCCAAAAATTTAACTTTTCAAAGTTCATTCGTTCACTTAAATTAATTAAAACAACGAAAATTCAACTTTCGCAGCATTTAGAAAATGCTACGAAAAGTCACATTTAAAACAGTTCAATTTAACAAAAGACAGCATTTAAAATGCTGTAATAGGGTTACATTAGTTTCAAATAAACTTAGTTAAATTCAACCATTATAACATTTACAAAAATGCTATAATAGCCTTTAATTAAATTTAGCCATTTGGTTCATTATTATCAACTACAGCATTTACAAATGTTGTATTATCATTTACATTAGAATTAATAACATTTCAGAAATGTAGTTAATTAACTTCAAATATTCAGTATAATTTCACAAACAATTATATTTTTATATAAATCATTTTTAACTTATAAAATCATATAATTTCACTTTTAAAACAATCATTCAAATACCCTTATATTCATGATTTTATAAAGTTAAACCTCCATTCAAAAATCAAAATTTAATAATAATTCACTTATTAAATTCCAATATTAAATTATAAATTCATTAAATTAAATTAACTTAACACTTAAGTTTAAATTTTCAAATATAACTTAATTCCATTTTTATTTACTTAACTTAAATTTCACTTTTAAGCCAAATTCACAAATTTCCAATTTTAGTTATATTTCGAAATTTCAACTTAAATATTCATTCATTTCACATTTTTACTTTATTCAAAAATCATTAATATATTATAAAATCATTTAAATTAACTTTAATCCAAATTATCATGAATTTATCATATTTCATATTTAATTTAAATTCCAATTATCACCAAATTAAAATTTCCCAAAATAACTTACATTTCAGATTTTCTAACTTTACCATTAATTTATTTCACTTATAAATTTTCAAAAAAAACAATAATGCTTTACAAAAATCATTTAGATAAAATTTAAATCAAAATATTATAACATTTACATTTCTAAAATATTTTTAATTTTTAGAAAAACATATTTTAACTACAGGTCTGTATTTCATTTTTAGCCTAGGTAAAGTGACACGGGTAATATATCATTTCAACCCGTAATTTACAAAGAAAACCCGGGTTTGATCATTTCAAACCCGCAATCCCAAGTAAATGAAAATAATTGAAAATCATTCAGGCCTATCATTTCAGCCCATAACGATTTTCTCCTATTCTAAAGTCCGTTCGGGTATGTATCATTTCAACCCATAGTGATTCTAATCTAAAGGGAACTTGCAGTGTGATAAACTGATAAAAATAATAGAACAGCATAATATAACAGTAACATATAATATAATAGGTGTTTAAGCATGGGTGAACATCATAAAATCATAACATAGCAGGTGTAACATGATAATGCATTTTACAGATTCAAAAGGGGTCAATTCACTAGTTATATATGTACATATTGTCTGGTGAGAATAACTCACCTCTACAAGCTGGAGATAATAAATACAGACACACAACAGAGATCCAAAAAGGCACGAAAGCACGACTACGATTCAGGTGAGGAAGAGCCAAAGCTATTTTTCTTGTGCGTATGAAACAAAACAATATATATAACATGAATTTCAAACCAAAATATGACATTAAACAAGCTAGAATTAAGGAACAACGATTAATCAAACACTTGCACTTGCTTCCACCATCACTATGCTCAGCCTATAGGGTGATAAGGCACTGCCATGGGGTGTATTTGGTCAGGTATGGGTCAAATATGGTCGGCCTAACAAGGGTAGTGAAGGTATGGAAGTGAATATGCATGTACAACACAAGTACAAGGCAACAAAGTGGGTTTTCTATGCAAATATGGTTCGGCCATAGGCATATATTGGCACGACCAGGCCTGGTGAGGTCAGGTACTGATGTGGCAGAGGTCTTTGGGTCAGGTAGGTGCTGGAGAAGGTGGTGCAAGGGGTGGCCAAGAGGTGTGGTGAAGTGGTGAAGGCAATAGGTGGGCTCGGCTATGCATAGATAAGAAGGATTTGCTAATTTTTGTGTGGAGCTTGCATCTAAGGGGCCATGGCCAGGTAGGTCAGTGGAGATGGAGGAGTTTTGCAGCTAAACAAGGTGGTGATGAAGGTGATGGTGAAGGTGGAGGCTATAGGACGAGCAACCTAAGTGAAGGCAAGGCAAATACAAAGGAAAATTCAATGAAATGAGAAGAAAAGTGGGAAACAAAAGACATTACCTTGGTTTTTCTTTTCAGATCTGAACCATGGGTGAAAAGTGAAGTGGGAAACTGATGTTTTCACGTGAATTATAGAAAGAAAAGTCACGGCTAATGATAAGGAAAGCACGGCCCAAAATGAAGGGGTGTGAAGATGGAAGGTCAAAAGCAAATGAAGAGTTTTGTCCTTTGAAATTTCCTTTTTCTTTATTCAAATAAACCAAAATAAAATCATGAAAATAAAATAAAAATGGATAAAAAAATACTGTAAAATGAAATGAATAAATAAATTTTAGAAAAAAAAAAATAGAAAAATATAAGAAAATAGTTAATTATATGTAAACTAGTATTGAAAATTGAAAACAAAATATAACTAGTTTTTGGGAAAATAACAACTACACTTTAAGAATGTTTTAAAAATAAAATATATACATAAAAATTCAAATTACATACATATACACAAATTAGAACAAGATTTGACAAATAAAAATATTATTTATATAAATTAAAATAGACAATTTTATTAAATAAATCAATTTACATACAATATTGTAAAAAGCATAACTTTCACAATATAAATCGGATTTCAACGAAACGAAAAGCAGTATTCTTGAAATTTAATTTATTTTCATAATAAAAGATAAAATTCAAAAATTAAAATATTTAAATTTTAAATTTAAAAGTCAAAGTTTGACTAAATTGACCAAAATCAACTTTTTCTGGAAATATTCTATTTGTTCAGGTTTGGAATTTATTATTCACACAAAAATCAAAATTTATATTTAAAATAACAAAATTTATCCATTTTAATAAATAAAATAAAGTTTTCAAACCAGGAAGTTCAATTTAAAAAAATTAAAATATACAATTAAAATAATCACAAAATACAGGGTTGTTACACTCTCCCCCACTCAAATCTTTTCGTCCTCGAAAAGGAATGAGGTACGGAAAACACAGAAAAGATAGAATGGAATAGGATTAAGACAAGATGATAAGAAGATTAAAATTATACCTGATAACTGTTGTTATATGTAAGTTTAACAAGGTGGAGAATAGGAATAGCTAGAAGGGAAAATAGGACGAAAAACAAGGATGAGCCATTAATTTAAAACCATATAAATTCTAATTGGAATTCTTTAATACTTAATAATTTGGTTAAATCCATTTTATTATATCCATAAAAGTCCTATAAATTCAACTTGTTAGTTTAGAAGTAAACAATATTTAAAACACTTTAAAATCTTTTAGAAAGGAAATAACTGATCAAAATATCCTTTATATAATATTTTATCAAAATACTTTTATAACTCGATGTCTTAACAAGTTTATCCTCGCGCTTGCAGATTCCGGCCATGCGTTGATCAGGCGCAAAGCTAGACTTCTTCAAGTGCTTGGTAGACCTGTTTCAACACCCAGTGAAAATACTTGAAATACTTTTTAAAACAGATATGGAAAGTACAATCCAAACAAAAACAAACAAAATCTTTGTCTAACCATGGTTCGCAGATACACAATGGTTACGCCTAGATCCCCCAGGAAACAATCCATATCCGTAAGCTTTCTCAGCCCTGCGAGTTACGCCATGATGACTAGTAGAATGCAGGATACACAATGGTTCCGCCTGGATCCCCCAGGAAACAATCCGTACCCCCAGGCAAGACTCAGCCAAGCATTTGCGCTACTATTCGCGACCTACACAGATTGCAGGATACACAATGATTACGCCTGGATCCCCCAGGAAACAATCCGTACCCCTAGGCAAGACTCAGCCAGGCAGTTGCGCTATGCAGTCACGAGAGAACAATAAGACCATGGGTAACGCCATGGAATTCGAAGGACACTCGAGTATCATATCCGGAAAACCAAAAATCAGAGAGAATAATATCGATAGAATGAATCCAAGATGTGGCCACAAATCGGATATCAAGCAGAAGGCACTTTCCATATCTTTACTTCGAAAATATGTATCATATAGTACCTTTTCAAATCACTTTCAAATATCGTACTTATATAAAATCCATTATATATAAGATTTAATTTTCAAATCGAATACTTTCCAAAATCAATAGTATATCAAATCATACTTATATAGACTTCAATTATATAAGATTTCACTTTCAAATTGAGTACCTTTTCAAATCTATAGTTTTCGAATCAATTTCATACTCATACAAATCAATTTTATATAAGTTCGACAACTCCCAAATCAAGTGTTTAGTAACATAAGGTTCTCAAATTTCAATTTGTTTCAATATCAGTTCAATTTCAAAATCATATACAATTTCACCAAATTATTTCTTCTCAAATTAATTATCTTTAGTTTCAAAGTTTCCAAAATAATAGATTTGGAAAATAAATCCAAATTTCCAAATCAATATAATTTAAGTCAACCAATTCATTTCCAAAATCAAATGTTTTCAAAATCATCTTATACTTACGTAAGGTCTATCTTACATAAGGATCAAATTTTCAAAATAATTTCGCTGTATGAAGAGCCATATGGGATTGAATATCTTTGCTTTTATGGGTTATATATCTTTGTAATTTAAATTGGAAATTTTCTTTTAGTAAGCAAAGATATTCTAACTCGACGGCTTTCAATTTCAGCGTCAAAATATATCAAAGATATTAGAATATAAGATGTACATATGTCATCATTTCGCAAAGTCACATTCGATCGCTCGCTCGATCACACAAGTTCGCTTTCGAACTAGTATTGTCCATTCACTTCCCTAATGCAGATTTCGATATGGTTTCTCGACTAGAAGCCATCAGTCTCCTTGCATAGCCATATACTATGATAGAGAATTCTAGAATCGAGCCCAAAATCCATATCAAATATTCGTCATCAAGAATCGAATGAAAAATCCTAACACGAAATGGTGTAATTCACCTCGAACTTGTGTACTCAAACTTGGATCAAATTAATTATGCGAATAAAACAGCATACGTACAACTTATATATTTATTCCAACTTGTTACCTATATAGTTTCATAAAGATGTTACTAAGTTAAAACACTTAAAATTTATTCAAAATATTTTGAAGAACAATTTCTTTTTAAAACATTTCAAATCTAAATTTCATATTAGAAAAAAAAATTAAATTGCCTTATTCATTTACTTAACAAAACAATTTCAACTTATTTAAATCAGATTACTTCATACTTAAACATTCAAAACAAACTTATATACTTTATCAAAATACTTTTCAAATTTCTTAGCTTTGAAAAGTTAACCTTGATTTGGAAGTACTCGAACTTCGAAATAGTTGAAGAAATCATTTTCAAATTCAAGAGTTGGAAATTAGCAACAAATCAGTAAATCAATTTTAATAGATAGGGTTATATCAAATCCAAAACTCGAGTACTGAACACCGGCTTACTTCAAATCATTTCAAATATATATATATACATATATCTTTCGAATATCAAATCATACTTCAAAATTTTGAAATCAAAATTGGTTTCGCAAAATAACTCGCGTAGCAATGCTACTGAAGTGGCCTATCCCCCACTCTGAAACTCGAAAATCAATGTCGATGATGCGTGCACTCATCACCGAAATTATTTTCCAGCGACACAAGTGAGTTCTGGACTTCCATTTACTTTGAAAACTTCTTTGAAATTCCTTCAAAATCATTAAAACCCATTAAAATCATTGAAACATTACTTATTCGGAAAAATAATTTCAATCATATTATTTATTATTTCAAAATCTTAAAACCAGTTCCAAAATGCCGGAGTTCAATCACTTAAATTCAGATTCAAAACCTTCAGTTATAAATCATTTTATATGAAAACATTTCTTATAAAATTTTCAAAATTTCAAATCCTTTCAAAACTTCAAATTCTCATTTTTTTTAAAAGGTACATAATCCTTATCAAAAACATTTCATCTTTATATAAAAATATGGCCATCCTTATCAAAATAAAAACTACGATGAATACACAATTTTCAAAAGACAATCAACCACAAACTTTCCAAGGGACGATTCAAGGATGGATTTCAAAGCAAAACAGAGATTCAAATTTAGAAGGACTCTAATCAAATAGAATTCTAATTCAAAGATAGGCTCAAACGAAGATAAGATAATTAAATTACCAAATAGAAGATGGATAAGCCTATATGAATCGCGGGCGACCTTAACTGGTCAACCGTGACTTCAGGAATATAATCGATGCGAAAATCTAAGGCAAATCGACCTTCGATTGCCAGAGATAGAATCTAAATATAGCAGAAGATAGAAAACATCGTAAACCGAGGATACAGAAATCTCCAATGAATCAATGCCAATTATAATCATTCAAAGATTTGCGGAATCGCCACCCTATAAAGGTCATACAAAGTGGAGTGATGCAATGCTCCAAAATCAAAAGAATACAATTAGGGGAGACAGGAATGGATTTCCGAACAAGTGGGAGCGTTCCAAAATTCAAAGGAATCTTATTCGATAAGAATCCAAACGAAGATTAGAGATATATAACCTATATCGATACAGAAAAATTCCCATAAAAATTTGGAAAGACTCGAATTCATAACATACGAAAACAGAAGCATAAATATCTTTAGTTGGACAACTTTAGCTAAGCAAAAGATACTTATATAATGTAAACCAACTCAAGTGAACTGTAGTAGAAATGCACAATAACTCAAAGGATGCTTGGGACCGCCCATCCTTTAAGGATTAGTTAAACTATAAATTAAATACATCCCGAGGTTAAAATTTCAAAATGGTATTTTATACTTCGAAATAAAATATCATTTCAAAATTCAATATCATTCAAAAATCCATTTCAAAATATCAAAATATCATATTTCAAAATAGTTTATATTTCAAAACAAATTACTTCATTTTAAATCATAAAATGAAGTTATTATAATTAATAATTAAATTATTAAATTTCCAAAAATTTAACTTTTCAAAGTTCATTCGTTCACTTAAATTAATTAAAACAACGAAAATTCAACTTTCGCAGCATTTAGAAAATGCTACGAAAAGTCACATTTAAAACAGTTCAATTTAACAAAAGACAGCATTTAAAATGCTGTAATAGGGTTACATTAGTTTCAAATAAACTTAGTTAAATTCAACCATTATAACATTTACAAAAATGCTATAATAGCCTTTAATTAAATTTAGCCATTTGGTTCATTATTATCAACTACAGCATTTACAAATGTTGTATTATCATTTACATTAGAATTAATAACATTTCAGAAATGTAGTTAATTAACTTCAAATATTCAGTATAATTTCACAAACAATTATATTTTTATATAAATCATTTTTAACTTATAAAATCATATAATTTCACTTTTAAAACAATCATTCAAATACCCTTATATTCATGATTTTATAAAGTTAAACCTCCATTCAAAAATCAAAATTTAATAATAATTCACTTATTAAATTCCAATATTAAATTATAAATTCATTAAATTAAATTAACTTAACACTTAAGTTTAAATTTTCAAATATAACTTAATTCCATTTTTATTTACTTAACTTAAATTTCACTTTTAAGCCAAATTCACAAATTTCCAATTTTAGTTATATTTCGAAATTTCAACTTAAATATTCATTCATTTCACATTTTTACTTTATTCAAAAATCATTAATATATTATAAAATCATTTAAATTAACTTTAATCCAAATTATCATGAATTTATCATATTTCATATTTAATTTAAATTCCAATTATCACCAAATTAAAATTTCCCAAAATAACTTACATTTCAGATTTTCTAACTTTACCATTAATTTATTTCACTTATAAATTTTCAAAAAAAACAATAATGCTTTACAAAAATCATTTAGATAAAATTTAAATCAAAATATTATAACATTTACATTTCTAAAATATTTTAAAATTTTTAGAAAAACATATTTTAACTACAGGTCTGTATTTCATTTTTAGCCTAGGTAAAGTGACACGGGTAATATATCATTTCAACCCGTAATTTACAAAGAAAACCCGGGTTTGATCATTTCAAACCCGCAATCCCAAGTAAATGAAAATAATTGAAAATCATTCAGGCCTATCATTTCAGCCCATAACGATTTTCTCCTATTCTAAAGTCCGTTCGGGTATGTATCATTTCAACCCATAGTGATTCTAATCTAAAGGGAACTTGCAGTGTGATAAACTGATAAAAATAATAGAACAGCATAATATAACAGTAACATATAATATAATAGGTGTTTAAGCATGGGTGAACATCATAAAATCATAACATAGCAGGTGTAACATGATAATGCATTTTACAGATTCAAAAGGGGTCAATTCACTAGTTATATATGTACATATTGTCTGGTGAGAATAACTCACCTCTACAAGCTGGAGATAATAAATACAGACACACAACAGAGATCCAAAAAGGCACGAAAGCACGACTACGATTCAGGTGAGGAAGAGCCAAAGCTATTTTTCTTGTGCGTATGAAACAAAACAATATATATAACATGAATTTCAAACCAAAATATGACATTAAACAAGCTAGAATTAAGGAACAACGATTAATCAAACACTTGCACTTGCTTCCACCATCACTATACTCAGCCTATAGGGTGATAAGGCACTGCCATGGGGTGTATTTGGTCAGGTATGGGTCAAATATGGTCGGCCTAACAAGGGTAGTGAAGGTATGGAAGTGAATATGCATGTACAACACAAGTACAAGGCAACAAAGTGGGTTTTCTATGCAAATATGGTTCGGCCATAGGCATATATTGGCACGACCAGGCCTGGTGAGGTCAGGTACTGATGTGGCAGAGGTCTTTGGGTCAGGTAGGTGCTGGAGAAGGTGGTGCAAGGGGTGGCCAAGAGGTGTGGTGAAGTGGTGAAGGCAATAGGTGGGCTCGGCTATGCATAGATAAGAAGGATTTGCTAATTTTTGTGTGGAGCTTGCATCTAAGGGGCCATGGCCAGGTAGGTCAGTGGAGATGGAGGAGTTTTGCAGCTAAACAAGGTGGTGATGAAGGTGATGGTGAAGGTGGAGGCTATAGGACGAGCAACCTAAGTGAAGGCAAGGCAAATACAAAGGAAAATTCAATGAAATGAGAAGAAAAGTGGGAAACAAAAGACATTACCTTGGTTTTTCTTTTCAGATCTGAACCATGGGTGAAAAGTGAAGTGGGAAACTGATGTTTTCACGTGAATTACAGAAAGAAAAGTCACGGCTAATGATAAGGAAAGCACGGCCCAAAATGAAGGGGTGTGAAGATGGAAGGTCAAAAGCAAATGAAGAGTTTTGTCCTTTGAAATTTCCTTTTTCTTTATTCAAATAAACCAAAATAAAATCATGAAAATAAAATAAAAATGGATAAAAAAATACTGTAAAATGAATTGAATAAATAAATTTTAGAAAAAAAAAATAGAAAAATATAAGAAAATAGTTAATTATATGTAAACTAGTATTGAAAATTGAAAACAAAATATAACTAGTTTTTGGGAAAATAACAACTACACTTTAAGAATGTTTTAAAAATAAAATATATACATAAAAATTCAAATTACATACATATACACAAATTAGAACAAGATTTGACAAATAAAAATATTATTTATATAAATTAAAATAGACAATTTTATTAAATAAATCAATTTACATACAATATTGTAAAAAGCATAACTTTCACAATATAAATCGGATTTCAACGAAACGAAAAGCAGTATTCTTGAAATTTAATTTATTTTCATAATAAAAGATAAAATTCAAAAATTAAAATATTTAAATTTTAAATTTAAAAGTCAAAGTTTGACTAAATTGACCAAAATCAACTTTTTTTGGAAATATTCTATTTGTTCAGGTTTGGAATTTATTATTCACACAAAAATCAAAATTTATATTTAAAATAACAAAATTTATCCATTTTAATAAATAAAATAAAGTTTTCAAACCAGGAAGTTCAATTTAAAAAAATTAAAATATACAATTAAAATAATCACAAAATACAGGGTTGTTACAATTAGCTCTTAATTGTAGTTCATGGTTAGTGGGTAGGTAGGGTCCTCCATGATTTCATGAATTCTTTTATTCTTCATTCCTTTGTCTTCCAACCTTCGTGCATGCATACATACATGAAGCCTCTTCCATTTTCCATCCAAATTCCAACAAATAAATATAAATTGTGACAGTGAATTTTCTCAAATTAAATCATACACAAAATTACCATTTTTCCCCCATGTAGATGCATGAATGATGATTTGAAAGCATTTTTGAAATTTGGTTTTAAACATGTAAAAACACCCAATTATGACATTTATTTAAATAAAAATAGATTAATATGGAAGTAAAAATATGCACATTTAGGTGCATATCATAAAGGTAAGCATAAGTTAAATGGTTTTGGGTTTGTTGTGACGATGTTTTAATAACATTCATCTTTAACCCGCTTTTATTATACTGATAAATATAAATAGAACTTTAATAATATTTTAATGATAAGCATAAGCAAAATGGTCCTCGGTTTGTTGTGACAATGATTTAATAACATTCGGCTTTAACCCTCTTTTATTATACTTATAAATGTAAATAGATCTTTAAAAATGTTTTAAAGATAAGCATAAGCGAAATGGTTTTGGGTTTGTAGTGACAATGTTTGAGTAAGATTAGTCTTAAACCTTTTGAATGGATTTGTGAAAGTACTTAGATACTTAAAATGGATATTTTGAAGGAAATATTAAAGTAAGATATTTTGTTAATGATTTGGGAATATACTTATACCATTTGAGATAAGTGTATAATTACTTTTTGAAGTATAAAAAGTGTAAAGGTTTAAAGTAAGAAATCTTGTTAATGATTTGTGAATATACTTATACCGAGATAAGTAAATGAATACCTTTTAAACTATTGAAAAGAGTACAAATGAATAGTAGGAATTGATAAATAATGTTTT
Organism: Allium fistulosum; assembly: GCA_030737815.1. Lineage (NCBI taxonomy): Eukaryota > Viridiplantae > Streptophyta > Magnoliopsida > Asparagales > Amaryllidaceae > Allium > Allium fistulosum. The sequence goes on along the minus strand of CM060905.1, from coordinate 941,026,394 downwards.
ATTAGATAAAATAAGCTTTAGTAATAGAAGAGGTTTTCATTAATAAAAGATTAATTAAACAAAAAGGGGATTAGAAGTCGCTTATATGACCTAATCGTGCTTTGTGTGACTTGATCGTGCATTGTTTGTTTCCTCGGTTATGGAAAACGTTTATTCGTATACAGCACTAAAAGCCGATGTAGTAGGCTTGTCTATCTATTGGAATTAAGACCAATGATTGTGTAGGGATATGAGCAATAGAGCTCTAACTTACCAGCTTCACTCTTGATCGAGGGATAGTGTAAGATGAAAATAACGAAAACGTGATAAGTGTATGAGATTTGGTTTCATGCGGTCGCGCTCATTATCATTGAATGACCAAATTTGTCGATTCAGTCCTCAAGAGACCATGATCAGTAAGTGTTTTACTTATTGAAAACTACTTCAAGGCTGAGATACGCGTTCTATCTCTTGGAAGTGGATTGGTTCTTGATGCCGGAATCTATGTGGAGATTCGAGATCTGTTTAAGATGCTCGATCACATGTATTTGTTCGTAATCTATCCGATATATGGGAATTCACGTGTGATTCCGAGATCTGTTGAGATATGGGAACCCATATGTGGTTCAGTGATCTTCTCGAGATGTGGGGATTGAAATGACCCTCCTATTTACACACTAATTTTATTGGTGATTTTTTTTTTTAGAGATGATATATAGATGTATCATCTATTACAAATATATTTTAGAGATGATATATAGATATATCATCTATTACAAATATATTTCCCAGGGTCATTTTCTTTTCTCTAATAAACAAAAATATATCCAGGATCTTTCACAATATAGAAATATTGTTTTAATTCTAAATCATTTTTAACATACATATATGAAGATATCTATGTTATATTCTACTTGAATCAGAGCATAATAATAAGTAGAAATCCTTTTTAAATTTGCATAAATGTGATAAATTCCCTTTTAAATTAAAACTTAATGTATCCAGATTTTTGACTATAGTGTCTACTGAAAATATGTACTTTAGGCTGTTATTAAACTTAAGAAATAACCAAGCAATGATCAGTGGAAAGCAAGCTTATAATATGGATGATTATCTTAAAGTCTGAATATTATCAAACTCAGGTTAAAAGAAAGTGGATCCTAAGTGAACACAAGCAACATCTAGGCGTAATGGAAACGCGCCTAACTTATTCATGCAAGGTCACTAGTTCGAGTACTATGCTGGTCGGTTCAAACACAATTTTTTTTTGTTTTTCTTTTTATTTTCTCCTGTATGGCTGAAATCTGATACCTACCTATAATTATACATATATATTTGATTTTTGCCTATAACCTAACATACAAAACAATGCTTCTTGCATAACTATTTTTAAAACCCATTCTTTCAACTGTTTTAAGAATTTACATCTATATTTTTGCCTAATTTCAACATGTACACAGATATACATGTACATGTCAGTGTCTTTGTTCATTTTCCAGAAAACTGAGCTCATATGTTCCCTTGCTTCATTGATCTGAAGTGGAGCATTTGGCCTGACCTATGCCTAGCCATGTGGTTACTCTGGCCATTCTTTTGTTTGCATTTTTACAACCCAGATTATACACAAAACATTGATACCTTTCCTTTTCAAAAGCATGTATATATATTTGTATGAATCAGACATTTTGTGATCAGATATATATCATTCTTCCTAATCATACTTCTCTTTTAAAAATACATCTTTAAAGTATAAACACTTTTTCTTGCATCTGGACTTATGTCAATATCATAAATTGAAGATATAACAGTTTAATTCTTTTCTGGTTTTCCCAATATTATTTTCTGTATATCTATATTCTTTTTGAAAGAACTCAGGATTATTGAAATCAACATAAAATGATTATGCTTATAAAGTCCAGGTTTTACCTCTAAATCAAAACAACTTTAGCAAATAGGTTTGCAAATCAGTTCAACATCAATATCCTTAGTACATACCAAATCAGAAATAACCAGAAACAACATAGCACATGTCTCTTACAAGTTCTTCATATTTAATACATTTAGATAGCCATATTAATCAGGGAATACATGCATGAATTAACACATTTTAGCTTTTATTTCTAATTATCTTAGCATCCTCTATTCCATATCTTTTTAATCTTGCTTACTTAGCTCCATCATAACCTGCAAAAGCATTAGTGGCTGCCCCATTATAAATGAGACACCCCCATGTGCCATGAGCAATAAGGGTCAGATCTATGATCTGGTGTGAGCATTTCTAACATATCCATGATATTAAGCTAAGGATACAGCACAGATATACTTTGCATACTTGACAGGTATTATCATGTACAATACATAAGAGCAAACATATGCAATAAAACAACTTTTATCTGGAACTACTAGGTTGCCTTATCTTTTTCTTATAAATTCCTGGCCTCATCTGCTATAAGGAATCAAAGGGACACATTGCCATGAACTAATTAACATTATGGCACAAAGATCTCAGGACTTAAACAAGCCATGTGCCAACTTGTCTACTTCAAATAGGACAAGCATTCCAGCAGCCTTCTTGGCACAAAATCCTTAGTTATATCACTAAGTGTATTTATGTTCATTCTATCAATGATAGCTAGGTGTACATACCACCTGTACTCATGAAACATACTAGTTACCTTGCAGCCATGATATTGCAAGCAAGTTAAAGGTTACTTTCTAGAGATATAACACCCCAGTCATTCCATCTCACATTATTTATCATAGAAACACCCTATTCAAGCATATACCAGAATGTTTGCAACTGAGAATAAATACATGGCTCTATTGAGTTTATTTTGATTTTGCAAGCAACTATATTTAGCCAGATTTTCAATCTTGTTTAAACATAGTTTTTAGGCTTGTAAGTTTCTGTTTAGTTTAGGGCTCAGCACTTATAGAGAAAAACTCCATTGCACCCTTAACCAATTATTTCAAGCCTCAGCACCATACCAATGTATATGCAGCTCATAGTTTTCTTTATCTTTTCATTCTTTGTCTTAAGCCATTATTCAAACTAGTTACAAATACTCTGTTATATGTTCCTTAAGGTTTTGGTATAATATACAGAGATGAAAATAGAACAACAAAGTTAAACATCCAGCATAGCAGATCATATCTCATCAAACATTCATGAAACCATCAGCAGCCAACATAGTTTGTAAATCAAAACATGCAAAATATAACATATAAAAGCTTGGCTGCCTAATCCCAGGTCTTAATGCCATGTATATGAGTGAGGATACTCACCTAAGTGCTTACACAAACTCAAACCAGAAAACCCTTCAAATCTTTAGCCTTATCTTCCTCTTCTTCCTTAGGTTAATTAATTAGTGAGAGAGCAGTTTTCTGATTGGGCTCTTGGTATAAATAAGGGTTCTGTCTAGGGTTTTGAGTGATGCAAAATCCCTATTTTAGCCCAGACCAGAATCATGCATTTGGCATTGCACATTCCTTCCCTCCTAACCCTTAATGTCCCGGCCAATATTTTAAAACAAGACTAAATTGTGCCTATTTTCCTTTCTTTTCAGAAAGTGATAACTTTAAGTATTTTTATTATATTTACTTCAAACATGATAATGGTGTGACTTTCTATTTTCTGCCTATGTACATTTTCTTTCTTGCACTTTGGTTCTTACTGTTTTAGTGCTTCCTTTATTTATTTTCTGCTCAAATAATATCTGGATATAAATATACATTTATACAACTATGGGTGTTAATTTAACTTTAACCTTTTATTTGCAGAAAACATGTGCATACTTATGTGCATTTCTACACCTATTATTCAAATAAAAATTTCACTTATTCATTATAAGTCAATGTTCTCTTCTGCCTCAATTTTCAGACAAGTCATACATAGGCATATATATATAGATATATTTATATACACACATCCTCAGGAATTTTTAATACTCATGTCTAGGTCTATATTTTCTTTATTTAAAACATTTTATCTAAATGTTTTCCTTCCTTGTTTTATTATTCAGGAATTCTGGATTTTCTCTTAGTGCCATAACTAGTGTGCACGTGCACACATGCACACAACCTTGCACCACTGAAAATCCCACCTATATAATAATTCTGATTTTCCCCCAGAATTTTAATCATTTATTAAAAGAATTTTCCTCAAAATCTTGGGGTATTACAATCACCCCTCCTTTTAGGAATTGTGCCCTCACAATTTACAACATATTCTTTGAGTACTCCTACTTTCTTAGGAAAATTATTCAAATATGCATGAGCAATTTAAATAGTCACTGTCTATCATACATATCAAATTTTCTTAGTAATCTAAGAATTTACCTTTTAAATTTGCAAAGAGCCTAGGGTAATCCATCCTGATTTTATCCTCTAGCTCCCAAGTACAATCACTAGGATCTATACTCCATTGAATTTTTACAAGCTTCAATGTCTTGTTTCTTAATTTCTTTTCTTCCCTTGCCACAATTCCCACTGGCTCTTTCTCATAGATTAGATCTGGATTAATCTGAACTTCAGTAGGCTTTTCTAAGATTTCCTCCTTGTCATGTACCCATCTCCTTAGTTGTGACACATGAAACACATTGTGCATTGCACTCATCTTCTCTGGAAGCTCCAGCTTGTAGGCTAGTGAGCCTATCCTCTCCAAAATCTTGTATGGTCCAACATATCTGGGTCTGAGTTTCCCCTGCTTGCCAAATCTCAAGACTTTCTTCATTGGTGAAACCTTAATGAAGACATAATCACCTACTTTGAATTCCACTGACTTCCTCTTTGCATCAGCATACTTCTTTTGCCTATCTTGAGCTACTGCCATCCTCTTTCTCACCAGTTCTATTTTCTCTGTGATGTCTTTGACATATTCTGGCCCTAGGATAGCTTTCTCTCCTGCCTCAGCCCAACACATAGGTGATAGACATGGCTTCCCATATAGGGCTTCAAAGGGTGCCATTCCAATTGTGCTTTGGTGGCTATTATTGTATGTGAACTCAGCCAAATGGAGGTGGTCCTCCCAATTTCCTCCAAAGTCTAACACACATGCCCTAAGCAAATCCTCTAAAATCTTGTTTACCACTTCTGTTTGCCCATCTGATTGGGGGTGATAAGCAGTGCTTAGGCACAATTCACTCCCCATAGCTTCTTGGAAGCTCCTCCAGAATCTTGAAGTGAAGATTGTATCCCTATCACTCACTATAGTTTTAGGAACACCATGCAGTTTTACCACTTCTCTCATAAAAGTTTGGGCTAACCTAGGTGCATTTCTGTCTGCTTTCACTGGTATGAAGTGGGCTACTTTAGTCAGCCTATCTACAATCACCCAAATACTTGTATTTCCCCTCTTGGATCTAGGAAGACCATCTATGAAATCCATAGATATGTCTTCCCACTTCCACTGTGGTATGCTAAGTGGCTGCAACAACCCTGAAGGTCTTTGGGTCTCAGCTTTTATTTGTTGACAAACCATGCACTTAGCAACATATCTGGCTACATCAGACTTCATTCCCTTCCACCAATAGTCCTTTTTTAAGTTTTGGTACATCTTGGTGCTGCCTGGATGTATGGAATATTTGCTCCTATGGTACTCATTAAGGATTTCTTCTTTCAATTCTATGATGTTTGGGACACATATCCTTCCCTTGTACCTTAAGTATCCTTTTACATCTATGTGATAATCCTTCACTTCTTCCTTCTTTAATAGGAGAGACTTCTTTTCTGCTAAGTCTTGATCTTCTTCTTGCATTTTTGCCACCTTCAAGGCCAAATTTGATTGTAAAGTAATTAAACTTAACCTTCCTTTACTCTTTTCTTCCTCAATTATTTCCATACTCATCCCACTGCTCTCATCTATTTCCAAATCAGTGAGTATGGTCAAATCTCTAAACTCCTCCATCATCAACATGGCCACTTTTGCATGCTGCCTACTCAATGCATCTGCCACTTTATTAGCCTTGCCTGGTGTATAAAATATATCTAAGTCATAAGCAGCAAGAAATTCAACCCATCTGTGTTGTCTCATATTTAAATCTTTTTGTGAAAAGAGATACTTTAAGGCCTTGTGATCAGTGTATAAAATGAACTTTGCACCTAATAAGTAATGCCTCCAAAGCTTCAAGGCATAAACTACTGCTGCCAACTCAAGATCATGAGTTGCATATCTAGTTTCATGGGGTTTTAGTTGTCTAGATGCATAGGCTATGACCTGATCTTGCTGCATCAACACAGCCCCTAGCCCTGACCCACATGCATCTGTATACACAACCAATCCCTCATTGCCTTCTGGTACTCTCATTACTGGTGATTTTACCAAAGCCTCCTTGATCTGGGTGAAAGCTTGTTCACACTTATCAGTCCATATAAACTTTTGGTTCTTCCTAGTCAGGTTAGTGAGTGGCATTGCTATTTTAGAAAATCCTTGTATAAACCTCCTATAGTATCCTGCCATCCCCATGAATGACCTAACTTCACTAACATTGTTAGGCTTCTTCCATGCTTGGATTGCTACTATCTTATTGGGGTTTACAGAAATTCCCCTAGCAGAGACAACATGTCCAAGAAAGTGTACTTCCTCTTGCCAGAACACACACTTAGAGAATTTTGCTTTCAAATCTTTTTCTCTTAATCTAGATAAGACCAAATGTAAGTGGTTCTCATGTTCCTCTATTGTTTTAGAGTAGATTAGAATATCATCTATAAAAATCAGAACAAACTTGTCTAAGTAATCTCTGAATATCCTATTCATTAGGTCTAGAAAGTAAGAAGGGGCATTTGTTAGCCCAAATGGCATAACCAGAAACTCATACAAACCATATCTTGTGTTGAATGCTGTATATTTAACACTTGATTCCTCAACCTTCATCTGATGAAACCCAGATGCCAAGTCTAGCCTAGAAAACACTTTAGCTCCACTGAGTTGATCAAAGAGATCATCTATCCTGGGTAATGGGTATTTGTTTTTGATGGTTACTTTGTTTAATTCTCTATAATCTATACACATTCTTAAAGTACCATCATGCTTTTTAACAAATACTACAGGAGCACCCCAGCATGAATTACTTGGCCTTATAAACCCCTTGGCTTCTAATTCTTCCAGTTGGTTCTTTAGCTCTTTTAATTCACTTGGCCCCATCCTTGTAGGCTTTTTGATAACTGGGCTAGCCCCGGGCATAAGGTTAATCTGGAATTCAACAGGTCTATGGTGTGAAACACCTTTTACTTCCCCAAATACATCCAAGTATTCTTTAACTATGGGGATTTCATTAATAGCTATTTCCTTGGGATTATTTTCTAATTCAATTAAATGATTTAGACTGTTTTCTTTGATAGGTTCACATAGAATTGTAACCCTTTGGCCTTTAGAATTTTGTAGTGAAATGGTGGATGCATCTAGGTCAATTATGGCTTTGAATTGTCTTAGCCAATCTGCCCCTAATATAACTCCTATATTTGGGAAATTTAGAACATACAAATTGGAAACAAATGTGTTTCCTCCTATGTTCAAATTCACATCCACACAGATCATATCTAATACACTAGAACTTCCTAAAGGGCTTTGTATTAACAGAGGTATTTCAGCCAATTTGCAGTTCATTTTCAACCTTTTAACTATTTCATGGGAAATGAGTGAGTGGGTTGCCCCGGTATCATATATTACAGCTAAAGGTATGGTACAAATAAATAGTGTACCTTCCACTTGACCATGGTTTTCAGCATTAGCCTCAATTATGGCCTTGCCCCTACCTTCCAGGTTTGCCACTTTCCCTTGTTGCTTGTATTCTGGGCAATTCCTTTTCATATGCCCTTCCTTCCCACATAGATAGCATTTGAAAGCTCCCCCTTTAAGCTCTGGGCATCTTGGCTTAATATGGCCTTCTTTCCCACAATGGTTGCAAACTATTTTTCTTTTGGCTTCATTGGGCTTTGCATCTACTGCCTTCTTACCATCTGCCTCTCCTTTCTTCTTATCATAAGGATGGTACTTCCCTTTGTTCTTCTTGTTGCTATTGTTTTTGAAGCTCCTAAACTTATCTCTTTCCTTGTCATGCTGCTCAATCTTCAGAGCCAAATCTATCACTTGATCAAAAGTTCTGTCAGCATAAGGTAGTATAGCCCTGCTAAGCCCTGGGTTCAACCCCTTGATGTATCTATCATTTTTGGATGCTTCATCAGCCACTAACATTGCCCCATAGGTTGACAATCCCTCAAACTTCTGGGTGTATTCTGTGACATTCATAGTCCCTTGTCTAAGCTTGATGAACTCCTCAAGTAAAGTGGTTTTTGCTGAGGCTGGAACAAACCTTGCCTCTAACATCTCCTTAAATTGATTCCAATTAATATCATTTTCATTCCGGCCAGCTATGATCACCTCCCACCAACTCAAAGCTGCACCTTTTAATTGCCTTGAGGCCACTTGCCTCTTCCTTTGGTCATCTAGTTGCATATCAGTGAAGATCCTCTCTAAGGTCCTCAGCCATGCTTGAATCTCCATTACACTTTCAGTTCCTTCAAAGCTCTTGCCTCCCAAGTTGGTATAAGTCTTCACTAACTTGGAGAGCTCCTCATGTGGGTTCTCAGGTCTGTGCCCAATTCCATCTCTCAAAACTCTCACAAATTCCTGCATGTCAAGCATTTGTGGTGTGCTAGATCCTCCTTGATGATGAGACCCTCTTCCTACCATATTTCTAAAAGTATATGTATTTCATCTTATTAGTTTATAACACTTAGCTTTAATTTTAAATTGATTGTATCTTTCCTATTTAATCATTGTGTATGCCACATGCACACACATACATACATTCAGGGAATACTTATAAGCAGTCAAATATACAAACAAACCTAGTATAAACATAAGCATACAAACATTTGCTATGTTAATTAAAACATAGCTCTGATACCAAATGAAATGACCCTCCTATTTACACACTAATTTTATTGGTGATTTTTTTTTTAGAGATGATATATAGATGTATCATCTATTACAAATATATTTTAGAGATGATATATAGATATATCATCTATTACAAATATATTTCCCAGGGTCATTTTCTTTTCTCTAATAAACAAAAATATATCCAGGATCTTTCACAATATAGAAATATTGTTTTAATTCTAAATCATTTTTAACATACATATATGAAGATATCTATGTTATATTCTACTTGAATCAGAGCATAATAATAAGTAGAAATCCTTTTTAAATTTGCATAAATGTGATAAATTCCCTTTTAAATTAAAACTTAATGTATCCAGATTTTTGACTATAGTGTCTACTGAAAATATGTACTTTAGGCTGTTATTAAACTTAAGAAATAACCAAGCAATGATCAGTGGAAAGCAAGCTTATAATATGGATGATTATCTTAAAGTCTGAATATTATCAAACTCAGGTTAAAAGAAAGTGGATCCTAAGTGAACACAAGCAACATCTAGGCGTAATGGAAACGCGCCTAACTTATTCATGCAAGGTCACTAGTTCGAGTACTATGCTGGTCGGTTCAAACACAATTTTTTTTTGTTTTTCTTTTTATTTTCTCCTGTATGGCTGAAATCTGATACCTACCTATAATTATACATATATATTTGATTTTTGCCTATAACCTAACATACAAAACAATGCTTCTTGCATAACTATTTTTAAAACCCATTCTTTCAACTGTTTTAAGAATTTACATCTATATTTTTGCCTAATTTCAACATGTACACAGATATACATGTACATGTCAGTGTCTTTGTTCATTTTCCAGAAAACTGAGCTCATATGTTCCCTTGCTTCATTGATCTGAAGTGGAGCATTTGGCCTGACCTATGCCTAGCCATGTGGTTACTCTGGCCATTCTTTTGTTTGCATTTTTACAACCCAGATTATACACAAAACATTGATACCTTTCCTTTTCAAAAGCATGTATATATATTTGTATGAATCAGACATTTTGTGATCAGATATATATCATTCTTCCTAATCATACTTCTCTTTTAAAAATACATCTTTAAAGTATAAACACTTTTTCTTGCATCTGGACTTATGTCAATATCATAAATTGAAGATATAACAGTTTAATTCTTTTCTGGTTTTCCCAATATTATTTTCTGTATATCTATATTCTTTTTGAAAGAACTCAGGATTATTGAAATCAACATAAAATGATTATGCTTATAAAGTCCAGGTTTTACCTCTAAATCAAAACAACTTTAGCAAATAGGTTTGCAAATCAGTTCAACATCAATATCCTTAGTACATACCAAATCAGAAATAACCAGAAACAACATAGCACATGTCTCTTACAAGTTCTTCCTATTTAATACATTTAGATAGCCATATTAATCAGGGAATACATGCATGAATTAACACATTTTAGCTTTTATTTCTAATTATCTTAGCATCCTCTATTCCATATCTTTTTAATCTTGCTTACTTAGCTCCATCATAACCTGCAAAAGCATTAGTGGCTGCCCCATTATAAATGAGACACCCCCATGTGCCATGAGCAATAAGGGTCAGATCTATGATCTGGTGTGAGCATTTCTAACATATCCATGATATTAAGCTAAGGATACAGCACAGATATACTTTGCATACTTGACAGGTATTATCATGTACAATACATAAGAGCAAACATATGCAATAAAACAACTTTTATCTGGAACTACTAGGTTGCCTTATCTTTTTCTTATAAATTCCTGGCCTCATCTGCTATAAGGAATCAAAGGGACACATTGCCATGAACTAATTAACATTATGGCACAAAGATCTCAGGACTTAAACAAGCCATGTGCCAACTTGTCTACTTCAAATAGGACAAGCATTCCAGCAGCCTTCTTGGCACAAAATCCTTAGTTATATCACTAAGTGTATTTATGTTCATTCTATCAATGATAGCTAGGTGTACATACCACCTGTACTCATGAAACATACTAGTTACCTTGCAGCCATGATATTGCAAGCAAGTTAAAGGTTACTTTCTAGAGATATAACACCCCAGTCATTCCATCTCACATTATTTATCATAGAAACACCCTATTCAAGCATATACCAGAATGTTTGCAACTGAGAATAAATACATGGCTCTATTGAGTTTATTTTGATTTTGCAAGCAACTATATTTAGCCAGATTTTCAATCTTGTTTAAACATAGTTTTTAGGCTTGTAAGTTTCTGTTTAGTTTAGGGCTCAGCACTTATAGAGAAAAACTCCATTGCACCCTTAACCAATTATTTCAAGCCTCAGCACCATACCAATGTATATGCAGCTCATAGTTTTCTTTATCTTTTCATTCTTTGTCTTAAGCCATTATTCAAACTAGTTACAAATACTCTGTTATATGTTCCTTAAGGTTTTGGTATAATATACAGAGATGAAAATAGAACAACAAAGTTAAACATCCAGCATAGCAGATCATATCTCATCAAACATTCATGAAACCATCAGCAGCCAACATAGTTTGTAAATCAAAACATGCAAAATATAACATATAAAAGCTTGGCTGCCTAATCCCAGGTCTTAATGCCATGTATATGAGTGAGGATACTCACCTAAGTGCTTACACAAACTCAAACCAGAAAACCCTTCAAATCTTTAGCCTTATCTTCCTCTTCTTCCTTAGGTTAATTAATTAGTGAGAGAGCAGTTTTCTGATTGGGCTCTTGGTATAAATAAGGGTTCTGTCTAGGGTTTTGAGTGATGCAAAATCCCTATTTTAGCCCAGACCAGAATCATGCATTTGGCATTGCACATTCCTTCCCTCCTAACCCTTAATGTCCCGGCCAATATTTTAAAACAAGACTAAATTGTGCCTATTTTCCTTTCTTTTCAGAAAGTGATAACTTTAAGTATTTTTATTATATTTACTTCAAACATGATAATGGTGTGACTTTCTATTTTCTGCCTATGTACATTTTCTTTCTTGCACTTTGGTTCTTACTGTTTTAGTGCTTCCTTTATTTATTTTCTGCTCAAATAATATCTGGATATAAATATACATTTATACAACTATGGGTGTTAATTTAACTTTAACCTTTTATTTGCAGAAAACATGTGCATACTTATGTGCATTTCTACACCTATTATTCAAATAAAAATTTCACTTATTCATTATAAGTCAATGTTCTCTTCTGCCTCAATTTTCAGACAAGTCATACATAGGCATATATATATAGATATATTTATATACACACATCCTCAGGAATTTTTAATACTCATGTCTAGGTCTATATTTTCTTTATTTAAAACATTTTATCTAAATGTTTTCCTTCCTTGTTTTATTATTCAGGAATTCTGGATTTTCTCTTAGTGCCATAACTAGTGTGCACGTGCACACATGCACACAACCTTGCACCACTGAAAATCCCACCTATATAATAATTCTGATTTTCCCCCAGAATTTTAATCATTTATTAAAAGAATTTTCCTCAAAATCTTGGGGTATTACAGGGATCCAATTAGGGATTCATGTTCTGTTCCAGTGATGAAGACTCAATTGAAAGATGCCGAACGTAACCTGGACATCGGAAATGACAAAAAAATAGAGTAGGATGCACAGCCTGGGCTATTGCTAACCACGATGGGGTATATCTACACTGTACCTAGAGATACTTATCGATTGTTGGCTGGCAGTTGTTGATGGTATTTGGTTTCATGTGGTTTGGGATCGCTCGTTCGTACGTGGGCTAATTGTGTTTGCCTTAATGGTATATTTTATCTAGAGATATACGACGATCGAAGGTACTTTTTGACTCTTGTTAGGAGATTGGCCTTTGTTTATCAGGGGATGTCTCCACGAAAATTCCATAATGAGAACGTTCCTTATCAGCTTCGATTGTACTCTTAATATGCTGTTGAATGTAACCAATGTAACCATTCCAGCTATGTTTTAATATTTATATTCTACACCCTAGACACTATCTATTATATCACTTTATGCACATATTAGATGGTGGTTCTTTTGAGGGGATAATCATTATGGCATTCCATGCAGTCTCGAAAGTACTGTTATATGTTGTACACATATTTCTTGAGTTTCTCATAACAGACTTATGTTTTTTGTTTTCCCTAAATTCCTCGCATGTTTTTTCGAGTAGTCTGAGAAAGGCAGGTTTTTGTTGATGTTCTTTGAAGCTCAAGAAGACGAGCTGGATATTTCACCTACCGTAGTATTCTTATTTCCACTACATTACTAAATTGTATATATCGGCATTTGTGAGGACAGGTTGTTATAACTGTCCAAGTTGATGATGGTACTTAGGTTTCGTAACTCCGAGATTTCTATATCGTAGTAACCCTTTGTATAATTCCTTTCATATTATATATTATCGTTCTGTTGTGATATTTTGATATTGTATTCTCTTCTTCCTTGTTCTATTTATTTTTTTGTTTTATTTTCACCCTAACAAGTCGTCCTTCCAGCACTAGGATGCTCGGCACACGAATACCATGGATGTATTAGTGTCGACATTCAGGGGTCGAAAGGGTAGGTCATTACAACTGGTATCAAAGCTAAAGGTTAAACGAGAACCTTGTCTTTGGTGGGTATGACTCATTAAGTGATAGGGTAATGTAATTCCCTAGCATGAATTAAGTGTATTATACATATGCGCGTGCATTTTTAATTGTTATAAGCATACACATTAGTGGTAATTATAAATGGGAAAAATTAAAGATCTTATATAAGGTAATTTATATAAGTGAATGGTCAAAGTATAGTTTAATTAATGCAGGGATTAATGAAGTTCATTCGTTACCCCTTATTAATTTGTTTAGCCAGGCTCGCCCGGTTTTTGAGCATTTCTATCCTTTGTAGAATGATTTGACATGCTCGACCAATTTATGAGCATTATTGCTATACTTTGTAGAATGATTTGACATGCTCGACCAGTTTATGAAGTTTTACCTTTTTACTACATGGGTTGGTTAAACAGTATTGTGGGTACATTGAAACGAACACCTTGTGAATTTATGTTCACAATTTGACTATATGTGTTTGGTGGCAATGTTGAGTTAAAATTCAACTTGTATAAAAGTTTAATTTAGTAAATAGGTTAATTTTAATCTGAACAAGATAAGATATTTAGTAAATAAACATTTGTTAAAAGATTTATATAAGAGAGTGACTTTATACAAGTATGGTTTATAAAACATGATTTATAAACAGAGAGGATTTAAACTGAGAATTTGAAAACTTAAATCCCGGTGTCTTTGAAAATGTTTTTCAAGATTTTGGAAAAATAATAGTAGTAGTATTATTTGAAAGTATGTATTTGGAAATTTATTTTATGAAGTTGAGATCGTGGCATTTAGTAAAAAATTATGAAGTATTTGTTACCATTTTGAAATAATTTTGGTTAAGTCCGAAAGGCAAGAATTGGATGTACTGAAATAACTCATGTTGCTTGAAAATAATTCTGATGATGACGTTAGCATTACTAGCGCTCAATTTTGGGTTTCTAAGTAGGGGATGTTATAGGGTTGTTTTAATAAAACGGATTTCGATTTGATTTCGAAATTATGATTTGTTATACAAAAGATATATGTATATATTATTATTTCAAAATGATTTGAAATAAAACCTGGGTGTTTTGTTCTAAATTTTTTCTTGGATAGAAATTTGATATGAACTTTTTATGTATAAAAGTTTTATATGTATACTATGTAGGGTGCCCGAGTGGCAATGGCATAGCCCGGAATAAATGTTGGAACTTTACAGGTTTTCTCTTTTTGGGTAAAGTGTCTTTAATAAATTATTTAAATTTGTTAAAATGTTTTATGGACACATATAGCCTATGCATTAGGATTTTATGATATGCGCATCATATTATGATATGTTGTTTGCTAGTTTTCATTTGTTAAAATAAAATGGGATTTTCGACGATTTTGGACTGTTAGAAATTTCGAATCATTATAAAATTTGAAACTAAGTGTTTTGTGAAATTATAAAGATGAGTTTATATAACACTTGAATTAAGAAGTTAGTAAGTTCAAACAAGTTTAATTTGTTGAACATACTTGTTAAGTAAAATTGAATTTAATGTTTTATATATACTCTTAGGATGTCATGGAGTATTATACGAATATGAACTTAAGTTGTATAACTATTTATAAACTTAAAGTTATGTTGCATGAAATGGTTCATAAATGATTTTATTATTGAATAACATACTCTTTGGACAAATTAATGTGGTTAAAAAGGAATTGGTGCAGTTAAGAAACCAATAGGATAGATGTAACAAACCGATATTCCGTACCCTTTGAGTTTACAATAAACCACACATGTCCAACTAAAAGTGAACGAAAAGGCAGATTGTTAGGGTAAAGAAAAAAAGAAAAGAACAAAGAACTGAGAAAAACAGAATCTCATAGTGGAATCGACAACATATAATATAATAAGGACAGCAGAGGCTGTCACTCCAAACATACAGAGTATATCAAAGTTAAAACAAACCTTATCAGATGGACAGTTATAAAATCATGACCTTATAAATGCTGATATGTAAACTATATAATACAGCAGAAAATTAAAATACTACGATAGGTGAATCTTCAGCTCCCCTTCACGATCTCCAAAGCTTCAAAGACTTCCTGGGAAAAATACTCGGTCTAACCCGAGCATTATAATACAATAACAGCCAGATCAGTTTGGGAATACCAGCGCGAGATAACTTAAATCATAGGGAAACATATAAAAGTTCTGTGAGACCATGCCGCTAACGCGGAACAAGTTTTTACCTCACGAGAATAACATCCATGCAAGCAGGAGCAGAAATAAATATCAGGAAAAAAAATCCAAATATGAATGAGCATAAATAATATTAAACCAGACTTGAAAGAATGGAAATAAACTGAGTAAAGTCCAAACTGGAAATAATGGACTAAATAAGGTAATAATCCAAACATGATAGAATGGACTGAATAAGGTAACCGTCCAACTTGATAGAATGGACAGAATAAGGTAACAGTCCAACTTTGATAGAATGGACTAAATCAATGTTAAAATGTCGTGATGAGGAGTTGGCTCTACTCGTGGCAATTTAAAGCTAAAACAGATTCAGGGGTACGAATCAAATAAGGGAAAGAAATTTTCCAACAAATGACAAGGAAGGTGCACCACCTTTGAAGTATCCCTCTAGTAAAATACTCCTGAGTTCAGCCACATGTTTTTTGACACTTGTCGGACAAATAGCAAGCCAGACCCCGCTAGACCTTACCGAGAATCTGAATATTTGCACATCTAAGTGCACTACCGAATCCAAACTAGATGAGATGTGAAAATACCCTTTTGATGGGAGAAACCCCACATAGCTTGGCTTCCTCTCGCGCTTTGGGTTTAGTCATTTCCGACAAAGGATAACAAAGCTCGATTGAGCAACAAATCACTTTTAATGTGACAGCACACCATGAAGAAAGTTGAATTCGGTAATTAATAAATGAACTATCGGGGATAATTAAAATGATCATAGATGGAAATTAAATTTCTTATATTTACCACTACTCGTTGACTCCAGACAAGTCCTATCTCTCGATTGAAAATGAAGTAAGGCAAGTTAAGGTAGTGTTACCTCTAGGCATCGCCTTGATGACATTTTTAATCTTCGAGATAGAAACGAGTCCAAGCCTCATCGTTTAGCGATAAATTTATGACTAGATCCTTTCCACATAAGCGATATCGATTATGGAACTATTGTTCTATAACTTATAACCGAAATCGAACTTTAACTTTCAAAACTGAACTTGTGCTTGATTTCCATATTTCCACATTGGTAAAACACTTTTAGAATTAGTTCCTGATTGTTGAAACGTTAAGAGAATAATTTTTCCAAGTGCGCAACCTCGAAGGCTAAACCAACATCAGATCGAACACCCATAAGATTATCCAACTTAATATCCCAATAATCGAGTTCCAATTCCTTTTTATAACTTTAAAACAATATTAATTATCTCGAATGAAAATTTATCACATTTAAAATCTCCTTTAAATAAACAAATCTATTATCTTTAATAAAATAGATTATTATTTCCAAACACTTTTATAACATTAGTAAATTAACTTTAAAAATCTTTATTAAATCAGTTTGTTAACTTTAAATCAGTTTATTAAAGCAATTTTATTATATTAGTTAATTTACTTTAATCGCTTTTATTAAATCAATTAATTAACTTTGAATATCATTAATTAAAAAGATTTATTAAATTCAAATAACCATTAGTTAAAAATGAATAAGTCATCTCAAGCATCATCTTTTAAAATGATAAGTAATTTTAAATTCCATTAATTAAAACAATTAATTAAGTTCAAATAATCATAAATTAATTGGATTAATTAAATTCAAACTTCATTAGTCAAAAAGATAAATTAAAAACATCATTTGTTAAAATGATTTATTTAATTATAAAACATCATTATTTCAAATGATTTAACTAAATTCCAAATATCATTAGTTAAAATAATTAACTAAATTTAAAGCAATCATTAATTAAAATGATTAATAAAATTTAAATATTATTATTTAAAATGATTAATTACCTTTAAATATCATTAAGTAAAGTAATTATAAATTTCAATTATCATTAATTAAAATAATTAATTAAGTTCAATAAATTAATTAAATTCATTATCATTAATTAAAATAATTAATTAAACTCAAATAATCATTAATGAAAACGGTTAATTAAGTATAAAACATCATTAGCTAAAATGATTAATTAAATCTAAAGTTAAACAATTTTTAAAACATTATTTACTAAACTGGTTACTTAATCTCAAAATCATTAGTTAAAATGATTAATAAATCTAAATTATCATTTATCAAAATGGTTAATGAATTTTCAATATTCTTTTTATTGGAAACACAAGCTCAAGTTCATATGACAAGATTTTGGGAATGAATTTAAATAAACGACTATATAGCGAAAATTGCTATAATGACATTTAAACTATTAAATGGAATATCAGAAATTAATTTCAATTAACCATCAATAATAGCATTGGATGTAAATAAATAATTTATGGGCGAGAAACCCTCTTTGGGTCTCTCTACAGATTTTTCTTGCAAGACAATGGTTATGGATAATATATAGATAATCATATGGGTTTATGACGATCAAATTAATGTGCATCCATTTTCCAAATGGAAATTAAACCAAATAATCACTCAAACAAGCAATTAACATCCAAGCAATCAATAAACGTTTATAACATCATTGATATGATATAGTAAAATTAAATGTGAGTTAAACTCACATTGATTTTTGTTTTCGCCGAAACGTTTCGATTTTGGACTAAAACCGAACGGTCGTCCAATTTTAGCATAAATTCCAACAAGCTCCAGTCTCGTTCAATCCAACTCCAAAACGAAGACAATGCCCATACGAGTGCAACGCAACGAACGACGTACGAATCCGTCCTCGTATGAATGAGTTATTAGATTTACAATTAAGCGAACTAATTAAATTCATTTATAATTTAATTAACAACATTATTACCCCTAATCAACAAATAAACCCAACTCCCACTTCCACATTCAAGCACCCACCAAACTCACGACCACGACGAAATTCTACCAACGCCATCGCATCACTGCCCTTGCTATTGCCGCTCGCCACCTCCTCAAACCAACCCAAGCTAACGCTGCCCAAGCCGACCCCCAAGATCTCCAACGACGACGAGAAGAAAGAAAAAAAATCACCCAAACAGCAACCTTCACATGCGGTTTCAGCTCGCCGCCAACCGCCTTGGCTCAATCCAACTAACCAGACTCTTCATCTTCTTAAGACACACATCTTTCTTGTTGAACTCAGGGCCATTAATGGCCTGTAGTGGTCTAGAGCAATAATGGTCATAGGATATGCCATGGTTTAAAAAGGAAAAAAATGAACCTCCCTTTTCTCAAAAACACGTGGGTTTTAAATGGAAATTGAGGTATAGGGTATGACGTGCTTGGGTATGGCTGATATAAAATATATATTATTTTAATTTTAAAATATTCAATAAAACATACCCAAAAGTCTCGAACTCCAAACGAGGTGTGCCTTCTGGCTTTCTACATGTTATGCCCCTATTCTGAATGCAATGGAACTTGTTTCGAGACCTAATTCGATCGTATGCAGAAGATAGTTTTTAGACCAAGTTATTATATTAAATTTTTGATATTAATTTCAACGCATTTCAATCTCGCACCACCAAACGATTCATCTGATCGCCACGAAATTCGACGATTTAGTGTAATTCACTATTACGGATCCAATGAAACTGGTTTCATCGAAATCCGAGAATGTGGCTCGAAAGGCAAATTTCACAGATTTAAATATTGTTTTAAATGTTAATTATCGATATTTATCCGAACTATTTATATTTGTAAATAGATTTACAAATTGAATTTACCAATATTATTTATTAATTAAAGGGAGTTTAATAAAATTATTAAATCCATTTAAGTAACATTTTAATTCACAATTCAAATATTTAATTATTCCCTATATATGAATTATAAGTTATTAAATTCTAAAAGTCAATTATTTGAATATTTAAAAGTAATTAAACACTTAAAATCAAATAACCAAAATTTTGGGTCGTTACATTCTCCACCCTTAAATGAATTTCATCCCTGAAATTCCTAAGGAAGAAAATGTTTTCAAACCTTTAAGTTTAAAACTATTAACTAAAATGAGTTATTAAACTTATTTTCAAAACCATTAGCTAGAATAGATTCCAAAATTTCTAAAATATAACCCCAAAAATTAAATTTTTAGTTATCGAAATTTTTTCCAAAATTCTTAAAATTTTTCTAACTCTTAAATTTACGTAAAATTTCGTCAGCGTCTCCTTTGCACAGTTCGATCTGAACAACTACAAATTACCACTACGGGCTCTAAACCAATCAAAGAAAACAAAATCCAAGTGGCCTCCCATATCTGGGCTATAAAATCATCAACCAACTTAAATTTTCTAAATTTATTACGTACCTTTTTGCGTTTGATTTATATTTCGGTAGGTAATTTATTATCTCTATGCAAATGTAGGTACATAAGACTCAAATGGCTCTCTTGCATACATGTACTTGCATAATCTAAAAGAAATTAGGCTGACAAAAGTAATGTGATGTAACTCTACATGCAAAACTAGCCTGATATAAATTTACATGCAATCAACAATACATATCGCAATCATATGCAACAAAACACAGAGAATATTGTGTAATAGATGCAATGCATCCAATTATTTCAAATGATAATTTTGATCTAAATAACCGGGTTTTTCAATTCAAAAAATTATTTTCCAAATTTCTCATACGAGAAAAAATCAAAGATCAAAATCAAAATGACAGGTAGGGGATTTCTCCTTATAAAGTATAGTGAAACTCTAGAATCAAAACAACATGGAGCGTCTAGTGGTATTCGAGTTCCTCTAAATAACATCAACTAGAGTGAATAAGTATCATTCCTTTCCCAAAATCTTCAAAAATCACCTTTTTCAAAATCACAGGGATTTAGGTCCTAATAACAACAATTTAAAATCCTTGGTTTATAAATTTTAAATTTTATAGACAATGGTATATGAAACCACACAGCCAATCAATTCAAATTAATCAATCAAATCAATCAAATTCCATAAGGAAAACTTATCACTTAATATTTTTTGAAATGTCAAATGAGAAACGAATAAATTTTAACTTAGGTTAAAAACTTTCTTAATTGTCCCAAAATATATATAATTATCCAAGCGTATTGTTTTGCCTATTAGCCTTTGGTTATTGCTTAAAAGATTATTCAAACTAACTCGGACAAAATGGAAAGTTATACTCTATATTTTATTAGTTTTATTAATTACATTAAAAAAAGACTTTCACTTAGTATTTTAGTCAATACTAAAATTATTTATGAGTTATTTCCTAAATGCACACCTAAGTTTAAAATATATTTTATAAAGTCATTTCTTCATAAAACATCAGTTAATAACTTATTCCGCTTTATTTACTGATATGATATTATTTTATATCTTTGGAATACATACCAATTTTATTTTACCCCATTTTTTTCAAAGATATAGATAGTGATCAAATCAAATTATGCTTTCTTCAACCAAAGTCAACCTATTAACCTCTTCAACTTAGAGTGTTAAAATGAATAATATTTATGGGTTGACCCACTCAACAAATAGCTTACACTACTTAGATGTTTTAAACAACTATATGGTTTTAATAAAACAACGTTTATCAAAACCTTCTTATTGAATTTAACCAAATTTACCAGTGTTAAATTATCCCATATCTTATTTCATATCTTCTCTAAGGGGAAAATCTTGTTTATTAAAACGATCTCTTATTAGAAATACTTTTTTATTATTAGACCGATTTCCTTTTAAAGAACTTAAAAGTTGGATACCCATTTTTTTAATTTCAAAACTCAACTTTGAAAGCATATTACATATATTTTTATATATTATAACCTCAAACAATTTATTTTGTTAATACTCACTTTGGGTTTATTCGGATTTGAACTCATTTCGATCGCACAATAATAATGAGAATAATTTACTAAGTATTTCACAACGTTCGCGTAAGCAAACATCTGATCGTCGCATAGAAGATTATTCAGATTACCACAAAACTAATCAAAATAGTTTCCTCCTAATTATCCTAAATAAAATGCATTCCATTTAAAATTTTACTTCCCAATATAATTTTACTTTCAATTACTTTCAAAAATACTACTACTTCATTTCTCGGAAAAAACTTTGAAATTAATTTCAAAAATTCCAGTATTTAGATTCAAAATCCTTTTTAAAACATGTTTTATAAACTAAATTTATATAAAATTTCCTTTATATAAAAATCATTTCATATTATAATAATCCTTCTTTATTATAATAAAATTATCTTGAATATTTATTCTCTAAATATCTTATCCTACTATTTAGATTATATTAACAACTTGTTATAAAGTTTAATTCTTAACCCACCATTATTAAAAGGTGAAATTTTCAAGCTAACATTTTCTTCGAACACCCTAATAGTCAAATTGTGAAAATTAATTCACAAAGGGTTCATTTTAAATCAAAACCATAAATGCTCCTAATGAAACCGAGCATAATTTAACAACTAAAAGGAAACAATTAATGCTTCTTATTTAAACTAAGCATAACAGAACAAACAATAGTGATAATAAATACATATTATCGCATTTAAACTAACACACTATATAACTATATCGATTTTTGAAAATTATTCCTTTATATATATGAAATATAATTCTAGAAAAAATATTAAATTTTCCAAAATTGTCAAAACTTTCAATACTATGTCCGTTAGCCATGATCAAGTGTTTAGAAACCCCTATCGGTAACATGGCGTCCCACATCTCGACCAGAATTCATAAAAACTCAATAGACCAATTAACATAATACATTTTTATAACATTAACAAATACGCTCTTGTATATTTAATACTCTCAAACTAATTCTAGGATGCCGCTTACCCTATCTCTAATGAGCCAAACTCTACCAAAGCCAAGGTTCTCGCTTAACCTTGCACTCTGATACCATATGTAACAAACCGGTTTTTTGTACGCTTTGAGTTTACAATTAACCACATATGTCCAACTCAAAGTGAATGAAAAGGCGGATTGTTAAGGTAAAGAAAAGAAAAGAAAAGAACAGAGAACAGAGAAAAATAGAAACTCACGGCGGAATCAACAACATATAATGTAATAAGGACAGTAGAAACTATCACTCCAAACATATAGAGTATATCAGAGTTAAAAACAAACCTTATTAGTTGGACAGTTATAAAATCCTGACCTTACAAATGCCGATAGGTAAACTATATAATACATCGAAAAATTAAAATACAACGATAGGTCAATCTTGAGATCCCCTCCACGATCCCCAAAACTTCAAAGACATCCTGGGAAAATGTAACGACCCACTATTTTGGACGATTCAAATCGACAATAAAACCACACATGTCGGACTTGAATAATTCAAAATAATATATTGTAAATAAATTTGGAGCAAATAAAATCAATCACAGACACAGAATATCAGAATAACTCGCAGCGGAAATAAAATACATAGTAGTTCATGAAGCTACAACAATACATAGTCTCAAAACAGATACAAAATACCATAGTCTGGAAAACAGATATAACAAAAGTCTAAATACATAAGTTCACAAATACTTAAGCAAAGCTGAATAGGAAATAACTGAAATGGAAATAGACAACTAGATAGACAGATAAACTCCAGCAAATCTTTAGCTCCAGAAGATGAATCCAAAGCTGTGATACTCAGGCTGACCCGAGCGTGAAGCAAAACACAAAACACTCAAGTCAATCAACTCAAGTGTACTATAATAGAAATGCATCAATAACTTAAATGATGCTTGGGATCGCCCATCCTTTAAGGATCCGTTAAACTATCTACTATGTAGTAAGATACACTATTATAATAGTGTCTAAAGTAAAGTAAACTATCAAAATAGCGTTAAGGTGTTACCCATATCCACCTGAACACATTTTATATATTCCCATAGTCTATACAGTACCGTAATCTCCCCCGTAATGGGCGTCGTCAGAGGGCACTCCATAGGTATGGTACAAAACAAACTCGTAGTAAAGCACGCTATGGTAGGTTACATGGCACAACTAGGCAATGCCAGGGTAGATATACCAATTACACTTCTGGGCCGGTGGTAACGCAGAGCCGTAGCAATCGCCCACCTCGAGCCACACTCCCGAATCAAGGGTTGCACCCAATCAATCACAAAGTAATAGAATGGTATACGATGGAATGTGTCCGATCAGAGGTGCTACCTCATTAGCCCGTCGATTGCTCTTGGTTTAGCCACCTTATGCCAACTCACGGGAGTTGGGTCCACGTTTATACCTCAAAATAGAATCGTCGCCACCATCCTACTTCATTCTGGAATCTCCACCACGTACACAGTTGTTAAAGTGGTTTTCGGTATCGACGGAGAGTATGTCCATATCCGATCCCAGTCTCTTTAACAACAAATCGTTATTATAACCCGTGGTTATAAATTCAAAATGGTTTATATTTCAAATCAAAACATATTCATTTTAAACCATTTAAATTCAAAGTCAATATCTTTCAAAAATAATATTCATTTCCAAAGTTGTAGCATTTCTAAGTTCATTCATTCAACTATAACAATTTCAAAACATTGTAATTTAGCATTCGTAGCACTTTGAAAATGTAATGATACATATATTAGCATTTCGAGATCATTATCTTTTCAGAAACAGCAGCACTTAGAAAACGTTATTGTACATATAATAGTGTTTCAAAAATAGTCCTTTTAGAAACAACAGCACTCAGAAAACGTTACTGCAGATATAGTAGTATTTCAAAAATTATTGTCTTTTAAGAAACAGCGACACTTAGAAAACGTTACTGCAGATATAATGGTGTTTGAAAAAACAGTACATTTTCAGAAATGGTAACACTTGTAAAACACTACCTTAAAACCACAGCATTTCAAAAATGCTGCCAATACAAATCTGAGATTTATTATAGCATTTCAGAAACAATATAATTTCAGTTTTTCACCATTTTTAACTTATAAAACATATCTCACTTTTCGGAAATGTTTATTTGGATATCATTTCACTTATGATTTTATAAAATAATTTTTTATAAATAAAATATCCAATTAAACCATAATTCATTTATTAATTCAAAAATACACTTAAATTGCTTAACTTTTAATTTAACAATAACTTGATACTTTATTTACTTTTAAAAATATCCATTTCATAAATAAAATATTTCATTACTAAGTTAAGCCTAATTCCATTTTAAATCAAATTTTCAATTATTAAGTTAATTCACATTTTAATTTACATTTTTAATCATTTATTGACTTATACAATTTTAACTTATAGAAAATCACTATAACATTTATTTAAATCATTTAAATCCAATTTTAAGTTAAAATCTCATATATTTTATATTCCAAATACTTAGAATTTTCAAAAAATATTTATATTTAAAATTAACCATGGGTTTGTATAATATTTTCTAACCTAGGTCAAGTGAATACGGATATATATCATTTCAATCCGAAATAAAAATCATGGGTTTGATCATTTCAAACCCGCAATCCTAAGTCAAATAAAAATCGCTCGAGCCTATCATTTCATCTCATAATGACTTTTTCTTATTCTAAAGTCCGTTCGGGTATGTATCATTTCAACCCATAGTGAGGGAACTTGCAGTGTGAGAAGCAGAAATGTAAAATAAACAGTAAAGCATAGCATGTCAAATCAGGTGATTAAACAGGTATATAATCAGGTTATAACATCATAAAATATCACATCATTGGCATATATGTAATAACTATCAATATAGCATATCACTACTACACATTCACATGACTTTGTTTCACAATTTTATAAGTACGAAGTCAAGAGTGATAACTCACCTTTTTAAAGCTAGAGATGACAATTCAAAACAAAAAATAAACTTCGAAAAAGCACGACAAAGCATGAATCAGATTAGAGGAGAAGTAGCACCCAAATCCAAATCTTGTAACAAATAAAATAGAATATATATATATAAGTACATATTCAACACAAGAAAATAAATCAAAACAATGTATAAATATGAATCAGAATGAAGCAAAGTAGACTCCACCAAGGCATGTGGGCTCGGCCACTTTGCAAATCGACTAGACACTTGACAATATGGCTCAGCCTTGACTTGATTTGAGGCATATAGGTTTGGCCATGATCACATAAACACGACTAGGCAAGGGTAGAAGAAAAGGTGGCAAGATAAAAGTCATGGAAGGCAAAAGGACAAGGCAAATGAAGGGTCAAGTGACTCAATGGTTCGGCCTAGGCTAACATGGCTCGGTCCTATGTTCTATGGTCAAGTCACGTCTGAAATGAAGGCTTTGGGGATGGATTTGGTCACGGCCAAAGGAAGGGAAGGTGTAGAAATGGGTGGTGGCCGAGGCTAGTGAAGAGGAAGGGTGATGTTAAGGTGCTCGGCTATGGTTTGAAGCCTAGTTTGGTGATGGGTTTGGATCTTGGTCACGGCAACAAGGGGATGGTGAAGGTGGCCAGTCATAGGTGGTGGTGAGGAGATGATGTGTTCGGCTAAAAGGAATGGTGATGGCCGAAATAGCATAAGAGAATGAAAACAAAAGAAAGGAGAAAAAGAACAGAGAAAGAAGGAGGAAGCCATGAAAACTTACTATAAATTTCACATTAAGGAAACAAATGAGAAAGGAGATGATAAGTGAGATGTTTTGTACGGCTATGGGAATGAAATGAACGGCTATGGGAAAATGTAAAGGCATCTCTTCATATTTAAGAAAAGAACTTAAGTCTCTTGAAATTTCCTAGGCCCAATATCAAAAACCCATTTCAAAACAAGCTCAAAACAACAAATAAAATTTAAAGCCCAAACAAATAAAAGATCGAAAAGTAAAATAGAAAAATAACAATGAAATACTAAAAATAATTGCATGTAAAACGCTGAATTTTATCAAATTTAAAAAGTATTAAACAAAATTTAACGAAACGAAAGCAGAATGAATATCAGAAACAAATACTATTTCAAAGAAAAAGATTAGAAATTTAAAATTCAAATTTAAAATTTCAACTGAAAGTCAAAGTTTGACCAAAGTTGACCAAAATATAAAAATTTTGAAAAATCTTTATTTTATTATATTTGGAAAATAAATTCTCAATAAATCCCAAAATTTCATTATAAAATTCCAAAATTTCAAATTTAAATGATTTAAAATCTATGTTTTCAATTAAAATAATTTTAAAATATTTGTTAAAAATTATGGGTTGTTACACTCTCCCTCACTCAAAACTTTTCGTCCTCGAAAAGGAACGAGACACATAAAACAAAGAAAGATTAGAATAAGATAGAACAACGGATAGTACCTGAAACAAACAATTCTGGATTCGAAGCACGCATGCTCTCCTCCGTCTCCCAGGTACAATCCTGATCATCAGTACTCCATTGCACTTTGACCAGGTTGGCAGATTTCCTTCTCAGCTGCTTCGTACCTCTATCGACAATACGAAGTGGCTTCCTCTCGATAGTCATATTAGGCTCAATATCCAAACTCTCGAGAGTAAAAGGCTGGACAATAAGAGATGGATCCTGAAGATGCGAAACATGGAATACATTATGCACTCCAGAAAACATCTCAGGCAAATCCAGGCGATAAGCTAGAGAACCAATCCTCTTCACAATGCGGAAAGGACCAATGAACCTAGGAGCAAGCTTCCCTCTATGACCAAACCGAATCACATTCCTTAAGGGAGAGACCTTAAGGTAAACCAGATCGCCAACATCAAACTCCAAACTCCTTTTACGCCTATCAGCGTACTTCTTCTGCCTATCCTGAGCACTCCTCATCTTCCTCATAATCTCCTCAACTCTCTCAGAAGCCTCTAGAATCATATCAGGACCAAGAAACAAACGATTACCGGATTCAATATAGCAAGATGGAGATCTGCAAGGTCGTCCGTAAAGAGCAGCAAACGGAGACATTGCAATACTAGACTGAATTCAAAAGATGAAATGAGATAGATAAAGTATTAAGACAAGATTAAAATAAAATATTTTAGATTATACATGATAACTATTGTTATAGGTGAATTCGACAAGATGGAGATGATCTTCCCAAGATCCTCCATAATCAAGAACATAAGCACGAAGAAGATCCTCTAGAATCTGATTCACTCTTTCCGTTTGACCGTCGGTCTACGGATGGTAAGCAGTGCTCAGATTCAGATGAGTACCCAAAGATTCCTGAAAAGCTTTCCAAAACTGACTGGTAAAGATGGGATCACGATCACAAACAATACTGACAGGAACACCATGGAGACGGAAAATCTCCCTTATATAAATCTCAGCCAAACTCGAAGCAGAAAGGGTAGACTTGACCGGAATGAAATGTGCTGACTTGGTCAATCTATCCACAATAACCCAAATACTCTCATTACCCCTCCTAGTCCTCGGTAATCCATCAATAAAATCCATAGAAACTTGTTCCCATTTCCAATTGGGAACCTCAAGGGGCTGCAACAAACCAGGGGTCTTATGATGATCGGCCTTAACTTGCTGACAAGTCGCACACCTACTAACAAAAATGGAGACATCACGCCTCATACCCTTCCACCAATACAACTTCTTCATATCCTGATACATCTTGGTCACACCTGGATGAATAGAAAGTCTGGATTTAAGATTTTCCCGAAGTAACTCCTGTCTCAATCCATCAACATTCGGGACACAAATTCGATTATTAATCCTCAAAATCCCTCTATCATCGATTTGAGCTCCACTATCATCAAGACTACTACCACCAACCCTGCTACGAACACTCTCCTTCATAAGCCTAAGCATCTGATCCTCATCCTGCCTAGCCATGATATGATCCAAAAGAGGAGAAGAAACAACAAGCTGACACAACATCGCCTTCTTCCAACTCAAAGCATCTGCCACAACATTAGCTTTCCCAGGGGTATAGTTGATGTCGAGGTCATAAGAAGCAAGGAACTCTAACCACCTAACTTGTCTCCGATTCAAATCCTTTTGGGTGAAAATATATCTCAAAGACTGATGATCCGTAAAAAGCTCAAACTTAGTCCCCAAAAGATGATGCCTCCAAAGCTTCAAAGCAAAAACCATAGCATGCAATTCCAAATCATGAGTAGCATAATTGGCTTCAAGGGTCTTCAATTGACGACTAGCATAAGCAATGACCTTCCCACCCTGCATTAGAACAGCTCCCAAACCTTCACGACTAGCATCAGTGTATACCGTTAATCCCTCATTTCCATTTGGAACGGTAAGAACTGGTGCGGAAGTAATCTTGCACTTCAACTCATTAAATGCAGCTTCACACTTATCATTCCATATAAACTTAGCATTATTACAAGTCAAAGTAGTGAGAGGTGCAGCAATCCGAGCAAAATTCTCAATGAATCTCCGATAATAACCGGTAAGGCCTAGAAAGCTATGGATATCAGATGGAGTCCTAGGAGTTTTCCAATCCTGAAATAGAATAGGGAAAAATAAGAACTACAAAGAAAGATAGAATAATTGGATTACAAAAGAAAAATGAGAAAAAGGTAGACTTACATTGATCGCAACGATCTTGACTGGATCAACAAAAACTCCATTACTAGAAACAATATGTCCAAGGAATCGGACTTCATCCTCCCAGTAATGGCATTTAGAGAATTTGTCTTTCAATTGGTGACTCCTAAGAGTCCCCAGAACAAAGCTCAAATGAGATTCATGCTCTTCCTTGGTCTTAGAAAAGAACAAATATCATCAACAAAGACCAGAACAAACTTGTTCAGAACATCATGAAAAACACGATTCATCAAATCAACAAAGAAAGCTGGGGCATTAGTCAAACCAAAAGGCATAACTAACCATTCATAGAAACCATTCTCAGTACGAAAAGCAGTCTTGGGAATACTTTCTTCAGCAACTTTGAGCTAGTGGAAACCTGTAGCAAGATCAAGCTAAGAGAAAATAGTAGCTCCATAAAGCTGATCGAACATATCATTGATACGAGGCATAGGATATAAGTTCTTCATAGTGAGCTTATTCAGCTTCCTATAATCAACACACATCCTCAAAGAACCATCAGACTTAGTGACGAAAACCATTGTTGCTCCCCATTCGGAATGACTAGGTCTGATCAGACCTTTGGAGAACAAGTCCTCAATTTGCTTCCTCAACTCAACCTTCTCACGGGGTGCCATTCTTCTGGGAGGAAGAACTACAGGTCGAGCTCCAGGAATAAGATCAATACGGAAATCAATTTACCGCTTAGGAGGTAAAGAAGAAACTTCACCAAATACATCGGGATAGAGCTTAACCACAGGGGTTGAATCAAGATCACTAGGAGAAGAATCCAAAAAGAAAATAAAACTTCCAGCAAAATCCTGAGGCATATGGCACTGAATCAACAAAGGATCACCCTTATCACCAACAAGAGAAACAGTTCGGGTTTTACAAGATATAATGGCTTCATGCCTCTTTAGCCAATCACCCCCAAGCAATATATCAAAAGCATCAAAACCCAGAACATAGAAATCACCAAAAAAACGATAACCGGAATAGAAGAGTTTCACTCTTCTACAAATCCTACTAAGGTTCACGGGGCCCCCAATAGGATTAGTAACACACAAAGGTACAGATGCAAACTCAGTAGTAAGAAGATGCTCAAACTTATTACAAAGATCCACAGAAATAAAACTATGCGAAGCACCAGTATCAAATAAAACACGAACAGGAAAATTAAACAGAGAAAAAGTGCCCTGAAGAGTACCTTAGGTATCACTAGGAGCAAATGGAGGAGGCGGAGCATGGGTGGGAAAAGTCATGGCGAAGACTCCAGATGTCTTGCCCTTCAGATACAAGGGGCAATTATTCTTGAAATGACCAGGCTGCAGACAGACATGACAGAGATTGTTCCTGGTATCCTGAGGTGGAGGAACCTCAACACCAATTGAAGTAGGGCAACTATTGGCATAGTGTCCCCTCTGATCACACTTGAAGCAGGTGATGGAAGATAGGTTGATAGGATGCTTCTGAGGAGTAGATCCTAAACCGGGATTCTTGAGCCAATTTTGCTTCTGCTTATGGAAATTAGGCTTCCTCTTCTTAGAGTTGCCAAAACCAGGCTGAGATGGAGAAGCACGAGGAACATAAACTTCTTTAGAAGTAGGATTCTCATATCTAATAGCCATGTCCATCAACTCCGTGAAGGTACCATGAACATGAGAAATGAGATGATCATAAAACTCTGGGCGAGCTCCAATTATAAATTTCTCATTCTTCTTAAGAGAGGTGTCAATCAGGCCAGGACCAAACTTGGAAAGTTCATTAAACTTCCGCTCATACTCAGAAAATGACATGCTCCCTTGCTTAAGATCCATAAACTCCCTGTATAGCTGGGACTTTCCGCCTTCGGGCATCCACTTTGCCACAAAAGCCTCCCTGAAAAGAGATAGATAAGCTTAAGAAAGATTCCAAAGAGACAAAACTGAAACAAATTCAAAACCAACACTAGAAGATACCTAAATTGCTCCTAAGAAATATCTGCCTCCACAGTCTGAGCTATGACAGACTCCCACCAATCCTGGACTGCCTCCTGCAACTGCCAAGCTACCAACTGATGCTTCTAAGCCTCAGTAATCTCCAAACCAGTGAAGATCCTCTCTAGACTCCTCAACCACTACTGAGCCTCTACGATGCTCTCAGATCCAGTAAAATTGGTACCACCAAGATGAGTGAATTCCTTACAGAGAGCGGTGAACCTGATGGGTGCAACAGGCTCGGGAACTGGGGCAATACCACGACCCCTACCTCTGGCATTTCTACGATTCATCCTGGAAAAATCAAGAATGAATTTTAGGACAAAGGTAAAACAGAAAGACAAAGATAAGATTCAACTAGAATGGAAATCCTAATCAAAGAACTCGAATAAACAAGGTGGATTCGAAAGGAATGAAGTTAAGAAAAATGAGATTTTAAAACAAGAAACTTTTATATCCAAAATAATCTTTAAAAATACTTTAAAATCATTTGAAAATCATTTTATACTTAAAATACGTTCTCTCACAAAGAAATGATTCTAAGATCACTCATTCTACGGTATTTCTACCCTATCTCTAATGAGTTTTTGCTCCATAGGCTAGGCTAAGGTTTGCCTAAAACCTCGCTCTGATACCAAATGTAACAACCCACTAGTTTGGACCATTCAAATCGATAATAAAACCACACATGTCGGACTTGAATAATTCAAAACAATAAATTTGGAGCAAATAAAATCAATCACAGACACAGAATATCAGAATAACTCGCAGCCGAAATAAAACACATAGTAGTTCATGAAGCTACTACAATACATAGTCTCAAAACAGATACAAAATACCATAGTCTGAAAAACAGATACACCAAAAGTCTGAATACATAAGTTCACAAATACATAAGCAAAGCTGAATAGGAAATAACTTAAATGGAAATAGACAACTAGATAGACAGATAAACTCCAGCAAATCTCTAGCTCCAAAAGATGAATCCAAAGCTGTGATACTCAGGCTGACCCGAGCGTGAAGCAAAACACAAAACACTCGAGTCAGGACATAAATACTTATAAAATGTAAATCAACTCAAGTGTACTGTAAAAGAAATGCATCAATAACTTAAAGGATGCTTGGGATCACCCATCCTTTAAGGATCCGTTAAACTATCTACTATGTAGTAAGATACGCTATTATAATAGTGTCTAAAGTAAAGTAAACTATCAAAATAGCATTAAGGCGTTACCCATATCCCCCTTAACACATTTTATATATTCCCATAGTCTATACAGTATCGTAATCTCCCCCGTAATGGGCGTCGTCAGAGGGCACTCCATAGGTATAGTACAAAACAAACTCGTAGTAAAGCACGCTATGGTAGGTGACATGGCACAACTAGGCAATGCCAGGGTAGATATACCAATTACACTTCCAGGCCGGTGGTAACGCAGAGCCGCGGCAATTGCCCACCTCGAGCCACACTCCCGAATCAAGGGGTGCACCCAATCAATCACAAAGTAATAGAATGGTATACGATGGAATGTGTCCGATCAGAGGTGCCACCTCATTAGCCCGTCGATTGCTCCCGTTTTAGCCACCTTATGCCAACTCACGGGAGTTGGGTCCACGTTTATACCTCAAAATAGAATCGTCGCCACCATCCTACTTCAATCTGGAATCTCCACCGCGTACACAGTTGTTAAAGTGGTTTTCGGTATCGACATAGAGTATGTCCATATCTGATCCTGGTCTCTTTAACAACCAATCGTTATTATAACCCGTGGTTATAAATTCAAAATGGTTTATATTTCAAATCAAAAAAGAAATCATTTTAAACCATTTAAATTCAAAGTCAATATCTTTCAATAATAATATTCATTTCCAAAGTTGTAGCATTTCTAAGTTCATTCATTCAATTATAACAATTTCAAAATATTGTAATTTTAGCATTCGTAGCACTTTGAAAATGTAATGATACATATATTAGCATTTCGAGATCATTATCTTTTCAAAAACAGCAGCACTTAGAGAACGTTACTGTACATATAATAGTGTTTCAAAAATAGTCCTTTTAGAAACAGCAGCACTCAGAAAACGTTACTGCAGATATAGTAGTATTTCAAAAATTATTGTCTTTTCAGAAACAGCAGCACTCAGAAAACGTTACTGCAGATATAATGGTGTTGGAAAAAACAATACATTTTCAGAAATGGTAACACTTGTAAAACACTACCTTAAAACCACAGCATTTCAGAAATGCTGCCAATACAAATCTGAAATTTATTATAGCATTTCAGAAACATTATAATTCCAGTTTTTCACCATTTTTAACTTATAAAACATATCTCACTTTTCGGAAATATTTATTTGGATATCATTTCACTTATGACTTTATAAAATAAAATTTTATAAATAAAATATCCAATTAAACCATAATTCATTTATTAAGTCAAAAATACACTTAAATTGCTTAACTTTTAATTTAACAATAACTTGATACTTTATTTACTTTTAAAAATATCCATTTCATAAATAAAATATTTCATTACTAAGTTAAGCCTAAAATTCCATTTTAAATCAAATTTTCAATTATTAAGTTAATTCACATTTTAATTTACATTTTTAATCATTTATTGACTTATACAATTTTAACTTATAGAAAATCACTATAACATTTATTTAAATCATTTAAATCCAATTTTAAGTTAAAATCTCATATACTTTATATTCCAAATACTTAGAATTTTCAAAAAATATTTATATTTAAAATTAACCACGGGTCTATATAATATTTTCTAACCTAGGTCAAGTGAATACGGATATATATCATTTCAATCCGAAATAAAAATCCCGGGTTTGATCATTTCAAACCCGCAATCCAAGTCAAATAAAAATCGCTCAAGTCTATCATTTCAGCTCATAACGACTTTTCCTTATTCTAAAGTCCGTTCGGGTATGTATCGTTTCAACCCATAGTGAGGGAACTTGCAGTGTGAGAAACAGAAATGTAAAATAAACAGTAAAGCATAGCATGTCATATCAGGTGATTCAATAGGTATATAATCAGGTTATAACATCATAAAATATCACATCACTGGCATATATGAAATAACTATCAATATGGCATATCACTACTACACATTCACATGACTTTGTTTCACAATTTTATAAGTACAAAGTCAAAAGTGATAACTCACCTTTTTAAAGCTAGAGATGACAATTCAAAACACAGAATAAACTCCGAAAAAGCACGACAAAGCACGAATCAGATTAGAGGAGAAGTAGCACCCAAATCCAAATCTTGTAACAAATAAAATAGAATATATATATATATAAGTACATATTCAACACAAGAAAATAAATCAAAACAATGTATAAATATGAATCCGAATGAAGCAAAGTAGACTCCACCAAGGCATGTGGGCTCGGCCACTTTGCAAATTGGCTAGACACATGACAATATGGATCAGCCATAACTTGATTTGTGGCATATAGGTTCGGCCATGATCACATAAACATGGCTAGGCAAGGGTAGATGAAAAGGTAGCAAGTCAAAAGTCATGGAAGGCAAAAGGACAAGGCAGATGAAGGGTCAAGTGGCTCAATGGTTCGGCCTAGGCTAACATGGCTCGGTCCTATGTACTATGGTCAAGTCACATCTGAAATGAAGGCTTTGGGGATGGATTTGGTCACGGCCAAAGGAAGAGAAGGTGTAGAAATGGGTGGTGACCAAGGCTATTGAAGAGGAAGGGTGATGTAAAGGTGCTCGGCTATGGTTTGAAGCCAAGCTTGGTGATGGATTTGGATCTTGGTCACGGCAACAAGGGGATGGTGATTTAGATGGTGAAGGTGGCCAGTCATAGGTGGTGGTGAGGAGATGGTGTGATCGGCTAAAAGGAATGGTGATGGCCGAAATAGCATAAGAGAAAGAAAACAAAAGAAAGGAGAAAAAGAAAAGAGAAAGAAGGAGGAAGCCATGAAAACTTACTATAAAATTCATGTTCAGGAAACAAATGAGAAAGGAGATGAGAAGTGAGATGTTTTGTACGGCTATGGGAATGAAATGAACGACTATGTGAAAATGTAAAGGCATCTCTTCATATTTAAGAAAAGAACTTAAGTCTCTTGAAATTTCCTAGGCCCAATATCAAAAACCCATTTCAAAATAAGCTCAAAACAACAAATAAAATTCAAAGCCCAAACAAATAAAAGATGGAAAAGTAAAATAGAAAAATAACAATGCAATACTGAAAATAACTACGTGTAAAACGCTGAATTTTATCAAATTTAAAAAGTATAAAACAGAATTTGACAAAACGAAAAGCATAAATGAATATCAGAAACAAATACTGTTTCAAAGAAAAAGATTAGAAATTTAAAATTCAAATTTAAAATTTCAACTGAAAGTCATAGTTTGATCAAAGTTGACCAAAATATAAAATTTTCAGAAAATCTTTATTTATTATATTTGGAAAATAAATTATCAATAAATCCCAAAATTTCATTATAAAATTCTAAAATTTCAAATTTAAATGATTTAAAATCAATGTTTTCAAATAAATTAATTTTATAATATTTGTTTAAAATTATGGGTTGTTACAGAAAAATACTCTGTCTAACCCGAGCATTATAATACAACAACACCTAGATCAGTCTGGGAATACCAGCATGAGATAACTTAAATCATGGGGAAATATATAAAAGTTTTATGAGACCACGCCGCTAACGCGGAACGGTTTTTTACCTCACGAGAATAACATCCATGCAAGCAAGAGCAGAAATAAATATCAGGAAACAAATCCAAATATGAATGAGCATAAATAATATTAAACCAGACTTGAAAGAATGGAAATAAACCGAGTAAAATCCAAACTGGATAGAATGGATAGAACAAGGAAAACCGTCCAACTTGATAGAATGGACTAAATAAGGTAATAATCCAAACTTGATAGGATGGACTGAATAATGTATCCGTCCAACTTGATAGAATGGACATAATAAGCAACAGTCCAACTTTGATAGAATGGACTAAATCAATGTTTAAATGTTGTGATGAGGAATTGGCTCTACTCGTAGCAATTTAAAGCTAAAACAGATTCAGGGAAATGAATCAAATAAGGAAAGAAAATTTCCAACAAATGACAAGGAAGGTGCACCCCCCTTAAAGTATACTTCTAGTAATATACTCCTAAGCTCGGCCACATGTTGTGTGACACTTCTCGAACAAATACCAAGATGAACCCGCCGGACCTTACCGAGAATCCAAATATTTTGACATCAAAGTGCACAACTGAATCCAAACGAGATGTGATGTTAAAATACCCTTTTGATGGGAGAAACCCCACATAGCTTAGCATCCTCTCGCGCTTTGGGTTTAATCATTTCCGACAAAGGATAACAAAGATTGATTGAGCAACAAATCATTTTTAAGGTGACAACACACCATAAAGAAAGCTGAATTCGGTAATTAATAAATCAACTATCGGGGATAATTAAAATGATCGTACGTGGAAATTAAATTTCATATATTTACCACTACTTGTTGACTCCAGAAAAGTCCTATCTCTCGGTTGAAAATAAATCCAGGCAAGTTGAGGTAGTGTTACCTCTAAGCATCGCCTTGACAACATTTTTAATCTTTGATATAGAAACGAGTCCAAGCCTCATCGTTTAGCGATAAATATATGACTAGATCCTTTCTATATAAGCGATATCAATTATGGAACTATTGTTCTATAACCTATATCGAACGTTAACTTTTAAAAACTGAACTTGTGCTTGATTTCCATATTTCCACATTGGTAAAACACTTTTAGAATTAGTTCCTTATTGTTGAAACGTTAAGAGAA
Organism: Allium fistulosum; assembly: GCA_030737815.1. NCBI lineage: Eukaryota > Viridiplantae > Streptophyta > Magnoliopsida > Asparagales > Amaryllidaceae > Allium > Allium fistulosum. Next base: position 940,989,476 of record CM060905.1, on the reverse strand, counting down.
TAATTTTTCTAAGTGCATGACCCCGAAGGCCTAAACCAACATCAGACCGAACACCCATAAGATTATCCAACTTAATATCCTAATAATCGAGTTCCAATTCCTTTTTATAACTTTAAAACAATATTAATTATCCTGAAAGAAAATTAATCACATTTCAAATCTCCTTTAAATAAACAAATCTATTATCTTTAATAAAATAGATAATTATTTCCAAATACTTTTATAACATTGGTAAATTATCTTTAAAATTCTTTATTAAATCAGTTTGTTAACATTAAATCAGTTTATTGAAGCAATTTTATTATATTAGTTAATTTACGTTAATCACTTTTATTAAATCAATTAATTAACATTAAATATCATTAATTAAAAAGATTTATTAAATTCAAATAACCATTAGTTAAATGAATAAGTCATCTCAAACATCATTTATTAAAATGATAAGTAATTTTAAATTCCATTAATTAAAACAGTTAATTAAGTTCAAATAATCATAAATTAATTGGATTAATTAAATTCAAACATCATTAGTCAATATGATAAATTAAAAACATCATTTGTTAAAATGATTTATTTAATTATAATACATCATTAATTCAAATGATTTAACTAAATTCCAAATATCATTAGTTAAAATAATTAACTTAATTTAAACAATCGTTAATTAAAATGATTAATAAAATTCAATTATCATTATTTAAAATGATTAATTACCTTTAAAAATCATTACGTAAAATAATTATAAATTTCAATTATCATTAATTAAAATAATTAATTAAGTTTAGTATATTAATTAAACTCCATTATCATTGATTAAAATAATTAATTAAACTCAAATAATCATTAATTAAAATGATTAATTAAGTATAAAACATCATTAGCAAAAATGATTAATTAAATCTAAAGACAAACAAACTTTAAAACATTATTTACTAAATTTGTTAATTAATCTCAAAATCATTAGGCTAAATTATTAATAAATCTAAATTATCATTAATCAAAATGATTAATGAATTTTCAGTATTCTTTTTATTAGAAACACAAGCTCAAGTTCATATGACAAGGTTTTGGGAATGAATTTGAATAAACGACGGTATAGCGAAAATTGCTATAACGACATTTAAACTATTAAATGGAATATCAAAAAATAATTTTAATTAACCATCAATAACAGCATATGGATGTAAATAAATAATTTATGGGCGAGAAACCCCTTTTGGGTCTCTCTATAGATTTTTCCTGCACAATGGTTATGGATAATACATTGATAATCATATGGGTTTATAACGATCAAATTAATGTGTCATCCATTTTCCAAATGGAAATTCAACCAAACAATCAATCAAACAATTAATTAACCACCTAAGCAATCAATAAACGTTTAAATTAAATGTGAGTTAAACTCACATTGATTTTCATTTTCGCCAAAACAATTCGATTTTGGAATAAAACCGAACGGTTGTCCGATTTTAGCATAAAATCCAACAAGCTCCAATCTCGTTCAATCTAACTCCAAAACGAAGACAATGTCCATATGAGTGCAATGCAATGAACGGCGTCTGAATCCAACCTTGTATGAATGAGTTGTTAGATTTACAATTAAGCGAACTAATTAAATTCATTTATAATTTAATTAACAAAATTATTACCCCTAATCAACAAATAAACCCAAGTCCCTCTTCCACATTCAAGCACCCAGCAAACTCACGACCGCAATAAAATTCGACCAACGCCATCGCCTCGCTACCCTTACTGTTGTCTCTAGCCGCCTCCTCAGACCAACCCGAGCCAACGCTGCCCTAGCCGGCCCTCCAAATCGCCAACGACTACAAGAAGAAAGAAAAAAATCACCCAAACAGCCACCTTCTCATGTGGTTTCAGGTCGCCGCTGACTGCCTTAGCTCAGTCCAACCGACCAGACTCTTCGTCTTCTCAAGACACACATCTTTCTTGTTGAACTTGGGGCCTGAAACGGCCTAAAGTGGTCCCGAGCAATAATGGACGTAGGATATGCCATGGTTTTAAAATGGAAAAAAACGAACATCCCTTTTCTTAGAAACACAAGAGTTTAAATGGGAAATGGAGGTATGGGTAGGAGTTCTTGGGTATGGCCATGGGTATGGCTGATATAAAATATATATTATTTTAATTTTAAAATATTCAACCAAACTTACCCAAAAATCTCGAACTCCGAACAAGGTGTGCCGTCTGACGTTTTATATGTTATACCCCTATTCCGAACGCAATGGAACTTGTTTCAAGATCTAATTCGATCATATGCAGAAGATAGGTTTTTAGACCCAGTTATTATATTAAATTTCCGATATTAATTTCAACGCGTTTCGATCTCGCACGACCAAAAAATTCATCTGATCTCCACGAAATTCGACGGCGTAATGTAATTCACTATTACGGATCCAATGGAATTGGTTTCATCAAAATCCTAGACTATACCCCGAAAGGCTAATTTCATAGATTTAAATATCGTTTTAAATTTCAATTATCGATATTTATCCGATCTATTTATATTTGTAAATAAATTTACAAATTGAATTTACTAATATTATTTATTAATTAAAAGGAGTTAAACAAAATTATTAAACCTATTTAATTAACATTTTAATTAAAAATTCAAATATTTAATTATTCCCTATATTTGAATTATAAGTTATTAAATTCTAAAATTCAATTATTTAAATATTTAAAATTAATTAAACATTTAAAATCAAATAACAAAAATTTTGGGTCGTTATAATAGATACGTAAGTTGTACGTAGATCGTTTTATTCGCATGACTTTTCCTGATCCAATATTCGAGTACATGATTTCAAGGTGGTTTGCACTTGTCCGAACAAGGATTTTTCATTGCATTCTTAACGGCGAACACTTGATACGGACTCCTGATAAGATCTCAAAGTTTTCTATCATAGTATATGGCTATGTAAGAAGAATAAAAGTTTCTAATCAAGTAACTATATAGGAGTCCACACTAGAGAGGTCAAGTGATCTATACTAGTTGGGAAGTGAAATTTATGTGATCGAGCAAGTGATCAGAATTGATATAGCTACGATGGTCCATGTGCACTATATGGGTTTTAGCATATTTGCATACTATGTTTTGCTGGCTTATGGGGTATAGGTGATGAATCTTCGATTTGTTATGAGGTAGCATGAATTATCGACTAAGTAAGAACCCGAAGCTGTTATGTGTAAGGTACGCTTAGTAGGTCGTTTGTCATCCTTGTGCGATCAGAGGATTTTGAACTTGAGAGAACAATGAGTTTTATTTGCTAGTGATTTAATATGGTAAAATATTTATATGTGATTTTTTCTTTTGTTGCTCGTGTTGGAATTTCAAGAATGAAATATTCTAAGTAAGGGAGAATGTAACAACCCAGAATTTCGGGCACTTTGTATTTAAATATCTGAATTATTTAAATATTTGAATCTTTGATTTAATGTTATTAAAATGATTTAATATGCATTTTAACGCCCTTTTAAATCATAACTAATGATGGAAAACTTGTTTTGGATAAATGTTTACAAAAATATATTCTTTGGAAAAATATCGATAATATGACCGAAAATCATTTTGTCGATAAAAGGATATTTTCTCAACAAAAATCATCCAAACTTTTTACATATGTCTAAGTAATCATCATGGAGACAATTAGAAACTAAAAATATTTTCATGTTTATGGTAAACTAAATAGGAAAATGATCAAATAAGGAAAATGAGACAAAATGGAAATAATTAACTCTTAAGCTAACATCTAATGAACACATTAGCCACTAATCAAACACTTTCCTCTTCATACAAGCTTGGAAGGTTCTAGAAACTTCCTATAGGATAAGAGGTATTATGGTAAGGGTATAGTAGTAATTAGCCTAAAGGAGAAGTGAAATAAAGTAAAAGTAAGCATAAATGGAAATTCTTAAGTGTTAAGCACAATATAAAGTAGATGTGGTAGGAGGTAAGCCTTCCAAGGGCGGTGAGAGTAAGCTTATGCTTCACCACTTGAAACCTATAAACAGAAGGGATGGGTTCACATAATAATCACAAATATATTCCTAAGCTTGAGATGTAGTAGGAGGGTTGAAAATGGTAGAAGTGCTTAAACACTAATCCACTAATTAGTCTCTAACATTTTCAAAAGTTAACCAAATATTCTCTAATCTCTTTTAAACTTTGGCTTTAGGCCTAAAACATCACGGAATCATGATTAGCAAGTAAGAAGTGGGAGGAGGTGAGAGGAAGAGGGGGCGCACTTATGGACCATGAGCATGGAGGAGGAGGAGGAAGGTGGCTTTTGTTTGGAAGTGCTAAAGGTTGGACCTTTAGGCTTGTGTTGATGAAAGGAGGTAGTTCTTTGGTTCTTGTGGCTTTATGCTTGGGTTAAGAATGGACTAAGGGAGTTATCTCACTATCTCTTAAGTGTATATTGTGTGTGTGTGTGTATATATATATATATGTTGTGTGCAAAGTATAATAGTTAAAGTGACATTAACTATGTAAAGTTATACACTTTGGACCCCTCTTGCTTTTGAAAGCCAATGATAACTTTATATTTTATAAACATCACTTCTATTACCCTCTTAAACATGTGGTGTGGCCTTGACTAGATGTTTAAATGGTTGTTTAACTTGTGCGTTAAATTGAAGAAAGTTTGAAAGTGTTTGAAACAAAAACAGTTGTTATAAGTGCACTTCGGAATCCCTTGTATTTGGGAACTTTTATAAATAAATGAAAAGATATTCTTGGGAATTTATTTCTATCTTTTTAAGTACTCTAATGGCAGTACTTTCTATAAAAATTTCAATTGTTAAATCATTTGTCTAAGTGGTAAAAACTTTTCGCAAAGATTATGCTTTTCAATGTTGTTTTAACAAGGACTTTTAACAGGACTTAGAAATGATGTATTAAGTCGCTTATTGTTTTAACTGTTTAAAATGTGACGTTTTGGCTAGTTTTTCATGATTTAAATGGTTTCTAAATTCTTTTCTTTATAAAATCTTTCTATGGAAGCTCTTATAAAAAGAATTTGAGTATGAAAAAAAGAGTTGAATTTTAAATATAGTCTTAACGATTATTTATGGATTTTGAAAGTAAAGCGCTGTAAAATTTAAAACATGATTTTAATCAAACTTTTAAGTTGGTTATTTTCAAGTAATATTTTGCATAGATATATAAAACCTATTTACAAGTATTTCTATAGTGTTATTTTATATACATAAGTTTTGAAAAAGGTGATTGACTAGGCTTAACACTAAAAGTCGACGAGTAAACTTGTATGTTTGTGAGATTCAAGAATGAGGTGTCTAGGCAAGGCTTGGAGCAACCAGTGCCCAAATTTACCTGGCTTCACTCTTGAATTAGGAATAGTGTAAGTTGGAATGTCGGAAACGTGTTAATCTTGTTGTTTACTTGTTTAAAAAAGGTAATTAACTTCGCTTAATGCTAAAAGCCGACTAAGTATGCTTATCTATTTATGAGAGTTAAAGATTGATGTTGAGTAGGGATGTAGCAATAGAGCTCTAACCTACTGGGCTTCCCTCTTGAATGAGTAATAGTTGGGAATGTCAGAAATGAGTTAAGTATACGAATATTGATTTGTATAAGCAATTGTTTTAACTAGATAATCGATTAATCGACTATCGAACTTAACCAGATATTAAAGATCTTTAAAAAGTATGTTTCAAAGATAAGCATAACTTAAACGGTTTTGGATTTTTTATGACAATGTTTTAATAATATTCGTCTTTAACCCTCTTTGATTATACTTATAAATGTAAATAGATCTTTAATAATGTTTTAAAGATAAGCATAAGTTAAATGGTTTTGGGTTTGTTGTGACAATGTTTTAGTAACATTCATCATTAGCCCTCTTTGATTATACTTATAAATGTAAATAAACCTTTAATAATGTTTTAAAGATAAGCATAAGAGAAATGGTTTTGGGTTTGTAGTGACAATATTTGAGTTACATTAGTCTTAAACCTTTTGAATGGATTTGTGAAAGTACCTAGATCCTCAAAATGGATATTTTGAAGGAAATATTAAAGTAAGAAGCCATGTTATTGATTTGTGAATATACTTATACCATTTGAGGTAAGTATATGAATACTTTTTGAAGTATAAAAGGAGTAAAGGTTTAAAATGATAAATCTTGTTAATGATTTGTGAATATACTTATACCATTTAAGATAAGTATATGAATAACTTTTGAAGTATTGAAAAGAGTACAAATGAATAGTAGGAATTAATAAATAATGTTTTATTAGATAAAATAAGTTTTACAAATAAAAGAGATTTTAATTAATAAAAGATATTTAAATAAAAAGGGGATTAGGATTCACTTATATGACTTAATCGGGCTTTGTGTGACTCGATCATGCTTTGTTTGTTTCCTCATTTACGGAAAACATTTATTCGTTTACTTAGCACTAAAAGCCGATGAAGTAGGCTTGTCTATCTTTTGGAATTAAGATCGATGTTCATGTAGGGATATGAGCAATGGAGCTCTAACCTACCGACTTCATTCTTTATTGAGGGATAGTGTGGGATGAAAATATCGTAAACATGACAAGTATATGAGACTTGATTTCCATATGCGATTGCTCTCATTATCCTTGAATGACCAAATTCATCGATTCAGTCTTGGAGAGACCGTGATCGGTAAGTGTTTTACTTATTGAAAACCACTTTAAGGTCGAGACACGTGTTCTATCTCTTGGAAGTGGATTGGTTCTAAATGTGGGAATCTATGTGGAGATTCGAGATCTGTTTAAGATGCTCGAAGACATGTAGTTGTTCATGATCTTTTTGGGATGTGGGAATCCATGTGTGATTCCGATATCTATTGAGGTATGGGAAACCATATGTGGTTTCTTGATCTGTTTGAGATGTTGGGATCCAATTTAGGATTCGTGTTCTGTTCGAGTGATAAAGACTCATGTGAAAGATGCCAAATGTAACCTCAACATCGAAAATGATAGAAAACAAAGTAGGATGCTCAGCATAGGTTATTGCTAACCCACGATGGGGTATATCAACTCTGTATCTAGAGATACTTATCGATTGTTGGTCGACGGAAGTTGATGGTACTTGGTTTCACATGGTTCGGGATCGCTTGTTCGTACGTTGGCTAGTTGTGTTTATCTTAATGATATATTTTATCTAGAGATATATGACACTCAAAGGTACTCTCTAACCCTTATCAAGAGGCTGACCTCAGTTTATCTGGGATGTCTTCACGGAAATTCCATTATGAGAATGTTCCTTATCAGATTTGATGGTACTCCTAATATGCTGTTGAATGTAACCAATGTAACCATTCCAACTATATTTTAATATTTATATTCTACACCCTAGACACTATCTACTATATCACCTTATATACCTAGTAGATGGTGGTTCTTTTGAAGGGATAATTGTTATGACATTTCATAAGGTCTCGAAAGTACCATTATATGTTGTAAACATATTTCTTGAGTTTCCCATACCGGACTTATGTCTGATGCTTGGTTTTTTCCCTAAATTCCTCGCATGCTCTTTCGACTGGTCTGAGAAAGGTAGATTTTCGTTGATGTTCTTTGAGCTCGAGAAGTCGAGCTGGATGTTTCACTTACCATAGTATTCTTATTTCTACTACATTACTATATTGCACAAATCAGCATTTATGAGGGCAAGTTGTTATAACTGTACAGGCGAATGATGGTACTTAGGTTTCGTAACTTCGAGGTTTCTATATCAAAGTAACCCTTTGTATTGTTCGTTTGGTATTATATATTATCGTTCCTTTGTGAGATTCTGATATTGTGTCCTCTTCCTCCTTGTTCTATTTCCTTTTTGTTTTCTTTTCACTCTGACAGTTCATCCTTCCCGCACTTGGATCCTCAGCATACGAATATCGTGGATGTATTAGTGTCGACAATCGTGGGTCAAAAGGGTAGGTTGTTATTGAGTCCTCACGTTTACAGACACATTGGTAGATATGTGTCACGATACCGCGATGGTAACTAAGACTGTAAAGACTACAAAATTATGAAGCTATCTATGTACTAATAGTTTACCTTCTGGTACTGATGGAGTGGTAGTTTGGCATATACTATTGATACACCTCACTTATGTATAGATATGGGTTGGACGACCCACATATTGTTGTTTATATATAGATGAATCTACTTGAGAGTTCTTGCCTGTCGTGCAATCATTTCCCGTCACGACGTATTCTGATAGTTTCTATATCAGAAAATGAGATTATACTTGTGATAAATGTCTAGAGTATAGTGGATTCTTAGTATATTTATAGGCAACCTATCCTATCTTATACATGTATTGAGGAGGATGTTTTATCGAGACTGAGAGATATATTAAGGCAATGCTACGTGCTAGACTTATATACTTAGTAATATCTCACTTATTGATGTTTTTTGGATTTAGATGATGATTTCTAGATAGTATGATTCACCATTCGTGTTGATTCTGTGATTTATGATTTGATATGTTTCCATATGGGTACTGACACCTTTTCATATCATAGCCGGTTGCTTTTATGGCTTTGAGTTATTCATGTGATGGGATGCTTTGATGGTTATCTATGATATTATAATTATATTTCATACACACATTTCCATAGTTATATATATATATATATTATGACAATCGTCTGATGATTTGAGTATCTCTGGTAGTGTTATCATATTATTATTCCTTATTTATATTGCGTTACCCATATTATGGATTATTGATTTAGAAATAGTCTGACCCTTATGTTATTTATGTAATACTAGGGTCAATCTAAGACATTTTAGGTACAGGGACAATATAATCGATAAGTGTTTTAGTGGGCTTAGAGGAGACTTATATTAGGATTGTTAAATGATATTTGTGTGACTTTGGATATCTATACTACTAAGTTGTATATCGATTATTCATTGCATTGCATTGATATAGTTGACATTTGAGATGATTCAAATATCTTTACAATATCATATATTATATATTATATGTTATTGTCAGTATTCTGACTCTTTTTTCACTGTTATTTATTGTATATTATGTGTTGTTCTATCCTGGAGGCACACTTGTTTATTGCTTTGACCGATGTTGTTTATGTATATGTGAGGTATTTATTTGATGTTTTAATATGTACCAGTGCTAGTTTAAGGTAATATTCACGTGTGTAACTCATATAGCCTCATTCTTTGTATTATCCGACAATATTACTCTATAATACTCTTTGATAATATGGACATAGCGGTGGGGTGGTTCACCATTGTCCGGTAAGATCCCCTCGCCCAAATAACTTATGATTGGCATCATCGAGGTTTCAATCCCATCAATAGTCACAACCAAATTCATCTCCTCAAAGCTAGGGTGATGCAGGCCAAGTGTTAGGTCGTGACCGACCTAACGAAACCTTAAGTCGTTCGGAAGTGATGAGTCGTTTACGACCTAAGAACATGGGACGACCCAGCGAAACCTTAAGTCGTTCGGAAATGATGAGTCGTTTACAACCTAAGAACATGGGAGCTAACAAGGAAGTTCGCGAGGAAGGGATGAAAAATGAATTACTAAGTCTTGTACGACCTAACGAGTTAAGGGATAGGTCGCTGGAACAACCTAGCGAGCTTCATCTGGGAAATAGGTCATTGGAACGACCTAACAGGTTGCTACGACCTAACGAGTTTAAGAATAAGGTGCTACAACCTAACGAGTTACGATCTATGTTAGGTTGCAGAGAAAAGGAACGACCTAAGCTAGGTCGCAGGGAGATGTGGAGAGATAGGTCGCTCACTATAAGTCGTGAGGCCTTAGGTCGTGAAGACTTAGGTCGCGAAGATTTTCTGAAGCTGTTTTTTTAGGTCGCTGATGGGGATGTCGTTCATTCTTAGGTCACTCGCTCCAGATGTCATTCATTTGTTTAGGTCGTTTATTTGTTGTAACTCGTATGTTAAGTCGTTGACGACCTATACTAAGTCGTGCATGATTGAGTCGTATGTCGTTAACTATGTTGTAATATAGGTCGTTGTGATGATGTGTTGTAACTTGTATCTGTTAAGTCGCTAACGACGAATGATAGGTCGAATACGACCTAAGTGTTGTAAATTTGTGATATTATGTGGGTTATAATACGAGTTATGTTGAGTCGGTGGAACTGTTGAGCCATTAAGTCGTTGACGACCTAGTTGAGTCGTAAGTCGTATACGACTTAAGGGTCAGGGTGAAACTGCTATAAATAGGGAGTGTGTTGTACATTTTGGAGTGAGTTAATTTTGAATAAAATTCTTGTTTGTTAGCTTTGTGCTTTCAATTAAAATGGGTGGTTGAGTGTAATCTCCTATCTCCACCTTCGACATTCGAGTGCGCTCGAATCTTCGATCGTTGAAGCCAATTCGCGGAATCAAGTGCGCTTGATCAACGCTCGAAGAATTGTAGATCTCTCTTCACGGTATCGTGCGCGATCAACGTGTCAAAGATAGCTAGAATTCAGTATCTTCGGATCAATGAATTTGGGCATTTCAGTATTTCTCAATCCACCGATTGCTACTTACATCGATCTACCTGGTTTTTGTTTAATCCGCTGCGTCAGTTTGGTATCGGAGCTTGTTTTAGCCAATCATAGCTAAATCGGGTCTTGGAGCCAATTCTTTTTGAAGAAGTTGAAGTGTTAGCCGAGCTTGAAGTTTGAGCCGTGCAATTTTGTTGAAGTGTTGAAGTTGTGTCTGATTTGTGAAGTATTTGAGAAGTTTGAACCATGCCGCCGAGGAGAGCTAACCGCCATCAAAATATTAAAGCATTGTATCGAAGGGAAGAGGCCGATCAAATGGAGCAACGTATGCATGAAAAATTTGATGAAGGTATTGGTAGATTGGAGAGAATGATGCTTGAATTGAATCAAAGTAGAAGAAGAAATTCACCTGAATCAATCCATGGAGGAAGTAGAGTTTCACCACATTCAGACCGGGAGAGGAGAGAAAATCATGATCGTAGAAGTGCTGATAACCGTAGTAGGAATGATGGTGATCGTGATAGAAGGAATGTAGGTCGAAGGGATGTTGGTGGAAGACGTGATGGTAGTAGAGATGTTGGTGGTCAGGATCGACATCGATATACATCGGATTTTGAAGAAGAGTATGATGGTGGTAGTGTTCATCGACGAGGACGTGGACAAGGAAGAAATCAGTCGGAGTATGATCACAAGTGGGAATCTGGGATGAAAACAGAAATACCAGAATTCAAAGGAGGTATGCAAGATGAAGAATTTCTTGATTGGATAGCTTATGTTGAAGAAATATTTGACTTCAAGGAGGTTCCGGAGGATCGTAAAGTGAAGTTGGTTGCTACTAGACTGAGGGGGGAGCAATGGCATGGTGGCAGCAAACCAAACTTACTAGGGATCGGATGGGGAAGTCAAAAATTGTTGCTTGAGAAAAGATGAAGAAACTGATGAAGGCTACGTTCTTGCCCTATAATTACCAATCACTAATGTATCAAAGATTACAGAACTTGAGGCAAGGAACGAAGACAGTTGCTGATTATGCAGATGAGTTCTACCAATTAATTGCTCGAAATGATATCATGGAAAGAGAAGAATAATTGACCGCGAGGTTTGTCGGTGGACTTAGAGCATAGATCCAAGACATGGTGAACATGTTCGACCCCAAATCTGTGGCCGAAGCGCATCAGAAGGCGTTGGCTTGGGAGAAACAAGGAAGACGTGGGGGAGGTGTGTTTCCAGGTTTTACGGGGTAGAACAAAGGAGCGGGTAGTAGTTCTAATATTCCTAAAGCGTCGAGTAAGCCGGTTGTTCATGAAGTGGCTAAACCTAAAGTCAATACCAGCTTCAAATGCTATAATTGCTAGGAAGTGAGTCATAAGAGCAGCGAATGTCCAAAACCGAAGAAGAGAACTATGATTGTTGAAGTGGAGGATGAGGATGTCGAAGAAGATCTCAATTCACAGCGTGATGAGGAAGAAGAAGTGTCGGGAGACGAGGGATGTAATCTGATGCTACGAAGATCTTGTTTAACCCCGAAGCAGGAGGAAGAGTCGAGTTGGTTGAGAAGTAACATTTTCCAGTCAACATGCACTATTTTGGGAAAGGTCTGTAAATTTATCATTGATGCTGGAAGTTGTGATAATATCATTTCAACGGAAGCTGTGAGAAAGTTGAAATTGAAAACGGAGAAGCATCCTAGTCCTTATAAACTTGCTTGGTTGAGGAAAGGAGGAGAAGTAAAGGTAGAGAGGCGAGCTCATGTTCCATTTTCTATTGGAAAAAAATACAAGGATGAAATCTTGTGTGATGTGGTTGACATGGATGTTTGCCATTTGCTGTTGGGAAGGCCGTGGTAGTACGATCGTGAAGTACAACATAATGGTCGAACGAATAGTTACAGTTTCTTGTTCGAAGGCACGAAGATCACATTAGTTTCGAAAAAGCGACAACAAAATGAGAACAAGCTGGAGGAGATTGAGGAATTGAAAACCTTGTTGTCCTTGAAGGAATTCGTGGAAGAGATAGAGGAGAGTCCTGAAGTTTTTATGTTGATTGGGCATGAAAGCAGTGAAGTTGCTGAAGTTCCAGAGGAAGTGAAACCAGTTTTGGAGGAATTCAATGATGTGTTTCCAAAGGAGTTACCGAAGGAGTTACCACCGCTTAGAGACATACAACATCAGATTGACTTAGTGTCAGGTGATGCATTGCCTCATAGACCCCACTATCGGATGAGTCCAAGGGAACATGAAGAGTTAAGGAAACAGGTGGAGGAATTACTGGAACAAGGGCGAGTTCAGGAGAGTTTGAGTCCTTGTGCAGTACCAGCTTTGTTGGTACCAAAGAAGGATGGATCATGGCGAATGTGCACGGATAGTAGAGCATTGAACAAGATAACGGTCAGATACAGATTTCCGATGCCGAGGCTTGATGATCTGTTAGATCAAATCAGTGGGTCTGTGATCTTTTCGAAGATTGATCTTAAAAGTTGTTATCATCAGATACGAATTAGACCAGGGTACGAATGGAAGACAACATTCAAGACGAGGGAAGGATTGTATGAATGGCTGGTTATGCCGTTTGGTCTATCGAATGCACCAAGTACCATCATGAGGGTGATGAACCAAATTTTTAGGCTGTACATTGGAAAATTTGTGGTAGCTTACTTTGATGATATTCTGATCTACAGTGCTAGTACGGAGGAGCATGTTCAGCATTTGAGGAAAGTGTTAATTATCCTTCGTGAAGAACAATTCTACGCTGCTACGAAGAAGTGTGTTTTTATGGCGAGGAGTGTTTTATTTCTGGGGTATGTTGTATCGAAAGAAGGAATACAGGTGGACCAAAGTAAAGTTGAAGCTATCAGAGATTGGCCGCAACCCAAGACGATAACGGAGGTTCGGAGTTTTCATGGGTTGGCTTCATTTTATCGAAGGTTTATTCCACACTTTAGTAGTGTGATGGCACCTGTGACTGATTGTATGAAGGGTAAACAATTTGCATGGACGGAGGGAGCACGGATTGCTTTTGAGCGAATTAAAGAACTCTTGACGTCAGCACCAATTCTAGTGTTACCAAATTTTCAGTTAGTGTTTGAACTTCATACTGATGCATCCAAGGTTGGGATTGGAGGAGTGTTGAGTCAGAGGGGACGTCCTATTGCATATTTTAGTGAGAAGCTATCGGGAGTGAAGATGAGATATAGTACTTATGATGTGGAATTTTATGATGTTTTACAAGCTATTAAACACTGGAGACACTATCTATTTCAGAAAGAGTTTGTTCTTTACACTGATCATGAGGCGTTGAAGCATTTACAAGGGCAAGACAAGATTTCAGCGAGACATGCATCATGGATTGCGTACCTGAAACAATTCACATTTGTGGTGAAGAATAAATCTGGAGTTACAAACCGTATGGCAGATGCGTTGAGCCGAAGGAATCATTTGTTAACAACAATGAAGGTTGAAGTGACGGGGTTTGATGCGTTGCCAGAATTATTTGTCGATGATCCTTACTTTGCAAAGTTTGTTGATAAAGTCAAGGAGGGAGAGACGGATGAGTTTATGATGGTAGATGGTTTTCTGTTCAAAGAAAATCGATTGTGCATACCTGATTGTAGTTTGAGAATGAAGATTGTGAACGAGCTACATGAAGAAGGCCACGTGGGTAGAGACCGTACGCTACAGCTGATTTCTCAATCTTATTTTTGGCCATCAATGAGAAAAGAAGTGGAAAGGTTTGTGGAGCGATGTCATATCTGTCAGGTGTCGAAAGGAACTGTGACCAATGCCGGATTATATATGCCGTTACCTGTACCAAATAAGCCTTGGGTTGATGTGAGCATGGGTTTTGTTCTGGGGTTACCGCGAACTCAAAGGGAAACGATTCCATTTATGTGGTGGTTGACCGATTTTCGAAAATGGCACATTTTATTGCTTGTAAGAAGACGGCGGATGCTGTTCATGTTGCTCAGTTATTTTTCAAAGAAATATATCGACTTCATGGATTACCAGAATCTATACTGTCAGATAGGGATACTCGTTTTCTGAGTCATTTTTGGCTAAATTTGTGGAAGATGGTCGGAACGAAGCTGAATTTTAGTAGCGCTTACCATCCACAAACTGATGGACAAACGGAGGTGGTTAACAGATCGCTGGGGAATTTATTGCGATGTTTGGTGAAAGATAATCTGAAAAGCTGGGATGTGAAGTTATGTTAAGCAGAATTCGCTCATAATCATGCGGTAAATCGTAGCACAGGTTTCAGCCCATTCCAGATTGTATATTCAAGTTTGCCAAGGGGACCGTTGGACTTAACAGTAGTACCACAACCAAAGGGGACGGTTAAACGAGCTGTTGATTTTGTTGATGGGTTGAAAGAATGTCATCAAATCGTTCAGGAACGATTGGAGAAAGCTAATGAGAAGTACAAACGATCCGCAGATCTGAAGCGAAGGAGTGTTGAATTTAATGAAGGTGATTTGGTTTATGCAGTGTTAACAAAGGATCGTTTTCCAGTGGGAACGTACAATAAATTGAAAGCGCGGAAGATTGGTCCAGTAAAATTTTTGAAGAAAATCAATGAGAACGCGTATCAATTGGAATTGCCGGATAATGTTCATACTTCTGATGTGTTTAACGTCAAATACTTAGTTCCGTATCATGGGGATGAGTGTGTTGCGGAGGAGGAAGGTGCAAATTCGAGGAAGAATTTCTCTCAACCAGGGGAGGATGATGCAGGCCAAGTGTTAGGTCGTGACCGACCTAACGAAACCTTAAGTCGTTCGGAAGTGATGAGTCGTTTACGACCTAAGAACATGGGACGACCCAATGAAACCTTAAGTCGTTCGGAAATGATGAGTCGTTTACGACCTAAGAACATGGGAGCTAACAAGGAAGTTCGCGAGGAAGGGATGCAAAATGAAGTACTAAGTCGTGTACGACCTAACGAGTTAAGGGATAGGTCGCTGGAACAACCTAGCGAGCTTTATCTGGGAAATAGGTCACTGGAACGACCTAACAGGTTGCTACGACCTAACGAGTTTAAGAATAAGGTGCTACGACCTAACAAGTTACGATCTATGTTAGGTCGCAGAGAAAAGGAACGACCTAAGCTAGGTCGCGGGGAGATGTGGAGAGATAGGTCGCTCACTATAAGTCGTGAGGCCTTAGGTCGTGAAGACTTAGGTCGCGAAGATTTTCTGAAGCCGTTTTTTTAGGTCGTTGATAGGGATGCCGTTCATTCTTAAGTCGCTCGCTCCAGATGCCGTTCATTTGTTTAGGTCGTTTATTTGTTGTAACTCGTATGTTAAGTCGTCGACGACCTATACTAAGTCGTGCATGATTGAGTCGTATGTCGTTAACTATGTTGTAATATAGGTCGTTGTGATGATGTGTTGTAACTTGTATCTGTTAAGTCGCTAACGACTAATGATAGGTCGAATACGACCTAAGTGTTGTAAATTTGTGATATTGTGTGGGTTGTAATATGAGTTATGTTGAGTCGGTGGAACTGCTGAGCCGTTAAGTCGTTGACGACCTACTTGAGTCGTAAGTCGTATACGACTTAAGGGTCAGGGTGAAACTGCTATAAATAGGGAGTGTGTTGTACATTTTGGAGTGAGTTGATTTTGAATAAAATTCTTGTTTGTTAGCTTTGTGCTTTCAATTAAAATCGGTAGTTGAGTGTAATCTCCTATCTCCACCTTCGACATTCGAGTGCACTCGAATCTTCGATCGTTGAAGCCAATTCGTGGAATCAAGTGCGCTTGATCAACGCTCGAAGAATTGTAGATCTCTCTTCACGGTATCGTGCGCGATCAACGTGTCAGAGATAGCTAGAATTCAGTATCTTCAGATCAACGAATTTGGGCATTTTAGTATTTCTCAATCCACCGATTGCTACTTACATCGATCTACCTGGTTTTTGTTTAATCCGCTGCGTCATAGGGCTTGGTAGGTCATCACCGGTATCGATCCTAATAACGGCCTATCTTCTGAACTTGCTAATTTTGTTAACTCATCCACATCCTGATTCTCTTCCTATGGAATGTGTAAGATCACATAGTGCTGCATCTTGTTAAGCAATGTCTTCACTTTATTAGGTAGGACGACAAGTGCTCTACTTTAGCCTGAAACTCCTCAAGTACTTGGTTTACAATCAATCAAGAGTTACTATGCATAGTGATTTTATAACCAACTCTTTTGCTATTCTGGTCTTGCTATTAGCGCCTACATTCGGCTTCATTGTTTGTTGCTTTAAATACCAACTGCACTACGTAGATCAGTTTTTACTCACCGGGCATTAACAACACTACTCCAACCTACAGTCATGCTCGTTCGAAGCTCCATCCACGTACATTCGCCATTTTAGAGCTTCCTCCTCCCAGGCTTCGACTTCATTGTCTCTAACAGTAAACTTGGCAATAAAATTCATCAGGGCATGTCCTTTGATTGCTGTTCGAAGATGGTAGGTGATCTCATATCGACTGAGATCAATACTCCACTTTGTTAACCTTCATGAGGTATCAGGCTAGCGTAGGACCAGCCTAAATGGTTGATATGTAGGTACACGAATTGGATAGGACTAAAAATAATGCCTTAGTTTTCGAGAAGTATTAGGAGACAATAAACCAACTTTTCCAGCTTGGGATATTTAGACTCGAGTCAAGTGAATCGTTTGCTCACATAATACACCAATCGTAGCACCCGGTCCTCTTCTCGAACCAATACTGCACTCAAGGCGTTTGTTCACACTGCCAAGTGTAGATATAGATCTTCCACTTCTACTAGCATAGAGAGAATTAGCGGCTTCTACAAGTGCTTTGTTAGACTAAGGAACGCATCAAGGAACTCATCTGTCTTGGTAAAATTTCCTATCTTCTTCTTTAATGCTTCAAAGAATGGAACAAACTTATCAGTAGCCTTAGATATGAAACTTTTTAATGCTATCACTTTTCCATTCAGACTCTTACATCTCCTTTCGTGTTTTAGAATCTTAACGTCCTTTAAAGCTTGGACTTACTCTGGGTTAGCTTCAATTCCTCTGACATGTACGATAAACCCTAGGAATTTTCTAGATAAAACCTCGAAGGAACATTCTAGCAGATTCAGCTTCATCCCAAATTCCCATAATACTTGAAACATCTCATCAAGATGGGTAATGTGATCCTTGGCCTTCTTTTATTTTACCAACATGTCATCAACATATACCCACATAGTCCTTCCAATATGACTAGCAAACATCTTATTGAACGAGCATTGGTATGTTGCTCCCGCATTCTTAAGTACAAACGAAATGACTTAATAACAATAGAGTCCCAAGTCGGTAATAAAACTAGCGTGTTCCTAGTATAGGACATACATAGCGATCCAATTGTACCTAAATTCTGCATCCATAAAAGATAAGAGTTCATGTCCCGCGGTTCCATTTATTAGCCGATCAATCTTCGGAAATGGAAAACAATCTTTAGGACACGCGTTATTCTTGTTGGAAAACTCAATACATGTTCACCATTTTCCATTATGTTTTTTCACCCAGACTGGGTTAGCTATCCATTTTGAGCAGCGGGATTCTTTGATGAACCCATCTGCCAATAAAGTTGCTACCTCTTTATTAAGGGCTGCCGATCATTCAGGGCCCATACTCCTTTTCTTTTATTTCACAGGAGACTTCAACCAATATTCAAAGCGTGACATGCAATATAGGGAGAAATTCCACACATGTTTGCATGGGACTGGGCGAACACTTCTTGATTATCTCGTAAGAATCCTATTAGTTGTGTTTTCAGATCCAGCTCCAGCCTGGATCCGACCCTTATCAACTTTGCAGGTCAATGCTATCTACTTCCACAAATTCTACCGCCTCTCTAAGCTCCGCTGCGACCCCCTCTCCTCTGTCTCTCGAGTCAAGTGCATTATAAGGATCACTTGTAAACCCGCGCGGAGGTCTCCTTTAATTGCTATGTGGTCGCCTTTTTAGCATAGAGTGTAGCCTCTGTGCTCTTCCTTACATCCACCGTTCAATTTTATAGTGATTCTGTCCAAACGTAAAGTAAAGTACACACAGATTTATAGCGATTTACTCCTATAAATATCCATTTTGGGCATAAAGTGTGGACAAAAGTATAATAAAACAGATATAAATTTATAGTGATTCGACCCGAATGTTCCTACATCCACTGTTCATTTTTATTTCCTTCATTATATATCAGCTTTCGAACGATTTGAATGTAAAATACAAATATTTGAAGTGAAATGTAGTTTTCTAAAAGCCTGTTTGGTGAATTATTTTTGGTAGTATCTGGTAGCTCCGAAAAGTCGTTCCATTGCTTGTAAAAACTTGGATATTTATAGGAGTGAAGAGATTGAGAGGTCAGACCGATAAATCCGGTAATTTCCTTGTATAACACGTTCAGTTTGGTTATTTCCATATATAGAAGATACAATGCAGAACTTCCATATATTCCAGATTCCCTTCCCTTCAATATGTTGTCCGGTTCGGCGATAGATTGTTAGTTCGGTGAAAATCTACTTGATGGGTGGACTAAGAGATTTTTCTGGCCATGTTCATACCTCATGACATCATGGTTTGGCAGTTTCCCATACATCAAACATGAAATCTTGTTTGGTGGTTTCCGTACCGGACAAGAAATCATGTTCAGTACTTCTGCTGTCGAACAAGAATTCCTATTCATTATTGTGATTACTGGACAGGAATTCATGTCCGGTAGTATGCCCACCGAATAGACATACAAGTTATCATTTTCTTTGCCCTACCCAATGTCTCCATTTGCGTTGCTTTTAGAGGTTCTTGCCTCTTCAACTAGGGTCGTTCAGACGATTTTTACCACAAATCTCAACTATTCTTATTTTGGCATAACAAATTTGCATCTATCACTTCCTGAGTGGAAACACCCACAACATTGAACATAGATTTCTTATTCCATCGAAGTACTCCTTCCATATACAGAAAATTGAATCAATGCCTCCTTGCTTACATATATTTGTTGTTGTGTTTCGGTAGCTAAGATAATTATTAATTTCCATGATAGGATAATGGTTAAAAACAAACAACGAAGAGAGAAATCAAAAATATGGATTTCAGTGGATTTGATTTTTGGTCATTCGTTGACTACCGAAATCTTTCTTTAATAATTATTGAGTTATCCATTAATAAATTATGGAAGCTACAAAAACGACAATGAATTTAGTAAGGAAGTGAGATGTGCCGATACAGAGGAAAATGACGGTGTAGGATCTCGTAAAATACAAAATTACCTTACTTCATTTGGTTATCGAGGGTTAAAGATGCAAGAGCTATTTTATAACATTAAAACCTTCGGTAGCTTAGATCATTATTTACTTCACCAACGATGAAATTCAAATTTATTATGGTTACAATAAAAGAAACGAGGAGATAAATCAAAAGTAAGGATTTTGGTAGATTTCATTTTTATTCGTTGATTGGTTACTGAGATTTTTCTTCAATATTATTGATTTATTCTTTAATCAATTACGGATGTTACAGTGAAATGGGAAAGACAATGCATTTATGAAGGAAGTGCAACGTGATTATCCCGTAAAATACAACAATACCCTGCTTTATTTATTGACCGAGGATTAAGACGCAAGGTCAATTTTGTAAGATCGAAAGCTTCAAATGGATATATTTTTATTATATATCAATTACCGATGGTTAAAGATGCAGTGACAGTTTTGTAATATCAAAAACTTTAAATGCGCTTATTGCCTTTATATACTGATATATATGTATTTATTTATATGTAACTACATATACACACACGTATATATGCATACATATATACACACATGTACATATATAGCTTTTTTAGAAGCTTATAAATGAACAAGTGCTTAGTTTTGAAGCTTTGAGCACAGTTTCTTCTATTTCTTTCAAATATTAATCCTGACTGTATTTATAGAGGTTGAACTCAAGATCTCCAGGCAATAATAACTTGATTAGAAACCTTAACATTAAATAGAGTGATACGAAATGTATAGGGGTTAAACCTAAATGTATGTTTGCCCTATCGTAACTTTGGGCATGATTTTTCCCGTTTAAATTCAAAATACAAGCTACGACGACATTTTTGAGAAAAACCAACTGCCGTAGCATATACAATTGAAATCAAAAGAAGAGCTACAAATTAACTAGTTGTTTTTTCATATAAAAAAAATGCATCAAGGATCGAATCTAAAAAATTTTGCCACTCAAATTAGAAATTTTACCACTTTATCAGTCAAGGTGCCTTCAAAATATTATTTATTCTGCATATAATTCAAATACCCAAAAATAATTTGAATTGTGATCAATTTGCAGCAGCAGCAGGGAAAATAAAAAAAATGTAAAATGCATATGCATAGCGGCAAATTCTAATCTTGCAATAACCAAAATTCATTGATCCCAGTAAACAAAACGTCTTGAAAACTCTTCCTTAATACACAACAAAATAGATTTCAGTTCAGAAAAAGAAACAGTAACCTTTTAAAAAAGCTAACACGTTTTCTCCATTCTACCATTTATCACGATATGTTTTTCCTTTAACATTGGCATGTATAACATACTTATGTACATACAAAAATAATAATTAAAAAACCGAAAGGCACTCATTTGTCATGACCGTTTGACTCAGGGAGTCATCAGTCATTAATTCATTACAAAACATATCTACAATTCACATTTTACATATTCCACGTAAATAAAATGCTATTGTTCACGTGAAGAAAGCATGGTAGCT
The DNA here is from genome assembly GCA_030737815.1 of Allium fistulosum. NCBI lineage: Eukaryota > Viridiplantae > Streptophyta > Magnoliopsida > Asparagales > Amaryllidaceae > Allium > Allium fistulosum. The sequence goes on along the minus strand of CM060905.1, from coordinate 940,968,212 downwards.
GCTAGAGAGAGAGAGAGAGAGAGAGAGAGAGAGAGAGAAATGAAATTATAAGTTTGTAAAAATTGTGCATGTTTGCTTCACGCAAGAGTCTAAAGTAATGTGTATGCACACATTTATACTTCCATCTGTTTATTTATAGTTAACATTTTTCCTTAGCTTTAAAGACTCATCAATATATCCGCACAATTTTTTAGTTTCGTTTTTATTTTGGGAAAAAAGAAACAAGATATAGTAACACTTCACCCAATAGGACAAACACCCTTAATTTTATAATTTCCAAAAAGCCCCCTCCTTATCTATAAAACTGACTTCCAGTGTTGGAAGAAGAAACCTTTTAGTTTTTAGTAAAAACATTTGAAATGAGCGGAAGCAGTGGAACAGGAGGAGGAAGTGGAGGAGGTGGCGGGCCATGTGGAGCCTGCAAGTTTTTAAGAAGGAAATGTGTGACCGGCTGCATATTTGCTCCTTACTTCGATTCTGAGCAAGGCGCCACTCATTTTGCAGCTGTTCATAAAGTGTTTGGTGCCAGCAATGTTTCAAAGCTCTTGTTGCATATTCCGGCGCATAAAAGACTCGATGCTGTTGTTACTATTTGTTATGAAGCACAGGCGAGGTTGCGTGATCCTGTTTATGGCTGTGTCGCTCATATCTTTGCTTTACAACAACAGGTTCGTTTGAATTTGATTTACTTTGATTTTGTTAAAGTGATGGTGGAATTAGTATAAGTTTTAATTGGTAATACCTTTTTTGATGTAGTTTACTTGTGGATTTTGATTTTTTTTTCCTTCCAATCTCTCTTTTGTGTAATTTGAACATGATTAATTGATTTGTGATGATTTTTCTGCTTTTGTTTAATTTTTTAAGGTGGTGATATGATATATGCTACCTTTTTTATTTTTTCATTTTTATGATCTTTGAATAATGGACTATTGAAACATAAATATGATTATTTTGAATCGTGAATAATTAGGCTTCATTTTGGAAATCGAATTCGATCGATTTGGTTCATATAGGGTACTGTAATCTTCATTTTATTTCCATATGCAAAATTCTATGTACCATAAAAGTGAAATTTTTTCAATGAGTTTATTTCCTTATGCAAAATTTGTTACCGAATTTAGAATGCTTTTTTTATTTTATTTTTCCTTCTGCATCCTTTGGTATGTATTTCCATTTTAATAGTCAATGTAAAGAGAATTGATTGACATCTTTAAACCTATCGCTCTATCTAGCTATGTCAGTCAAAATTCATGCATAAACTATGAATTACAATTTGGGCACCAGATCAAGAAAGATACGACGTTTGGTCAATACACAATTTTACCTTTCCAATAAATGGTAAACTTTGAAACTACTATATAGTCTGTATGAACATCTGAGAGGTACAGAATAATAACTAGGGTTTGTGATATTAGTTTATACACTACAACTAGTTTGTTATTCCATCACAATTAAAGTTAGTTGTTGTCATGTTGCAACTTGTTTCTTCCAAAAATCGCAGATCTAATCTTGAATTTGGAATGAGTCGTTTTCTGTAACTGATGCCAAAAGAAGAAGAAGAGACTCACAAGTAAAGCAATCAATTTTCTCCCACATTTTTTTATCAAAGAAGTACATTTAGGGCACACGCTAACAAATACCGCCTTTTCTTAATTACATAAGCTCACATCCACATAATTCATTTTATTATTTCCCCAGTATGAACAAATTTGTTCCAACGTTTCATTTAACCAATGTCAAACCAATATTTATTCAAAAAACTTGGAATATTGTTTTTGTTTCTAATACACAATTTACTTGTACATCTAAATTATTCACAGGTGGTAGGTTTACAGGCAGAACTTTCTTACTTACAAGCTCACTTAACACAACTCGAGCTTCCATCACCTCCGCCACCACCACCAATTCCCACTGTAATCTCTGCACCATTTTCAATCTCGGACTTACCATCATCTTCCCACTTGCCATCGAACCTTGACCTTTCAGCATTATTCGATCCAATGGTCCAACCGACATGGAACATTCATCAACAAGGTACCCAACAACAAATGATTGAAAGAAGAAATAGAGAGAACATCGAGGAGAGCTCAAGTACCATTGCTGGTGGTGATTTGCAAGCTCTTGCTAGGGAACTTCTTGATAGACATCAATCGAATGCACGGACTGCTGATTCTCCTCCGACTTCCAAATAAATTTATATATAATCAATTAAATTAGTGTCATGACTCCGTTAATTGAATGTTTATGGATGGTGGTTTGTTGTTTATTAACTTTCTTTGCTTGTATGGATGTATTAACATTAATGTATGAATGTATATGTAAGAGTAGGGGATTAATGCGCTAGTTTGTTCAAGTAGAATATTAATTGTTGGAACTGTTACTGTTTTATTGCTTAAATTTGTTCATGAGGTACAACATTGTGAACTGGATACCTTACATATACATTACTAGTGTGTAGATGTGTACAGTTGAAAATTTTACTTTGTGTACAAAGTACAGTTTTTGAATAGATTATAAAGGTACAGTCTCAAAACTACTTTGTATTTTTTTTCTCATTATCTCTTACACATCTTAATTTTGACATTAGCTAAATTTCTGTTACAAAGTAAATTTTTATGTATTACAGCACATAAATGTCAAAAAAGTTATCTTGATGGAAAACTTAAGGAGGTCAGATTAAGCAAACTTACCATTTTATGCGACTGAACCGAAATAAATTATCCTTTGTTGGAAAAATATTTTCACTGTACATTATGACCATTTACTTCATGTTTTGAAATTTGAATGTATGGAAATCGACCAATAAAAGTTTTTGTTGACTTGTGTAAGATTTACATATATATCTTGCACATACGAAGGTATTGTAATTTCACAAACACTACTGGAGCTGCAAATATGATGACCATGCATCAAGATATCAATTATATGAAATGCAGAACTTGAATTTTCGCATTGAAAATAATAGTATTTGGTTAGTAACCTGAAGCGTGTTGCTCTTTAATCATACATTTCTGTACATATCATGAAAAGGTTATAGATTTATTTGAATTTCTAAAATGAAATAAAATGTACAACTCTAGCTAGGAGTTTACCTCGGTTTAAATAATGGGTTTATGTAAAATATTGCCTTTATTTTGAGCTAATCTGACAGTTCTATTCAAACTTATTATATATGTATATATGTATGTATATATGTGTATATATATATGTATATATGTGTGTGTGGTATATATATATATGTATGTATATATATATATGTATGTATATATATGTATATATATGTATATGTGTGTGTATATAGACATGCGTATGATTTATCAAAGTAAGTAACAAAAATGGAAATAGTAGTTTGTACAAGTCATGATAAAATAAGTGCAATTCTGATTGAGATTTGAAATGATATGGAGCCTATATGGCTTCCTATCTGTAGACAAATTAAAACCGAAGTGTGTTTCTTGCAAATTTAGCCATAAATGTGGTACTGATATGCGTATGAACTCAAAGAAGAAATAGAAAAGAAGCAACATATGCTACTGGTTTTGTTACTCAATAGCAACATATACATATTGCAGTAATAATTAATAAATATGTTTGTTGGGTAGAAAAACGAAAAGTGTAAATATAATTCATACACAGATACAGTAAGCTGCCGTCTGCAGAAGGAAGGAATGGATGTCTTTGACAAGATATTGATGTAAAGTGTCTCTTTTTCTTTCTTTCTTTCCATTTATCAAACGATAAGACGTCATATCTTTTTCAACATTAGATTGAGTTAATTATCAGTAATCATTGCGACTCAGAAAGTAAGGTGTTCTACCTTCCCTTCACGTTTTCCTTTCACTTGCTTCACTTTGGGAGCGGATCACAACAGTATATTATAAAAAACAAGAACAAAGTTTCATCCATTATTGTTTACAATTAGATTAGTACCAGATGTTTGATCATAGTTTAGATCCGAATGGTTATTTGGGAATCTTATGTATTGTTCGGTTTAAAAACGAATTTTGTGTTTTCGGTTTTCAATACCTATGTCAAATATGAGAAGAATGAAGGAACGACGGAGGGGATGAAAGAAATACGGATGAGAGGACGAAGATGGTAGAGGGATAGATGCCGGAAGAATGGATTGTTTCACGTGTTTGTGTTATTTTTAAAAAACGAAAAAAAAAATGTTTTATATTTTGTACATTAACTTCATTTTTTAAATTGATCATTTTCGACAATTTACATCGTATGCTTTTTTGTATGGACGAAAACCTAAAACTAAAAATAACAAACCAAATACTACTTTACTTTTCTAAGTATCTTAAACCATTCCCAACCCAAATTGTTATTCCATCCGACTTCCAGAATTTGGAGGATCCATCACACAATTACCGAATCCACCTCCACACTTCCAATACTCATTTCAGTTAAACTAGCAATACTCATTTCCAACGGTTGTTCCTCACTTCCCACTTTTCATCATTTTAAACTAACAAGTCCACCTCTACCCTTAGAAATATACCAGTAACCGCCAAACTTATCTTTTAATAAAATCCTACACAAAGATAATGACAAAGTATTTGTCTTTTTATTGAAGTTGCAACAGACAAAAAACAACAAACACTTTGTATTCCAATCTTTTCTTGCAATAAGACGGTTAAGAGATTGTATTTATAATAACCAATCCTAAGACCACTTAACCAATCATCGTTTGGATGTATTGTTGGTTTTCCAAACTGAACGAACCACATCCACGTCCATGGTGGCTTGTTCAATGCAAATTTTCAGGTGTTTAAGCCATTATTGGTTGTTTGTGTTGAATAATTACACACATTTCAAAGCAGTATGTCAATTCATGAATAAAAAGAGTCATATCTTTTGAATACATAGTGTTACGTCCATTCAAGTTAAATGATATTGTTCCATATATAGATCCATTATTCAATTAGTTATTACTATTATTTGCAGAGTCAAATTGAACAGTTGCATCTCTTCCAAAGACTCACAAGTTCATGTTTAAATATGTCATTGTTCTCTTAAGAATAAAAATGTTATATTATTGCATTCAATAAGTAATTATACTATTTTACCATTAGTGGGATTGGAGCTTTGCTTGATTAAAACCTTGCGTTTAGTCTCTTCTCAATATATTACCAATTTATATATTGCTTCTCTTTTGCCATTCTAATTTTTGGTCTATCAAAATAAAGATCTATTCTAGATCACAAAACTCGTGGAAATATCACTTGATGCAGCGCATACCTTAAGTCGCGAACGACAGATCCTTATGTCGCTTCCACCTAGGTCGCAAGCAGAATCCCTATGTCGCGAGTCCTTATGTCGCGAGCAGATCCTTATGTCGCTTCCACCTAGGTCGCAAGCATAATTCCTATGTCGCGAATCCTTATGTCGCGACTTATGTCGCTTCCACCTAGGTCGCGAGCAGAATCCCTATGTCGCGAATCCTTATGTCGCTTCCACCTAGGTCGCGAGCAGAATCCCTATGTCGCGAATCCTTATGTCGCTCCAGCCTAGGTCACGAACGAGCAGATCTTTAGGTCGCGAAGCCCTAGGTCGCGAACAGAATCTCTTATGTCGCGAAGCCTATCTCACGAACATAATTTCTTATGTCGCGAGATTTCTTCATTTTGCTAAGTCGCGGCCATTACTTTGCTGTTGAGTTCTTAAGTCGTGAATTCTTATATCACCTGAAGCTCCTTAAGTCGTGAATTATCTTATGTCGTGTGGAAGTTAAGTCGCTCCGTCCAGATGTTGAGTCGCCTGATTGTTTGTATTTTCTTGAGTCGTTTGTTTGTTTGTTAAGTCGTGTTGTAATTGTGTTGAGTCGTGTGGTGTTGTACTTTCCCTATAAATAGGGGTGTATGGTCATTTGTAATAAGAGTTGAATTTTAAATAAAATTTGTTGAGAGCTTGTGCCTCTATTAAAATTGGAAGTTGAGTGTGATCTCCTTTCTTCATCTTTGGATATTCGAGTGCGCTCGAATCAAAGAGTTTGAAGCCGATTCACGGAATCTCGTGCGCGAGATCAACGTCGAAGAATCGTAGATCTTCTAACGCGGTAACGTGCGCGATCAACGTGTTGAAGATAGCTAGAATCAGGTATCTCGAGAGATCAACGGATTTGGGCATTTGGGTATCATAATTCCTCAATTTATCTTGTTTCATCGATTCATTCTTCCGCAATTCGTGATTGGATCCTGGATAGATTTGACCGCTGGTTCAGATCTACTTCTGTGCTGCGTCATCACTAAAGAAGGAATTACTATTGTAGAAGACACTTCTACTCTTCCTACGAACTGAAAGAAGGTTCTAGAGGAGAATCAACAAAAAGATTTTCAAGCTTTATTTTTGTTGGCTACTAAATTAGCCAACCGTGAAATAAGCCTAAAATGTAAAATGAGGAAGTAAACAAGCAAATTAAAGTAAATCTTACAAAGATGTAGAGTAGTTCAGCAAGCTTGCCTACGTCCATTATGAAAATCTCTTACTATGTTTCTTTTTTTATAATTAAAGAGAATAATAAGAAAATGAAGCACTAAAGACTAAAAAAATTACTAATCTTAAGAGCTTAAGGCTTTGATTTGCTAGTGAGAAATTCTAAGTAGGAGATTAGCTGAAAATTTTCAACCTCTTTGAATTGGTATAGTATGGGGTATTTATAGAGACTATCATAGATGATGAATGACTAAGGTTGTGCAGTAAAATAGGTGGGAAGAGTGCTTATCGTCGATCTGGTTGCATTGGCTGATGGAAGACAGTTGTAAAGATGGAAATGAATATAAGGCTGAGAAGTATTCTATTGTCCCTATATACTAGGCGCATGAATTGCATTTAGTGTGTAAATGCCGACAACGAGCTACGTGAGTAGGTATGCTTTTTTGACTGCTTTGCTACAATACCTAGTGCAGTTGGCTGTATGGCTTATCATTTACTTTTGTTTGCCTAAGTGACAAGGCAGATGAGTGACTTTCTCTGGGTTGTGCTGGCCGATCAGTTGTTGACGACATATGAGGACAACTGAACACTGTTAAGGACTAAGTAACAAGGAATGAGCATCGCCGACTATATGTTAACGGGATGGGTTGTGATGTAACTGGATCAAAGACGGGTCATGCTTGAGTTGGTATTGCTTGATAAGTTAGATGTTTAAGCCATTTGAGTTATGCCAATAGACAATGGACTTGGAGTGTTATTGAGTGAACAAGCCAGCCTGGGGCCAGACTGGATGTCGGCTATTGAATTGGCTGGTTGTTACCATCGATGCTATTTGAGGAAAGTTGAATTGTGCCAAGAACCATGTTGTAAGGGATGTGCCAAGCCGGTTGTGGGATGACGAGACAAAAAGCATGGGACTGGTCGAAGGCGGGTCATGATGAAGCCGGGCCAAAGGCGGGTCGCACTTGATCCGCACTAGTCTGGTGAGTTGGCTACTGGAGCCATCTTGATTTGTGCCAACCAGCAATAGGCTTAAGGGCTGTCGAGTGGGTGGACCGGCTTTCAACCAGATTGGGTTTGGGTTAGCATTTTCTGGCCAGGCTAAGCAGTGTTGGGCTGGCTTGATGTGTGTCGGACCATGCCTGGTTGGTCTACTAATCAAACTTGCAAGAAATTTGAGCTGCATTTTGGCCCCCAGCCTGTCTCTATCAGCAAGGCGGGCTTGTCATGTCTTAAAGACCCTTCAACCAGTTCTCATACTATGCATTTAATGCATTCTTCACATAGTGCTTTGTCATTGGTTGAGATGATTCATTTTTCCCAAATGTGGCGGAGGGCTTATGTCCCTTACGCGAGTGAGGTGACAATGACATTGATTACAGCTAGACGATTGAGATCTCAAGGCGCTTTGAATCCAACGGCTGATATCAAGGGTGTAGGTATTCAAATAGCTGTTACCCTTTCTTATTCCATTTTTTTAACGCAAAGAAGAAGCATTCTGCCATTAAAAAGCTTAAAAACCATCGATTTTTTAAAGCGCTCTTTAATAAAAAATTAAGCTCCTTCTCTCTGCCTTCTTCTCCATCGCTGTAAGTGCTATGGCTATGGGCAAGTTCTAAGCTTTTCAGAGTTTTGTATTTTTTATCATTTCTTGTTCGTTTTTTGCTGATGTTGTATGTATTCTTGTAATGCTTGATTTGCAATGCTTGTGCTTAAGATTTGGTCGGAATCCTCCCTTTTCGACTATCTTTGAACATCGATCGATTATCGTTGTTGTGTCAGCGGTGGTCGATGGACGTTTGTGAACTTCAGTGGGCCTGCAAATTTTAGATAACGATATTAGTGGTAATTTAGATAATAGGCCATGCAATAGGCCTAATTCCACGACTAAGGTCTTTAAGCAATAAAATAGAGTAATAGATAGGGAGCCATATGGCATGTTACTTAGCTTGCGAGTTTGAGTTACGAGCCAATCTTCATGGGGTTCCCGACACGGGCATGCTATGGAGACGGTCGACATGTTTTCATCTTGGTGTGTGCTAGATAAAGATGTCAGGGCTCTGGCTATCTCAAGTCGCTCATGTTTTAGATGGCTGTATTAGGATCCATCTTTGCTGGAAAATCGAATTCTATTGGTGTACCATGTCTTAAAGTTTCTAAGCTAGAAATCAGAAAGATTGACTTAGCCAAGCTTTTGAGCGGCTATGGGTGCAACATTGGGATGATCCGATGTCCCATCGTTGTTGATTGTCCTGACCACCCTCCTCAAAATTACTTCGTTTTTCCTTGGACTATCTCAAGGTAGGAGTCATATTGCCCCTCTATCCTTACTTTTCCTCGATCCTTAATGCATGCAGGCTTGCCCCTGGTCAGCTTACCCCTAATAGCTAACAGTTCTTGTGTAGGGTCTATGCTGCCTGTATGGAACTCGGCCTTTCTGAGCTAAATGCTAACTTCATATAGATGATCATCCAGCTGTAGAAGGAAGCCGAGTAACCAATAGGCACCTACTTCCACTTCCAGACTAACATCAAGCGTGTTTTTTTCATGGGTTCTTAGTAAGGCCACCCCGGGCTAGACGATGAGATTTTTCTTTGTTCCTCGTGGGGTCAACCCCAGGCTCCTGCACCTCGATTTCCAGACCAAAAGTAAGTCTTTTCTTTTTTCCTTTTTCCTTCATATTTTTCAATGCTTTCCTTTATTTAATTTGCGTGCTGTTAGGGGAAACTCCTGCTTATGTCGGCGTAGATTCTGGGACATTGAGTGAGAATGTGTAACGACCTAGGATTTTTAATGATTTTTTTACGTAATTAACTGAAATTTTGCTTGAAAATAAACAATAAAATTTAGAAACGAAGATAAGATATTTGGAATACGTCTATTTAAATATAGCAAATGGTAAATTTTCATTGAAAAATATGAAAGTTAATTCTATTGTGTAATTTTTAATTTTTAATTTATAATCAGTTAATTTGATGAAAATTAAATGTTTTCGAAATCTGGATATTTTATATAATGAAAATGTAAATTATTTTCTGAGTGAGACATCATAATTCGTTTCATCAAATTTGGATTTCTCTAGCCCCGTTTATCTTGTTTTTGAATTTGCAGCAGTTTAGCAGCGAAATATCAATTTTTGATAGGATGATCATATCGCCCATATCTGTGTACCATTCTGTTCATATCGTCTTGCTGATCTCCACAGTGTATTCAATTGTGTATTTCGGAGTCCGGTACGCGGTGAAATCCGTGAAAACGGTTAACCGTATCGGTACCACTTTTGAACTTTCGATGGTCGGTGTCCATTCAAATTTCAAACGGCTGGAATGAACGCCACTAGCATTTATTGCCAAATCAATGGCCAGCTGTTACTGTTCCATCATTCCAATTTATTATACAGTGGTTCGTTTATCTTCCTCTTTCTCTTTCTGCCCATTTACAAAATAATATATATATATATATATGTATATATATATATATGTGTGTGTGTGTATTTTGCGTTCGTTTTATTTCTGCAGCCTTCTTCCTCATCCCCTTCTTTCTTCAATGCCCAGATTCACTTCTTTCCCTGCCTTTCTTTCTTCCCTTCCCACTGCATGCAACCGAGTACATCTCCTCACCTCTTCCGCCTCATCACACCACCGAGACACACCCAAACCCAGCCTCACCGACCTACCTCAGATCTGCACGGCTCCACATGCCCCTCCTCCCTACACCTTGTAGCCCACGCATGCCTCTTCACCTCCACACCCTGACAACGTGCACCTTCCACCTCTCCCTCTTCCCAATCACCTCCGCCCACTTGAACCTTCCCCTACCGAGCATCCCCATCCCTCCATGTCTGCTGTGCAACAGTCGAGCCCCATGCCGCCACAAACCCGAACCACCACCTCCACCACAACAGCCTTCCACCACCGAAACAATGGCCGAACGCCTCACTCCATCACAATGCCCATTTCACCCTCGCCCGTATCAACCACCATCATCCTCCATGCTTTCCACCATCAGATCCGTGCAGCCCACGACCTCCCCACCTCAGCCAACCAGGGTAGCCTCTCTACCTTACGTATATGAAGTTTAATACATTGGTTATATATAAAATCTGTTTTATATAATATATTCATTTCGGTATATATTACAAGTCTATTATGTATGTTGCAGTATTATATTTTATAAGCCTAAAGTATTATATATCTATATATTGTATTATAATATTTCGTGCTTTAATAATAAACTTATGTATGTTATATGTTCACGGTATATATTGTTTGCCATTATATAAAATAGTATATATATATATAGTACAACACTCTTCTATGTAAATATATATATTGTTTTATGTTTTGATCTTTAAGAAAAACGAGGTTTATAACATAAGTCTGTATAAGAAATATATGATATGTTGCTTATGACTATAAATTTATATTAGTTATGTATAATATGTTTGTTGTATATACAAGTCCACATCAGTTTTATATAATCTGTTTTGAGTCCATATATATATATATATATTAATAAAATAAGTTTATATTAATCTTATTTTAAACATCGATTTAAAGATATAGTATATATGTAAGTTGTATACACTTATATATATAGTTGTTACTAGGTATAGACTGTGTTAGTTATATATCTGATTATATATATGTTTATATAATATATACAATCGGTCTGATTTATATATATATATATATATATACATATTATAAGTTATATATAAGCTGTTGTTCGTATATATATAAGTTTACATATGTGTTTGATTTTATATATGTGTTTAATCTAAAATATGATATATAGATAGTTTAAAATTTTAATATATCTATGTGTTAAATAAATATCGATTTGAAAATGTATAATATGAATATTTTTATTTAATATGTGCCTTAATAAAATGTTGGTTTTAAATATATGTAAAGATTTATTTTGGTGTACGAGTTTAAAATTTTATTATTGATTTTAAGAAAATAATAATGTATATATTTGGTTGCATCGATCTCTTGTCCATCTTAACTTACTTTCTCAATATCGAATTTGTTGCAGCATTCCTAGCTTGTTGCTGTCCCACTAGTTCATGTCCGTATCCGCGCGTGTGTCCATATCATTTTCTTGCTTCTCTAACATCGAAAGGTGAGCAATCACTCACGATTAACATTTGTATATTTATTAAATTTGATTTCACTTGAAACAACAATTGAAATATGCTGCTAGATTTAACTGTTAATTTTATAATTGCTATATATGATATGCCATCATCTGCAATTGTTCACCTGTGATATACACCATATCCTATTGTATATTTTATTTAATTTATCATTGATGATATATGCCTGTTATTGATATGTTATATTTTATCATATTTGTTCTCACTCTGCAAGTTCCCTGTTAATTTAGAATTCCCTATGGGTTGAAATGATACATACCTGAACGATTTTGTAGAATAGGGGAAAATCGTTATGGGTTGAAAAGATAAACCCAAGCGATTTTCATTGATTTTAAATTTGGGATTGCGGGTTGAAATGATATATACCCGTAGATATTTAAATTGCGGATTGAAATGATAAATACCTATATCACTTGACCATAGGATAGAGAATTATATACGGACACCGTTGATCTATATTTTGAAATTGATTTCCAAAGTTTTGAAAAGAAATATATGATTTTGATTGAATATTTATTTTTAAAATATAATATATAAATGCTATTTTTTAGATTTTTAAAATTTATATGTTTTGGAAATTTTAAATTTATAAGTTAGTTTTGAAAATATAATTTTTAAGATTTTACTTATAATTTTACTATTTTAAAATATATAAAAATAATATTTAATATAAAATATACATTTAATAATAAGATTTAATTTAATAAAAATATAATTTAAATGAGTATATAATATGTTTAAGAATTTACTTCAATTTATATTAATGTTTTAAAAATAGATTTTATAACTTTAATTATAAAGGTTGGGAAGATAAATTAATGTTGACTTGGAATTTCAAATGGTTAATAATTGAATTTCAATAAGAATTTATTTGAACTTATTGATTTTGAGATTTTGAAATTTTTTATTTATAGCTTGATTCGATAAAAAGGTGATTAGATTAATATTCTAAATTTTTAAATAAAATTGAGATTGAATATTTAATATTGATTTAAATTTATAAATTGGGATTTTAAATAATTGTTATAAAAATGATTAAGTGAATACTTTCCAATTTCGATAAATTTAAAGTTAAATTTTGAAATATAAATGAAATTTATATTGTAAATGTTGAATATTTAAACTTGAATCTTATTGGAATCGAAGTGATAGTTCAAAACCTGGATTTGAAATCGATAAAAATTGAAATGGTCTATTTAGAATTTGAATTGAATCTTTGACCTTTAAATTGAAATGGTTAAACGGGAATTGATTTAAATTGAAATGTTGGAATTTAAGATGATTTGAATTGACTTACGAAATTGGAGGAAACTATTTTATTATATAAAGTATTTTTAATATATAAACTATTTTAATCTATAAATATTTATTATATATACTATTTTCAATATCTAAACCGATTAAGTCAAAAGTGTTATGATCTCCGAAGTGTTATGTTTTCAAAAGTGTTATGATTTCCAAAGTGTTAGGGTTTCCAAAGTGTTATGACTTCCAAAGTGTTATGATTTTCAAAGTGTTATGATTTCAAAAGTGATATGATTTCCAAAGTGATATGATTCCAAAAGTTTTATGATTTCAAAAGTGTTATGATTTCCAAAGCGTTATGATTTCAAAAGTGTTATGATTTCCAAAGTGTTATGATTTTCAAAGTGTTATGATTTCAAAAGTGTTATGATTTCTAAAGTGTTATGATTTCGAAAGGGGTTATAATTTTGAAAGTGTTACAATTCTGAAAATGAATTTTATTTAAAGTGAATAATGATATTGAATTGATGTGGTTTTGAAATGAATATGGTATTTTGATATGAAGTATGAACTATTTGAAATGAAATGACCACGGTGGAAATAAGCGTTTGGTTTTAAAGAGACCGGGATCAGATATTTTCATACTCTCTACCAATAACGAAAACCACTTTAACAACTGTGTACGTGGTGGAGATTCCAGAATGAAGTAGGATGGTTTGGTGGCGATTCTATATGAGGTTTTAGCGCAGCCCTAACTCCCATGAGTCAGCTTGATGTGGCTAAAACAAGAGCCATGCCGGGCCAAGTGAGGTCATTCCTCCGATCGGGCACATTTCTTCGATACCATTCTATTACTTTGTGATTGATTGGGTGCACCCTTTGATTTGAGAGTGTGTCACGAGGTGGGCGGTAGTAGCTACTATACGTTACTACCAGTACGGATCCGTAAACGGTATATCTACCCTGGCACTGCCTCGCATGCCTTGTCACATGCCCTATCACGCCTTCTACGAGTTTGTTTTGTGTCGTACCTATGGAGTGCTCCCTGATAGCCCACCTACGGATCAAGTTTACAGTATCTGTATAGACTACGACATTATAAAAATGTGTTAAGGGAGATATGGGTAACGCCTTAATGCTATTTTAATAGTTTACTTTACTATAGACATATTATAATAGCGTATATTACTACATAGTAGATAGTTCCACGGATCCTTAGAGGATGGAAATCCCAAACATCCTCTGAGTTACTTATATTTCAGTTTATATTTCACTTGAGTTGAATTTATTAATATAAGAATGTTAATCCTGACTCGAGTGTTTTGGGTTTTGGTTTATGCTCGGGTCAGACTGAGTGTCACATCATTTGAGACTCACCTTTGGAGTTTGGAGCTTCGCTTGGAGATCCATCTATATCTATTCAGCTTTCATCTATCCAGTTGTTTTGTTCAGACTTGTCATCTGTTTGTATTCGAGACTAGATTGTATTTGAGATATTATGTTGTATTTTATTTCAAACTCTGATGTTTATATGGTAGCTTCATGAACTACTATTTATCTATTCCGCTGCTTAGTTTTGTAATACTCCGTGTCTGTGATTCTGTGATTGATTTATTTACTGTATATTCTGAGTTTTGCCAAATATAAATTAACAATCTGATATTTTGAGCAAATCAAGTCCGACATGTGTGGATGCGAATGGTTCGAAATACCAGGTCGTTACAATTGGTATCAGAGCTCTGGTTTAGGCAAACTTAGCATATAGAGTAAATTTAATTATAGAATCACCTTCGTTAGAACTTGAGTTTCTACCCCTTTGACTAGGGTTTTCTTTGAATTTTGGAACACTACCCTTTATTCTAAAATCCATTCTTGTCTCCCCCTATTCGTGTTCTTCTTAATACTAGAGCAACCCATAACCCCATTTCTGTTCCGACAACCAAATATGATTGTAAAGAGGTGAAACTCCTTTACAACAGGCGTCGATTTACCGAAGATTTCTACGTCCTCGGTTTAGATGCTATTATTTCTTGCAAAGCCCGACCGTCTCTAGTAGATGATCAGGGTAATTCCCTTGTAATCTTGACTCCACTCCGATAATCAAAGATTATCCTAATATTGAGTGAAGTCACTTCTCTTCCCTTCAAGCGGGAAATTGAAACTCCGCATCGATCTTATCCTTGGAATCTCGGTTGACCCGGTTAGGGTCGCCGCGATAAAAATAGGTCTATCCATTTCTCCTTTTGTAATTTAATTATCTTATATTCTTTTCGAGTCTATCTTCGTAGTTAGAATTCTCTTTGACTAGGGTTCATCTAAATTTGAATCTCTATCCTTATTCTAGAAATCCATTCTTGAATCATCCTGTGAGGGAGCGTATTTGTAATTGATATAAAAATGTTTTATGTTGTGTCGTTTGAATTGTTAAGTTTGAATTTTGGGTTTTGATCAATTCGTCTAGCTAGCGCTATCGATAGGAATTCCAAAACACTTGAACAGAGCAAACTGACACAATATTGTTTTCAAAATTTGTAAAGGAAATAATTTTGTGTATGATTATATTTTATATATAAGAGTATAATTTTCTAAAATTTGATAGTTTAACGAATTGGTTGTTAGTAATGATAATACTAGATTAGCATTTATTGTTTTATTCAACATTCCTTAAACTATTAACCCTTGTTGTAAATTATAAGGAAATGAAAATTTTATAAATATAGTTTATAAATCTGATTTGCAAATGAAATAAACTTAAATTAGGAATTTGAGAAATGAATTTCCCGTGCTTTTCAAAATTTGGTTTTCAAAGTTTTGGAATATATTATTTGAAAGTATTTTCGAATGGAAATTGTTTCAAAAGGATAATTTTAAAAGAATTAAGTCTGTACTCTCTTCGTTTGTCACTGGAAAATAATTTTGGTAATGATTGCAGCATCATCGACATTTATTTTCGAGTCTCAAAGTGAAGAGACCACTTAGTAGCTTTGCTACGCTTTATATATTTTGAAAAATTGATTTGATTTGAATTTTTTGAGTATGATTTGATTTATAAAATATATTGATATATGTATATATTTATTTGAAAATGGTTTTGAAGTGAAACCAAAAATTTAATTCTTATATGTGTTAAGATAAGGTTTTCAATCATTGAAATAAATCGAAAATTGTGAAATATTTGAAGTGTTTAAAAATTTACATGTAATTTAAACAACTTGAAATAGTTGAACTAGGAAACTTTATTTGTATAATACTCAATTTCAATTCTAAAACATACATAGCTTACTTGAAATATTCAAAAAGTTAAGATGTTTATGTGAATGAAATTGAAGGTTATACAAGAAAGATTTAAAGAATAAAATGTTCAAACTAAAATTTTGTTTGATAGAAATGTTGTAATAAAAGGTAAAATTTTATAGTGTTCAATTCCACTTAGAAGCATTAATAGAACTTAACTGGGAAAGGTTTGAATATAATTGAGTGCTATATAATAAAGATGTAAGTAATAGGATGTCCGAAAATGATATTTTGTTAAGGAAATGTATAGATAATAAATTGAATAATAAAAAGAAAATTTATTTGTTGTATAATATAAGGTTATAAAATGTTTGTACATTTAATATATGTTGCAAATTATGTTAAGTGAAATAAATTAAATAAAGAAAATAAAATTGCTATTTAAGTAAATAAATATGAACTTAAGAATAGTGAAATTTAAATTTCAAGTGAAATCAGCTTAACTAGGGACAAAAGGGATTTAATAAGTAAGTTAAGTCAAATAATTGTTGTTTTGAAAGAAATTTTTGTAACAGATATTAATAAATTGAAACAAATCAAATTGAATGGAAATAGCTTGAAATGAAATCAACAAAATATGAATATAAATGAATATTATTGATTAAATAAAATGGATTAAACCAAATTGTTGAATATTAGTTAATTTAAATTGAAGTTTATATGGTTTTAAATTTATTGTTGTATTTTGCATTTCAATCCATCTTTTCTTTCTGGTTGTTCATATTCTCCTACCTCCTTCCTTTTCGGGGACAAAAAGTTTTGAGTGGGGGAGAGTGTAACGACCCAGGATTTTTAACGATTTTTTTATGTAATTAATTGAAATTTTGCTAGAAGATAAACAATAAAATTTTGAAATGAAGATTTGATATTTGGAATACGTCTATTTAGACAGAGAAAATGGTAAATTTTCATTGAAAAATATGAAAGTTAATTCTATTGTGTAATTTTCAATTTTTAATTTATAATCAGTTAAGTTAATGAGAATTAAATGTTTTTGAAATTTGGATATTTTATATAATAAAAATGTAAATTATTTTCTGAGTGAGACGTCATAATTCGTTTCATCAAATTTGGACTTCTCTAGCCCCGTTTATCTTATTTTTGAATTTGCAGTAGTTTATCAGCGAAATATCAATTTTTGATAGGATGATCGTATCGCCTATATATGTGTACCATTCTGTTCGTATCGTCGTGCTGATCTCCGCAGTATATTCAATTGTGTATTTCGGAGTCTGGTATGCGGTAAAATCCGTGAAAACGGTTAACCGTATCGGTACCACTTTTGAACTTTCGATGGTCGGTGTCCATTCAAATTTCAAACGGTTGAAATGAATAGCCGCTAGCATTTATTTGCCGAATCAATGGCCAGCTGTTACTATTCCATCATTTCAATTTATTATATAGTGGTCCGTTTCTCTGCCTCTTTCTCTTTTTGCCCATTTACCAAATAAAATATCTGTGTGTATTTTGCGTTCGTTTTATTTTTGCAGCCTTCCTCCTCACCCCCTTCTTTCTTTAATGCCCAGATCCACTTCTTTCCCTGCCTCTCTTTCTTCCCTTCCCACTGCATGCAACCGAGTACATCTCCTCACCTCTTCCGCCTCATCACCCCACCGAGACACACCCAAACCCGACCTTGCCGACCTGCCTCAGATCTGCACGGCTCCACATGCCCCTCCTCCCTGCACCTTACAGTCCACGCAAGCCTCTTCACCTCCACACCCTGACAACGTGCGCCTTCCACCTCTCCCTCTTCCCAATCACCTCCTCCCACTTGAACCTTCCCCTGTTGAGCATCCCCATCCCTCCCTGTCTGATGTGCAACAGCCAAGCCCCATGCCACCACAAACCCGAATCACCACCGAAACAATGGCCGAACGCCTCACTCCATCACAATTCCCATTTCACCCTCTCCCGTATCAACCACCAGCATCCTCCATGCTTTCTGCCATCAGATCCGTGCAGCCCGCGTCCTCCCCACCTCAACCAGCCAAGGTGGCCTCTCTACCTTACGTATATGAAGTTTAATACGTTGGTTATATATATAATATGTTTTATATAATATGTTCATTTCGGTATATATTATAACTCTATTATGTAAGTTGCAGTATTATATTTTATAAGCCTAAAGTATAATATATCTATATATTGTATTATAATGTTTCATGATTTAATAATAAACTTATGTATGTTGTATGTTCACGGTATATATTGTTTGTCATTATATAAAATAGTATATATAGTACAACACTCTTCTATGTAAATATATATATATATATATATTGTTTTATGTTTTGATCTTTAGGAAAAACGAGGTTTATAACATAAGTCTGTATAAGAAATATATGATATGTTGGTTATGACTATAAATTTATATTAGTTATATATAATATGTTTGTTGTATATACAAGTTCACGTCAGCTTTATATAATCTATTTTGAGTCCATATATATATATATATATTAACAAAGTAAGTATATATCAACATTATTTTAAACATCGATCTTAAAGATATACTATATATGTAAGTTGTATACAGTTATATATATAGGTTTTACTAGGTATAGACTGTGTTAGTTATATATCTAATTATATATATGTTTATATAATATATACAAACGATCTAATTTATATATATATTTTATATAAGTTATATATAAGCTGTTTTTCGTATATATATAAGTTTACATAAGTTCATACATGTGTTTGATTTTATATATGTGTTTAATCTAAAATATGATATATAGATAGTTTAAATTTTATATATATGTGTGTTAAATAAATATCGATTTGAAAATGTATAATATGAATATTTTTATTTAATATGTGCTTTAATAAAATGTTGGTTTTAAATATATGTAAAGATTTATTTTGGTGTACGGGTTTAAAAGTTTATTATTGATTTTAAGAAAATAATAATGTATATATTTGGTTGCATCGAATTCTTGTCCATCTTAACTTACTTTCTCAATATCGAATTTGTCGCAGCACTCCTAGCTTGTCGCTTTCCCACTAGTTCGTGTCTGTATCCGCGTGTGTGTCCGTATCATTTTCTTGCTTCTCTAACCTCGAAAGGTGAGCAATCACTCACGATTAACATTCTTAAATTTATTAAATTTGATTTCACTTGAAACGACAATTGAAATATGTTGCTAGATTTAACTATTAATTTTATAATTGCTATATATGATATGCCATCATGTGCAATTGTTCACCTGTGATATATGACACCATATCCTGTTGTATATTTTATTTAATTTATCACTGATGATATATGCCTGTTATTGATATATTATATTTTATCATATTTGTTCTCACTCTGCAAGTTCCCTGTTAATTTAGAATTCCCTATGGGTTGAAATGATACATACCCAAACGATTTTGTAGAATAGGGGAAAATTGTTATGGGTTGAAATGATAAACCCAAGCGATTTTCATTGATTTTAAATTTGGGATTGCGGGTTGAAATGATATATACCCGTAGATATTTAAATTGCGGATTTAAATGATAAATATCCGTATCACTTGACCATAGGATAGAGAATTATATACGGACACCGTTGGTCTATATTTTGAAATTGATTTCCAAAGTTTTGAAAGGAAATATATGGTTTTGATTAAATATTTATTTTTAAAATATAATATATAAATGTTATTTTTTAGATTTTTAAAATTTATATTTTTAGGAAATTTTAAATTTATAAGTTAGTTTTGAAAATATAGTTTTTAAGATTTTACTTATAATTTTACGATTTTAAAATATATAAAAATAATATTTAATATAAAATATACATTTGGTATAAGATTTAATTTAATAAAAATTTAACTTAAATGAGTATGAAATATGTTTAAGAATTTACTTAAATTTATATTAATGTTTTAAAAATAGAGTTTATAACTTTAATAATAAAGGTTGGGAAGATAAATTAATGTTGACTTGAAATTTAAAATGGTTAATAATTGAATTTAAATAAGAATTTATTTGAACTTACTGATTTTGAGATTTTGAAAATTTTGATTTATAACTTGAGTCGATAAAAAGGTGATTAAATGAATATTCTAAATTTTTAAATAAAACCGAGGTTGAATATTTAATATTGATTTAAATTTATAAATTGGGATTTCAAATAATTGTTATAAAAATGATTAAGTGAATACTTTCCAATTTGGATATATTTAAAGTTAAAATTTGAAATATAAATGAAATTTATATTGTAAATGTTGAATATTTAAACTTGACCTTATTGGAATTGAAGTGATAGTTCAAAACCTAGATTTGAAATCGATAAAAATTGAAATAGTCTAATTAGAATTTGAATTGAATCTTTGACCTTTAAATTGAAATGGTTAAACGGGAATTGATTTAAATTGAAATGTTGGAATGTAAGATGATTTGAATTGACTTGCGAAATTGGAGGAAACCATTTTATTATATAAAGTATTTTTAATATATAAACTATTTTAATCTATAAATATTTATTATATATATACTATTTTCAATATCTAAACCGATTAAGTCAAAAGTGTTATGATTTCCAAAGTGTTATGATTTCCAAAGTGTTATGATTTCCGAAGTGTTATGATTTCAAAATTGTTATGATTTCCAAAGTGTTATGATTTCAAAAGTGTTACGATTTCCAAAGCGTTATGATTTCAAAAGTGTTATGATTTTCAGTGTTATGATTTCAAAAGTGTTATGATTTCCAAAGTGTTATGATTTCGAAAGGGGTTATAATTTTGAAAGTGTTACGATTCTGGAAATGAATTTTATTTAAAGTGAATAATGATATTGTATTGATATGGTATTGAATTGAATATAATATTTTGATATGAAGTATGAACTATTTGAAATGAAATGACCATGGTGTGAAATAAGCAATTGGTTGTTAAAGAGACCGGGATCAGATATTGTCATACTCTCTGCCAATACCGAAAACCACTTTAACAACTGTGTACGTGGTGGATATTTCAGAATGAAGTAGGATGGTTTGGTGGCGATTCTATATGAGGTTTTAGCGCAGCCCTGACTCCCGTGAGTCAGCTTGATGTGGCTAAAACAAGAGCCATGCCAGGCCTAGTGAGGTCATTCCTCCGATCGGGCAAATTTCTTCGATACCATTCTATTACTTTGTGATTTTGGGTGCACCCTTTGATTTGGGAGTGTGTCACGAGGTGGGCGGTAGTAGCTGCTATGCGTTACCACTAGTCCGGATCCGCAAATGGTATATCTTCCCTGGCATTGCCTTGCGTTCCTTGTCACATGACCTATCGCGCCTTCTACGAGTTTGTTTTGTGTCGTACCTATGGAGTGCTCCTTGATAGCCCACCTGTGGGTGGAGTTTACAGTATCTGTATAGACTACGACATTATAAAAATGTGTTAAGGGGGATATGGGTAACGCCTTAACGCTATTTTAATAGTTTACTTTACTATAGACATATTATAATAGCGTAAATTACTATATATTAGATAGTTCCACGGATCCTTAGAGGATGGAAATCCCAAACATCCTCTGAGTTACTAGTTTCAGTTGATATTTCACTTGAATTGAATTTATTAATATAAGAATGTTAATCCCGACTCGAGTGTTTTGTGTTTTTCTTTATGTTCGGGTAAGACTGAGTGTCATAGCATTTGAGACTCACCTTTGGAGTTTGGAGCTTTACTTGGAGATTCATCTATATCTATTCAGCTATCCAGTTGTTTTGTTCAGACTTTTCATCTGTTTGTATTCGAGACTAGATTGTATTTGAGATATTCTGTTGTATTTTATTTCAAACTCTGATGTTTATATGGTAGCTTCATGAACTACTATTTATCTATTCCGCTGCTTATTTTTGTAATACTCTGTGTTTGTGATTGATTTATTTACTGTATATTCTGAGTTTTGCCAAATATAAATTAACAATTTGATGTTTTGAGCAATTCAAGTCCGACATGTGTGGATGCGAATGGTTTGAAATACCAGGTCGTTACAGAATGTGAACCTATAAAGGTTAGCCGCTATCCAACATTGGGATCTGAGAATCTTGGTGACTGATGATAGCCTCCAACGAGTTGGGCTAATGAAAGTGGATCAGATGGTGGTCTTGGAGTGGGTCGCCTTAACAAAGAAACTGGGAAAGATGGACGCCAAGGTGAAGTCAAAGTACACCAAAGTCTAATTCTTGAACCTCACCATTAGGATAATCACGGACGAGAACAAGGTATATGACCACAAAGTTATGAGTGAGGAGCTTGAATAATGGCAACATGTTGATCTTGACAAAATAAACGATGTAGTGTCAACGCCACAATGGGAGAAATTTGATCCACAATAATTAGTTGACATCTCAGTTCCTTATTGTGTGATGCCACCCATTGAATCAAATACTGATGAGCTCTGAGGAAAGCAGCGTTGGTGGAGGATTACAAGAGCCTAGCATTGATAGGGATGCATGTCACTCCTCCGAGAAAGTTCCGACATACGACCCTTTGTATCCTAGATACGACTTTGGGGATTAGGGTGAGCCTTGAGCCGAGATGGACCAAACTAGTGTAGGCAGCTCAACTTTATCTTGCATGCCCCTTACTAGAGGGTGCAATCAGTAAGCCTGTCTATGGATATTCGAAAAATCTGAAATCTATCCGCATATGTATCCGAAAAGCATATAAATATCTAATATCCAAAAAGACAGACCTAGATACAGATATAAAGGCATCCACATCCAAAAGTTATCCGTTCGGTTTTTGTTAAGATTATAGTGTATATTACATGTATTTTCATATAATAAAATATATCTACTTATTGTATTTTCATTAATATTTATATTATACACGTTTAATGCACATTAACTGTTCAAAACTATTTATTATCATAATATTTGTTAATTTTGCATACTTTTATAGTCAATGGGATTGAAATAAAGTTTATGTCAAACCAAAATTTTATGTTTACGTGTCATGATTTACTGATCTTCAGTGGATAGGATAATTATCTGATATCTGTTTGTATTCGAGGATGTAGATATCCGATATCCGAAAATGATTTCGAATGCGAATGTGGATATGCAACTATCCGTATCTAAAAATAGTTATTGATAGGTTTAGCGACCAAGCTAGTACAAATGTTTGCTTACTTGCACTTGTTTTCTTTTACTTTGAATTTTGACTAAATCTTTTTTCATTGTTGTTACAGCTGCCGACATGGTGTATATTGATGCATTTGATGAGTAGGAAGGGGTCCTCAAGATCGCCGTAGCCAAAGTTCCTACTGCCTCCATCATTCCTACTATGCTGAAGCACCCAAGGTCCCTACTCTGCCTAGACCAGAGAAATAGATTATTGACATCCTCCCAGCCTACACTATCTCTCTAGCCACCCACTAGGAGAAAGAACAAGAATAGGAGGAGAGACAAGATTGACCCATCCTTGGTTGTCGAGGTCACCATGCCTCTAAATAACTTCCTCAATGTTTACAACCTAGAGGAGCTAACTAAAGATGAGAGGGTCGTGCTATTGGTGCAGGTTATTGTGGATCTCAACTATGTTAAGGACATCGATGACATGGAGCCCCTGTTGTCGGCCTTCCAACTCATGTTGAAGGAGGCCTACGTACCTTGACCAAACCTGGCTGGCCTAAACCGACATTCCTTAGTGGATGTAATAAATATCCAGACTCAGAATGCCCTACTAGTAAGTTACCGACTTTGACCACTCTTGCATTTTACCTTGTTATCTATAACATCCCGTATCTGGAGGCCAAAAGCTAAGCGCTATAGATGCTGCAGTCATCCATAGTATTAACTTCTGGTGACAAAATACGGTAAAGATAATGGTATTCGTAATATCAGAAGCACATGAATATGAACAAAATCACAGATTTCAAAACAACAATAATTTTCTGATCACATTTCAAAACAATAATTCATATCCATGTTACATAATCCCTTAATGTTTCCCAGGCAATGATTAAATATATCATTTCCAAAAGACGCCAAGAGCAACATATGACGATGCCTCCTTGGTTAATCGGAGAAATATTGTCATATCTGACTTAATACACAGCGGAACAAAACAATAAGCAATTCCTAAATTAGATATATGTCAGCCACCTGCTTGTCTCCGGAAGCTTTATTTGCCAAAAGATTAAAACCTGAAAACCTTAACTCTCAGCCTACTCAAATCAATTTTGAGTACCCGAGAGTTTAAGGGGAAACAAAAACTTCGAGTCAGATATAAATCCTAGTGTGAATAACTCTGTTACATCTCGGTTTAATGATATTAAGTGAGACCACGCCGCTTGGAGGAACGGGTTTCCCCTCACCAATATCCCTTTCGAAACATATATTTTGCAAATCCTTTCCTACAACAAAATGGTTAGTCAAACTGATTATATCAAAATAGCAATATCCTATATGCTAATAAATGGACTATCTGTCCATAAAATAGGTAATATGTGAACTATCTGCCTACATATAATATCATGGTACGTTATGCTTCAAATGGACTATCTGTCCATACAACTGGGCTGACTGCCCACAAACTGGACTAACTGTCCGAAATCTAGGATAACCGCCTGCAAAATGGACTAATTGTCCGAATTATTTTCTTAGGGTTAACTACCCTTTAAATTTTCCTTGAAAACTTTTTCCCAATGATCTAGTCCTTCAAATCATATATATACACAAGAAAAATATATCTTTAGCTTTACTCTAAGCCACTTTGCCATGTTATATATACTTTACTCAAAATAATGTTGATGAAATTTAATAAGGATTAACTATCCTTCCAAAACAAGTCAAAAACCCTTTTTAAATTGAAAATACTTAGACTACATTGCCGATCTATTACATTCGAAACCTTTATTTAAAACCGTTAAACAACCATTTCGAAACCATAGAAGGTAAACCCTTCGAAACCATTAAATATTGCCTTTCGAAGACATTGGAAAAACCTTTCCTTTCTTTTCTCCGAAAGCTTCAAAATATCAGACATCCTCCTTTAAAACCTTTTAAATATTGCCTTTCGAAAGCATTGGAAAACATTTCCTTTCAACCCTTTCGAAACCATGGGGAACCACCCATTTCGAAACCATTGAATAAAACCTTTCAAAACAGTCAAAACTCAATCCTTTCGAAAGTACTTTAGGTTCAATTTAAAACATGTGGAAACCTTTCAAAACCATTCAAAATTTCATTCCTTCGAAACCATTAAAAAACGCCTCGTCGAAACCATTTGGATTCTGCCTTCAAGTAGATTAAAAGGATCAGAAACCCATTAAAGTCGAAAACATTTGTTTCAAAACCATTTAAAATCATCTCTTTCGAAACAAAATTGGGTTTTTACTTTACTTAGAGAAAAAGGGTCTTAAAACATTTAAGTCGAAAGCAACTGCTTCGAAACCATTTCCAAAGTATGATGGTGTCAAAACCATCCCTTCGAAAGCATTGGAGAGGTGGCCATATTTTAGAAAACAAAAGAACCCCTTCGAAACCATCCGGATTGAAAGGTAGGAAGTGGCAGCTAAAGGTTTTGACTTAGTCGAAAGAAATTATTTAAAAACTGAGGCGCAACCCAGTTGAAACCATTTCTTTTAAGTCATTTAACCTGGTCAAAAGCTACTTTGTCGAAAGCCATTTAGTCGAAAGCAAGCATGCGTATTTCTTTAATTTAATAACAAAGAACTGCCTCATCCCCTTCAAAACTCCTGGTTTCGTCTCCCTACCTTCCGCCTACATCCAATTCATTACGTACCAGTAAACTGATACAATGTGCATTGATTTCGACTGTGTCGGAAGCGACGATAAGGAGGCGGAACCTGTTGTCGACGGTGTCGAAATAGTGAAAATCATGTAGAAAATAGTTCTTTTCACCTAACCTGCCTTACGTGTCTAATTGTGATTGGTTGCCTCTTTCTTTACGAATAAAAAGTACTACACTTTGTCAAAAGGGCTGCCGACTTTCTTGATTTAATAATTAAAGTTATTTTACAAAAAGCCCCTTCTCCTCTTTAAATTATATAAACATTTAAGTCACTTACCTTAAATAATTTTATATAACCATTAAAACACTTAGGAAAAATCTATAAAAATTCCAGAAAATCATATTATATATGTTTTCTAACATATAAAAATTTTAGACCCAAATAATTAATTATTTACCCGTAATTAATTTATAAGCCAAAATACCATTTTCTTTACTACAAAATTTATATCAATTCCACGGAAATTCAGAAAAATCTGAAAAATTGAAACCCATCTCCAAAATAATATTTTTGATCTTCCTAAAAATTCACAAGTCTTTTGGATGTCATTAATAGGGTTTTCACCTTAAAACATATCATAAATTCAATATGAATAACCATAATTCATCAACAAGTATATATATTCATTCCATCATTCAAAAACATGGCAAGTCATTGAAAAATACTCGGAGTTCATATTAAAACTAAGAACATAATAAAAAATGAGATGTAAACATTATTCACCTTACCTTTAGAGATTATAGTGATTGAGATGTGAATAGATTTGATTTGAATTTGCTTCTTCCTAGCTTTTCTACTTCTCTTCCTTGTTAATGGTGGCCGACCCCTTATTTTAAAATTTGAGAATGAAAATGAACGTGTAAAATTTTACATGGTCAAGGTTTGGAGCATATCAGAATGGCCTCTTTCCTATTTTAACCCTCCTCTGTTTCATTTTAACACTTCTTTAGTTCATTGTTAAATGGCACAACTACCCTTAATTAAAAATCAAATCTCAATCTCCTAATCAACACATTATTTTATTTAATTTGACTAATTAAATATCCTGAATAACGTTACCAAAAATCTGGGGTGTTATAGACTCCCCTCCTTAAAGAATTTTGTCCTCGAAATTACGATAAGGTATACAAAATCAAACAAGAAGGTAAAATATACCAATAAACAAGTCAGGATAAGTATCTCTGATCCTGCTCTAAATCTCCCAAGTATAGTCCCTATCATCGCCGCCCCACTGGACATTGACTAATCTGACCGTCTTGGTTCTAAGCCTTTTCTCATCTCTCGCAACTATGCGAATTGGCTTCCTCACTATGGTCAAATCCGGTTCTACCACTAAATCATCTAGCACAGTCGGTGCAATAGTAGTTTTCGGATCCCTAACACAATTTCTGAGATGAGAAACATGAAAAACATCGTGGACTCCTGCCTAACTAAACTCTATATGCAAGTTTCCCGATCCCCTCAACAATAGGAAAAGGTCCAACGAATCTCGGTGCTAACTTTCCTGATTTTTTCAAATCTAATCACACCCTTCATCGGTGACACTATGATGAAAACCTGATATCCAACCGAGAACTCTAGATCTTTCCGTCTCTTATCTGCATAACATTTCTGCTTGGACTGAGCCTCCTTCATTTTAGCCCGAATGACCTCAATCTTTTATGCAGCTTCTCTGATTAAATCTGGACCAAGGACCAACCTATCCTCAGTCTCTAGCCAACATACATGAGATTTGCATGGCCTTCCCTACAAAGCTTCGAACAGTGCCATCCCGATACTAGTCTGATAACTGTTGTTATATGAAAACTCGACTAAATGCATATGGTCTTCCCATGATCCCCCGAAATCTAGAACACAAGATCTTAACAAATCTTCCAAGATCTTGTTAACTCTCTCCGTTTGCCCATCTGTCTACGGATGGTAAGCGGTACTCATCTTAAGCTTGGTTCCCAAAACTTTCTACAGACACTTCCAAAATTCGCTAGTGAATAAAGGAACTCTATCACTTACCGTGCTACTAGGAATTCCATGCAGTCTAACTACATTCTTCATAAATAGCTTTGCCAAAACAGGTGCCATTCTGGTTGATTTAACTGGAATGAAATGGGCACTCCTGGTCAATCTATCCACTATAACCCATATACTATCATTTCCTCTGTTCGACCTTGGCAACCCGTCAATAAAATCCATGGGGATAGAATCCCACTTCCATACTAGAATATCCAAGGGCTGAAGCAACTCACTTGGTTTCTGGTGTTCGGCCTTTGCCTGCTGGCAAATCATGCACTGCTTTACACACAACCCGATATCTCACTTCATACCTTCCCAGAAGAAACTCCTCTTTATATCCTAATACATCTTAGTACCTCCTGGATGAATAGAGAACTTCGAAAGACTTCCTTCCTCATGTTTCCTACAGTCGAAACACATAATCTTCCTTTCTTTCTCAACCTCCCATTCTGGCAAGACTGAAATCTTTCAATTCATCGCTCTCAGTTCCATCTCTTAGCTTCCTGATCCATTCAGCTAATACCGGATCCTCTCCCTGTTTAGAAGCAATCCTTTCGATCATCGCTGGTCGAACTTCCAAACAAGATAATACAACTGTATCTCCACTAGACCCAGCCTCGGATCTCCACTGCACTCTGCAATCTGCTAATGCTTCCAAATCTTTCCATTCAACAATCATTGCTAATACTGCATTTTGATGTTTCCTGCTAAGTGCATTGCAACCTTGTTGCCTTTCCCTGTTGTGTACTCAATCCCAAAATCATAGGCCGGAATAAACTCTAACCACCTTTGTTGTCTCATATTCAACTCCTTCTGAGAGAACAAATACTTCAGCGACTTATGATATGTATATAACTCAAACCTCTCTCCCAAAAGGTAATGTCTCCACACCTTCAAAGCAAAAATCACTGCAGCCAATTCCAAATCATGCGTCAGATATCTGACCTCATGTGGTCTAAGCTGTCTAGAAGCGTAAGTAATCACTTTACCCCTTTGCATCAGCACAGCTCAAAGTCCTATTCAACACGCATCGGTATAAACCACCAAATCATGATTCCCTTTCGGAACAACCAACACTAGTGCATGGGTCAATAAGTGTTTCAAACTCTGGAATGCTTCCTTGCACTTATCGGTCCACACAAACTTTACATCCTTTCTCGTCAGCTTGGTCATCGGTGCCGCTATCCGTGAAAAATCCTTAATGAATCTCCGATAATAACCAGCCAACCCAAGGAAACTCTTTATCTGCGTCACTGTCTTGGGTCTCTTCCAACTATTCACTGCTTTCATCTTAGTCCGATCCACTGATAACCCTTTCTCTAAGACTATATGGCCAAGAAATTTCACTTCTTTCTTCTAGAAATGACACTTCGAGAACTTTGCCTTCAGCTGATGCTGCCTCAGCGTCTCAAGCACCACTCTAAGATGAACTTCATGCTCTCTTTCATCCTCAGCGTATATCAAGATATCATCTATAAAGACCAATATAAACCTATCCATGTGCTCTTGGAAAACCCGGTTCATCAAATCCACAAAGCAAGCTGGCGCATTGGTCATTCCGAACGACATAACTAACCATTCGTACGACCCACACCTAGTCCTAAACGCCGTCAAAAGTATACTATCCTTTGCTACCCCGAGTTGATGGAAAACTATTGCTAAATCTAACTGTGAAAATACCTTGGCTCCACTCAACTGGTCAAACAAATCGTCAATCCTCGGCAATGGATATCGATTCTTTATCGTCCTCTCATTCGACTTACGATAATCGATACATAGCCTTAACGATCCATCAGGCTTCTTAGCAAACACTGTTGCTGCTCCCCAAGGTGAACTACTCGGCTTGATAAAACTCTTGCTTTCTAAATCCACCAACCGCACCTTCAACTCCCTCATCTCTGTAAGGGTCATCCTGCTCGGTGGTCTACTCACTGGTTCTTCTCCCAGAACCAAATCTATCCGAAACTCAATGGCTCATTTCGGTGGCAACCCAACTATAGGCTCAAAAACATCTGGGAATTCTCTAACCATGATAACTCGACTCAACTCATCATCCAATTCCATAGCACCCAACAAAGCATACATCTTACCGCAAGAACTTTCTACGGTATAAACTATCCAATCACTACAATCTGGTTGTCTAAGCGATATTTTCCTACCTTAGAAAAATATCCTAGCATCGTACTCACTTAACCAATCCATCCCAAGAATAATCCCGAATCCCACTGTTATCCGAGTTTTTAACCCAGCAAGATTCAATAGGAAACAGAACAATCCTATGACATCAGAATGGCTTAGAACTTAACCAGAAAGGCTAAGGCAAGGAGTTAACGAGAGCCAAGCTATAGTACTAAGGCAACGACTGAGATTGACTAAACGAAGAGACCAGCATTCTTTCAGCCCAATCAACAGCTGAGTGCAAATAGCGAGCATATCATCATCTAAATGGAGCAATGTGAAACAAGACTAAGCAAACGACAACATGGAAGCATCCCAAACTTCAGATTTCAAAATAGGTTAGTTGCTTGGATCACCAGAAATCCATACCCTATGGATCGCTAAGAAACAAAGGAGGGGAGAAACCTTGAAGAAAGAAGAATAAAGAATTCCAAGTGTATGGATCGTTGGGGATCCATACACGGTGGATCGCTAGCGATCTATATGAAGCCATAATGCTTGCGACCTTGCACAAGAGAATATGGAAGAAAACACCTAAGTAGTTAGCTCACTAACGGGCCAATTCTATGGATCGCTAGCGATCCATAGACCATGGGTCGCTAGCGATCCATGGTTTTGGCTTGGATCGCGAGCAATTCCTCTCTAGGTCGCTCTGTACCTACCCGCGAGTAGTTGACGAAGTGGCCTGGCTCAGAAGCTCTCCGATCCCTATAAATACCATCCTACCTGCAACATAAACGGGATCTTCTCCGGACTGGTTGTTGCAGCTCTGCTGGAAACATTATTCACTCTCTGCCTCCCTGGCAACAATATCCAAAGGGATTCACTGTGATTCTCTAGTGGATTCCAACTCTGGAGATTCAATCTAGTTAAGGATTATCAAAATCATTGTAATCAAACACTACTTGTAACCACAATCGGTCATAATAAAACTATAAAATGGACGTAGGCTTCATTAATAGCCGAACCACTATAAGAATTCTCTGTCTTCTTTCTTTTACTGTTCTTTTTCTATATCTATGATATGTGATATTGCACTATTAGAATAGGGCTGGTGCTTTCAAACTCAAACCAGCGTGTTCATCCATTTTTTGGGTTAACATTTTGGTGCTTTTCCTGAGAACCCCAACTCAGGATAAAGATCTAGATATCTACTTTTGATCACATAGGTCTAGAAGTTAGATCCTTAATCTTTGCTTGAAAAACATTATTACTCCAAAAATTCACCTTTCGACCAAGTTGAGAATGCTTTGAATAGAGAGCTCGAGAGAAGAGCTGTAGCCAAACCTTTCGAAGGAGTTGAAGGGATGCTGCTATCAAAGTTTAGAAGCCTCAAAACCTTTTGAAATTGTCGGAAGGTCTCTTCTATCAATATTCAACCTTTCGAAGAAGATGAAAGAGTCGAAAGCTCCCTTCCGCCTTCATTTACAACCTTTCGACTAGATGAAGACCTTTCGATTGAGTCAAAGAAACACCTTTCAAAGACAAGGGGAACAGCTACTTTCATATGCGCCAAACCTTTCAAAACTAAAGGTTTTTCCTTTGTTTGAACTACGCGAAAGCAAAGCATTACCAGAACAACCCCTTCGGAAGCTATAGTTTGCCTTTCGAATCGGTCAAAACCAGCATGCTCCAGGAGGGTTCCGCATTAGATTAGACCAAGGGCATATGCATAACCAACATCATCGAAACCAAAAGGCTAAGGCTAACGACAGAGTCAGAAGCACTATCAAGACAATTCAAAGAAGAGAAGCGCTGCCATACCTTTCGACAAAGGTGACAGCTCGCTTAAGTCTCTCTATAGCCACCATCCAACCTAGTCGGAAGCATCAGGGTCGAAAGGTGCCAAGCCGCATCTATAAATAAGACCCAAGGGGTCACGTTTTGGGGATCCGATTCCTTTCATTCTAAACTTGTATTCTCTTAATAAAAGCATTGTAACCCTAGTTTGTAAATCAATTTGGGAATTTAGAGAAATAAATTCTTTAGAGTTCGAAAAAGGGAAGTTTCAATCACTTTATGCTATTTTAGTATTTCATTTTAGATTTTGTTGGATTCACTTCTATTTTCAAAATTTCACCTCCATCGAAAGATTCCTATTGATATAATGGAAACTTCATTAAGTTCTAATAACTTCTGTAACCCATTCGAAGCTAAGCTATCTACTCAATGATCAAAAGCCTTCGACAAGGTCGAAGCCAACCCTCTAAAATACTCAAACCTGGAATTACAGATTCAAACCTAAGGAAGTTATACCCATAGCCTTCGACAAGGTCGACACCTACCTCAGATCCACTAAGGCTTATGCTTTCCTACTTAAATCCAAGAAGAGAAAGTCTACTAGTTTTCGACAAGGTCGAAACCTCCTCTTTCTGATCAGCAATCGAAACCTAAACTAGTCAACAGCTTTAGACCTCCAATCTAGTTTAAACCTATCTATGAGGACTTAACTCAGGATATATCAATTAGGTCGAAAGTAAAGCTTTTGAAGGAGATACCATAACTACCCAACTGGATCGAAAGGTCATTTAGCCCATAATCCGACCCTTTGGACACAGTCGTAAGGCTTGCTTGAGGACATATCATTAAATAAAGTCTAATCGAAAGGCAGTTATAAAAGGATTCACACCTTCTTTCCTACACTACTTGTGTAAAGGATTATTTACTTTCCTTAGCATCATTTTTGGGGTGTTGATAAGAAATCTTGTTAACATTTTTGACGCTAGAAGGAGGGCCTGAACCTCCGACTTGGATAAACCCCCATCACTGCTATTCTCTAACCTTACTTAGATCAATCCTACTTCAAGTTTATTTGCATTGGTGAATCATTACTACAAGAATTAAGAGATCTGAACAATGGTCCTCCGAACCACATTTGACAAGGTTCCCCCAAACAATTATCAAGAACTCCAATCAAGATGAAGAACGGAGACTATGGCTTGAAGCCCTAAGAATTATAAACAAGAAGAAAGCAGAATCTTATGATCCTGAGAAATGGAGTCTAAATCCTTTTCATGTTGGTCCTACTCCTATCTTTGCACTTGGAAAGAGGACAAATGGAAGTGACAATGTCTTTAATCTGATGAGAAGAACCATTCAACATTATTCCGAAGGCACAATCTTTGAGAAAGAAATAGTGGATGATTACAATGCCTTTGCACACAAATGGCAACCGACTATGACAAAAGCACTTCCAACTCAAGAAATACAAAGGGTAGGGAAAAGAAAAGAAATTGAAGAGCGTGAAACAATAAGGCCAAAGAGCAAAAAGTCAAAGGGTCATCCTCAAGAATCAAATTTCAAATCTAGACATCCAAAGGATTGCAACTTAACAACGTCTATGAAAAATGTCTACTTGCTTACTAAGGATGAGCTCAACTATTGGCCGTCACAAAAGAAAAATCCAAAACATGAAAGGAATTTGGGAAGATCCTACTGCCACTATCATATGATGAACAGTCATGAAACCAACCATTATAGAGCCCTGGAGGGGTTGATCATAAACTTGTTTCGTCAAGGAAAAATCCATAAGTTTGTAAAAAGAATTTTAGATGAAGTCAATAAAGAGCAACTTTCTATAAAAAGATAATTTACATGGTTGGGAGTGAAATGCTCCTTATATTTGGATCTACCTAAGATGGTAGAAAATCCTCTGTTCGCGCCGAGATGGCCAGGGCAGAGCACCTCCTGGAGGGAGGGCGGGCAAGCCTTTAGCCGCGCCATAAGATGGCCAGATTAAAGCACTAGGAAAGCCCTTGGCCGTGCCATAAGATGGCCAGATTAAAGCACTAGGAAAGCCCTTGGCCGCGCCTCTAGTCAGGTCAAGGCACCTCTTGGAGGGAGGAAGGAGTAAGCCTTTAGCCGCGCCATAAGATGGCCAGGTTAAAGCACCGAACAAGCCCTTATTCGCGCCACGCTATGGACAGGTTAAGGCACCTCCTGGAGGGAGGACAGAGTAGGCCTTTATCCACGCCATAAGATGGCCAGAGTAAAGCACCAAACAAGCCCCTGTCCGCGCCGCAAAAGTGCCAGGGCTGGGCGCGTCTTGGAGGAGGTCGAGTAAGTCCTTTGTTCCAGTCTCTAAGATGAGCTAGCTAAGAGCATCGGACAACAATGGACTAAGATGTCTAGGCCCAAGAAGAGGCCTGCTAAACAATGTACTAAGATGTCCAAGCCCAAGAGGAGGCATATTCAACAATAGACTAAGATGTCCAAGCCCGAGAAAAAGGAATTTCAAATTATGGACTAAGACGTCCAAGCTCGAGAGGCAACTTGACAAATTACTTCTATACAAGACCTGAAGGGTTCACACATCAAAGGAGTAGAACAAGGCTCCATTTATAAATACCCGAATCTGGGTTTTGGGACTCTCATTTCTAAAACTTCATCTAAAAATAACCAAATCTGGGTTTCGGGTCCTTCATATCTAAATGACATCAATTAATACCCGAATCTGGGTTTTGGGATATTTATTTCCGAACTTTACTATTTAATACCCGAATCTGATTTTCGGGTCTCTGTTAACCACTGATTATCTTAATATACCTGAATCTGGGTATCGGGACAATTACTTATTCGAACTGTAACGACCCATAAATTTTGATTGGTTTTAATAACGTAGTTAATTGAAATTTTGTAAAAATTTAAATAATAAAATTTGAAAATAAAAATTTATTATTTAGAATACGTCTATTTTAATATAGCAACTGGAAAATTTTTCATTTGATAATATTGAGTTTGTTTTCCTGTGAAATTTCATTTCAAATCAAACCGGTTAATAAAAGTGAATTTAAAAGTTTTCCGAAACCAAAATATGTCAACAGGAGAAAATTTATTCAGATCATTCTGAATCAGACTGCGAAATTCGTTTCGCGAAATTCGGATGTTTTTAGCTCCGTTTGGATTTTTCCGTACGGAATAGTAGCATTTTCGGTACCGATTATCGACTTTTGATCGGATGATCATACCACTGATATCTATATATCGTTTTGATCGTCACACCATGCTGATCTCTGCGGTATATTCAGTCCTGTGTTTTGAAGTCCAGTTCGCTACGAAATCGATAAAACGATTCCGTATCGATACCGCTTTTGGGGCCTTTTATTTTCTTTTGTTTTAAAACTTTGAACTGTGACTGCCAAGCAAACAAATTGCTACAGTTATTTTTCTAAATTAATGTTTAGCCGTTCGAAAATAAAACGTATAACTTGTATACGTTATAATGATTATTTCTATAAAAAAAAACAGTTCATTTGCTATGTCTGTTCATTCTCTTTTAATTTCTTTTATTCTCCTCCCCACCTTTTCATTCTCTCGTCCAATTGATATCCACACGAACTCATTCCCATGGCCTCCGCCATGCCCCAGGAACCCTCCCTTCTCCCTCACCTAGAATGGCCACGCAACCCAAAGCTCGGCCATGCCTCCAACCCACTATCGTGTCCAGCCACCACGTTACTTCCTTCCCCACCGAGATCTCCCCTACCTCCCCACATCGCACCAACCCTAACTGAAACCAACGCCAATCCCATGCCCTCCACGTCATCAGACAGACCCAAAAACCCTAACCACTGTGAACCACCACTCGTCTTCCTCCTCTCCTCCTCCGCTCCCCAGAAAATCTCGCCGAGCACAGCCGTGTGCGACCATCCACCCGAGCCACCAAAGTCGAGCTCAGCCGCTTATATATCGAGGTGATATATACTGTCCTTTCCTTTGTCTCTTTGCTAAGAAAAATATACAAATCCACATATATTTAATTTTGTATCAGAATTATATAAACTGTTCGTTTGCATAAAAGTTTTATACATTTATATGTATGAACTGCTGGGCCATATAGGTATACATAATTCAATTTATAATAAGTCAGTTATATATTTTTTCTGTTATTTTATATATACAGATTTATGTACGAGTTTTTCAAGTTGTATGTACTAAAATGTTTCATTTTCTCTGGTGTATGAACGAAGTAAAGATATTACATGTTTATATTACTTATATATATATATCTTTATAAGTATTGTATTTTGCAGAAAATAATATGGTATGTTATATTGTATAAGCTGTACTAGATGATTTATATATATTCGTTTTTAAATGTAGATTTCATATACGATCTGATTTTTGTAATAGGATAGTACAGATAGCATTTTTAATAATATACATTTGTTTTGTTATATTCAAAGTTACATATGTTAGATTTTATAGAGTAGTGATGTCAGCTAGCTATGTATACTTGGTTTTGAAAGAAGTATGGGTATGCCAGTTTTGTCAAAAGGGTGTTGTTTAATCTATTTATAAATAGGTTAGTGGGTACGCATGTCTATATTTCATGTTTTCATTTGTCTACCTTATTCTGATAAACTGATTTCATATTATTTTGTATATATATAATATATTTTAAAAATATCCAGTTTTGTAAATATGGAAATTTATATGTCTACATAATATATGCGAGCACTTGCTTGCTGCTGTCTCGTTTTACTTTGTATATGTACAGATTTGTAAACAAGTTATATATGAGTATATTATGATTTAAGTGTCAAATTTTTGTACAGTGTTTGTGTGTAAATAATTCATAATATAGGCTATATGACTTCGGGAAAAATAAGTATATCACGATTTTATTTTTATAGATATATTGATATATATATATATATATATATATTATGTACAGTTTATGTATATATGATTGTTTGAAAACTAATATTTCATTCTGGTCATGTTAGATTTTGGAACTTGTTATTTATATTTATGCTATGTGCGTACTGAGTTTTAACTAGGCCTAGGTTTGTTATAAACACTGTTTTAAATGTGATTTGTGTAAGTACATATGTATATTTTATTTTAAATATGAGTTCCAAATTTAATATTGGTTTAAAAAAATTAATATAATGAATAATATATAATTCATTTCAACCTGTATCAAGCAAATTCTGATTTGGTTTCGTTTGTTCCTGTTTATCAGCCTTGTCCACCGAATTCGTGCCCAATCTAACTTTGCTTCGAAATTCGTGCTTGGAGTCGTAATTCATTCCATTGTCGAATATCTCTAGCCTCGGAAGGTGAGCAACCACTCACGATTTAACGTTCTTATATTTATTAAATTTGATTTCAATTGAAACGACAATTGAAATATGCTGCTGTAGTTATTTAAATTGTTAAATATGCTATTATCTGTAACTGTTCACCTGTGGGATATGACACCATATCCTGTTGTTTATATTTTATTCAAATTATTGATGATATATGCCTGTTATTATTTTATTATCTGCTATTACTCTGCAAGTTCCCTGTTAGTATAGAATTCACTATGGGTTGAAATGATACATACCCGAACGGACTTTAGAATAGGAGAAAATCGTTATGGGTTGAAATGATATACCCAAACGATTTTCATTGAATTAAAATTGGGATTACGGGTCGAAATGATATCTACCAGTATATATTTAAAATTTCGGATTGAAATGATAAATATCCTTATCACTTAACCATATGATAAATATATATACAGACACCGTTGGTCCATATATCTAAATATTTTGAAAATGAATTCTATGGTTTTGAAAAGAAATATATGGTTTTAATAAATGTTGATTCTTAAATTATTATATATATATATAAATGGTAATGATATATAGATTTAATAATGATATTTAATTTAATTAAGATGGATTTAATACATATAATATGGATAAGTATTTAAATTTATGTTTCGAAATAGATTTCGGTAATAATTTGAATAAGTTAAGGTTGGAAAGATAATTTGAATTTAGTAAAGAATTTTATTTAATTAAACCAATTTAAAACTTATTGAAAAGATATGATTTATAACTTGAGTTTGATTTAAATAATTTAATGAATATTTCTTGTTTAAATAAATTTAAGGAAATATTTAGTAAAAGTGAAATTCAAGGCTAGTTAAATGATTTTGAATTTATTAAGTGAATATTCCCTGATTAAATAATAATAAAGTTAAATCCAGAGCTATATGAAACTGTTAAATTTAACTTTGAAAATGTTGAATATTAAAGCTTTGAAATATATTGAAAATTTAAATGGTATATTTAGAACTGAATGGAATTGATGAATTGAGCTTTGAATAAATTTGAATTTGGAATTTGAGTTAATTTGAAATGAAAATGATATTTCGTTTTTGAAGTAAATAAATTGAAATGACCACGGTGTTATAATGTATATTTCCACCTTGTAGATAGTTCTGAAGATCCTTAGAGGATGGTTATCCCAAACATCCTTTAAGTTACTTGTATTTCAGTTGATATTTCGCTTGAGTTGGATTTATTTATATAAGAATGTTAATCCTGACTCGAGTGTTTTGTGTTTTGCTTTACGCTCGGGTCAGACCGAGTGATACAACATCTGAGACTCACCCTTGGAGTTTGGAGCTTCCTTTGGAGATCCAACTATCGCCTCAGCTTTCAGCTCTTCTAGTTGATTTGTTCAGAGAAGTCATCTGTTGTACTGAAGACTTCACTGCATTTGAGATACTCTGTTGTATTTTATTTCTAACTCTGATGTTTATATAGTAGCTTCATGAACTACTATTGTATCTATTCCGCTGCGTATTATTGTATTACTCTGTGTCTGTGATTCTGTGATTGATTTATTTACTGCATATGCTGAGTTTTGCCAAATTTAAATTAACAATCTGATATTTTGAATTATTCAAGTCAGACATGTGTGGATTTATTGTCGATTTGAATGGTCCAAAATACCGGGTCGTTACAGTTGGTATCAGAGCTTTGGCTCTAGGCAAAGCTTAGCATATATAGTAAATTCATTTACAGAATCACTTTCGTTCGAGTTTAATCTCTTCCTTTTGACTCGATTTCCTTTGAACTTTGGAACGTTCCCTACGGTTCCAAAAATTCATTCTTGTCTCTCTCTATTGGTATTCTTTTGATTCTGGAGTATCCCATAACTCCACTTCGAATGATCTCTATAAGAATAGGCGATCCCGCCGATCTTTGAATGTTTTGTAAAGGGGTGAAACTCCTTTACAATTGGCATTGATTCACCGGAGATTTATATATCCCTCGGTTTTGATGTTGCCATCTCTTGTTATGCCGAATTCTATCTCTTGCGATCGAATGTCGATTTGCCTTAGATTTCCGCCTCGATTATATTCTTGAAGTCACGGTTGACCCGGTTAAGGTCGCCCGCGATTTATATAAGTGTATCCATCTACTGTTTTGTAATTAATTATCTCATTTTCGTTCGAACTTATCTTTGAATCAAAATTCTATTTGACAAGAGTCCCTCTAATTTGAATCTCTATCTTTGTTTTGAAATCCGTTCGTGAATTGTCCTTTGAAAATCGGGTTTGTTTATATTTTAGAAATTGTTTTCTAAACCGAAATTATTATTTTGATAAGTATGATTATATTCTATATATAAAAGTGTAATGTTTTCGATAAAGATTATAAACCCTTTTCAAATAAGAATTTGAGGTTTCGAAAGGATTTGTAATTTTGAAAAAAAATCTATATAAGAAATTTGATTTATCTAAAAATGATTTATAACTAAATGATTTTTAAATTTGAATTCGAGAATTGAACCCCGGTGTTTTGAAATTGGTTTTAAGATTTTGAAATATATAATAATAATATGATTTAAAGGGATTTTCCGAATAAGAAATGTTTTAAATAATTTTAATAAGTTTCGAACGATTTCAAAGAAATTTCAAAAGAAGTTTGAGAAAATAGAAGTCCAGAACTCACTTATGTCGCTGGAAAATAATTTCGGTGATGAGTGCACGCATCATCGACATTGATTTTCGAGTTTCAGAGTGAGGGATAGGCCACTCTAGTAGCATTGCTACGCGAGTGATTTTGCGAAACTAATTTTTATTTCAAACTCCGAAGTAAGATTGATATTCGAAATATATATGTATCTATATATATTTGAAACGATTTGAAATGGGCCGGTGTTCAGTCCTTGAGTTTCGGATTTGAAACCTATCTTTTGAAATTGATTTACTGATTTGTTGTTGATTTCCAACTCTTGAATTTTAAAATGATTTCTTCAACTATTTCGAAGGATCGATCACTTCCAAATCAAGGTTAACTTTTCAAAGCTAAGAAATTTCGAAAAAAAAATAAAGTATATAAGTTTGGTATGTATGTTAAAGTATGTAGTAATATAATTAAAAAAAAGTTGAAACTACTTTGTTAAGTAAATGAATAAGGCTATTTTGAAATTTAGATTTGAAATGTTTTGAAAAGAATTTGGTCTTCAATATATTTTGAATAAAATTTAGTTAAATGTTTTAACTGGGTAACATCTTTATGAAACTATATATTTAACAAGTTGGAATAAATATATAATTTGTGCGTATGCTGTTTTATTCGCATAATTAATTTGATCCAGGTTTGAGTACACAAGTTCGAGGTGGATTACACCATTTCGTGTTAGGATTTTTCATTCGATTCTTGATGGCGAATATCTGATATTGATTTTGGGCTTGATTCTAAAATTCTCTATCGTAGTATATGGCTATGCAAGGAGACTGATGGCTTCTAGTCGAGAAACCATATCGAAATCCGCATTAGGGAAGTTGAATGGACAATACTAGTTCGAAAGCGAACTTGTGTGATCGAGCGAGCGATCAAATGTGATTGTGCGAAATGATGACGTATGTACATCTTATATTCTAATACCATTGATATATTTGACGCTGAAATTGAAAGCTGTCGGGTTAGAATATCTTTGCTTACTAAAAGAAAATTTCCAAAATAAATTACAAAGATATATAACCCATAAAAGCAAAGATATTTAATCCCATATAGCTCTTCATACAGCGAAATTTATTTTGAAAAATTTGATCCTTATATAAGATAGACCTTACGTAAGTATAAGATGATTTTGAAAACATTTGATTTTGAAATTAAATTGATTGACTTAAATTATATTGATTTGGAAATTTGGATTTATTTTCTAAATCTATTATTTTGGAAACTTTGAAACTAAAGATAATTAATTTGAGAAGAAATAATTTGGTGAAATTGGATATGATTTTGAAATTGAACTGATATTGAAACAAATTGAAATTTGAGAACCTTATGTTACTAAATACTTGATTTGGGAGTTGTCGAACTTATATAAAATTGATTTGTATGTGTATGAAAGTGATTCGAAAACTATAGATTTGAAAAGGTACTCAATTTGAAAGTGAAATCTTATATAATTGAAGTCTATATAAGTATGATTTGATATACTATTGATTTTGGAAAGTATTTGATTTGAAAATTAAATCTTATATATAATGGATTTTATATAAGTATGATATTTGAAAGTGATTTGAAAAGGTACTATATGATACATATTTTCGAAGTAAAGATATGGAAAGTGCCTTCTGCTTGATATCCGATTTGTGGCCACATCTTGGATTCATTCTATCGATATTATTCTCTCTGATTTTGGTTTTCCGGATATGATACTCGAGTGTCCTTCGAATTCCATGGCGTTACCCATGGTCTTATTGTTCTCTCGTGACTGCATAGCGCAACTGCCTGGCTGAGTCTTGCCTAGGGGTACGGATTGTTTCCTGGG
The DNA here is from genome assembly GCA_030737815.1 of Allium fistulosum. Classification (NCBI taxonomy): domain Eukaryota; kingdom Viridiplantae; phylum Streptophyta; class Magnoliopsida; order Asparagales; family Amaryllidaceae; genus Allium; species Allium fistulosum. Next base: position 940,926,567 of record CM060905.1, on the reverse strand, counting down.
GGATCCAGGCGTAATCATTGTGTATCCTGCAATCTGTGTAGGTCGCGAATAGTAGCGCAAATGCTTGGCTGAGTCTTGCCTGGGGGTACGGATTGTTTCCTGGGGGATCCAGGCGTAACCATTGTGTATCCTGCATTCTACTAGTCATCATGGCGTAACTCGCAGGGCTGAGAAAGCTTACGGATATGGATTGTTTCCTGGGGGATCCAGGCGTAATCATTGTGTATCTGCGAACCATGGTTGGACAAAGGTTTTGTTCGTTTTGTTTGGATTGTACTTTCCATATCGGTTTTATAAGTTTTTCCAGTATTTTCACTGGGTGTTGAAACAAGTCTACTAAGTACCTGGAGAATTCTAGTTTTGCGCCTGATCAACGCACTACCAGAGTCTACGGGAACAAGGATAAACTTGTCGAAACATCGAGTTATAAAAGTATTTTCGAAATGAAATTTGTTTCGTTATAAAAAAATATTTTATTATAAAAGTATTTCCAACAAAGAAAATTTTGTATCAATATTTGGAATCAAAACCCTTATGGTTCTAAATTAACTATTCATGCCCGATACTATTCCTTGAATCTACCTTATCTGCTCTTTATTCACCTATGTTCTGCTTTTCCAAATCCTTCTTCTTCTCCTTGTTGACTATATCCTTTTAAATATAGTTTATTTATATACTACATGGTTTAATAGAAATTTTAGTGTTATAAATATTTTTGAAGTTAATACTTAAATAAAACAGATTTAAAGTAAATGATTATTGATTATTAATAATGTTGAAAAGTATCTTGAGATAAAAATTAATAAATTTATGAATTTTGGATTTAAATGTTTTCAATAGCTTCTTTGTAAAAATAAGTAATAATGTAAATAATTGTTTTTCAAATAGCTTACATATATTTATAAAGGTGTTATTTAAACCTATAAATGATACTTATAAAGGAAACAAGAAATTTTACAAATGGGTTGAAAAATATTAAGGTATTAAAAATAATTGAATTGTAAATGAAGTTTTCAAATGAATATTTCAAGTAAAATTTATATAGTTAAATTGATTGTTTATCCTTGTCTTTTAATCTATCTTTTCTGTCTGGTTGTTTCTATTCTCCTACCTCCTTCCTTTTCGGGGACGAAAAGTTTTGAGTGGGGGAGAGTGTAACGACCCATAAATTTTGATTGGTTTTAATAACGTAGTTAATTGAAATTTTGTAAAAATTTAAATAATAAAATTTGAAAATAAAAATTTATTATTTAGAATACGTCTATTTTAATATAGCAACTGGAAAATTTTTCATTTGATAATATTGAAGTTTGTTTTCCTGTGAAATTTCATTTCAAATCAAACCGGTTAATAAAAGTGAATTTAAAAGTTTTCCGAAACCAAAATATGTCAACAGGAGAAAATTTATTCAGATCATTCTGAATCAGACTGCGAAATTCGTTTCGCCAAATTCGGATGTTTTTAGCTCCGTTTGGATTTTTCCGTACGGAATAGTAGCATTTTCGGTACCGATTATCGACTTTTGATCGGATGATCATACCACTGATATCTATATATCGTTTTGATCGTCACACCATGCTGATCTCTGCGGTATATTCAGTCCTGTGTTTTGAAGTCCAGTTCGCTACGAAATCGATAAAACGATTCCGTATCGATACCGCTTTTGGGGCCTTTTATTTTCTTTTGTTTTAAAACTTTGAACTGTGACTGCCAAGCAAATAAATTGCTACAGTTATTTTTCTAAATTAATGTTTAGCCGTTCGAAAATCAAACGTATAACTTGTATACGTTATAATGATTATTTCTATAAAAAACAAACGGTTCATTTGCTATGTCTGTTCATTCTCTTTTAATTTCTTTTATTCTCCTCCCCACCTTTTCATTCTCTCGGCCAATTGATATCCACACGAACTCATTCCCATGGCCTCCGCCATGCCCCAGGAACCCTCCCTTCTCCCTCACCTAGAATGGCCACGCAACCCAAAGCTCGGCCATGCCTCCAACCCACTATCGTGTCCAGCCACCACGTTACTTCCTTCCCCACCGAGATCTCCCCTACCTCCCCACATCGCACCAACCCTAACTGAAACCAACGCCAATCCCATGCCCTCCACGTCATCAGACAGACCCAAAAACCCTAACCACTGTGAACCACCACTCGTCTTCCTCCTCTCCTCCTCCGCTCCCCAGAAAATCTCGCCGAGCACAGCCGTGTGCGACCATCCACCCGAGCCACCAAAGTCGAGCTCAGCCGCTTATATATCGAGGTGATATATACTGTCCTTTCCTTTGTCTCTTTGCTAAGAAAAATATACAAATCCACATATATTTAATTTTGTATCAGAATTATATAAACTGTTCGTTTGCATAAAAGTTTTATACATTTATATGTATGAACTGCTGGGCCATATAGGTATACATAATTCAATTTATAATAAGTCAGTTATATATTTTCTCTGTTATTTTATATATACAGATTTATGTACGAGTTTTTCAAGTTGTATGTACTAAAATGTTTCATTTTCTCTGGTGTATGAACGAAGTAAAGATATTACATGTTTATATTACTTATATATATATATCTTTATAAGTATTGTATTTTGCAGAAAATAATATGGTATGTTATATTGTATAAGCTGTACTAGATGATTTATATATATTCGTTTTTAAATGTAGATTTCATATACGATCTGATTTTTGTAATAGGATAGTACAGATAGCATTTTTAATAATATACATTTGTTTTGTTATATTCAAAGTTACATATGTTAGATTTTATAGAGTAGTGATGTCAGCTAGCTATGTATACTTGGTTTTGAAAGAAGTATGGGTATGCCAGTTTTGTCAAAAGGGTGTTGTTTAATCTATTTATAAATAGGTTAGTGGGTACGCATGTCTATATTTCATGTTTTCATTTGTCTACCTTATTCTGATAAACTGATTTCATATTATTTTGTATATATATAATATATTTTAAAAATATCCAGTTTTGTAAATATGGAAATTTATATGTCTACATAATATATGCGAGCACTTGCTTGCTGCTGTCTCGTTTTACTTTGTATATGTACAGATTTGTAAACAAGTTATATATGAGTATATTATGATTTAAGTGTCAAATTTTTGTACAGTGTTTGTGTGTAAATAATTCATAATATAGGCTATATGACTTCGGGAAAAATAAGTATATCACGATTTTATTTTTATAGATATATTGATATATATATATATTATGTACAGTTTATGTATATATGATTGTTTGAAAACTAATATTTCATTCTGGTCATGTTAGATTTTGGAACTTGTTATTTATATTTATGCTATGTGCGTACTGAGTTTTAACTAGGCCTAGGTTTGTTATAAACACTGTTTTAAATGTGATTTGTGTAAGTACATATGTATATTTTATTTTAAATATGAGTTCCAAATTTAATATTGGTTTAAAAAAATTAATATAATGAATAATATATAATTCATTTCAACCTGTATCAAGCAAATTCTGATTTGGTTTCGTTTGTTCCTGTTTATCAGCCTTGTCCACCGAATTCGTGCCCAATCTAACTTTGCTTCGAAATTCGTGCTTGGAGTCGTAATTCATTCCATTGTCGAATATCTCTAGCCTCGGAAGGTGAGCAACCACTCACGATTTAACGTTCTTATATTTATTAAATTTGATTTCAATTGAAACGACAATTGAAATATGCTGCTGCAGTTATTTAAATTGTTAAATATGCTATTATCTGTAACTGTTCACCTGTGGGATATGACACCATATCCTGTTGTTTATATTTTATTCAAATTATTGATGATATATGCCTGTTATTATTTTATTATCTGCTATCACTCTGCAAGTTCCCTGTTAGTATAGAATTCACTATGGGTTGAAATGATACATACCCGAACGGACTTTAGAATAGGAGAAAATCGTTATGGGTTGAAATGATATACCCAAACGATTTTCATTGAATTAAAATTGGGATTACGGGTCGAAATGATATCTACCCGTATATATTTAAAATTTCGGATTGAAATGATAAATATCCTTATCACTTAACCATATGATAAATATATATACAGACACCGTTGGTCCATATATCTAAATATTTTGAAAATGAATTCTATGGTTTTGAAAAGAAATATATGGTTTTAATAAATGTTGATTCTTAAATTATTATATATATATATATATAAATGGTAATGATATATAGATTTAATAATGATATTTAATTTAATTAAGATGGATTTAATACATATAATATGGATAAGTATTTAAATTTATGTTTCGAAATAGATTTCGGTAATAATTTGAATAAGTTAAGGCTGGAAAGATAATTTGAATTTAGTAAAAAATTTTATTTAATTAAACCAATTTAAAACTTATTGAAAAGATATGATTTATAACTTGAGTTTGATTTAAATAATTTAATGAATATTTCTTGTTTAAATAAATTTAAGGAAATATTTAGTAAAAGTGAAATTCAAGGCTAGTTAAATGATTTTGAATTTATTAAGTGAATATTCCCTGATTAAATAATAATAAAGTTAAATCCAGAGCTATATGAAACTGTTAAATTTAACTTTGAAAATGTTGAATATTAAAGCTTTGAAATATATTGAAAATTTAAATGGTATATTTAGAACTGAATGGAATTGATGAATTGAGCTTTGAATAAATTTGAATTTGGAATTTGAGTTAATTTGAAATGAAAATGATATTTCGTTTTTGAAGTAAATAAATTGAAATGACCACGGTGTTATAATGTATATTTCCACCTTGTAGATAGTTCTGAAGATCCTTAGAGGATGGTTATCCTAAACATCCTTTAAGTTACTTGTATTTCAGTTGATATTTCGCTTGAGTTGGATTTATTTATATAAGAATGTTAATCCTGACTCGAGTGTTTTGTGTTTTGCTTTACGCTCGGGTCAGACCGAGTGATACAGCATCTGAGACTCACCCTTGGAGTTTGGAGCTTCCTTTGGAGATCCAACTATCGCCTCAGCTTTCAGCTCTTCTAGTTGATTTGTTCAGAGAAGTCATCTGTTGTACTGAAGACTTCACTGCATTTGAGATACTCTGTTGTATTTTATTTCTAACTCTGATGTTTATATAGTAGCTTCATGAACTACTATTGTATCTATTCCGCTGCGTATTATTGTATTACTCTGTGTCTGTGATTCTGTGATTGATTTATTTACTGCATATGCTGAGTTTTGCCAAATTTAAATTAACAATCTGATATTTTGAATTATTCAAGTCAGACATGTGTGGATTTATTGTCGATTTGAATGGTCCAAAATACCGGGTCGTTACACGAACCCTAATATGGGTGTGGAATTTCAATAATGAAATTCTATTATTTATCACAAATGCCCGAATCTGGGTCAAAGAATATTATCATAAAGATGGCTATTAATAGTTTCCAAATGTGAACTTCAGATTTCTAACTTTTCAAATCCCATTAATGTTAAGGAATAGGTCGGGGAGTTACTACCTCAAAATTTCAGACACTGATTTCTGGATTTGGTTCTTTAATAAATAAAGGTTACATCACAATATTTATACCCCTATGATAAGACGGAATTTTCTATCAGCAAATTTCGGACATTCCAGCCAAGTGGAAGGAGTTAATTTCTTGATCATCCCTCATCGTGGTTAAAGATGAGATTCTAACATTTAGTATAAACTACTTTTCATACAATTAACAAAATGATTTGTTAATCTAAGCAAATGACATACATAGACAAATATGCCGATTTGAAGCTAACAATTAGAAATATTGCTTGCTACATGCTTTTCAGGAAAATCGGAACAACAAGGAATAACAAAAGATGCAACAAGTACAAAAATCAATGAATGTGCAATTCAAAGGCATTTCAGAAGTGACAGTACATAAAAGGATTGCAAATCAAGTGATATTTACAAAGTTTATGTGATTTACATAAGTTATGAAATTGTTTACAACACAACAAAATTATTTACATGTATACAAGGTAAATTTACATAATTTAAACATGTAAATGGATTACAAATCTTGAGAGGCTTTATGAAAAGTTTCTACAACCGAAGGATCTACAACGTGATGAATTGCGGCAAAGAGAACTTCCTTAAGTTTCTTTTCCATTCTTCTTATTTGATTCTCGTCATCAATAGCATTAATATTGGTCTTCAAGGTAGGATTAAAATCTCTATTTGTAGCCCTAAGGGTTTTATTATCCCTTTCTAGCTCTGCGGTGCACTTCTGAAAAAAAGTAATAATCGTGTTCGAGCTTTGGATTCTTAGCAGCATATTCATTGACGGTCCGAGAATATTTCACCTTCAGTTGCTCTCAGTATACTTAACTAATTCAAATTTAACTCTATGACACCAATTCCCCACAACATTTTCATCTAAGCCCGGAGGAGGGTTGAGCATGTGGGGAATTTCTGGGCCGCAAGGAGTTTTGATCTTGTAGGTTTAGTAGTCGAAGAGGCAGCATGGGGGATCGTTAGATCAATGCTCGAAGTCTTGTCCCCCATAATGAATTCCAAAGAGGCACACTATGCCTGACTATCTATTAATTTCAACTCCAAGTCACTTATTTGCTGAATAAGTACAGACATCTTTTGATCGAAGTCGATTGTGGGATTTGTCTTCACTTGTCGTTTAAGCGTGGTGATCGTCTCATCTTTATTCTTGATTTTAGCCTCGAGCTGGGTGATGTGATCTTTTTGGCCGCTGGCAACGGTTTTTGGAAAAACATATCTTTTGTGCTATCTCATAGCCTCAATTTTACCAATAAAGCGTTCTAATAAGATGTCATCGCTAGGCATAAGTCCTCCACTTCTTTGCGACAACTACTCTCTAATAGCATCAATGCATGACGATAAATTACGAGGAAGAGAAGTTGCAGATAGTTGAAGCTCCTATTTAAGCAAAAGAGATAAAATAAAGTCAAAACCAAGTTAAGAAATCTCTTTATTATTATAGTAACAGATTACAACTCAAACAACAACGAAATTAAACGGTACAGTAAACGACTTGATTACATTCAAAGTTGGGAAACTACTTTTCTAACTTTATCTAGAGAGTTAGCTGAAAGCATAACTGTCAAATCAAAAGGAATAGTAACTCCTTCTAGGGTTATGACCGGCGGGCATTTTCTATAGTCCCATTTCCCAACGGGACTATCGCGACCGCAAATTAATTTAGAGTAGAATGTTCTGATCTCTCTATGGAAAGTTTCCTTCTCATCGCCGAGGAAGTCAAAATGGAGGCGAGGGTATTCCAAGTACAGTTTTTGTAAATCTTAAGAAAAAAATATCTCGCTATTTTTGAAGTCTTTAAAATTGATGCATTTTCAGAGTAAAACCTTCTTAATTTAACATATTGGCTTAAGTGGTCTTTAGGGACGAGTCGACCTAGAGAACTATCATTCTGTAATAGTATAGTAAAGAGAAGCCAAGCATAGAAAATAGAGTTAAAACATATAGTCATGGTCAACTAATTTTTACATATGTTCAATCATTCATCTGGTTCATACAAAATAGACTTAGAGAAAAAATCAGTGAAAAATTTGTCTTTATAGTACTTAAGCTTTTCAGCGGGGAGATTCGAGGAATTGACCCGACCTGTGGTAAATTTCAACAAGCTCCAGGATGTGGGTCAGATCCAAATTCATCTAAGTATCTTTTATGGAAAGTCTAAGTAAACCCCTACCGAATTCACCTAAGTATGAAAAGTCTATAATAGATAGTCAACAATAAGCTTTATACAAAAAGTTCACTAAAATATCCCTTTCTTTGATCGTCATCCAAAACAAAGTAAGCAACTTCTGATTCTCCGTTAAAAGAGAGTCGTATGGGAGGTGAGCTCTGTAACATCCCCCTACTTGGAGGCCCAAAACTAACGGCTACGGATGTTGTAGTCATCCATAGTTATTAATCTTCGGCGACCAAATACGGTGGTGCTAGGTACATTGATAAACAGATCACAAGAATATGGAAAAATTTAACAATTCAAAAACATATTTCCACATTTAAATCAAAACATTTCATGTTCATTACATAATCCCAAAACGTTAACCACGTTCAACAAATTATAAATATTACACATAGGCCGAGAGCAACATATGAAGATGCCATCATGGTTGATCAGAGTATATAGTAAGGATAATAAATCCGCCTTTACATCCAAATATACAGCGGAAAAGAAAACTCTAAATAATTATCTACCTCATGCATGCCTCCGGAAGCTTTATTCGTCTAAGAAGAACCTGAAAACACTAAACCTCAAACTACTCAAAATCAATTGAGTATCTGAGAGTTTAAGGGGAGAAAAAAAACTTCGAGTCAGATATAAAGCCTGGTATGAATATTAATCTATCATCTTAAACCAAATGGATATCAAGTGAGACCACGCCGCTTGGCAAACGGGTTTTCCCCTCACTAGTATCCTAAAATATTTATAAAACCATATTCTATGCTCCTGCATCCACAATGATTAAGCACATAGTATTTCAATACATTATGATGATATGAAAAACAAGCAAATCAAATCAAGATTACTCATCCCCATTCATTCTAACTATCTGTCCTAATTATAGTTTCTAGGATTACTATTAACCTTATAGTTTTCATGGGCTAACTAATGACCGGTTAAACATTTAAGGACTCCCTGTCCAATTGCATAGTTTTCATGGGCTTACTATGAACCTGTCTATTTGACATTTTAATTTACACATAGTTTTCATGGGCTATCTATGAACCTATCTATCTGACATTTCCTTTTACCTAGCTTTCATGGGCTATTTATGAACCTATCTATCTGACATTTCCTTTTACACATTGTTTTCATGGGCTAACTATGAACCTGTCTATTTGACATCTTCTTTTATACATAGTTTTCATGGGTTAACTATTAACCTATTGGCCCCTGCCAATATCGTACTTTTTTCATGGGCTTACTGGAAACCTATTGGCGCCTGCCAATATCATACAGGTTTCATGGGCTTACTGGAAGCCTATTAGCCCCTGCCAATATTGGTTCTTTATAATTTAGCATCCTATATTCTGGTCTTCCTGACCTCCTTGATGCAACTTTAATCATTTAGGAGTTTGTTCAATTTAAATTCACTACTGGGTTAAGCTAACTAGTTCTTCTACCCTTTTTTCACAAAATACAATTATGGGTTCATTATAAAGTGAATATATTCATATTAGAAGAAGCAAATATAACAACATCGCAATACCACTCCTGTGGGTTTAATTTATCAAAGATAGATTCTTCTTAAACCATTAAAAAAACTCCTTTAATATAGCCATGGTTTTTCCTTTAAATATAGAATTTCGGTCATAAAACCTTTCGATACCATCGAAACCTAGCTTCGACTTCATCAAGCAACCTCCTTCGAAAGCTCTTAAAAATATGAGGCTCCTGCCTTATAATACTTTAAATTTAATCTTTTGAAAATATTAAACTTAGTCAAAAGAAAACACTTTTACAACCCCTTCGAAAGCAACTCCTTCGAAGGCAAAGAAAATCAAGTAAAACATATTCGAAAGCGAAAAAAACAACCCCTTTCGGAAATATAAAACTTTTTTAGCCATAACGTTTTATAGGCACAGAATTAAGGTCTCTAATCTATCCCATTGTGTTCAAATGATGGTTTCCCTTTCCGTAGAGTGGTCACATTAGAAAAATAGGCTTATGGTTAGAAAGTTATGCTTATTTGAAATTTTACAAACTATTCTGGAAAAAAACTGCTACAAAAGGGATTCCGTAGCGTTTACAACTGCTACCGAAAGGCTGCTTTCGGCAAGGCCGAAGGGTTCACTAAAAACGCTGTAGAAATGCTGCGGAAAGTTTTACGACGAAGGGTTTAGGTTTTATGACGGAAGGTTCATCAAATACACTGCAGAAATGCTGCAAGAGGTTCTATAACGAAAGGTTCAACAAAAACGCTGCAGATATACCGCGGGAGGTTCTATAACGAAAGGTTTAGGTTTTATGACTAAAAGTTCATAAAAAACACTACAGAATGCTGCAGAAATGCTACGGAATGTTTTATGACGAAGGGTTTAGCTTTTATGACGAAAGGTTCATCAAAAATGCTGTAGAAAGCTGCAGAAATTCTGCGAAAAGTTTTATGACGAAGGGTTTAGATTCTAAGGTGGAAGGTTTAGTGGCATAGTCGTAAATAACTCGAAAACTACCACACTTATGCTTTGTCTAATTCCTATTGGTTAAGGACAAACTTTATCAATTCTTTGTCAAATTTCTATTGGTTAAAGACATATCTTTGCAAAAAAGCTGTACAGAGCAGAATTATTTGTTCAGAAATTATTTTCAAAATAATTAATTATGTTAGTATTTTAATATAATTATTAAGCCTTTTTAGCTTAGAAAATTTATAATAAATTGAAATCACTTGGGGAAAATCTCTAAAATTTACCAAAAATCTGAAATAACATTTTCTTCATCATATAAAAATTTTGAGGCAGAATTCATTATTTTATTATTTTTAATAATTAAAATCCAAAATAAATGTCTTTTTCACCTCAGGAAATTCATAAAATATTCCTATTAACTCCGAAAATTATGAAATTAAGAACTCATCTCCAAAATTATGTTTTACACAATGTATCCAAAAATCAAACCGTTTGGAGGTTGTTTTCTAAGGTTTTTACTCTAAAACCCATCATTTTCATTCCATAAAAATCCCAATAAATCACCATAAAACAATAGTCTATCTGAACAATGATTATTCGATCCAAACATGATCAACACAGTAAAATACATTCCGTTGCTATCTTTTACTAAACCAAAACATGTAAAAATGAGATGATTACACTATTATTCACCTTGCTTGAGATAAGAGATTAGAGATAATTTGAAATTGATTTTTTTCTAGCTTGAATCCTAAGCTTTTAGTTGATTTTCTCTTCTCTTCTAATGGCCGGCCTTGCTTCTCATGGTTGAAATTGTTTTTTGTTTGAGAATAAAGAACATGTAAGACTAAGAAGTATGGTATATGTGTGGAAAATATGGGCGGCTATTTACCCTAACGCCCTTGTGTTTAATTTCCAAATAATTTATTTATGTTCATTAGATAAGCACGACCACCTAGTTTATTAATCAACCTCAATCCTCTTACCTACATTATTCTATTTAATTTATTCTAATTAAATCTCCCAAATAATGTCAATAAAATTAGGAGTGTTACTGGCTCCCCTCCTTAAAGAATTTCGTCCTCGAATTCAGTAAGGACTAACTAGCAATCATAGCAATCATCTGTAACCTCTTATAATAACCATACAAGCCTATTGACTAGCAACCAATCTATTATACCGCCTTTTGGCAATGCCGTGACACCAAGGAGTTGACTAGTAGCCAATGATGGGTCCGTCCTAGAGATCGGTTATACACAGGCTCACTAAGGATATCGACGAATTTTGTCCGAGTCCGGATCGAGCTAAAATTGATATTTCTTGCCATGATAAGTACTGTTTTACCCACTCCCCCAAAGAGTCCAATTTTTCCTCCACGGCGATACGGAGCTAAAAGATCCACCACTTTCATCCCTGTTTCAAAGATTGAGAATTGCGTATCTAACTATATAAAAGCAGGCGCAGATCTATGAATAGGCGATGTTGTACGAGTATCTACAGGACCTAAATTATCAACAGGCTCCCCAAGAACATTGAAAATTCATCCGAGAGTAGCTCCGTCGACTGGAACACTTAGAGCAGCTCCTGTATCAATCACTTCCATTCCTCTCGTCAGACCATCTGTAGCACTCATAGCTATAGCTCACACTCGATTATTTCCTAATAATTGTTGTACCTCACAAGTCACATTAATTTGCTGACAGGCAGTATCTCGACCTTTCACTACCAAAGCGTTATAAATATTAGGCCCTGGGGGAAAACAACATCCAGTACTGGGCCAATAATTTGATCTTCGATCCCTAGCCCCCTTTCGTCACTACTGTCGATTCCAAAGTAACCGGTAGGTTACCTTTTTCACTATACAAAAGTAGCTAGCTATACAACAGAATGCCGTTCGCCGTACTCTTTTTCTTTGAGTAGTAAAAGAAACGCCAACCCTCTGCTCGCGACTACTCAAATGGGGCTCCGCGCTCTATCTGCTATCAAGTGAGTTGGCGCACTTCAGTTGACAAAAGCGAACAACATAGCGTAGCACCCACGGAGAACTTTTGTTCTCCTTCTATCTAAAAGGCCAAATGGATTAACGCCTGAATAGCCGGTTACTAAAAAAAGAATAAGACGTAGTGAAAAAGTACCAAAACAACTGAAGCCTACATCCCACTACGTAAGTGTTCCCTGTTCCTATGAGCCTTGAGTAAGAGGGCGCCTCCCGTTGGTCGCCTGGCCTTGACTTGAGTCAATAGGTAGGGTCAACTACACCAAAGTGGAAGGGCCACTATCTAAGCTATTAGTGGGCTTGTTTGTTCTATTGAAATACTGAATCGAGTGAAGCCGTCTTGCGTAAGAAGACAAGACTATAGGTCGCCAACGCCTAGAAGTACAAGTAGTCGCCCTACCGGTCACTCTCAAACTCACTACTTGGGTGACGAAAGTCACTTAGCTTCTTTAGTATGGCTTGCACCCCAGTATATTAATTGGGGCTTGCCCCAGTATATTAATTGCGGCCTCCCCGGGATTTCGAAGAAGAAGATAGAGCAAAGGCCTCCTCTTTCTGTCCGCTCTAGAATTTCATGTAGAGACAGTAAGTAATTGGGGCTTATAGTTTAATTGGTTGAAACGTACCGCTCATAACGGTGATATTGTAGGTTCGAGCCCTACTAAGCCCATCTGACCTGCTTCATCAATGACTCTGGTAGTCACCTGAACCACTCTCTCGGGTCTCTCTTCTGAATGCGAAAGAAGATTCGATCCCCTCTGATCCAGGGCCAGGGCGCGCGACTCTTGTGAGAAGGACGGTGATGAATTGTGTTCTCAGTGCAAAAGGAGGCGACCCCGATCAATTGGGAGCGACAAGCGAAGCTATGAGAACCAACGTTCCAAATTTCAAGTCAATCCGACTTCGTATGCTCAAGTTACCATCGATGCAAAATTGAATAAAAAGAGCCTCTGTTCGACTCGCTCCACTTCGCATCCATCAGAGAGCCTCTGTTCGACTCGCTCCGCTTTGCATCCATCAGAGAGTCTCTTTACGACTCGCTCTGCTTCGCAACCATCAGAGAGCGCCTGTTCGACTCGCTCCACTTTGCATCCATCAGAGAGCCACATTTCAACTCGATCATCCAATGTCCACTTCGTATCCACATAACAGAGCGCAACCATCGATGCGAACTATGCACCTTTCATCAATGCGAACAGAGTCACCATCATCGATACAAACGAACCACCTCCATCGATTCAAACAAGGCGTGCTACAGATCGATGCGAAGGAACAAGTTGTTGATCGATTCGAAGTGGGCAACAGACTTCGATGCGAACAAGGCAAAGATCATCGATGACTCGGCCAACTCGTCACCTCTAGATTACGCGCGCCCATCGATTCAAAGTGATCGAGTCGAACAGGACCAAGTCGAAATAAGGGAGTCGAACGAAACAGCCAACCGAAGATCCTAATTCATATCGATCATATCTCCTAATCTACAAGTCCAAATGATATGAAATTTTCACAAAAGCCTACGTGCATGCTAAAAATGTCCACGCCAAATTTCGACTCCATTGGACACAATCTTTATCGATACAAAATCCGTTCGTATCGATCACGGATCGGACCGAAACTTTGCGGGCTTGGGCGCGTGGGCCTAGTCACGTGCCAGAGAGGGTATCCCGAGATCTGAGCGAAATATCAGCCTTCTACACCTATAAATAGAGCCCCAGGGCATACAGAAAAGGGGCTTCTTCTTCTCTAAATTCTCCAACGCCCAGACTCTGCCGGATCCAGATCTAAACTCCCTTTCTGCTGCCAATAACGAAATTCACTGCTGCAAATCATAATTATCTGCTGTAACTCACTGAATTCACTTGTAATCTTCAAAGAAAGATCAATAAAGCCATCAACTTCATAGTGGACGTAGGCAATATGCCGAACCACTTTAAATTCTTGTGTCTCCTTGCATTTTAATTATTTTCATATCTGATATTTGGAGTTTTTGTTAGATAATCTTCTTTTCCCATTTAATTTCTTCACTTTATCTCTTCAAAAACTTCCGAACAGTGTTGTGCCCAATTTTGGTACAAACACTTTGGTGCTTTCACTGAGAAAACACAATTTCTCTCCTGCTCTTTGGATCTCCTATCTATATCGGATTGCATAAATCCAAGAAGAAGATCCAGATCTAGAACTTTGAAGCCCTTCCATTCTATTTAGATTTGCATCAGATCTAGGAAAGGACTTTCACCAATTCACCATGGTAATTACACGAACTACTTCTACAGCAGCTGATCAGGGAGGACGAGACAGGCAGAATCCCATGCAATTGCGTCCATCAAACCAAGATGCCGCCGGACCTTCAGATCCAACAGGCCCGGTTACCAGACAAGAGTTTATGATGCTGCTCCAAGAATTGACCCAGAGTCGACAACAGCTAACTGAACAACTGCGCGCCAACACAGAGTTGACCAACCAGTTAAATCACAAAAGGCACAGAAGATCCAGAAGAGATCAAGGTTCTTATTCTTCCACAGAGAGTTTAGCCTCATCTAACGGTCATCACCGATCCATGCGCCCACGGTTGGATGTAAGCTATACCTAGGCCACATGGCACCAACCTGCTTCCAATCTTGGACAACCTAAAACTGGACCATCCACTAGTCATCATACATGACCTTCATCCCGAGGAGGTGCTGCTCCTTATCATGTCACATGCAACATTGCTACTACCACCACTACTGAACAAGGAGTTGATGCTAGAAACCAAGCTGATTCTCATCGTAGCCAACGAGAGCATACTCCTGAGCCTTATGTCCTTGAGGATGTTGAACCAAGGAGGCGAGGCACGGACTGTCGACTGCGTCCGGTCCAGACTCGCGCTGTGGAACCCGACCACACCATGGCACAGCATGCTCCTAGCATCCGTATGCCGGATATACCAATGATGATCCGCCGAATGATTCACGAAAGTCAGGGTCTCTCTAATGACGACTGGGGAATCTCCCGGAGTCATACCCCTTTCACCGATGACATATTGTATGCTGAACCACCTCGGCGCTTCAGGATGCCAAGTTTGCCTGTCTATGAAGGGAGTTCTGACGGTTCATTTCAAAGTCCACTGACAAATGCATCCTCTTCTTCGATCTGATCCGAAAAGGGAAACAAAACTTTGAATGGACCACGAAGTGTGAGGGCACTATCCAAGCACTAGTTCAACATCTATCCACAACACCTATCCCGTCGAAGCCTATTGATCATGAGAAGTTATTCGTATATTTGGCGATATCAGAAAATGCTATCAACACTGCATTATTTCGAGAAGAAGACAAGATACAGAAGCCAGTATACTACGTCAGCAAGCGATTGACTGGGGCCGAAAGGAATTATCCGAAATTAGAGAAGTTGGCTTATTACCTTGTTATTGCATCAAGAAAACTCCGACCGTATTTCCAGGCACATCCCATTATTGTTTACACCGACTAGCCGTTACGACAGGTCCTTTCGCGGCCTGAGACGTCTGGTAGGTTACTCAAGTGGAACTTCGAACTGAGCCAGTTTGACATTACTTAAACTCCAAGATGGGCTGTTATCCCTCCTTTTGGCAAGGCCGTAACAACAAGGGATTGACTAGTAACCAGTGACGGTCCGTCCCAGAGATCAGTTGTACATGGGCTCACCACAAATATCTATGAATTTTGTCCGAGTCCGGATCGAGCCAAAATTGGTAGGACATGGTAAGCTAAGCCATGAGCGGCAACGTTTCAAATCTCAAGTCAATCCGAGTTCGTATTCTTAAGTTATGGATGATGCAAGATTGGACCGAGATCAACTACCAATCGACTCGCTCCTTCGACTCGCTTCACAACATCCAGTTTGAAGCCAACTTCGACTCGCTTCGCAACGCCCAGGAGTGGCATCTTCGACTTGTTCCGCCTAGAGGCCAACTTCAAAGTCAACCAGGTTCGACTCGCTCCACGTCGCTCAGAGCTGCTCTCTTCGACTCGCTCCAGTTTGAAGCCATCAAGAGTGCACACTTCGACTCGCTCTGCTCAACAACTGTTCGACTCCATCTTCGACTCCACTACTAAAACCTCCTAGGATGTCCCATTTCGACTCGATCGACCAGTGCTTGCTTCGACTCGTTCGATCTGGGAACGCTTCGACTCGCTCAAGTCAGAGTACACTTCGACTCGATCAATAAAGCGCTAAAGGCAGAGCGATCCAGGAAGCGCCATGTCATTGAGTCAAGAGGAAGCGAGTCGAAGTGGAAGCGAGTCGAAGGAAATAGCCTATCGAAGACTCTATTTCGTATCGATCATATCTCCCAATCTACAAGTCCAAATGCTATGAAATTTTCATAGAAGACTACATATATGCTAAAAATGTCCACGCCAAATTTTGACTCCATTGGATGAAATCCTGAGCAGGTCGAAATCGGCTCGTGTCAATCACGGATCGGACCAAAACTTCACGGGCTTGGGCGTACGGGCCTGGTCACGTGCCAGAGAGGGTATCCCGAGATCTGAGCGAAATATCAGCCTCCTACACCTATAAATAGACCCCCAAAGCCAACAGAAAAGGGGTTCTGCTTGCTCTTTGAGCTCTCCAACGCCCGGACTCTGCCAGATCCAGATCTGAACTCAATTGCTGCTGCCGCAAATGAAATTCACTGCTGCAAATCACAATTGACTGCTGTAAATCATTGAATTCACTTGTAAACGCAAAAGAAAGATCAATAAAAGAAACTATTTCATAGTGGACGTAGGCTATACGCCGAACCACTCTAAATTCTTGTGTCTCCTTGCACTTTAATTATTCTCATTTCTGAAATCTGGAGTTTTTGTTAAATAAATCCTCTTTTTTTTTCATTTAATTTCTTCACTTTATCTCTTCAAAGACTTCCGAAGAGTGTTGTGCCCAATTTTGGTACAAACACTTTGGTGCTTTCACTGAGAAAACCCAATTTTTCTCCAACTCTTTGGATCTCCTATCTATATTGGATTGCATAAATCTAAGAAGAAGATCCAGATCTAGGACTTTGAAGCCCTTCCATTCTACTCAGATTTGCAATCAGATCTAGGAAAGGACTTCATCAATTCATTATGGTTAGCACACGTACCACCTCGGCAGCTGCTGATCAAGGAGCACAGGACCGACAAAACCCCGTACAATCACCTCCATCCAACCAAAATGCTGCAGGACCTTCAGATCCATTAGGTCCAATCACTAGACAAGAATTCCAGACACTGCTTCAGGAGTTGACCCAAAGTCGACAGCAGCTAGCGGAGCAACTACGCGCCAACACGGAGTTGACTAACCAGCTAAATCGCCAAAGGCGAAGGAGGTCTAGAAGAGACCAAGGTTCCCACTCCTCCACAGAGAGCTCAGCCTGCTCCGATGGCCAAACTAGATCCACACGTCCACGGTTGGGTGGAAGCTACACCCAGGCCACGAGACAACAATCTGCTTCGAACCTTGGGCAACCGAGAGCTGGACCATCCGTTAGCCTCCGCATAGAACCTTCAACTCGGGAAGGAGCTGCTCCTTATCATGTTACCGGCAACATTGCTACTACCACCCATTCTGGTCCTCAACATAACCGACGGGAGCAGACTCCTGAACCTTATGTCCTAGAGAATGTCGAACCAAGGAGGCGAGGCACGGACCGTCGACCACGTCCGGTCCAGACTCGCACTGTGGAACCCGACCACACCTTGGCACAAAATGCTCCGAGTGTCCAAACGATAGATATACCAGCGATGATTCGCCAAATGATCCGTGAAAGTCAGGGTCTATCTAATGACGACTGGGGAATCTCCCAAAGTCATACCCCTTTCACCGAAGATGTTTTATATGCTGAACCACCTCAGCACTTTAGGATGCCAGCTTTGCCGGTTTATGAAGGGAGTTCTGACCCCAATCAACACGTCCTGAAATACGAATGGCTGATGAATGCTGCAAGAGCTGATGATGCAGTAAAGTGCCGTAGTTTCCCCATTTCCTTGGGAGGCATTGCTACCATGTGGTTCACTCGTTTGCCACCACGATCCATCTCTAACTTTGACCAGATGGCCACTAAATTTGTCAAACAATTCCATATGCATGTGGCGAGGCCAAAGGACGTTAACACCCTGTCTAGTGTTACGCAAGCTCCCGGAGAAACGCTTAGACGTTACTTGGAGCGATCCCATGCTGCGTGTGCGGAAATAAGCAATCCCAACAATAACTCTATCCTGATGGCTCCGACTAAGGGGATTGATGCTGATTCCGAGTTCGGAAGTTGGTTAGCTGGGAAACCACCTGCGTCATTGGACCGTTTCTATTCCAAGGCAGCCCAATTCCTGAGAAGGGAGGATGCGAGACAGTCTAGGAAATAGGATGATGCAGGACCCAACATCGAAGGTATCCATAGTAACGTCGCTGTTAAACAGTCCGGAGATAGTTCTAGAAAAGTTCAGTTGAACGTCCAAAATAAACAGAATCAGCAAAGGGACAATAGAAATCAGAACAAAAAACGCGATCAGGATCGTGGACCATGACGTAGAGCTTCCATGTATGAAAACTATACTCCATTGAACACATCATTGGAAAATGTGTACTTGCAGACCTGCAATACCATGTAGTATAAGAAGCCTGCCCCGAAACCACCAATTGGAAGACAAATCCAAACAGGAAAGTTCGGTAGATTCCATGAGAGTTATGGCCACAACACCAATGAGTGTCGTCACTTACAAGACCTCATTGAAAAACTGATACGAGAACGGAAGTTGGATCAGTATGTACGGGCGCCGCAATCCGGTGGTGCGGGCCCATGAAATCAGAATCGCGCGCCGAATCAGGAAAGACAGGAAGAACCCGCTCGTGCGGACGGGAGGCTGGTCATTAACACAATAAGCGATGGTCCTCACCCGACAGATCTAAGCTGGAAGGAAATGGAGTCGTATGCCAGTTCTATCAGGCATGCGGACTTCGAGTGTTGTAGTAGTTTTGATGAGGGGGCTCCGCCCAAGCAACATAAAACGATGACGGATGACATCATGTTCAGAAGCAGAGACGCAAATAAATCGAGGCTCCCACTATCGACCCACTGGTCATCTATGCACAAGTAGGTCCCGCTTGGATAAAAAGGATCTTAGTTGACAGTGGAAGCTCTGTGAATATTTTTTTCAAGCGAGCTTATGATCAGATGAAGATGGAAGCCGCAGACTTGAAGCCTTGTCAGTCTCGAGTCAATGGTTTTCATGGAAGTGCCACAATTCCCACTGGGATGGTGGAACTGCCAGTGGAGTTGGGAGTAGGAGAACGTCGGAGAGTACGAATGTTGCAATTCATTGTTCTGGACATAGACTCCCCTTACAATGCTTTCTTGGGCCGACCAGCCCTCGCTGAATTCAGAGTAGCCATTGCCCCATGGTGTTTGACCTTGAAATTTCCCATTGATCATGGAATAGGAATCATTCACGGAGATCAGGCCACTGCTAGAGCCTGCTATGTTGCTGAGCTACGGGAAGCACAGCGGAAGGAGAAAGGAAAGGACGTAGAGGAGTCTCTCTGCGTCCGTTTCGCCGACAATTGACAATTAACGCCAGGGCCCAGGCCCGGGCACCCCAGCCAATTCCTTAAGGACCTTGACCCGAGAGAAACTGAAGACGAAAGAGGATCTAAAGAAAGTCAAGCATCCTCAGCCGAACTGACGATTGATGTCCCAATTGACAATAACGACGATTCAAAAATAATAAAGATTGGATCTCAGCTAAGCCAGCAAACTCAAGAGGAATTGGTTGAATTTCTGCGGGCAAATCTTGACATATTTGCCTGGACACATTCTGATATGCGTGGGATCTCGCTGGACATCGCGACCCACACTCTGAACATTGACCCGCGGCATGTCTCGGTCAAACAAAAGAGGCACGGCATGGATCCAGAGAGATCTGCCGCTCTTAAAGAGGAAGTAGAAAAGCTTGAAGCGAACGGATTCATCCGAGATGCGCTATATCCCGAATGAGTGTCAAATCCCGTGCTCGTCCAAAAGCTAAATGGGAAGTGGAGTACATGTGTCGACTATTCCGATCTGAATAAAGCATGCCCCAAAGACAGTTTCCCGCTTCCTAGGATTGATCAGCTAGTAGATTCGACGGTTGGACATGAACTCTTATCCTTCATGGACGTGTATTCGGGCTACAATCAGATACCGATGCATTTACCCGATCAAGAGCACACCAGCTTCGTGACCAATCTGGGGCTTTACTGTTACAAGGTTATGCCGTTCGGACTTAAGAACGCTGGAGCTACTTACCAACGGTTGGTCAATCGGATGTTCGCTAATCAGATCGGGAAGATAATGGAAGTATATGTAGACGACATGCTTGTGAAGTCACGACTCTCCACTGACCATGTAAAAGACCTGGAAACTATGTTCAACATACTTCGGAAATACAAGATGAAGCTCAAACCACTGAAATGCCACTTTGGAGTTGCATCCGGAAAGTTCCTTAGGTTCATCGTTAACGCCCGGGGAATCAAAGCCAATCCCGAAAAGTTTTGGGCAATCAGGAACCTTGAAACCCTAAAACCATAAAACAAGTCCAGAGTCTCAATGGAAAGGTAGCAGCATTGAGCAGGTTCATTTCAAAATCCACTAACAAGTGCATTCCCTTCTTCGATCTGATTCGAAAAGGGAAACGAAACTTTGAATGGACCACAGAGTGCGAGGGCACTTTCCAAGCACTAGTCCAACATCTGTCTACACCACCGATACTGTCAAAGCCTATTTATCATGAGAAGCTGTTCATATATCTGGCGATATCAGAAAATGCTATCAGCGCTGCTTTAATCCGAGAGGAAGACAAGATACAGAAGCCCATATACTATGTCAGCAAACGATTGACTGGGGCTGAAAGAAATTATCCGAAGCTGGAAAAGTTGGCTTACTGCCTTGTCATTGCATCAAGAAAACTCCGACCATACTTCCAGGCACATTCCATTATTGTTTACACCGACCAGCCGTTACGACAGGTCCTCTCGCGGCCTTAGACGTCTGGAAGGTTACTCAAGTGGAACATCGAACTGAGCCAATTTGACCTTACTTATGCTCCGAGATGGACCATACAAGGACAAGTCCTAGCCGATTTCATAGCTGAATTTACCATCCCAGAGGACTTGCCCGAAGCTAGTGAATCCCCCGAGTACGTCTGGAAACTTTATACCGACGGAGCATCAAACGACCGGTGTTCAGGCGCCGGTATTGTGCTTGAAACTACCGAGGGTCGATCCATATGTTATGCCTTAAAGTTCGATTTCCATGCGACTAATAATGAAGCTGAATATGAAGCCCTCCTAGCCGGCTTGAAACCTGCTAGAGATTTGAGGATTATCGCAGTGGAAATTTATTGTGATTCACAATTGGTTGTGTGCCAAGTACGAGGAGAGTATCAAGCAAGAGATCGAAGGTTGGCTGCTTATTTAGCGCGAGTTAAGGAAGTACTAGACCATTTAGATTACTACGCCATATTCTATATACCTCGAGAACGCAACCAAAAGGCCGATTCGTTGGCGAAGTTAGCCAACATAGGCGAAGCTCAACAAATGGGACTCGTACCCGTAGAAACGCTATCGTCCCCAAGTATCGACCGAAAAGAAATAAACCGGGTATGCGAATCCGTCCCCGAAAGGTATTCATGGATGACTCCACTCAGAAACTACATTGAGCATGGAACCCTGCCAGAGTACAGGAGTGAAAAAAGACAAGTCCTTCGAAAGGCGTCAAGGTTTACCATCCAGAATGGACTCATGTACAGAAGGGGGTACTCAATCCCCCTACTCCGATGTATCGCTCACGATGAAATCAAACAAGTGCTACGCGATTTGCATGAAGGAGAATGTGGCGATCACATGGGGGGGCAGACACTCGCCAAGAAAATACTTCGCTATGGATATTACTGGCCTACCGTGAATCGTGATGTGTTGGAATATGCGAAGAAATGTGATAGGTGCCAGAAATATGCCCGAATTCCTAGAGCTCCTCCTACTGAGATAACACAAATGGTCAGTCCATGGCCGTTCGCAATGTGGGGCATCGACATCATCGGTGCTCTACCTCTGGCAAAAGGTGGAGCGAAGTACGCCATTGTCGCAGTTGATTACTTTACAAAGTGGGCTGAAGCCGAAGCTCTCGCTACCATTACAACGAAGAAAGTAATCAAATTTGTGGTTCGTAACATCTTCTGTCGATTCGGTCTCCCACACACCATAATTACAGACAACGGAACCCAATTCGACATCACTGAATTCAAAGATTTCTGCAAACGATTTCACATCCAAAAGAAATTCTCCACAGTTGCACACCCTCAAGCAAACGGACAGGTCGAAGCAGTTAATAAGGTTATAAAATCAATCCTAAAGAAACGGCTGGAAAAGGTCGGGGGTAAATGGGTCGATGAACTTCCTATGGCTCTATGGGCTTACCGAACTACCCACAAGACCGCGACCGGTCACACTCCGTTCTCTCTTTCCTACGGTTTAGAGGCCGTTATTCCGGTCGAGCTAGAAGTACCTTCTCATCGTGTGACATACTATGATCCAAAAATGAATGCTATATTACTTGCTGAATCTCTTGACCTACTAAATGAGAAGCGTGATGAAGCTGACTTGAGGGCAGCTGCGCATCGAAGTCGAGTCGCCCGATTGTACAACACCAAGGTCCGTCCGCGAACCTTCGAGTTAGGCGATCTCGTCTTAAAAAGAGTCTATCCGGTTCCTTCACATATGAAACCAACATGGGAAGGACTGTATGTTATTGAATGAAGGCTCAGAGATTGCACATTCAAGTTATCGACCAAACGGTCTTACCCTACCAAGAGCTTGGAACAGCGAGAGCCTCCGCCGCTATTACACCCGACGGCTATCTTTATCCATTTAGTCTACTTTCTTTTTCTGCAATTTGTTTATGCATTTCAAAGTTAGAAATTTTAATAAGGCAACTGACTTTGCCACACTTTCTTATTTCAGCAATAAAATGCAACCTCTTCGAGCCAGAGCTGTGATTTACTTGAAATACATCATATGACCATCACTATGCACGGAGAGCTAAGTCTCATCATACGGTGGGATTTATTCAAATAGAGAGTGGCTGCGGTGCAACCAATCACTCCCTAAGTGAAACCCAAGCTCGGGCGCAAGCCATCACATCAAAGTCAAAAAAGGGATTGGTACACGATAATCCTTCCTCAACTCCGAACTCCCAGAGCACGAGTCGGAGAATAAACATCCAACTCCATATTCCCGGAGTGCGAAGTGGAGTATAAACATCCAACTCCGAATTCCCAAAGCGCGAACCGGAGTATAAACATTCAACTCCATATTCCCGAAGTGCGAAGTGGAGTATAAACATCCAACTCCGAATTCCCAAAGTGCGAACCGGAGTATAAACATTCAACTCCATATTCCCGGAGTGCGAAGTGGAGTATAAACATCCAACTCCATATTCCTGAAGTGCGAAGTGGAGTATAAACATCCAACTCCGAATTCCCAAAGCACGAACCAGAGTATAAACATTCAACTCCATATTCCCGGAGTGTGAAGTGGAGTATAAACATTCAACTCCATATTCCCGGAGTGCGAAGTGGAGTATAAACATCCAACTCTGAATTCCCAAAGCGCGAACCGGAGTATAAACATTCAACTCCATATTCCCGGAGTGCGAAGTGGAGTATAAACATCCAACTCCGAATTCCCGGAGTGCGAAGTGGAGTATAAACATCCAACTCCGAATTTCCAAAGCGCGAACCGGAGTATAAACATTCAACTCCATATTCCCGGAGTGCGAAGTGGAGTATAAACATCCAACTCCGAATTCCCAAAGGGCGAACCGGAGTATAAACATTCAACTCCATATTCCCGGAGTGCGAAGTGGAGTATAAACATCCAACTTCGAATTCCCAAAGCGCGAACCGGAGTATAAACATTCAACTCCATATTCCCGGAGTGCGAAGTGGAGTACAAACATCCAACTCCGAACTCCCAAAGCGCGAGTCGGAGTATAAACATCAGTCCCGAATTTCCCGAGAGCAAGTCGAAGCATATATGTCAACTCCGGATTCCCAGAATGCAGAACGGAGCCTGAACACCAACTTCTAAGTTCCCACAGCATGGTTCGAAGTATAAGTGTCGACTCCAAACTCCCGAAGCACGAGTCGGAGTACAAAAACCAATCCCAAGTCCCTAGACGGCGGGCATGTGATCGAAACTCAAGTCGGCATAACCATTCGCCAGTAAACAAATGAGGATCCCTGGAATGCGGAAATGATTATCGGCAATCAAACAAGTATGGATGCATTACTCAATCTCAACTTGACTCAGACGTCCATTCGGTGGCACAAGGCTCATCATGGTATAAATAAGAAGCGATCGTCGACTGACGGTCTACTGCTCATCCCCAAGACTGGGGGCAGAACTCAAGCATCAACCATTGATTGAAGCGATGCGACGTAAGAATTCAACTCGCTTCTCAGTCACAAGCCATGACCACAATACCCGAACTTGGCAAGCAGGAACAAACTTCATTCGGAAACTGAATCTTCACAAGTGCAGTCCAGACACTAAAACACTTAGTCAAATACACATTGAAAAAAAAGGAAGTCAAAAAAAAATTTCATTTCTATTGATTATAGAAGACGTTCGTGTACAAGTTTCCAAAAAATTCATACTAGCAGGGGTCGAACCCGCATCTATACACGGCTAACAAAACGCAAAAAGAAATCAAAATACATCAGGAAATCGTGCTTAGTCTCTCTTCTTCCTTGGCTTCCTCTTCAGTGTGGACCCGCTTGAGCCGTCGCCAATCTTCCTCTTCAAGCCTGTGCCTTTCGGCGGTTGGTCTTCCGGCAATGGCATTATGTTGACGTCTTCCTCTGAACTCGTGTGAATGAGAATGCTTCCTCCGGGCTGAGTCAGAGGGACATGATCAATTACAGATGGTGGAATGGGCAGGCTGGTGAGAAAGACAGAACCACCAAGAGACATCATTCCAAGCGGGGCAGGTCCCGATGCTGCCATCACACTTCCAAAGCTGCCGTCATAAATAGCTGCTGGCAGTTCAGCGTCGATCTGGGCAAACATCTCCTCTTCGGTAATAGCTCGAGCCCCACTGGGGGCATTAGCAGTCAACATTGAAGAGCTTGCAGCAGGATCAGTTCCATTCACGACAGATGGCAAATCAGCGGGGGGATCGCCATGACAACGAAAGAGTTCATCCATCAAGTGCTCGTTGAACGCCACTGTATTCCCCTACATATCACCAATCGGGGCAGCTGTGCTCACAGTGGTTGCTTCGGTCACGATAGCCTCTTGCGTCTGATATAATCCTTGAGTAGCAGGAGGCATGTGCGGCGCAACGTCAATCACTGGACAAGGGAAAAAAAAGAAATTGTTAGAACTTAAACTCGATCGAAGACTTCGACTCATGAAAGACATATAGAATGTTCGGAGTACTTTCCTTAGTTTGGCTTGTAAGCGACGGGGCGGCTTCAGTCGCTGGCGCTGCAGTCGGAGATCTCCGTGGTTGATCCGGATTATTGGCAGGAATAGCTTGAGAGTCAGCCGCAGGCAGAGGTTCAGGCTGGGTTTACACCGGAATGTCAAGACTTGCATCATGATGTCCAACCCCGGAGCCTTCTCCTACTTCCAGGTGCTGAGTGCCGAGCCTCTCCTTCTCATAAGAGATCATTGAATCGTGGAGAATCTTCTTCTCATCATCAGCTAACATGCGATTCTCAAGCTCGAATTCATCCACAGATTCACCCGGGTGCGCCTCTTTCTCCTCCTCGACCAATCGGCCCCAAGCACTGCGGAGATGCACCGAATATTCATCGAGCCAGGCTAAGCCCCTGTGCCTCAGCACATTAGCATTGTAGACAACAAGGAGGTCCTCGATGTCGACCTCTAGCCTGGACTCGGCCAATTTCACCCTTTCCTCGACCTCAGTCTCCGCTTTCTGGACTTTGGCCACCGCCGCATCCCGTTCTCCCCTGAGCAGAACAGCCTGATCGCACGCCTCCTGGGCTGCATTGTTCGCATCGTCTTTTTCTTTAACCAAGCTGGCGAATTTGGCTTTTAGTTCATTGAGCTCCTTGACCGCCGCATCCCTCTCGGCGATAACTTTGGTATTCCGGTGTCCCATCTCCTCCACCAGGGCAACGTGTGTCAGCCCCAACCTCTCCATCTCCGCTTTCGCTTCATCAGCCTTCTTAATGGCCTCAATCTCAGATTTCCGAGAAGACTCGGACTCAGCAGAGAGGACCTGAATAATACGATCCCTTTTTGCAAGCTCGGTCTCCATCTTCTCGATCTCTTTAGCCCGCTCGAAGGCCAATTTAGAAGCTTTTTCAGCAGCCTTCGCCCACTCTTGATATTGGGTATAGATGTCGTGGACAAAGTCATGCATCGTGCCTTCTACCGAAGATGGAATTCTCTTCAAGTGGGGAGGGAAATCATAACCGTCCAAGCAAATATTCAGAAAATCCTTCTTCATTTGAGCCAACTTAAGGGCCCCTTCTCTAGTAGGGTCAGCAGGGACTTGCTCTGTAACCATAGAAGATGTATTCTCGACTCTCTGAAGATGAGTCTCTGATCTTGAAGTATGAGAGGAAGGCCTACGACGAGGAGGCTCGGTCGGCTGTGGAACATGAGCAGGAGGTGGAGACGGAAGCCTGGGAGGAGGAGAGCGTGATCTAGACCAGTGCCTGTATTCTATATCCCTATCACGCCCGTACCTATCCTGACCAGAATACTCGCGATCACGATCTCTATCAGAATCCCTCTTGCGATAATCGTGGTAACTAGAAGCCTTTCGGGCTGAGCGAAGACTGTTCAGCATTGATCCTCTTCCGAACATAGTGCCTAAAAATGAGAAGCAAAGAAAGAGTTGGTAACTTCCCAAGTCGGACGAATTACAGTTGTGAATCATGTAGTGTAGTGAAGTGTATGCATGTGCGATCCCCCGACCAACCGGAAATGTCGGCCGCACCCATAGCAAGCGACCCGCTCGGTTCAAAAGCACTATCAAGCCCTTCCATCCCGGCATCGTGAGGAGACGACACAAAATCTGGGATCGGAATATCGTCAAGCCCGGCAAAAGGACTCTCCACTTGCGCGGGAGGAACCTCTGAAATTCTAATCCCCTGGGAAGGTAGAGACACGACCACGAATTTAAATCTCTTGGATTTGGGGTGTTTGTGAGCAGCGGCCTTGCCTTTTCTTTTTCCTCCGGAATCCTGAACATCGGAAGGAGGCACAGCCTGGAGCTCGGTATCGGTGGGATTTCTTTCTGGATCAACTTCTTCGGTGATCACAACTGTGGGCGCTTTGCGTTTCACACGTTTCTTCAGGGCCACCCTATGTGTCACATCCAGGTGTATGCTCTGTCTTCGTTCTATTAGCCCGACGGCTCTCAAATTCCTGTCGGTCAGGACTATGTCTATGTGCCTCTCTTCGCCCGGAAACGCTTGAAGAATTCGAACAAGCTCTCTGAAGTATGCGCCATCGGGGCGAGAGATTACGGCTATAAGAAAAGAAAAGCATGTCAGTTTTTGGAAGTCGATCACTAACATCTCAGTAGTTCAAGAGAGGATGGCGACACTTACGTCTATCTAACCAACGCCTAGCAAACCCAGGAGGGGACCGAACGTAGAACCATTCGGACTTGTAATAACTTAGCCTCCCCCTGGAACCCAGCACAATATGGCACCTTCTGACTGCCTCGAGGAAGGTAAAGGAAGGGCTATCTCCGTGGCTCTTAACATTGAATAAATATCTAATCTTGATCGGCTTCGACGGTCGAAAGAGGATCTCCATAAACAGGATGAAAGTGATGTTTAGCAAGGCATACCCGTTAGGGTGTAGCTGAGATGGGGCTATACCAAGAAACGATAATGTCTCCCTTATATAGTCGTTAAAGGGAGGGAGCGTCTCCGCCGTGCAGGCATGACGGTTAAAAGCAGTAAACCCCTCCGGGGGATTGTGTGGCCTGTCAGTTGGTTCGGGAAGTATCACGTCGTCAAGAGACAAACCATGCCTTAAGCAGATCCGGCCTAGCATATCTTCAGAAATACCCGACGGCACAGAGTCCGATGGGTTAAGGATGAACCGAGCCCCTTGATGTTCATCCGGCGCTATTTCAATAACTTCGGCTTCTATAACCGGTATCTCTATGGTTGGAGGAATAGAACTTGGATTTTCCAACTGCTGGGAACTTGAAGGATCCATAACCAACTAGCTTATAAAAAATCATTGTTAAACTGACAAATAACACTCATACATCCCCCAGTGTAAAGTGTGTGAGCGTGTTGTGCAGTGCGATACTGTATATTATTTGGAAAGATCAACCGGATTAAGGGAAACGTGTAAATGATGAGACTTCGGAATTCAATCGAAAGGACCTTCATCGCTGACCGCCACATCCATACCATCTAGTTGATTAATCATCATTTCAAGTTAAAGTTTGGTGTCAGTGTGATAAGTCCCAGTTCTGTCGATGAGCTTCGATAGGCAATCAGATATGCAGTGAAGCGGTTAAGTCCAGTAATACAATTTTGAAGCTCGTCGGAGTCAACTGTTCTAATGAGTAGGGAGTTTTAAATTTTTGTAATGTTCAAATCGTGTCACTTACGGAAGCCATGTTCACATCAATAAACTAAGGACGTGTACATATGAGCCAGACTCGTTCGACTCGCTCCTGAGACCATAGAGTTCGAATCGGTGCCAAGGCATGCAGTTCGACTCGCTCCTGAGACGATCGAGATCGAATCGGTGCCAAGACACGCAGTTCGACTCGCTCCTGAGACCATCGAGTTCGAATCGGTGCCAAGATACGCAGTTTGACTCACTCCTGAGATCATCGAGTTCGAATCGGTGCCAAGACACGCATTTCGACTCGCTCCCGAGACTGCACAGTCCGATTCGCTCCCTTCGACTCGGTCCCAAGATCACGAGTTCGACTCGCTCCCAGCCTCTCCACTACAACTCGATCCAGAAGCCATCCACTTCGACTCGCTCTGAAGCTACCCACTTCGGTTCGATCGAAGGCCATCGATTCAAATTGATCAAGCAGAGCCCCTTCGCATCGATTCATAGATTCGGGACGTTCGACTCGATGCAAAGCCCCACCATCGATCGACACGAAAACCTCTGCCTCATCCTCTCGAAACTTCCCACTCCAGATCGATTCGAAGCTAAGATCCTGAAACTTTCGATCAATCACAACTCAGGCTGATTTAGTGTTTGAAAACCGAGTCTCATCGTTCACGCGTTGGATTCGTTTAATGGATTACCTAGATCTGTCAGATTATTTCGATTAAGTGATGGTGGGAATTGATTTGAAGCCAAGGATTTTCATTCTTTCCTCTCGAGTCTCAGAGCGATACGAAGGCAGGGAAGGTAAAGATGAAAAGTAAAAAAGTGAAAAAAGGCTAAGTATGGAGTATTTATATGAAGTCGAAAACAAGAGGAATAACCGATTCGATTTCCAATAGGGTCGAGCACGTGCTTCGACTCCCTCTTCAGTGCACTGATGCGGAGCTCCACTTCGACTCGCTCCTTCGACTCCATCCCTGTGACTAGTTCGACTCCCTCATGCAG
The DNA here is from genome assembly GCA_030737815.1 of Allium fistulosum. Lineage (NCBI taxonomy): Eukaryota > Viridiplantae > Streptophyta > Magnoliopsida > Asparagales > Amaryllidaceae > Allium > Allium fistulosum. Next base: position 940,896,802 of record CM060905.1, on the reverse strand, counting down.
CCACGAAAGACATCACTTCGACTCGCTCAATCAATGAACGTCTCGACTCGCTCCACTTCGACTCGCTCAGTTCGAGTCCGTCATCAACTCAACATGCTTACTTCGCATCCAGAAATCCAATGAAAGTTATCTTCGACGTTTCAATCCGCCACAATGATTCAGCAGAGGATCGTCACGAAGGGACAGTCAGAAACAACCATCAAGCATTGTTACAGCGGATTTCACATTGGTTCAAGAGAGGCTCGGTACGAAATTCAAAAATAATAAACAGACTAATATTCAATATTCCAGATTTTTAGGAATCAGAAATTTATCCAGTAAACACTAGCACACAGCAATCAGTTGCAACAATACAGGGCACAGCAGTTGATAGTCAACAGATTACATTATCAAGAAGGACGGTCAAAGATTACAACTTTCATCGAGAAGACGATAACTATTCAGAATAAAGACTACGACACTTCAAAGCACATCATGTTTTCACAAGACGTACTTTGGGGGCAAATGTTATCCCGCCTTTTGGCAAGGCCGTAACAACAAGGGATTGACTAGTAACTAGTGACGGTCCATCCCAGAGATCAATTGTACATGGGCTCACCACGGATATCTATGAATTTTGTTTGAGTCCGTATCGAGCCAAAATTGGTAGGACATGGCAAGCTAAGCCATGAGAGCCAAAGTTTCAAATCTCAAGTAAATCCGAGTTCGTATTCTCAAGTTATGGACGATGCAAGATTGGACCGAGATCAACTACCAATCGACTCGCTCCTTCGACTCGCTTCACAACATCCAGTTTGAAGCCAACTTCGACTCGCTTCGCAACGCCCAGGAGTGGCATCTTCGACTCATTCCGCCCAGAGGCCAAATTCAAAGTCAACCAGGTTCGACTCGCTCCACGTCGCTCAGAGCTGCTCTCTTCGACTCGCTCCAGTTTGAATCCATCAAGAGTGCACACTTCGACTCGCTCCGCTCAACAACTGTTCGACTCCATCTTCGAATCCACTACTAAAACCTCCCAGGACATCCCATTTCGACTCGCTCGACCAGTGCTTGCTTCGACTCGTTCGATCTGGGCACGCTTCGACTCGCTCAAGTCAGAGTACACTTCGACTCGATCAATACAGCGTTAAAGGCAGAGCGATCCAGGAAGCGCCACGTCATCGAGTCAAGAGGAAGCGAGTCGAAGTGGAAGCGAGTCGAAGGAAACAGCCTACCGAAGACTCCATTTCGTATCGATCATATCTCCCAATCTACAAGTCCAAATGCTACGAAATTTTCACAGAAGACTACATATATGCTAAAGAATGTCCACGCCAAATTTCGACTCCATTGGATGAAATTCTGAGCGAATCGAAATCAGCTCGTGTCAATCATGGATCGGATCGAAACTTAACGGGCTTGGGCGTACGGGCCTGGTCACGTGCCAGAGAGGGTCTCCCGAGATCTGAGCGAAATATCAGCCTCCTACACCTATAAATAGACCCCCAAAGCCAACAAAAAAGGGGTTCTGCTTCCTCTTTGAGCTCTCCAATGCCCGGACTCCGCCAGATCCAGGTCTGAACTCAATTGCTGCTGCTACAAACAAAATTCACTGCTGCAAATCACAATTGACTGCTGTAAATCATTGAATTCACTTGTAAACGCAAAAGAAAGATCAATAAAAGAAACTATTTCATAGTGGACGTAGGCTATACGCCGAACCACTCTAAATTCTTGTGTCTCCTTGCACTTTAATTATTCTCATTTCTGAAATTTGGAGTTTTTGTTAGATAAATCCTCTTTTTTTCATTTAATTTCTTTACTTTATCTCTTCAAAGACTTCCGAAGAGTGTTGTGCCCAATTTTGGTACAAACACGGGCCATACAAGGACAAGTCCTAGTTGATTTCATAGCTGAATTTACCATTCCAAAGGACTTGCCCAAAACCAGTGAATCCCCCGAATACGTCTGGAAGCTTTATACCGACGGTGCGTCAAACGACCGGTGTTCGAGCGCTGGTGTTGTACTTGAAACTCCCGAAGGCCGATCCATATGTTATGCTTTGAAGTTCGATTTTCATGCGACTAATAATGAAGCTGAATATGAAGCCCTCTTAGCTGGCTTGAAACTTGCTAGAGATTTGAGAATTATCGCAGTGGAAATTTATTGTGATTCGCAATTAGTCGTGTGTCAAGTATAGGGAGAGTATCAAGCAAGAGATCGAAGGCTGGCTCCTTACTTAGCTCGAGTTCAGGAAGTACTGAATCAGTTTGATTATTACGCCATCTATTATATACCTCGGGAACGCAACAAAAAGGCCGATTCATTGGCAAAGCTAGCCAGCACAGGTGAAGCTCAGTAAATGGGACTCGTTCCCGTAGAGACGTTATCTTCTCCAAGCATTGACCGGGCAGAAATAGACTGGGTATGCGAAGCCGTCCTTGAAAAGGATTCATGGATGACTCCACTCAGAAATTACATTGAGCACGGAACCCTGTTGGAGCGTAGGAGTGAAAAGAGACAAGACCTTCGGAAGGCCTCACGATTTACCATCCAGAATGGAATCATGTACAGAATTGGGTACTCAGTCCCTCTACTCCGGTGTATCGCTCACGATGAAATTAAACGAGTATTGCACGATGTGCACGAGGGAGAATGTGGCGATCACACCGGGGGCAAGCACTTGCCAAGAAAATACTTCGATACGGATATTACTGGCCGACCGTGAATCGCGATGCGTCGGATTATGCAAAGAAATGTGATAGGTGCCAGAAATATGCCCGAATTCCTAGAGCTCCTCCTACCGAGATAACGCAAATGGTCAGCCCATAGCCGTTTGCAATGTGGGGCATCGACATCATTGGTGCTCTACCTTTGGCAAAAGGTGGTGCGAAATACGCCATCGTCACAGTTGATTACTTTACAAAGTGGGCTGAAGCCGAAGCTCTTGCTACCATAACAACGAAGAAAGTAATCAACTTTGTAGTTCGCAACATCATCTGTCGATTCGGTCTCCTACACACCATTATTACGGACAACGGAACCCAATTCGACAGTGCTGAATTTAAAGATTTCTGCAAACGATTTCACATCCAAAAGAAATTCTCTGCAGTTGCACACCCTCAGACAAACGGACAGGTCGAAGCAGTTAATAAAGTTATAAAATACATTCTGAAAAAACGACTGGAAAAGGTCGGGGGCAAGTAGGTCGATGAACTTCCTATGGCTTTATGGGCTTACCGAACAACCCACAAGACCACGACCGGCCACACTCCATTCTCTCTCTCTTATGGTTCAGAAGTCGTTATTCCAGTCGAACTAGAAGTACCTTCTCATCGTGTGACATACTATGATCCGAAGACAAATGCTATATTACTTGCTGAATATCTCGATCTACTAGATGAGAAGCGTGAAGAGGCTGATTTGAGGGAAGCCGCACATCGAAGTCGAGTCGCCCGATTGTATAACGCCAAGGTCCGCCCGCGAACCTTTGAACTAGGCGATCTCGTCCTAAAAACAATTTATCCGGTTCCTTCGCATATGAAACCGACATGGGAAGGACCGTACGTTATTGAACGAAGGCTCGGAGATGGCACATTCAAATTATCGACCGTTGACGGTCTTACTTTGCCAAGAGCATGGAATAGCGAGAGTCTTTGCCGCTACTACACATAACATGCTATGTTTATCCATTTAGTTTATTTTCCATTTTGCAATTTTTTTCTGCATTTCGAAATTAGAATTTTTAATAAGGCAACTGACTTTGACATATTTTCTTATTTCAGCAATAAAATGCAATCTCTTCGAGCCAGAGCTGTGATTTACTTGAAATGCTTCATATGATCATCACTATGCATGGAGAGCTAAGTTTCACCATATGGTGGAATTTATTCAAATAGAGAGTGACTGTGATGCAACCGGTTACTCGCTAAGCGAAACCCGAGCTCGGGGACAAGCCATCACATCAAAGTCAAAAATAGATTGATACATGACAATCCCTCACTTAACTCCCGGCTCCTAGAGTGCGAACGGGAATATTAAAAATTCATCTATGAAGAGGGTGGATCCGTCCGCCTAACGACTTCGTCCGTATATGAACCAAGTTCGAGGAGGGTGGACCCGTCCATCTAACGACCTCACTTGTTAACTCAGGGTGGATGTGATCCGACCATCCATGATCCTGATACAACTCCGAACTCGCAGAGTGAGAGTCGGAGTATAAACATCAACTCCGGATTCCTAGAGTGCGAAACGAAGTATAAACAACAACTCCGAACTCGCAGAGTGCGAGTCGGAGTATAAACATCAACTCCGAATTCCCAGAGTGCGAAACGGAGTATAAACAACAACTCCGAACTCCTAGAGTGTGAGTCGGAGTATAAACATCAACTCCGAATTCCCAGAGTACGAAACGAAGTATAAACAACAACTCCGAACTCCCAGAGTGCGAGTCGGAGCATAAATATCAACTCCGGATTCCCAAAGTGCAAAACGGAGTATAAGCAACAACTCCGAACTCCCAGAGTGCGAGTCGGAGCATAAACATCAACTCCGGATTCCCAAAGTGCGAAACGGAGTATAAACAACAACTCCGAACTCCCAGAGTGCGAGTCGGAGAATAAACATCAACTCCGGATTCCCAGAGTGCGAAACGGAGTATAAACGACAACTCCGAACTCCCAGAGTGAGAGTCGGAGCATAAACATCAACTCCGGATTCCCAAAGCGCGAAACGGAGTATAAACAACAACTTCGAACTCCCGGAGTGCTAGTCGGAGCATAAACATCAACTCCGGATTCCCAGAGTGCGAAACGGAGTATAAACGACAACTCCAAACTCCCGGAGTGCGAGTCGAAGCATAAACATCAACCCCGAATTCCCAAAGTACAAAACGGAGTTTAAACATCAACTTTAAGTTCCCAGAGCGTGAATTGAAGTATAATATAAACTCTGAACTCCCAGAGTGTGAGTCAGAGTATAAAGGTCGATTCCAAGTCCCCAGGGCGTGGACGTATGATTTAAACTTAAGCCAGTGTGACCAACCGCCAGTAAACAAATGAGGATCCCTGTAGTGCGGAGATGACTGTCGACAATCAGACACGCGTGAATAAACCGCTCAATCTCCGCTTGTATCAAATATTCATTCAGTGGCACTAGACTCAACATGTTATAAGCGAGAATCAATCGCTGACTGATGTTCCACAACTCATCCACGAGACTAAGGGGCAGGACTTAAGCATCAACCATTGACTGAAGCGATGCGACGTCAAAATTCAACTCGCTTCCCGGTCGCAAACCATGTCCACAGTATCCGAACTTGGGGAACAAAAACAAACTTTATTTGGAAGCTGAAACTTCACAAGTGCACTTCATATATTGAAACACTTAGGCAAATACACAATGACAGAAAAGAAGTCAAAAAGAGAAGTTTCATTTCTATTATTGGTAAAAGAAGTTCATGTACAAGTTTGCAAAAAAAAAATTCCTACTAGCAGGGGCCGAACCCGCATCTATACACGGCCAACAAGATGAAAGTCAAAATACACCGAGTGAGCATGTCTAATATTTCTTCTTCATCGGCTTCCTTTTTGGTGTGGACCCGCTGGAGCCGCCACTACCTTTTCTCTTTGGGCCTTTGCCTGTCGGTGGACGGTCTCCAGGCGGGGGCATAATTTCAACATCCTCCTCCGAACTCGAATGAACGGGGATTCTTCCTGCCGGTGGAGTCGGAGGATAGGATCAAATGTGGAAGATGGAATGGCCACACTATTGTCGGAAAATGTACCGCTAGGCGATATCATTCTAAGCGGAGCTGTACCAAGTATCGCCGTCCTACCTCCAAAACTGCCACCATGTGCTGCGGCATCCATTTCAGCGGCGATTTGTGCCAATATTTCCTCTTCAGTAACCGCTCGAGCCTCGCTGGGAGCGTCAGTAGTTGGCATCGAAGAGCTTGTGGCAAGAACACCTCCGCCCATGAAAAATGGTAAGTCAGCTAAAGGATCGCCATGACGGCGAAAGAGTTCTTCCATCAACTGCTCATCAAATACAAGTGTGCTTCCCTGCGCAACGTCGAGTGGGGCAGTTGTAGTTACGGTGATCGCTTCGGTCACGATAGCCTCCTGCGTCTGATATGATTCTTGAGTAGCAGGAGGCATGGCCGGTGCGTTGTCAATCACTGGACAAAAATAAGAGAACTGTCAGAATTTAATTCAGATAAAGATTCCGACTTGAGGCAGATATGCAGAATGTTCAGAATACCTTCCTCAATTTGATTTGTGGGCGGCAGAACGGCTTCAGTAACTTGCGCTACTGCCGGAGACATCTGCGGGTGATCCGGATTATAGGCAGGAAATAGCTTGGGGATCAACTGCAGATAAGGATTCGGGCTGGGTTGACGCTGGAACTTCAAGACTCGTCTCATGATGTTCAAACCCCGAACCCTCTCCTACTTCGAAGTGCTGGGCGCCGAGTTTTTCCTTTTCATGTAGAATTATTGACTCGTGAAGAATCTTCCTTTCATCTTCATTCAGAATGCGATTCTCAAGTTCAAATTCATCCACAGACTCACCCAGATGCGCCTCCTTCTCTTCCTCAACAGTCGGCCCCAAGCATTGTAAAGATGTGCCGGATAATCATCGAGCCAGGCTAGACCCCTGTGTCTCAGCACGTTAGCATTGTAAACAACGAGAAGGTCTTCGATGTCAGCCTCTAGCCTAGACTTGGCCGACTTCACTTTCTCCTCGACCTCAGTCTCCACCTTGTGGACTTTAGCCACAACTGCATCCCTCTCACCCCTAAGCAGAACAGTTTGTTCGCACGCCTCCTGGGCCGCGTTGTTTGCATCATCCCTTTCCTTAGCCATGTCGGAAAATTTAGCCTTGAGCTCGTTAAGTTCTTTGACCGTCGCATCCTGCTCGGCGGTAACTGTGGTATTCCGATGACCCATCTCCTCCACCAAGGCAACATGTGTCTGCCTCAACCTCTCCATGGCCACATTCGCTTCGTCAGCCTTTTTGGTGGCCGCAATTTTAGATTTGCGAGAAGACTCGGCCTCAGCAGTGAGCACTTGAATGATCCGGTCCCTTTGAGCAAGTTCGGTCTCCATTTTCTCAAGTGCTTTGGCTCGCTCAAAAGCCACCTTAGAAGCTTTCTCTGCAGCCTTTACCCACTCTCTGTACTGGGTATAGATGTCATTAACGTTATCATGCATCGTGTTTTCTACCCCTGACGGAATTTTTTTTAAATGAGGCGGGAAGACATAGCCATCGAAGCAAATATTTGGAAAATCCTTCCTCATCTGAGCCAATTTAATAGCCCCTTCTCCTGTGGGCTCAGTAGGGACTTGCTCTGTAATTATAGAGGCCGTGATCTCAACTCTTTGGAGATGAGTTTCGGATCGAGAAGTGTGAGAAGATGGTCTGTGACGAGAAGGCTCTGGCGGGTGCGGAACAAGAACGGGAGGTGAAGATGGGAGTCTAAGAGGAGGAGAGCGTGATCTAGACCGATGTCTGTACTCTCTGTCCCTGTCACGCCCATACCTATCTTGGTTAGCGTACTCGCGATCGCGGTCTCTATCTAAGTCCCTCCTACGGGAATCGTAATAGGTAGAAGCCTTTCGGGCTGAGCGAATATTCCCGAGCATCGATCCTTTCCCAAACATATTACCTGAAAATGAGAAATGAAGGGAGAGTTAGTGATCTCTCAAGTTGGATGATTTATAGTTATGACTCATATAGTGCAGTGAAGTGTATGCATGTGCAACCCCCCGACCAACCGGAAATGTCGGCCGCACTCGTAGCAAGCAACCTGCTCAGTTCAAGAGCATTATCAAGCTCCTCTATCCCGGCGTCGTGTTGAAACGACACGTAATCCGGAATCGGAACATCAGCAAGCCCTTCAAAAGGATTCTCTACTGGCGGGGGAGGAGCCTCCGAAATTCTAATCCCCAGGACGGGCAAGGACATAACCACGGATTTTAATCTCACGGATTTAGAACGCTTGTGAGCAACTGCCTTGCCTTTTCTTCTTCCACCTGAGTCCTGGACATCGGAAGGAGGCCCAGCTTGGAGCTCGTTATCGGTGGGCATTCTCTTCGGATCAACTTCTTCGGCTATTATGACTCTGGGCGCTTTGCGCTTCACCCGTTTCTTTGAGACCACTCTAATTGTCCCTTCCAGCCGTATGCTTTGCCTCCGTTCAATCAGCCCGACAGTCCTCAAGTTTCTGTCGGTTAGAACCAAGTCGATATGCCTCTCTTCGCCCGGAACCGCTTGGAGGATCCGAACTAGCTCTCTAAAATATGCACCGTTAGGTCGAAAAATTACGGCTGTAAAAGAAGAGAAGTGTGTCAGTTTTGAAGTCGGTTATTATTATCTCGATAGTTCAAGAGAAAAATGGCAATGCTTACGTCTATCCAACCATCGCCTGGTAAATCCAGAGGGAACCGAACGTAGAACCATTCAATCTTAAAGTAACTTAGCCTTCCCCAGGAGCCCATTACAATGTGGCAGTTCCTGACCGCTTCCAAGAAGGTGAAAGAAGGGCTGTCTCAATGACTCTTAACGTTAAATAGATATCTAATCTCGATCGGCTTTGTTGGTCGAAAGAGAATCTCCATAAATAGAATAAAGGTGCTATTCAACAAAGCGTACCCATTGGGATGTTACTGGGATGGAGATATTCCAAGGAATGATAACATCTCCCTTATATATTGATTGAAAGGAGGGAGTGTCCCCACTGTGCAAGCATGACGGTTGAAAGCAGTAAACCCCTCCGGGGGATCATGTGGCCTATCATTTGGCCCAGGCAGTAACACGTCATCAAGCGACAAGCCGTGCCTCAAACAAATATGTCCCAGCATATCTTCGGAGATACCGAACGACATAGAATCTTGTTGACGACAAATGAACCGGGCACCTGGACGCTCGTCTGGAGCTGGGTCTATAACTTCGGCTTCAATGACCGGTATCTCGATGGTTGAAGGAATTGAACTCGGGAGTTCCTGCTGCTGTGAACTTGAGGGTTCCATGACTAACTAGCTTATGAAAAATCATTGTTAAATAGACAATAACGCTCGTGCATCCCCCAGTGTAAAGTGTGTGAGTGTGTTGTGCAGTGCAGTACTGTATATCACTTAAGAAGTTCTACAGAATTGGAGAAAGCATGTAAACGACGAGACTTCGAAATTCAGTCGGAATGACCATCATCGCTGACCGTCACCACTGTGCCATCCAGATGTTAGGAATCGATCCAAGTTAAGGTGTGTTAAAATTTTGTTAAATTGTAGTTCCATCGACGAGCTTCGAAAGGCAGTCAAGTATACAGTTCTACAGTCAAGTCCAGTTATGCAAAGCTGAAGCTCGTCGAAGTCAAGTATTTGGTAGTGTAAGATTTCGAATCCATCAGTGCTCAGATATAGGTCGATCACCTGAGATGCAAGTCGTGACAATCTGGAATACAGCTGCTCGTATCGATCAAAGGGGCCTATTTTCGCATCGACCAGGTTCAAATCGATACATTTCATATCGATCGTGTTCGACTCGATACGCTTCGTATCGATCACCTTCAAGTCAATACGTTTCGTATCGATCTGGGGAACGCATTCTGCATCGATCACAAGAGCCTTGTTTGCATCGATAATCATGTTCATCTACGTGCGAGTTCGACTCGGTCAAGAGACTGGAGATTTCGAATCGACCTGGAGTGGTCATTTCGCATCCATCAATTGAGTCGCCGTCATATCGATCCCTGGCACATAATTCGAATCGATCGAAAACCCTGGGTTTCGAATCCATCTGACGCAACCCCTTCGTATCGATCAACCTGCTCGAGACACTCATCGATACTGATCGACTTGATGCAATAACAAAGCCATCGATCGATACGAAGGCCTCCATCTCATCAGATTGATTCGAACTCCATTCTGTCCTTCCTCGACCTCGCACGTTATCTCCTTCCTCGAAGCAATGTTCGGACACAGATTCAAATGGAATGGCATGAGAATTTGGATCTCTTCGTGTTACGACTGGATTTGTTCAATTGATTACCTGATTTTGATAAATGGTTGAAGGAATTAAGGGTTTTGGTTTGATTCGAATTCAAGCAGTTTTCCTTTCTTAGAAGCGATACGAAGGCAAGGCACAACAGTAAAAAGTGAAAAGTGAAAAAATGGCTAAGTACAGAGTATTTATATGGGCTTAAAGGTGAATGGAATAAACGATTCGCCTCCCAATGGATTCAATCGGTTACAAAGCGCCACCACGGGATCGATTCGAACAAGCTATTCGACTCCATGGACTCGAGTCTAGATCGATGCGAAGCCCTTCTTCGTATCGATCATCTTCGACTCCATCCCCAGAGCATCGATACGAACGAACAGTTCGAATCCATTAGATCGCAGCTCCCAGAAGCCAATGCCTATCGATACGAATGACCGCTTCGTATCCATCAAACCCCACATCCATCGATTCGAAATGCTCATTTCGTATCCATCAATGCAATGAATATCGATGCAAAAGCAATGTTTTAACCTTCTACACCGATCCAGAAGAAGATCGCTATGAAGGAACAGTCAGAAACAACCATCGAGCGTTGTTACAACGAATTTCACGTCGATTCAGGAGAGAATCGATACGGAATTCAATACAAGATAAACTGACAACGACTTGCAAACGTCAACAAGAGTCAGATTAGCATATATGCATACATGTCGGACTAATATTCAATATTCCAGATTTACAGGAATTGGAAACTCGTTCGATAACAATTACAACAACAAACGGCTAATCACTAGTGTACAGCATCAGTACAGGGTACAGCAGTTGACAGTCAATAGTTTACATTATCAAGAAAAACAGTCGAAGATTACAGCTTTCATCGAAAAGACGACAACTTTTCAGAATAAAGATTGTAGCACTTCAAAGCACATCATGTTTCCACAAGACGTACTTTGGGGGGCAAATGTTATCCTGCCTTTTGGCAAGGCCGTGACACCAAGGAATTGACTAGTAGCCAATGACGGGGCCGTCCTAGAGATCGGTTATACACAGGCTCACTATGGATATCGACGAATTTTGTCCGAGTCCGGATCGAGCTAAAATTGATATGACATGACAAGCGAAGCTACGAGAACCAACGTTCCAAATTTCAAGTCAATCCGAGTTCGTATGCTCAAGTTACAATCAATGCAAAATTGAATAAAAAGAGCCTCTGTTCGACTCGCTCCACTTTGCATCCATCAGAGAGCCTCTGTTCGACTCGATCCGCTTCGCATCCATTAGAGAGTCTCTTTTCGACTCGCTCCGCTTCGCATCCATCAGAGAGCGCCTGTTCGACTCGCTCCGCTTCGCATCCATCAGAGAGCCACATTTCGACTCGATCATCCAATGTCCACTTCGTATCCACATAACAGAGCACAACCATCGATGCGAACTGCGCACCTTTAATCAATGCGAACAGAGTCACCATCATCGATACAAACGAACCACCTCCATCGATTCGAACAAGGCGTGCTACAGATCGATACGAAGGAACAAGCTATTGATCGATTCGAATTAGGCAACAGACTTCGATGCGAACAAGGAAAAGATCCACGATGACTCGGCCAACTCGTCACCTCCAGATTACGCACGCCCATCGATTCGAAGTGATCGAGTCGAACAGGACCGAGTCGAAATAAGGGAGTCGAACGAAACAGCTAACCAAAGATCCTAATTCATATCGATCATATCTCCTAATTTGCAAGTCCAAATGATATGAAATTTTCACAGAAGCCTACGTGCATGCTAAAGAATGTCGACGCAAAATTTCGACTCCATCGGACACAATCTTGATCGATACGAAATCCGTTTGTATCGCTCATGGATCAGACCGAAACTTTGCGGGCTTAGGCACGCGGGCCTAGTCACGTGCCAGAGAGGGTCTCCCGAGATCTGAGCAAAATATCAATCTCCTACACCTATAAATAGAGCCCAGGGCATACAGAAAAGGGGCTTCTTCTTCTTTGAATTCTCCAATGCCCAGACTCTGCCGGATCCATATCTAAACTCCCTTGCTGCTGCCAATAGGGAAATTCACTGCTGCAAATCATAATTATCTGATGTACTCACTGAATTCAATTGTAATCTTCAAAGAAGGATCAATAAAGCCATCAACTTCATAGTGGACGTAGGCAATACGCCGAACCACTTTAAATTCTTGTGTCTCCTTGCATTTTAATTATTTTCATATATGAAATTTGGAGTTTTTGTTAGATAATCCTCTTTTTCCATTTAATTTCTTCACTTTATCTCTTCAAAAACTTCCGAAGAGTGTTGTGCCCAATTTTGGTACAAACACAATCTATATAAATCTAATTTATAAATACCATTGAAGAAGATCAGGATAAGTCTCTCGAATCCTGTTTTCTGTCTTCCAAGTACAGTCTTTCTCGTTGTCGCTCCACTGAACCTTTACCACCTTGACTGTCTTAGTCCTCAATCTCTTCTCATCTCTTGCTACAACCCGAACTAGTTGTTTAACAAAAGTCAAATCAGGCTCTACTACCAAGTCCTCCAACTTTGTCTGAGGAATAGTAGCCTATGGATCATGCACATACTTGTGAAGATGAGCCACATGGAATACATTATGGACACCTGCCATACTGCTCGGCAACTCTACTCTGTAAGCAAGTTTTCCGATCCTTTCTGAAATATGGAATGGTCCAACATATCTTGGGGCCAACTTTCCCGACTTTCCAAACCGTACCACACCCTTCATTGGTGATACTTTAATGAAAACCCTTTGTCTCCCACTGAGAATTCTAGGTTTTTACGCCTCTTATCTGTGTAACTCTTCTGCCTAGATTGAGCTTCCTTCATCCATCCTCAGATTAATTCAATATTTTCTGACGCCTCTCTAACCAAATCCGCACCTAAGACCAACCTGTCTCTAGTCTCTAACCAGCATGCCGACGATTTGCATGGCCTTCCTTACAAAGCTTCAAAAGGCGCTATTCCTATATTAGTCTGATAACTATTATTATAGGAAAACTTAATCAAATGTAGGTGGTCCTCCTAAGATCCACCAAAGTCCAATATACAAGCTCTTAACAGGTCCTCAAGTATCTTGTTGACTCTCTTTGCCTGCCCATCTCTCTGTGGGTGATAAGCTATACTCATCTTGAGCTTGGTACTTAATACCTCTTGTAGTCTCCTCCAAAATTCGCTAGTGAATAATGCATCCCTGTCGCTGACTATGATACAAGAAATCCCATGAAGTCTAACTATGTTCTTCATCAACAACTTTGCCAAAATAGTTGCCATTCTGGTCGACTTTACTGGAATGAAATGAGCACTCTTGGTCAACCTATCTACAATAAGCCATAAACTCTCATTTCCTCTCCTTGACCTTTGCAACCCATCTATAAAATCCATGGATATCGAATCCCATTTCCAAAATGGAATATCTAAAGGCTAAAGTAACCTACTTTGCTTCTGATGTTCGGCTTTTACTTGTTGATAGTTCCCACACTGCCTAACACACAAGCCAACATCCCGCTTCATGCCTTCCTGATAGAAGCTCTTCTTCATATCTTGATACATCTCGGTCCCTCCAGGATAAACCGTAAACTTGGATTGATGACATTCCTCAAGAACTTCTCTTCTCAAGTTCTCCACATATGGAACACATAACCGTCTCTTCTTTCTCAACCGTCCTCTCTGGTCAAGACAAAAATCTTTCAAATCATCGATCTCAGTTCCAACTTCAAGCCTTCTGATCCTCTCAGCTAATAATGGATCCTCCTTCTATTTAGAAGCAGTTCGCTCGATCAATACTGGTCGAACTTCTAAACAGGACAACATGGCAGTACTCTGACTAGAACTAGCAGTCGATCTTAACTGCACACCACAACTGGTCAAAGCTTCTAGATCTTTCCACTCCACTAACATAGCCAACACCATATTCTGATGTCTTCTGCTGAGAGCATCCGCTACTTTATTACCTTAGAAAACCTTGGGAAAACCTTCCTCTAAAATCTTTCGAAAACCTTGGGTTATACTTTACAAAACAAGGGTAACCACATAAGTCGAAAGCTTCCCTCCGAAATCATCGGAGAAATGACTAATTTTTAATACAGGTAAACTTTTCGACTGGGTCAGAAGGTTCAAGTAAAACCTTTATAAAACAGTGGAAACCCTTCGGCGACACTTGAAGGTTTCAAAACAAAGTAAATGCGGTAGCAGCTACAACCTGTTAACTAAGTCGGAAGGTTTAAAGTCTTTTCTTTAAACAATTTGATCCGACCGAAAGTGACCAAGTCGAAAGCTCAAATTCAAAAGCAAAGCAAGCGAAAGCTTTTCACTTATAAAATAATTAAATTCCAAACTTTCGGCCTCAACCTTTCGGCTTAGAACCTTTCGTCTATATTCAATTCATTACGTACCAATTTCTTGATACCTTATGCATTGAACTTTGACCTTATCGAAAGCTAACCCTTCGACTGGGACAAAAGGTCTGGGGCGGAAGTTATACAGCCATGTGGGTTGGAACATAGAAAAAGAGTGATTATTATTTTCGAACTAAAAAGGAAACTTTTCAACTAACCTACCTTTGTTTGTCAAATTATCATTGGTCAATAAAATGCTTTTCAAAAATGTGCTGTCGTAGTTACCAAAATTTATAAATCCTTTTATTTTGCAAAATGCCCATTCTCCTTTAAAAATATATAAAACATCTAAGTCCCATACCTTAAATAATTTTATATATTTACCCCTCAAATGACTTAGGAAAATTTTGGAATAATCCTATAAAATCTATTTTAGTATATTGCCTAACATACTAAAATCTCAAACCCAAATAATTATTATTTTAGCCAAAAATAATTTATAACCCAATAAATAATTTCCTTCATCTCTGTTGGTGACATTCTGCTATGTAGTCTACTGACAGGTTCAGCTCCCGATACAAGGTCTATCCGAAACTCTACAGCTCATTTCAGTGGTAATCCAGTGACCAGCTCAAATACATCTACCAATTCTCTTGCTACACGTACCTGACTAAGGTCATCTCCCACCACCAAGGCACTTAGCAAAGAACCAACACTTGTACTGGAATTCTCCACTGAGAAAATGATTCGGTTATGACTATCTCGGTGCCTCAATGATAACTCCCGATCCTAGCAAAATATCCTAGCCTCATACTTACCCAACCAATCCATACCCAAAATGATCCCGAAATCTGTGAATTAAAAAACATACAAACTGCATGCAAACTTATGACCTAACAAATCAAGTTCTAACTGGTCACATCTCATCAAGAATTGCATGCACTCCTATTGGATTTGCGGCCCTTAAGGAAGTAAGAAGGTATGTGGGTTCTATACATAACCTATCAACCAGATACTGTGATATAAATGAGTGTGATACACCAGTATCAAAAAGTACTCTAACTGGTATACTGTGAATCAAAAGCGTACTTTCCATCACAGCTTTCTCTTTCTCTGCGGCATTAGGTCTGGAAGAAGATGGTAATCTAATAGTAAACACCTTCACTCTATCTGCCCGAACTGGCTTTGGACACTGGTTCTTATAATGCCCAATTTGGTTACAGTTGTAGCATTTGACATTCTTCTTCTCCACAGGCTTCTTTCCTTTACCAGTTCTGCACTCGTGGGCATAATGGCCTTTCTTATCACACTTATAACACACTAAATCAGCCTTCGATTTCTTGGCACCATCCCCTTTCTAGGCACCTTTCCTCTTGAAGAATTTACCTTTCTTTCCCAGAAGACCCTGGAACTCAAATGGTTTCTCCCTAATAGATACAGCAAGCATCTCCTCATGGTGAATGGCCATCTCCACCACTACATGAGAAGGCTCCATAATATGAGTCATGGCCATTCTGCCAAGCTCTGGCCTTAATCCTCTAATATATCTTTCATTCCTTCTGACATCAGTGTCAACCAAAGCATAACCATACCGGGATAGCTCATCAAAGTTAGCAGCATACTCGATCACAGACATTTGCCCTTGGACAAGATCCATAAACTTCCTTATCAACACCGATTTTGCAACCTCAGACAAGAACCTCTGCTCAAACCTCCTCCAAAAGTCGGTCCAAGTCAACTCTTCTTTTGGTACTCCCGCCTTCACGCTGTTCCACCAACATTCCCAGTAGCTCCTGCTTGCCACACATTGGCCAACAGCTGATACACCATTTCTACGTCTATTGGCGGATTTCCAGCACCATCATTGGCCTCAACATTTTGGTTAGCATTGGCTCGTCGACCTTGGTTTCTCCGAGTATTAGGTCGACCATTTCCATTAGTTGTGGTGCTTCCTCCACCTAGATTTCCACTTCCGTTTCCTACCTCCATATCTTTTTCTCGTATATCCGCCTACTAGCCTTAGTAAGATACAAAAGAATGTTCTAAGAGATAGGGGAATACGTACCTAGATATATACCTAAATATCAAATATAAGTACGTTACTATAGCGTTAACCCAAAACCCCGATCATATTTTTAAATTCATTGGATTATGTTTGAAAAAGCTTTTAGATTTAAGTTTTCTTTTAAAGTTTCATAAATCTATGCTCTATTACCAACTTGAAACATCCCTCTACTTGGAGGCCCAAAACTAAGGGCTACGGATGCTGTAGTCATCCATAGTTATTAACCTTCAGCGACCAAATACGGCGGTGCTAGGTACATTGATAAAAAGATTACAAGAATATGGAAAATTTTAACAATTCAAAATTATATTTCACATTTAAATCAAAACATTTCATGTTCATTACATAATTCCAAAACGTTAACCACGTTCAGCAAATTATAATTATTACACATACGCCAAGAGAGACATATGAAGATGCCCCTTTGGTTGATCAGAGTATATAGGAAGGCTAATAAATTTGTCTTTACATCCAAATACACAGCGGAAAAGAAAACTCTAAATAATTATTTGCCTCCTGCACGCCTCCGGAAGCTTTATTCGTCTAAGAAAAACATGAAAACCCTAAACCTCAAACTACTCAATATCAATTGAGTACCTGGGAGTTTAAGGGGAAAACAAAAACTTCGAGTCAGACATAAAGCTTGGTATGAATAATAGTCTATCATCTCAAAACAAATGGATATCTAGTGAGACCACACCGCTTAGCGGAATGGTTTTTCCCCTTACAAGTATCCTAAAATCTTTATAAAACCATATTCTGTGCTCCTGCATCCACAATGGTTAAGAACATAGTATTTCAATACATTATGATGATATACAAAATTAGCAAATCAAATCTGGATTACTCATCCCCATTCATTCTAACTATCTGTCTTAATTATAGTTTCTAGGATTACTATTAACCTAATAGTTTTCATGGGTTAACTAATAACCAGTTAAACATTTAAGGACTCCATGTCCAATTACATAGTTTTCATGGGCTTACTATGAACATGTCTATCTGACATTTTAATTTACACGTAGTTTTCATGGGCTACCTATGAACCTATCAATCTGACATTTCCATTTACACATAGTTTTCATGGGCTATCTATGAACCTGTCTATCTGACATTTCCTTTTACACACAGTTTTCATGGGCTAACTATGAACCTGTCTATTTGACATCTTATTTTATACATTGTTTTCATGGGCTAACTATTAACCTATTGGCCCCTGCCAATATCATATGGTTTTCATGGGCTTACTGGAAACCTATTGGCGCCTGCCAATATCATACTATTTTCATGGGCTTACTAGAAACCTATCGGCCCCTGCCAATATCGGTCCTTTAAATTTTCGCATCCTATATTCTGGTCTTCCTGACCTTCTGGATGCAACTTTAATCATTCAGGAGTTTGTACATTTTAAATTCACTACTGGGTTAACCTAACTGGTTCTTCTACCCTTTTTTCCCAAAATACAATTATGGGTTCATTATAAAGTGAATATATTCATATTAGAAGAAGCAATGTAACAACATCGCAATACCACTCCCGTGGGTTTAATTTATCAAACATAGATTCTTCTCAAACCATTATAAAACTCCTTTAATATATCCATGGTTTTTCCTTTAAAAATAGAATTTCGGTCATAAAACCTTTCGATACCTTCGAAACCTAGCTTTCGACTTCATCAGGTAACCTCCTTCGAAAGCTCTTAAAAACATTAGGCTCCCGCTTTATAATACTTTAAATTTAATCTTTTGAAAATATAAAACTTGGTCAAAAGAAAACAATTTTACAACCCCTTTGAAAGTATCTCCTTCGAAGGCAAAGAATACCAAGCAAACATATTCGAAGGTGAAAAAACAACCCCTTTCGGAAATATAAAACTTTTTTTAGCCATAACTTTTTATAGGCGTAGAATTAAGGTCTCTAACCTATTCCATTGTGTTCAAATGATGCTTTCCCTTTCCGTAGAGTGGTCATAATAGAAAAATGGGCATACGGTTAGAAGGTTATACCTATTTGAAGTTTTACAAACAAAGCTGGGAAAAAACGGCTAGAAAAGGGCTTTCGTAGCCTTTACAACTGCTAAAATGTTGCTTTCGGCAAGATCGAAGGGTTGCTTTGGGTAAGGCCGAAGGGTTCACTAAAAACGCCGTGGAAAGCTGCGGAAAGCTGCAGAAATACTGCGGAAGGTTTTACGACGAAGGGTTTAGGTTTAATGACGAAGGGTTCATAAAAAACGCTGCAGAAAGCTGCAGAAATGCTGCGGAAGGTTCTATGACGAAAGGTTTAGGTTTAATAATGAAAGGTTCATCAAAAATGCTGCAGAAAGCTAAAGAAATGTCGCGGAAGCTTCTATGACGAAAGGTTTAGGTTTTATGACGAAAGGTTCATCGGAAACGTTGCAGAAAGCTGCAGAAATGCTGCGGAAGATTTTATGGCGAAGGGTTTTGGTTTTATGACGAAAGGTTCATCAAAAACGCTGCAGAAATGCCGTCGAAGGTTTTATGATGAAGGGTTTAGGTTCTAAGGTGGAAGTTCCAGTGGCAGAGTCGTAAATAACTCAAAAACTACCACACTTATGCTTTGTCTAATTCCTATTAGTTTTAAGGACAAACTTTATCAATTTTTTGTCAAATTTCTATTGGTTAAAGACAAACATTATCAATTCTTTATCAAATTTCTATTGGTTAAAGACATCTTTGCAGAAAAGCTGCTGCAGATCAGAATTATTATTTTAGAAATTATTTTCAGAATAAATAATTATATTAATATTTTAATATAATAATTAAGCCTTTTTAGCTTAGAAAATTCATAATAAATCGAAATCACTTGGGAAAAATCTCAAAAATTCAAAAAAAAAATCTGAAATAACATTTTCTTCATCATATAGAAATTTCGGGGCAGAATTCATTATTTATTATTTTTAATAATTAAAATCCAAAATAAATGCCTTTTTCGCCTTAGGAAATTCATAAAATATTCATATTAACTCCGAAAATTATTAAATTAAGAACCCATCTACAAAATTACTTATACAACATGTCCAAAAATTAAATCGTTTGGAGGTCGTTTGCTAAGGTTTTTACTCTAAAACCCATTATTTTAATTTCATAAATATCCTAATAAATCACCATAAATCATTATTCTATCTGATCAATGATTATTAGATCCAAACATGATCAACACAACAAAATACATTCGGTTGCTATCTATAACTGAACCAAAACAAGTAAAAATTAGATGATTACACTATTATTCACCTTGCTTGAGATAAGGAGATTAGAGATTGTTTGAGATTGATTTTCTTCTAGCTTGAATCCTAAGCTTTTAGTTGATTTTCTCTTCTCTTCTAATGGTCGGCCTTGCTTCTCATGGCTGCTATTGTTTTTATTTGAGAATAATGAACATGTAAGACTAAGAAGGATGGTATAAGGGTGGAAAATATGGGCGGCTATTTACCCTAATGCCCTTGTGTTTAATTTCCTAATCATTTATTTATGTTCATTAGATAAGCACAGCCACCTAGTTTATTAATCAACCTCAATCCCCTTACCTACATTATTCTATTTAATTTAACTAATTAAATCTTCTGAATATTGTCAATAAAATTAGGGGTGTTACACGCTCTTTTTAATAGTGGTGCAGCTCTCTAATTTTTTAAAAGATGCTAGAACAGAGGCACTCCGATCGAGACGGTTATACTTTTCAGAGAGGATGTTATGCTCCTTTATCTGTTTGTCTAACTCCCTATATAACTTGTTAATTTTCGCTTATTTTATTTCATGTTTTGTTCTATAGGGAAGTTGAGACTTCCTCCTTATCTAAAATGAATGATTTTACACTAATTATTATCTTCGAAGAGAAAAATATTTAAATAGGGAATTCCATACTTGGGAAACTGGAACAGAAGCCTGGGGGCCTGCTCTTTCTGTTTCGGATCCTCAGTTTTAACAGGAGTAGGCTCACCTTCTAGAGCAGTAGAAGGCCCGGGGGATGCAGGTGGAACATCCTTTTGAGGGGATGTCTCTTTTTTAAGAAATTCAGCGTGATTTCCACCGTCCTTTCCTAAAACTCCAGAAGGACCCCCTTTGTGACCATAAAGACCTTGGCCTCCAGCAAGGTCATCATCATCATCACCACCATCGTTATCATCATTAATGCCATCGCCGTCATCATTATCTTTTTCCTCGATGTCACATCCTTGTCACGCTCCTCCTCATAGTCTGATTCGATTTCAAAGGAGAGGAAATCAAAAGAAAACTTCAGCAACATTAATTTCCTCTTCGTCCTCGAGTTCAATACCCTGCTTCATCTGATTGATTTTTCCCATTACTCTTTCGGCTAGGGTAGGATCAAGGGAAGGAGAGCTAAAGTCAGAGCAATTCTTGTAGTTGTCGATGTAGCAAGCATAAGGGCATCTTCATAGTTCTTCCACATCATCTGCCCTAAGTTGACATCGATAAACTGGTACACTTGCTGCTTGATGTTAGTAAGGGTATGGACAACAAGTTTAAACGAAGCTCTGGCATTCTTGAATTTATCTTTCAAAGAGACGTTCTTCGTAACCAGGCAACCTTCTCATCTTCTGAATCCTTCAAAGTGAGCTTAATAGCAAACTTCTCATCGGCAACAAGTTGACGAGCACACCTTTCTGCCTATAGATAAGACTCAACTCGAGTAAGAGAGACCTTTACTCGTTCTAATTTCGTGAGGTGTCATTCTTAGCAGCAGAAAGTGAAGACACTTGGTCATTGAGCTTAAAATTTTCCTCTTGAAGCTTGGAGGATTCGGCGGAAGACTTTGGAACATGTTCGTTCAAAGCTAACTAGCCCTTTGAGATCGAAAAGAAAAATATAACACAAGTTAGTGATTTAGGAAAAAACCAATGATAATAAGGATAGTTAAAGAGGAACTTACCAGAAGTTGCTGCTCCACAGGAGAGCGATAATTTCCAACCAAATCTGGAGTGAAAGTGGGCGGGCAAGAAGAAGTAAAAGATTCGGAATGCAAAATGAGCTCAATCATCTCATCAAAATCTGTAGATGGAGGAGTAGAAGATGATGGCTTAGAAGGAATTTGTTTCACGGAAGGAGATGACAATAAAGCCAGCTGCATCTGCTCAAGTTCAGTTGGGGAATCAGAGATAGAGATGCGTGAAAAAGGGTCAGGAATAGGCGGAGTTTGCTTTGGTTTAATTTTGGCGGTTTCAACAACAGGGCTCTTCGGAACTTGTTTAGAAGATAAGCGTTCCTCCTCTTCCTCCACTTCTATAATTTTAGCATGTTTCTTCAGAGGCACATCTGAGGAAGATTCCATTAGCTTCCTTTTGAAAGTTTGCTTGGACTTTGCAAAAGAGGCAATAATTGATGTCACTCCAGAAGTTGGTGGAGGAGGGGCAGCACCGCTAGCAGACACTGCGACTTGAGAAGAAGCTAAAACAAATTCAGCAGATTAAAAGTCAGCCAAAATAATTCAAAGAATAGCAGGGACAAAAAGCCAATACAAAACCAATAACGTACCAAGATGGTTTGCACGAATTGGAGACATTGGAGAGAAGTGTTCAACATCTCCCAGGGAGAGAAAGCATTTGCCGCGTGAAGTTTGCTGGATAGAGGGAGGAGTTCCTAAGATTCTCCATCCCACTGGTAGAAGAGAGTGCTTTCTTAAATTTGAGGGAGTTAGAAGCGTCAGTCTGCTCTCAATTTGCCTTAAAGCCACAATTAGAGAACCAACTGTTCTCTTATCGACATCATTAAGCTTTTTGATAGGGACACCTGACAAAGCAAGAGATTAGTTAGCAGAAAACATTGAGTAAGGGAAAAAAACACAAGTCAAGACTTACGGGGAGAAGCAAAAGTCCCGCAAATATTGGCAAAGCATTTGACGAAGAAGAGTTGGTTCCCCCAGTCCCTGAATTTGTTGACCCCATCTGATACTAACTTCTTCTGGGGGTTAGCTCTGTATATTTGGTTGTTGAGATTGCTCAGCTTTACGAACTTAGTTAAGAAGTTTAGCACTTCAACGTTAAGAGAAGGGAGCCCGGATTCCAGTGCCATCATCTCTAGAGATAGGAGATGAGTGTAGACGTTAGGAGACAACTGGATTGGGACAATTCCAGCATGATATAGATATGAAGATAAGAACTTTGGGAAGGGTAAGAATCCGCCATGCCATATGTGAATGGCAGTATAAGCAAAATACCCTTCAGGAGGGTTGTCAAAGGTGTTAGTTTCCTGAGGGGGAATAGCTTCAATTCCGGTGATGCCAAAATCATTGAGGATGGCGTTAACTTCATTTTGGGATACACTGGAAGAATGCTTGGAAATGGCTTCAGCTTTCTTTGGAGAACTTATAATTCTGCCAGGTGAAAACGTTCTAGTTAAAATCCTTGGTGATTTATGAGTTTAGAATAATTCCAAGAATTAGACAAAGAAACCTACCTAGATAATCTAAACATGAAAACAAATATGAAAATTCAAGATTGTGCAAATAGATTAAGTAAAAAAAAAACACTAGGCTTCCGAGAAGGTCGATAGGAAAAGAGCATCATCATTTCACAAACGTGTCTCGATATTGACAGCCTAGATAAAAGTGTTCCTTAAGCTATCGACAAAATCGAAAGTTTAAAACATAATATTTATTCATACATTACTTCTCAACAATGTCGAAGGCTCTACAAGAACCTAATTGCTAAAAAAGATGGAAACGATTAACTCAAATACTAAAGCAAAAATGTGCACTACAAACATTTCATAGGCCAACCAACAAGAACCTTCGACACTGTCAAAACCAATAACTTAGGTTTCCCGAGTAAAATAATAAGGTTGTCGAAACCTAACTTACCCATTGAAGTCGAAAGGTTCTAAGTTAAACACATATGCACTTAGGGTGTTTCGACAAAGATGGACAGAAACAACTCTAGGAGGGTTTCGACTGAGAAGGTAAAGGTGGTGTCGAAGGGGTTGGAGGGATTTGGTATTTCCAAAAATCAACTAAGGAAAATGGGTTGCAATCGAGACAAAAGGTTTCGATTAAGTTGAAATGTTTTGCTATCGAAGGAGTTCCTACTCCCTATCTAATAGCATAACCTTTCGACAAAGATGATATAATTGGCATTACAACACCTTTCGACACCATCAAAAGGGGCTAAGGAAGCAAACCCTATGTTGCCGCTTCAATCCCCATCGAAGGGGTAGAAAAGTCATTTTGTAGTGCCAAATTTTTCATCCGAACTCGTGAAACTTCCGGGTAAAGGAATCATGTTTTTTTTAACCACCAAACACGATTGCAAATACAAGTTTCAAAAATTTCTTAATGAATAAGAAAACCCAAATCTATTAAGGAAATGAATTCGAACCAAAATCAAATTGTCTCAATTTCAAAAGTATGAAAATACTTAACAAATCGGAATCCAGATTGATTAAAAACAGAAAATTTTGGAATAGAAACCCAGACCCAATAAGAAAATGGGTTCCAGAATTAACCACTATCAGTTTCATACTCATAAACAAAAAATAATTCTAAAAATTCCTGGACCAGGATTAGAAAATGTTTTTCAGTAATCGATCGGAATTAACTTTCATAAAAATTAAGATTCGAATACTTCAAAAACGTGAATTTCAATTTGAAAATCTGGAAGGGTAAAATTCGATCGAAGTTAATTAAATAGAGTTAAATTTAAAACTTGTGAATTGGATTGGTTGGTTGTTTTGATTTCTGAAAGGAAGATGGAAGTTTGAGAATGGTTGGAACTATTTTACTTGTGTATTGAATTTTAATACAGAAAGATAAAAAGAGGAAGAATAAGAAATACGTGTTATATAAGAAAAGTCTCCCAAAGTTATCGGCCATTAGATCAGATTTGAATGGACGGCCCATATCTACGCGGGAGGCCAAGAGGTGGGAAATTTCTAGTTTTGGCAAAGATGACTTGGAAAGTCAAGAGCATCCCTTCGCAAGTGTGGGGGCAAATGTTACTCCAAAAATTCATCTTTCGACCAAGTGGACACTGTTATCCCGCCTTTTGGCAAGACCGTGACACCAAGAAATTGACTAGTAACCAATGACGGTCCATCCTAGAGATCAGCTATACACGGGCTCACTACGGATATCGATGAATTTTGTCCGAGTCCGGATCGAGCCAAAATTGGTAAGACGTGACAAGCTAAGCCATGAGAACAAACGTTCCAAGTTTCAAGTCAATCCGAGTTCATATGCTCAAGTTATGATGGATGCAAGTTGAAGGGAAAGGCCATGTTTTCGTATCCATCAGTGAGCCCCATTTCGTATCCATCATGGAAACCACTATTCGAATCCATCTGGGCAGAGCAATTCGTATCCATCAGGTTACCTTACTTCGTATCCATCAAAAGACTCTGGTTCGCATCGATTGACTTCGTGTCCATTAAGGAGCTATGTAGCTCGTATCCATCGATATAACTGTTGTTCGAATCCATAGCTGATGACTGCTTCGTATCCATCGAGTCAACAGGCCTAGGCGACGTGTCAAATCCGATACGAACAAGGCGAGATTTATGGAGTCGACACGGTCAACTAGGAGCAAAAGGCGGATCGATGCGAGGAGTGCGCGCCACGTCGCCGCGTTATCACGTGCAACCATCGATTCGAAGGCATGGATTCGAAGTGATGGACTCGAAGCAAGCAGCCAACTGAAAAACTTCAACTCGTATCGATCATATCTCGAGATCTACAAGTCCAAATGCTATGAAATTTGGACAGGAGCTAACTGACAACCTAAGGAATGTCCATGCCAAATTTCAGCTCAATCGGAGAAAATCTTGATCGATTCGAAGCAAGGGTCGAGTCGATCCCAAAGTGGGCCCGGATTTCCAAAGAGCGGGCATGTGGGCCCCCTCACGTGCCAGAACCGGTCTCCCCTCAATTTAGGCGAAATATCAGCCTCCTACACCTATAAATAGGACCCTTGGTCATTCAGAAAAGGGGATCTGGATTCTGAAGCGCCCAGACTCTGCCGAATCGAGATCTGCATCTTATTCTTACTGTTGAATTCGAATTCCAATCTGTAATTCACTATTGTTCGTTGTAATTTCTTGTAATCATTGAAAGAGAATCAATAAAATCATCAAAACTTCATAGTGGACGTAGGCAGCACGCCGAACCACTCTAAATTGCTTGTCTTTGCATTTTACGTTTCTGCTTGTTGGAGTTTTTGTTAGATAATCTCTGTTTTACATTTAAGTTCTTCATTTTATCTCTTCAAATAACTCCCGAAGAGTGTTGTGCCCATTTTTGGTACAAACACTTTGGTGTTTTCACTGAGAAAAAACCAAGTTTTTTCTCCTGCTCGTTGGATCTACTACCGTCGTTGGATTGCAAAAATCTAAGGAGGAGATCTAGATCTTCCATTTAGTGGTTTGTTCTATTCTATTCAGATTGCTCCTGATCTAAGAGGAACTACATTCATCATAGATTCAATACCCATATTTTCGAATCCAGAAAAAGTGCAATTTTTCGTATCCATGAAAGTATGGTGATTTTCATATCGATGTCTTCGAATCCATGAAAGTATGGTGATTTTCGTATCCATGTCTTCGAACCCATCTGGACCGAGTGTTTGTATCCATAAGCATAGCCTCACTTCGAATCCATTGTCTTCGTATCGATCAGAGACACAAGACCCTCGCATCCATCTACTTCGAATCCATCAGGGCGCGCTTCTTCGTATCCATCACGATGTGCTTCTTCGTATCCATCAGGGTGCGCTGCTTCGTATCCATCAGGGTGCACCACTTCGTATCCACCAGGGTGCGCTACTTCGTATCCATCCATTCACACCCAATTCGTATCGATACTCAACTGCAATTCGAATCGATCCAATTGTGTCCAACTCGTATCGATACGAAATTTTAAAAAAAAAAAAATTTCGGGTACGACCCAGATTTCCCCCGAACCCTAGCCGCAGCGCAGGGCACCCGCATTGTCGATTCAATCACCATTTTAATGAAGGGACATTCCATCCACGCTTCTGATTGTTCCATGACTGAACAAGACATAGGAGATCACAACAACAAATTTTGAGTTGCAATCAAGGAATGGGTAAAGAAATACTACTCAACCGTACTCCCAAAGGCTGGAGAACCTAGTTAGTATGCCAAGAACTGGGGTTGATTAATATATCATGCTTTTAAGGTGGAATGCAACTTCCTCCAATTGACCAGCCTTCAAACTCTTGAGTTGACAACTATGGTACGACGGCTAATATGATGACTCCCCTACACTGTCTACTCTACCGACTCAAAGCATAGCTGGTCACCGCTGAACCATCTTCGAATGCCCGCATCTTAATCATTCTACGTCCACATGACTAAAAGCATGGCATGCAACCTCAAGAAGACTTCCTTAATACCCTATATAGGTCCCCTATCTGGATGAAAGTTTGGGATAAACACCAATCTATTGGCCCATTTTAACCAACTCATCATCCGATCGGTATCACCAAACCATTCGAACATTGGGCAAGCATGCATACATCATTCACCAGTGTTACAAGACCCCTTGGCAATAAAATGGGCCTGATCATAATGTCGATTGGAGAACCTTTCCTAGTCGAGACCTATTTGTTGAAACCATCCTACATGCAGAACTTCCAGTGAGAATTCAACATGTTAACTATGTCGGTGCGTTATGGAAATGAAACCCCCGACACTACCTTATGAAGTGGGAATGGCACGTGGATTTCTCCAAGGGCGATGAATGCCATCAAATGTAGCTGTCTTCCCCCATTCCTCAAAGAACATCGTCAATCGTGGTTAGACATACCAGATCTACTTCTTATATTGTTGAAGTGAATGAAGAAGCTAGCAGCCAACGAATTTATCCAGAGCCTGCAGCCAGCTGCTGCCGATACCCATAAATGAATTCATCACCGGCGCTTATTTCCAGACTTTGACAAGAGAACTGGTAGACCGCCGCCGACAACTACACCAACATGTCCAGGCCAATATTGAGTTGATGCATCAAATGAAGGATCAACTTGGCGAGATAAGGAGGAAACCTACTCCATAATCTAGATCGGAAAACTCCTCTTCTTTAGATGGCTACCATGGATGCCAACGCCATAAAGCCACTCCAGAAAGGATAACTCTAACAATATGTTCAAGCCCCATAAAATGAAGGACCGGGAACATCCGACCCATATCGATCAAGGACTTTGATCAAATTGAACCATTTGCGTTAGACTTCCAATTGAGAAGGGCGGGATTGAAGTGCAATAGCGAGCATACGACGCTGCCTCACTTATCAATGAGATTTGACCTGATCTCTTTTGAATTATTTGTAATTCAATTTCATTTACGTTGCGACATATGACTTACTTGAATTAAACTACTTGCAAATGATGCAGGTAACCGAGTACTTAAGATTGGGTGCAAAACAACCTCCGCGGACCATGATCAAATCATTGAGGTATCATCGTGATGAGCATGATTCGACCACTCATCGGCTACTATGTGCCTCTGACTGGGGGCAAGGCATCAAAGCGGAAGAGACCGACAAGGTCAGGACTTTAGTACAAAGTGGATGCAACCGACCATCCACTCATCTGCCTACGCAATTTAATTAAGAGATGTAAGAAAGACTTGGAGTTATATGTCCCAACAAAGCACTCTCCATCTCGTACTTGTGCCAAAATACTTGTGCTTCTTCTGATGTCCGATAAAATCAGAATCACACAAAGGGTGGATGCAACATCACCATCCATGCATCCAATCCTACATTAGACACTTGGGGTTATTTGAGAACACATGTTTAAAGTGGATATGATTTGGCCGTTCACTCCCCAATTTGCATCTGTGAATAGGCAAAACAATCATGCCTTAAACCGACTTCATCAGGGTCCAACCCTCAATTCAAAGTCATCAACGATTGACTGTCTACTCACTAATCATCATGAGCTGTTATTTCAACTCTCTTCCTTAGCTCGATCGAAAGAACGCAAAGTATAAGTTGGATGTAAATCGACTGTCTGCTCTCCATTACTTGCACCCGACTTAAGGGAAAATATACAACTCAAAGTGGATGTAGTTCGACCATTCTTTCCTATGCTCGAGCACAAAGCTTGCCAGAACACTAATCTTACTCCTTAGGCTTGGCAAAAGTGGACTCCAAATGAACATGGACGCGATCCAACCGTCCATAAACTAAATCTCATCCTCCATCGAGGGCAGATAAATGGAAAGTGCCCGGGAACCCATTGATCAATCGCTAAGTGAAACCCCGAGCTCGGGGGCAAGACATCACATCAAGGCCAAAAATGGAGAGATACACGACAATCCCTCAAATAACTCCGTATTCCCAGAGTGCGAAGCGGAGTATAAACATTCAAACTCCAGACTCCGAGAGCGCGAGCTGGAGTATAAACATTAATCAACTCCGTACTCCCAGAGTGCGAGGCGGAGTATAAACATTCACCAACTCCGTACTCCCAGAGTGCGAGGCGGAGTATATTCATTCATTAACTCCGTATTCCCAGAGTGCGAAGCGGAGTATAAACATTCAAACTCCAGCTTCCGAGAGCGCGAACTGGAGTATAAACATTAACTAACTCCGGATTCCGAGAGCGCGAACCGGAGTATAAACATCAACAAACTCCAGCTTCCGAGAGCGCGAACTGGAGTATAAACATTAACTAACTCCGGATTCCGAGAGCGCGAACCAGAGTATAAACATCAACAAACTCCAGCTTCCGAGAGCGCGAACTGGAGTATAAACATTATCTAACTCCGGATTCCGAGAGCGCGAACCAGAGTATAAACATCAACAAACTCCAGCTTTCGAGAGCGCGAACTGGAGTATAAACATTAAACTAACTCCGGACTCCGAGAGCTCGAGCCGAAGTATAAACTACAGCCAACTACGGCCTCGAGGAGGGTGGACCCGTCCACCTAACAACTTCGACTGCATCTCAACCAAGTTACATCACTCATTCCCCAAGCATAGGCGCAGACTCAACACATGAAAATGAGTGATCAACAGCTGTCATAAAGATACAAGTCCCCAGAGTGTGGATGTTAAAATTAAGCAGTGAACAATATTGCATAACGCCTATTACGGCTTATCCCCAAGACCGGGGGTCAGAAGTACAAATTACTGAAAGAAGAGAAAGGTGACTCGCTGCCTCTCCGGCTTAGCGTCCATTAAAACTTAAGGCAACGAACGTAAGGAGGCCTTAATGCTAACCAATCAGAATGATGCCCGAAGTTCTAGGCAATCACTTATATCGTACCGCCGGATCGACGGGCAATATCGATCTACACCTTTCACATCGTACCATTGAATCGAAGGTCAATATCGGTCCTCTTCGACTACAAATCGATGTGACCCAAACGTCCATCGAATACCTTTGACCAATAGAGCGCGGATAGAAGAATAAACCACGAATGAGTATGACTTGACCATTCGTCCTCCGTCGCCTTCCTTCGATCCGTCAGGAAGAGCATGAGACCAAATGAGCATGACATGACTGCATTTGAGCTGACTTTATCCCTAGATCTGACGGGAGAACGTAAATCGAAATGGACATGGTTGATCACCCAACTCCAAATGAATGCAATGTGACCATTCATTCATTGACTGTTACCATGATCCGACTAAAAGAGCAATTCAAAACAAGTGCAAACTAAACATCTGCACACTGATTCTTACCCTGAATTCGACAAGGGAAGCATCAATCCTGCATTGGATCTAATTGGACGATTCACTCTTCGGTTTTTGCCCAAAGTACGGTGACCTAAGCAGCGAAGTGAATGTCGTTGACCGTCCAGAATCTAGCTTATGTTCGAATGTTGGCAAAATAACAATGTATTCCACTATGAGTAAAGAACTAGAACATAATACATGATAGGCACGACTCAGCCTTCCATCGGTTAACTCGATCCCATGGTTCAATGGGATAGAATACAAAATTGAAGCGGACATTATCTACCTTACCACTTATCAAGATATTCCCCAAACTTGGGGGCACGAACAAGAAGATAAGATAATATGATTCAACCATTCATCAGTCGACTCTGGTTCTTAAAGCTTGAACTACAGTATAGACACAGCTAAGACGAGACTAGACTGTCCGCGTAATGCATCTGCCAACCTAAGACTGGGGGCAAAAGATTAATTATCCGAGAGTTGACTATGACAACTTGAACCTATGACCCATGCCTGATATTCATAACAACTCTAGGTTGCGACCGAAAGGATGCCTATAGATAGGATCATCGGATCAATACCAGGACTTATGGGCGACTGATCATCATTCTGACTTTTCCAATGAGCAATGGATCGTAGGTACATTGAATGAAAAGCGCACCATTCAGAAACATGAGTAAATTCAATCTCAAAGCTGGAGCCAGCTATGTAGCAGCATACCGTACAAGGCTAAATTCTACTAATCCTTTGATTCAACGTCCTTATAAGCCTGATCATTTACCATTGCAAATAAACACATGAGGCGCCTACAACCCATCACGAGTATTGTAGATCAGATCACAACTCTACCCAATGATGAAGAAACGGTCAACTGTTTTACTTCAGGTGAATCTTGATGTGTTCGCTTGGACTCGATCTCATATATATATATATACACATATATATATATATATATGGACTCTCGCCAGCCATGAAGAACCCTGCACTGAATGCCGACCCGAGGCATGTCTCGGTGAACAAAAACTATGCGACATGGGTCTGGAGAGATCTGTTGCGCTTAAAGAGGAGGCGAATCTGCTCAAAACCAGTGGGTTTATCCATGATGTCCTCCAACCAAAGTAAGTATCCAATCCTCTACTTATAAGAAAAACGAACAGAGAGTGGAAGACATACATCAACTACTCAAATTTGCATGGGGTATGACAAGGCACGACTTTCCACTTCCGATGATCGAACAACTGATGGACCTGACCATCAGACATGAATTACTCACATCCATGAATGCAAACTCCAGATACAATCGGATACTAAAGCATGTCCTAGACCAGGAATACAACTGTCTCATTATTGACCTGGGCCTATAGTGCTATGCTGAAATCCCTAAGTTCGAACGCGAGAACTCTTATGCTGCTTACCAAAGGACGATTAGCAGATCATTAAAAATTCATATATTTCGATCGATGAAAGTAGATGTGGTTAATATGCTCGTGAGATCACGGCTATCAAACGACCATATCGATGACTTGATAGAGGTATTCAGCGCTCTTCAAAAATGCAAGATCAAACTCAATCCTTCGAAATACTCTTTCACCATTACATCAGAAAGATTCTTTATTTTCATCGTCAATTCTCATGGAATCAAGACTAATTTCTAGAAAATTCCGATGGTTAGAGACACCCATGTACCGAAGACAATCAAGCAGCTCCGATAGATTGCTTAAGGAGGCCTTCCATTTTACCCAAACCTTTGGATCGCGAAGATTTATACATCAATTGGGCCGTGTCAACACACACCATAAGCATCGCAATGCTATGTGAAGATAAGCGAATCCAAAGAATAATAAACGATGAAGGCTGGCTATTGACAAGCTCAACCCCGTTAACGTCTACATCGAACAGCCGTTACGATAGGTCCAATGGAAACCTTAGATGTCTGAAAATTTACTCAAATGGAGTATCATGTTAATCCAATTTGATATCACTTATCTCCCTCGAGGGGCTCTCCATGGTCAAACATTATCATACTTCATATCTGAATCCACCACATCAGACGACTATCCGAAGAACAGTGGAGAACGTACACAGATGTAACTTCCAATAATCGGCTTTTTAACGTCGAAGTTGCGTTGATGACTACTGAGGGACGATCAATCTACCACGCCCTCAAACTCAACTTCCCTGCAACAAATAACGAAGCTAAGTATGAAGCCTTGGCGCTCAAACTTGCAAGAAAACTACGAGTGGAAACTTTACATGTCTTATGTGATTACTAGTTAGTAGTACGCCAAGTCAGGGAAGATTATTCAACTAGGGGGCAACATCTTGCTCCTTATCCTAGCTGGGTCCAAAAGCTACTAGTCGACTTCGACTATTACACAATTACACACATCCTCGGAGAACAGATTGAAAAGCTAAGTCACTGGCCAAGCTAGCCAGTTCTGGGGATGCACGGCGAAAAGACTTTGTCCTAGTTTAAATGCTTAGTATTCCAAGCATTGACATATGAAGATCAACTAGATCTTAGAGATAGATCTAGGAGAGGAGTCATGGATGACTCCTATCGAAGATTATCCATAATCGGGGATTCTTATTGAATAAACGAATAAGAAATGGCATATCCTCCGCGAAGCATCACTGCATGATTATGTCTGGATCGTTTGACTCCATCGATACAGAACATTACTTTTGTATCCATCGATCCGAGACCCAATATTACGGATTCACCGATACGACGCATACATTCCAACCCTTCGCATCGATTCAGGAGAGGATCGTTACGAAGGAGCATTCAAAAACAACCATCAAACATTGTTACAATGAATTTCACATCAGTTCAGGAGAGGATCGATACGGAATTCAATATAAGATGAACTGACAACGACTCATGAACGTCAGCAAGATTCAGATTAGCATATATGCATATATGTCGGACTAATCTTCAATATTCCAGATTTACAGAAGTTGGAAGCTCATTCGATAACGATTACAACAACCAACGGCTAATCACTAGCGTACAGCAATCAGTTGCAATAGTACATGGTACAGCAGTCGACATTCAATAGTTTACATTATCAAGAAGAAAGGTCGAAGGTCACAGCTTCCACCGAAAAGACAATAACTATTCAGAGAAAAGATAGCAGTATTTCAAAGCACGCCATGTTCCCACAAGACGTACTTTGGGGGGCAAATGTTATCCCGCCTTTTGGCAAGACCGTGACACCAAGAAATTGACTAGTAACCAATGACGGTCCATCCTAGAGATCAGCTATACACGGGCTCACTACGGATATCGATGAATTTTGTCCGAGTCCGGATCGAGCCAAAATCGGTAAGACGTGACAAGCTAAGCCATGAGAACAAACGTTCCAAGTTTCAAGTCAATCCGAGTTCATATGCTCAAGTTATGATGGATGCAAGTTGAAGGGAAAGGCCATGTTTTCGTATCCATCAGTGAGCCCCATTTCGTATCCATCATGGAAACCACTATTCAAATCCATCTGGGCAGAGCAATTCGTATCCATCAGGTTACCTTACTTCGTATCCATCAAAAGACTCTGGTTCGCATCGATTGACTTCGTGTCCATTAAGGAGCTATGTAGCTCGTATCCATCGATATAACTGTTGTTCGATTCCATAGCTGATGACTGCTTCGTATCCATCGAGTCAACAGGCCTAGGCGACGTGTCAAATCCGATACGAACAAGGCGAGATTAATGGAGTCGACACGGTCAACTAGGAGCAAAAGGCGGATCGATGCGAGGAGTGCGCGCCACGTCGCCGCGTTATCACGTGCAACCATCGATTCGAAGGCATGGATTCGAAGTGATGGACTCGAAGCAAGCAGCCAACTGAAAAACTTCAACTCGTATCGATCATATCTCGAGATCTACAAGTCCAAATGCTATGAAATTTGGACAGGAGCTAACTGACAACCTAAGGAATGTCCATGCCAAATTTCAGCTCAATCGGAGAAAATCTTGATCGATTCGAAGCAAGGGTCGAATCGATCCCAAAGTGGGCCCGGATTTCCAAAGAGCGGGCATGTGGGCCCCCTCACGTGCCAGAACCGGTCTCCCCTCAATTTAGGCGAAATATCAGCCTCCTACACCTATAAATAGGACCCCTGGTCATTCAGAAAAGGGGATCTGGATTCTGAAGCGCCCAGACTCTACCGGATCGAGATCTGCATCTTATTCTTACTATTGAATTCGAATTCCAATCTATAATTCACTATTGTTCGCTGTAATTGCTTGTAATCATTGAAAGAGAATCAATAAAATCATCAAAACTTCATAGTGGACGTAGGCAGCACGCCGAACCACTCTAAATTGCTTGTCTTTGCATTTTACGTTTCTGCTTGTTGGAGTTTTTGTTAGATAATCTCTGTTTTACATTTAAGTTCTTCATTTTATCTCTTCAAATAACTCCCGAAGAGTGTTGTGCCCATTTTTGGTACAAACAGAGACCTCTTTGAATAGAGAGCTAGCTGCAACCAAACCTTTCGAAGGAGTCAAAGGGATGCTGCCATCAAATTTTAGAAGCCTCAAAACCTTTCGAAGGTGTCGGAAGGTCCCTTCTATCAATATTCAGAGGGTTTCAGCCTTTCGAAGAAGATGAAAGAGTCGAAAGCTCCCTTCCGCCTTCATTTACAACCTTTCGACTAGATAAAGACCTTTCAATTGAGTCAAAGCAACACCTTTCGAAGACAAGGGGAACAGCTACTTGCATATGCAACAAACCTTTAAACACCAAAGGTTTCACATTTGTTTGAACTACGCGAAAGCAAAGCATTGACCAGAACAACCTCTTCGGAAGCTATAGTAAGCCTTTCGAATCATTCGAAACCAGCATGGTCTAAGAGGGTTCGGCATCGGATCAAAACAAGGGCATGGGCATAACCAACATCATCGAAACCAAAAGGTAAAGGCTAACGACAGAGTCGGAAGCACTATCAAGACAACTCAAAGAAGAGAAGCGCTGCCTTACCTTTCGACAAAGGAGACAGCTTGCTTAAGTCTCTTTATAGCTACCTTCCGACCCAGTCGAAAGCATTGGGGTCGAAAGGTGCCAAGCCACATATATAAATAAGACCTAAGGGGTCACATTTTAGGGATCCGATTCCTCTCATTCTAAACTTGTATT
The DNA here is from genome assembly GCA_030737815.1 of Allium fistulosum. Classification (NCBI taxonomy): domain Eukaryota; kingdom Viridiplantae; phylum Streptophyta; class Magnoliopsida; order Asparagales; family Amaryllidaceae; genus Allium; species Allium fistulosum. The sequence continues at coordinate 940,861,574 of CM060905.1, read as the reverse complement.
CTCTTAATAAAAGCATTGTAACCCTAGTTTGTAAATCAATTTGGGAATTTAGAAAATAAAGTCTTTGGAGTTGGAAAAAGGGAAGTTTCAATCACTTTATGCTATTTTACTATTTCATTTTAGCTTTTGCTGGATTCACTTCTATTTTCCAGGTTTCACCTCCATGAAAGGTTCCTATTGATATAGTCGAAACTTCTTTAAGTTCTAATAACTTCTATAACCTAGTCGAAGCTAAGCTATCTACTCAGCGATCAAAAGCCTTCAGCAAGGTCGAAGCCAACCCTCTAAAACACTCAAACCTGGAATTATAGATTCAAACCCAAGGAAGTTATACCCACAGCCTTCGACATGGTCGAAACCCAACTCTGATCCACTAAGGCTTGTGCTTTCCTACATAAATCCAAGAAGAGCAAGTCTACTAGTTTCCGACAAGGTCGTAACCTCCCCTTTCTGATCAGTAATCGAAACCCAAACAAGTTAATAGCTTTAGACCTCCAATCCAGTCGAAACCTATCTAAGAGGATTTAACTCAGGATATATCAATCAGGTCGAAAGTAAAGCTTTTGAAGGAGATAACATAACTACCCAACTGGATCGAAAGGTCATTTAGCCCATAATTTGGCCCTTTCGACACAGTATTAAGGCTTGCTTGAGGAAATATCATTAAATAAAGCCTAGTCGAAAGGTAGTTATAAAAGGATTCACAACTTCTTTCCTGCACTACTTGTATAAAGGATTATTTACTTTCCTTAGCATCATTTTAGGGTGTTGACAAGAAATCTTGTTAACAAACCCGCTGTTTAGGAATCAATGGCTCATGGGAGAAGAAGAACTGCCTTTGGAAGATCCATAGGGGTAGCAATAGCTAAAGAAGGTGCTAGTGCCCAACAAACTGAAGTAAATGGTGCTAACTTAGGAAATTAGGTGCCAGCCTCCTTCAGCCAACACGAAGTTGTCACCAGGGATGAGTTGAATAAGATGGTTAATGAGATCAACCAGAAGATTGAAAATAGCCAAAAGGCTCTAATGGACAAGCTTAACGCTCTCTTAACCCTATAGTCTAACCCTGCTTCAAGGACTATGCATAAACCCGCAACTTCTATAGAACTAGTAATTCCTCCGTTTCTGGACTAAATAGAAGAAACGGGAAATGACCACAAAAAAAGTTGACAACAGGACTCAACATGGACGGAAATGTAAGAACACCGTTCGCTATAAGGCAACCTATTCTGAACTTGAATCAATGGGTAAAGACCCCCCAAGATGACATAACTATGGATCTCTCTGATTCAGAAGATGGAGAACAAGACAACCAAATGGAAGAAAATGCAAACGCGTTTGATGATGCTAGAAACGTCCAAACTGCTCCAGTTAGACCAACCGCAAGCCAATGGGACACTGTAGGAGTGGCTCTCCCGAAGATAGGAGGGCCTAGGTCTCAGCCCACTCACCAAGACCGTTTGCAAGGCCAAACACTTGGCACAGGGACTGATTGCCATCCTTAGGACTACCAGACATCAGAGGCATACATGTCGATATGGTTAAACGATTAATGGAGGAGAGTAAAAATAGAAGAGACGATGAATGTGGATCTACACAAAGTCAAACTCCCTTCACCGATGAAACCTTGAATGAGAAATATCCAGAAAAATTCACAATGCCAACTATTCCATCCTATGATGGAACAAAGTTCCCAAAACCTCACTTATACAAATACAGTTGGTATATGGATGGAGCTAAAGCCTCGAAAGCTGTTCGGTACAGATGCTTTCCTATCTTTCTCAAAGGAGTTGCGCCAATGTGGTTCACTAGGCTTCCACCAAGATCTATCTCTACTTTTGACCGACTGGCAACAAGGTTCCTTGATCAATTTAGACTTCATACTACGCTGCGAAAAGACATCATGTCCCTATCCGGATTGTTCCAAGGGCGCAACGAATCACTGAAATCTTTCATGAACAGGTTTAACACTGCAGTGACGAAAGTAAGCAACCCCAGCGAAGACATGGTTTTCATGGCATTAGTCCATGCCATTCAACCGGAAACTAAATTAGGAAAGTAGATTAAGATGAAGCAACCTACCACCAAGAAGGATTTCAACCATAAAGCAAGTCAGTTCCTAAGATTGGAGGAAGCACAAGAATTGGAAAGGAAGTATACTAGTGTGCAATCGACGAACCTTGGGCAAAGTGATGCAGCATTGAATCAAAATTCGCACACCTCTCGGGATGTTGAAGGAATCGCCGGGAAAGACGAAAACTCAAAGAGGAAAAGTCAAAACTCCAGTAAGAAGAATGGCAATGGCAATAATAAAAAGCTCAAAGGGTTTAGGCCCGAAGGCTACACCCCTCTAAATGACACACCGAAAAAACATTTTTCTCAGGATTCAAGGGACCGAGGAATACAAAAAGCCACCCAAAAAGAAGGCAACTGAGCAGCAAAAACGCTCGGGGAAATTCTGCCGCTTCCACGAAACAAATGGCCACAATACAAATGAATGCTGCCACCTAAAAAAACCTTATTGAGGAGCTGATCCAGAACAACAAACTCCAGCAAAACGTAAGACAGCAACATAACCTCAACCAATCTGTGGATCCGCAGCATCTAAGAGACCGAAGGAATCAAGCTGGAGCTAGCAAAGAAGGGTCGAAACGAACCTACCAAAGGCTTATTATTGGAACAATATCTGGGGGACCACACCCCCCATAAAGAAGTTGGGGAGAAATGGAGCGATATGCAAGTTCGTTAGAGCATGCTTCGAAGGAATCATGTTTAGCTATAGAAGATGAAACTCCGACCAAGCTGTAAAGAGTTTTGAATGATGACATAGTGTTTCGAAATCGGGACATTGAAGGGATCGAAGCTCCAACTCTTGATCCGATGGTGGTGACGGTAGGGATCAGACCTGCTATGGTTCGATGGGTGTTGGTTTGATAGTGGCAGTTCAGTAAATATACTTTTCAAACATACTTTCGACCAGATGAAGATTGGCATGAAAAGCGTATCCGCGTGCCAAGCAAAGATTCAAGGGTTTACCGATGAGCCCAAACAACTGGTGGGAACAATTGACCTACTTGTGGAGCTTGGAGAGGGTAAGCGAAGGTTCACCCTCATTCATACTTTTGTGATCGTGGATGAAATGTCAACATACAACGCCTTCTTGGGACAGCCTGCACTAGCCGACTTCAGAATAGCGTTGGCCCTATGGTGCCTTACAATGATTTTCACTACAGAGCGTAGAGTCGAAATTGTGAAAGGAGATCAAAGCGCCACCCAGTAATGCTACATTGCATAATTGCGTGACTCAAGAAGAAAGGAAAAGGAAAGGATGTGGGGAAAACCTTCCACATCCGTGAACCCTCCAAATAGCAACTACAGAGTCGCCCTAGCTTGGGGACCATAACCGATTTGACAAGGCTTTGGACCCTAGAAAGAAGAGCTTAGCGGAGGATCGGGCAACACCGGCAGAATTGATGGTGTATGTCGCGGTCCATATGGATGACCCAACACGAGTCCTGAAAATTGGATCGCACCTGGGAAACAGGATGTGGTCATAACTAACTTAATTCCTCCGTTCCAATTTGGACGTATTTGCTTGGACGCACTCCGATATGTGTGGGGTATCACCCAAAATTGCCTGCCACACACTCAATATTGACCCCAAATTTACACCAGTAAAGCAAAAAAGACGCAGCTTGGGCCCTGAACGGTCAAAGGCATTAAGAGAGGAGGTAGATAAACTGATGGCTAATGGCTTCATCCGTGATGCAACTTACCCTGAATGGGTATCGAGCCCAGTCTTAGTCAAGAAGTCTAATGGAAAATGGCGAACTTGCATTGATTTCTTGGACTTAAACAAGGCTTGCCCGAAGGATAGTTTCCCACTCCGCAGAATCAATCAACTCGTGGATTGAACGGCATGACATGAATTGCTTTCATTTATGGATGCATACTCAAGCTACAACAAGATCCCAATGCATGAGCTAGATCAAGAGAACACCAGATTCATCATCGATTTATGGCTGTACTTCTACAAAGTAATGCCGTTCGGTTTAAAAAACGCCGGGGCAACGTACCGGAGGCTATTGAATACTATGTTCAAATGCCAAATTGGAAAGACTATGGAAGTATACCTGGATGACATGTTGGTCAAATATCGAGTAGCTAATAACCGTCTAGAAAATCACGCTGAAATGTTCGAGATACTCTGAAAGTACCTAATGAAGCTCAACCCACTCAAATTCCACTTCGGAGTAGCCTTTGGGAAATAGTTGGGGTTCATAGTAAGTGCCCGAGGCATCGAAGCAAATCTAGAGCAAATAACAGCGCTACGAGAAGTCCAAGCCCCGAAAAATAAGAAGGAACTTCAAAGCTTGAATGGAAATGTCGCAGCACTAAGTCGATTTATCTCAAAAGCTATAGACAAGTGCATACCATTCTTCGATGCGCTGAAGAAGGGAAAGAAAAACTTCGAATGGACTGAAGCTTGTCAAACAGCCTTCGAAGAACTGCTACGACACATGGAAGCTCCGCAAGTCTTGTCTAAACTGGTGGATGAAGACGACCTATTCATTTACTTAGCAGTCTCACCGCATGCGCTGAGCGCCGCTCTCGTGCGGGACGAAACAAAAATTATGTGATCCGTGTATTACATTAGCAAACGGTTCACCGGAGCTGAGAAGAATTACCCAAAACTAGAAAAGGTAGTGTATTGCCTCTTGATCACGTCCTGGAAGTTACGACCATACTTTCAGGCTCATCCAATCAAAGTGTTGACTAACGAGCCCCTGAAGCAAGTGTTATACCGACCAGAAACTTCAGGACGACTACTTAAATGGAATATAGAGTTAAGTCAATATGATATCACATACCACCCGAGGAATACCATCAACGGGCAAGCGTTGGCCGACTTCATTGCCAAATTTTATACATGGGATGACGAGGAGGAATTTCAGTCAGAAATAGACATGTAATGGAAGCTCTTCATCGACGGCACATCCAACAACTTTTGTTCGGGAGCAGGAGTAGTGCTCGAAAACCCCGAGGGGCAAGCCATTAGCTACGCTTTACACTTGGAATTCCCCGTCACAAACAACGAAGCAGAATATGAAGCTCTGATCACTGGACTGAAAGTTGTGAAGGAGCTCAAGATAAAATCTATTCACATATACAGTGACTCACAGCTGGTCGTCTTTCAAGTAAAATGGGAGTATCATGCGCGTGGTGAGAATCTTGCCCCGTACCTGTCCGAAGTACAGGAACTACTAAGCAACGTAAAGCACTACACCATAACTCACATCCTATGGCAGCAAAACACTAAGGCAGATTATTTGGCAAAGCTGGCAAGTTCCGGAGAAGCTTAGTCATTGGGACTAGTGCCAGTAGAAACTCTGGTCAAACCAAGCATAGACGAAATGGACGTAGACTGGATTCTCGAAACCACCGTCGAACCAAATACGTGGATGACAACGATAAAGAACTATCTACTCGCAGGAACCCTTCCAACTAACTGGAATCAACGGAAGAAGCTCCTTCAAGAGGCACCATGGTTCATGATGCAGGATGTAATACTCTATCGAAGGGGATTCTCAACCCCCCTCTTAGGTGTGTGACCGATGACAAAGCATGACGAATCCTAAAGGAGGTACATGAAGGCGAATGCGGAGACCACACTGGGGGGAAGACCCTTGCAAAGAAAGTCCTTCGATACGGGTACTTCTGCCCAACAATAAATCGCGACGCTATAGATTACACTAGAAGATGCGATCACTGCCAAAGATTCAGCAAAATTAAGAGAACTCCTTCAACGGAGATGACACAGATGGTCAGTCCATGGCCATTTGCAGTATGAGGGATCGACTTGATTGGCGTCCTGCCAATAGTAAAAGGAGGAGCCAAATATGCTATAGTTGCCGTAGATTATTTCACAAAATGGGCCGAAGCGGAACCGTTGGCCACCATAACCACAACGAAAGTTATTAACTTTGTTACTAAAAACATCATTTGCTGGTTTGGTGTGCCACAAAAAATCATCACCGACAATGGAACCCAATTTGAAAGCGCCAAGCTTAAAGACTTCTACAATCGTTTTCGAATTGAAAAGAGCTTTTCCGCGGTGGCTCATCCTCAAGAAAACGGGCAGGTAAAAGCGATAAACAAGATCATCAAGTCCACTATCAAAAAGCGACTAGCAAAAGCCAAAGGAAACCGAATTGATGAACTTCCACTCACATTATGTGCTTACAGAACCACCCATAAAGCGGCAACCGACCATACTCCATTCGCCCTAGCATATGGTTCAGAAGCAATCATTCCTGTTGAATTAGATGTCCCCTCGCTCCGAATCCAAAATTTCAATCAAAAACAAAATGAGCAGCTCCTACTCGAATCGCTAGATATGGTTGATGAAAAAAGAGAAGACGCAGAGCTAAGAACTGCGACTCACCAAAAAGGGTCGCACGGTATTTCAACTCCAAAGTTCACAATCAAACTTTCGAAGTGGGATATCTTGTGCTCAAGCAAGTTTACCCTATTCCAGGGACCTTCGGACCAAACCAGGAGAGAGACTATATATCATTAATCAAAAGCTAAGAGACCGAACTTTCAAGCTAACAACCGTCGATGGAACTCAAGTTCCCAGGGCATGGAATAGTGAATCGCTCTGCTATTACTTTGTCTGAAAGCTACCTTATGTATTTTTTATTTTCCAGCAAATAAGCTAACCCAGGATGCCGGAGGCATTGTACATAGGCAAAAACTGCCCTGCATTCCTTAATAAAGTTTTCTTCTTAAACAATCAAAACCGTGTTCATAATAATTACCCGCCGGGTCGACGGAAACAAATCAACTCAAGTCGTTAGATAGGCGGAATCTGATTTTACATTCTAAAAACCGGCATTGCTTCGGCAACATCAAGAGGGCTAAAACTAACGCTCCTCATGTTGCCCGAAGATAGGCAACACCAAGGAAAACCAAAAGCTGCACATCTCGTAAGCTGCGCACTAAATTCTAAAATAATAACTCTTCACGTTGCCCGAAGGTAGAAAACACCGAGGAAAACCAAAAGTCGTGCATCTCGTAAGATGCGCACTAAATTCTAAAATAATCACTCCTCACGTTGCCCGAAGATAGGAAACACCGAGGAAAACCAAAAGCCACACATCTCATAAGCCTCGCACTAAATTCTAAAATAATAACTCGTCACGTTGCCCAAAGATAGGCAACACCGAGGAAAAAAGAGCCATGCACCTCATAAGCCGCGCACTAAAATAATAATTCCTCACGTTGCCCGAAGATAGGAAAACCGAGGAAAAACAAAAGCTACGCACCTCATAAGCTGCACACTAAAATAATAACTCCTCATGTTGCCTGAAGATAGGCAACACTGAGGACAACCAAAAGCAACGCACCTCATAGATCGTGCAATATTTCTTAAGGCTTGAACCACTCGCACTGCCCGAAGATCGGAGCACTAAAACTTTTCCAGACCAGCGAACTATATCGATACCGAAAATCGTGCGTATTATAACTAGCGATAACTACTCCTGTAATCGGGAATAATGAGCATAACTCCAACAAACCAACTAAAACTTGAGTTCAACCAGCGCCAACTAAAAATTTTCACAAACTAACTGAAAAGTTTCAACTAAGAACAATTAATAGTTAAAACTGCCCTCAGTTAACCTACGCAATGTGTACCTCTCAAAAACAAACATATTGCATACTTACCAAAATATCACAAGAAACTTGGATTATGTGCTCAAGTCACAAAACAAATCAAGCTACGACTTAGCCAAATTTGAAAGTTGTTTGAAAATTGTTTGAAAGTTGGTTGAAAGTTGAGAATTTTCTAAACCTTATGTTACCGGTCCTTTGAAAGTTATTTGAAGTAAACAACCCTATGAACTGGAGGCATACACCGGTACTTGAATAAAAACATGTGAAAACAATAAGTTCACAAGTTCTATCACTCCAAACAAAGAATTTCTAAACAAAGTACACAAGTTCTGCCACTCCAAACAAAGAATTTCTAAACAAAGAATTTTTAAGTTATTTTTAAGTTCTATTAATTTTCAAGTTCTGTTACTTCAAATGAAGGATCTTGGCAGTAATCACAAGACAAGATAAGTTTAAAATAAAACGAGCATGAATGCATAGAACGTATATGAGCAGACAGATGAGAATACAATCAAAATATCAATATATTGCTTATAATTTACTTTACACAGGGTCAAAATGTGGGGGTCGTACTTAGACAACACTGGCCAACAAAACAAAATATAGACTACACAACGAAAACACTAAGAGCAGACTCTGCACTTGTACAAAATGACTCAAAAAGAACCAAATCCAAAGTGGTCTTCACATAAGCTCCTCAACGCTTCCTTCCACCGCTCCCCTTTCTGCCCTTGGTTGGCAGCTTCTGCTTCTTCTAATGAGTGGTGTCGCTGCCGGTAATGTCAACAAATAACTCAGTGGCAATGTCCTCCTATTCCTCCGAAGCTTTCTCAGAAGTTTCTCCCTTCTCTTTTCGTTTCCGTGATGTGTGGGAGCTTTTTGAGGCTTTGATCGCTTTGACCTTTTCCTTCTTGACAGTGACCAGATCCTGTTGAGTATCGAATGAGGATATTAACAATCTATCCAAAACTCATCAACCCTCCCTAACGCCGGAATTAATATACTGGGTGTACTGGACCTCTAATTAAGATACTGGGTCGGACGAGGTTTGGACCTCTAGAAGAGGTTGCCTCTCCTCCTTTCTTTGACTACCTCTCTCGTGGGTCAGGACTATCTTATCGTGGACTCACTCTGTCTCTTTCAAAAGATTGAAATAACCTACCATGAATGACTTTCTGCTGAGTCAAACTTCGGTTAGATATTGTTTAGTAATTCGAAGCCCCATCTTATTACAAATCTTTTCTTCATTTATTGTTCTCATCGACCCAACCAATATCTAGGGCCTTACCACTCGGTATGAAAGGACTCTTCACTTACTCGGAGACTCAGTCTTCTGACTTGGATTGGCATACTGGGGTCAATTCCAGCTTAGTCCTCCCTGGAAGCGCTTGGATTAGAGGAGGGCGAAGGACTTGCTTCTGGCTGATTCACCGAGCTCGTCCCTTCACTTGGACTCGGAGTGGATTCCTCTAGGACCCTGAGCTCGAAGGACTCCCAAATATTCTTCGAGGCGGAAGAATTAAGAGCCCCCTCAGACACTGAATCATTTCCGGGCGAAATCGCAAGCACTGGGCGGGGAACAAACAAGAGAGATATCTATTCTCGGTGTTCATATTCTCTATTTAGAATCTCTTCCCAACCTGGCCAGGCCGAATCGGGCCACCACTTGGGATGGGAATGGCTCAGCCCACATGCATCATTTGATGAAAGCACTCCAGTCGCCTCCGATCAGTGGCTTGTCAATGGCTACGCTAGTAGCTCCTCACCAAATGCAAATGCCCTTGGGACAACACAGCACATGAGTCGTTCAGGACCACACCCTCTCAAGAGCAGGATGTCGGCCGAGATGAAGCTGGCCCTTCGAGAATCGAACAACGTCCCGGTCTAAGAATAGTTTGGATCGGTCCCCCCTATATTACCCACCGCCCGTCTTTGGCTTAGCCAGGCGTACCGGGTCGTGATCCGGACGAAAGAATTCTTCACCCAGCAAAACTCTAGCTATTGACTTGGATGTGTCCTCACTCACAAGAAGGCGAAAGTCCCTTTTTGATACAGAACCCAACAAACTCAAGTTTTCATGGTCTTGAGGCCAATGTTTATACTGGGCGAAACAACGTAGTCCTTTTGGGGCTGCTCCATCTGAGTTTCTTGCTCCTTGGCCTCTGCTGCTGTTATGTCACCTTCCAAAGACACGGAATCATCATCCAGGCCATGAAGCACGGCTATCATTTCAGACTCTGGCCCCGGCTGCTAGCCAGATGCGGACGTAGAGACAGGAACAGGAACAGAATGACCATGGAAGCTATAGAGATAGTAGCGGGCCCAGGTGCCAAAGAAATTGGCACATCAATATGAAAGCTAGACGAACCTAAAATACAAAAAACGAAAGCATCAAATTCTTCCTACTCGTGCGGTGTAAACTGGAACCTCCCGAATTTAGAGGAAGCAAGAACATTACCTGCACCGGAGGAATGGTCGAGGATAGTGACCACAAGCTCACCACCTATGGAAGAATCTCAAGCTTTGAACTTGCTGGAAGGTTGTGGAGCTGCTCTGATGATTTGCCCGCATCAGAAATAAGGGGCTTGGTGAGCGCTTCGGCGGCAGCCGTCATGGCAACATCGGTGGCCTCTTTCTCTCTCATAGCTCGCAAAATTTCCCCACCCTCAAGCAATGCTTTCTTTGAATTTTATTCAAGTAAGCATCCTCCAACTCCTGCTCGGTGTAGACATCGCCGCTACTAGAAAAGTGAGACAAGACTTCTTCCCATACCAAAGCAAGAGTACGCGGGAATTCGAGCCCAAGTAGCCGAGACTCCCTTAGTGCAATAGAGGTTAATATAAAAGTTTAGAATGGTCGCGTCTTGCTTCTCCATTTTTCTTTCGAAGGCATTTTGGAGTTCTAAGTAATCTGCTCTCACGGCAGCTTTCTCAACTTCAGCGGCAGACTTATCGGCACTGAGTTGTGAGACCTAAGCTGGTAACTTGGCAATGGTGTCGGCTTGGTCAGAGATAGTTTCGTTGTGCCCCTCAATGATGAGGTCGTGATCGGAAAAAGTTTTCCATCGAGCCTCAATCGTTGCGCTGTAGACAGTCACTTCTTGTTTTAGTTTCTCCTCCTCTGCATGTGCCATTTTTATCTCGTCTCTATAGACGATCTCTATTCAGGCATGAGCCTCTTTCACCTCTTTTAGCAAGTGCGCATTTCTCTTGCTTTCTTGAAGCGTCGCCGCTTTCTCTTCCTCTAGCTGTTTAATTATAGCGTCACATTCAGACAACGCTTTCTCAAAATCATCCTACTCTGATTCGAAAGAAAGGATTTCCAAGTAGTTATTGCCATTGGTGTCCGCCAACTACTTGCACAACTTTTCCCATCCTTCAGCCTGTTCTAAATCGTGTTGAATAGCTTGGTGGTGAGGCATATACGAGTCTTTGCGGATTGGGCGCATATCGCGATCAAACTTAATCACCTTTAGGAACCATCCGGGGAGTGCTGCCTCGACCTTATGGGGCCCAAAGAAGGAAGATAAGCAGGTCTCCAGTGGGGGCGAGAAGCACCGGTGGCAGTAACAATAGAAGACGATGGGATCTAAGTTGAAGGATGAATCGGAGTAGAAGTAATGGGAATTTCTTGGCCCACGGAAGAATGTATTGGAGCAAGTTCTGAAGAATAGGGACGATGCTCCAACTTCAACCTTTTCGATGGTTCCTCTCTTTCCCCTAAAGCTCTCCTTTTCTTGTACCCGCCTTTATATGACCGACCTCGATCTCTGTCATCTTGATGGCAGGTTGTGGCTTCTTGTTCTTTTCTTCATCTATATTCTTCCTCTATTTCTCGGGGTTGGTGACGGCCGGAGGTGCACTTGGAATACCACTGCGAGTCAATAAATTCTTCGAAGTCATCATAGAAACCTCGCCCTCTCATCATAACTAGCACAAAGTATAAATAAAGAATTTGAGAAATAAAAAACAGGCATGGAAAGAGTATAAGAAAGTGGGTATAATCCTAGCAAGACGTGTAGTGCGTTTCTAAGGTGGGCCTAAAACGTCACCACAAACCGAATCGGACGGCCATCGTAGGTAGAATCAGACTAACTTCGGTTATCGTAGGCGGAGCCGAGCTAACTTATGGTGCGGTTCCGCTCGAGTGGGGGAGGGGCACCTCATCGAATTTAAAGTCTTCTCTCATAAGCGCATCAAATCAGCATAAATGTCTCAACTCCCCATACTCTGTCCCGACGTCTTTATTAGTGAATCTTGATGCCCTCCAGTCTCTGGAGCTTTGTCTTTATCGCTCATATTAGCGAGAGGTTAGCTCGGAAGATCGGGGCTCATACCTGGATTTTCGTCACAAGATTTTGAGTCCTCGTCATAAGATCCTGCATAAAGGCCATCACTTGCAGTAGACTCATCGCTACTACTCTTAAACTCCCCTTCTTCCCTTTTTGAGTACAATGCAGCCTTGCCATCTCTTTGCTTGAACTCTTCTTCTCCTTATTCTGGAATTGGAGGAATTCTAACCGGGCCGCTTAATCCAGTCGCAGTAGCGTCTCCTCCGTCGAGGGCCTTATTAGTTGATCCCCTGGACTGGCTCTCTCTCTTGAGAAGCGCCTTCATCGGAGCTGTGGGAAGAAGAAGTAGATCTTGTGCGAACTCTAGATCGGGCGAGAGAGGGGACTTCAACTTGAACAGTGGTACTACCTATATATAGTAATCCATATCGTTGCAAGTTTTCATCAGTAAGCAACATTTTAAAGCATCTCTCCTCGGCATCAATAGCCTTTAGAGCCTAAAAAACTTCATCGAGAGCCACGTCCCTATTTGGCCTTGGAATAACTACAGGAGACATACTACTGGTTAGAAACTCCATTGCAATGCATTGGAGCTTAATAAATGGAAAAAAAGAACTTACCTCATGTCGTCCACCGACGATTGATCCACTTGGGGGCATCTAATAAAGAAATATTGTGTCTTGAATTGCAACAAGTTGCTCTGCAAGCGCATGACGATTTTTTGGTTTCTTTGGGTTTCAATTATGATCAAGGAGGGATAGTCATCTCTCCTCTTGAACGATAGAAAGTACCGCAACTCATCAAAGCTTGGAGCGCGGTTGAAAGTCTGCATGAAAAGAACATGTAGGCAAATCAAGATGGCGTAGCTGTTAGGATGAAGCTGAAATGGGGCAATACCCAAGTTCGAAAGAGTCTTGCATGAAAAGTCATTATAGGGTGGCACGATTCCATTCAAACATATATACTGGTGGCAAGCGGTGTACCCCGGGGGAGGCATATGAGTGAACTCGTCCTTCTCTGGCAGATGCACATCCTCTTCTAGAATTCCGTGTTGAGCATAGATGTTCTAAAGAACCTTAGTAGAAACCACCGAAGAAGCTCTCTCAGACGGATAAAGTAGAACTCTAAAGTTGGGAGGCATTCGATCCACGATTTTCCTAACCGGGACAAACTGGCCATATTGAGCTTGCGAAGTGGTAGAAGAAAGAGCGACGGATGATGAATCAGCTTCTGAGATTGCCGGGCCTCCCCCGCTTGACTTATGACGCATGGATGGCTGGCTTCATTCTAAATAACAGAACTCGCGTCCGAAATGGTTAGGTAAACCTATCCTAAACTAAAAGTTTCCCCTACCGCACTTGAATTCTGAAGAGACATAAATTCATGATTGGCACATCGAATTCCAAAGGTGAACTGGGGCAAGTGTAGTGTGCTGTCTATATGGGATAAACTCGGTGCCCAAAACACTACAGACGCTCTATCCCATGTAGATAGTTCGCTCGCAGTGGAAGAATAAAAGGACTTCTGACACAACGGATTAAACAAAACAAGGTAGATCGATGAAAGTAGCAATCGGTGGATTGATGAATACTGGAATGCCCAAATTCGTTGATCCGAAGATACCGAATTCTAGTTATCTCTGACACGTTGATCGCGCACGATACCGTGAGGAGAGATCTACAATTCTTCGAGCATTGTTCAAGCGCACTTGATTCCGCGAATTGGCTTCAACGATCGAAGATTCGAGCGCACTCGAATGTCGAAGGTGGAGATAGGAGATTACACTCGACTACCAATTTGGATGAAAGCCCAAAGCTAACAAAATGAAATTTTATTCCAATCAACTAAACTCTTACAAATGGCACCACCGGCCTATTTATAGAAGTTACAACACACACCACAGAAAATGTACAACTCATAAGTCGTCCACGACTCAAGACACCACACGACTCACCTTAGGTCGTATGCGACCTAACAGACCCTACGACTTAAGAATGTATTACAAACACATTACAACATAATTCCAACGACATACGACTTATAATGAACGACTTAAAAACATATGACTTAACAATATGTTTAACGACTTAAGAAATATACGACATATTACAACATACGACTTATACAACTCACACGTCCTAAAAAACTGAACAGCATCTGGAGCGAGCGACCTAAAAATGAACGGCATCTGGAGCGAGCGACCTAAAAATGAACGACATCCCCATCAGTGATCTAAAAGAAGCGGCTTCAGAAAACTTCGCGACCTAAGTCTTCACGACTTAAGGCTTCACGACTTAAAGCCTCGCGACTTATAGTGAACGGCTTATCTCCCCAGATCTTCCCACGACCTAGCATAGGTCGTAACTCGTTATGTCGTTCGAGCGCCTTTCCCTTTAGCTTGTTAACTCGCGGTTCTCCACTAGGTCGTTCACGACTTATGGCTTCTTTAGGTCGGTCACGACTTAGTCCCATTAGCTTGTTAACTCGCAGTTCTCTACTAGGTCGGTCACGACTTATGGCTTCTTTAAGTCGGTCATGACTTAGTACTTCCTCGCGAACTTCCTTGCTAGCTCCCATGGTCTTAGGTCGTAAACGACTCAACCTTTCTGAGCGACTTAAGATTTCGTTAGGTCGGTCACGACCTAACACTTGGCTTGCATCATCCTCCCCTGGTTGAGAGAAATTCGTCCTCGAATTTGCATCTACCTCCTCCATAACACACTCATCCCCATGGTACGGAACTAAGTGTTTGACGTTAAACACATCAGAAGTATGAATATTATTCGGCAATTCTAATTGATACGCGTTCTCATTGATTTTCTCAAAATTTTTACTGGACCAATCTTCCGTGCCTTCAATTTATTGTACGTTCCCACCGGAAAATGATCCTTTGTTAACACTGCATAAACCAAATCCCCTTCATTAAATTCAACACTCCTTCGCTTCAGATCTGCAGATCGTTTGTACTTCTCATTCGCTTTCTCCAATCGTTCCTGAATGATTTGATGACATTCTGCCAATCCATCAACAAAATCAACATCCCGTTTAACGATTCCCTTGGATTGTGGTACTATCGTCAAATCCAACGGTCCCTTTGGTAAACTTGAATATACTATCTGAAATGGACTGAACCCTGTACCGCGGTTTATAGCATGGTTATGAGAAAACTCTGCTTGACATAATTTCATATCCCAACTCTTCAGATTATCTTTCACAAGACATCTCAACAAATTCCCCAACGATCTGTTCACGACCTCGGTCTGTCCATCCATCTGCGAATGATAAGCGCTGCTAAAGTTCAACTTCGTTCCCACCATCTTCCACAAACTTAGCCAAAAATGACTTAGAAATCTAGTATCCCTATCCGACACAATAGATTTTGGCAATCCATGAAGTCGATATATCTCTTTGAAAAATAACTGAGCAACATGAACAGCATCCGCCGTCTTCTTACAAGCAATAAAATGTGCCATTTTCGAAAATCGGTCAACCACCACATAAATGGAATCGTTACCACACTGTGTTCTCGGCAACCCCAACACAAAGTCCATACTCACATCAACCCACGGCTTAGTTGGTACAGGTAACGACATATATAATCCAGCGTTGGTCGCAGTTCCTTTCGAAACCTGACAGATATGACATCGCTCCACAAACCTTTCCACTCTTTCCTCATTGATGGCCAAAAGTAAGACTGTGAAATCAATTATAATGTACGGTCTCTTCCCATGTGGCCTTCTTCATGTAGCTCCTTCACAATATTCATTCTCAAACTACAATCAGGTATGCACAATCGATTTCCTTTGAACAGAAAACCATCTACCATCAAAAACTCATCCGTCTCTCCCTCCTTGACTTTATCAACAAACTTTGCAAAGTAAGGATCATCGACAAATAATTCTGGCAACACATCAAACCCTGTCACTTCAACTTTCATTGTAGTCAACAGATGATTCCTTCGACTTAATGCATCTGCTACCCGATTCGTGATTCCCGATTTATGCTTCACCACAAATGTAAATTGTTGTAAGTATGCAATCCACGAAGCATGTCTCGCTGAAATCTTGTCTTGCCCTTGTAAATGCTTCAACGCCTCATGATCAGTGTAAAGAACAAACTCTTTCTGAAATAGATAGTTTCTCCAATGTTTAATAGCTTGCACAACAGCATAAAATTCCACATCATATGTACTATATCTCATCTTCGCTCCCAATAGCTTCTCACTAAAATATGCAATAGGACGTCCCCTTTGACTCAACACTCCTCCAATCCCAACCTTAGATGCATCAGTATGTAGTTTAAATACTAACTGGAAATCTGGTAATACTAGAATTGGTGCTGACGTCAAGAGTTCTTTGATTCGCTCAAAAGCAACCCTTACTTCCTCTGTCCATGCAAACTGTTTACCCTTCATACAATCAGTCACAGGCTCCATCACACTACTAAAGTGTGGAATAAACCTTCGATAAAATGAAGCCAACCCGTGAAAACTCCGAACCTCCGTTATCGTCTTGGGTTGCGGCCAATCTCTGATAGCTTCAATTTTACTTTGGTCCACCTGTATTCCTTCTCCCGATACAACATACCCTAGAAATAAAACACTATGCGTCATGAACACGCATTTCTTCGTTGCAGCATAAAACTGTTCCTGTCGCAGTACCATCAACACTTCTCTCAGATGTTGCAAGTGTTCCTCTGCGCTTCCACTGTATATATCAGAATATCATCAAAATACACCACCACAAACTTCCCAATGAATGGTCTAAAAATCTGATTCATCACCCGCATAAATGTACTCGGTGCATTCGAAAGACCAAACGGCATCACCAGCCATTCATACAACCCTTCTCTTGTTTTGAATGCTGTCTTCCATTCGTCCCCTGGTCTGATTCGAATTTGATGATAACCGCTTTTCAAATCAATCTTCGAAAATATAGTAGCTCCGCTTAATTGATCCAACAAATCATCAAGCCTTGGCATCGGAAATCTATATCTCACTGTAATCTTATTTAGCGCCCGACTATCGGTGCACAACCTCCATGAACCATCCTTCTTCGGTACGAGTAATGCTGGTACAACACATGGACTCAAACTCTCCTGTATTCGTCCCTGTTCAAGCAATTCTTCCACTTGCCTCCTTAATTCTTCATGTTCCTTCGGACTCATCCGATAATGTGGTCTGTGCGGCAACATTGCTCCCGGAACAAGGTCAATTTGATGTTGAATGTCTCTTAGTGGCGGTAACTCCTTTGGTAACTCATCTGGGAATACATCTTCAAATTCTTTCAACACTGGTTTCACTTTTTCTGGAATCTCAACCTCTTCACGACTCTCTCGTCCAATCAACAAGAATACTTCGGGCTCCTCTTCAACCTCCTTAACAAACTCCTTCAATGATAATAAAGTTTTCAACTCTTCAATCTCCTCTAGTTTGTTTTCCTCTTGTTGACGCTTCTTTGGAACTAGAGTAATCTTTGTGCCTTCAAACATAAAGCTATAACTGTTGGTACGACCATCATGTGGCACTGCCCTATCATACTGCCACGGTCTTCCCAGCAACAAATGACAGACATCCATATCTACCACATCGCACCAGATTTCATCTTTGTATTTCTTTCCAATTGAAAAATTCACACAAGCCCTTCGTCCAACCTTCACCTCCCCGCCTTTTCTCAACCAAGCCAACTTGTACGGTTTCGGATGTTTCTCAGTCTTCAATGCCAACTTCCTCACAGCTTCTGAAGAAATTATATTATCACAGCTTCCAGCATCAATAACAAACTTGCAAACTTTCCCCAGAATAGTACATGTTGACTGAAAAATATTGCTTCTTAACAAACTACAATCCTCCTCTTGCTTTGGTGTCAAACAAGACCTCCTCATCATCAGATTACAACCTTCGTCTCCCGACACTTCTTCTTCCCCCTCATCAGGTGGTGAATTGAAACATTCAGCTTCTTCATCCTCATCCTCAACCTCTGCTATCAAGCTCTCTTCTTCGGCTTAGGACATCATTACTTTTGTAGCCCATTTCTTGGCAATTATAACACTTGAAACTATTATTGACTTTCACCTTCCCAACCTCATTCACAACTGGTTTTGCAACAGCTTTTGAAACATTAGAACTTCCACTAAAACCCTTCACTTGATTGTTGGAATTTGTAAACACACCACCTCCTCGTCTTCCCTGTTTTTCCCAAGCCAACGCTTTCTGGTGTGCTTCCGCTACAGATCTGGGATCAAACATATTACCATGTCTTGAATCTGCATACGCAATCCTCCAACAAATCTAGCTGTTAATTGCTCCTCTGTCTCCATGATATCATTCCTTGCAATTAGTTGATAGAATTCATCAGCATAGTCATTAACAGACTTCATTCCTTGCCTCAAGTTTTGCAGCCTCTGATACATAAGTGATTGATAATTATAAGGTAAGAATGTGGCTTTCATCATTTTCCTCATCTTTTCCCATGATTCAACCTTTGACTTCCCCATCCGTTCACGTGTAAGTTTGGTTTGCTGCCACAACGCCAAAGCTCTACCCCTCAACCTTGTAGCAACCAACTTCACTCTATGATGTTCTGGAACTTCCTTGAAATCAAAAATCTCCTCCACATTCGACAACCAGTCCAAAAACTCTTCAGCTTGCATACCTCCTTTGAATTCTGGAATTTCAGTCTTCATCCAAGATTCCCACTTGTGATTATACTCCGACTGATTTCTTCCTTGTCCACGTCCTCGTCCATGAACACTACCACCATCATACTCTTCTTCAAAATCTGATGTATATCGATGTCGATCATGTCCACCATCATCTCTACTACCATCACGTCTTCCACCAACATCCCTTCTATCTACATTCCTTCGTTCTCGATCATTCACATTCCTCCCACGTCTTTGATCATCATCAACACTTCTTTCTCGATTGGAATGTGGTGAGACTCTACTTCCCCCATGGTTGGATTCAGGCGAAACCCTTCTCCGATTCTGATTCATCTCCAACATTATCTTCTCTAATCGTCCAATCCCTTCATTAAGTTTCTCACTAAAGTTTTCATTAATTCTTTGCTCCATCTCATCAGCTTCTTCTCTTCTATACAAAGCTTCTACGTTTTGGTGACGATTAGCTCTTCTCGGCGGCATGATTTGAAACTTTACTAACTCTTCAATTCTCGGCTTGACTTTCAAAATGATACCAAATGATGTACACGGCCTTCACATGCTTAGCTCGGCCGAAGCTCTTCAACACTTCAAACTTCAAATTCTCGGCTCCAAGACTCGATTTAGCTATGATTGGCTAAAACAAGCTCTAATACCAAACTGACGCAGCGGATTAAACAAAACAAGGTAGATCGATGAAAGAAGCAATCGGTGGATTGATGAATACTGGAATGCCCAAATTCGTTGATCCGAAGATACCGAATTCTAGCTATCTCTAACACGTTGATCGCGCACGATACCGTGAGGAGAGATCTACAATTCTTCGAGCGTTGATCAAGCGCACTTGATTCTGCGCATTGGCTTCAACGATCGAAGATTCGAGCGCACTCGAATGTCGAAGGTGGAGATAGGAGATTACACTCGACTACCAATTTGGATGAAAGCTCAAATCTAACAAAATGAAATTTTATTCCAATCAACTAAACTCTTAAAAATGGCACCGCCGGCCTATTTATAGAAGTTACAACACACGCCACAGAAAATGTACAACTCATAAGTCGTCCACGACTCAAGACACCACACGACTCACCTTAGGTCGTATGCGACCTAACAGACCCTATGACTTAAGAATGTATTACAAACACATTACAACATAATTCCAACGACATACGACTTATAATGAATGACTTAAAAACATACGACTTAACAATATGTTTAACGACTTAAGAAATATACGACATATTACAACATACGACTTATACAACTCACACGTCCTAAAAAACTGAACAGCATCTGGAGCGAGGGACCTAAAAATGAACGGCATCTGGAGCGAGCGACCTAAAAATGAACGGCATCCCCATCAGTGATCTAAAAGAAGCGGCTTCAGAAAACTTCACGACCTAAGTCTTCACGACCTAAGGCTTCACGACTTAAAGCCTCGCGACTTATAGTGAACGGCTTATCTCCCCAGATCTTCCCACGACCTAGCATAGGTCGTAACTCGTTAAGTCGTTCGAGCGCCTTTCCCTTTAGCTTGTTAACTCGCGGTTCTCCACTAGGTCGTTCACGACTTATGGCTTCTTTAGGTCGGTCACGACTTAGTCCCTTTAGCTTGTTAACTCGTAGTTCTCTACTAGGTCGGTCACGACTTATGGCTTCTTTAAGTCGGTCATGACGTAGTACTTCCTCGCGAACTTCCTTGCTAGCTCCCATGGTCTTAGGTCGTAAACGACTCAACCTTTCTGAGCGACTTAAGATTTTGTTAGGTCGGTCACGACCTAACACTTGGCTTGCATCAACTTCCCACGTCGCTTTATTTTTTTTACTCTCCTACACTTACCCATTATCGATCAACGATCGATAACGGATCCATTGTTCGAAGCGACGTGGAAGATTCTTTTCATTATAGGGACACCAAGTGTACAAACAAAAACATTGTAACTCTGCGACAATGATATGTCATGCTGCCTCAACTATGTAACTCTGCACAAGTCGACTTTGATTCTTGGGAAGAAGACAACAAAGCGTGCCGAGCATCAAGACAAAATCCAAATGCTGTTCCGTAGAGAAATCGCAACTCGGTTTACTATCTTCTTCTCGGAAATCGCAATGGACATAGACTTCTCGCGACCAACATTTCAAATGCAAACTTGTCATCAAATTGTTACACAAACATAGTAATTAGCAAACCAATTAGCAAACCCACCTTTGATTGAATTCTAGAACACATGAAATGATCAAAGGCACAGAATCAACGAGTGTAGATGGACTGTTGGCGGGTTAGGAGATGGGTCGGCAATGATTCAAAGCGGTAAAAAACTAGAGTTTTGGTGAGGAATGATCTAAAAATCAACCGGAAGAAATCACAACAAGTGACGAGGTTAGATCATTGGAAACAGATTGATCGAGGCGTTGGGAAGGATTGAATCGTCTCGGGTTGGATCCCATGAAGATAACAAACTCGGGTTGCATAAAGAAAATGCAGCGGGTCGGCTCGAATAAACAACTACGTCGGTTCGAATAAACGTATATAGGCAAATAAAAGATCAAGGCAGCAAAAATTGCTAAGTCATTGGGTCGCGTGCGATCCATCATGGATCTCTAACGACCCATCTTTTCAAAGTAAAATTTATCCAAGTAGTCAGGTCGCTAGCGACCCATCCCACATGGATCGCTAGCAACCCATGAGATTGAAGGTGAATTTTTCTCGAGCTCAAACTCCAGTGTCTACCAATCATTTCGAAGCATATCGGGAAGTTATGGAGAGAAATTTGATCCATTACAACGTACAATACCAGCCAAGACCAAAGCTAAGTGATCAACAGCGTGACCAGCCACGTATTCGTAAAACTTTAATATGATCACTTGTTAATCGATGGACAGATATTGAGAGTGATAACTTCCAGAGCACGCCTTGTTCACAACAAAGAGGTACTCTAGGGGGGCAAATGTTATCCGGGATTTTAACCCAGCAGGATTCAACAAGAAATAGAACAATCCCATGACATCAGAATGACTTAGAACTTAACCAGAAAGGCTAATGCAAGGAGTTAACAAGAGCCAAGCTATATTACTAAGGCAACGACTGAGACTGACAAAACGAAGAGACCAACATTATTTTAGCCCAATCAGCAACTGAGTGAAAAAAGCTAGCAGATTGTCATCCAAACGGAGCAACGTGTAATAAGACTACGCAAACGAAACATGGAAGCATCCCAAACTTCAGATTTCAAAATAGGTTAGGTGCTTGGATCGCCAACGATCCATGCAAGATAGTGGATCGCTAAATAACAAAGGAAGGGGGAAGCCTTGAAGAAAGAAGAATAAAGAATTCCAAGTTTATGGATCGTTAACGTTCCATACACGATGGATCACTAATGATCTGTATGAAGCCATAATGCTTGCAACCTTGCACAAGAGAATATGGAAGAAAAGCAACTAAGTAGTTAGCTCGCTAATGTGCAAATTCTATGGCTCGCTAGCGATCCATAGACTATGGGTCGCTAGCAATCCATGGTTTTGGCTCAGATCGTGAGCTATTCCTTCTTAGGTCGCTCTGTACCTACCTGCGAGCAGTTGATGAAGTGGCCTAGCCCAGAAGCTCTCTGATCCCTATAAGTACCATCCTACCTGCAACATAAACGGGATCTTCTTTGGACTAGTTGCTGAAGCTCTGTTGGAAACATTCTACACTCTCTGCCTCCTTCACAACAATCTCCAACAGGATTCACTGTGATTCTCCAGTGGATTCCAACTCTGGAGATTCAATCTAGCTAAGGATAATCAAACGCATTGTAATCAAACACTACTTGTAGTAGCAATCAGTCATAATAAAACTATGAAGTGGACGTAGGCTTCATTAATAGCCAAACCACTATAAAAATTCTCCATCTTCTTTCTTTTACTACTCTTTTTCTATATCCGTGATCTGTGATATTGCCCTGTCAAAACAAGGCTGGTGCTTTCAAACTCAAACTAGAATGTTGATCCATTTTTTGGGTTAACACCCACAAACTCAAACAAATGAAAACTTCAAACAAAAGTATGACATAACATGTCAAACTTTAACTGATCACATCTCATCCCTAGTGTTGCATACCCTCCTATTGGATTCGCAACCCGTAAGGAAGTAACTAAATATGTAGGTTCTAGGTTAAGGTTATCTATTAAACATCTAGATATAAAAGAATGCGATGCACCAGTATCAAATAGAACGCTAACAGTCATACCATGAATTTGAAGCGTACCTCCCAAGACTGCCTTTCCTTTCTCCTGGGCTGTTGGCTTTGAAGTAGTAGGTTCCAATGCATACACCTTTCCTTATCCATCCTTTGCGGCTTCTTGCACTGGCTCTTGTAATGGCCAATTTGGTCATAGTTGTAGCACCTGACATTCTTCCTCCTAGCCACTTCCTTTGCCTTCCCAGCATGACACTCATTGGCAAAGTGCCCTTTCTTGTCACATTTGAAACAGACAATCTCAGACTTCCCCTTCTTAGCTGCTCCATCCTTGTGAGAACCTTTCTTAGGAAAGAACTTCCTCTTCTGATTCAGCCTAACCTGGACTTCTTTAGCCTTACTCTTCTCTGGAGAATCAAGCAACTCCTCATGCCTTAAGGCCATCTCCACTACAAAGTCATAAGGATCTCTAATATGAGGTAATGTGTCCCTAGCCAACTCAGGCTTCAACCCCTTGATAAATTTCTCATTCCTCTTCATGACTGTATCTACTGAAGCATAATCATACCGGGCCAACTCCTTGAACTTTCTAGCATGCTCCAGAACATACACCTCTCCTTACTCTAACTTGACAAACTAACTGATCAGAGCTGACTGTGCCATTGATGACATAAACCTCTCCTGGAACCTTCCCTTGAAATCTTACCATGTCATAGTTTCCTCATCCACCGTCACAGCCACACTATTCCACCAAAACAGAGCTACTCCCTGAACCTGTCGAGATGCCAACCTCCTCTTCTGCTCATCATCGAGCCTTAGATCTGCAAAAATCCTTTCGCATTGCAACAACCAATTCTCTACCTCAATGGCATCCTCCATTCCAACAAACGGCTTCCCTCCAAGCTTGGTGTAATCCCTACTCAGCTTAGCATAATGGTTAACTACCGGAACTTTCAGAACCCTTGCTCCTACAGCATTACCTCCTAACACTCCGGTTGCAACTCCCGCCTGCACCATATTCTTGAAAAACTGATACATAGATTCTATTCCAACTTGCGGGACTTCGGCACCCACATTCTCTGCTTATGACTGGCCTTGACCTCTTCTCACATTAGGCCTAGCATTCCCATTGGTGCCTTCCCCTCTTGGGTTAACTCTTCCTCTTCTACCTTCCATATTTGTGTTCAAACCTCATAAGATACAGAAAAATAACTTAACAAGGATAGGAGACTAGAGATAAAGCGTATAATTAAATATAGAAAATACAAGAATGTTACTATAACATTATCCCAAACCCCAATCTTATTCTAATTCCTTAGGATTATGTTTTTACAAACCATTTTTAGTTTAAATTTTTTCATAAACCTTGCTCTGATATCAAGTTGTAACATCCCGTATCTGGAGGCCAAAAGTTAAGCGCTACAAATGTTGTAGTCATCCATAATATTAACTTCTGGTGATGAAATACAGTAACCTTAATGGTATCCACAATATCAGAAGCACATGAATATGAAAAAATCATAGATTTCAAAACAACAACAATTTGCTGACCACATTTCAAAACAATAATTCATATCCATGTTACATAATCCCATAACATTTCCTAAGCAATGATTAAATATATCATTTACAAAATAGGCCAAGAGCGACATATGAGGATGCCCCCTTGGTTGATCATAGAAATATTGTCATATCTAACTTAATACACAGCGGAACAAAACAATAAGCAATTCCTAAATTAGCTACCCGTCAGCTACCTGCTTGTCTCCAGAAGCTTTATTCACCAAAATGACTAAAACCTAAAAACCGTAACCCTCAGCCTACTCAAATCAATTTTAGCACCTGAGAGTTTAAGGGGAAACAATAACATCGAGTCAGACATAAAGCCTGGTGTGAATAATTCTGTTACATCTCGGTTTACTGATATTAAGTGAGACCACGCCGCTTAGCGGGTTTCCCCTCACTAACATCCTCTTTAAAACATATATTTTGCAAATCCTTTCTTACAACTAAACTGGTTAAACAAACTGATTATATCAAAATAGTAATACCATTTATGCTAATAAATGGACTATCTGTCCGTAAAACAGGTAATATGTAAACTATTTTCCCACATATAATAGTGAGGTCCGTTATGCAACAAATGGACTATTTGTCCATACAACTAGGCTGACTGCCTGCCAACTGGACTAACTGTCCAAAATCTAATCTAACTGCCTACAAAATGGACTAACTGTCCGAATTATTTTCTTAGGGTTAACTACCCTTTAAATTTTCCTTGAAAACCTTTTCACAATGATTTAATCCTTCAAATCATATATATATACAAGGAAAATATATCTTTAGCTTTACTCTAACCATTTTACCATGGTATATATACTTTACTCAAAATAATGTTGATGAAATTTAATGAGGATTAACTATCCTTCCAAAACATGTCAAAAACCCTTTTTAACTTGAAAATACTTAGGCTACGTTGCCTATCTATTACATTCGAAACCTTTATTTAAAACCATTAAACAACCCTTTCGAAATCATAGAAGGTAACCCCTTCGAAACCATTGAAAGAACCATTCAAAACCATTACATGTTACCTTTCGAAAATATTGGAAAAACCTTTCCTTTCGTTTCTCTGAAAGCTTCAAAAAAATCAGATATCCTCCTTTAAAACCTTTTAAATATTGCCTTTCCAAAACATTGGAAAACCTTTCCTTTCAACCCTTTCGAAACACTGGGGAACCACCCCTTTCTAAACCATTCAATAAAACCTTTCGAAACAGTCAAAACTCAATCCTTTCAAAAGTACTTTGGGTTCAATTTAAAACATGTGAAAACCATTCGAAACCATTCAAAATTTCATTCCTTCGAAACAATTGAAAAACGTCTCGATCGAAACCATTTGGATTCAGCCTTCAAGTAGAGCAAAAGGATCAGAAACACATTAAAGTCGAAAACATTTGTTTCGAAACCATTTAAAACCATCTCTTTCGAAACCAAATTAGGTTTTTACTTTAGTTATAGAAAAAGGGTCTTAAAACATTTAATTAGAAAGCAATTGCTTCAAAACCATTTCCTAAGTAATGAAGAGATGGTGTCGAAACCATCCCTTGGAAATCTTTGGAGAGGTGGCCATATTTTAGAAAACAAAAGAACCCCTTCGAAACCATTTAGATCGAAAGGTAGGAAGCGGCAGCTAAAGGTTTCGACTTAGTCAAAAGCAATTATTTAAAAACAGAGGCGCAACCCAATTAAATATCCTAATCAACACATTATTTTATTTAATTTGACTAATTAAATATCCTAAATAATGTCGTAAAAAATCTAGGGTGTTACATTATCATTCTAACATTGGCATTTCTTTTGGTCGGGTACCGTTGTCTTCACATCTAAAGGACGTGGAGAAACTTCAAAATGAACAAAAGGCTGACCTGAATAAACATGTGGCTGGGGTTAGTCGGATTCAAATGTAGTTGTCACTATGTAGGAGGAGGAGGAAAAATAGGCCATCCAGGAGAGGAAGACGATAAGGGCCCTACATAGTTTTCAGTTTTCAATCTCCATTAATAGGTTTGATGCCATAGCCTTTACCAAGGCCCTGGAGGTGGTGGATGAGGAGATGTGGGCGGTGGAGATTCTGGTGTTGCTTATGCTAACCAAGGAGTAGCTACACTTTTAGACCCAGCCAACTAAAGGGTCGGGCTTGTAGATATCTTTCCTTCCTCTTTTTGTAAGCCCAGCAAGCTAGGCAAGTCCCCCCCATATAGTATAAATGAATAGAATTTATTTTATTATGAAATTTATCCGAATACTTTGCTATTTTTCCACTCTTGTCTATCTGTGCATAGCTGGTAGGGTTGCATACTTTGAGCAGCTCACATAGTCCCTTGCACTGAATTGATCAACACATTATAGTAATAGGCCACATGGGTTAATGAACTCGGATGCGAGCATTGACTGTGCAACCCGATTGCTTGTTTATGCATCGAGGTTGGCATATGGCAGTTGACCTTCATCGTATTGTTTTGCAGTTCAGTGGTCCTGGCTTAAATCTAAGCATTAAATGGCTCGAGGTTCTCTTGGATGGTACACAACAAGAAGGAGTGGTAGGCTGTCCCCGTTCGAACCTAAGCGCTAAGTGGTTTGAAGGTTCTCCTTGGTGAAACGCTGCCAGCTGATATTTAGCTTGACTTATTCTTATGCAGGTGCACCACGGATATCAAATTTAGATGTCACTAAGGGTAACAACATCGGTCATGACAACACTTCACCATGCTATAAGGAGGACGTGCATTATTATGGGTGAGGGACATGGGACTGTT
This sequence comes from Allium fistulosum, assembly GCA_030737815.1. NCBI lineage: Eukaryota > Viridiplantae > Streptophyta > Magnoliopsida > Asparagales > Amaryllidaceae > Allium > Allium fistulosum. The sequence goes on along the minus strand of CM060905.1, from coordinate 940,834,449 downwards.
GCAGTCGCATCTCAACTCGTCGTTGAACCCTAATATAAAGTGTAGAGATGTCTTACCCAAACTCATGAGGTAGTGGGCAAACCCCAAGCAAGGAAGTGAATGCATGGTGATTCAATCTTGTTGGATACCCTAGTAGTCCTTGACAAGAAAGTGAATGCACAATAATTAATCATTGTTGATATCTTACAAGAAAGGAAGGAAGCATGGCTCGAGTAGTCTTTGGTAGAAAAGGTTGTAAGTCCACAAACAAGGTAATGAGCACATAATAACTCATCCATGTTGGATACCCTAGGCTGCTCGAATGTTTTCCATGGTGACATGCTACCAATTAAGATTGGCAGGCGGGCCTAGCTTCAATCTGAATGCTAGGTGGCAGTCCCCAAATAAGGAAGTGAATGCGTGGTAATTCACCCTCGTCGGATAGCTAGCTGGCAAGGATGGGAGCCTGACTCATGCAATCCTTGGCGGAAAAGGTTAGTAGTCCCTAAACAAGGTAATGAGCACATGATAACTCATCCTCATTAGATAGCCTTAACTGCTTGAAGGTTCTATAGGTCACAGGCTACCAGTTGAGAGTGGTAGGCAGGCTTAGCTCGAACTTAAATGCTATATGGAAGTCCGTAAAGCACGGAGTAAATGCATGGTAATTCACCCTCATTGGATAACCAATTGGAAAGGAAGGGAGCCTGGCTTGCATAGTCCTTGGTGGCAAAGGTTGGTAGTCCCCAAACTAGGTAATGAGCTCATGATAACTCATCATCGTTGGGTAGACATGGCTGCTCGAAGTTCTCCAATGTGACAGTATACTACTTGAGAGTGGTAGGCGGGCATAGCTCGAACCTAAACACTATGTGGCAATCCTTAAACATGGAAGTGAATGCACGGTAATTGACTCTCGTTGGATAGCCGACCGGTAAGGAAGGGAGCATGGCTGCATAATCCTTAGGGGCTATTAAAACAATTTTGGTTTAACATCAAATTAAAATAAATAAATTTCAAATAAAATTCAAAATATACTCATAATCAATATCAAATAAATCCAAAATATCCAAAACTTCCATAACGCCCAAGGTTCAAGTCATTCTTTTCTCACACACAAATGATATAAAATTCAAGTACATATGCAATATTCATTGTCCAATGGTTAATATGCCAGAAATACAATTCATCTCCTTTGTTCTAGTTCAAAGATAAAGGATGGTGTCAATATGGAAATTCCTATTTCTAAAGGTCCTTATGTTCAAAATTTCAAGTCTTCTTCTTCTTTGTTATCCATCAAAGGAGGTATCAAGCTTTCAAGTGAGCTTAGAAATGTCAGTCCAAAATATTCATTTGTGCTAAGAAGGAGAAAGAAGAGAGAGGCCATTCTTAATTCGGGGTAGATCTCTATTTATAGTGATTGGAGAGTGGGATGGCTTGCTTGGATTGGTTGATTTAAGTTAAGATGGATTCGTGACTTGGTAAGATGGATGATGCCATTTGCCATCATCTCAAGTTTACAGTAATTTACTTGGATCGCTATCTTAGCCATGGTACCAACAAAGGTGGCATGGATGTATAGGAGTGCTTTCAATTTCCTTTGTATTAATTTACTACTTCTTCACATAGCTCATTGTTAGGATATCACCACCATGTGATGGCTTGTAGTTCTTCAACATGCAATGGCTCTTCCTTTCGATGGCTTATAACATTAGCTTGCAAGGGATCATAGCATCAAATTTGCGATGGCTTATTTCATCAACCTATAATCTCTAATTCCCAATATGGGATGGCTTGTTCTTAACATTTGATTGCCTATAATCATCAAAGAGCGATAGCTAACTAAAATTAATCCTCGATAACTCAACCATTCAATATGCGATAGCTTCATTTGTCAACCTTCGATAGCTTCAATTAATAACTTTCAATGGCTCTTTGGATCAACACTCGATGGCTTGTAAATATCAACCTTCAACGGCTTCAAGAGTTTTCACATAATAGCTTTCACATACCATTCCACGATAGCACTATGATTCGTCACAAGAAAGCTTTCACATATCAGTCCACGATAGCTTCACGAGTTATTACACGATGGCTTTAATCAACACTTGATAGCCTTTTAGGTCAACACCCGATAGTTTTAATCAATACACGGTGGCTTTAATCAGCATTTGGCCTTATAGGTTAACACATGATAGTTTTAGTTAACACACAGTGGCTTTAATCAGCACTCGATGGCCCTTTAGGTTAACTCTCGGTAGCTATAATCAACACACGATGGCATTAATCAACACTCGATAGTCCTTTAGGTCAACACTCGATAGCTTTATTCAACACACGATGGTGTTTTAGGTCAACAATCGATAGCCTTTTCTTTTGTTAATCCGTTCTTGGAATTTTGTGTATAACAGGGGCAAAGGTCGACATTCGCTAAACATGGTAATGGGCATATGATAACTCATCGTCGTTGCATTGCCTGGTTGAAGGTGTTTAACAAAGTTGGCTTTGAAGTCTTCGATGTATTCTCCAAAAAAATGTGTGTTACATTGACTTATAATTATGGCTAGCTCTCGTACACAATAGGTCTGGAGGTGCATGGGTTCCAAGTGTGGGAAATTTTGTTTTCGTCCGAGTGAGAGAGGCAGTATGCACCATTCCCTAATATGATGCTTATAACGTACAGCCCCACCCAGTTCAGGTCGAGTACTCCTTTAATAAGGTTCTTTGTATTGACTAATATCCAACGCAGAATTACGTCGTCGACAATGAATTATTGGAGCGTTACTCTTGAGTTGTAGTTCTTTTCTATCTTCCTTTTATAGGTTACGGTATAGAGTTTGGCTTTTATTCATCGTTCTTTATTTGTGTCAAGTCGATGCTTGAGTAGTTCGTCATTTTACTTGGCCTCAAAGGTTAGGCACTGAGGTAAGGGGATGTCTACTTCTATGGACAACATGGCTTCATACACAAAGGAAATCGAGAAAGGATTATAGTCGTTTGATAAGCGGTTGGAAGTACGATAGGACCCAAGAACGAGCAGCAGTTCTTCTGCCTGGTTCCCCTTGGCTTTTATGAGGCATTTCCTTAGTGTGGACTTGATGGTTTTGTTGATGGCCTCAACTTGTCCACTGGCATAAGGATGGGAAATGGAAGAGAAGCACTTCTCAATTTCATTCCTTGTGCAGAGGTCTTGAAAGAGGCTGCTTTCATATATGGTGCCGTTGTTCGTGATGATCTTCTATGGCAGGCCCTTCCTTGGCATAGTAACCCTACTAAGGTTCTCGTCTTCGATACAATTAGAGATGTTGTCGATAGCAATTATGGTGTTATTATACCCTTCTTTGGCATTAAGCAGTTTTCATATCAAGTAGATTCCTTCCTCCCTCCCCCGTCAAACGATCATGGGGATTTTATAGAAATAAGGAGGGTTGGAGAGGATTTGAGGATCTTGGCAAACTACTGACATTGGTCTCACTTCTTGACATAGTCTTGATCATAGTTAGCCAATAGTAGCCTTGTCGTGAAGCCTTTTTACTAGGTTATTTCCCCAACTTGATCCCTACAAAACCTTCATGCACCTCTTTTAGAATCTACCCGACTTCGTCTTCATAAACGCACTTCTGAAGTAGTGTATATGACCATCGTTTATAGAGCTTCCCATCTATGATCGTGTAGTAGGAAACCCGGTTGAGATCTTTCTAGCTCCCTTATAGTCAGTAGGAAGTTTCTCACCCATAAATACTTTACTAGGGGCACCATCTAATTCTTTGTCGATGATGCATCGATTTCCATTATTGCCACCCTCATCTCATAGCTGGGGTGCCTAAAACCTTTAAAGGGACCCAAAGTGTATGACTTCTTATGGGTTTCTTGCTACCTTAGCCTACTGATTGACTTTAGCATTTTTCTCCCTAGGTATCTACTCAAACCTGAACTCGGCATATGCATTGATTATCTTCTTGGCCTCAGTAGCATACAAGGCCAATGCTATACCATTCACCGAAAAGCACTCACTAATTTAATTGACGACAATTGACTAGTCGCTAAATTCATGGGTGGACTCTACGTGCAATTCTCTTTCTCTCTTGTGGTTGACCTAGATAGCTTCATACTCGGTTTCATTATTGGTCGCCTTGAAGTAAGGTAGACCACAAAACACCGTTCTCTTCTTTCGAGCATTGTGAGGACCATGTCGGGCCCTGCCACTTCTTATTTGATGCTCCGTTCACATACAAGTGCCAAGCTTGTTGGAAAGTGATAGCCGCTTCCTTACTGCTATCTGGGCTTGAACACCCAACAATGAAATCTACGACAGCCAGAACATTAATGTAAGTGCAATGTTGGAATGATTTGTGATGCTTACCAAGCTTGACTGACCACTTCCATAGTTGGCTTGTGTGTCAAGTTAGCTTAAGGCTTGTTTTAGAAGCCAGAAATTTGATAGGATAATCCTGAAAGTACGACCGCGGTTTCCAGGCTACCATAAGAACAAAGAATGCATGCTTTCTAGTCTTATATATCTTATTTATGGGCTTGAAAACCCATTTCTTACATAATAAACTAGCCATTCGATCTTCTCCTTTTACTTAATCAGAGCAACACTAATTGCATGGTCAGTCACTGCTAGATATAGATACAAATCTTTCCCGTCGACGGGCTTGGATAGTATTGGAGTAGTAGCCTAATGCTGCTTCAACTCCTCGAGTGTCTTATTGCACTCATCATTCTAAGTAAACAAATTTCCTTTCTTGATAGGGTCGAAGAAATGGACCACTGGTCGGCTGCTTTTAACTTAAACGGGATTAGTGCTATAACTAACCCATTCAGGCTCTGTACTTCCTTCACAATTCTGGGGACTTGCATATTTTTGATGGTTTGGATCTTCTCAGGATTAGCTTCAACACCCATGGAGCTCACAACATAACCAAGGAATTTACTAGACTAGACAACAAAGGAGCATTTCTTTGCGTTCAACTTCATGTTGTATTGGCGCAATATGTGGAAATCTAGACTAGGTTCTATACGTGCTCCCTAGACATTTTAGACTTTGCCAACATATTATCCATGTATACTCCCCTAGATTGATCAACCTGTTCAAAGAACATTTAGTTGATGAGACGTTGATAGTGGTGCCTGCATTTTGTTGGCTAAATGGCATAACATGGTAGTAATATAGGTCAATAATTGTTATGAAGGAGGTGCGACCTTGGTTTGGGGCATGAATAGCAATTTTGTATACCCAAAGTACGCATCCATGAAGGTGAAGAGCTCATGTCCACTAGTCAAGTCTACTAGCTGATCAATGCAAGGCAAGGGAAAGCTATCTTTGGGGGTAGGCTTTGTTGAGGTCGGAGAGGTCAATGCAAGTTCTCAAAAACCCATTTGGCTTTCTGACCAGTACCGGGTTGGCTACCCAAACTAGATTCTCTTCCTCCCAAATGAAGCCATTGGCTAACGGCTTCTCTACCTCTTCTTTAAGAGCTCGGGACCTTTCTGGGTTGAGTGGATGACACTTTTGACAAAGAGGCTGGCTTTGGGACCAATGTTGAGTGCATGGAAAATTATCCTGGAACCAATGTCATTCTTATTAGCGCGTCTCCATGTAAAGACTTCTTTGCATTGCCAGAGGAATTTGATTAGCTTATCTCTAACTTTCAAGCGGAGTTCTATGCCGATTTGAACAACTTTGCTAGGCTCGACATAGTCTGGGGATATTGATTACAATAGAGTAGTCGACCGCCCTCAATGTTCGAACCCTCATGCAAGGGTCGAGTGGGTCACCATTATGATTCGAGTTTGCTTCTAGGATGCATTAGTCCAGCATGTGAATCATGGGCTCTATAACAACCTCGATTGGGGCAGACGTTCATGCTTAAGTTGGGGTATTGATGTTGCCCTTAGCTCTTACAAATGAGTCTTCCAGCATTGAGAGGGTAGGAGTTGTTGTTTTGGATGCCTCACGTGCAAATGGAGAGCAACTTGCTTATTCCATGCCATAATGAGATCTCTAGTACTATAGAGGGTGGCCAAGGAAATAGAGTTCCTACCATTCCAGTCTTCATTATGGCTAATGGTCCCGACTCGACCGTGAGCATAGTTGGGCTCAAGGTACTCTAAGGTGACACTTAGCCAATTGATGCATCTTCAGGGCCCAGGGTGTTCCCGACATGACCCTGAGCATTTCCAGGCTTGAGGGTACTCTCATGTGACACACCATTGGCAATTGTATTTTCAAGGGCAAGGATAGTCCTGGGGCATCCCTAAGCTTTGTCTGGCTCGAGGGTACTTTCGAGTGGCATAATGTTTGTGGTCGTGATACGATTGGGTAAGATATTATTGGTTGAAGGAGATGTTGAAATTGATGCTTTAGAGTTGAGGGTGATCTTGGTGCGAACAAAAGCATTGATCGGCTAGATGGTCCTCTCGAGTGACTCACCGCTGAGTGTTGCAAGTTCTTACTAAAGAAAAAACACCCTTCTTTGCTTATTTAAGCGAGGTCCCATAACACCCTGTATCTTTTTTTTGGTTACCTTGGATCTCGCCGATCCTATCTTAGGTAGGGAATTTCATGATGAACCGGTTGTAGGAAATTATGGCATCTAGTTCGACAAGCACCGGTTGTCCTATCAAATGGTTATAAGTAGACGAACAATCTGCCACTACAAAGTCAACACGAACCTTTGCCGTAAAGGGTTCACGATCGAATGTTGTCATAAGCGATGTGGTACCCATAATAATAATGCCCACACACCAAAAGATGTAAATAGGTAGGCCACAAAGGGTGAGACTGGAGGCAGAATGGTTGAGAGCCTAAAAAATATATATATCAACATGATATTGACTATGCTGCCCCCATCCATGAAGGCTCGATGCACATTTGAGTTGGTCATTGCCAGAGCGATGACCATAGGATCATGATGGGGATAGAAGACTGCTTCTTTGTCCTTGATAGTGAAAGTGATGGCCTAATCTGATTCCATCTTAGGTGCTTTGGATGCTTGTTGCACTAAGGAATACATTTGGTTGGGTGAACACACTTCCCTCTGATACCGGGGCTATGCTCCCCGACAATTACCGGCCATAGGCGGGCCTTCGCATATGTTAAGAAATCAGTTATTACCACCACATTGTTGTTGAATTGTTGGGTTAGAGCCGATAGGTTTTTGTAGTTATTCATTTGTTATATTTGATCTCGATCAAACTCTAAAGGTATCCATTCCTAGATAAGTCTTTCAAATTCACCCTTAAGCACTTGACAATTATTGGTGGAGTGGCCATTTATTTGATGGAACCAATAGTATTTGCTACTGTAGTGAGGTTCCTCCATTCTTCCGCCTCTGGAGGAGCTTGGTATTTTCCATTGTAGTGTTGTTTTTTTACCATTGGGTCAGTGGTTGGTATTTTCATAAGGGCCGGCTTGAGTGGTACACATGGTTTCATTGTTGTTATTTTGAAGATCTACATCCTCTATTCTCATAATGATGTTCGCTCACTAATAGAAGTCGGTTAGGGACTCGCTAGCAATTTCTAAACCACCCTCCACATTCTTGATTTATATCTAACCCCCGAACATAGGGCCATCACAAGTCTACTTGTGTCAACACCACTAGCCCAGGTGAATTCTTTATAGAAACGATTGACATAAGATGGAAGACTCCTGGTTGGTTCATGTCCAATGTTACCTAGCTCACTAGCCATCATAACATGGATCTTTGATGCGAAGAATATGGTCTTGAAATCCATGCACAACTAGGCCTAAGAACTGATATTTCCTTGCTGTAGATGTAGGAACCAACTGGAGGCTGGTCCTGTAAGGTTGGTGGTAAAAAGTAAGAACTTTGTTGGGCCAGAAAGCTGGCCGGCATGGGCGATGGAGTTAAATGAAGTGATGTGATTAGATGGATCAATACTCATATCATACTTGTCAATCGGCAGCAAAGCTTATCTTCTATGGATGTAAAAGTTTAAGATATCCTTAGAAAATGGATCATCATTCTTGTCATCAGAAAAGTCTTCACCCCTAGTGTTTTGGGCCTGCATTTTATTGAGGTGTAGGCAAAGGAAGTTCATTTTCTCTCTAAGGCCGGCTTCTGCTTGCTGCAAGCTGGTAAGCCAAACTCTGGCTATGGGCCGAACAAGTGTTTTGGTGGAGTGGGAGAGCTATGGCGGCAAGGCAAGTGTTGATGACAATGATGAGCTAGAGCGGGAGTCCTCCTCTCTCTATGCATGAAAAGCAACCATGAATGACCGGCCTATCCCTCTCTTGATCTAAGCATAGCTACATCCCTACAGGATCAGGAATGCACTGATAGGGCATTTGCTCTTTGTCGATGGTGCGAGCTCCACCATAGAGATGTCCATATCTCAAGCCTTGAGATCTGATTCAGCAAGAGAGCACTCAAAAACCATCCATCGTTCCATTGAAGGAGAGCAATGATGCCTTGGTTCCCCATGCATGGCTATCTTGGAGTCATTGTCGATAACTGGATATGGATTTAGCTTGGACACATATTGAATGAGTCGGACAATGGACGTACAATAGAAAAATCACCTAACGACTCAAACAAGAACGATTTTATCCATCTTTTCTTCTCCTAATTCGTATCCTAAATGAAAATCAAATGGACATGGACGTACAACTTTCAGTCTCATACTCGAGCCGAAATCTTCATACAAAATTTAGAGCCCAAATTGGGAGGGACGAGTTAGAGAGAAGTCAATTTGAACACTACAAGGGGCCATTGTTCCCACGTTGGTCAAGCTATGGAGCACACTTTTCCACATATAATTACTAAGCCCCGAGAATGGGTTGGCAACATTGGTAACCGTTTTACCATTATTTTCATTAACACTTAGAGTTAATGAGCTTGTTCTCACAAGTAGCATTCGACATGGCAGAACGTGAAAAGAGTGCGTAGAGAAGAAAAAGTGAAGAAAGGTGAGAGCTTATAAGAGGGCCCTCCTTCTAACGCTAAAATATTGACTAATAAATTAACCAAGCTTAAAATTAGAAGAACACATATGTGAAAGTAAATGTTACTTGCTAATTACTAGGCTTAAAATGTCAAAATAAGGAAGTAAACAAGCAAATCAAAGTAAATGACACAGAGATGTAGAGTGGTTTACAAGCTTGCCTACGTCCACTATTAAGATATCTTATTATGTTTCTCTCTTATAATTACAAGAAATTACAACAGAATAAGAAGAAAATGAAGCACTTAAGACTAAGAAATTACTAATTTTTAGGGCTTAGGGATTTGATTTTCTTATGTGAAATTCTAAGTGAGAGATCAGTTTTTCAACCCCTTTAAAGTAGCATGGTGTTTGAACCAAAAAATGGCACAAACACCCAAGAGATTGAGTAGAGAATAAAAAGTGAAGAAAAGTAAATAAAAAAGAGCCTGAAAAGAAAACACAGTGTTTTATAGTGGTTCAGCTAATCTGAGCCTACGTCTGCATAGTGATTTTCTTGCTTTGATTGTTGACTTGTAGGTTCAAGTTCTTACGAATTAGTATAAATCCGTGAGTGGTTACAAGAGAATGTAGTTAGGAATGCAAGAGAGCAAAACAAACTCTAAAAACAAGCCTCTACCCTCCTATTTATAGCTGCAGATTGCCTGAAAACTCTCCTCCATGATCTTCACCTTGTTTACCATGCCTAAGACCAGTTCTCCCGAGAAATTGGTGGACACCTCATCAATATTCACGGACCAGTATCGATCCATGGGCTTGGAATGGTACCGATTCGTAAAACAGTCATATGGATTACTTTGAATGCCTCATCTTGGTTTGATTCGTGGTTTGCTTCATAATTTCCATCTTGTTTGCACTATCATTAGTTTGTTTTCGAGTCCAAATGATGGATCGATGGAAGAATGGAGTTGGTGATTTTATGTGCTTGAGGAGATCGATAGAGAATCGCTTAGAATCAATGCAAAGGAACTTGAAACAGGATTCTAGCATCATCAATTTCAAGTAGGAGGAGTTGGGGAAAAAATGGGTGAAGTGTTATGGATCGATATCGATCCAAGTGGTTGGATTGGTACCGATCCAACACTTTGTTAGACTTTTGAACTTAGGATTCTTGGGATGGTTTGAGATTGTCTCTTGTGATTTTGGTTGTACTTGATTTTTGGACTCTATGGCTACCTCTATGAGCTTCCTACCTTGATAGCATTCAAGTTTGACTCGCCAAGTTCGTTCGTATACTGCCCGGTCAAAAGGTTGGATAACACTTGCCCCCTAAAGCACGACTTGCGAATGAAAGATGTGCTTTGCTTAAGAACAAATGTTGAAGTCGATAGAATATTAGTAATTGAATTTTCTGGTTAGCAACCGATCGAGCTGTTGCAAATCATCTTGTTCTTTTGGATTCACCTATAAATCAAAGGTCTTTCCAGACCGTGATAGCTATGGATTCGAGTCCTTGCTTGAGTATCAATCATATACCATGATTCCATGTTCTCCTGAAATTGTAAGCCATGGGCTATATCACTAATTAGGATCATCCTATGTTCATTTGGGGGCTAGCAGTCACCCATTGAATTCAATGACTCGATTTGGTAATTGCTAATGAATCACTTTAAGGTCAAATGGCGTTCAAAGCCAGAATGTAAATCCCAGTTTCCTCAGGTCATGCATTCGATGACCATTTCAATTCCCGATCTCTTCGAATCGTTAATCTAAAGCTCGATCTCTTCGGATCGTTAAATGAATGCATGGTCGTTTAGGTCCAATAGTTAAGTCCATGATCTCTCTAAACCGTTAATTGAATCCTAGCCATTCAGGGCCGATAATCAAATCCACAGTCTCTCTGGACCGTTCATCAAATCCATGGCCATTAGAGGTCAATGACCAAATCCGTGGTCTCTCCAGATCATTAATCAATTCCCTAGCTATTCGGGGCTGATAATTAAATCAATGGTCTCTTCGGATCGTTAATCAAATCCATAGCCATTCGGGGTCGATAATCTAATCCATGGTCTCTTCGAACTCTTGTTAAGCCCAATCCACTACTCTCGGGTGAGGGATTCAACAACAAGCAAGCCCATCCACTCATGCTCCGACGAGGTGACTTCCTTCTTGCACTACAGTCCCTGCTCTCTGACCGGGACTTAAAAGCGATCAATATCGTACAAGTCCATTCACTTGCTCTTCGGCAAGGGAACTTGTACCTTTTGGTCATCTCTACGTCTCTCCAGTTGGGACTACTACGATCAATATCGATCATCACATTCACGTGCATTTCAATAATCAAGGATTCATCTAATGGAATAAGATTCAAAAATTAAAAAAGTAAAGTCAAACATCATGATAGCCACCTCACCAAGCGTTACAGCTTAGCGTCCAACTCAGAGCGTTCTTAGGGGCCGATCGAGATCCCATACACGAATGAGTGGCTCGACCCTATTATTGCATTTGTTTATCGAAAGTGAAGAAAAAATATGAGAATCAAACTCGATCCCCTGCCATCCCAATCAAGAGATGACTATCCTCGACCTTGATCCATGGCCATTTCTATTTTCTGTGGATGATGGCTGCTCTTGTCCCACCATCCTAGCTCTGCTTTTCACATACTGTTGTAATTGGTTGTTTCTGACCTATTTCTCGATTATATCATGCAAGTGTCTACAGTCATTTATGTTATGCCCACCCAGCTTATGGAATAGGCAATATTTTCCAAACGTCCTGTAATGGTCCATGGGCTCTCTCCTTGCTGGTTTCAAATAGGGGATCTGTCCAACTGGTATCAAGGTAAATCCGCTCTGGGGTTTCATTCAAATCCATGTAAGAAGAGAATTTCCGTTCCCTTCTTTGCCACTTTGATCCCTCAAAGCCATTATTCATCATTCTTTTACCTTTATCCATACCAGACCATGCTTCGGACTGTCCTCTGCCATTCACAACATTAATTTCTTCCTTATCGGCTTCAGTGCCCTCCTGACGTAGGTATCTTTTGACCTCATGACAAAATATGGCGAGGTCTATCGCTGGATCCCACTCCAAGGCGACCTTGAAATCCGTCTTATCCGCTACTCCTAAAACTGCCACCATCAGAATCACTGATGGTCCGTCCTATCAATCGCGGAAGCGGCTATGTTAAATCTTGTCAAAAAACTCCCGCGGATCCCTCTGGCCCGCTGCTTCACTTTCTACAGCATCATTACATTCTTGGACCGTGAATATGGACCTAGAACTACTTCATGAATCTATTCACTAACTAGGCGCATGTGCTAAAGGAACCATTCTCTAGCTGCCAAAACCATAATATTGTCAAATCTTCCAGATATAAAGGGAAACACCATCTCATGACCTCTTTAGACGCAACCAGCACCTCCATGTGCCAGATGTACGTCATCAAATAAACTATTAGATCAATCTTTCCATTATACATCTCCAACGTAAGCAGCTTGAAATCTGATGGATTCCTAGGGTACTAAATTTTCAAAACGAATGGAATCCTATTCATATCTTCTAGGCTTTGGTTAGGCAGTCCAGCCCCCATTGCTCATCTCACCATCTCAGAAAGTCTATCATTGTCGTCCAAAGGAATTCTCATGTTTGCATTCTCACCTTACCCCTCGTTTCCATGAGGGAATTCCGGCACATACTCCTCCGGTCGTGCTTCTACATTTTGATTCAAATTCAAACGATCCGCATTTTCTCTTGGACATGCATCATTTCCACCCAAGCCAACATCGGCTATGCCCATATGTTCTTGTGAATCGGTACCGATCCATACGACTTGTTAGGGGTTCGTTCTGGTTTGACCTACTCAGTTCCCAAATGCATTTGCTCTAGCTTCTGGCTTTTGGTTCTGATTTTCTACAACTCCGGCTGTTCCTGTTTTTCCCATTCTCCTAAAGAAATTTTCCATCATCTCTTCTTGACTAGCCATCGTATTTTCCTGTATTGTATTCATCATGGTTTACATATCATCCTTGGTTATGTAGATGGATGATAGGTTAGCTTCTGAGGATACCTCTTGGCTACCACCTTGTTGATTTCCTCCAATACTAGTCTTCCTAGTCGATTGTCTCATCATTATGAACCTTTTCAAGACTTAAATCAGTGAAATTAACTGGTTATCAATGAAAGCACCACAACGTTTGAACCAAAAATGGCACAAACACCCAAGAGATTTAGTGGAGAATAAAAACTAAGGAAAAGTAAATTAAAAAGAGAAAGAAAAGAGCATACAATGTTTTATAGTGGTTTGCGAGCCTACGTCCACTTAGTGATTTTATTACTTTTATTATTGACTTGCAGGTACAAATTCTTATGGATCAGTATAAATTTATGAGTGATTATAAGAGAATTAAGGTAGGATGGAAGGGAGAAAACCCCCAGAAATACGAGCCCCTAACCTTCTGTTTATATCGGCAGATTTCCCGAAAACTCGCCCCCATGATCTCCACCTCGTTTTCCATACCCAAGGCTAGTTCTCCCAAGAAATAGGCAAACACCTCAACAATATTCATGGATTAGTACCGACCCGTGGGCTTAGATTGGTATTGATCCATAAGACTCATATGGATTGCTTTAAATGCCTCATCTTGGCTCGATTCGTGGTTAGCTTCGTGATTTCCATCATGTTTGCACTATCATTTGCTTGTTTCTGAGTCCAAGTTATGGATCAGTATAAGAGTGGAGTTACTAATTTCAAGTGCTCGAGGAGATAGAGAATCGCATGGAATCGATGCAAATGAATTTAAAATAGGCTTCTAGCATCATCACTTGCAAGTAAGAAGAGTTGGGGCTAAAATGGGTGAAGTGTTGTGGATCAGTACAGATTAAAGTGGTTGGATTGGTACCAATCCAACACTTTGTTGGACTTTTGAACTTTGGATTCTTAGGATGATTTTTTCATCCCTCTTGTGACTTTGGTTGTACTTGGATTTTGGACTCTATGGCTATCACTTCAGGCTTCTTGCCTTGATAGCTTTAAAGTTTGACTGGTCAAGTTTGTCTGTATACTGCCTGATCAAAAAGCTAGATAACATATGTCATAGGGTATTTATAGTGGCTGTAGTGGATGTCGGATGTATGAGATTGCGTAGTATAACTGGCGGGAAGCATACTCGACCATCATTCTGGTCGGATTGGCAGATGGAAGACGGATGTAAAGGTGGAAAGGAATATGTGGCTGAGAAGCATGCTAATGGTCCCTTTGCTCTAGGCCTATGCAACATTTAATGTGCATTAAATGCCAACATTGAGCTATAACAATAGGCATGCTTTTAGCACCTATCGCAACTAACAACTTGTCATTTACTTTTTCTTGCTTAAGTGGCAATGAATATAAGTGGTTTTCTTCGGGTTATGCTGCCAGTAGGTTGGTTATGACATGTGAGGACAATTGATCACTACTAAGGACCAAGTTATAAGGAACATGCTAAGCCGACTGTAAGATGACAGGATGGGCGGTGATGAAGTTGGTCCAAAGATGGGTCATGCTTGAGTCGGTCTTGCCTAATGAGTTGGCTATTGAATCCATCTTGAGTTGCCGACTGGCAATTTACTTAGAGTGTTTGTTACCCCATCTTTTGGACAAGGCAAGGATATCAACAAATTGGGTAAAAAGGATGGATATCAAGATTGGAGATCGATTAGAAATAAGGCTATGATCGATACCGTCAAAATTGGACTAAGCTCCAATCAAGATGGGATCGATCGAAAATGATAAACAAGGTTCGGTGAGGTTACATTTCGAATTTCAGGTCAATCGGAGTTCATATGCTTAAAATATGGAAGGATCAATGTTCATGGAAAGCTAGTTCATATCGATATTATTCGTATCGATCAAAATGGACTCGACTATTTTCTTTGGATCAATAGGTTTCGTATCCATGCAATGCGCATTGATTGGATGGATACGACAAGGCATGTCGGCATGCTTTGTATCGATTAAAGCTTGGATCGGTATGATGGAAGCAAGACTGAGATGGATACGGACTTGATGGATACTTGGGATCAATACGAAGATAGGTGCAAGGGATGGATACGGACTTGATGGATATGACAAGGCATGTAATATGCTACACCAAGACACTTGGGATCGATACAAAGATAGATGCAGGGGCTGGATACGAAAAGCAGCGAGAGCTCATAGGCTATTTCGTATCAATCAATACGAAGGAACTGGTCAAGGGAAAGAGCACATTGCATGGATCAAAGCATGAAACTTGGATCGATACGAAGGCTATGGCTACGGATATGGGGGATGATGGATACGTAAATAATGGATACGAGGCGGCGGAATAGGATGGATACAAAGGTGGTCGATATTAATCAATCGGTACGAAATCACCAGCCTACTTGCATGGTCAATCTTGGATCAATCATAACTCCTAAACTATAAGTCCAAATGCTATGAAATTTTCAAAAAAGCTTTCTTATTCACTCAAAAACATCCATGATCAATCGCAGCTCCATTGGTCCATTCCTTGGATCGATATGAAATGCACTTGGATCGATCAAGATCGATCCCAAACAACCCCAGATCGATCTAGTGGGCCCACCTACGCATGAGAGTGAGTATTCCGAGTTTGGAGGGAGATATTTCTAGATCTACTCCTATAAATAGTACCCCTATGCCTACTGAAAAATGGACTTTTGGAAGCTCTTACGTCGTTACTCTGCAGAAACTCCATTGTAACTAGAGTGCTATTGATTGTACTGTTGTAAATCAGTTGAGAATCATCGATAAACATCAAACTATTCAAAGTGGACGTAGGCTACAATGCCGAACCACTATAAATCTTGTGTCTTCTCTTACTTTCTTTAATTCTAATTTTGTTATTTCTTCATTTTTACTCTCTACATCATCTGGATCTAAGATCTGTGTTTGGATATTGAGGATTTGTGTGTAAACGCTGGTGATTTCACTACTTCTGGGGTTTGTGACCAATTTTGGTGCAAACACTTTAGTGCTTTCACTGGGAATTGAACTAAGGAATTTGGAGGCTTGGATTTTGGATCCGAAACCTTAGGAACTTGAATTCTGGGAAGCAATGGCTAAGCAATCGACAAGAAGGCAGAGAACAGAGGGGAGTCAACATGAAGGAAGTCAGGAGGCTTCCTTAGGAGCTAATCAGGCCTCAATCTTCATCACTAGAGACAAGATGGAAACAATGCTGAATAGGTAGGAGGATATGATACAGAACCTACTCCAACAGGTTGGACAAGCTGGAGTGCAAAGCTAGAGGAATGGAGTAGCAGGAGATACTAGAAATGAGGATCACGAAGATGGAACAGTAGGAATAGAGGCAGTCCAGAATCAGAACCAAAGAAACGGAGCAACCAGATTACATAATAGAGTGGGACCATTAGGAATGGCCCTTGAATCAGGGGGCATGCCCCCGAATCATGTTGCCTCATTTCCAGGAAGGGTACCAGGCGGCGATGTACAGTTTGGCGTTGATCGGGATATGGATGCTCGTCCCAAATGACAGGTTTCAGGATTCCCTCGTGGACTCGGGGGGCAGGTCGAAGATAGCAGGCAGAGGCTACTTGATGACAACAACAGGTTAGCGGACGTGATCAGATGGGCTATGAGTGGATGCTTGGTGAATAGAGATTTGGAGGATGTGAATAGGAGCCCTTTACTCCTACGATCAGGCAAGCTAGGAATACATTGAATTTCAAACTACCAATGCTGGAGATGTATGATGGAAGAACGGATCTCACTGTTCACCTGACAATCTACATAATGCACATGGAAGTACTTGGGGCATCGGAGGAAGTCATTGCACGGTGCTTCACTTTGTATTTGACGGATACAGCAGCACTATGGTTCATACAATCGGAAAACGGCTCTATTGGCACATGGACGGAGTTAATCGAGAGGTTTATGAGGCAATTTTGGGTCCACACTATGAGACCCAAGAATGTGATGACTTTAACATCGATGAAATAGTGGAAGGGAGAATCATTGAGGGATTTCTTCACCAGATTCAATGCGGCAGTGGCTACGGTGGGACGACCCAATCCGTCGATGGTTTTGATGGCAGTAGTCTCAGGGATTGCAGATAATTTGGATTTCAATATATCGTTGGAGAGAGATGCACCGATGGATCTCAACAAGTTTTACCATGAAGTAGAGAGGTTTATACGACAGGAAGATGCGAAGGTTGAAAGTGATGGGAGGGAGGCTGAAGATTATGCGGTAAAAGGTGGAGGTCCACCCATGGAGGATTCAAAAAAGGACGATAGAGGGAAAAGGAAAATGAATGACAGCGGTAACACATCGAAATGGCAATAAAGGGACTCTAAATTCTCTTCTTACATGGATTTCACTGAAACTCTGGAAAGGATTTATTTGGATACTCGAGGGCGCCTCCAATATCGAAGGCAGGCAAAAAGGGAATCCTCTAAATACGAGCAGGCATTGGGAAAGCATTGCCTATTCCATGGCTGGATGGACACAACACGAACGATTGCAGGCATATGAAGGATATTATTGAGGAACATGTGAGGAATGGTCATATGCAATAATACATAAGGAATCGAGCTGTGGCAGTGGAACAGGAGTAGCCACCCCCACCTCAAACGAAGATGGCACTGGATCTAGGCATCGTCATCAGCTTATTATCAACTGATTGGATTTATGGATGGAATAAGTAATAAACCCTGAAGTAATGTGGCTAAGTAACTTACACATCTACGTGATCGAGGATGGCACCTACGCGTGCTCTGAGATGATGAGAAACCATGATACTCGGGCTTTATGAAATATTGTTTTTTATATTTTTTGCAAACTCTGGTTTCTTTTTTTGGTACTATGATTGTTTGGTTTTCTTGGTTGTACGGAGTTTTATTTTATCAATTAAACTCCGTGATGATTGGATTTGAATTAACATAATAAATACTACAGGTCATACAGTGACGGTCCCGACCAGAAAGATAGGGCAATAACCGCGAGTTACGAGTCCCTTCGCTGGAGAGCGATAGGATGGACTCAAACATGGATTAAGTCCTCAATCGGAGAGTCGATGCTTGAACATATAAGTCCTCGATCGGAGAGTTGAGGACTGAAAATATAAGTCCTCAATCGAAGAGTCGAGGCAGGAGATTATAAGTCCTCGACCGGAGAGTCGAGGTCGGAGAATATAAGTCCTCGACCGGAGAGTCGAGGCCGAAGAATGTAAGTCCTCAACCGGAGAGTCGTGGCGGGAAAATATAAGTCCTCGACCAGAGAGTTGATGCCGGAGAAGAAAAACCATGGATAAGCCCTCGACCGGAGACTCGAGACCACGGTAGGATAAAATGACCCGGTGAGGTCTGTGGATTTGGATTTGGACCCAGAGAGGTCCCAACTTTTGATATGGACCCGGAGCGGTCCCAGATTTGGATTACAGGACTCAGAGACGTCTCGGACTTGGATAAAACGACCCGGTGAGATCGTGGATTCGGTTAATGGATTTGGAATGAATTTGGATAAGGCCCCGGAGCGGTCTTAGATTTGGATATCGACTTGGAGAGGTCATGGATTTGGTTATTGGATATGGATGGAATAGAACTCGGTTGTCGGGTTCGGATGGAATATGGACTTTGGATGTTGGATTTAAAGCTATTCAAACACTCCTTCCTATAGCAAGGCAGGTTTTTGGGGGCAAATGTTACCCCGCCTTTTGGACAAGGCTGGGATATCAACAAATTGGCTAAATAGGATGGATATCAGGATTGGAGATCGATTGGAAACAAGGCTATGATCGATACTGTCAAAATTGAACCAAGCTCCAATCAAGATGGAATCGATCGGAAATGATAAACAAGGTTCAGTGAGGCTACATTTCGAATTTCAGGTCAAACGAAGTTCATATCCTCAAGTTATGGATGGATAGATATTTATGGAAAACTAGTTTGTATCGATATGGTTCGTATCGATCAAAATGGACTTAGCAATTTACTTTGGATCGATAGGTTTCGTATCGATGCAATGCGCGTCGATTGGATGGATATGGCAAGGCATGTCGGCACGCTTTGTATCGATCAAAGCTTGGATCGATACGAAGGAAACAAGACTGGGATGGATATGGACTTGATGGATATGAAGTCATATGCTTCACCAGGACACATAGGATCGATATGAAGATAGGTGCAGGGGATGGATACGAAAAGCAGCAAGCGCTCATAGGCTATTTCATATCGATCGCGTTCGTAACGATCGATACGAAGGAACCGATCAGGGGAGGGAGCACATTGCAAGGATCAAAGCATGAAACTCAGATTGATATGAAGGTTACGGCTGTGGATGTGGGGGCAGATAGATACATAAATAATGGACACAAGGCGGCAGAATAGGATAGATACGAAGGTGATCGATATGAAATCACCAGCCTACTTGCAAACTCAATCTTGGATCAATCATAACTCCCAAACTACAAGTCCAAATGGTATGAAATTTTTACAGAAGCTTTCTTATTCACTCTAGAACGTTCATGATCGATCGCAGCTCTATTGGGCCAGTCCGTGGATCGATACGAAATGCACTTAGATCGATCAAGATTGATCCCAAACAACCCCAGAACGATCTGATGGGCCCACCTACGCATGAGAGTGAGTATTCCGAGTTTGGAGGGAGATATTTCCAGATCTACTCCTATAAATAGCACCCCTATGCCTACTAAAAAAGGGACTTTTGGAAGCTCTTACGTCGTTACTCTGTTGAAACTCCATTGTAACTTGAGTGCTATTTATTGTACTGTAGTAAATCAGTTGAGAATCATCAATAAACAACAAACTATTCAAAGTTGACGTAGGCTACAACGCCGAGCCACTATAAGTCTTGTGTCTTCTCTTACTTTCTTTCATTTTAATTTTGTTATTTCTTCGATTTTACTCTCTACATATCTTGATCTGTGATCTGTGTTTGGATATTTAAGATTCATGTGTAAACACTGGTGCTTTCACTACTTTTAGGGTTTGTGACCAATTTTGGCGCAAACAGTGTTGTTGAGTGAATGAGCTAGACTAGAGCCAAACTAGATGTAGGTCAACATGAGTGGGCTGGTCGCTTACTGTCGACGCTTGTTGGGGAAAGCTGACTGGTGCCAAGAACGATGTTGTAAAGGATGTTCCAAGCCAGTTGCGAGGTGAAGAGACAGGCTGGTTCGGACTGGTCGAAGGTGGGATATGATGAACCAGGCCAAAGTCCGGTCTCACTTAAGCAGGTCATGTTTAGTGAGTTTGCTGCTGGAGCCATCTTGAGTTGTATCGGTCGGTAGGAGACTTAATGGCTGCTATGTAGATGGACTGGTTTGGGGCAGGTATTGGGTGGATATGTACATGTCGGGATATTTTATGCTGGGCCGGCTTAAGATGTGACAAATCATGCCTAATCGGCTTGCTAATCATAATTACGAGAAATTTGAGCAATAATTTTATCTACAATATGAACCGATAGACGAAATTTATTAAATTATGGATGCAACTATTGCAAAAAATGTGTGGACACATTAGAGCAGTGATTTCAAGGAACCTCGAGAGTATGAATAGTTAAACCATGAAAGCTTTAAAAAGATTTTGAAGACTTTAAAAAGGGCGATATAATGGTAAAAGAATGCTATTTCTGAATAAAAGAAATAATAAAGTAGATGATAGCTTATGGGGTAAAAATTTGTGATAGAAAAATAGTTAAAAAAATATAAATGTCATGTATGAAAAAATATGATGTAATAATTTCCCAAGGAAAAAATAAATTTAGAAATTTTATCACCAATTAAACTACTGGACTTTCTTAAATCATAAAAAAATAAGCAAGATAGATGTAACGAAAGTTCAATAAAAAATACCATATAGTCAATACTTAACTCGCAATCTCATAATGAAAAAAAAATAGAGAAAGTTAAAAGAAAACTATAGAAGCAATTGTAATAAAGGGAAACGAATTGACAAAAATGAAAATATTCTTCATGTGGTATTGGTGAAAGAAAAGTTCAGTTGTGAATGACAGATTGTTTAAAGGACAACCATAATCCTAAAAATGTAAATAGTTTGGGCATGCTGAAAGAGATTATCATTTCAATAAATCTCACTAAGTTAACTTTTCAAAAGTGACAAATGCTGAGTGTAACCTCTTTTATGTCAGCCAAGGTGTAGTGGAAGAAAAAGGATGTTTGACATAGTGATTGTAGCAACACATAACAAAAAATGATAGTATATTATTTAAACTTGACAACACTAATAAAAAAGTCCAAATTAGCGATGAGAACTTTATGAAAGAAAATGGAAGAGGAATAGTTGCCATTGACACTCGAAAAGACAAAAGATACATTAACGATTTACTCTTAGTTCAAAACTTGCATCAAAACTTAATAAGTGGTTGCTAAATGATGGAGAGTTGATACACTTTGCATTATGAGAGAGATTCTTTCATAATATATCACAAGGAAGACAAATCCCTTGAAACTGCAAAAACAAAGATGGAAGAGAGTAGATGTTTTCCAATACAATGGATTTACACAAGCAATACAAGCATGTGTAGGCAAGTCATGGCTATGACATAGAAGGTTCAGACATTTCAATTTTCGAGGATTGAATATCCTTCACCAAAAGAATATGACGTAAGCCCCTTTAAAAATCAAGGAGATCAACAATGTTTGTTAAGGGTGCATGTTTGGGAAACAAGGCTAACAAAGTCTTTTGTTTGGAAGAGCTTGGAGAGCCAAAAAGCCAGTAGTGTTAATCCATGCAAACAATTATGGTCCAATGCGTACTCCATCAGACAATCAAAATGTATAATTTATTCTCTTGATTGACGACTATACTTGAATGACATGGTCTTTTATGTGAAAGAAGTTTCTCCATAGCCCATTTGTTGAGACATCATTTTTTTTGGGTTGACTCTGATAACAAAGAAGGAATCCATAAAAAATTAGGATTCAACATATGATAAAATACTACCCTTCTTATTTAACCATGTTTGTGATAACCTCCCTCCAACTTCTGTACCCAAATACCATCAATATATGAAGCTAGTAGTAGTGCCCTAGTGGTACTCGGCGGATGAAAGGAAATCATCAAGGGTTGACACGATCGTCAATAAGTCAATAAACCTGTCATATATATAATAGCACATAGCCTATATAATATAGAACATAGTTATAAAACAGTCAAGTTAATAGCATAATAAAATGAACCTAAATACCAAACATCATCAGAGCATAGCGTGGTTTGTAGGGTTATACAACAAGAAATTAAATATAGAGTTTATACATCATGAATACATCGTAAACTACATAATGTAAAACTCTTTATATATATTGGAGTGCCGATAACTTCATAGCACTAAAAATTGAAATAAGTAATAGCTCCATAAAATAATATATATGAGTATGC
The DNA here is from genome assembly GCA_030737815.1 of Allium fistulosum. Classification (NCBI taxonomy): domain Eukaryota; kingdom Viridiplantae; phylum Streptophyta; class Magnoliopsida; order Asparagales; family Amaryllidaceae; genus Allium; species Allium fistulosum. The sequence continues at coordinate 940,812,129 of CM060905.1, read as the reverse complement.
ATAGGCCTCCTGCTTTCCTCTGCACAGCTCCATGCATTATCATTATACTTGTCTTTCAATCTATTTATTTAAGAGTACCCCAAGAATATAAAATGTAATGCAAATAAACTCGGACCATGAAATTGTCTGGTGTGAGTTATCTGTAAGCTCAAAAGAATAGATAAAAAATCAATATATCGAAAATAAAAGCAATATGGTATGGAAAGTCATACCTTACCTACTCCTACATCCAACAAGTTCGACACATACTAAGATCATAGCTAATCTGCCATCAGTAGTATAAGTGTAGTACTCTATCTAAGTACATACTAGAGTGTCGTGGTTTTAGACTTGATAATAGATAACATCACATTAACAACCATGGCAATCATCAAACAATGAATGGACAATTGTTTCTCTTTGAAGATGTGGATGCTCTATCTTTTGGGGGAAATGTTTGAGTTATTATTGACAACGATTCCTTTAAATACTTGTTTTCCCAAAGGGATTTTAACCTTAAGCAGCAGAGGCGGATGGAGTTTATAGCATCTTATGACTTTGAAATTCAGTATAGTCCCGGGAAAGGGAATGTTATGACAATGCCCTTAGTCGGAGGCATGCTATTTTAGGTGTAATATTTGAGTGGAGATAGTTTGTTTTACTTTCAGATTTCAATTTCCTACCGCAATTAGAATTTACTCCAGGATATCTAGCGACAATGGAAGTGTGGCCAGCCTTGGTGGACCGTATTGGTCTAGAGCAGAGAAAGGGTGCAACAATAGTTGATATTTTAGCTAAGTTATGTAGGGAAGAGCATTTTCCCCATCATAGCAGGTATTCGATCGATGAAAGAAGATGGCCGAGGAGAGATGACGGCTATTAGTTCCAGTAGTGAAAGATATTCTCGAGGAAATACCGGTGAAGTGCTACCATTCTAAAATGACTTTTCATCTCGGTTGGGATAAGATGTGTTGGGACATGAATTAGCTTTTCTATTGGCCGATGATGAAGAAGTGAGTAGCAGAGTATGTCACTAAATGTTTGACATGCCAAAGGATCAAAGAGAAACAAGGGAAGCCCGGAGGTCTGTTATTGCCATTAGAGATATCGACTTGGAAATGGAAGCATATATCGATGGACTTTATAAATGGGTTGCTTAGAAGTCAAAGGGGCAATGAAGCTATTTGCGTTATAGTGGATAGACTCACTAAAAGTGCCTATTTTATTCTAGTAATAAGTAATAGGACGACAGCATCTCTAACACAAATTTATATCAGAGGACTGGTTTGATTGCATAGAGTTTTGGTCAGCATTATCAACGATAGGGACCCCTTATTCACTAGTGAATTTTGGAGGAGTCTACAGTTATCTTTAGGAACGACCTTGAATCTTAGCACCTCTTACCACCTATAGACTGACGAACATACAGAAAGGGTGAACATGCTCTAAGAAGTTTTATTGAGAACTTGCATTATGGATTTTAGTGGACAATGGGAGCAACATATACCCTTGGTTGAGTTCACATACAATAATAGTTACTAGGTGATGATTGGTATGGCACCCTTTTGAATCCCTATACAGAGGGCATGCAAGTCACCAAATTGATGGTGGGAAACCACTGACAAAATTCTACTCGGACCGGATTTGATCCATGAGACCATGGAAAAGGTGGAGGTGATTAGACGACGAATGAATGCCGCCTAGGACCGATAGAAGTCTTATGCTGACAGGAAACGGAAAGAGCTGGAATTTTCAGTTGGAGACATGGTATTTGGTAAGGTTTCCCCTCTTAGGAAGGTTATGAGATTCGAAATATCAGGAAAGTTGGTGCCGAGATTTGTTGGGGCTTTCCCAATTTTGGATAGGGCAGGAAAACTTATGTATCGAGTAGAGCTCTTAGTTAATTAGCGGGAGTCCAAGATGTTTTCCATGTATCACATTTGTGGAAACATCTACACAACATACCTACTATAGTAGACCTTGATCAGTTAACATATATAGTGACGGAGCTGATAGCACCACATGCTACTACATGTATAGTAGAGTAAAAAGTTAGGAAGCTTCGTAACAAAGAAATTAGGCTGGTCCGAGTGCAATTGGGAGATAATACAGCGGAAAGCATATGGGAAAAAGTAGAGAATGTGAAGGCTTTTCATCCTGAGATTTTATCTGGTAAATTTTCTCTCTCATAATTTAGTACAATATAATTTGCATTGTTGTTGCCAAATTGGATGGTAGGGGATGGTTGCTAAACTTTTTCCTATTATTTTTGCACTCGTATAAAATTTCATGCATATTTTAGTTAGTTTCAAACACGCCTATATGACACAATCTTACATTCATGCTAAGGTTGAGCTTACCTATAGATATGTTGATGACATAATCATATTGCACTTTTGGTTGTGTAGATAATTGAGTAGATAACTAATTGTATAACATGGTTGTAGAGTACACATGCCACTATCTATCCCCTAGAAATTTCAGGGACTCTTTTAAGGGGGAGAATAGGGCACTCTGTAAAATTAACATGAAATTAATTAATAGTGACGCAAACAGGAATTTGGAAAATGTTATAATTTGGCTATGAACTGGCACCATTGTGATCGTAGCGACTTTTTGAGTCACTTTCATATATAAAGCTTCACATTAGAAGTTAAAATGAAGAAGTTGTCGACGTTTGAAGAATTCGGAGACAAAATAGTTGGAGCAGAATAAAATAATAAATATAGGATAACATTAATGATTAACTTTCAAGAAAACATTGATGCACCACAAATGGTCGACCACCCAGTCGTAACCGATCGACCGATCATCGTATGTCAGCTAGGGTTGACCCCTGGCCTGAAATTACCAAATTTAATATTTTCAATCCGACAATCCTGACGCATCGAAGAAACTATAAATAAGGGGCTAGCCCTTCATTTCTATTCAAAAAAAAACTGCTAATGAAACTCTGCCTACTTTCTTCCTCCATAATAAACTTCCTACATTCAAAAGTAAAAATATGTATATACATTGAAGATCCAAGCATTAGGGAAGAGATTAACCAAGTTCAAGGAAGAGGTAATGAATTTTACATATATGTATATTTCTTTATTTCCTTTCTTCCCCAATCTTTGAATGATTATTGACTGCAATTGAATGATTATTAACAAATAACAATATATAATATAAAAAGGGAGTTATGAACAATTATGGTAATTAATCCATAATTAAAGGCGAAATAAAGAGTTTTCCATATATGGCATTAACACGTAATTGCGGGTGAGGTATATTGTGTGTCTATGTGTGTATTATACATATATGTTAGTTTTGTAATATCGAAGAGCATAAATATGACTAAGTTATAGGGATGCGAGGTAAGTTAATAACACACAAAAGTCTGCCTAGCTAATCTGGCTACCGACAGTGTTGCTTTGAAACTCATTAGAGACATGACTTATAATAAGTACCAATGGTGGACGCAAGATTAGTCCCAATTCTTTAGGGTAAGTCTGCCCAACTAATTTGACTACCAGCATTAACGAATTATCAACCTAATGTGAGACATCATGGTTTAGGTTACAGGTCATAGAACAGTAATCTCAAGATGGGCCTGCTTCAGGGTTAAGGTATTAAATGACTATTTTAGGGTCTTTCTCTTTCCTATTCAAAAATATTAAATGGTCGAGGTTTTCTTTTAGGTGCGATAGTGGAAATCTTTGGAGGGGGTTCGCTTTGGGGTGAGGTATTAAATAGCTATTGGAGGGTCTGCCTCTTGCACATTTAAGAAGTATTCAATGGCCATATGAGATTTCTTACAATGTCATCTAGGAACTACCAAGGAAGGGTTAGCCTTGGGTCTAGGTATTCAACGGCGTAGATATGTCTAGTGTCGAGCAATTAAATGATTGAAGTATGCCTATTTCCCATTTAAAAAGGTCTTAAGTGACTCAGGTACTTTCTCACACATCGTTAGGGTATGATTGATGGAAGATGTGTCGTTGAACCCAGTATAATCCGTAGTTGCATTACATTCGCATTATAGTTACGAAGTTAAATGGGAAAGGTCCATTGGTCTATAATTGAAAATACATTATGGAGCTGAACTAGATGTGCAGTTGGCTTATAGTTGGAGGTTTGCTTAGAAAAATATAGTTATAAAATACGTAAGACATAATACTCATCTAAATGATACTGCCTAAATACTATTATAGTAAGACTTGAGATTTTCATTTATCAGACATTATTGTTCTGACTCCCACCTCATTAGAACCCATAGGTTATGGGGCATGATGCTGATGTTGAAGAGTTAAGGAGGTAGTGAAGATTGGTGTAGTTATTTATGTTTAGGATTTATTCTGAGGTACCCATATTTTAGACTTGTCGATGTACTATTTTGAGGCATTAAGTATGGTTATTTGGAATATTGTATTTTTGAGATTTGGAAATATGCGAAATGGGTACTTACTTTATTATTATATTTTATTCCTTCCGTTGTGAGATTATGAAAAGATAGATAGATAGCTCGGTATATTGTTTATTTAATCAAATTTACCAACCAACAGCTAGCTCTAGAGTGGACCTAAGGTTCGATAGGCTTTTACTGGGTCCAAACCTAGACCTCTTCTAAAGAGATTGTTACACTGACTAGCTAGTTATATATATATATATCTGTGTTTGTGTATGTATGTATTTAGATATGAATGTCTCAACATACTTTGTTATTACTTGCCAATAAAATGTTTATTTAGTTTAACCATACAATTTATTTCCTACGACTGTATAGTCAACTTCTAATGTTGGCACTCTCATAGCACATGTTTCTAAGTTCATCTACCTAGGTACATAATCTACAATATTTATGGAGCCTACCATCTTTGTCACATCCATACTGTTTCATCTCATTAGACTCTACTCATGTCTTAAGCTTAGCAATGATTTCTGCTTGTTCGGAATCGAACTTTTGAATGGTACCACACCGCTCAATAAGTGGTATAATCATCAAGTTTTCAACATCTCTAGCTCAAGCTCACACTTCGATCGACTTAGGTATCCAGCTATATACTATTACCATGTCTACTCTAGAAACATAGATCCTAAGCTAGCATGTATCCTACTCAATGCATATGCGACTTCATTTCCTTTACCGACGTATAGAAAATTTCAAAGTCAAAGAAGCTAAGAACTCTAACCATCTTTGTATCGTAGGATAAGGTCCTTATGTTTGAAAAAGTATTTCACTATCTTATGTTCAGTGAATAAACAAACCGTTCCCCAAGCTAGTAACGCGTCCATACCTTTAATGCAAATACTTTAACAGCTAACTCTAAATCATAGGTTAGATATCTCTTCTCGTGCATTTTCAATTGACTACTCGCATAAGTGACAACCTTATCTTTCTCCATTAATACCGCCTCAAGTCTAGTGCCATATGCATCTGTTTATACCATCAACTCCTATTCCCAGCTAGAATGACAAATACCGGTGCACTCGCTAACTTCACTTTCAGAACAACAAATGCATTCTCACACCTCAAGTCATAAGAAAAATTATAATACTTCCACATAAAGTGAGTCAATGACATGGCTATCCTAGAGTAGTCTTTAATGAATCTTCAATAATAACCTATTAATCCAAGAAAACTTCTCAAATCTATTGTGTTTGTAGGTCTTTCCCAATCATGAACAACATGATTTTGACATGATCTAAAACGATAACCTTCTCTAAGAAAACATCACCTAAGAACCTCATTTCACTCCTCGTGAAGTGGCTATTTGAATACATAGCCTTTACCTGATGCTTTCTCAACCTGTAAAGCATCACTCTAAAGTGTGTCATGTGTTCTTCTTCTATCCATGAATAGACAAGAATATCACCGAAAACAGAAGTACAAACTTATTAAGTTGATCCTTGAAAACATGGTTCATAATATCAACAAAGTATGTCAGTGCGTTGGTTAGCCCGAACAGGATAACCAATCACTCATAAAATCTAGATAATGTATGGAATACGGTAATCGACACACTATTCCTCACCACTATCAGTAGGTGACCCATCGCCAAATCCAATTGATAAAACATCTTCACATTATGGAGCTGAACGAACAAGTCATCTAATGTGGAAGAGGATATTTTTCTTTCCTGTCACTTTAGTTAGCTCACGATATTCAATACAATTATCAAAGAGCCATCCCACTTAGCGACGAATACTACAGGTGCTCCCACTTTGATTCTGTCTTCAAAGAAATCCTTTCTTCAATAACTCATTCACTTGCACCTCCAGTACTCGTTGCTCTTTATGCGCCATCCGTATCAAAGGCATATCAACAGGCCTAACATCCTTCGCAAGATCAATACAAGACTTGATCTCTCTATGTGGTTGAAATCTTTTAACCTCCTCCAAAATACAAGGAGACTCCCTCACAATCAATACTAATGAAAATTCATTATGCTGGATCTCGAGTAGATATAGAAAGCTAACCATTACTACATTCCCTGGCATGTAGCACAACTTTAGCTTACACCCGTCGACACCCCCTACCATCACCGATAACCTCTCGCAGTCGAGTACTACTCCATATATCTAAAGGCAGTCCATCCCCAAAATAATCCCAAACTCATAGATTCGAGTATAAACAAATCACAAGCAAACATGCACCTACGACTAAATAATATGACACTATGACAAACCATGCATAAACTAGTTGAACCATCAACGAGATTCGACATTACCAAGGGTCTATCACCTAGGTTAGCTTTCAACTCTAACCTATCTACCAGGTACTAGATATAAATGAATGTGATGCACTCGTTAGGACTTGATTAGGTACACTATAAATGGAAAGCATACATTGGATCGTGATGACCTCTTACTTCTCCTTTGCCGATAGAGAATTCAACGAGTTGGGAATAACATTCAACACATAAGTCCTCTCAACTAGTTTATCATTAGCTAGTTCTGTACAATCCTTCTTGGTATGCAAAAATTTGTTAAAGTTGAAGCATTTCCTCTCTTCAGTCTTGTAGTTCTTGCTAAGATGTCCTCTCCCTCCACGTTATAGCAAATCAACTCCCACTTGCCCGTCTTTATTCATCTTTGTTCTACAGTTGTACTTCTTTGCCTTATTTTTCTAGGGTAGCTTCCTCTTTTTCCCTCCATCTACTTTCGGTTCAGCTTCCTCCTTAGGGAAAATAGCTTGCTTCGGCTTTGGGTACAAAATATTGTTCCTCAAAGCGCTCTCCACAATCTTCTCAAACCTCTCATTTATATGGTCCAGTAGTCTTTCCCTAAGATAGTCATTCAGCCTAATGTTAAACTTCTCATTCTTCTTTAATGGATAAAAGACATCTCATATTTCGACAAAGAGTCTAACTCAACCAGATACTCTGATACTGACATATCACCTTGCTTTATGTCAGCAAACTTCCTAATCAATATGAATTTCTAACCTTTAAATTGATCCCAAGTAAATTTATCCTTGAATGTAAGAGCTCTTATTGCATTTCACTAACCCATCGCTCAACCCAAAAGTTCTCATGAGGCTAACTTCATTTTTCGAGCACCTTCCAACTCCAAATCATTGAAAATATGATCAGAAGTGCTTAGATAGTCCTACACTTCAACAACAGATTATGTTCTCATGAATGATTATCCTACAAGACTAGAACAGTCCTTGTTAACCTTAGTAAAATTAAATCTAGGTACATGCACTTGTGCACCACCACCAACCATAACACTAAGAGCTCCTCCTTGGGCATTCTACATCATGTTCATCATCATCATCTATGTGAATGTAGTCTGCATATCAATGTTAACAGCTGTCCATTTGGCCATTCCTATTTCAACTCCGGGTACTAAATTTTTTGTTTTGTTCCTTGTTTGTTAGCCCAATCTTACTATATGTAATAATAATGGTCAATATATCATAAAGGATAACATCGTAAGTGGTATATATCTTACCCCATCTCTAATAGATTGACTCAAAAAGACTTAGTTGTTCGCTCAACCTAAGCTCTAATATCAAATGTGACAACCATCCTTTACCTTTGGAATTCAAATACCATAAATATATAAAGCAAGTAAGAGTGTTATAGCGATATTTGACCGATAAAGGGAAATCATCAAGAGTTGATACAAACGATCGATAAATAAACATATCGTATATCTCAAAATGCACAAACTAAACATAATATAGAAAATAGATATAAAAAATGAGATAGTAGCATAACCAAATGAAGCGTTGATAACTTGTATTTTCTGCATGCATTTCTTATATGATGTGATATACCATGCAGTTGTACACGTTTGGCTGTAAAATTGGTTGTACACTAATTGGTTGGATAGTTTAGATTAGTTGTGTGCTATTGTAACAACCCACCCTTCGTAATATCCTGCAATCAGCATTGAAGCAAAATGTATGGCTTTCGAACACCCCAAAAGACAGATTGTCGGGATTTTTTTTTAAAACAAATGCTATACGAAGTCATATCGACAGATCTTACAGTGGAATGATAATATATAATATACTGAATATACATGAACAAAATATAATGAACAATATATAAGAGACTACACAAGCGGAAGTAACTAATAAGTAAATATCAATATAGAGCGTTAGAATAGAACATCTAATATAATAAGTCTCATATATAAATAACATCTGTTATGTACTACCACAATATCAAGTATATGTATCTAAGGTATAGCCTATGCCTACAAAGCTCTAGTTTCATCGCTCTAATAGCATATCCCCAGAAGTATCTGACTTCCAAACTACTCAATCAAGTATATTCTGACTCTCTATATTGGTATTTACTTATCAGTTACTTCCACTAGTGTTGACTCTTATATATTGTTCATCATATTTTATTCACGTATCTTTAGTATATTATATATTATCATTCCACTATAAGATCTATCGATATGCCTTCGTATAATGTTTCTTTTAATTTTCTTTTCGAACAATCAGTCTTTTTTTGTATTCAGAATTCATACATTTTCATTCAGCGCTGATTTCAGGATATTACGAAGGGTGTGTTGTTACAACTATGTTATATGAGTCAACCCTTGAGGAATTTTGGGTTGAAATTCTTTTAAAGGGGGGAGAATGTAACACCCTATAAAATTAATGATAATTAATCAGGCTCCAAGAATGGAATTTGAGCAAATGATGGAATTTGGCTACTAAATTTGCACCATTGTGTTTGGGATGATTTTTTGAGCAACTTTCATATTTGGAGTTTCGCGATCAGAGCTCAAAAGAAAAGTTTATTAGTGTTTGAATTTTCAGAGTGAAGATTATTAAAAACAAAAACGGAAATAAATAATAATAAATGAGGGACCCCACAGTTGACCCTCTTACTTGAGCCGATCAACTACTTATAAGAGGCCATCGACCGATAAAGGTGTGGCGGCTAAGGTTTGAACCTTGGCCAACATCCCGGATTTAATTATCTTTATCTAATGGTTATGGTTGCTTCGAGTGCCTTTAAATACAAGCCTAACCCCCACTTCTCTTCTCATATTTTCTTATCAATGTAGCAAAGCTCTGCCGTTTTCCATTCTCCTTTCTTTCTAAAAATTATATACTATTATATATATATAATTGGAGAAGGGCAAAAAATAAAAGAGAAGAAGCAAATCAAAACTGTGGAAAATGGTAAATTTCTATAGTTGTAAATTTATATTTCCCCTATCCCTAAGTCTCTTCTCAGCTCTATAATTTTAGTAGTATGTATATATTTTGTTATATATATTCTTTTGGGTTAGAATGGAAAACGAGTCAAGTAAAGGAATGGGTTAATATTTGGGAGATTTGGAAAGCTAAAAAGGTTAGTGATAAATTATATAATTTGTTTATAATATTGAAATTTATCTCGTTGAATTTTTATTTAACTATTATGCCTTTATAAGATTTAATGAGTTGTAGGCTTAAAGAAACGTATATAGGATTATCGACTACATATTCTATAAAATAGGTAATTGGAATAGGAATAGTATTTACAACTATGGAAATATAAAATCAGTCCATAACACCCAACGTTTTACCCTAATTAATTAAAAATAATTTAATAAATCGGTAGTAATGCTGAATATAGAATTTTTGCAAATTTCAGAATTTGGCTATGAAACATATACCATTGGATACATGACATTTTTCCGATCAATTTCAAAATATAAAGTTCTCTAATCGAAGTTCAAACTAAAATTTATTAACGTTTAAAATTTTAGAGTCGGAAATAATTATATATGTAATTAAGGAAATAAACAATAATTAATTAACGTTAATGGAAATCAAATCTCATGAGATGTGTATATAGTGCAGGTAAATTATCTCAGGGGAAAGAAGCGGGAAACAAATTAAAGTAATCAGCTAAATAAGGAATAAAATTAACAAAACCAAACACGCTAATAAATTTATCCACATAACACACCACAGGTCGACCAGCAAAGCACCCAAGTCGATCGGTAGCGGTCGACCCTAGGAAGGGGTGGTCGATCCATGTGGTATAAAATTTGTATAATGAGCGTGTGATTGAACGATATTGATTTATCCAATTATTTTTCTTCCGTGCGAAGTAACTGATGTGCATCTTTGATAAAAATAAGGATTGCATATGATAAATCTAACGCTTCAAGTTAACTTCAAACCCCTATAAATACAAGCCTAGTTCTAACTTCTCTTCTCATATTTTCTGGAGCGGAGATCCACTTTTCTCTTTTCCCTACACTTTCTAGATTTCTAAAAGTAAAATATGATATTATGTATGTATATGTATATAAGTGGAGAATAGCATAAAATAAGAGAAGAAAAGAGTAGAAGCAATTTAGGATGACAACTAAAAAAGGCAAACTTGAATCTAAAGCTCTAATCTAAAGTTAATTCAATCCTTCATCCATATCTGTAATTTTAATCAATGAATGCCCTTTTATTATTTAAGATTGAGGGAGTCAAATAAAAAGGGAACATATCCAGATCTGGAGAACTGAAACCTAAAGTAAGGTGAGTTTAAAAATTACATGTTTTGTAATAAGATTAGATTTATATCGTTATGATCTGATTCATTGACGTGTGCAGTTAAAGCGCTCGGTAGATTCATTGCGGCGGAGGTGCAAAAAGTCATAACGGGGATACAACGAGGATATAGCATATAAAACTCATGCTTAATGTTTTTACAAATATATAAATGGTAACTAAATGAAAAATTAACATTCACTTGAATTATAATTAATACATAAATAATTTTAAATATAAATAAATGCAAATATATTGTAATTAAACATAAAACTGTTATATAACACAATTGAATTTAGTTGAATATTTGCTTACTTTCATTTCTGAAAATATATTAAAAATTCAATTAAATAAATTAATTTCATAATTTTTATAATGTATAAATGTCATTTTCCAATTCATTTCTTTTAAAGAAGATATAGCGGAAATGGCAGAATATAGCGGGAATAATGGGATATAGAGGAAATAGCGGGGATTAAAGCAGAAAAGCAATATTTGGGGCTATATGGAAAAATCATAGCGGTGGAAATCCGCTATGAGGTATAGCAAGGTTATAGCGGGGTAATAGCGAGGCATTAACTGCATAGTCATTGACGCTTAATTATAATCTGTAACGACCCACTATTTTGGACCATTCAAATCGACAATAATACACACATGTCTGACTTGAATAATTCAAAATAACAGATTGTAATAAAATTTGGAGCAAATAAAATCAAATACAGAATCACAGACACAGAATATCAGAATAACTCGCAGCGGAAATAAAATACCATAGTAGTTCATGAAGCTACTATATACAAACTCTCAAAACATAAACAAAATGTCATAGTTTAAAAAATGGATACAAGAGAAGTTAGGATACATAAATCAATAATACAGAGACAATATTTTTTGTACCAAAATTGGGCACAACACTCTTCGGAAGTCTTTGAAGAGATAAAGTGAAGAAATTAAATGAAAAAGTGGAATTATCTAACAAAAACTCCAAATTTCAGAAATGAGAATAATTAAAGTGCAAGGAGACACAAGAATTTAGAGTGGTTCAATGTATAGCCTACGTCCACTATGAAGTAGTTAGCTTTATTGATCTCTCTTTTGTGTTTACAAGTGTATTCAATGATTTACAGCAGTCAATTGTAATTTGAAGTAGTGAATTTTGTTTGTGGCAGCAGCAATTGAGTTCAGATCTGGATCTGGCGGAGTCCGGGCATTGGATATCTCAAAGAAGAAGAAGAACCTCTTTTCTGTTGGCTTTGGGGGTCTATTTATAGGTGTAGGAGGCTGATATTTCGCTTAGATCTTGGGAGACCCTCTCTGGCATGTGACCAGGCCCGCACGCCCAAGCCCGTGAAGTTTTGGTCCGATCTGTGATCGACACGAACAAATTTTGACTCGATCAAGATTTCATCCAATGGAGTCGAAATTTGGCGTGGACATTCTTTAGCATGCACGTAGTCTTCTATGAAAATTTCATAGCATTTGGACTTGTAGATTGGGAGATATGATCGATACAAAGTGGAGTTTTCAGTAGGCTGTTTCCTTCGACTCGCTCCCATTTGACTCGATGACGTGGCACTTTTTGGATCACTCCGCCTTTGACGTTGCTTTGAGCGAGTCGAAGCGCGCACTGATTTGAGCGAGTCGAAATGAGAAATGATTGATCGAGTCGAAGTGCATGGTTTGATCGATTCGAACAGTGACTTTGCCAATCGGAGCTGAATTCGATGGAGTTGAACAGTTGTTTGAGCGGAGCGAGTCGAAGCGTGCACTTTCGATGGTTCCAAACTGGAGCGAGTCGAAGAGGGCAGTTTTGGGAGGTTTGAGCAATGGAGTCGAAGTTGATGGAGTTGATCAGTAGTTCGAAGGGAGCGAGTTGAAGAAGGCATCTAAGCGAAGCGAGTCGAACAAGAATGAGTCGAAGTTGGCATCTGAGGGATATGGAGCGAGTCGAAGGAGCGAGTTAAACGGCAATTGATTTTCGTCCAATTTTGTATCCCTCATATCTTAAGCATACGAACTCGGATTGACTTGAGACTTGGAACGTTGGCTCCCATGGCTCGGCTTGTCATGTCCTACTAATTTTGGCTCGATCCGGACTCGGACAAAATTCGTCGATATCCATAGTGAGCCTGTGTATAACTGATTTCTAGGATGGGCCGTCATTGGTTACGGGTCAATTCCTTGGTGTCACGATCTTGCCAAAAGGCGGGATAACATTTGCCCCCCAAAGTACATCTTGTGGAAACATGATGTGCTTTGAAATACTGCCATCTCTACTTTGAATAGTTATTGTCTTGTCGATGAAAGCTGTTATCTTTGACCGTTCTTCTTGATAATGTAAACTGTCGACTGCTGTACCATGTATTGTTGCAACTGATTGCTGTATGCCAGTGGTTATCCGCTTGCTGTTGTAGTCGTTATTAGATGAGTTTCCGATTCCTGAAAATCTGGAATATTGAATATTAGTCCGACATTCATGCATATACGTTAATCTGACTCCCGTTGATGTTTGTACGTTCTCGAGTCGTTGTCAGTTTATTGTTTTTGAATTTCGTATCGATCCTCTCCTGAACCAATGTGAAATTCGTTGCAACAACTCTTGATAGTTGTTTTTGAATGTTCCTTCGTAACGATCCTCTCTTGAATCGATGTGAAGGATTGAAACATCGAAGATAATTTTCATTGGATTTATGGATGCGAAGTAAGTATGTCGAGTTGATGGAGTTGGAAACTACGGATACGAATGTGAATTTTGCATTGATACACGCAGGGTTTGATGGAGACAAAATGCTTGTTCGACTCGATGATGGACGTGAACTGAGCGAGTCGAAATGGAGCGAGTCGAAATGCGCTTCCCTGATGGCTTTGAACTGAGCGAGTCGAAATGCGCTTCCCTGATGGTTGTGAACTGAGTGAGTCACAATGGAGCGAGTCGAAATGGAGCGAGTCAAAATGCGCTTCCCTGATGGATTCGAACTGCTTGTTTTGTTGCACCGGAGAGGAAGTCGAGGACAAACGATACGAAAGGAGCTCTGCATCAACGCACTGAAGAGGGAGTCGAAGCACGTGTTCGACTCCACTTGGATTCGAATCGTTTATTCCCCTTGCTTTCGAGTCCATATAAATACTTGTTACTTAGCCATTTTTCACTTTTTACCATTCACCTTTGTCTGCCTCTCCTTCGTACCGCTCCAATACTAGAGGAAACAAAGAAGAAAAACACTCTCGCCTTCGAACTGATTTACATATTCAATTACTCGAACCAATTAACAAATCTAGGTAATCCATTGAGCGAAACCATCACGTAAACGAGGAGACTTGGGTTTTCTTATCATCAAATCAATCAAAGTCGTGGTCGATCGAAAGCTCTCTGGCCTCGGCTTCGTGTCGATGGAGTATGGGTTTCGAGATGATGAGGCGAAGGTCTTCGTATCGATCGATGGTGGAGCTTCACTTTGAATCGAGCGTTCTGAATTCATGGATCGATACGAGGGGGTCGCGCCAGATGGACTCGGAACAATGGCCTCGAATTGAGTCGAAAAGGGTGGTTTTCGATCGAGTCGAAGCAGCTGTCTTGGGTCGAGTCGTGACAGCTGTCTTGGATCGAGTCGAAGCAGTTGCTTTGGATCGAGTCGAAGCACACAACTTTTGGATTGAGCTGAAGCATGTGACCTCAGGGGCGAGTCGAAGCGGCTGCTTCGGATCGAGTCAAAGTGCGCAGCTTTTGGATCGAGTAGAAGTAGATGGCTCTGGAACGAGTCGAACTTGCATTCCATCTTTCTGACCGAGTCTAATTCATACGCACACGACCATAACTCATTGATGTGAACATGGCTTTCGGAGTGACACGAATTGAACATTAAAAAATTTGAAATTCTTTGCACATTTGAACAATCGACTCCGACGAGCTTCAAACTTGTATTACTAGACTTAATCGTTTCACCGCATATCTGATTGCCTATCGAAGCTCGTCGTTGGAACTGGAACTTATCAAAACGACACCAAACTTTAACTTGGAACGATAGTTAATAATTGGATGGCACGGTTGTGACGGTCAGCGATGACGGTCCTTCCGACTAAATTCCGAAGCCTCGTCGTTTACTTGCTTTCCTTAACCCGGTTGATCTTCTCGAATAATATACAGTACTGCACTGCAAAACCCGCTCACACACTTTACACTGGGGGATGCACGAGTGTTATTTGTCAGTTTAACAATGATTTTTTATAAGCTAGCTAGTCATGGACCCCTCAAGTTCTCAGCAGCCGGAACTCCCAAGTTCTATTCCTCCAACCATAGAGATACCGGTTATCGAAGCCGAAGTCATAGAGCCAGCTCCGGATGAGCGTCCGGGTGCTCGTTTTATTCTCAGTCCAATAGATTTCGTGCCGTCGGGTATCTCCGAAGATATGTTAGGATAGATTTGATTAAGGCATGGTTAGTCGCTGGACGACGTGCTACTTCTTGGGCCAACTGATAGGCCACACAATCCCCCGGAGTGGTTTACTTCTTTTAACCGTCACGCTTGCACAGCGGGGACACTTCCTCCTTTCAATGAATATATAAGGGAGATGTTATCGTTTCTTGGCATAGCTCCATCTCAGCTACATCCCAACGGGTATGCCTTATTGAACAGCATCTTTGTTCTCTTCATGGAGATCCTCTTTCGACCGCCGAAGCCGATCGAGATCCGGTATTCAATGTGAAGAGCCATAGAGACAGCCCCTCTTTCACCTTCCTGGAAGCGGTCAGGAGCTGCCACATTGTACAGGGCTCCTTGGGAAGGCTAAGTTATTATAAAACCGAATGGTTCTACATTCGGTGCCCCCCTGGATTTGCAGGGCGGTGGTTGGATAGACGTAACTGTTGCCACTTCTCTCTTGAATTATATAGATACTAGTAACCGACTTCAAAAACTGACACACTTTTCCTTTCTTACAGCTGTAATCTCTCGCCCCGATGGCACATATTTCATAGAGCTTGTTCGGATTCTTCAACCGTTTCCGGGCGAAGATAGGCACATAGACTTAGTCCTGACCGACAGGAATTTGAGGGCTGTCGGGCTAATAGAACAAAGACAGAGCATACATCTGGAAGTGAAACGCGAGAAGCGCAAAGCGCCCGCAGTCATGATCACCGAAGAAGTTGATCCAGAAAGAACGCCCACCGATACCGAGCTCCCAGTTGGGCCTTCTGCCGATGTCCTAGACTCGGGTGGAAGAAGAAAAGGCAGGGTCGCTGCTCACAAACGCCCTAAATCAAAGAGATTTAAATCCGTGGTCGTGTCTTTACCTTTCCAGGGGACTAGAATTTCAGAGGCTCCTCCCCCGCAAGTGGAGAGTCCTTTTGCAGGGCTTGATGATATCCTGATCCCAGATTTCGTGTCGTCACCACACGATGCCGGGATGGAAGGGCTTGATAGTGCTTTTGAACCGAGCGGGTCGCTTGCTACGAGTGCCGCCGACATTTCCGGTTGGTTGGGGGATTGCACATGCATACACTTCACTACACTACATGATTCACAACTGTACTTCGTCCAACTTAGGAAGTTACTAAATCTTTTTTCGTTTATCATTTTCCGGTACAATGTCTGGAAGGGGATCGATGCTTGGGAATCTCCGTTCAGCCCGAAAAGCTTCTGGTTACTATGATTCCCATAGGAGGGATTTAGATAGAGATCGCGATCGCGAATACTCTAACTAGGATAGGTACGGGCATGACAGGGAGTATAGACACCAATCCAGATCACGCTCTCCTCCTCCTAGACTTCTGTCTCCTCCTCCTGTTCAAACTTCAAATCCACCAGAGCTTCCTCGTCATAGGCCGACTTCTCAAGCTTTTAGGCTCGAAACTCAACTTCAGAGAGTCGAGACCACGGCCTCTATGATTACTGAGCAGGTCCCTACTGAACCCACAGGGGAAGGAGCTCTTAAGTTGGCTCAGATGAGGAAGGACTTCCCAAACATCTGTTTCGACGGTTACGTCTTCCCACCACACTTAAAGAGAATCCCATCATGGGTGGAAAACACGGTGCACGACTTCGTTTACGACATATACACCTAGTACCGGGAGTGGGAAAAGGCTGCCGAGAAAGCTTCCAAAGTGGCCTTTGAGCGGGCCAAAGCGCTCGAGAAGATGGATACCGAGCTCGCAAAAAGGGATCGGATTATTAAGGTACTCTCCGCTGAGTCCGAGTCTTCTCGGAAATCTGAGATTGAGGCCGTCAAAAGGGCTGACGAGGAAAAAGCGGAGATGGAGAGGTTGGGATAGACTCACGTTGCCCTGGTGAAGGAGATGGGCCACCAAAACACTAAAGTCATTGCTGAGCGGGACGCGGCGGTCAAGGAGCTTAATGAACTCAAGGCCAAATTTGATGATTTGGTCAAGGAGAAAGACGACGCGAATAACGCAGCCCATGAGGCGTGCAAACAAGCTGTTCTGCTCAGGGATGAACGGGATGCGGTGGTGGCTAAAGTCCAGAAGGTGGAGACTGAGGTCAAGGAGAGGGTGAAGCTGGCCGAGTCCAGGCTAGAGGCTGACATTGAAGACCTCCTTGTTGTTTATAATGCTAATGTGCTGAGTCATAGGGACCAAGCCTGGCTCGATGACTTTTCGACGCATCTCCTGAATGCTTGGAGCCGACTGGTTGAGGAAGAGAAAGTGGCGCACCAGGACGAGTCCGTAGATGAATTCGAACTCGAGAATCGCATTCTGACTGATGATGGAAAGAAGATTCTCCATGAGTCGATGATACTGCGCGAGAAGGAAAAACTTGGCGCCCAACACTTTGAAGTGGGAGAGGGTTCTGGAGTTTACCATAACGAAGCAAGTCTCGAAGTTCCCATGTCAACCCAGCCCGAATCCTCGTCTGCGGTCGATCCCCAGGCTGTTCCTGCTTACAATCCGGATCAACCGCAGATGTCTCCGGCTGCTGCACAAGTTACTGATGCCGCCCTGCCACCTACAAGTCGAATTGAGGAAGGTATTCTGAACATTCCACTTTTCTTTCTTAAGTCAAAGCCTTCATTTGAGTTAAGTTCTAACAGTTCTTTTATTCTTTGTCCAGTGATCGATGCTGCACCGGCCATGCCTCCTGCCACTCAAGAACCATATCAAATGCAGGAGGCTATCGTGACCGAGGCAACCACCATGAGTACAGCTGCCCCACTTGACGATCTGCAAGGAGGTACGATCGCGTTCGACGAGCAGCTGATGGATGAACACTTTCGCCGCCACGGCGATCCTCGTGCTGACTTGTCATCTGTCATGAGCGGAACTGATCCTACTACAAGCTCTTCAATGCCGACTGATGATGCCCCCAGCGGGGCTCGTGCAGTAATCGAAGAGGAGACGTTTGCTTAGATTGACGCTGAACTTGCAGCAGCGGGTTGTGGTGGCAGCTTCGGAGGTGGGATGGCAGCATCGGGGGACCTGCCCCGCTCGGAATGATGTCTCATGCTGGGACTGTCTTCCTCACCAGCCTGCCCATTCCACCTTCTGTAATTGATCCCGTTCCTCCGACTCCGCCCGTATGGAGCATTCTTATTCACATGAGTTCGGAGGAGGATGTCGACATAATGCCCTCGCCTGAAGACCAAACACCGAAAAGCAAAGGCTCGAAGAGGAAGACTGGCGATGGCTTCATTGGGTCCACACCGAGGAGGAAGCTAAGGAAGAAGAAAGATTAGGCATGCCCTCCCAGTGTATTTTGATTTGCATTTCGTTAGCCGTGTATAGATGCGGGTTCGACCCCTGGTAGTAGGAATTTTTTGGAAACTTGTACACGAACTTCTTCTATAATCAATAGAAATGAAACTTTTTTTTACTTCTTTTTTGCCATTGTGTGTTTGTCTATGTGCTCCAGTGTCTGGGCTGCACTTGTGAAGTTCAGTTTCCGAATGAAGTTTGTTTCTGTTCGCCAAGTTCGGGTATTGCGAACATGGTTTGCGACCGGGAAACGAGTCGAATTTTATCGTCGCATTGCTTCAGTCGATGGTTGATGCTTAAGTCTTGCCCCCCAGTATTGCTGGCATGTTGTAAAACATCAGTCAGCGATTGCCCTTTTCTCTTAGCATGACGAGTCTAGTGTCGTTGGATGGGTGTTTAAGGCAAACGGGGATTGCGCGGTTTATTTGCGCTTGTCCGATCGTTGACGATCATATCCGCACGCCGGGGATCCTCATTTGTTTATTGGCGGTTGGTCACGCTGGCTTGAGTTTCAATCATATGCCCGCTATATGGGGACTTGGAATTGGCATTTGTACTTCGACTCGTGCTCCGGGAGTTTGGAGTTGATAATTATATTTCGATCCATGCTTCGGGAACTTGAAGTTGGTGTTTAGGCTCCGTTCTGCATTATGGGAATCCGGAGTCGATGTCTGCGCTCCGTCTTACACTCTGAAAATTCGGAGCTGATGTTTATACTCCGGCTCAGGCTACGGGAGTTAGGAGTTGATGTTTAAACTCTGGCTCGCGCTCTGGGAGTTCGGAGTTGAATGTTTATACTCCGCTTCGCACTATGGGAATACAGAGCTGAATGTTTATACTCCGACTCGCACTCTTGGAGTTCAGAGTTGAATGTTTATACTCCGCTTCGCACTCTGGGAATACGAAGTTGAATGTTTATGCTCCGCTTCGCACTCTGGGAATACGGAGTTGGATGTTTATACTCCGACTCGCGCTCTGGGAGTTCGGAGTTGAATGTTTATACTCCGCTTCGCACTATGGGAATACGGAGTTGAATGTTTATGCTCCGCTTAGCACTTTGGGAATACAGAGTTGGATGTTTATACTCCGACTCGCACTCTGGGAGTTCGGAGTTGAATGTTTATACTCCGCTTCGCACTCTGGGAATACGGAGTTGAATGTTTATGCTTCGCTTCGCACTCTGGGAATACAGAGTTGGATGTTTATACTCCGACTCGCGCTCTGGGAGTTCGGAGTTGAATGTTTATACTCCGCTTCGCACTCTGGGAATACGGAGTTGGATGTTTATACTCTGACTTGTGCTCTGGGAGTTCGGAGTTAAATGTTTATACTCCGCTTCGCACTCTGGGAATACGGAGTTGAATGTTTATACTCCGACTCGCGCTCTGGGAGTTCGGAGTTAAATGTTTATACTCCGCTTCGCACTCTGGGAATACGGAGTTGAATGTTTATACTCCGACTCGCGCTCTGGGAGTTCAGAGTTGAATGTTTATACTCCGCTTCGCACTCTGGGAATACGGAGTTGATGAAGGATTATCGTGTATCAATCCCTTTTTTGACTTTGATGTGATGGCTTGCCCCCGAGCTCGGGTTTCACTTAAGGAGTGATTGGTTGCATCGTAGCCACTCTCTATTTGAATAAATCCCACCGTATGATGAGACTTAGCTCTCCGTGCATAGTGATGGTCATATGAAGTATTTCAAGTAAACCACAGCTCGGCTCGAAGAGGTTGCATTTTATTGCTGAAATAAGAAAGTATGGCAAAGTTAGTTGCCTTATTACAAGTTCTAATTTAGAAATGCATAAACAAATTGCAGAAAAGGAAAGTAAACTAAATGGATAAAGATAGCCTGTCAGGTGTAATAGCGGTGAAGGCTCTCGCTATTCCAAGCTCTTGGCAGGGTAAGACCGTCGACGGTCGATAACTTGAATGTGCCATCTCCGAGCCTTCGTTCAATAACATACGGTCCTTCCCATGTCGGTTTCATATGTGAAGGAACCGGATAGATTCTTTTTAAGATGAGATCGCCTAGTTCGAAGGTTCGCGGACAGACCTTGGCGTTGTACAATCGAGCGACTCAACTTCGATGCGCAACTGCCCTCAAATCAGCCTCTTCACGCTTCTCATCCAGTAGATCAAGAGATTCAGCAAGTAATATAGCATTTGTCTTTGGACCATAGCATGTCACACGATGAGAAGGTACTTCTAGCTCGACTGGGATAACGGCCTCTGAACCGTAAGAAAGAGAGAACAAAGTGTGGCCGGTCGCGGTCTTGTGGGTTGTTCGGTAAGCCCATAGAGCCATAGGAAGTTCATCGACCCACTTGCCCCCGACCTTTTCTAGTCGTTTCTTCAGGTTGGACTTTATGACCTTATCAACTGCTTCGACCTGTCCATTTGCTGGAGGGTGTGCAACTGCGGAGAATTTCTTTTGGATGTGAAATCGTTTGCAGAAATCTTTGAATTCAGCACTGTCGAATTGGGTTCCGTTGTCCGTAATAATGGTGTGTGGGAGACCGAACCAACAGATGTTGTTACGAACCACAAAGTTGATTACTTTCTTCGTTGTAATGGTAGCGAGAGCTTCGGCTTCAGCCCACTTCGTAAAGTAATCAACCACGACGATGGCGTAATTCGCACCACCTTTTGCCAGAGGTACAGCACCGATGATGTCGATGCCCCACATTGCGAACGACCATGGGCTGACCATTTGTGCTATCTCAGTTGGAGGAGCCCTAGGGATTCAGGAATATCTCTGGCACCTATCACATTTCTTTGCATAGTCCAACGCATCGCGATTCACGGTAGGCCAGTAATATCCATAGCGAAGTATTTTCTTGGCAAGTGCTTGCCCCCCAGTGTGATCGCCACATTCTCCCTCATGCACATCGCGTAACACTTGTTTAATTTCATCGTGAGCGATACATCAGAGTAGGGGAACTGAGTACCATTTTCTGTACATGAGTCCAATTTGGATGGTAAATCTTGAGGCCTTTCGAAGGACCTGTCTTTTTAAACTCCTACGCTCCGGCAGGGTTCCGTGCTCAATGTAATTTCCGAGTGGAGTCATCCATGAATCCTTTTCGGGGACGGTTTCGTATACCCGGTTTATTTCCGCCCGGTCGATACTTGGGGAAGATAGCGATTCTACGGGAACGAGTCCCATTTGTTGAGCTTCGCCTGTGCTGGCTAGCTTTGCCAATGAATCGGCCTTTTGGTTGCGTTCTCGAGGTATACTGTAGATGGCGTAGTAATCGAAATGGTCTAGTACTTCCTTAACTCGAGCTAAGTAAGCAGCTAACCTTCGATCTCTTGCTTGATACTATCCTCGTACCTGACACACAACTAATTGTGAATCACAATAAATTTCCACTGTGATAATTTTCAAATCTCTGGCAAGTTTCAAGCCAGCTAGGAGGGCTTCATATTCAGCCTCATTATTAGTCGCATGGAAATCGAACTTTAAGGCATAACATATGGATCGACTTTCGGGAGTTTCAAGCACAATACCAGTGCCTGAACACCGGTTGTTTGATGCTCCATCGGTATAAAGTTTCCAGACGTATTCAGGGGATCCACTGGCTTCGGGCAAGTCCTCTGGGTTGGTAAATTCAGCTATGAAATTGGCAAGGACTTGTCCTTGTATGGCCCCTCTCGGAGCATAAGTAAGGTCAAACTGGCTCAGTTCGATGTTTCATTTGAGTAACCTACCAAACGTCTCAGGCCGCGAAATGACCTGTCGTAACGGTTGGTCGGTGTAAACAATAATGGAATGTGCCTGGAAGTATGATCGGAGTTTTATTGATGCAATGACAAGGCAGTAAGCCAACTTTTCCAACTTCAGAAAATTTCTTTCAGCCCCAGTCAATCGTTTGCTAACGTAGTACACTGGCTTCTGTATCCCGTCATCCTCTCGAACCAAGGCAGTGCTGATTGCGTTTTCTGATATCGCCAAGTATGCGTACAACTTTTCATGATCAATAGGCTTTGACAGTATCGGCGGTGTGGAAAGATGTTGGACTAGTGCTTGGAAAGCGCCCTCGCACTCTGTGGTCCATTCAAAGTTTCGCTTCCCTTTTCGAATTAGATCGAAGAAGGGAATGCATTTGTCAGTGGACTTTGAAATGAACCTGCTCAATGCTGCTACCTTTCCATTGAGACTCTGGACTTGCTTTATAGTTTTGGGAGTTTCAAGATTTTTGATTGCCCAAATCTTTTCGGGATTTGCTTTGATTCCCCGGGCGTTAACGATGAACCCAAGGAACTTTCCGGATGCAACTCCAAAGTCACATTTTAGTGGGTTGAGCTTCATCTTGTACTCCCTAAGTATGTTGAACATAGTTTCCAGGTCTTTTACATGGTCGGTGGAGAGTTGTGACTTCACAAGCATGTCATCTACATATACTTCCATTGTCTTCCCGATTTGATTAGCGAACATCCGATTGACCAACCGTTGGTAAGTAGCCCCGGCGTTCTTTAGTCCGAACGGCATAACCTTGTAACAGTAAAGTCCCAGATTGGTTACGAAGCTGGTATGTTCTTGATCGGGTAAATGCATCGGTATCTGATTGTAGCTTGAATATGCGTCCATAAAGGATAAGAGTTCATGTCCAGCCGTCGAATCCACTAGCTGATTAATTCTAGGAAGCGGGAAACTGTCTTTGGGGCACGCTTTATTCAGATCGGAATAGTCGACACATGTTCTCCACTTCCCATTTGGCTTTCGGACGAGCACGGGATTTGACACCCATTCAGGATATAGCGCATCTCGAATGAATCCGTTCGCTTCAAGCTTTTCTACTTCCTCTTTAAGGGCGGCAGATCTCTCTGGATCCATACCGCGCCTTTTTTATTTGATCGGGACATGCCACGGGTCAATGTTCAGAATGTGGCTTGCGATGTTTGGCGAGATCCCACACATATCAGAATGTGTCCAGGCAAATACGTCAAGATTTGCCCGTAGAAATTCAACCAATTCCTCTTGAGTTTGCTGGCTTAGCAGAGATCCAATCTTTATTATTTTTGAATCATCGTTATTGTCAATTGGGACATCAATCGTCAGTTCGGTCGGGGATGCTTGACTTTCTTTAGATTCTCCTTCGTCTTCAGTTTCTCTCGGGTCAAGGTCCTTGAGGAATTGGCGGGGGTGCCCGGGCCTGGGCCCGGGCATTAATTGTCAATTATCGGCGAAACGGACGCAGAGGATTCCTCTACGCCCTTTCCCTTCTCCTTTCGCTGTGCCTCCCACAGCTCGGCAACATAACAGGCTCTGGCAGTGACCTGATCTCCCTAAACGATTCCTATTCCATGATAAGTGGGAAATTTTATGGTCAAACACCATGGGGCAATGGCTATTCTAAATTCAGCGAGGGCCGGTCGACCCAAGAAAGCATTGTAAGGGGAGTCTATGTCCAAAACGATGAACTGCAACATCCGTACTCTCCGACGTTCTCCGACTCCCAACTCTACTGGCAGTTCCACCATCCCAGTGGAGATTTTGGCACTTCCGTTGAAACCATGGACTCGAGATCGACAAGGCTTCAAGTCTGCGGCTTCCATCTTCATTTGATCATAAGCTCGCTTGAACAAAATATTCACAGAGCTTCCACTGTCAACTAAGATCCATTTTATCCAAGAGGGACCTACATACGCTGAGATGACCAGTGGATCGATAGTGGGAGCTTCTATTTTATCTACGTCTCTGCTCCTGAACACGATCTCATCCGTCATCGTTTTCTGTTGCTTGGCCGCAGCCCCTTCATCAAAACTACTACAACACTCGAAGTCTGCATGCCTGATAGAACTAGCATACAACTCCATTTCCTTCTAGCTTCGATCTGCTCGGTGAGGACCGCCACTTATTGTATTCATGACCAACCTCCCATCCGCATGAGCGAGTTCTTCCTGTCTTTCCTAGTTTGGTGCACGATTCTGATTTGACGGGCCCGCACCACCGGATTGCGGCGCCCGTACATACTGATCCAACTTCCGCTCACGTATCAGTTTTTCAATGAGGTCTTGTAAGTGACGACACTCATTGGTGTTGTGGCCATAACTCTTATGGAATCTACAGAACTTTCCTGTTTGGATTTGTCTTTCAGTTGGTGGTTTTGGGGCAGGCTTCTTATACTGCATGGTATTGCAGGTTTGCAAATACACATTTTCCAATGACGTGTTCAATGGAGTGTAATTATCGTACATGGAAGCTCTACGCCGTGGTCCACGATCCTGATCGCGTTTTTTGTTCTGGTTTCTATTGTCCCTCTGTTGATTCTGTTTATTTTGGACGTTTAATTGAATTTTTTCAGAACTATCCCCGGACTGTTTAACAAGGACATTACTCTAGATACCTACGATGTTGGGCCTTGCATCATCCTACTTCCTAGACTGTTTCGCATCCTGCCTTCTCAGGAATTGGGCTGCCTTGGAATAGAAACGGTCCGATGACTCAGGCGGTTTCCCAGATAACCAACTTCCGAACTCGGAATTAGCATCAATTCCCTTAGTCAGAGCCATCAGGATAGAGTTATCGTTGGGATTGCTGATTTCGGCACACGCAGCATGGAATCACTCCAAGTAACGTCTAAGCGTCTCTCCGGGAGATTACGTAACACTAGACAGAGTGTTAACACCCTTTGGCCTCACCACATGCATACGGAATTGTTCGACAAACTTGGTGGCCATCTGGTCAAAGTTAGAGATGGATCGCGGTGGCGATGTCCCTTAGGGAAATGAGTGAACCACATGGTAGCGACGCCCCTAGAAAAATGGGGAAACTATAGCACTTTACTGCATCATCAGCTCTAGCGGCATTCATCAGCCATTCGTATTTCAGGACGTGTTGATTGGGATCAGAACTCCCTTCGTAAACTGACAAAGCTGGCATCCTGAAGTGCCGAGGTGGTTCAGCATATAAGACGTCATCGATGAAAGGGGTATGACTTCAGGAGATTCCCAGTCATCATTAGAGAGACCTTGACTTTCACGGATCATTTGGCGGATCATCGCTAGTATATCTAGCGTTCGGACACTTGGAGCATGTTGTGCCAAGGTGTGGTCGGGTTCCACAGCGCGAGTCTAGACCGGATGCAGTCGACGGTCCATGCCTCGCCTCCTTGGTTCAACATCCTCAGGGACATAAGGTTCAGGATTTTGCTCTCGTTGGCTATGTTGAGGATCAGCTTGGTTTCTAGCATCACCTCCCCATCCGGCAGTGGTGGTAGTAGCAATGTTGCCGGTAACATGATAAGGAGCAGCTCCTCCCCGAGTTGAAGGTTCTGTGTGGAGGCTAGCGGATGGTCCAGCTCTAGGCTGCCCAAGGTTCAAAGCAGGTTGGTGTCCCGTGGCCTGGGTGTAGCTTCCACCTAACCGTGGACGTGTGGATCTAGTTTGGCCATCGGAGGAGGCTGAACTTTCTGTGGAAGAGTGAGAACCTTGGTCTCTTCTGGATCTTCTTCGCTTTTGGCGATTTAGCTGGTTAGTCAACTTCGTGTTGGCGCGTAGTTGTTCCACTAGCTGCTGTCGACTTTGGGTCAACTCTTGAAGCAATGTCTAGAATTCTTGTCTGGTGATTGGACCTGATGGATCTGAAGGTCCTACAGCATTTTGGTTGGATGGAGGTGATTGCGTGGGATTTTGTCGGTCCCGTGCTCCTTGATCAGCAGCTGCAGAGGTGGTACGTGTGCTCACCATAATGAATTGATGAAGTCCTTTCCTAGATCTGATTGCAAATTTGAGTAGAATGGAAGGGCATCAAAGTTCCAGATCTGAATCTTCTTCTTAGATTTATGCAATCCAATATAGATAGGAGATCCAAAGAGCATGAGAAAAATTGGGTTTTTCTCAGTGAAAGCACCAAAGTGTTTGTACCAAAATTGGGCACAACACTGTTCGGAAGTCTTTAAAGAGATAAAGTGAAGAAATTAAATGAAAAAGAGGAATTATCTAACAAAAACTCCAAATTTCAGAAATGAGATAATTAAAGTGCAAGGAGACACAAGAATTTAGAGTGGTTCAGCTTATAGCCTACGTCCACTATGAAGTAGTTAGCTTTATTGATCTCTCTTTTGTGTTTACAAGTGAATTCAATGATTTACAGCAGTCAATTGTAATTTGAAGTAGTGAATTTTGTTTGTGGCAGCAGCAATTGAGTTCAGATCTGGATCTGGCGGAGTCCGGGCATTGGAGATCTCAAAGAAGAAGAAGAACCTCTTTTCTGTTGGCTTTGGGGGTCTATTTATATGTGTAGGAGGCTGATATTTCGCTTAGATCTCGGGAGACTCTTTCTGGCACGTGACCAAGCCCGCACGCCCAAGCCCGTGAAGTTTCGGTCCGATCCGTGATCGACACGAACAAATTTCGACTCGATCAAGATTTCATCCAATGGAGTCGAAATTTGGCGTGGACATTCTTTAGCATGCACGTAGTCTTCTGTGAAAATTTCATAGCATTTGGACTTGTAGATTGGGAGATATGATCGATACGAAGTGGAGTTTTCAGTAGGCTGTTTCCTTTGACTCGCTTCCGTTTCGACTCGCTCCCATTTGACTCAATGATGTGGTGCTTTTTGGATCGCTCCGCCTTTGACGCTGCTTTGAGCGAGTCGAAGCGCGCACTGATTTGAGCAAGTCGAAATGAGCAATGATTGATCGAGTCGAAGTGCATGGTTTGATCGATTCGAACAGTGACTTTGCCAATCGGAGCTGAATTCGATGGAGTCAAACAGCTGTTCGAGCGGAGCGAGTCGAAGCGTGCACTTTCGATGGTTCCAAACTGGAGCGAGTCGAAAAGGGCAGTTCTGGGAGGTTTGAGCAATGGAGTCGAAGTTAATGGAGTTGATCAGTGGTTCGAAGGGAGCGACTCAAAGAAGACATCTGAGTGAAGCGAGTCGAACAGGAACGAGTCAAAGTAGGCATCTGAGGGATAAGGAGCGAGTCGAAGGGAGCGAGTCGAAGGAGCGAGTCGAACGGCAATTGATTTTCATCCAATTTTGTATCCCTCATATCTTGAGCATACGAACTCGGATTGACTTGAGACTTGGAACGTTGGCTCCATGGCTCAGCTTGTCATGTCCTACTAATTTTGGCTCGATTCGGACACGGACAAAATTCGTCGATATCCATAGTGAGCCTGTGTATAACTGATTTCTAGGATGGGCCGTCATTGGTTACGGGTCAATTCCTTGGTGTCACGGTCTTACCAAAAGGCGGGATAACAAATACTGAATAGTAAATAATTGAATTAGAAGATAAGAAATAATAGATGGACAGATAAGCTCTAGCAAATCTCTAGCTCCAGAGGATAAATTCCAAAGCTGTGATTCTCAGGCTGACCCGAGCGTAAAGCAAAACACAAAACACTCGAGTCAGGACATATATACTTATACAATGTAAACCAACTCAAGTGAACTGTAATAGCAATGCATAATAACTTAGAGGATGCTTGGGATCGCCCATCCTTTAAGGATCCATAAAACCATTAATTAAACAGTAATATCAATATCACATAAATGTCCATATTGAAATAAACCATGTAACTAACAGTGTTAATGTGCATCACAGCCATCATCAGGAAATCAAATGACATAGTGAGAAGTGTACCCGTGGTTATAGTATTTCAAAATAATATTTTATATTTCAAAAATTTAATATCATTTCAAATCCAAATCTTTATCAAAATAAAGATTAAATCATTTACAAACCATCTCAATATATTTCAATATCATATCCTTTACAAACTTCCTTTCAAATCATTATTTGAATTCAAATTCAATTATCAAATTTAATACCCTTTAAAATTCCAAAATATCATTCATTGATTATCTTATCAAAATCACCCTTTAAAATAGTTTTCCATTTAAATTAATTCATTTAACCATTTAAAAGTGAAGTTATTACTCTTTCAAGTCAAGTATTCAATTTCCAAAGTTTCAAATCATTCTGAGTTCATTTACTAGGTCAAAATCCATAAACATTGAAAATTTCAGCCTTTCACAACATTTAGAAGAAGCTGTTATAAGTTATATTTGAAAACATTTTATTTCAGCAAAGACATCACTTTAAAAATGCTGTTATATCTCATTTTTGTTGAAATTTACTTTAAAACAGCAAAGACAGCATTTCCAGAAATGCTGTAATAGCTCAGGTTCAAAAACAAGGGTTTTACTTAATTTCAGCAAAGACAGCAGACAGCTACAGAAGTTTACAGAACTACTGTAATAGCCCTTTATTAAGTTCTTTAGCCTTTACATTTACTACAGCAACTACGGATTTCAGAAAGGCTGTAATAGCCTCTTTTTACTAAGTTTTAGTTCAATTCTAAAATCATAGCAATTCTGAATGCTATTAAAAGTATTTTTTAGATATTAGTGTATTTCCAACCAATAATAAAATTCATTTTTAAACCCTTTTAATATTATAAAAATCATGTTTTAACATTTAAAAATGTTTATATAATATATCATTTAACACATGATTTTTATTAAATAAATCTGTTACAGTTAAATCTAATTTCAATGAATTATTTAACAAATTCAAGTGTAAATTTCTTTTCTTCACATTTTTAATAAATAAACTTAACACTTAAATTTTATTTCCATTCTCCAATAAATTTCAAATTTCCATTTTTATTTTCATTTTTATTTATATAACTTATTTTCTCATTTTAACCGAAATTCCAAAATTTTCTAACTTAAGTTATATTTTAAAAAATTCCATTTCTATTCATTTTCAACATTTTTAACATATAGAAAATTCCTAATTTCACTATTTAAACTTATAAGAATTCAATTTAAATCAAATTTTCATAATTTTTATACTTTTTAAAATTTATTTAAAATGTTCAAAATACTTTATAAAAATAACCACGGGCATGTATATAGTTTTCTAACCTAGGTTAAGTGATACGGATATGTATCATTTCAATCCGCAGTTTAAAAAGCAAAAATCCGGGTTCTATCATTTCAAACCCACAATCCCAAGTCAAATTAAATTAAATAAAAACCGTTCAGGCCTATCATTTTAGCCCATAATGATTTTTCCCTATTCTAAAGTCCGTTCGGGTATGTATCATTTCAACCCATAGTGATTTTATTCTACAGGGAACTTGCAGTGTGATAAACAGATATAAAATGAACAGTATACAATATATAATAGTAACAAATGATATGTCAGGTAATTAAACAGGTTTAACATCATATAAATAAATCATCACAGGCAGTTATAACATAATATAATATTCTACACATTCAGTTGTTGTCGCTTCACATTTGTATAAGTATAAAATGTCGTGTGAGATTTACTCACCTCTTTTGCTGGAGATGCAAGTTCAAATGACACAACACAAACCAGAACACAATGACAAAGCTATGAACTTGAGTGGAGAGCGAGATCCAAATTATAGATCTTGTGTTACAACCCAAAACAAAACCAAAATAAAAGTTAAAAATCAATACGATTGAATTTGAATAACTTTGAAACAAAAAGTAGTTTGAATACGAAACTTTTTGCCTTGCTTTCTCTACTTGTTTGCATGGCCTAGGGGATCAATTAGGTCAGGTTTGTACTTGGTTTGGATCAGGTATGGGTCTAGAAAAGGTAAGGCTACAAGGTAGAACATGATGGAGGAAGTTACAACATACGGTATGTGAAGGGTTTCTAGGCAAATAGGTGGAAAATGGTCCAAACTAAGGCTCGGCCATGGGAAATTTGGTTCGGCCAGAGGGTGTACATCTCAGGTCAGTAGCTGGAGTGATAAGGTAGGGTCTGGACAAGGTGGTGGTGGCGGCCAAAGGTGGTGGAAAATGGAGTGGTGATCAAGGGGGTGCTCGGCTATGGTTGTTTTAAGGTGTTGTTTGCATTTTGGTGGAGTTTTGTCATCATGGAGGGTTCGGCCATGGATGGATCTTAAGTGGTAGGTGGTGATGATGCCAAGGAGGAGTGGTAGGAGGTGGTGGCCATGGTTATAGGGAAGAGGCCGATCCAAATAGATGATGAAATAAGGCAAAAATACATAGAAAATGAGAAGAAAGAGAAGAAAAAAATGTAGCCATTACCCAATGTTTTTGCTCTAGCCGTGAATAGAATGGAGATGAGAACTTTTTTGCGTGAAAAATAATAAAAATACATGGCTACTCAAAAGATTACACGGCCAAAAGCATAAAGGAGGGGTTATGGCAAGTGAAAGGAAATTGGAGATGAAAAGACTTAAGTTAATAAAGCTTTTAAAACCCTTCATATTTCCTTTCTTTAATTCAATTTAAAACAAAAATAAAATCAGTAATTTACTTTTAAAAACTGAAACAAAGTAATACAAAATAAAAATAAATAATAAATTTTAAAGAAAATGGAAAAAAGAATTAAAGAAATTGCTTAAAGTTCAAAACAGGGTTCAAAAATTACAATTAAATCATCATTGGCTTTGGAAAAATATCTACTTCATTTTTAAAATATTCTAAAGCAAAACTTTGAAATAAATAATCAATTTATCATTTATAAAGTGAAATAAATAATTAAACATAGAAAAAATAGAAAAAGAATAAAGAAATTGTAAAAAAAATCAAAATAGGACTTAAAATTTCACATAGAATATCACTAGTTTTAGAAAAAATATAACTTTACTTCTAAACCAATAAAAGTCAAGTAAAATAAAATAAATTCTGAACAAAATGAAGTGTAAATTAAAATAAAATAAAGTCTTAAGAAAATAGAAAATAAACAAAGAATTTCTTTAATTAAATGAAGCTGGAAATTAGAAATTATAAACAGAATACAACTGACATTGGAAAATGTCAATAACACTTTTAAAAAATGTTTTTTTTAAAACCCAAATATATACATAACATGTTATTTTACCCATATAAATGTAAATTAGAACATTACATGACCAATTAAAATATTATTTTTATAATTTAAAATAAACAATTTTGTTAAATACAGCAAATTCACACAATATTGAAAAAGGCATAACTTTCACAATTTAAATCCAATTTCAACGAAACGAAAAGCAGTATTCTTGAAATTAAATCTATTTTCATAATAAAAGATAAAATTCAAGAATTCAAATATTTAAATTTAAATTTAAAAGTCAAAGTTTGACCATATTGACCAAATTCTCAGTTTTGGAAAATACTATATTTATTTATGTTTGGAATTATAATTCACATACAAATCAAAATTTATATTTAAAATAACAAAAATTATCCATTTAAATAAATAAAATAAAGTTTCTAAATCAGGAAATTAAATTTAAAATAATTAAAATACACAATTAAAATAATCAAAAAATACTGGGTTGTTACACTCTCCCCCACTCAAATCTTTTCGTCCTCAAAAAGGAATGAGGTACAAAAAACACAGAAAAAATAGAATGGAATAGGATTAAGACAAGATGACAAGAAGATTAAAATTATACTTGATAACTGTTGTTACAGGTAAGTTTAACAAGGTGGAGAATAGGAATAGCTAGAATGGAAAATAGGACGAAAGACAAGGATGAGCCATTAATTAAAATTGTTGGTTAAAGAGGTAAAAATATTTAAAACACTTTAAAATCCTTTAGAAAGTAAAATAACTGATCAAAATATCCTTTATATAATATTTTATCAAAATACTTTTATAACTCGATGTCTTAACAAGTTTATCCTCGTTCCTGCAGACTCTGGCAGTGCGTTGATCAGGCGCAAAGCGAGAATTCTCCAGGTACTTAGTAGACCTGTTTCAACACCCAGTGAAAATACTGGAAAACTTTTAAAAACAGATATGGAAAGTACAATCCAAAAAAAAATAAAACACGTCGATCATAGATCTTGGATACACAATGGTTACGCCTAGATCCCCCAGGAAACATTTGTACCCGTAGGCCGCCCCCAACCCTGCGATTACGCTATGAAGTCGCGCTCGTAAGACCGTGGAGATTGCCATGGAATTCGATGGAAACTCGAGTATCATATCCGGAAAACCAAAAATCAGAGAAATATCTATAGAATGAATCCACAATGTGGCCACAAAGCGGATATCAAGCAAAAGGCACTTTCCATATCTTTACTTCGAAAATATGTATCATATAGTACCTTTTCAAATCACTTTCAAATATCATACTTATATAAATTCCATTATATATAAGATTTCATTTTTCAAATCAAATACTTTCCAAAATCAATAGTATATCAAATCACACTTATATAGACTTCAATTATATAAGATTTCACTTTTCAAATTGAGTACCTTTTCAAATCCATAGTTTTCGAATCAACATCATACTTATAAAACCAAATTTTATATAAGTTAGATAACTTCCAAATCACGTATTTAGTAACACAAGGTTCTCAATTTCAATTTGTTTCAATATCAATACAGTTTCCAAAATAATAAGTTTAGAAAATAATCCAAATTTCTAAATCAACAAAATTTAAGTCAACCAATTCATTTCCAAAATCAATGGTTTTCAAAATCATCTTATATTTACATAAGGTCCATCTTATATCAGAAATCAAAAATTTTAAAAATAAATTTCACTGCATGAAGAGCCATATGGGATTGAACATTTTTGCTTACTAAAAGATTTTTTTTAGAATAGTTTTGTATATAAAATAGTTTGTATGTAAAATAGAATGAAATAGTTTGTTTAAGAAGAATAAAAGAAAAATAGTTTTGAAAAATGGTTTTAAATTGATAGTAGTTTTTCATAAAAGAAAATTTCCAATTAAATTACAAAGATATCCAACCCAACAACTTCCAATTTCAGCGCCAAGTATATCAATGATATTAGAATATAAGATGTACATATGTCATCATTTCGCAAAATCACATTCGATCACTCGCTCGATCACACAAGTTCGCTTTCGAGCTAGTATTGTCCATTCGACTTCCCTAATGCGGATTTTGATATGGTTTCTTGACTAGAAACCATCAGTCTCCTTGCATAGCCATATACTATGATAGAGAATTCTAGAATCAAGCCCAAAATCCACATCAAATATTCGCCATCAAAAATCAAATGAAAAATCCTAACACGAAATGGTGTAATTCACCTCGAACTTGTGTACTCATCTTGGATCAATTTAATCATGTGAATAAAACAACATACGTACAACTTATGTATCTATTCCAACTTATTCAATATATAGTTTCATAAAGATGTTAGTAGGTTAAACATTTAAACTAAATTATATATTTTTTTCAAAATATTTGAAGACCAATTTTTTTTCAAACATTTCAAATCTAAATTTCATATTAGAAAATTCAAAATAGCCTTATTCGTTTACTTAACAAAACAGTTTCAACTTATTTAAATCAGATTACTACATACTTTAAACATACATACCAAACTTATATACTTTATACTTCAAAATTTCTTAACTTTTGAAAAGTTAACCTTGATTTGGAAGTGCTTGAACCTTCAAAATAGTCGAAGAAATCATATTTCAATCCAAGAGTTGGAAATCACCAACAAATCAGTAAAATAATTCCAAAAGATAGGGTTATATCAAATCAAATCCAAAACTCAAGGACTGAACACCGGCTTATTTCAACTTGTTCAAATATATATACATATATCTTTCGAATATCACATCACACTTCGGAATTTGAAATCAAAATTAGTTTCACAAAGCAATCGCATAGCAAAGCTACCGAAGTGGCCTCTCCCCCACTTTGAAACTCGAAAATCAATGTCGATGATGCATGCATTCATCACTGAAATTATTTTCCAGCGACATAAGTGGGTTCTAGACTTCTATTTTCTCAAACTTCTTTTGAAATTTCTTCGAAATCATTTGAAACTCATTAAAATCATTTGAAACATTTCATATTCGGAAAAATACTTTCAAATCATATTATTTATTATTTCAAAATCTTAAAACCAGTTCCAAAATGCCAGAGTTCAATCACTTAAATTCATATTCAAAACCTTCAGTTATAAATTATCTTATATGAAACCATTTCTTATATAACTTTCAAAATTTCAAATCCTTTCAAACTTCAAAATTTTATTTTAAAAAGGTATATAATCCTTATCGAAAACATTTCATCTTTATATATAAAATATGGTCATCCTTATTAAAATAACAACTACGATGGATACAAACATTTCAAAAGACAATCAACCACAAATTTTACAATGGATGATTCAAGGATGGATTTCAAAACAAAATAGAGATTCAAATTTAGAGGAACTCTAATCAAATAGAATTCTGATTCAAAGATAAGCTTAAACGAAGATAAGATAATTAAATTACCAAATAGAAGATGGATAAGCTCAAATAAATCGTGGGCGACCTTAACCGAGTTAACTTTTATTTCAAAAATATAATCGATGCGAAAATCTAAGGCAAATCGACCTTCGATCGCCAGAGATAGAATCCAGGTATAGCAGAAAATAGATAACATTGTGAACCGAGGATACGGAAATCTCCGGTGAATCAAATCCAATTGTAAAGGAGTTTCACCCCTTTACAATCATTCAAAGTTTGGCGAAAACGCCAGCCTATCAAGGTCATTCAAAGTGGAGTTATGGAATGCTCCAAAAATCAAAAGAATACCATTAAGGGAGACGGGAATGGATTTCAGAACAAGTGGGAGCGTTCCAAAATTCAAAGGAATCCTAATCGAAGAAATCCCAACTAAGATAGAAGTTCAGAATTTTAAGGAAATCCTAATCAAAGAAATTACTAACAAGGTGGATACGAAAGGGATAAAGTCCAGAAAATTTCTTTCAAAACAAGAAAATTTTATATCAAAATAATCTTTAAAAATCCTTTAAAAATCATTTGAAAATCATTTTATACTTCGAAAATACGTTCTCTCACAAAGGAATGATTCTGAGATTGATTTCACTCATTCTAGGGTATTTCTACCCTATCTCTAATGAGTTTTTGCTCCGCAGGCTAAGGTTTGCCTAAAACCAAAGCTTTGATACCAACTGTAACGACCCACTATTTTGGACCATTCAAATCGACAATAATACACACATGTCTGACTTGAATAATTCAAAATAACAGATTGTAATAAAATTTGGAGTAAATAAAATCAAATACAGAATCACAAACACAAAATATCAGAATAACTCGCAGCGGAAATAAAATACCATAGTAGTTCATGAAGCTACTATATACAAACTCTCAAAACATAAACAAAATGTCATAGTTTAAAAAATGGATACAATAGAAGTTAGGATACATAAATCAATAATACAGAGACAATACCGAATAGTAAATAACTGGATTAGAAGATGAGAAATAACAGATGGACAGATAAGCTCCAACAAATCTCAAGCTCCAGAAGATAAATTCCAAAGCTGTGATTCTCAGGCTGACCCGAGCATAAAGAAAAACACAAAACACTCGAGTCAGGACATATATACTTATACAATGTAAACCAACTCAAGTGAACTGTAATAGCAATGCATAATAACTTAGAGGATGCTTGGAATCGCCCATCCTTTAAGGATCCATAAAACCATTAATTAAACAGTAATCTCAATATCACAAAAATGTCCATATCGAAATAAACCATGTAACTAATAGTGTTAATGTGCATCACAGCCATCACCAGGAAATCAAATGACATACAGAGAAGTATACCCGTGGTTATAGTATTTCAAAATAATATTTTATATTTCAAAAATTTAATATCATTTCAAATCCAAATCTTTATCAAAATAAAGATTAAATCATTTACAAACCACCTCAATATATTACAATATCATATCCTTTCAAAACTTCCTTTCAAATCATTATTTGAATTCAAATTCAATTATCAAATTTAATACCCTTTAAAATTCCAAAATATCATTCATTTATTATCTTATCAAAAACACCCTTTAAAATAGTTTTCCATTTAAATTAATTCATTTAACCATTTAAAAGTGAAGTTATTAATCTTTCAAGTCAAGTATTCAATTTCCAAAGTTTCAAATCATTCTAAGTTCATTTACTAGGTCAAAATCCATAAACATTGAAAATTTCAGCCTTTCACAGCATTTAGAAGAAGCTGTTATAGGTTATATTTGAAAACATTTTATTTCAGCAAAGACAGCACTTTAAAACTGCTGTTATATCTCATTTTTGTTGAAATTTACTTTAAAACAACAAAGACAGCATTTCCAGAAATGCTGTAATAGCTCAGGTTCAAAAATAAGGGTTTTACTTAATTTCAGCAAAGACATCAGGCAGCTACAACAGTTTACAGAACTGCTGTAATAGCCCTTTACTAAGTTCTTTAGCCTTAACATTTACTACAGCAACTACGGCATTTCAGAAAGGCTGTAATAGCCTCTTTTTACTAAGTTTTAGTTCAATTCTAAAATCATAGCATTTCTGAATGCTATTAAAAGTATTTTTTAGATTTTAGTGTATTTCCAACCAATAATAAAAATCATTTTTAAACCCTTTTAATATTATAAAAATTGTGTTTTAACATTTAAAAATGTTTATATAATATATCATTTAACACATGATTTTTATTAAATAAATCCGTTATAGTTAAATCAAATTTCAATGAATTATTTAACAAATTCAAGTGTAAATTTCTTTTCTTCACATTTTTAATAAATAAACTTAACACTTTAATTTTATTTCCATTCTCCAATAAATTTCAAATTTCCATTTTTATTTATATAACTTATTTTCTCATTTTAACCGAAATTCCAAAATTTTCTAACTTAAGTTATATTTAAAAAAATTCCATTTCTATTCATTTTCAACATTTTTAACATATAGAAAATTCCTAATTTCACTATTTAAACTTATAAGAATTCAATTTAAATCAAATTTTCATAATTTTTATACTTTTTAAAATTTATTTAAAATGTTCAAAATACTTTATAAAAATAACCACGGGCATGTATATAGTTTTCTAACCTAGGTCAAGTGATACGGATATGTATCATTTCAATCCGCAGTTTAAAAAGCAAAAATCCGGGTTCTATCATTTCAAACCCACAATCCCAAGTCAAATTAAATTAAATAAAAACCGTTCAGGCCTATCATTTCAGCTCATAATGATTTTTTCCTATTCTAAAGTCCGTTCGGGTATGTATCATTTCAATCCATAGTGATTTTATTCTACAGGGAACTTGCAGTGTGATAAACAGATATAAAATGAACAGTATACAATATATAACAGTAACAGATGATATGTCAGGTAATTAAACAGGTTTAACATCATATAAATAAATCATCACAGGCAATTATAACATATCATAATATTCTACACATTCAGTTGTTGTCGCTTCACATTTGTATAAGTATAAAATGTCGTGTGAGATTTACTCACCTCTTTTGCTGGAGATGCAAGTTCAAATGACACAACACAAACCAGAACACAATGACAAAGCTATGAACTGGAGTGGAGAGCGAGATCCAAGTTATAGATCTTGTGTTACAACCCAAAACAAAACCAAAATAAAAGTTAAAAATCAATACGATTGAATTTGAATAACTTTGAAACAAAAAGCAGTTTGAATACGAAACTTTTTGCCTTGCTTTCTCTACTTGTTTGCATGGCCTAGGGGATCAATTAGGTCAGGTTTGTACTTGGTTTGGATCAGGTATGGGTCTAGAAAAGATAAGGCTACAAGGTAGAACATGATGGAGGAAGTTACAACATAGGGTAAGTGAAGGGTTTCTAGGCAAATAGGTGGAAAATGGTCCAAACTATGGCTCGGCCATGGGAAATTTGGTTCGGCCAGAGGGTGTACATCTCAGGTCAGTAGCTGGAGTGATAAGGTAGGGTCTTGACAAGGTGGTGGCGGCGGCCAAAGGTGGTGGAAAATGTAGTGGTGATCAAGGGGGTGCTCGGCTATGGTTGTTTTAAGGTGTTGTTTGCATTTTGGTGGAGTTTTGTCATCATGGAGGGTTCGGCCATGGATTGATCTTAAGTGGTAGGTGGTGATGATGCCAAGGAGGAGTGGTAGGAGGTGGTGGCCATGGTTATTGGGAAGAGGCCGATCCAAATACATGAGGAAACAAGGTAAAAATACATAGAAAATGAGAAGAAAGAGAAGAAAAAAATGTAGCCATTACCCAATGTTTTTGCTCTAGCCATGAATAGAATGGAGATGAGAACTTTTTTACGTGAAAAATAATAAAAATACATGGCTACTCAAAAGATTACACGGCCAAAAGCATAAAGGAGGGGTTATGGCAAGTGAAAGGAAATTGGAGATGAAAAGACTTAAGTTAATATAGCTTTTAAAACCCTTCATATTTCCTTTCTTTAATTCAATTTAAAACAAAAATAAAAAAAGTAATTTAATTTTAAAAACTGAAACAAATTAATATAAAATAAAAATAAATAATAAATTTTAAGAAAATGGAAAAGGAATTAAAGAAATTGCTTAAAATTCAAAACAGGGTTCAAAAATTACAATTAAATCATCATTGGCTTTGGAAAAATATCTACTTCATTTTTAAAATATTCTAAAGCAAAACTTTGAAATAAATAATTCATTTATCATTTATAAAGTGAAATAAATAATTAAATTTATAAAAAATAGAAAAAGAATAAAGAAATTGTAAAAAAATCAAAATAAGACTTAAAATTTCACATAGAATATCACTAGTTTTAGAAAAATTATAACTTTACTTCTAAACCAATAAAAGTCAAGTAAAATAAAATAAATGCTGAACAAAATGAAGTGTAAATTTAAATAAATTAAAGTCTTAAGAAAATAGAAAATAAACAAAGAATTTCTTTAATTAAATGAAACTGGAAATTAGAAATTATAAACAGAATACAACTGACATTGGAAAATGTCAATTACACTTTTAAAAAATGTTTTTTTTTAAAACCAAAATATATACATAACATGTTATTTTACCCATATAAATGTAAATTATAACATTACATGACCTATTAAAATATTATTTTTATAATTTAAAATAAACAATTTTGTTAAATACAGCAAATTCATACAATATTGAAAAAGGCATAACTTTCACAATTTAAATCCAATTTCAACGAAACAAAAAGCAGTATTCTTGAAATTAAATCTATTTTCATAATAAAAGATAAAATTCAAGAATTAAAATATTTAAATTTAAATTTAAAAGTCAAAGTTTGACCATATTGACCAAATTCACAGTTTTGGAAAATACTCTATTTATTTATGTTTGGAATTATAATTCACATACAAATCAAAATTTATATTTAAAATAACAAAAAATATCCATTTAAATAAATAAAATAAAGTTTCTAAATCAGGAAATTCAATTTAAAATAATTAAAATACACAATTAAAATAATCACAAAATACAGGGTTGTTACATAATCGATTTGGACATTTAATTATAAGTGCATAATGATTAAAATATATTTTAGTTTGGATAATTTATTGTTTACGCATAATGAATTATTGTAAATAATGAATTGAATGATGGATTGTATACGCGTAATGATTACGGAATAGATCTAATGAAATTTATTATGGTATGGATTTAATGAAATTGGAAAGCTTACCTACATATTGTGTACTAGTAACTTGTTATGAATTTATCAATAATAAATTGGTATTTGAACAAAGGATAAAAATGAAGAATAAAAGAATTCTATTAAGATTTTAGGTGTTTAAGTGACATTTTAGTTCGTTGGAATTTGGGACGTTGCAAGTAATTTCTATGGGTTATCAAGTTTAAAATAAATAAAAGTGCAATGTTTGAAATAACAAGGAATATATATAAAGAGAAAGAGATGTACAAAATAGGGATATTTACTATATTTTAAACTGTCTATTTCAAATAATAAAAAGATAATTCCTTAATTACA
Source organism: Allium fistulosum (assembly GCA_030737815.1). Lineage (NCBI taxonomy): Eukaryota > Viridiplantae > Streptophyta > Magnoliopsida > Asparagales > Amaryllidaceae > Allium > Allium fistulosum. The sequence continues at coordinate 940,771,683 of CM060905.1, read as the reverse complement.
AACATCACATAAATCTCCCTTTTTGGATAAGATATGGAAATTTACGGTACTAACATTTTATGACAGAAATGTACTTCCAATGCATTAAAATATAGTAAACCCCAAGAGTTAAATAGGATGATATAGACATGACAAGAATATCCTAAATGGATAAAATGTGAAATACCAATAAAAATGGAAATTAAACAAAAATGAAATCTACAAGATAGGCAAGAAGAAATAAAAAGATAAAACGGGAAAAGAGATAGATCATGGGAAAACGGATAAAAAGAAAGGGAAATGATATTATGAACTTGATAAAAGAAAAGTGGTAAACGAACTTAAAGTAAAGGAAAAGGATAAACGGATAATGAAATAAAGACCTAGGGGCAATAGTAAAGTATAGAGGTAAAGTAATTAAGTAAGTGTGAATGAAATCCTATATATATATATAGACACACACATAAAAGATATATGTATACGTAGCCTCAAATATGCGCTTATGATAGGTGTGAACTATTATATTTGAAGTATAGTTAAATGAATGATATGACATTTGATCATCAGAGTAGATTGGAATGCGAGGTCAATAGTGTTACACAATAGAAGCCTGCACATCACAAGGCATTACCAACAGTTGTATAGTATTATACTGATATGAGACATATCTAACCATACAACCCGTTGAGTATGTACGTTTGTTTATAGATAACGGAATACCCCTAATAGATAGAGCAGACTGCTTCAAATATAGTTTTTAAGGGGGTATTTCCTTGATTACATTAGGAAATCTAAATTGGATGATAAGGGTGATTAGGCACTATGCGGCATGGTTGGTACATAGTATCACCAAATATTGCATAACATTACAAACAACTATTAGGGGAAGGGCTGCATAGGGCGATACGTCATTGATCCATAACGGTCAACGAGAAAGACAGGGTTATACCTAATTATTCTTCACCTCCAACTAGGGTAGACCAAGTTGGGTTATGGACCACTCCAGTTGTTTGCTAATTTTTTTGTTAGGGAAAGGCTAGTTATCCCAAACAGAGTCCTTTCAAAATGGTTGAGGTGGTCTGTGGAAGTAAGTCCACAATAGGAAGCATACAAGTTAGTAAATCCACATTGCGGCACTAACGAGACATTCGACTTTGTATTGATGGCACTTTAGCCTAGACATTGTAGGTTCTAATTTATATTGCTGGCACTCTGGCCTAGACATTGTAGGGTCTACTTTGTATTGCTGGCATTATGGCCTAGACATTGATGTTGACGCCCGATGGTGCAGCATTATGAATACAAGCAAGATGGAATACGACATAATATTTTGAAAGCTGTCATTAGGCACTATGGGAGTCCCTCAAGTTATACGGTGATGAGATTGTGACACAGCAAGAGTGGTGGATCCTGACAGGGTGTTGATTTACCGGTACTAGTAGGGATAATATCTAGGTCCAATGGGGGACCAAAGTACTTATATATATATATGTGTGTGTGTGTTTATATAAATATATTTATGTATATATATATAGACGCACGTACGTCACTATGATTCTACAAAGGGCGGTTGGGAACATATCATATGCGAATGTGGAGTCAAGACGACTAATTAAAATGTAAACAAACATAATATGAGATAGAGAACAATCGACATAAACTAATATTACCGACAAAATGTATAATTTACCAATCACCAGAGTGTTGTTCTGACCCCGTCCTCAGTACGACCCACAAAATATCTTGAAGGACATGTACTGGTGCTAGGTGTATTTGGTGATGACAAGGACAATAGACCTTGGAAGTGTCATATCTCGATCAATATTTATGTGACTTATTATATTTTATTTATTCCATTATGACTTATATCGTTAGTGCCTTGATATACTTCCGTAGCTTAATTTGCAGGATACTAAACCAACGATCCTTACTTTGGCGGACTTGGGTTTTCAATTTAGCGAAAATTTATGTCCATTGGAGTGCGGATTGTTACATTTAGTATTAGAGCTTAGAACAATTGATTTGGAAAAATTAGAAAACATTGAGTAAGTGTATTTGTATTTTTCCTATAACTAAAAATATATTATACGCCAAATCCTAATAATTCCAATCATTGAATAGTTACATATGGAAAATCCCTGAAGCTGGATGGTACATGACTCCTTAGTCAGGCCTTGATAGCTTAATGGTTGTAGATCACCATATGATGTTGATTGATGATGTACAGTAGGTCCAAATAAGGGGTAAATAAGAATCCATACATTATAGATATTCGGAAGCAGATGGTCTCCTAAAGGATGTTGTGAAGTAGTCACTTCAAGTTTGTAACCATCTTTCTAATATTGGAAAGAAGATAAGTCAATTAGTTGAAGATCAGAATTTCTAGAGGTAGAACAAATAGGAATCCACTTCGAGTCTAAACCAATAGAAAATAGTTTTAAAAGTTGAGAGTAAACATTAGAGTTTAAAATATACAAATATTTAGTTAAATTGAAAAGTTTTCATAAATGGGTTTTACTAAATCCAATGGTTGAAAAATTATAAAGCATATATATCTTACTAGTTTCTTTAAAAAGAAATAAAATTGTAAATAAAAAAGCTCTAGTAGAAGTTAAAATTTTGTTAAAATCCAAATTTCAGTAAAGGAAATTTTGTAGAAAGCTATTTCATTAAAAAAAATGGTTGAGCAATATTGCTCATGGATTTTTCTATATAATGAAAATTTTTAAGCTGTAAAAACATTTTTAGGGATGGACAGTAGCAAATGGTATAAGTTTGGAATAGGATAAATAGTACAGAAATGAAGATTTAGAATCCTAAAACAAAGTTGTAGGTGAACGCACTATAATGGTTCAACTAAGAATACAACTAATTGAAAGAGAAGCAAATGGAATTAGTGAGGTTTAGATAGAGGAAAGTTGAATTGTAATTGCATTGTAAAATATAAAAACAATATTAGGTAATGTTAGTAATTAGAAATAATTTTAGCAGAATATATTAAAAATAACGCTAAGTAATCACATTGAAAGCGACATAGGAGATTAAAGGTAGAATAAAGCAAAATGGAAATATTTCATTGTTGTGTGCATTTATTTCAAGTATCTTTTAAAAGTCCCCTTTACATGATATTAGAGACTCCTCCAAGGATTGGAAGTGGAGATAGTATGAGTGGTAAGAAAATATTGGAATGAGAGTTGTCATTGTCTACTCCGGTTTTGTTGTTCAAGATTATAAAAAAATGATTTAAAAACATTTGAAAGTATATTTTTTTGAAAGAAATGGTTAGGTGCAACAAGTAAGTTTTTGAAAGGAAAATATATATAATAAATAATTTGAACTAAAAATCCCAATTTTTAAGTAGTAAAAGCTTAAAAGGTCTTTAAATGAAAAGGTTGATTCAAAGAAAAAGGAAAGAAACTTTTTAAACAAATTTAATTTGCAAACATTTTCTTTTAGATTAAATAAATAATTAAATTCAATTTTTTTTTAGATTTTAGTTTTAAAAGATTAAGACACCAAGTATTTTTGAATTTAATAAAAGATTTCTAGTTGTACTTTTTAAAGAGAAAGGTTTTGATAGTAAGTATTTCAAAATATTTAAAGTTTTTAATTTTTGAAAAAAATGGCCAAGACTACCAAAATTTTAAATATGGCATAGATAGGAATGCATGCCTAGGTAAGACGGTTGAAGAATAAGGCTATGAAGAAGATAACAATAATTACTCATGGAATAGCAATAAGGAAACCTCGTAGAGTGTAAAGAATAATAGTAAATACCTAGGAATATTTTGTTAGACATGTGCGCAAGGCATATGAAGAAACCATAAAGGAATGATAAATAGTATTAAAGTACAGTTCGACGAGTTCTAGGATATGCTCATATAAAGGGTCAAAGATAGAGGAAATATATACTAAGGTTTGAGAATACCATTAAGGAACTTGAATTAAAAGAAGACGGTACCAGAGGATTATGAGGTGGCGAACACACATGGAGGATATTGGCAAATTCAAGTTAAAAATACGAAGATTACGAAAGGATGGCACATTAGGAAGGTCCTTTCAGAAGTGATAGAGCCACCACATCATTAGTGTTAGTTGATATTGAAGGGCAGCTTCTAGCAGTCATTCTTTCTAGGTAAGGTTGTAAGAATTACTTGTCTTTATTAGGAGTAAAAGCATGTACGATATTATAGGGAATGTTCCTTTTTATGTGTTTTGCGTATGGACCACTATGTTACGGGAAAGCAATAAAGATAAGGAAATTTCAAAAAAGACAGTTAACTTATGTAAAAGAGAAGAAAATAGTACAGGCTGGAAGTTAAGGAATAAATTAAGAAAATTTATTTAATTGACTACTAAAACAAAAATGAAATAAGATTATAAGTCCTGAAAAAATTCAAGAAATAATTTCAGTGATCAAAGAATAGGGAAAAGATGTTGCGTAGCCACGATTCAATGTCCCAATACCCCAATGGTTGAAATTTATAGTTGAACTTATGTGTTGGTTGATATTATAAAAGAAAAGAAAAGTTTTTGAAAAAATTAAATTTACCGCGTAAATAGATGAAGTCCATTATAGACATATGAGGGAATATTCATCATGTTGGTTAGTATAGATTTAACTGTGCAATAGAAGTGGCAGTAAAATAACATACGGTTAGGGACAAGAGAAAAGTTATTTTAGCTATGGAGTTAGTTGCTCCACACCTTGTCAATATATGAACTAAACTGGTTTCAAAATAATTTTACTTTAAAATTTTAAAGATCTAAAATAAAATTTACTTATGCAAACTGTACTTGGAAAGTTGGGAAAGAATTGGGGGCAAAAGAGAAGATTTCAAGGTTCAGTGGAAAAAGGGTACATAAGAGAAGGATGGAAATATAGAATTTTCCATCTAGTCCCTTTCCAAGCATAAGAAAATAGATTTATAAAATTGGATTTTTATAAATTTGGATGTTAACAATGATGTGCTACAATTTTGGATGATAGGTATTGGATGAAAAATTGGTTGAACTATTCTTCTATTCATAGAAGTGTGGGAAAACTTGGATGTAAAAGCAACTTTTTGATTTTGAAAAGCTGCATGCGTAGAACTGCTAGTATATTTAGGGTATTTGCACCAGATTTTCAAAAATTGTTTTAAAATAATACATTCATGTAGGAGGCGGCAATTTAGAATTGCTCAGTATTCATATCATATATGCTGCGATACACCGTGCACTTGTACACGATTGACTGCAAAATTATTTGTATACTAGTTTATTTTAGTTTAGAATGTTTGTACATTAGGTTGCATTTTTCAATCCTTGAGGAATTTCGAAGACGAAATTCGTATAAAGGGGAGAATGGAACACCAGGCATTTTTAAACTAATTAATTAAAATTTATTTAATAAGTAAGTAGTAATCCCGAAAATAGAATTTTTGCAAACTTTAGAATTTGGCAACGAAACTTATACCGTTGAATTTGTGGCAATTTTATGATCAATTTTCATATATAATTTTTTTAAATCAAAGTTCAAATGAAAAAGTTATTAATGTTTGAAATTTAAATGTTAGAAATAATTATATATGTAATTAAAGAAATAAACAATAATTAATCAACGTTAATGGAAATCAAATCTCACGAAATGTATATATAGTGCAAGTAAATTATCTATAAGGAAAGAAGTGGGAAACAAATTATAGCAATCGGCTAAATAAGGAATAACATTAACAAAATCAAACATGCTAATAAATTATCGCATAGAACACACCACATGTCGATCAGCAAAGCACCTAGGTCGAACGCTAGCGGTCGAGCCTAGGTAAGAGGCGATCAACCTATGTCGTATAAAATTTGTGTAATGAGCGTATGATTGAACGACGTTGATTTATCCAATTATTTTTCTTCCGTGAGAAGTAATTAATGTGCGTATCTGGTAAAAATAAAGATTGCATAGGATAAATCCAACACTCCAAGTTAACTCCAAACCCCTGTAAATTCAAGCCTAGTTCTTACTACTTGTAATGATCTGCATTTCTCACACATAAAGATGACACTTAATACATCCACGGTATTCATGTGCCGATCATTTAAGTGTCCGAAAGACAGGTCATTAGGGGTGAAAAAAAAGAAAGATAGAACATATAAGAAGAAATTAAACAATCATAGAATCTCACAATGCAACCGAATAACATATATTAATCAACAAAATTCTTTACGAAGTCATTTCCAAAATGATACATTAGAGTCTTACTAATACAATTCTACCCTTGGACGGTTATAACAGCATGTCCCTACCTAAATGATACACGATACATTTAATACAGTTGAAACAAGATAATAACTAGCTATCGATAAAGCCTTCTGCTCAAAGCTCCTCCAAAATGTATCCGTAGGAGAACCTGAACTACTTAGCTGCCCATGAAAAAATTTGAGCACCTAAGAGTTTTTAGGGAGATAAAATAAAACTCCGGATCAAACATGGGGCTGTTGTGAGTAAACTCAAACAACTGAATTGTTATGTTTAAAACCCTTTTAAAATCAAAGGTATCTCGTAAGACCACGTCGCACATAAACACGGATGGCTTTTTACCTTACGATAACCAAAACACTTTTTATAGAAAATCTAGTGATACTATAATAATGTCTAGAGTACAAATACTTGTTAATCATAGCCGAAATTGTTACATTAATTAAATTCAAGCATACTAGGCACTACAATCAAACCCGTAAAGGCACATATTGCAAATTGGATTCCATACTATTACAAGGTAAGGAACTACCTTCCAATGGTACATCCCTAGATAAAATGCACCGGGGTCTGACAAGAACATCTTGTACCCTGCCACACAGGACTGGCCTACCATTTGACTAGTAGTACTAAATATGATCACCTCATTTTGGGACCCGAAGCATACATGAGTAGACAGTAATCGATCTTGATTTGGGATGACTATACCTTTATGGGAGCGACCCACATGGCCCTACTACATGCTCGATTTTTATCAGTTCTCGGTTTATAAGGCTTCAGGCTATGTTTTACCTTTATATAGCACTCCCCACTTAGAATGCTAACACTACTCTCCAAGCATCTACAATGTTAGCATTCATCCATACAAGTTCGTTCTGGGATAGAACAAAACCGAAGGCACTACCTTTACTACACCGATTTTGGAATCACCCTTAGGATTAGTAGCAAGTAACCCTTACACTTCAAAAGCTCCGTCTTCGATTCTTTACTCTTCAAGATGTCTTCAGTTTAAAACGCTTGAGTTGTATCAAAGTGGTTTTCGGATAACATATCTGATCCCGGTATCTTCAAAACAACTTTCGATAATTTCTGGTAAACTTAACAATGGTTCTTTAGGAAATAAGTAGACAAAAAAAAGAGCGGAGTTCACCTCCAAATCGCTTGTGGATGGATTTCCTTATAATCTATCCTAGAAGAATGAAATGAGATTTATAAGCACAGTATAACATCATTGGAATGATTGTGCCATATAACTCACGTATTTCCCCTAGATATTTCCAATGTTACGTTTTGGTCCATATTTGATAGTCGGTTATTTACAATCAAATAAACAAACATTCAAACATTGATTTAATCCCATATGGAATCCACTAAGCCTTATTTAATTAAAATCACTTTATAAACATCCAATCAAAAGATCTTTTACTAAACACTATATCCAAAACCCCTTACATCCCTTTTATACTTGGAAAAAACATTTATATATTTATCTCAACAGTATACGTATATTTACCAAACTTTACAAAGTTTCTTTCTTTTCAAATTCCATATTAAATTGCCAAAAAAATTCCATTTAAAACATTACTTCCTATAAAAATCAAACAAATTAAACTTTATAAAACTTTCCTATTAAAAGCTCCCTTCATGTTTCAATAACTTATAAATTTTCCAAATAAATTTATAATTCACTTTTAAAATTCCCCAAGTTTAATTATAAAACCTCTTACAAATCTTTAAAATCATTTAAAAATTATTTCCCGATTTCAAAAACTCTTTTATAAATTTTCTTAAAGAAAAATCATAATTAATCTTTATTAAATTTGAACCTAATTTAACTGTAAATTAATAAATAATTAAACGTTTAATAAATAATTTATTTATAAATTAAACCCTTAATTAATCCTTTAATAATTATTAAATAATAATTTAAAACCTTTATTGATAATTAACTATTAATTAATCTTAATTAATTAATTAATCTTTTAATTAAAACTTAAATAATAAATTAAACCTTCAATAAATAATTATTCTAATTAAAACCTTAATTAATTTATAATTAAAAATATTTAAATACTAGATTAATAATCAACTAATAATTAACCATATATTTAAAAAACAATTAATTAAAAATTAATTATATACTTAAATAATAATTTAATAAAATTTATCTAGCTTAATTAAAAATTAAATTAAAATTGTTCTTAATTTATAATATAATTAATTAAGAACAAATCTCCACTTAATTATAATTATTAAACCTTGCTTAATACTTAATTAACCATTAATTATTTAAAAAAATTTAGTTAATTAAAAATTAATTATTAAATTCTTAATTTACTTTTTAATTTCTTGGAATTGTTTCCGTACTTCCTTCTTTGATAACATATCACTTGAAAGCTTTCTACCTTTGTGGAAACACAAAGTAAGTGTTTTGAAACTAAACAAAGTTTCTAACTTTAACAAAATGGTTTTTGATTTTTAAAACCGAAGCTCGTATTTTCACATAAGGATTCTATGTCGATAAACCAATCAAAGTGCTAACTTTTCTTAGAAACTAACACATAACCATGTCATAATAATGTACACATTAAACAACCCAAAACATAAGCAAGATCATAACTTATAACCAAAGTTTACAACTTTCTAAACAACACCATATTTAACTTCAATCTCAAGTCTAACTTATCAACTCATCAAACAACCAATAAGCATATTCAACCATAACATATATAAACAATTCAAGTCACAAATCATACACAATTCATATAACACATAGAAGCTAAAAATTGAATCTTTAAAGAGCTAAAAGTTTACTCACTAAATATTTTAGAAACTTTTTTGAACCTGAGCTTGTAAATCCAAACTCCACTTTAAACACATACGAGCATCCATAGGCTTGTCATAACCACTTTGGGTCGGCCTAGGGCTCTTTAAGCTTGACTATAACATGGTATGGTCGGCCATGGTGCTTACAAAGCACGGCCTTAGCCGGTGAGGGGGCATGTGTGGTATTGTTTTAAAGAGGAGGAGGTAGAAATGGAAAAAGAGGAGTTTAAAGGTATTTTGAAAACTTTTACGCAAAGTAAACTTTTGAATCCAAGTTTTTGAATATAATTAAAGAGAAACCATGGGAGATGCTTTCAAGCTTAGGAAATTTGCAAAGTGAATAAAGAATGAGAAAAATGAAAAAGAAATTAGGAAAATTTGTTTTATATTATGTGAATATGCAAATTCACCAAAATGACCTTGTACTTTGCCCTCCTCTCTCCTTATGCAACCTCACCACCTCCTTTCCACCTCACCAAAATCCGCCTCCTCTTAGCCACCCTCTCATCAATTCAATGTAAACATCCATTAATCTCATATGTACTTATGTTGGAAAAAGAATCTTTATATTATATATATTCTAACTTTTTAAAATAAAAATCTTATCTTATCTCTATATATACATACTTAAGTGTACATGGATATTCATATGCATTCAAACATGCCAAACTAATTTTGAAATGTGTATATGTGTGTATACCAAAGCATCACGACATTTTTGATAACTTTTGGCAAACGAAAAATCAGAAAACGAATTCCGGTCACATTTTTTATTTTTCTTCGAATTAAATATTTTTGCAAATCAAATTTGAAAACTAATTCACCATCATTATTTATTATTTAAAAGAGTTTTATTTTCATTATAAAACCTATATATTGAATATTGAAAATTAATTAAATATTCATAGATCAAAGTAGTGAAATTCCAAGTCGTTGCATTCTTTCCCCCTTAAAAGAATTTCGTCCTCGAAATTACATCTCAGCCTATTCTAGAAAAAAATTAACAATATATACCAATTCGCATGATGTACATAGATCATTTTTATACAAAAATCTGATTTGAACTCTACTCGAATAGATTCCTTTATTCTTAACTAGTATCGCTCAACCAATTTTCTAGTGCGGACTTCGATCGGGCTCCCTGATTAGGAACCTCTATTCTCCTTACGTAGCTGTAACTATGATAGAAACTTTGGTCACATAAAAAAATCCTCATCAAGTGCTCGCCATTGAAAATCGAGTATTAGATCTTTATTTGGAATGGCGTAAAACACCTCAAGGCCACATACTCGAATCTTAGATTAACTATATGTAAAGTAGAAATGATCTACATCCAACTTACGCACTTGTTTAATTGGTTCTCCCTGATACCAATCCTATTCCACCAAATTATTTATGAATACATTTCATAAACTAAACTTAAGTTCAACTCATATAATATTCCACTACATCCTAAGAGTACATACCACTATTTGATTCAACTATTCCATTTTACATTTATTTTCCTAAGCAAACTCAACATCCAAATACCCGATGTTATTTCAAAAACTTTTAGAATTGGAACAATATATTTTAATCATAGATTATATACATATATAGCCCGAGTAACTCCAAAAAATACTAAGGAACTGGATACTACCAAACAGTATATACACTTCCTTACTAGGAAGGGTAACAGTCAAGAGAAGTGTTTACCATCCGGACACATCTCTTCCCCAAATTTTAAGTTATTTTTGAGCCACTAGAACTAGTTAACTTAGAAATTTTACTTTTATTCCAAAATCTCTTTTTTGAAACAATACTTCACATATTTACAACAAAACATTTATCACTAACTTATTTTGGGTTTGTTCGGGTTGAACTTTGTTTTGACTGTACAATGAGAAAGAGAATAATTTATAAAGTACCCCACAACGTTCGCCTAGGCAAACATCCGATCGTCACTTAGAAGATTATCTAGATCATCACAAAACAATCAAGACACATTTTTCCAAACTAATCCAAAGAAAACACTGCTTAGTTAACCTTTTCATTCTCAAAATCTTATACTTGAACCAAATATATTTTAAAAGAATACTATTATTATTTTTCCAATCCTTGAAAACAATTTTTCAAATGTCCCGGGATTTTAGTCCTCAAGTTTCAACTTAAATTCTTTTCAATTAAAAGACACCTTCTTTATAAATCAACTTTTATAAAACATTTTCCAAATATTTATTTCAAATATTCTAGATTTTAATAAACATCTTTTATTAAATCAATTTAATCCCACATTATATTTCGAACGCCTTATAATCAAATTGAGAAACTTAATTCACAAGGTGTTCATTTCAATGTTTTCTCTATTTCTATTTACCCACCCCAAATCTTAAAAAGGGAAGCTACCTGTTATCCGGGTTTTTAACCCAGAAGAAACCAATAGAAAACAGAACAACCTTGTGTAGACAAGATGGTTCATGACTTAACCAGAAAAGCTAAAGCAAGGGATTAACAAGGGCCAGGCTATACGACTAAGATGACGATTGGAATCAACGAAGCCGAGAGATCAGCATTCTTTTAGTTCAATCAGCAGCTAAATGCAAGCGGCTAGTGAATTACCATCGAAGCGAAACAACTATGATAAAAGACTATGGGAACATCTCCAATTCCAAACTCCAGAAAAATCCTAAGTGCTTGGATCATTAGCAACCCATACCTCCCAACAAACCTTCAAACAAACTAGCCAAAGAATACTACGAAAAGCGGGCAAGTGTTTGGCTCGTAAAACGAGCCAAGTTTATGGGTCGCCAACGACCCATAGGCCATGGGTCGCTAGTGACCCATGGCTTTGTCTTGTTTTGCGAGCCAAACTTTCCCAAGGTTGTTTCCTACCTACTTGCGAGCTAATGAAGACGTAGCCGGGCCCAGAAGCTCCGTAACCCATATAAATATCATCCTACCTGCATCATAAACGGGGTCTTCTCGAGACTGGTTTCTAAAGCTCAGTTGGAATTATTCTTCAATCTTTACGTCCCATATAACAATCGGCAAAGGAATACACTGTGATTCTCTAGTGGATTCCAACTCTAGAGATTCAATCTAGCTAGAAAATAATCAAAGGCCTGAAATCAAACATCTCTTGTAACAGCAATCAGTCTATAATAAAACAATAAAGTGGACGTAGGCTTCATTAACAGCCGAATCTCTATAAAGATTCTATGTCTACTTTCTCTTACCATTCTTTCTTTATATCCGTGATCTATGATATTGCTCTATTAGGATAGGGCTGGTGCTTACAAATCCAAACCAGGGTGTTGGTCCATTTTTTGGGTCAACATTTTGGTGTTTTCATTAAGAAAGTCCAACTCAGGATCCAGATTTAGATATCTACTTTGGATCCCATAGGTCTAGAAGTTAGATCCTTAATCTTTGCTTGAAGAATCCACTATATGGAATCAATGGCTCCTGGAAGAATAAGAACTACCTCGGGAAGGTCTATAGGGGCAATAGTAGCTGGAGAAGATGTTAATCCCAAACAAACCAAAGTGAATGGCGCTAACTTTGGGAATAGGCGCCTACCTCCTCCAGTCAGCATGAAGTTGTTACCAGGGATGAGTTAAATAAGATGGTTGATGAGATCAACCAAAAAATAGAGAGTAGCCAAAAGGCTATAATGGATAAGCTTAACGCTCTCCTAACCCTACATCAAATCCTGCTCCAAGGACTATACCTGAACCCGCGGTTGCTATGGAACAAGAAAATTCCACCGTTTTTGGTTTACGTAGAAGAAACTGAAAACAACCACAAAAAAGGGTGACAACTGGACTTAACGTGGATGGAAATGCAAGTACTCCGTATGCCAGAAGGCAACCTATTCTGAACTTGAGTTAGAGGGCCAAGACCCCAGTAGAAGACATAGCTATGGATCTTTCCGACTCAAAGGACGGAGAGCCAGACGATAAATTGGAAGAAGATGCCAATGCATTTGATAATGCAAGGAATACCCAAACTGCTCTAGTGAGATCAACCGCAAGCAAACGGGACCCTGCAGGAGTGCCTCTCCCGAAGACATGAGAGCCTAGGCCTCAGCCCACTCACCAAGACCGTTTGCAAAGTCAAACAACTAGCGCAGTGACTGATCGCCGTACTTAGGACTACAAAGAGCAGATGCATGTATAGTGGACAAGGTTAAACGATTAATGGAGGAGAGTAAAGATAGAAGAGATGATGGATGGGGATCTGCACCAATTCAGACTCCCTTCACCGATGAAATCTTAAACAAGAGATATCCAGAAAAGTTCACAATTCCAACGATTTCATCCTATGACGGAACAAAGGACCCGAAGCCTCACTTGTACAAATACAGTTAGTATATGGATGGAGCGAATGCTTCTAAAGCTGTTCGATGCAGATGCTTCCCTATCTTTCTTGAAGGGGTTGCATCATTGTGGTTCACTAGGCTTCTACCAAGATCTATCTCTACTTTTGACCAACTAGCGACAAGGTTCTTGATCAGTTCAGACTCCATACTACGTAGCCAAAAGATGTTATGTCCCTATCCGGGTCGTTCCAAGGGCGTAACGAATCATTGAAGTAATTCATGAAAAAGTTTAACACCACGGTGACGGAAGTAAGTAACCCCAACGAAGACAAGGTTTTTAAGGCATTAGTTCGTGCCATTCACTTGGAAATTGAATTCATAAAGTGGATTAAAATGAAGCAACCTACCAGCAGGAAAGATTTCAATCGTAAAGCAAGTCAGTACCTAAGGTTGGAGGAAGCGTAGGGATTTGAAGGGAAGTCTACTAGTGTGCAGCCGGCAAATGCCGAGCAAAGTGATGTAGCAATGAATCAAAATGCGCACACTTCTCGAACTGCTGTAGGAACTACTGGGAAAGATGGGAATTCAAAGAGAAAAGGTCAAAACTCCAATAAGAAGAATGGTAATGGTAGCAATAAAAAGCTCAAAGGATTTTGGCCCGAAGGCTACACTCCCCTGAGTGACAAGTCGGAAAACATTTTTCTCGCAATTCAAGGAACTGAAGAATGCGAAAAGCCACCCAAAAAGGAGGCGACCGAGCAGCAGAAGCACTTAGGGAAATTCTGCCACTTCCACGAGACACAAGGCCACAATACGAACGAATGCCACTACCTAAAAAATCTCATTGAGGAACTGATCCAGAACAACAAACTCTAGCAGTACGTAAAACAGCCACAAAACCTCGATCAATCTGCGACTCCTTAGCACCCAAGAGAACGAAGAAATCAAGCTGGAACCAATAAAGAATGGTCGAAACGAACTGACCAGAGACTTATCATCTGAACAATATCCGGGGGACCACATCCCACATAAAGAAGTTGGGGAGAAATGGAGTGATATGCAAGTTCGTTGAAGCACGCTCCGAAGGAATCAAGTTTGGATGTGGAAGACGAAACTCCATTTAAGATGCAAAGGATCTTGAATGACGATATTGTGTTTCGAAATCGGGACACCGAAGGGGTCGACGCTCCAATTCTCAATCCGATGGTAGTGTCAATAGGAATTGCACATGCTGTAGTTCGGCGGGTGTTGGTTAAATGTGGCAGCTCCATTAGCATTCTCTTTAAATGAACTTTCGATCAAATGAAGACTAGCATGAAAAGTCTGTTCGCATGCCAAATAAAAATTCAGGGGTTTACTAGTGAACCAAAACAACTGGTGGGAACAATTGACCTACTCGTGGAGCTTGGTGAGGGTGAGCGGAGAGTCACCCTCTTTCATACTTTTGTGATTGTGGATGAAATGTCTACATAAAATGCCTTCTTTGGACGACCCACATTAGCCGACTTTAGAATAGCACTGGCCCAATGGTGCCTTACAATGAAGTTCCCTACAGAACATGGAGTCAGAATTGTGAAAGGAGACCAAAGCGCCACCCGGGACTGCTACATAGCATATTGCATGAGTCAAGAAGAAAGGAGAAAGGGAAGGATGTTGGGAAAACCATCAACATCCATGAACCCTTCGACTAGCAATTACAGAACCGCCTCTGGCTTGGGGACCATAGCCGATTTGACAAGGCTTTGGACCCTAGAAAGAAGTGGTCAGGGGATGATCGGGCAGCACCAGCTGAATTGACGGTGTCTATCCCAGTCTGTACGGATGACCCAGCAGGGGTCTTAAATTGGGTCGCCCCTTGGAAACAAGATGCAGTCAGAATTAACCAAATTTCTTCGTGCCAATTTGGATGTATTTGCTTGGACACACTCCGATATGTGTGGGGTATCACCTGAAATTGCCTGCCACGCTCTCAATATTGACCCCAAATTCACATCGGTAAAGCAAAATAGGCGCAGCTTGGGCCCCGAACGGTCAAGGCATTGAGAGAGGAAGTAGATAAACTAATGGCTAACGGCTTCATTCGAGATGAAAACTACCCTAAATGGGTATCGAACCCAGTCCTAGTCATGAAGTCCAATGGAAAATGGAAAACTTGTATTGATTTCTCGGACGTCAACAAAGCCTGTCCGAAGGATAGCTTCCCACTCCCTAGGATTGATCAACTAGTGGATGGGACGGCGGGACATGAACTGCTGTCATTTATGGATGCGTACTCAGGCTATAACCAGATCTTGATGCATGAACCAGACCAAGAGAACACCAACTTCATCACCAATTTGGGACTGTACTGTTACCGAGTAATGCCATTCGGTTTGAAAAATGCAGGGGCAACGTACCAAATGCTAGTGAATACTATGTTCAAACACCAGATCGGGAAGACTATGGAAGTTTAAGTGGACAATATGTTAGTCAAATCCCAAGTAGCAGCTAACCATCTTAAAAACCTCGCTGAAATGTTCGAAATACTCCAGAAGTATGGGATGAAACTTAATCCACTCGAGTGCCATTTTGGAGTAGCCTTTAGGAAATTCTTAGGATTCATAGTAAGTGCTCGGGGCATCAAAGCGAATCCAGAGCAAATAACGGTGTTACGGGAAGTCCAAGCCCCTAAAAATAAGAAGGAACTTCAAAGCTTGAATGGAAAAGTCGTAGCACTGAGTCGATTCATCTCAAAAGCTATAGACAAGTGTGTATAGTTCTTCGATGTGCTAAAGAAGGGAAAGAACTTTGAATGGAATGAAGCTTGTCAAACAGCTTTCGAGGAATTGCTATGACACATGGAAGCTCCCCCGATCTGATCAAAACTAGTCGATGGAGAAGACTTATTCATTTATTTAGTAGTTTCCCCGCACGCCCTGAGCGCCGCTCTTGTGCAGGAAGAAGCAAGAATCCAACGACCCGTGTACTACATTAGCAAACGATTAACTGGAGCTGAAAAGAATTACCCAAAACTGGAGAAGCTAGCGTATTTCCTTCCGATTGTGTCCCGGAAATTACGACCATACTTCCAGGCTGATACGATTAAAGTATTGACTGACCAGCCCCTGAAGCAAGTTTTATACCGTGCAGAAACTTCAGAACGACTAATCAAGTGGAATATAGAGTTGAGCCAATACCGTATCACATACCATCCAAGAAAAGCAATCAATGGGCAAGCTTTGGCCGATTTCATCGTCGAATTTACCGTAAGGGACGACGAGGTGGATGTTCAGCCGGAAACAGGCATGCAATGGAAGTTGTTCGTCGACGGTGCATCAAACAACTTCTGTTCGGGAGCAAGGGTAGTGCTTGAAACCCTCGAGGGGCGAGCCATTAGCTATGCTTTGTGCTTGGAATTCCCCGCAGCAAAAAACGAAGCAGAGTATGAAACATTGATAACTGGACATAAGATTGTGAAGGAACTCGGGATAAAATCTATTCACATATACAACGACTCCCAGCTGGTCGTCTGTCAAGTGAAAGGGGAGTACCAAGCGCATGGAGAAAATCTCACCCCGTACCGGTCCAAAGTACTAGAGCTGTTAAGCGATATTGATCACTATACCATAACTCACATCCCACAGGAGCAAAACAGCAAGGCAGATTATTTGGCTAACTTGGCAAGATCAGGAGAAGCCCAGTCATTAGGATTGGTTCCGGTTGAAAAGCTAACCAACCCAAGCATAGACAAAATGGACGTAGACTGGATTTTGGAGACCACTATCGAACAGGATACTTGGATGACACCGATAAAGAACTATCTACTTGAAGGAACCCTTCTAACTGGCCGAAATCAATGGAAGAAGATCCTCCGAAAGGCGCCACAGTTCATGGTACAGGATGGAATACTCTATCGAAGGGGATTCTCGACCCCTCTTCTAAGGTGTGTGACCGATGATGAAGCACGACGAATCCTGAAGGAGGTACATGAAGGCGATTGCGGAGACCACACCGGGGGCAGACCCTGGCAAAGAAAGTCCTTCGATATGGGTACTTCTGGCCAACAATAAATCATGACGCCACAGATCACGCCAGAAGATGCGATCACTGTCGAAGGTTCAGCAAAATTAAGTGAACTCCTTCAATGGAACTGATGCAGATGGTTAGCCCATGGCCATTTGCGATATGGATGATCGATTTGATTGGCGTCCTTCCGATAGCAAAAGGAGGAGCCGAATATGCTATAGTTGCATTGGATTATTTCATAAAATGGGCCGAAGCGGAACCGTTGGCCACCATAACCCCAAAGAAGGTTATTAACTTTGTTACAAAAACATCATTTGAAGGTTTGGCATGCCTCAAAAAATCATCACTGACCATGGAACACAATTCGAAAGTGTCGAATTCAAAGACTTCTGCAGGCGCTTCCGAATCGAAAAAATCTTTTCTGCAGTGGCTCATCCGCAAGCAAACGGGCAAGTGGAAGCAATAAAAAAGATCATCAAATCCACCATCAAAAAGCGTTTAACAAAAGCAAAAGGAAATAGGTTTGACGAACTTCCACTCGCACTATGGGCATACAGGACAACACAAATACGGCAACTAGCCACACTCCATTCGCCTTAGCGTATGGTTTAGAGGCAAAGATTCCCATTGAATTAGAAGTCCCCTCGCACCGAAGGTGGAATTTCAATCAAAAGCTAAACGAGTAGCTCCTACTTGAATCGCTAAACATGGTCAATGAAAAAAGAGAAGAAGTAGAGTTGAGAACTACTGCCCACCAGAAAAGGGTCGCACGATACTTTAACTCCAAAGTTCATAGTCAAACTTTCAAAGTTGGAGATGTTGTGCTCAAACGAGTTTACCGTGTTTCGGGGCTTTCGGACCAAAGTGGGAAGGACCGTATGTCATTAATCAAAAGCTCAAGGACGGGACTTTCAAACTGACAACCGTCGACGGGGTCACAATTCCCAGAGCCTGGAATAGCGAATCGCTCTGCCGCTACTTCATTTAATGAACTACTTTATGTATTTTTTATTTTTCAACAAATAAGCCATCCTAGAAATGCCGGAGGAATTGTAAATAGGCAAAGAATCTGCCATACTTTCCTTAATAAAGTTTTCTTCTTGAAACAAACAAATCGTGTTCATAATAATTACCCGCCGAGTCAACGAAAGCAAATCGACTCAAAGCGTTGGATCGGCGAAAACCGGTCTTTGCCCTCTGAAAATCGGTGTTTCTCCGGCAGCATTGAGAGGGCCAAAGTTATAACTCCTCGTGTTGCCCGAAGATAGGCAACATCGAGGAAAAACAAAAGCCGCGCATCTCATAAGCCGCGCACCGAAATGATAACTCCTCGCGTTGCCCGAAGATAGGCAACACCGAGGAAAAACAAAAGCCATGCATCTCATAAGCCGTGCACCTAAATAATAACTCCTCGTGTTGCCCGAAGATAGGCAACACCGAGGAAAAACAAAAGCCGCGCATCTCATAAGCCGCGCACCAAAATAATAACTCCTCGCGTTTGATAGGCAACACCGAAGAAAAACAAAAGCCGCACATCTCATAAGCCGCACACCAAAATAATAACTCCCCGCGTTGCCCGAAGATATGCAACACCGAGGAAAAGCAAAAGCCGTGCATCTCATAAGCCGCGCACCAAAATAATAACTCCTCGTGTTGCCCGAAGATAGGCAACACCGAGGAAAAACAAATGTCGCACATCTCATGAGTCATGCACCAAAATTATAACTCCTCGTGTTGCCCGAAGGTAGGCAACACCAAAGAAAAACAAAACGCAGCGCATCTCATGAGCCGCACACCAAAATATCAACTCCTCACGCTGCTCGAAAATAGCCAACACCGAGGAACGCAAGAAACCACGCATTTTACAATCAGCGCCAACCACTCCCATAGCCGGGAATAATGAACGCAATTCCAACAAAATTGGAATTCTACAAACCAAATGAAACGCCTCAACTATAGACACTTAAGGGTTAAAACTACCTTCAAGTAAACTATGCACTTTGTGCATTTGAAATACGCGTACATTGCATACTCGCTGAAATAGCGCAAGGAGCTTGGGTTACGTGCTAAAGTTACAGAACTTCCAAAAGTAAAAAATAAAAAAGGAGAATCAAGTTGCGACTTAGCCAAATTTTCGATAAAAATTGTCTAAACCCTAAGTTATCGACTACTTGAGAATTGTTTGAAGTAAACAACCCTATGAACTCGGGGGCATATACCCATATGGAGATAGAAACGCGTAAAACAATAAGTTCTCAAGTTCTGTTACTCCAAACAACAACAAGTCCTCAAGTTCCGTCTTAAAGTTTTATATTTGTTTTAAAATTCTAAACAAAAATTTCAAAGTTTTAGATTTTTTAGGAATTTTATGAATTTCTAAATAAACATTCTCTTAGTTATGTTAATTTCTAAAGTTCTACTAACTTCCAAAGTGCTGATAATCTCTAAATTATGTTACTCCGAATGAAGGGCTCTGACTATAATCAAAGAACTAGAGAATTATGAAATGAAACAAGCACAAGTACACAAAACACATGTGAATAGATAGATAAAAGTACGATCAAAATATCATTGTATTGCTTATAATTTTCTTTAAACAGGGTCAAAATGTGGAGGTCGTACCCACACAATAACGGCCAACAAAAAAGAAAATACAGACTCTATAGTAAGGACGCAAAGTGCAGGCTCTTCACTTAAATAGAATGACTCAAAAAGAAACAAAAACAAGTCAGTCTTCCTGCAAGCTGTAAGCCAAAATCAAGTCCATCCTCACACCGGCCGCCCAATGCTTCTTGCCACCGCTACCCTTTCCACCTTTGGTTGGTAGTTTCTACTTCTTTTAAGGAGAAGTCTCGCTGCCGGTAACATCAACGAACACTTTAGTGGAAATGTTCACTTGTTCCCCTGAGACTTTCTCAGAAGAACCTCCCTTCCCTTTGCGTTTTCTCGATTTCCGGGAACTCTTCGAAGCCTTGATTCCCTCTACCTTTTCCTTCTTAAAGACAATCAAATTGTGCTGAGTTTTCTTGGCTGCTCCATCTGCATTTCCTGCTCCTTGGCTTCTACAGTAGTTATATCACCTTCCAAAGACGTCAAAGGATCATCCAGGCCGTGGATCGCAGCGATCCTCTCGGCTTCTTGCCCCAGTTGTGAGCTAGACGGGCATGTGGGAAACGAATCATGAATAGATGCAACCGGAGAAGATGTGAAAATAGCAGCAGGCACGAGCGCCGAAGTAGCTGGCGCATCAACAGGAAAAGTGGATGGACCCATAAGATCATTAAACTCCTCTTGCTCTTGTGGCTTAAGTTGGAAGCTCCCGAATTCAGGAGAAGCATGGACGTTACCTGCACCAGAGGAATGATCATGAATGGCAACCTCGAACTCACCATCTTCGCCTTCTTTTGAGGGCTCCACGACATGAGAAATAATATCAAGTCTTGAACTCGTTGGCTAGTCGTGGAGCTACTCTGATGGTTCGCCCATGCCAAAGATAGAAGGCCTGGTAAGCATGTTAGTGGCGGTCATCAAGGTAGCATCGGTGGCCTCCTTATCTCGTTCAACTCGGAGGATCTCCTAGCCCTCGAGTAGTGCTTTCTTGGATTCATCATTAAGATAAGCGCCTCTCAACTCTTGATCTAAATACGGTTCCCTACCCTCGACAAAGCGAGATAAGATTTCCTCCCAAACAAGGGTAAGAGTGCGCGGATACTACGGGCCGAGAGAGCTGAGGCACCCCTGATGCAATAAAGAGTTAACATAAAAGTTCAGAATTGTCACATCCAGCTTCTCCATTTTCTCATCGAAGGCATGTTGTAGGTCCAAGTAATCCACTTTCACCGTAGTCTTCTCAATTTCAGCGGCAGTCTTGTCGGCACTAAGCTGTGCGACCTGCGCCTGTAGCGTGGCAATGGTCTCGGCTTGGCCGGAGATAGTTTTGTTGTGCCCTTCAACAATTAAATCGTGGTTCGTGATGGTTTTTCTTTGAGCTTCAATGATGTCATTACAAGCGACCACTTCTTCTTTTAGCTTCACCTCCTCCGCATGAGTCTTTTTAATCTCGTCCCTCAAGACAATCTCAAATTTTCATGCGCCTCCTTCAACTCCTTCATCAGACCGGCGGTTCTCCTACTTTCACAAACCGCTGTCGCCTTCTCTTCCTCCAACTTTTTAATCTTAGCATCCCGATCAACCAACACCTTCTCAAAATTGTCTTTCTCGGATTCGAAGGAAAGGATCTCATGATAGTTATTTCTATTTGTATCAGCGAGTTGTTTGCAAAGCTTCTCCCATTTCTCGGCCTGTTCTAGGTCGTTCTTGATAGCTTGGAGGTGCAGCATGAAAGAATACCCGCGAACAGGGTGGAGATCCAGGTCAAATTTGACTCCCTTTAAGAACCAACCCGGAAGCGCTGCCTCAAGATTAGGAAGGCTCGAAGGCAGAACGTAGGTAGGCCTCCAATGGGGGTGAGAGGCACCAAGAACGGCATTAACGAGGGAAGAGGATGAAATATGAGCTGGGGGTAGAATCGGGGCAGAAGTGATGGGGGTTTCTTGTCCCACGGAAGAGTGTTTTGAAGTAAGCTCTGAAGGATGGGGGCGATAATCAAACTTTGACTTCTTTGACGGTTCATCTCTTTCCTCATAAGATCTTCTTTTCTCATACCCACCTTTATGAGAACCAGCTCGATCTCTCTCTTCTTGGCGACGGGTTTTAGCCTCTAGTTCTTTCCTCCGCATTTACTCTTCTTCCGTCTCTCGGACTTGATGGTGGCTGGGGGAGCGCTTGGAGTACCGCTGTGAATCAGTGTAGTCTTTGAAGTCATCATAAAATCCTCGTCCCCTCGTCATACCTGTAATGAGGCATATGTAAAAGGTTTCAGAAGCATAACATAAGCTAAGCAAATATATGATGGAATAGGTACTAGAAATAAGTCTAATCCTAGTGCAACGTGTTATGTGTTTCTGATATGGGCCAAAGACGTCGTCACGAACAGGAATGAACTGCTGTCGTATGTGGGATCGGGTTGACTTCGGTTGTTGTAGGCGGGACCGAGCTAACTACTGGCGCGATATCGCCCAAACAGGAAGGCGTCTTGTCAAATTTAAAGTATCCTTTCATGAGCGCGTCGAAGTCGACAAAAACATCGCTGAAATCTCTGAACCCTTCTTTAACATCCTTACTCAGAGAATCTTAATGTGTTCTAGTTTCAGGCACATTCCCTTTGCCACTTACGTCAGAAGAAGGTGGATTTGGGAGATCGGGATTGATTCTCGGAGTCTCATCGCAAGACTTCGAGTCTTCACCCTCAGGTTTTGACGAGAAGTAATCACTAGCGGTAGAGTCGTGGCTACTGCTCTCGAATTCTCCTTCTTCTTTCTCCAAGTCCAGGGCGGCTTTGCCCTCTCTGTGTGTAAACTCGTCTTCTGCTTCCTCTAGGATTGGAGGCATTCTAACTGAACCGCTCAGTCCAGTCGCAGCAACGTCTTCCTCCTCGCGGGCCTCACTGGACGATCCACCAGACGGGCTACCTCTGTCTTGACCTTTCCTGGAACCATGGGATGAAGAAGTGGAACTTGTGTGAATCCTGGATCGGCCTGGAGAGGGAGTTCAATCTGAACGGCAGATCTACCCGGAGCCAACGATCCGTATTGACGCAAGTTCTCATCAGTCAGTAGAACTTTAAAGCACCTTGTTTGTACCAAAATTGGGCACAACACTCTTTGGAAGTCTTTGAAGAGATAAAGTGGAGAAATTAAATGGAAAAAGAGGAATTATCTAACAAAAACTCGAAATTTCAGAAATGAGAATAATTAAAGTGCAAGGAGACACAAGAATTTAGAGTGGTTCGGCGTATAGCCTACGTCCACTATGAAGTAGTTTGCTTTATTGATCTTTCTTTTGTGTTTACAAGTGAATTAAATGATTTATAGCAGGCAATTATGATTTGTAGCAGTGAATTTCGTTGGTAGCAGCAGCAATTGAGTTCAGATCTGGATCTGGCGGAGTCCGGGCATTGTAGATCTCAAAGAGGAAGAAGAAACCCTTTTTTGTTGGCTTTGAAGGTCTATTTATAGGTGTAGGAGGCTGATATTTCGCTCAGATCTCGGGAGACGCTCTCTGGCATGTGACCAAGCCCGCATGCCCAAGCCCGTGAAGTTTTGGTCCGATCCGTGATCGATACGAACAGATTTCGACTCGATCAAGATTTCATCCAATGGAGTCGAAATTTGGCATGGACATTCTTTAGCATGCACGTAGTCTTCTGTGAAAATTTCATAGCATTTGGACTTGTAGATTGGGAGATATGATCGATACAAAATGGGGTTTTCGGTAGGCTGTTTCCTTCGACTCGCTTCTGTTTCGATTCGCTTCTATTCGACTCGATGACGTGGCGCTTGATTCTCACTCTGCCCTGGATGTTGTTCCGAGCGAGTCGAAATGTTCACTGATTTAGCGAGTCGAAGTGTGCCCAGATCGAGCAAGTCAAAGTATGCACTGGACGAGTGAGTCGAAATGGATCGTCCTGAGAGGTTTGAGCAGTGGTTCGAATGGAGCGAGTCGAAGAAGGCATCTGAGCGAAGCGAGTCGAAGTAGGAATCTGAGCGAAGCGAGTCGAAGTTGGTACTTCTGATGGTTGTGAAGCGAGTCGAACCTGAACGACTTGAAGTTGTCCTCTGAGCGAAGCGAGTCGAAGTTGTCACTCCTGGGCGTTGCGAAGCGAGTCGAAGTTGGCTTCTGCTGGTTGCTTAACGGAGCAAGTCAAAGTATGCACTCCCTATGGATTTGAACCGGAGCGAGTCGAAGGAGGCTGTTCTTAACCAATTTTGTATCGTTCACAACTTGAGCATACGAACTCGGATTGATTTGAGATTTGGAATGTTATCTCTCTTAGCTTAGGTTGTCATGTCATATCAATTTTGACTCGATCCGGACTCGGACAAAATTCGTCGATATCCATAGTGAGCCTGTGTATAACTGATCTCTGGGACGGGCCGTCACTGGTTACCAGTCAGTTCCTTGGTATCACAGCCTCGCCAAAAGGCGGGATAACATTTTCCCCCCCAAAGTACGTCTTGTGAAAACATGATGTGCTTTGAAGTGCCGCATACTTTACTCTGAATAGTTATTGTCTTTTTGATGAAAGCTGTAACCTTTGACCGTTCTTCTTGATAATGTAAACTGTTGACTGTCGACTACTGTACCATGTATTGTTGCAACTGATTATTGTATACTAGTGGTTACCTAATCGTTATTGGATGAGTTTCTGATTCCTAAAAATCTGGAATATTGAATATTAGTCCGACATTCATGCATATATGTTAACCTGACTCTCGTTGACATTTGTACGTCCACGGGTCATTGTCAGTTTATTTTACTTTTTGAATTACGTATCGATCCTCTCCTGAACCGATGTGAAATTCGCTGCAACAACGCTCGATGGTTGCTTTTGAATGTTCCTTCGTAACGATCCTCTCCTGAATCGATGTGAAGGGTTGGAACAACGAAGATGATTTTCATTGGATTTATGGATGCGAAGTAAGTATGTTGAGTCGATGGAGTAGGCCTCTGGAAGTCATGGTTCTATGGATTCGAACTGGTTGTTCGACTCGGTTTTGGTTCGAACTGTTTTGTTCGACTCAGTCTTGGATTCGAACTGCATAGGTGCCGGAGTCGAAACGAATAGGAGACGGAGTCGAAAGGGAGCGAGTCGAAATGCGCAAGAGACGGAGGAGTGAGTCGAAGTGCACATGAGATGGAGGAGCGAGTCGAAGTGATGGCTTGTAA
The DNA here is from genome assembly GCA_030737815.1 of Allium fistulosum. NCBI lineage: Eukaryota > Viridiplantae > Streptophyta > Magnoliopsida > Asparagales > Amaryllidaceae > Allium > Allium fistulosum. The sequence goes on along the minus strand of CM060905.1, from coordinate 940,746,550 downwards.
TGCTGCATCAGAGATGGAGTCGAAGACAAGCCATACGAAGGGGAGCTTCGCATCAACGCAATGGAGAGGGAGTCGAAACACGTGTTTGAATCCACCGGGATACGAATCACTTATTTCCTTCGTTTCCAAGCCCATATAAATACTTTGTACTTAGCCGTTTTTTCACTTTTTACCTTTCATCTTTATCTGCCTTGCTTTCGTATCGTTCCAGAGCCTCTTAAGAGAAAAAACCTTTACCTTCGAATCGATTCCTATCTTCAACAATTTGAACTAACTGACAAATTTTTGGTAATCCATTGAACGAAATCATCCCGTAAACGAGGAGACTTGATTCTTAACACCAAATCGATCGGAGTCGTAATCGATCGAAAGCTCTCTGGCCTCAGCTTCGTCTCGATGGAGTATGGGTTTTGAGATGATGAGGCGAAGGTCTTCATATCGATCGATGGTGGAGCTTCGCATCGAATCGAGTGCTTTGAATCCATGGATCGATATGAAGGGGTCGCGCCTGATGGACTCGAAACGATGCCTTTGGATCGAGTCGAAAAAGGGTGGTTTTTGATCGAGTCGAAGCGTGCAGTCTCGGGAGCGAGTTGAAATGCGTTGTCCTGGGACCGAGTTGAACTCGATGGTCCTAGGGAGCGAGTCGAACTGTGTGGTACAGGGAGCGAGTCGAAACGCGATGGTCTTGGGGAGTGAGTCGAACCGGGGATTTCGAATCGTACCCTCTAGTTCGAGTCGAACTTGCATGCCAACCTTCTGATTTGGAGTCTGACTCATACGCACACAACCATAGCTTATTGATGCGAACATGGCTTTCGTGAGCGACGCAAATTGAACATTAAATAATTTGAAATTCCTTGCACATTTGAACAATTGACTCTGACGAGCTTCAAACTTGTATTACTGGACTTAACCGTTTCACCGCATATCTGATTGCCTATCGAAGCTCGTTGATGGAACTGGAACCTATCAAAATGACACCAAACTTTAACTTGGAATGATAGTTAATAACTGGATGGCACGTGTTTGTACCAAAATTGGGCACAACACTCTTCAGAAGTCTTTGAAGAGATAAAGTGATGAAATTAAATGTAAAAAGGGGATTTATCTAACAAAAACTCTAAATTTCAGAAATGAGAATAACTAAAATGCAGGGAGACACAAGAATTTAGAGTGGTTCGGCATATTTCCTACGTCCACTATGAAGTAGTTGGCTTTATTGATCTTTCTTTGATGTTTACAATTGATTTCAATTAATTACAGCGAATAACAATGATTTGTAGCAGTGAAATTCGCTGGTAGCAGTAGCAATGGAGTTCAGATCTGGATCTGGCGGAGTCTGGGCGTTGGAGACCTCAAAGAGGAAGAAGAACCCCTTTTCTGTTGGCTTTGGGGGTCTATTTATAGGTGTAGGAGGCTGATATTTCGCTCATATCTCGGGAGACACTCTCTGGCATGTGACCAGGCCTGTACGCCCAAGCCCGTGAAGTTTCGGTCCGATCCGTGATTGACACGAGCTGATTTCGATTCGCTCGAGATTTCATCCAATGGAGTCGAAATTTGGCATGTACATTCTGCAGCATGCATGTAGTCTTCTGTGAAAATTTCATAGCATTTGGACTTGTAGATTGGGAGATATGATCGATACGAAATGGAGTTCTCGGCAGGCTGTTTCCTTCGACTCGCTTGCCATTTCGACTCGCTTCCGTTCGAATCGATGGCGTGGCATTCGATTCCCACTCTGTCCTGGACGTTGCTTCGAGCGAGTCGAAGCAAGTGTTGGTCGAGCGAGTCGAAGCAAGCATTGTTTCGAGTGAGTCGAAGCTAGAATTGTTTCGAGCGAGTCGAAGCTAGAACCGGTCGAGCGAGTCGAAGCTATCATTGGGAGATCGAGTCGAAATGGGGAGCGAGTCGATGCGTATGCTTTCGATGCTTTCGAACTGGAGCGAGTCGAAGTGAGCAGCTCTGGGGGATGCGGAGTGAGTCGAACCAGGTTGACTCGAAGTTGGCCTCTAAGCGAAGCGAGTCGAAGTTGTCATTCCTGGACGTGGTGAAGCGAGTCGAAGGAGTGAGTCGAAGGAGCGAGTCGATTGGCACTTGATCTTCATTCATTCTTGTATCGCTCATAACTCAAGTATACAAACTCGGATTGACTTAAGATTTGAAATTTTGGCTCTCATGGCTCAGCTTGCCATGTCCTACCAATTTTGGCTCGATCCGGACTCGGACAAAATTCATCGACATCCGTAGTGAGCCCATGTATAACTGATCTCTAGGACGGACCGTCACTGGTTACCAGTCAATTCCTTGGTGTTACGGCCTTGCCAAAAGGCAGGATAACATTTGCCCCCCAAAGTACGTCTTGTGAAAACATGATGTGCATTGAAGTGCTTTAGTCTTTATTCTGAATAGTTATCATCTTCCCGATGAAAGTTGTAGTCTTTGACCGTTCTTCTTGATAATGTAAACTGTTGACTGTCGACTACTGTGCCCTGTATCGTTGCAACTGATTGCTGTATGCCAGTGGTTATCCGTTTGCTGTTGTAGTCGTTACCGGATGAATTTCTGATTCTTAAAAATTTTGAATGTTGAATATTAGTCCGTCATTCATGCATGTATGTTAATTTGACTCCCGCCGATGGTTGTACGTTCTCGAGTCGTCGTCCGTTTATTGTTTTTGAATTCCATACCGATCCTCTCCTGAACCGATGTGAAATCCTTTGTAACAGTGCTTGACGGTTGTTTTTGAATGTCCATTCGTAACGATCCCCTCCTGAATCGTTATGAAGGATTGAAACGTCGAGGATAATTTTCATTGGATTTGTGGATGCGAAGTAAGCATGTTGAGTCGATAACGGACTTGAACTGAGCGAGTCGAGGTGGAGCGAGTCGAAGTTGACTCCTTGATGGAGTCGAACTTGTCGTTCGACTCGGTCTTGGATTCGAATCGTAGAGAAGCGAGTCGAAGTACACAGGAGGCAGTGGAGCGAGTCGAGATGTTCATCGATTGAGCGAGTCGAAGTGATGTCTTTTATGGCTACGTGAGGGAGTCGAACTAGTCACGGGGATGGAGTTGAAGGAGCGATATGAAAGGGAGCTCCGCATCAGCGCACTGAAGAGGGATTCGAGGCACGTGTTCGGCCTCACTGGAATTCGAATCGGTTATCCCCCTTGCTTTCAACTCCATATAAATACCTGGCACTTAGTCGTTTTTTTTACTTTTTACTTTTCATCCTTACCTTCCTGGCCTTCGTATCGCTCTGTGACAAAGAAGAAAAAATATTCTCGCCTTCGACCTGATTTTACATCTTCAACTATTCGACCAATTAATGAATTGAGGTAATCCATCGAGCAAAAACATCTTGTAAACGAGGAGACTCGATTCTTAACACTAAATTGATCAGATTCATGATCGATCGAAGAGTCCCTGGCCTTAGCTTCGTGCCGATCTGGAGTAGCGGTTTCGAGATGATGAGGCGGAGGCCTTCGTGTCGATCGATGGTGGAGTTTCACATCGAGTCGAATGCTTTAGACATGTGGATCGATACGAAGGGGCTGTGTCTAATGGACTCGAGACAATGGCCCTGGATCGAGTCGAAAGGTATATCTTTTGATCGAGTCGAAGTAAAGGCCTGGGACGGTTCGAAGAGGAGTGCCTGGAGATCGAGTCAAACTTCGTAGCTCTTGATCGAGTCGAAGCAGAGGCTTCGAAGCGAGTCGAAGTGGCTACTTAGGATCGAGTCGAAATGCGGGACTTCGTAGCGAGTCGAAATGCATGATTTCAGAGCGAGTCGTATTGGTTGCTTTGGACCAAGTCGAAACGCATGACTTCTGGATGGAGTCGAAGGAGATGGCTCTGGAACGAGTCAAACTTGCACTCCATCCTTTTGACTGAGTATAACTCAAATGCACATGACTATAATTTATCGATGCGAACCTGGCTCTCGTGAGCCATATAAATTTGATCATTAAAAAACTTTAAATTTTTCACACACTCAAACAACTGCCTCCGACGAGCTTCAAATTGGCATACTTGGACTTAACCGTTTCACTGCATATCTGACTTTCTATCGAAGCTCGTCGACAAAACTGCAACTTATAAAAGATAACACCAAACTTCGATTTGGAGTGATAGTTAATGACTAGATGGCATGGTTGTGACGGTCATCGATGACGGTCCTTCTGACTGAATTCCGAAGTCTCGTTCCTCATACGCTTCCTTCAATCATGTTGATCTTCTCAAATAACATATTGTACTGCACTACACAACACGCTCACACACTTTACACTAGGGGATGCACGAGTGTTATTTGTCAGTTTAACAATGATTTTTTATAAGCTAGCTGGTCATGGACCCTTCAAGTTCTCAACAGCCGAAAATTCCAAGTTCTATTCCTCCAACCATAGAGATACCGGTTATCGATGCCGAAGTCATAGAGCCAGCTCCGGATGAGCGTCCGGGTGCTCGGTTTATACTCAATCCATCAGATTCCGTGCCATCGGGTATCTCTGAAGATATGCTTGGACGGATTTTCTTAAGGCACGGTTTGTCGCTTGACGACGTGTTACTTCCTGGGCCCACTGACAGGCCACACAATTCCCCGGAGGGGTATACCGCTTTCAACCGTCACGCATGCACAGCGGGGACACTTCCTCCCTTCAATGACTATATAAGGGAGATGTTATCATTTCTTGGCATAGCTCCATCTCAGCTACATCCCAACGGGTTCGCCTTATTGAACAGCATCTTTGTTCTCTTCATGGAGATCCTTTTTCGACCACCGAAGCCGATCGAGATCCGATATTTATTCAATGTTAAGAGCCGTGGAGACAGCCCCTCTTTCACCTTCCTGGAAGCGGTCAAGAGCTGCCACATTGTATAGGGCTCCTGGGGAAGGCTAAGTTATTATAAAACCGAATGGTTCTACGTTCGGTGCCCCCCTGGGTTTGCTGGGCGGTGGTTGGATAGATGTAAGTGTTGCCACTTCTCTTTTGAGTCATCGAGATACTAGTAACTGACTTCAAAAACTGATACACTTTTCCCTTCTTACAGCTGCAATCTCTCGTCCCGATGGTGCGTACTTCAGAGAGCTTGTTCGGATTCTTCAAGCGTTTCCGAGCGAAGAAAGGCACATAAACTTAGTCCCGACCGACAGAAATTTGAGGGCTGTCGGGCTAATAGAGCGGAGACAGAGCATACATCTGGAAGTGGTACATAGAGTGATCCCGAAGAAACGTGTGAAGCACAAAGCGCCCGCAGTTATGATCACCGAAGAAGTTGACCCAGAAAGAACGCCCACCGATACCGAGCTTCCAACCGGGCCTTCCGCCGATGTCTTGGACTTGGGTGGAAGAAGAAAAGGCAAGGTCGCTGCTCACAAACGCCCTAATCCAAGAGATTTAAATCCGTGGCCGTGTCTTTACCTTCCCAGGGGATTAGAATTTCAGAGGCTCCTCCCCCACAAGTGGAGAGTCCTTTTGCCGGGCTTGGTGATATTCCGATCCCGGATTTCGTGTCGTCTCCTCACGATGCCGGGATGGAAGGGCTTGATAGTGCTTTTGAACCGAGCGGGTCGCTTTATATGGGTGCGGCCGACATTTCTGGTTGGTCGGGGGATTGCACATGAATACACATCACTACAGTACATGATCCACAACTGTACTTCGTCCAACTTAGGAAGTTGCTAACTCTTTCTTCGCTTCTAATTTTTAGGTACCATGTCCGGGAGAGGATCAATGCTAAACAGTCTTCGTTCGGCTCGAAAGGCTTCTGGTTACTACGATTCCCGCAGGAGCGATTCTGATAGGGATCGCGATCGCGGGCACTCTAGTCAGGATAGGTATGGGCGCGACAGGGATAGAGAATACCGATGCCGGTCTAGATCACGCTCTCCTCCTCCTAGGCTTCCATCTCCTCCTCTCTTTCAAACTTCACATCCACCGGATCCTCCTCGTCACAGGCCTTCTTCTCACACTTCCAGATCTGAGACCCATCTCTAGAGAGTCGAGATTTAATCTTCCATGGTTACAGAGCAGGTCCCCGCTGATCCCACTGGAGAAGGGGCCCTTATGTTGGCTCAAATGAAGAAGGATTTTCCTAATATTTGCTTCGACGGTTATGTTTTCCCTTCCCACTTGAAGAGAATTCCATCGTCGGTAGATGGCATGATGCATGACTTTGTCCACGACATCTATACCCAATATCGAGAGTGGGCGAAGGTTGCCGAAAAATCTTCCAAAGTGGCCTTCGAGCGGGCTAAAGAGATCGAGAAGATGGAGACCGAGCTTGCTAAAAGGGATCGTATTATTCAGGTACTCTCTACTGAGTTCGAGTCTTCTCGGAAATCTAAGATTGAGGCCATTAAGAAGGCTGATGAAGCGAAGGTGGAGATGGAGAGGTTGGGGTAGACACACGTTGCCCTGGTGGAGGAGATGGGCCACCGTAATACCAAAGTTATCACCGAGCGGGATGCGGCTGTCAAGGAGCTTAATGAACTAAAAGCCAAATTTTCCAGCTTGGTCAAAGAAAAAGATGACGCAAACAACGCAGCCCAGGAGCCGTGCGATCAGGCTGTTCTGCTCAAGGGAGAACGGGATGCGGCGGTGGCCAAAGTCCAGAAAGTGGAGACTGAGGTTGAGGAAAGGGTGAAATTGGCCGAGTCCAGGCTAGAGGCCGATATCGAAGACCTCCTCGTTGTCTATAATGCTAACGTGCTGAGGCACAGGGGTCTGGCCTGGCTTGATGATTATTCGACGCATCTCCACAGTGCTTGGGGTCGACTGGTCGAAGAAGAGAAAGAGGCGCACTCGGGTGAATCTATGGATGAATTCGAGCTCGAGAATCGCCTGTTAACTGATGACGAAAAGAAGATTCTCCATGATTCAATGATCTCTTATGAGAAGGAGAGGCTCGGCACTCAGCACCTGGAAGTAGGAGAAGGCTCCGGGGTTGGACATCATGATGCAAGTCTTGATCTCCCGGTGTCAACCAAGCCTGAATCCTTGCCTGCGGTTGATCCTCAAGTTGTTCCTGCTTATAATCCGGATCAGCCGCGGATGTCTCCGATTACAGCGCAAGCGACTGAAGCCACCCCGTTGCTTATAAGCCAAACCAAGGAAGGTACTCCGAACATCCCACATGTCTTTCATGAGTCGAAGCTTTCGACCGAGTTTAAGTTCTAACAATTCTCTCATTCTTTGTCCAGTGATTGACGTTGCGCCGCACATGCCTCCTGCCACTTAAGAATCGCATCAGACGTAGGAGGCTATCATGACCGAAGCCACCACTGTGAGTACAGCTGCCCCGATTGATGATATGCAGGGGAGTACAATCGTGTTCAATGAGCAGCTGATGGATGAACTTTTCCGCTGCCACGACGATCGTCCTGCTGACTTGCCGCCTATTATGAGTGGAACTGATCCTGTTGCAAGCTTTTCAATGCCGACTGCTGGTGCCCCCAGCGGGGCTCAAGCAGTAACCGAAGAGGAGATGTTTGCTTAGATTGACGCTGAACTGGCGACAGCTGGTTATGGCGGCAGCTTTGGAGGAGGGATGGCAGCATCGGGACCTGCCCCGCTTGGAATGATGTCTCCTAGTGGTTCTGTCTTTCTCACCAGCCTGCCCATTCCTCCTTCTGTAATTGATCCCGTTCCTCCGACTCCGCCCGTAGGAAGCATTCTCATTCACATGAGTTCGGAGGAGGACGTTGACATAATGCCATTGCCGGAAGACCAACCGCCGAAAGGCACAGGCTTGAAGAGGAAAATTGGCGATGGCTCAAGCGGGTGCACACTGAAGAGGAAGTTAAGGAAGAAGAGAGACTAGGCATGATCGTCTGACGTATTTTGATTTTTTGCATTTTGTTAGCCGTGTATAGATATGGGTTCGGCCCCTGCTAGTAGGAATTTTTTGGAAACTTGTACACGAACGTCTTCTATAATCAATAGAAATGAAACTTTTCTTTTTTGTTATTGTGTATTCGTCTAAGTGTTTCAGTGTCCTAAATGAAAGTGTTTGTGAAGTTTCAGGTTCCAAACCAAGTTTGTTTTAGTTTGCCAAGTTCGGAGGTTGTGGACACGGCTTGTGACTGAGAAGCGGGTTGAATTCTGACGTCGCATTGCTTCAATCAATGGTTGATGCTTGAGTTCTGCCCCCCAGTCTTGGGGATGAGCGGTTGATTATCAGTCGACGATCGCTTCTTACTTATAACATGCTGAGCCTTGTGCCACCGAATGGACGTCTGAGTCAAGTGGAGATTGAGTAATGCATCCATGCTTGTTTGATTGTCGATAATCATTTTCGTACTCCGGGGATTCCCATTCGTTCATCAGTGGCTTGGTTATGCCGGATTAAGTTTCGATAATATGTACGCGATCGGGAGACTTGGAATTGGCATTTGCACTCTGGGAATACGGAGTTGAATGTTTATACTCCGGTTCGCACTACGGGAATGTGGAGTTGAATGTTTATACTCTGGTTCGCACTCTGGGAATACAGAGTTGAATGTTTATACTCCGGTTCACGCTCTGGAAATTCGGAGTTGGATGTTTATACTCCGCTTCGCACTCTGGGAATATGGAGTTGAATGTTTATACTCCGGTTCGCGCTCTGGGAATTCGGAGTTGGATGTTTATACTCCGCTTCGCACTCTGGGAATACGAAGTTGAATGTTTATACTCCGCTTCGCACTCTGGGAATACGGAGTTGAATGTTTATACTCTGGTTCGCGCTCTGGGAATTCGGAGTTGGATGTTTATACTCCGCTTCGCACTCTGGGAATACGGAGTTGAATGTTTATACTCCGGTTCGCGCTCTGGGAATTCCGAGTTGGATGTTTATACTCCGGTTTGCGCTCTGGGAATTCGGAGTTGGATGTTAATACTCCGCTTCGCACTCTGGGAATACGAAGTTGAATGTTTATATTCCGGTTCGTGCTTTGGGAATTCGGAGTTGGATGTTTATACTCCGCTTCGCACTCTGGAAATACGGAGTTGAATAAGGATTGTCATGTATCAATCCCCTTTTTTGACTTTGATGTGATGGCTTGCCCCCGAGCTCGGCATTCACTTAGGGAGTGACTGGTTGCATCGCAGCCACTCTCTATTTGAATAAATCCCACCGTATGATGAGATTTATCTCTCCATGCATAGTGATGGTCATATGAAGTATTTCAAGTAAATCATAGCTCTGGCTCGAAGAGGTTGCATTTTATTGCTGAAATAAGAAGGTATGGCAAAGTCAGTTGCCTTATTACAAGTTCTAATTTCGAAATGCATAAACAAATTGCAGAAAAGGAAAGTAAACTTAATGGATAATAGCCTGTCAGGTGTAATAGCGGCGAAGGCTCTCGCTGTTCCAAGCTCTTGGCAAGGTAAGACCGTCGATGGTCGATAACTTGAATGTGCCATCTCCGAGCTTTCGTTCAATAACATACGGTCCTTCCCATGTTGGCTTCATATGTGAAGGAACCGGATAGACTCTTTTCAAGACAAGATCGCCTAACTCGAAGGTTCGCGGACGGACCTTGGCGTTGTACAATCGGGCAACTCGACTTCGATGCGCAGCCGCACTCAAGTCAGCTTCCTCACGCTTCTCATCTAGTAGATCGAGAGATTCAGCAAGCAATATAGTATTTTTCTTTGGATCATAGTATGTCACACGATGAGAAGGTACTTCTAGATCGATTGGAATAACGGCCTCTGAACCGTAGGAAAGAGAGAACGGAGTGTGGCCGGTCGCGGTCTTGTGGGTTGTTCGGTAAGCCCATTGAGCCATAGGAAGTTCATCGACCCACTTGCCCCCGACCTTTTCCAGTCGTTTCTTCAGGATTGATTTTATAACTTTATTAACTGCTTCGACCTGTCCGTTTGCTTAAGAGAGTGCAACTGCGGAGAATTTCTTTTGGATGTGAAATCGTTTGCAGAAATTTTTGAATTCAGCATTGTCGAATTGGGTTCCATTGTCCGTGATTATGGTACGTGAGAGGCCGAATCGACAGATGATGTTACGAACCACAAAGATGATTACTTTATTCGTTGTAATGGTAGCGTGAGCTTCGGCTTCAGCCTACTTTCTAAAGTAATCAACTGCGACGATGGCGTACTTCGCACCACCTTTTGCCAGAGGTAGAGCACCGATGATGTCGATGCCCCACATTGCGAACGGCCATGGGCGGACCATTTGCGTTATCTCAGTAGGAGGAGCTCTAGGAATTCGGGCATATTTCTGGCACCTATCACATTTCTTCGCATATCCCAACGCATCACGATTCACGGTAGGCCAGTAATATCCGTAGCGAAGTATTTTCTTGGCAAGTGCTTGTCCCCCGGTGTGATCGCCACATTCTCCCTCATGCACATCGCGTAGCACTTGTTTGATTTCATCGTGAGCGATACATCGGAGTAGGGGGACTGAGTACCCCCTTCTGTACATGAGCCCATTCTGGATGGTAAACCTTGATGCCTTTTGAAGGACCTGTCTTTTTTCACTCCTGCGCTCCGGCAGGGTTCCGTGCTCAATGTAATTTCTGAGTGGAGTCATCCACGAATCCCTTTCGGGAACGATTTCCAATACCCAGTTTGTTTCCGCCCGGTCGATACTTGGGGAAGATAGCGTTTCTACGGGAACGAGTCCCATTCGTTGAGCTTCGCCTGTGCTGGCTAGCTTTGCCAACGAATCGGCCTTTTGGTTGCGTTCTCGAGGTATACTGAATATGGCGTAGTAATCGAAATGGTATAGTACTTCCTTAACTTGCGCTAAATAAGCAGCCAACCTTCGATCTCTTGCTTGATACTCTCCTCGTACTTGACACACAACCAATTGTGAATCACAATAAATTTCCACTGCGATAATCCTCAAATCTCTAGCAAGTTTCAAGCCGGCTAGGAGGGCTTCATATTCAGCTTCATTATTAGTCGCATGGAAATCGAACTTTAAGGCATAACATATGGATCGACCCTCGGGAGTTTCGAGCACAATACCGACGTCTGAACACCGGTCGTTTGATGCTCCGTCAGTATAAAGTTTCCAGACGTACTCGGGGGATTCACTGGCTTCGGGCAAGTCCTCTGGGATGGTAAATTCAGCTATGAAATCGGCTAGGAATTGTCCTTGTATGGTCCGTCTCGGAGCGTAAATAAGGTCAAATTGGCTCAGTTCGATGTTCCACTTGAGTAACCTTCCAGACGTCTCAGGCCGCGAGAGGACCTATCGTAACGGCTGGTCGGTGTAAACAATAATGGAATGTGCCTGGAAGTACGGTCGGAGTTTTCTTGATGCAATGACAAGGAAGTAAGCCAACTTTTCCAGCTTCGGATAATTTCTTTCAGCCCCAGTCAATCGTTTGCTGACATAGTATACGGGCCTCTGTATCTTGTCTTCTTCTCGGATTAATGCAACGCTGATAGCATTTTCTGATATCGCCAGATATATGAACCACTTCTCATGATTAATAGGCTTTGACAGTATCGGTGGTGTAGACAGATGTTGGACTAGTGCTTGGAAAGCGCCCTCGCACTCTGTGGTCCATTCAAAGTTTTGTTTCCCTTTTCGAATCAGATCGAAGAAGGGAATGCATTTGTAAGTGGACTTTGAAATGAACCTGCTCAATGCTGCTACCATTCCATTGGGACTCTGGACTTGTTTTATAGTTTTGGGCGTTTTAAGATTTCTGATTGCCCAAATCTTTTCGAGATTGGCTTCGATTCCCCGGGCGTTGACGATGAACCCAAGGAATTTTCCTAACGCAACTCCAAAGTGACATTTCAGTGGGTTGAGCTTCATCTTGTACTCCCGAAGTATGTTGAACATAGTTTCCAGGTCTTTTACATGGTCGATGGAGAGTCGTGACTTCACAAGCATGTCGTCTACATATGCTTCCATTGTCTTCCCGATTTGATTAGCGAACATCCGATTGACCAACCATTGGTAAGTAGCTCCGGCGTTCTTGAGTCCGAATGGCATAACCTTGTAACAATAAAGTACCAGATTGGTCGCGAAGCTGGTGTGTTCTTGATTGGGTAAATACATCGGTATCTGATTGTAGCCTGAATACGCGTCCATGAAGGATAAGAGTTCATGTCCAGCCGTCGAATCCACTAGCTGATTGATCCTAGGAAGCGGGAAACTGTCTTTGGGGCATGCTTTATTCAGATCGGAATAGTCGACACATGTTATCCACTTCCCATTTGGCTTTCGGACGAGCACGGGATTTGACACCCATTCGGGATATAGCGCATCTCGAATGAGTCCGTTCGCTTCAAGCTTTTCTACTTCCTCTTTAAGGGTGGCAGATCTCTCTGGATCCATACCACGCCTTTTTTGTTTGACCGGGACATGCCGCGGGTCAATGTTCAAAGTGTGGCTCGCGATGTCCAGCAAAATCCCACACATATCAGAATCTTTCCAGGCAAATACGTCAAGATTTGCCCGCAGAAATTCAACCAATTCCTCTTGAGTTTGCTGGCTTAGTTGAGATCCAATCTTTATTATTTTTGAATCATCGTTATTGTCAATTGGGACATCAATTGTCAGTTCGGCTGGGGATGCTTGACTTTCTTTTTATCCTCCTTCGTCTTAAGTTTCTCTCTGGTCAAGGTCCTTGAGGAATTGGCTGCGGTGCCCGGGCCTGGGCCTGGGCGTTAATTGTCAATTGTCGGCGAAACAAACGTAGAGAGATTCCTCTATGCCCTTTCCATTCTCCTTCCGCTGCGCCTCCCGTAGCTCAGCAACATAACAGGCTCTAGCAGTGGCCTGATCTCCATGAACGATCCCTATTCCATGATCGGTGGGAAATTTCAAGGTCAAACACCATGGGGCAATGGCTATTCTGAATTCAGCGAGGGCCGGTCAGCCCAAGAAAGCATTGTAAGGGGAGTCTATGTCCAGAACGATAAATTGCAACATTCGTACTCTCCGACGTTCTCCTACTCCCAACTCCACTGGCAGTTCCACCATCCCAGTGGGAATTGTGGCACTTCCGTTGAAACCATGGACTCGAGACTGACAAGGCTTCAAGTCTGCGGCTTTCATCTTCGTTTGATCATAAGCTCGCTTGAACAAAATATTCATAGAGCTTCCACTGTCAACTAAGATCCTTTTTATCCAAGCGGGACCTACTTGTGCAGAGATGACCAGTGGGTCGATGGTGGGAGCTTCGATTTTATCTGCGTCTCTGCTTCTGAACATGATGTCATCCGTCATCGTTTTCTGTTGCTTGGCCAGAGCCCCCTCGTCAAGAATACTGCAACACTCGAAGTCCGCATGCCTGATAGAACTGGCATACGACTCCATTTCCTTCCAACTGGGTGAGGACCACCACTTATTGTATTGATGACCAACCTCCCGTCCGCACGAGCGGGTTCTTCCTGCCTTTCCTGGTTCGGTGCACGATTCTGATTTGATGGGCCCGCACCACCGGATTGCGGCGCCCGTACATACTGATCCAACTTCCGCTCTCGTATCAGTTTTTCAATAAGGTCTTGTAAGTGACGACACTCATTAGTGTTATGGCCATAACTCTCATGGAATCTACAGAACTTTCCTGTTTGGATTTGTCTTTCAATTGGTGGTTTCGGGGCAGGCTTCTTATACTGCATGGTACTGCAGGTCTGCAAGTACACATTTTCCAACGACGTGTTCAATGGAGTGTAGTTTTCATACATGGAAGCTCTACGTCGTGGTCCACGATCCAAATCGCGTTTTTTGTTTTGATTTCTATTATCCCTCTACTGATTCTATTTATTTTGGACGTTCAACTGAACTTTTCCAGAACTATCTCCGGACTGTTTAACAACAACGTTACTCTGGATACCTTCGATGTTGGGTCCTACGTCATCCTGCTTCCTAGACTGTCTCGCATCCTCACTTCTCAGGAATTGGGCTGCCTTGGAATAGAAACGGTCCAATGATGCAGGTGGTTTCCTAGCTAACCAATTTCCGAACTCGAATTCAGCATCGATCCCCTTAGTCAGAGCCATCAGGATAGAGTTATTGTTGGGATTGCTTATTTCCGCACACGCGGCATGGAATCGCTCCAAGTAACGTCTAAGCGTTTCTCCAGGAGCTTGTGTAACATTAGACAGAGTGTTAACGTCCTTCGGTCTCGCCACATGCATACAGAATTGTTCGACAAACTTGGTGGCCATCTGGTCAAAGTTAGAGATGGATCGCGGTGGCAAACGAGTGAACCACATGGTAGCGATGCCCCCCAGGGAAATGGGGAAACTATAGCACTTTACTACGTCATCAGCTCTAGCAGCATTCATCAGCCATTCGTATTTCAGGACGTGTTGATTGGGGTCAGAACTCCCTTCATAAACTGGCAAAGCTGGCATCCTGAAGTGCCGAGGTGGTTCAGCATATAAAACATCATCACTGAAAGGGGTATGACTTTGGGAGATTCCCCCAGTCGTCATTAGATAGACCCTGACTTTCAAGCACCATTTGGCGGATCATCGCGGGTATATCTGTCACTTGGACACTTGAAGCATGTTGTGCCAAGGTGTGGTCGGGTTCCACAGCGCGAGTCTGGACCGAACGTGGTCGACGGTCCATGCCCCGCCTCCTTGGTTTAACATCCTCCGGGACATAAGGTTCAGGAGTTAGCTCCCGTCGACTATGTTGAGGATCAGCTTGGTTCCTAGCATCACCTCCTCGTCCAACAGTGGTGGTAGTAGCAATGTTGCCGGTAACATGATAAGGAGCAGCTCCTCCCTGAGTTGAAGGTTCTGTGCAGAGGCTAACGGATGGTCCAGCTCTTGGTTGCCCAAGGTTCGAAGCAGGTTGGTGTCCTGTGGCCTGGGTGTAGCTTCCACCCAACCATGGACGTGTGGATCTAGTCTGGCCATCGGAGGAGGCTGAACTCTCTGTGGAGGAGTGAGAGCCTTGGTCTCTTCTAGACCTTCTTCGCCTTTGGCGATTTAGCTGGTTAGTCAACTCCGTGTTAGCGCGTAGCTGCTCCGCTAGCTGCTGTCGACTTTTGGTCAACTCCTGAAGCAATGTATGGAATTCTTGTCTAGTGATCGGACCTGATGGATCTGAAGGTCCTACAACATTTTGGTTGGATGGAGGTGATTGCACGGGATTTTGTCGGTCCCGTGCTCCTTGATCAGCAGCTGCAGAGGTGGTACGTGTGCTCACCATAATGAATTGATGAAGTCCTTTCCTAGATCTGATTGCAAATCTGAGTAGATTGGAAGGGCTTTGAAGTTCTAGATCTGGATCTTCTTCTTAGAATTATGCAATCTAATATAGATAGGAGATCCAAAGGGTGGGAGAAAAATTGGGTTTTTCTCAATGAAAGCACCAAAGTGTTTGTACCAAAATTGGGCACAACATTCTTCGGAAGTCTTTGAAGAGATAAAGTGAAGAAATTAAATGTAAAACGTGGATTTATCTAACAAAAAATCCAAATTTCAGAAATGAGAATAACTAAAATGCAGGGAGACACAAGAATTTAGAGTGGTTCGGCGTATTGCCTACGTCCACTATGAAGTAGTTTGCTTTATTGATCTTTCTTTGATGTTTACAATTGATTTCAATTAATTATAGTGAATAACAATGATTTGCGGTAGTGAAATTCGCTAGTAGCAGTAGCAATGGAGTTCAGATCTGGATCTGGCGGAGTACCGGCGTTGGAGACCTCAAAGAGGAAGAAGAACCCCTTTTCTGTTGGCTTTGGGGGTCTATTTATAGGTGTAGGAGGCTGATATTTCACTCAGATCTTGGGAGACACTCTCTGGCACGTGACAAGGCCCGTACGCCCAAGCCCGTGAAGTTTCGGTCCGATCCGTGATTGACACGAGCTGATTTCGACTCGCTTGAGATTTCATCCAATGGAGTCGAAATTTGGCGTGTACATTCTTCAGCATGCATGTAGTCTTCTGTGAAAATTTCATAGCATTTGGACTTGTAGATCGGGAGATATGATTGATACGAAATGGAGTTCTCGGCAGGCTATTTCCTTCGACTCACTTCTCGTTTCGACTCGCTTCCGTTCGAATCGATGGCGTGGCATTCGATTCCCACTCTGTCCTGGACGTTGCTTCGAGCAAGTCGAAGCAAGTTTTGGTCGAGCGAGTCGAAGCAAGCATTGTTTCGAGCGAGTCGAAGCTAGAATCGTTTTGAGCGAGTCGAAGCTAGAACCGGTCGAGCGAGTCGAAGCTATCACTGGGAGATCGAGTCGAAATGGGGAGCGAGTCGATGCGTATGCTTTCGATGCTTTCGAACTGTAGAGAGTCGAAGTAAGCAGTTCTGGGGGATACGGAGTGAGTCGAACCAGGTTGACTCGAAGTTGGCCTCTGAATGAAGCGAGTCGAAGTTGTCATTCCTAGACGTGGTGAAGCGAGTCGAAGGAGTGAGTCGAAGGAGCGAGTCGATTGGCAGTTGATCTTCATTCATTCTTGTATCGGTCATAACTCGAGCATACAAGCTCGAATTGACTTGAGATTTGAAATGTTGGCTCTCATGGCTCAGCTTGCCATGTCCTACCAATTTTGGCTCGATCCGGACTCGGACAAAATTCATCGACATCCTTAGCGAGCCCATTTATAACTGATCTCTAGGACGGACCGTCACTGGTTACTATTCAATTCCTTGGTGTTACGGCCTTGCCAAAAGGCGGGATAACATTTGCCCCCCAAAGTACGTCTTGTGAAAACATGATGTGCTTTGAAGTGCTTCAATCTTTATTCTGAATAGTTATCATCTTCCCGATGAAAGTTGTAATCTTTGACCGTTCTTCTTGATAATGTAAACTGTTGACCGTCGACTGCTATGCCCTGTATCGTTGCAACTGATTACTATATGCCTTGGTGTTACGGCCTTGCCAAAAGGTGGGATAACAGCACGATTGTGATGGTTAGCGATGACGGTCCTTTTGACTGAATTTCGAAGTCTCGTCGCTTACACGCTTCCTTCAATCTTGTTGATCTTCTCAAATAATATACAGTACTGCACTGCACAACACACCCACACACTTTACACTGGGGGATGCACGAGTGTTATTTGTCAGTTTAACAATGATTTTTTATAAGCTAGCTAGTCATGGACCCTTCAAGTTCTCTGCAGCCGGAACTCCCAAGTTCTATTCTTCCGACCATAGAGATACCGGTTATCAAAGCTGAAGTCATAGAGCCAGCTCCGTATGAGCGTCCGGGTGCTCGGTTTATTCTCAATCCAACAGATTCCGTGCCATTGAGTATCTTTGAAGATATGTTAGGACAGATTTGCTTAAGGCATGGTTTGTCGCTTGACGACGTGCTACTTCCTGGGCCAAGTGATAGGCCACACAATCCCCCAGAGGGGTTTACTGCTTTCAACCGTCATGCTTGCACAGCGGGGATGCTCCATCCCTTCAATCAATATATAAGGGAGATGTTATCATTTCTTGGAATAGTTCCCTCTCAACTGCACCCCAATGGGTATGCACTACTGAATAGAACCTTCGTTCTATTTATGGAGATCCTTTTTCGACCGCCGAAGCCGATCGGAATCAGATATTTATTCAACGTCAAGAGTCGTGGAGATAGCCCCTCTTTCACCTTCTTGGAAGTAATCAGAAACTACCATATTGTACTGGGCTCCTGGGGAAGGTTAAGTTACTATAAAACTGAATGGTTCTATGTTCGGTGCCCTCCTGGGTTTGCTAGGCGGTGGTTGGATAGACGTAAGTGTTGCCATTCCTTTCTTGAATCACTGAGATATTAGTAACTGACTTCAAAACTGACATACTTTTCCATTCCTTATAGCCGCAATCTCTCGTCATGATGGCGCATACTTCAGAGAGCTTGTTCAGATTCTTCAAGCGTTTCCGAGTGAAGAGAGGCACATAGACTTATTCCCAACCGACAGGAATTTGAGGACTGTCGGGTTGATAGAACGAAGACAGAGCATACATCTGGAAGTGATACATAGAGTGGTCCCGAAGAAATGGGTGAAGCGCAAAGCGCCCGCAGTCGTGATTGCCGAAGAAGTTGATCCAGAAAGAACGCCCACCGATACTGAGCTCCCGGCTGGGCCTTCTGCCGATGTCCTGGATTCGAGAGGAAGAAGAAAAGGCAAGGCCGCTGCTTACAAATGCCCTAAATCTGAGAGATTTAAATCTATGGTCATGTCTTTACCTTTCCCGGGGATTAGAATTGCGGAGGCTTCTCCCCCGCCGGTAGAGAATCTTTTTGAAGGACTTGCTGATGTTCCGATTCTGGACTTTGTGTCGTCTCAACACGACGCCGGGATGGAGGAGCTCGATAGTGTTCATGAACCGAGCGGGTCGCCTGCCACGAGTGCGGCCGACATTTCCGGTTGGTCGGGGGGTTGCACATGCATACACTTCACTACACTACATGATTCACAACTGTCCTTCGTCCAACTTAGGAAGTTACTACCTCTTTCTTCGTTTACCATTTTCAGGTACTATGTTTGGAAGGGGATCTATGCTCGGGAATATTCGCTCAGCCCGAAAATCTTCTGGTTACTATGGTTCCCGCAAGAGGGATTCAGATAGAGATCGCGATCGTGAATACTCTAACCAGGACAGGTATGGGCATGACAGAGAGTATAGACATCGATCCAGATCACGCTCTCCTCCTCCTAGACTTCCGTCTCCTCCCCCTGTTCAAACTTCAAATCCACTAGAGCCTCCTCGTCACAGGCCGTCTTCTCATGATTCTAGGTCCGAAACTCATCTTCAGAGGGTCGAGACCACGGCCTCCATGATTATAGAGCAGGTCCCAGCTGACCCCACAGGAGAAGGGGCCCTTAAACTAGCTTAGATGAGGAAGGACTTTACGAACATCTGTTTCGACGGTTATGTCTTCCCACCACACTTAAAGATAATCCCATCAGGGGTGGAAAACATGGTGCACGACTTCGTTCACGACATATACACCCAGTACCGGGAGTGGGCAAAGGCTGCCGAGAAAGCTTCCAAAGTGGCCTTTGAGCGGGCCAAAGCGCTCGAGAAGATGGAGACCGAGCTCGCAAAAAGGGATCGGATTATTCAGGTACTCTCCGCTGAGTCCGAGTCTTCTCGGAAATTTGAGATTGAGGCCGTTAAAAGGGCCAACGAAGCGAAGGCGGAGATGGAGAGGTTGGGACAGACTCACATTGCCCTGGTGGAGGAGATGGGCCACCAGAACACCAAAGTCATTGCTGAGCGGGATGCGGCGGTCAAGGAGCTTAATGAACTCAAGGCCAAATTTTCTGATATGGCCAAGGAGAAAGATGATGCGAACAACGCAACCAAGGAGGCGTGCGAACAAGCTGTCCTGCTCAGGGACGAACAGGATGCGGTCGTGGCTAAAGTCCACAAGGTGGAGGCTGAGGTGGAGGAAAAAGTGAAGTTGGCCGAGTCCAGGCTAGAGGCTGACATCAAAGACCTTCTTGATGTCTACAACGCTAACGTGCTGAGGCACAGGGGTCTCGCCTGGCTCGATGATTTTCCGACGCATCTCTATAATGCCAAGGGCCGACTGGTCAAGGAGGAGAAGGAGACGCATCAGGGCGAGTCCGTGGATGAATTCGAACTCGAGAATCGCATTCTGACTGATGATGAAAAGAAGATTCTCCATGAGTTGATGATTCTACATGAGAAGGAAAAACTTGGCGCCCAGCACTTTGAAGTGGGAGAGGGTTCTGGAGTTGACCATCACGAAGCAAGTATTGAAGTTCCAACGTCAACCCAGCCCGAAACCTCATCTGTGGTCGATCCCCAGGATGTTCCTGATTATAATCCAGATCAGCCGCAGATGTCACCGGCTGCAGCGCAAGTTACCGATGCCGCTCTGCCGCCTACGAGCCAAACTGTGGAAGGTATTCTGAACATTCCACATATTTTTCTCAAATCTGAATCTTCGATCGAGTTAAGTCCTAACAGTTCTTTTATTCTTTGTCCAATGATCGATGCTGCACTGGCCATGCCTCCTGCCACTCAAGAACCATATCAAATGCAGGAGGCTATCGTGACCGAAGCAACCACCATGAGTACAGCTGCCCCGCTTGATGACATGCAGGGGAGTACGATCATGTTTGACGAGCAGCTGATGGATGAACACTTTCGCCGCCACGACGATCCTCGTGCTGACTTGTCATCTGTCATGAGTGGAACTGATCCTGCTACAATCTCTTCAATGCCGACTGCTGATGCCCCCAGCGGGGCTCGAGCAGTGACTGAAGAGGAGATGTTTGCTCAGATTGATGTTGAACTAGCAACAGCGGCTTATGGCGGCAGCTTTGGAGGTGGGATGGCAGCATCGGGACCTACCCTGCTCGGAATGATGTCTCCTGGTGGTACTGTCTTTCTCACCAGCCTGCCCATTCCACCTTATGTAATTGATCTCGTTCCTCCGACTAAGCCCGTAGGGAGCATTCTTATTCACACGAGTTTGGAGGAGGACGTCGACATAATGCCCTCGCCTGAAGACCAACCGCCGAAAAGCAAAGGCTCGAAGAGGAAGATTGGCGATGGCTCCAGCGGGTCCATACCGAGGAGGAATCCAAGGAAAAAGAAAGATTAGCATGCTCTCCAGGTGTATTTTGATTTGCATTTTGTTAGCCGTGTATAGATGCGGTTCGGCCCCTACTACTAGGAATATTTTGGTAACTTGTACACGAACTTCTTCTATAATCAATAGAAATGAAACTTTTCTTTTTTGACTTCTTTTTTGTCATTGCGTATTTGTCTAAGTGTTTCAACATCTGAAAGGCACTTGTGAAGTTTCAGTTTCCGAACGAAGTTGGTTTCCGTTCGCCAAGTTCAGGTATTGTGGACATGGTTTGCGACAGGGAAACGAGTAAAATTTTGACGTCGCATTGCTTCAGTTGATAGTTGATGCTTAGGTCTTGCCCCCCAGTCTTGGTGGTATGTTGTAAAACATCAGTCAGCGATTGCCCTTTTCTTATAGCATGCCGAGTCTAGTGCCGTTGGATGGTCCTCTGAGACAAACAAGGATTGAGCGGTTTATTCATGCTTGTCCGATCATCGATGATCATATCCGCACTCCGGGGATCCTCATTTGTTTATTGGCGGTTGGTCACGCTGGCTTGGCTTTCAATCATATGCCTGCTATCTGGGGACTTGGAATTGGCATTTGTACTCCGACTCGCGCTTCGGGAGTTTGGAGTTGATAATTATACTTCGATCCATGGTTCGGGAACTTGAAGTTGGTGTTTACGCTCCGTTTTGCATTCTGGGAATCCGGAGTTGATGACTATGCTCCGACTTGCACTCTGGAAGTTCGGAGTTGTCGCTTATACTCTAGTTCGTGCTCTGGGAACTCGGAGTTGGATGTTTATACTCCGCTTCGCACTCTGGGAATACGGAGTTGATGTTTACACTCCGGTTCGTGCTTTGGGAACTCGGAGTTGGATGTTTATACTCCGCTTCGCACTCTGGGCATATGGAGTTGATGTTTATACTCTGGTTCACGCTCTAGGAACTCAGAGTTGGATAATTATACTCCGCATCGCACTATGGGAATACAGAGTTGATGTTTATACTCTGGTTCACGCTCTGGGAATTCGAAGTTGGATGTTTATACTCCGCTTCGCACTCTGGGAATACGGAGTTGATGTTTATACTCCGGTTCACGCTCTGGGAACTCGAAGTTGGATGCTTATACTCTGCTTCGCACTCTGGGAATACGGAGTTGATGTTTATACTCCGGTTCGCGCGCTGGGAACTCGGAGTTGGATGTTTATACTCCGCTTCGCACTATGGGAATACAGAGTTGATTTTTATACTCCGGTTCGTGCTTTGGGAACTCAGAGTTGGATGTTTATACTCCGCTTCGCACACTGGGAATACGGATTTGATGTTTATACTCCGCTTCGCACTTTGGGAATACGGAGTAGATGTTTATACTCCGCTTCGCACTCTGGGAATACGGAGTTGATGTTTATACTCCGCTTCGCACTCTGGGAACTCGGAGTTGATGTTTATACTCCGGTTTGCGCTATGGGAACTCGGAGTTGGATGTTTATACTCCACTTTGCACACTGGGAATACGGAGTTGATGTTTATACTCCGCTTCGCACTCTGGGAATACGGAGTTGATTTTTATACTCTGCTTCGCACTCTGGGAATACAGAGTTGATGTTTATACTCCGATTCGCGCTCTGGGAATACGTAGTTGATGTTTATACTCCGCTTCGCGCTCTGGGAATACGGAGTTGATGAAGGATTGTCGCGTATCAATCCTTTTTTGACTTTGGTGTGATGGCTTGTCCCCGAGATCGGGTTTCACTTAGTGAGTGATTGGTTGCACCGCATTCACTCTCTATTTGAATAAATCCCACTATATGATGAGATTTAGCTCTCCGTGCATAGTGATGGTCATATGAAGTATTTCAGGTAAATAACAGCTCTGGCTCGAAGAGGTTGCATTTTATTGCTGAAATAAGAAAGTATGGCAAAGTCAGTTGCCTTATTACAAGTTCTAATTTCGAAATGCATAAACAAATTGCAGAAAAGGAAAGTAAACTAAATGGATAAAGATAGCCTGTCAGGTGTAATAGCGGCGAAGGCTCTCGCTATTCCAAGCTCTTGGCAGGATAAGACCGTTGACGGTCGATAACTTGAATGTGCCATCTCCGAGCCTTCGTTCAATAACATATGGTCCTTCCCATATTGGCTTCATATGCAAAGGAATCGGATAGATTCTTTTTAAAATGAGATCGCCCATCTCGAAGGTTCATGGACATACCTTGGCGTTGTACAATTGGGCTACTCGACTTCGATGCGCAGCTGCCCTCAGATCGGCTTCTTCACGCTTCTCCTCTAGTAGATCGAGAGATTCAACGAGTAATATAGCATTTGTCTTTGGATCATAGTATATCACACGATCAGAAGGTACTTCTAGCTCGACTGGAATAACGACCTCTGAACCGTAAGAAAGAGAGAATGGAGTGTGGCCGGTCGCGGTCTTGTGGGTTGTTCGGTAAGCCCATAGAGCCATAGGAAGTTCATCGACCCACTTGCCCCCGACCTTTTCCAATCGTTTCTTTAGGATGGACTTTATAACTTTATTAACTGCTTCGACCTGTCCGTTTGCTTGAGGGTGTGAAACTGTGGAGAATTTCTTTTGGATGTGAAATCGTTTGCAGAAATCTTTGAATTCAGCACTGTCGAATTGGGTTCCGTTGTCCGTAATAATGGTGTGTGGGAGACCGAATCGACAGATGATGTTACGAACCACAAAGTTGATTACTTTCTTCGTTGTAATGGTAGCGAGAGCTTCGGCTTCAGCCCACTTTGTAAAGTAATCAACTGCGACGATGGCGTACTTCGCACCACCTTTGCCAGAGGTAGAGCACCGATGATGTCGATGCCCCACATTGCGAATGGCCATGAGCTGACCATTTGCGTTATCTCAGTAGGAGGAGCTCGATGAATTCTGGCATATTTCTGGCACCTATCAAATTTCTTTGCATAGTCCAACGCGTCACGATTCACGGTAGGCCAGTAATATCTGTATCAAAGTATTTTCTTGGCAAGTGCTTGCCCCCCGGTGTGATCGCCACATTCTCCCTCATGCACATCGTGCAACACATGTTTAATTTCATCATGAGCGATGCACCGGAGTAGGGGAACTGAGTACCCCCTTTTGTACATGAGTCCATTCTGGATGGTAAATCTAAAGGCCTTTCGAAGGACTTGTCTTTTTTCACTCCTGTGTTCCGGCAGGGTTCCGTGCTCAATGTAATTTCTGAGTGGGGTCATCCATGAATCCTTTTCGGGAATGATTTCGCACACCCAGTTTATTTCTATCCGGTCGATACTTGGGAAGATAGCGTCTCTACGGGAACGAGTCCCATTTGTTGAGCTTCACCTGTACTGGTTAGCTTTGCCAATGAATCGGCCTTCTGGTTGCGCTCTCGAGGTATATAATAGATGGCTTAGTAATCGAACTGATTCAGTACTTCCTGAACTCGAGCTAAGTAAGCAGCCAACCTTCGATCTCTCACCTGATACTCTCCCTGTACTTGACACACAACCAATTGTGAATCACAGTAAACTTCCACATCGATGATTTTCAGATCTCTGGCGAGTTTCAAGCCAGCTAAGAGGGCTTCTTATTCAGCTTCATTATTGGTTGCATGAAAGTCAAATTTCAAAGCGTAGCATATAGATCCACCTTCGGGGGTTTCGAGTACAACACCAGCGCCCGAACATCGGTCGTTTGATGCACCATCGGTATACAGCTTCCAGACATGTTCGGGGGATTTACTGGTTTCGGGCAAATCCTCTGGAATGGTGAATTCAGCTATGAAATCAGCGAGGACTTGTCCTTGTATTGCTTGTCTTGGAGTGTAAGTAATATCAAACTGACTCAGTTCGATGTTCCACTTGAGTAGCCTACCAAACGTCTCAGGCCGCGAAAGGACCTGTCGTAACGGCTAGTCGGTGTAGACAAATATGGGATGTGCTTGGAAATACGGTCGGAGTTTTCTAGATGCGATTACAAGGCAGTAAGCCAACTTCTCCAACTTCGCATAGTTCCTTTCAACCCCAGTTAATCATTTGCTGACGTAGTACACTGGCTTTTGTACCCCGTCTTCTTCTCGAACTAAGGCAGTGCTGATAGCATTTTCTGACATCGCCAAATACGCATACAACTTCTCATGATCAATAGGCTTTGACAGTATCGGTGGTGTGGACAGATGTTGGACTAGTGCTTGGAAAGCGCCATCGCACTCTGTGGTCCATTCAAAGTTTCGTTTCCCTTTTCGAATCAGATCGAAGAAGGGAATGCATTTGTCAGTGGACTTTGAAATGAACCTGCTTAATGCTGCTACCTTTCCATTGACACTCTGGACTTGCTTTATAGTCTTGGGAGTTTCAAGATTTCTGATTGCCCAAATCTTTTCAGGATTAGCTTCGATTCCCAGGGCGTTGATGATGAACCCAAGGAACTTTCCGGATGCAACTCCAAAGTGACATTTTAGGGGGTTGAGCTTCATTTTGTATTCTTGAAGTATGTTGGACATAGTTTCCAGGTCTCTAACATGGTCAGTGGAGAGTCGTGACTTCACAAGCATGTTGTCTACATATACTTCCATTGTTTTCCCGATTTAATTGGCAAACATCTGATTGACCAATCGTTGATAAGTAGCTCCGACGTTCTTGAGTCCGAATGGCATAACCTTGTATCAGTAAAGCACCAGGTTGGTCACAAAGCCGGTATGTTCCTGATCGGGTAAATGCATTGGTATCTGATTGTAACCAGAGTACGCATCCATGAAGGATAAGAGTTCATGCCCAGCTGTCGAATCTACTAGCTGATCAATTCTGGGAAGTGGGAAACTGTCTTTGGGACATGCTTTATTTAGATCGGAATAATCGACACACGTTCTCCACTTTCCATTCGGCTTTCGGACGAGCACGGGATTCGACACCCATTCAGGATATAGTGCATCTCGAATGAATATGTTTGCTTCAAGCTTTTCTACTTCCTCTTTGAGGGCGGCAGATCTCTCTTGATCCATACCGTGCCTTTTTTGTTTGACCGGGACATGTCGCGGGTCAATGTTCAGAGTGTGGCTCGCGATGTCCGGTGAGATCCCACACATATCAGAATGTGCCCAGGAAAATACGTCAAGGTTTTCCCGTAGAAAGTCAACCAATTCCTCCTTAGTTTGCTGGCTTAGCTGAGATCCAATTTTTATCATTTTCGAATCATCGTCACTGTCAATCAGTACATCAATCGTCAGTTCGGCCGGTGATGTTTGGTTTTTTTTAGTTTCTCCTTCGTCTTCAGTCTCTCTTGGATCAAGGTCCTTGGGGAATTGGCTGGGGTGCCCGGGCCTGGGCCCGGGCATTAATTGTCAATTATCGGCGAAACGGACGAAGAGAGATTCCTCTACGCCCTTTCCCTTCTCCTTTTGCTACGCCTCCCACAGCTCAGCAACATAACAGGCTCTGGCAGTCGCCTGATCTCCCTGAACGATTCCTATTCCATGATCAGTGGGAAATTTTAAGGTCAAACACCACGGGGCAAGGGCTACCCTGAATTCAGCGAGGGCCGGTCGGCCCAAGAAAGCATTGTAAGGGGAGTCTATGTCCAAAACAATGAACTGCAATATCCATACTCTCCAACGTTCACCAACTCCCAACTCTACTGGCAGTTCCACCATTCCAGTGGGTATTGTGGCACTTCCGTTGAAACCATGGACTCGAGATTGACAAGGCTTCAAGTCTGCGGCTTCCATCTTCATTTGATCATAAGCTCGCTTGAACAAAATATTCACAGAGCTTCCACTGTCAACTAAGATCCTTTTCATCCAAGCGGGACCTATTTGTGTTGAGATGACCAGTGGATCGATAGTGGGAGCTTCAATTTTATCTACATCTCTGCTCATGAACACGATGTCATCCGTCATCGTTCTCTGTTGCTTGGCCGGAGCCCCCTCATCAAAACTACTGCAACACTCGAAGTCCGCATGCCTGATAGAACTGGCATATGACTCCATTTCCTTCTAGCTTCGATCTGCTGGGTGAGGACCACCACTTACTATATTGATAACCAACCTCCCGTCTGCACGAGCGGGTTCCTCCTGTCTTTCCTGATTCGGCACATGATTCTGATTTGATGGGCCCGCACCACCGGATTGAGGTGCCCGTACATACTGATCCAACTTCCACTCACATATCAGGTTTTCAATGAGGTCTTGTAAGTGACGACACTCATTGGTGTTGTGGCCATAACTCTCATGAAATCTACAGAACTTTCCTGTTTGGATTTGTCTTTCAGTTGGTGGTTTTGAGGCAGGTTTTTTATATTGCATGGTATTGTAGGTCTGCAAATACACATTTTCCAATGACGTATTCAATGGAGTGTAATTATCGTACATGGAAGCTCTATGCCGTGGTCCACGATCCTTATCGCGTTTTTTGTTCTGATTTCTATTGTCCCTTTGTTGATTCTGTTTATTCTGGATGTTCAACTGAATTTTTCGAGAGCTATCTCCGGACTTTTTAACAGCGATGTTACTTTGGATACCTTCGATGTTGGGCCCTACGTCATCCTGCTTCCTAGACTGTTTCGCATCCTCACTTGGAATTGGGCTGCCTTGGAATAGAAACGGTCCAATGACGCAGGTGGTTTCCCAACTAACCAATTTTTGAACTCGGAATCAGCATCAATCCCCTTAGTCAGTGCCATCAGAATAGAGTTATCGTTGGGAATGCTTATTTCCGCACACGCAGCATGGAATCGCTCCATGTATCGTCTAAGCGTTTCTCCGGGAGCTTGCGTAACACTAGATAGAGTGTTAATGTCCTTAGGCCTTGCCACGTGCATACGGAATTGTTCGACAAACTTGGTGGCCATTTTGTCAAAGTTAGAGATGGATCGCGGTGGCAAACGAGTGAACCACATGGTAGCGATGCCCCCTAGGGAAATGGGGAAACTACGACACTTTAATGCGTCATTAGCTCTAGCAGCATTCATCAGCCATTCGTACTTCAGGATGAGTTGATTGGGATCAGAACATCCTTCATAAACTGGCAAAGTTGGCATCCTGAAGTGCCGAGGTGGTTCAGCATTTAAAACGTCATCGGTGAAAGGGGTATGACTCCGGGAGATTCCCAGTCGTCATTAGAGAGACCCTGACTTTCACGGATCATTTGGCGGATTATTGCTGGTATATCCGGCGTTCGGATACTTGGAGCATGCTGTGCCAAGGTGTGGTCGGGTTCCAAAGCGCGAGTCTGGACCTGACGCGGTCGACGGTCCGTGCCTCGCCTCCTTGGTTCAACATCCTCAGGGACGTAAGGCTCAGGAGTCTGCTCTTGTTGGCTACGTTGAGGATTAGCTTGGTTTCTAGCATCACCTCCCCGTCCGGCAGTGGTGGTAGTAGCAATGTTGCTGGTAACATGATAAGGAGCAGCTCCTCCTCGAGTTGAAGGTTCTGTGCGGAGACTAGCGGATGGTCCAGCTCTAGGTTGCCCAAGGTTCGAAGCAGGTTGGTGTCCCGTGGCTTTGGTGTAGCTTACACCTAGCCACGGACATGTGGATCTGGTTTGGCCATCAGAGGAGGCTGAACTTTCTGTGGAAGAGTGAGAACCTTGGTCTCTTCTGGATCTTCTTCGCCTTTGGCGATTTAGTTGGTTAGTCAACTCCGTGTTGGCGCGTAGTTGTTCAGTTAGCTGCTGTCGACTTTAGGTCAACTCTTGAAGCAATGTCTGGAATTCTTGTCTAGTGATTGGACCTGATAGATCCGGAGGTCCTGCAGCATTTTGGTTGGACGGAGGCGATTGCACGGGATTTTGTCTGTCCCGTGCTCCTTGATCAGTAGGTGTAGAAGTGGTACGTGTGTTCACCATGGTGAGGAGATGAAAGTCCTTTCCTAGATCTGATGCAAATCTGAATAGAATGGAAGGGCTTCAAAGTTCCTGATCTACATCTTCTTCTTAGATTTATGCAATCCAATATAGATAGGAGATCCAAAAAGCAGGAGAAAAATTGGTTTTTCTCAGTGAAAGCACCAAAGTGTTTGTACCAAAATTGTGCATAACACTCTTCGGAAGTCTTTGAAGAGATAAGTGAAGAAATTAAATGGAAAACGAGGAATTATCTAACAAAAACTCCAAATTTCAGAAATGAGAATAACTAAAGTGCAAGGAGACACATAAATTTAGAGTGGTTCGGCGTATAGCCTATGTCCACTATGAAGTAGTTTGCTTTATTGATCTTTCTTTTGTGTTACAAGTGAATTCAATGATTTACAGCAGGCAATTATGATTTGCAGCAGTGAATTTCATTGGTAGCAGCAGCAATTGAGTTCAGATCTACATCTGGCGGAGTCCGGGCGTTGTAGATCTCAAAGAGGAGGAAGAACCCCTTTTTTGTTGGCTTTGGGGGTCTATTTAAATGTGTAGGAGGCTGATATTTCGCTCAGATCTCGGGAGACCCTCTCTGGCACGTGACCAGGCCCGCACGCCCAAGCCCGTGAAGTTTCGGTCCGATCCGTGATCGACACGAACAGATTTCGACTTGATCAAGATTTCATCCAATGGAGTCGAAATTTGGCGTGGACCTTCTTTAGCATGCACGTAGTCTTCTGCGAAAATTTCAAGCATTTGGACTTGTAGATTGGGAGATATGATCGATACGAAATGGGGTTTTCGGTAGGCTGTTTCCTTCGACTTGCTTCTGTTTTGACTCGCTTCCATTCGACTCGATGACGTGGTGCTTGATTCTCACTCTGCCCTGGATGTTGTTCCGAGCAAGTCAAAATGTTCACTGATTGAACGAGTCAAAGTGTGCCCAGATCGAGCGAGTCGAAGTATGCACTGGTCGAGCGAGTCGAAATGGAGCGTCCTGAGAGGTTTGAGCAGTGGTTCGAATGGAGCGAGTCGAAGAAGGCATCTGAGCGAAGCGAGTCGAAGTAGGCATCTGAGAGAAGCGAGTCGAAGTTGGTACTTCTGATGGCTGTGAAGCGAGTCGAACCTGAACGACTCGAAGTTGGCCTCTGAGCGAAGCGAGTTGAAGTTGTCACTCCTGGGCATTGCGAAGCGAGTCGAAGTTGGCTTCTGCTGGTTGCTTAACGGAGCGAGTCGAAGTATGCACTCCCTATGGATTTGAACTGGAGCGAGTCAAAGAAGGCTGTTCTTAATCAATTTTGTATCGTTCACAACTTGAGCATACGAACTCGGATTGACTTGAGATTTGGAATGTTGGCTCTCTTAGCTTAGGTTGTCATGTCATATCAATTTTGGCTCGATCCGGACTCGGACAAAATTCGTCGATATCCATAGTGAGCCTGTGTATAACTGATCTCTGGGACGGGCCGTAACTGGTTACCAGTCAATTCCTTGGTATCACGGCCTCGCCAAAAGGCGAGATAACACACCTCTCCTCGGCATCAATAGCCTTTAAAGTTTGGCAAACTTCATCAAGAGTCACATCTCTATTCGTCCTTGGGATAATTGCAAGAGACGTACAATTAGTTGGAAACTCCATTACGATGCCTCAGAGCTCGATAAACAAAAAAGAGAAGCTTACCCCCTGTAGTCCACCTATGGTTGAATCCCTCGAAGCATCTAACAAAAAAGTACTACACCTTGAACTATGATAACACATCTCTCTTCTTGAACGCTAGAAAATACAGCAACTTATCAAAACTTAGAGCGGGGTTGAACGTCCGCATGAAAAGGACATGCAAGCAAGTAAGGATGGCGCAGCCATTCGGATGAAGCTAGAACGGGGCAATACCCAGGTTCAAGAGAGTCTCACATAGAAATCGTTGAAGGGAGGCTGTTAATCGGCTAATTTTCTATCAGTTTAGAAAATAGTCGAAAATTTTCAATTTAAAATAACCGCAAGCGCACGGCGTACAATAATTTGTACGTGGCCAGGACGGGTCGGTCCATAGGGAATTGTTAGAGTTTAAAAATCTATTCAATCAAATAAGACCAAATGGAGGAGAAATTGATAACTAGAAATAAAATGAGGCTAAAACTAGAATTAAAATGTGATTTAAAAGTATTAGACTAACAAACAATTTAGAGGCAAATCCACTCTCAAATTTTTGTAAATCAACAAACAAATAATTTATGATCTCTAACTTTGATATTAAGTGAAATAATCATTTCATTTATCATAAGTACGGTTTGTTTATGTTATTAATTAACATAACTCAAACCATCAAACTATAATACCACAATTATAACACTTATAATTCTCATGAAAATGAAGCCAAAGCAAAAGCTATTTTAAGTATGATCTATTTACTATTGTAACTAGTAATATAGATCATCAAATTTCATTTTTACTTTCATTTCAAAATCAAAAAATTAGTTAGCAAATGATGATGTAAATTGTGTTTATGTTGAATAAGAATAGCTCATTTGCATAAACAATATAAGCTATCAAACCCACTTGTATAAACTTACATCAAAGTTCACATTCATGAAGCATAAACAAAGAGATCATAAATCCTAAAAATGTTGAAATTACATAAAGTTAGAGAGCTTCATCACCACTAATTTGAAGGGGTTTAGCTACTCATTTGTGTTATCAAATAAACACTTGTAAATTTCAACATGAAAAAGCAAAGAAATGAAAACTAAGCAAAGGAAGAAAGAGAGATTAACTACTAACTATTTTCAAAAAAATTAAAGCTACACTACTTGCATTAATGTAAATCTAAGCTATGAACATTAAAAGAAAGAGAGCATAGAAATAAGCACTAACATAAAAACAAAGAAAAGCATGTAGAAAATAGAGGAGAAAGAGGCTTGGAAGCCATTTTTATTTCATAAAACATTGCCATTACAACTTGTATTTTTCATTTCCTAACTAATATGAAAGAGTAGAAGATATGTTCATGTACATAAGAGGGTTATTTATACATGCATAAAACCCAAATTCCATTTTTAGGGTGCTTCCCAAAATGCCCTTTAGGAAGTGTGGCCACCAAGTAACCATTAGCCACTAATTAATCCATCATTTAATGTGCATGAAGCTTTAACCTCCACTTAGTTGTCCGTTAGCTCATAATTGTACATTTAGGTAAGTGGGTGGGGTCCTTCATGATCTTGAACTTGAATTATTTCCTCTTCATTCCTTTGTATTTCCTTGTGCATGCATATATCATCATGAATCCCACTTCCATATGCATCAAAATATCCTATAAAAATCATAAAAATTGTCCAAGTAAAAAGTCTTAAATTGACACATGCACAAAAATGACCATTTTGCCCCTAAATGATGATGAAAATATTGTGGTTTGAAAATAATTGAATTTTGGTTTTAACATGTAAAAATGCCCAAATATGATGTTTATTTAAATAAAACGAGATAAAATATGGATGTAAATATATGCACATTTACGTGCACATCAAATACCCCCACACTTATATATTTATTCGTCCTCGAATAAAGGAAAACTAAGATAAATCCGTCTTCTTAGGGAGCACGATTGCATTGAGCGTATGGAACAAGCCGTTAAACCTCTGGGTGTCCCCAGTAGGATGAGTGTTGTCTCGTTAGGGTTTTCAGTGGATACTACCCACAAAATCCAAATGCAAAGTGAACATATTTACAAAGTGCAAGATTTATTTACAATGTGATGATTGCAAGTTTTTGAAAATATTTACAAATAAAGGTTTCACTTTCAATTCGACACTCATAAGTTAAATATAGGTTTTGGTCCGGTTGATAACAAAGTGTAACTATGAAATAAATCCTTAGTTGATTATCAAAGTTTGTCAAAGTGGTATTCTCATTTATTTTCAATAACAAGTTAAATCAAACAAGTTAAAATGGTTCTTGGAATTCAATTGCTTAATCTCTCTTACTTGAAAATTTCATTGATATTAAAAATATTTATATATGCCTAACTTAGGTAAACTGAGGCCAGATATATTACCCATGCACTGCCTTGCGGACTGATGTGAGGGGAATACAGAGTGTTGTGAGTGAACACACAAGTCTGAACACTTATCGACTGTAGGTGTTATTAAAAAGAATTTTTGTACACATACACCTAACTCAGCTAAACTAAGGCCAGATATACCGATCATGCACTGCCTTTCGGGCTTATGTGAGAAGGGTATAGAGCATGGCGAGTGAACACACGAGTGTGAACACATGACTCTAGGTGTTAAAAATATATATATATATATATATATATATACACAAATGTTTTATTTATATATCTATTTTTTTATTTATTTTATATTTTTTTTTAAAAGAGAGAGTTTTGCAAAATCATCTAATCACTATTTAACTTAGAAGATAAAAATGTTATTTCCTTTACTTCAAATTTACCACTTTTTTAAACAAAGATTTTCAATTAGAACATACTTCATACTTAACACATATGAACCTTCCTATATACTAGTTAAACCATTGTTATTTGTAATCAAACTTCATTTTTTATTTTTGTTAAGACAAACAAATTTTTAAAAATTTCAATTTATTAACCAAAACTTATACTTATCATATAGTGTTTCTTCAAAAATAATCAAAATGCTAAAAAGGAAATGTTTTTGGGATTTAGAAATTTTTTGATTTTTTTATTTTTTTAGATAAAGGAAAATGAAAATTCAAAAATGCCATGAAACTTAAAAAATGAAAATGAGACTCCCCCCTACACTTAGTTTTGACCGTGTCCCCACAGTCGATGCATGATATAATGAGTATAACGGGGAAAACTATGTACATATTTACAAAAGATGGTTAACATTCTTACTAGACATAGCTTGGATCATGAAGGATCATGAGCTCCTCCTCTTAGTTATTTGGAAATTCCAAGAAAGGTTTCAAATGATGACCGTTGACTTTGAAAATCGATCCATCCCTGGGGTTTTCTATTTCTACGCCACCATGTGGAAAAACGGTTCGTACCACAAATGGTCCGGTCCATCTTGATTTAAGTTTCCCAGGGAATAAATGATGTCTTAAGTCATATAAAAGAACTTTCTGGTTAGGAAAAAATGTTTTCCTTAGGATTGACTTATCATGAAAAACTTTGTTTATTTCTTTGTAATTTTTTTCATTTTCATACGCGTCGTTCCAAAGTTCTTCTAGTTCGTTGAGTTGTAGTTTTCGGTTTTCGCCAGCTTTCTCAAGATCAAAGTTTAAGATCTTTATTGCCCACAATGCTTTGTGTTCGATTTAAACGGGTAAATGGAAAGCTTTACCGTAAACTAAACAAAATGGGGACATCACAAGGTTAGTTTTAAAAGCAGTACGATAAGTCCAAAGTGCGTCGGTCAATTTCTGAGACCAATCTTTTCGATTTTTATTGACAGTTTTCTCCAAGATTTGTTTTATTTGTTGATTTGAAACTTCAACTTGGCCACAAGTCTGAGGATGATACGGAGTGGATAGCTTGTGGGATATCGAGTATTTTTTCATTAAAGTTTCAAAAGAACGGTTGCAAAAATGGGTTCCGTTATCACTGATTATTGTGCGAGGTGTGCCGAACCTCGAAAAGATGTTTTCTTTGAGAAATTTCACAACAATTCTATGGTCGTTGGTTTTGCAAGGAACGGCTTCGACCCATTTTGAAACGTAATCGACAGCGAGAAGGATATACAAGTTTCCAAAAGAATTGGGAAAAGGTCCCATAAAGTCGATACCCGAAACATCAAAGATTTCGATCGTAAGAATGGGGTTTAGAGGCATCATATCTCGTCGATAAATTCGTCCAAGCATTTGACATCGATCGCAAGTTTTTCAAAATTAAAACGAGTCTTTGAAAAGAGAAGGCTAATAGAAACCACACTGTAGCACCTTTTCCCTTGTTTTTAATTTTATTTGCATTATTGGTTGCTTGCATTTTCATTTATATATAATAAAAAATTCAAAACCCAAAAACAAAAATGAACTTCATTTTAGTTGCATTGTAAATTCACGTTTAATTTTTGTTTTGCATTCCTCTCATCTTGTTTTATTTTCTAAGGGCAATACCCAAATTCACATAAGGTAAGGGATTTCATCACCCTTTCCTTAGACCACAAACGCATTTCATCGTAGAATTTGACTAATAATAAAGGTTAGATATTCGAATTAAGGGTGTCACGAGCTCACTTAGGTTAGATATTCGAATAAAGGCACAGCTCCGTTCAGACACATGTATCGATGACAAGCGGTATACTCCAGGAGGGCATATGAGCGAATTTGTCTTTCGTTGGCAGAAGCATATCCTCTTCGGGAATTCCATGTTGCGTACATATATTATGAAGAACCTTGGAGGAAACCACCGACGAAGCTCTTTCAGGTGGATTAAGCAGGACTCGAAAGTTGGCAGAAGTACGATCCACGATTGGCCCAACCAAGACTAGCTGGCCGTATTGAGCTTGTGAAGTGGATGATGACTCACCTTCTAAGAGCGCTGGGCTCCGCCTGCTTGACTTACGGCGCATAGATGGCTGCTTCATTCTATATAACAGAACTTGCATCCGATAACGGTCTGGTAAATCTATCCTAATTTCATAAGTTTCCCCTACCACACTTGAGTTCCGAAGAAACATTAACTTGTAATCGACACGTCGGATTTCAGGTATGGACGGGGGCAAGTGTAGTGTGCTATCTATCTAGGATAAACTCGGTGCTCGATAAACTTCAAACGCTCTATCCCGTGTAGATAGTTTTGCTCACAGTGGAAGAAGAAAATTCTCGTGTTACTTCATTTTCTGCTTTTATTTCTACTCCTTGTACAGTTACCCTTTATCGATCGATGATCGATAACGGATCCGTTGCCCGAAGCGACATGATTCTTCTCACAACAGGAACACCAAGTGTGGAATAAAGAAGCAGGATGAGCCCAAATTCTATGGAAGAATTAGGATCGACCGGTGATATGTTGTGTGGTGGTATTTATGAAACTGGGCACAAACCAATTCTGGTCTAATGGCTGAAGATAGCAAAATGCATCGAGCATTGGACCACGGCCCAAATATTGTTTCAGGAAGAAACTGAAGACCCGATTGGCTATCTCGACCCGTCAAACCGCAATCAACTTGAACTTCTTGTAATCAATGTTGCAAATGGACACTAGTCATTAAGTCATTACACCAACGCAATGATTAGCAAACCAATTCAGTGAACCCGCCTCTAACTGAATTCAAAGGCACAGGAAGAATCAAAGATCAACCATGGCAAGCTATGGAATGGACCGGTAGCGAGCTAACTTCTAATCAGCAACAAGGTAAGGTCGGCTACAATTCGAAAGTGAGCTAGGGCTTTGATTCTAGCAAGGTGATACGTCTGCTAGGGTTTCATGAAATAGGCGAATGCTTGGATGGAGCAACAGTGAGTGGATTCAAACGAAGTGAGGAATCATGTCGAGAAGATTGTTGAATCACTTGGAGATTAATCGCTCGAAGATTGGATCGCTTGAAGGTTTTATTGACTCTGGTCGAATGAAGATAGGTCGGCTCTGGCAATGTATATAAGTGAGCAAAAAATAGCATTTTTTTGGCTAAGTACAAGGGTCGTCTGTGACCCATCATGGATTGCTGACGACTCAACCTAACCTACAAATTAAAATAAACTAAGAAGTTAGGTCACTAGAGACCCATCCCATATGGATCGCTAGCGACCCATAAAAAAAAAAGAGAAAGAGGAGAAGAAATTTCACCAATCCACCTCGAACTCGATCTCTTACAATGGGTCATCATTCCGAGGAATGCCGGGAAACTACGGGCAGAAATTTGATACTTATGGAAAGTAACAGCAGTCAGAACCAAAGAAAGACGACCGCAAAACTCTAATGCAATCACTTAGAGATCGACAGATGGATATTGAAAGCGATAACCTCCAGAGCACGCCTTTTTTACTACGAAGACGTACTTTGGAGGGCAAATGTTATCCAGGTTTTTAACCCAGCAGAAACTAATAGAAAACAGAACAACCTTGTGTAGACAGGATGGTTCGGGACAAGCAGAAAAGCTAAAGCATGGGATCAACGAGGGCCAAGCTATACAACTAAGATGGCCACTGGGTTCAACAAAGCCGAGAGATCAGTATTCTTTTAGTTTAATCAGTAGCTAAATGCAAGTGGCTAGTGAATTGCCATCGAAGTGAAACAACTACGATAGAAGACTATGGGAACATCTCCAATTCCAAACTACAGAAAAATCCTAAGTGCTTGAATCATCAGCAACCCATACCTGATGTGCACGTAAATGTGCATATTTTTACTTCCATATTTTATCGAATTAAATTAAATAAATGATCATTTGGGTGTTTTAACATGTTAAAACAAAAACCCAAATTACTTTCAAATCGTCACATATTCATCTTCATATAGTGGAAAAATGGTCATTTTTGTGCATATATTAATTTTAGAAAATTTAACTGAAAATTTCTATCTTATTTTGTAGGAATTTGGCTTCAAATTACTAGTGACTTCATGGAAAATGTGCATGCATAAGTGAATACAAAGGAATGAAGATGGATATAATTCAAACTTATGAACATGGAGGATCCCACCTACCAACCTACCTTAATGTACAAATTAGAGAAAATGCACATGCTAATGGCTATTAAATCTTCATGCACACTTAAATGGTGGATTATCTAATGCTAATGATTACTTGGCCACCACACTTCCTAAGAGGATAGTTTGGGTAGTTCACAAAAATGTGGATTAGGGTTTCATACATGTATAAATACCCCTTATGCTTCATGTAATCTCTCTTCTCTTAGGCACTCTTCTTCTTAGCCTCTTAGTTTAGGATAAAAAATAAATCAAAGTTCTTCTTTCCTTTCATGGTTACTTAGCCATTTCTTTTATGTAATTTTTTAATGCAATTTAATACATGCTCTTTTCTTTTACATGCTTTTTCCTTTCATGTTAGTAGTGTAGATTTATCTTTCTTGCAAGTAGATTAGTGTTTATTTCTTGTTAATTAGTTCTCTTTTTCATTAGCTCTCTTTTTCCTCTTGTTTTTGTTCATATTGCAATCAACATTTGTTTATTTGATAACAAATATGAGAGGTTAAAGCCCTTTAATTTAGGGTTAATGAAGCTCTCTAGTATGTAGATTCAACATTTTGATGTTAATGTTCTCTTTTTGTGCTTAATCGAAACATTTGAAGTGGTTTAACTTGTTGTTGTAGCTTTGAATTTGATAGCCTATATTGTTGACACCAAATAGGCTATGGTTAAACAAACAACAAACACAAATTACCTCTTCATCTACATATGATGTTGGTAATGAAACGACTATTTAAATCAAAATTTGATGGTCTATATTTCTAATTAATAGTTAATAGGCCATACTTAAAATAGATTTTGCTTTCAACTTTGTTGTCATATTTCATATGAGTTAATAAGTGGTTTAAGGGGTGTGCTATAGTTTGTTGGCTTATGTTGAGCTAAATAATTGCACAAATATGTCATACTTATGATAAGCACATGAATTAAACTTACCAATGACAAAAAAAAATGATCATAACTTCATTTTGTTGATTTATGTGATCAAGAAAGTGGAAATTACTTCTAAATTGCCTTCACACTCTCATTTTTTATCAATTTTCTTTTGTTAGTTTTCTACATTTTTTGGTTATTAACACACTTTCAACTTTGGTTAATTTGATTGAATAGAGATTTAAAATCTAACAATTCCATGTGGATCAATCCGTACTCGCTACGTACTAAAATTGTATGTCGTGCACTTGTGGTTATTTTTATTATAAATTCGTTCGACCGTTTTCTAACTCGATAGACTTTGGCCGACGCGAACATGTTTTTGGCGCCGTTGTCGGGGAATTGCTTAGGTTTTAATTTTTATTCTTTGGATTATTTTCGTTTGATTTTTTTGTGTTTTTATTTTGTGTGTGTTTGCACTAAAAATAACATTTTGTTGTGTGAAGTTTGTTTGCATTTTGTGTGTTTTCCTGTTTTTCTATTTGCATTGCTATTTTTTTTTAAAAAGAACATATACAAATTTATTTAAAAAACAAATTTTTTTTATTACATTCCATTTATATTTTTGCATTTACAATTCATTTCCTTCTTTTCTTTACATTTACAAAACAGAAAAACAAACACTGTTCGCTATTCATTTCACTATGCAGTGCAACGCAACCCTCTCTATTACTCCCTTCAAACCACCTCTTCACTTCATTGCAGAAACCATTCTCAAACCAGTCCAACCACTACCATTATCAAACCAGTCCAACCATTCTCAAACCACCTCTTCACTTCATTGTTGTCCACAGCTTCACGAAATCGTCGCAGCGACAGTCCTATCCACCATCAACTTCTTCATTGTTCATTTCTTTTCATCGGCAACTACTTAGAAGCCGAACTCTCTGCAAATTGCTCAACCACCACCACAACTCATTCCACCTAAACACACAAGCCTGCACACCCCAAATCACAAACCAATACTATGCATTTACACTGCCACTCTACTCATCATACCCTTGTCTTCATCAACTCCATCACAACCAACCACTACACAACTACATTCCCACTATCTCCAAGTCCTCCTAAAACACTTCATCACCTCTCCTTTGCCTGCACATACACTTCTGTTACACTTCTGTTACAACCAATTCAAACCATTCTACTGCTGTTAACAACCACCGTCTGGCCGTCAAACTCTACAAACTACCACTTCCTCTGTAATCATAGCAACAAACTTCACAGCATCACACTCTGCCTGCCGATACACACCAGCAACTAGTGCATCTCCCTCCTCTGTCTAATACCCCTTCCAAACTGCCATACAACTTTCCTTCCTCCCCCACCATGCTTTCTGCAATACACTAAACAACTTCTAACATATAAACCAAAACTGCTCTGTCCAACCACCCTTATCACTTCTGCCTAAAACCACCACCTGATCATCATTCCACTCCGGCCATACCCAGACTCCAACAAACACTTCAAACCAATGTTTTTCTGTCTGTTTTTTTCTTGTTTATCTTTGCTAAAACATCCAGTCATTTTCTTTGATGCCTTGTTGAGAAGTAAAGTACACTGTTCCAACATCCAGTCAACTACCACTCACCACCAGAAAACACACAACTTTCTGCTTGCCTACCATCTGCACACTAACCATAACTAACCATATACTACAAACCAACCACAACCATAACATCATCAACTGCAGCCAAGCAATAACTGAACCTCCTCCTCTTCCACTGTTGGTTCGAAACTGACATTAACCTCTACTTGTCATTCCATCCACCACTTCACTCATCTACTGCAATTGCCTTGCTGTTCAACTGAACTCACAACCCATACAACACCATAACAATCAGACCATCTACCTCCTCTGCAACTTGATTTGCCTTTTCACCGCCACCCGAAATCGCCCATTGCAAACAACCATCGACTCAAGAAAATCACCATCCAAGCACCCTAAACCTACAACTGCTTTAACATATCAACCCTTCCATTATCAATTCGCGACAGCAAACAATAACTTCAACCACCCCTCGACCATCTATGAATTCCTCCACCTGACTGCTACAATCCAGCAAATCCACAACCGTAACCCATCCTCAACCACCACTTTACCGCAAACAAAGTTTCAGCCTGCTCTGCAAATGAATTCGTCGCCGTAACCCCCAAATTTTCAATTTTGCTTCTGAATTTAAGTGGGAAATTTTTGAATTTGGTATTTGAAAAAAAATTGATTTGAAGTGTGAAACGAGAAGTTGATTTTTGTGGCATCCTCTTTTGCGTTAAAAAAAAGTGTTTTCATTTGTTTTGGTAGGCCGGGCTTGGCTGGTAGGTCGAGTACAAATTTTTTTTCTTTTTTTTATATTGTTTTATTTTGTTTTGTTTTAATTATTTTCCATAAGTCCATCCTTATTTAAAAAAAGAATAAGAAAAAAGTTTGATCGATTTGTTTTGTTTGATTTGTTTGTAGTTTTGTTTTATCTTATCCTTTAAAAAAAAAATTTGTTTTAAATTCCATCCTAGAAGATTTTTTTTAATATATTTTGTGTTTAATTTCTTTTCAGGTTGTCAAAGCAAATAAAATCTACAGGAATTGGCGACTCTGCTTTGCCTTGCTAAAAAAAGTTTGCCGCTAAAAAAATTGCTAATAATTCTGCACGCTCTAGTATTATGCTTTCATCTCTAGCTTTATTTTGATTTGCATTGTTGGTTGCTTGCATTTGCATTTATATTTAAAAATACAATTCAAAAAATTCAAAAACAAAAACAAACTTCATTTTAGTTGCATTGTAAATTCAAGTTTAATTTCAGTTTTGCATTTCATTTTAGAATTTTTGTTAATAATATTGGTTAGACATTAATAACACTTAATTGTATATTGACAAGTTGTCTTCTTTGAATAATTTAATTTCTTGGTGTCTAGGCTACGGCAGAGCAATAATCAGTTATAAATATTATGGTGATTCGTAAATATTATACTGAATTGTTTCTCTGAAGGTACTTAAACCTTCAGCTGCATTGCTAAGGTGATTCGTGGTGCACCGATAACCCCTGCCCGTTACTTAGCTGAGAACTATCTGTTGATTTAAGACAAAGTGTGATCATACAATTTTGGGTTAAGAGCTATTTAGGATAAATCATTTGTAATTAACACCTTGCATTCATTTGTTGCATTAGTTCATGCATATTTTAAAAAAAATTCAAAATCCAAAACTAAAAAAATAGTAAATATTACTCAACTTAGTTTTTTTTTAAAATCCTTTTCCTTCGAAAATTTTCAAAATCAAAAATCCAAAAAAAAAAATTAAGTTTGTTTTTCTATTTCTTATAGCAAAACAAAAATCTAAAAAAAATAAAAACCTTTTCAAAAAAAATTGAAAATCCAAAAACAAAACAAAAATCAAATTTTCCTTTTGAAAAATAAATTCCTTTTGATAAATAGTTTTCTTTTATAGAAAAAATAAAAAAAAACATTCTTGAAAATGTCCGAATTTCCATATTCACATGAAGTTTACTATAGTTGTGAAAATCAATATAATTCATATAATTTCACTCCAAATTCTTATGGATATTTCAACAACAACTATTGTTTAAACGATTCGAATTTTGAACCACAAAATTTTCAAAATAAAGGTCAACCCTCAACTCTTGAAAAGTGTATGGAATCTATTGAATCTTTACTTGAATGACAAAATCAAATGAATGAGTTGTATTTGTGCAATAACTCGAGTCAAGGATTTCAAAATTTGAATTCACATCCAAATTCTAATGA
Source organism: Allium fistulosum (assembly GCA_030737815.1). Lineage (NCBI taxonomy): Eukaryota > Viridiplantae > Streptophyta > Magnoliopsida > Asparagales > Amaryllidaceae > Allium > Allium fistulosum. The sequence continues at coordinate 940,704,902 of CM060905.1, read as the reverse complement.
TTTTGATTATAACCCATGCCAATTCAACTTCGAACTCCAAAATGAATTTCGAAATCACAGTGGAAATGTGAATCACTTTTCAAATGATTTTGGCAATAGGAATAGTTTCAATTTTGGTGCAATTGACAATTTTTGCTCTCAACAAATTTAGATTGAAAGTTTTAAAATTAATAATCATGAAAGCGAATTAGTTGAGCAAGTGGAAAAAGATTACGAGGATTTGTTGCATGAAACCTACAAAAAAATTTGTGAGAAACAAAATCAAATCCCAACATTTATCGAAATTGACAATTTTTGTTCTCAACAAGTTCAAATAAAAAATCCTCAAGTTAATAATTATAAATTGGATTTTGTTGAGCAAAAGGACGAGATTTACAATGATCACACGGATTTGTTGACTAAAACATACAAAAAATTACGTGAACAACAAAATCAAATCCGAACGTGTGAAGAGTCGAATAACATTCCATCTTTTACCAAAATTGACGATTTTCAAATAACAACTTTTGAAATTGAAAACGACAATCTTAATGAAGTTGTTGAAAAAACGGTAATTGAATTGGATTTCAATTCTTTTGAAGGTGGGAACTCAATTTGAAATTTGATCTTCCTTTTCCCGATTTTGAAAATTTGAACACAACAACTATGGATTTTGAAAGTGATATACTCTATGAAGTTGTTGATCATCCCCAACGGAAGACGAATTTAATGAACATGAAATTTTTGGACTTTTCGATGACGAGTTATTGAATACTTGAAGGGGTTGCGATCACCATTTTGATTTTGAAATCGATAATTCTGAAGAAGTTTTCAATGATATATTTGAATTTCATATTTGTGAAATCAAACTTGAACTTCAACCAATTGTTTTATCGACCACAAAAATAATTGAAAATAAAACAACTCACATAATTTTTAATAAAACGACATTTGTTTTTTCAAATCAACACTCAACTTCAAAATCTTTTTTGGTTTGGTTTTTCAAGCTTAAGTTGTGTCTCTCATACTTGACGAGACAAATGAATTGGTCTTTGGAAGACCATTTCACTTATTCCTTAACAACATACTTTCTGATGTCTTGTAAATAATCGACTTTTCATTTTCATTTAAATAAAGGTCATGTTTTTTTTCTCCTTCCACTTGGATTGACTGTGGGGACACAGTCAAAATCAAGTGTTGGGGGAAGCTCATCTTCATTTTTTAATTTTCATAGTTTATTTTTGCATTTTTCTTTCCAAAATACAAAAAAAAACAAAAAAAAGATCCCAAAATAAAATTTTCATTTTAGCATTTGGATTTATTTTTAAAGAAACACTATAGGATAAATATATTGTTTTGGTTATTAAATTGAAATTTTTGAAAATTTATTTGTCTTAACAAAAATAAAAATCAAGTTTGATTACAAATAACGATGATTTAACTAGTATATAGGAAGATTCATGGGCGATAATTATGAAGTATACCGTAATTGAAAATCTGTGTTTTAAAAAGTGGTGGATTTAAAATAAAAGGATATTACATTTTTTTATCTTCTATGTTAAGTGGTACTAAGATGATATTGTAAAACTCTCTCGTTCCAAAAAAAATTAAAAAAAAGACAAAAAAAATAAAAGAAAAATCTTGTTGTATATATGTATATATTTTATTAACACCTATAGTCGAGAGGTGTACACACTTATGTGTACGCTCACCATGCACTGTACTCTTCTCACGTAAGCCTAAAAGGCAGTGCTTGATCGGTATATTTGGCCTCAGTTTAGCTGAGTTAGGTGTATGTAGGCTTGTCAATGGGACGGGTTCGGTCCGGGTATTATAAAACCCGAACCCGAGTCCGATTACAATAATTAAAACCCGAACCCGGCCCGAACCCACAGGGTATTTCAACCCAATATCCGAGCCCGGCCCATCGGCCTTTTTAGGCCCGCTGGGTAATAACCGGATACCTAACTTTGAATATTTATGTTAAATCCATATTTTAAAACTGCAACTTTGGTAAAATTTGTATACAAACAATGTTAACATATAAAGTGGGCGGTGATGTAGTCTAGTTAACAACAAAAGTATGCAAAAATATGTACATGTAAACAAAAATAGTAAATAAATAACATACACACTCATGTTTTGATATGATAGAAAATTAGTAGTCGGGTCGGGCCCTAATTGGGTCGGGTTTTCATAAAACCGTACCCGACCCAGGTTGGGCCCGTGTCGGGCTGGGGTAGTAAAACGCAAAACCTTTACCCGCATTAATAGGGCTGGTTCGGGCCAGTCTCGAGCCGAAACCCGTACCATTGACCCGCCTAGGTGTATGTATATAATTTTTATTTATTTATTGATAATGCCTCAGTCGATAGGTGTTCACACTCATGTGTTCACTCGCCACGCTCTGTATTCCCCTCAAATAAGCCCGCAAGGCGATGCATGGGTGGTATATCTGGCATCAGTTTACCTGAGTGAGGCATATGTGAATATTGTTAATCTCAATAAAATTTTCAAAAATAAGAGAGAGTAAGCAATTGAAATCCAAGAACTATTTTTACTTATTTGATTTAACTTGTTATTGAAAAGAAATGAAAATACCACTTTGAAAATCAACTAAGGATCCATTTCATAGTTACACTGTATTATCAACCGAAACAACGAGTTAAACTATAGTCTACTTGTTATGATAACTTGTTTTTTGTTGGAAATTTTAACGAGTAAATGACTTAAAATTTCAAGATAATGACCACAACTTATATTTAACTTATTTGTGTCAAATTAAAAGTAAATCCTTCATTTGTATATATTTTCAAAAACTTGCATTCATCACTTTGTAAATAAATCTTGCATTTTGTAAATATTTTCATCTTGCATTTGGATTTTGTGGGTAGTATCCGCTGAAAACCCTCACGAGACAACACTCGTCCTATTGAGGACACCTAGAGGTTTAACTGCTTGTTGCACACGCTCAATGTGATCGTGCTCCCTACTAAAACAAATTTTTCTTAATTTTTCTTTATTCGAGGATGAATAAAAAGATAAGTGTGGGGGTATTTAATGTGCACGTAAATGTGCATATTTTTACTTCCATATTTTATCGAGTTAAATTAAATAAATAATCATTCGGGTGTGTTAACATGTTTAAACCAAAATCCAAATTATTTTCAAATCGTCACATATTCATCTTCGTATAAGGGCAAAATGGTCATTTTTGTGCATATATTAATTTTAGAAAATTTAATTGAAAATTTCTATGTTATTTTGTAGGAATTTGGCTTCAAATTACAAGTGACCTCATGGAAAATATGCATGCACAAGTGAATACAAAGGAATGAAGATGGAAAAAATTCAAACTCATGAACATAGAGAACCCACATACCCACCTACCTTAATGTACAATTAGAGCAAATGCACATGCTAATGGCCATTAAATCTTCAAGCTCATTTAAATGGTAGATTATCTTATGCTAATGATTACTTGGCCACCGCACTTCCTAAGAGGGTAGTTTGGGTAGTTCCCAAAAAAGTGGATTACGGTTTCATACATGTATAAATACCCCTTATGCTTCATGTAATCTCTCTCTCTTAGGCTCTCTTCTTCTTAGCCTCTTAGTTTAGGATTAAAAATATCAAAGTTCTTCTTTCTTTTCATGGTTACTTAGCCATTTCTTTTATGTAATTTTTTTATGCAATTTAATACATGCTCTTTTCTTTTACATGCTTTTTCCTTTCATGTTAGTAGTGTAGATTTATCTTTCATGCAAGTAGATTAGTGTTTATTTCTTGTTAATTAGTTCTCTTTTTCATTAGCTCTCTTTTTCCTCTTGTTTTTGTTCATGTTACAATCTACATTTGTTGATTCGATAACAAATATGAGAGGCTAAACCCCTTTAATTTAGGGGTAATGAAACAATCTAGTATGTATATTCAACATTTTTATGTTTATGTTCTCTTTTTGTGCTTAATGGAAACATTTGAAGTGGTTTAACTTGTTGTTGTAGCTTTGAATTTGATAGCCTATATTGTTGACACCAAATAGGCTATGGTTAAACAAACAACAAACACAAATTACATGTTCATCTACATATGATTTTGGGAATGAAGTGATTGTTTAAATAAATATTTGATGGTCTATATTTCTAATTAATAGTTAATAAGCAATTCTTAAAATAGATTTTGCTTTCAACTTTGTTGACATATTTCATATGAGTTAATATGTGGTTTAAGGGTTGTGCTATAGTTTGATGGCTTATGTTGAGCTAATTAATAGCACAAATATGCCATACTTATGATAAGCACATGAATTAAACTTACTAATGACCAAAAAAATGATCATAACTTCATTTTGTTGATTTATGTGATCTAGAAAGTGGAAATTACTTCTAAATTGCCTTCACACTCTCATATTTTTATCAATTTTCTTTTGTTAGTTTTCTACATTTTTAGTTAATCACACTTTCAACTTTGGTTAATTTGATTGAACAGAGATTTAAAATCTAACAATTCGCTGTGGATCGACCCGTACTCGCCACGTACTAAAATTGTACGTCGTGCGCTTGCGGTTATTTTTATTATAAATTCGTTTGGCCGTTTTCTAACTCGATAGACTTTGGCCGACGCGAACAATACCTCTCCACAAACCTTCAAACAAACTAGCCAAAGAATACTACGAAAAGAGGCCAAGACCTTGGCTCGCAAAACGAGCCAAGTCTATGGGTCGCTAACGACCCATAGGCCATGGGTCGCCAGCGATCCATGCCTTTGCCTCGTTTTGCAAGCAATACTTTCCCAAGGTCATTTCCTACACACCTGCGAGCTGATGAAGACGTAGCCTAACCCAGAAGCTCTCCGACCCATATAAATACCATCCTACCTGCATCATAAATGGGGTCTTCTCCGGACTGGTTGCTGAAGCTATGCTCGAATTATTCTTCATTCTCTACCTCCCTCATAACAATCTCCAAAGGAATACACTCTGATTCTCCAGTGGATTCAAACTCTGGAGATTCAATGTGGCTAGAAAATAATCAAAGCCCTATAATCAAACATCTCTTGTAACATCAATCAGTCTATAATAAAACTATATAGTGGACGTAGGCTTCATTAACAACCGAACCACTATAAAAATTCTCTGTCTACTTTCTCTTACCATTCTTTCTTTATATCTGTGATCTATGATATTGCTCTGTCAGGACAGAGCTGGTGCTTTCAAATCCAAACTAGGGTGTTGGTCCATTTTTTGAGTCAACACTACCTATACACCCTAATAATAGTCAATTCTCAACTAGATGAGCATGACTAAGAAAACCTTAAAATATTATCATCTCCTAACAAATAACACCTCAAAAATACTATAATACACTATTTTTGAAAATCATTCTTTATATATGAAATACATTCTGCGTAAAATTATTTCATTTACCCAATTTCAAAACAATATTGTGTACGTTGGTCTTGTTTAAGTGTGACCAAGAGCATCAATTCGTAAGCCACTCAACAGATCAAACAACACAATATAATTTTTTTATATCACTAACAAATATGCGCTCCTACATATATACACTCAAACTCAGCATAAGGCATTCCATTACCTTATCTCTAAATGAGTTGCCCCACCAAAGCCAAGGTTCTCGCTTAACCTTGTGCTCTGATACCAAATGTAACAATCTGTCTTTCTTACACCTAAAGACGACACTTAATACATCCACGGTATTCATGTGCCAATCACTTAAGTGTCTGAAAGATAGGTCATTAGGGGTGAAAAGAAAGAAAGAGAGAACATATAAGAAGAAACTAAACAATCCTAGAATCTCACATTGCAACGTAATAACATATATTAATCTACATAATTCTTTACAAAGTCATTTCCAAAATGATACATTAGTCATACTAAAACAATTCTACACTCAGACAGTTGTAACAGCCTGTCCCTACCTAACTTATACAGGATACATATAATACTGCGAAAACAAGATAATAACTAGCTATCGATAAAGCCATATACTCCAAGCTCCTCTAAAATGCATCGGTGGGAAAACCTGAACTACTTGGCTGCCCATAAAAAAAATTAAGCACCCAACAGTTTTTAGGGAAGAAAATAAAACTCTGGGTCAGACATAGGTTTGGTGTGATTAAACTCAAACAACAGAATTGTTATGTTTAAAATCCTTTTAAAATCAAAGGTATCTCGTAAGACCATGCCGCACATAAACACGGACGCATTATTTACCTTACGATAACACATACACTTTTTATAGAAAGTCCACTGATATTATAATAATATTTAGAGTACAAATACTTATTTATCATAGCTGAAATTGTTACATTAATTAAACTCCAACATACTAGGTTCTACAATCAAAACTGTAAAGGCACCTATTGGAGATTGGATTCCATACTATGACAAGGTAAGGAACTACCTTCCGATGGTACATCTCTTGATAAAATGCACTAGGTTCTGACATGAACATCTTATACATGAGTAGATAGTAATCGAATATGATCACCCGAACATCTTCCGATGGTACATCGATTACTAGGTACCACTTGACTAGTAGTACATAATATGATCACCCCACTTTGGGCCCCGAGCACACATGAGTAGATAGTAATCGATCTAAAGTTGGGATGACCATACCCTTACAGGAGAGAGCCACATGGCCCTGTTGCATGACCAATTTTTTTTCATTTCCCAGTTGATGAGACTTGAGGCTAATGTTTTACCTTTATATAGCACTCCACACTTGGAATGCTAACACTGCTCTTCAAGCATCAATGCAAGGCTAGCATTCATCGATACAAGTTCGTTCTGGGACTGAATGAAACCAAAGGCACTACCTCTATTATACCCATTTTGGAGTCACCCCCGGGATTTGTAGCAAGTAGCCCTTACACTTCAAAGCTACATCTTCGATTCCATACTCTTCAAGATGTCTTCAGTTCGAAATGCTTAAGTTGAATCAAAGTGGCTTTCAGATAACATATCCGATCCCGATCTCTTTAAAATAACTTTCGATAATTTTTGGTAAACTCAACCCCAGTTCTTTCAGAAATAAGCAGACAAAAGATAAGAGCGGAGTTCACCTCCAAACCGCTTGTGGACGGATTTCCTTATCATCTATCCTAGAATAACGAAATAAGATTTATACACATAGTACAACATTATTGGGGATGATTGTTCCATATAACTCACGTGTTTCCCTTAGATATTTTCAAAGTTACGTTTTGGTCCATATTTGATAGTCGGTTATTTAACTATCAATAAACAAACATTCAAACATGGATTTAATCCAATATGGAATCCACTAAGCCTTATTTAATTAATCTTTAATTAATTAATATCATTTTATAAACATTCGATCAAAAGATCTTTTACCAAACATTATTTCCAAAACCCCTTACATCCCTTTTATACTTGGAAAAAACATTTATATACTTATCTCAACGGTATAAGTATATTTACCAAACTTTACAAAAGTTTCCTTCTTTTCAAATTCCATATTAAATGGCGAAACAAATTCCATTTAAAACATAACTTTCTATAAAAATCAATCCGCTTATCCTTTATAAATAATTTCCTTTTAAAAGCTCCCTTCATGTTTCAATAACTTATAAATTTTCCAAATAAATTTATAACTCACTTTTAAAATTCTCCAAGTTAAATTGTAAAACCTCTTTAGAAATCTTTAAAACCATTTATAAATCATTTCCCTATTTCAAAAACTCTTTTTATAAATCTTCATAAAGAAAAATCCTTTACAAAATATCATTTACAAAACATCCTTTGAAAATCACTTTAAATAAACCATTTTATTTAGGAATACCCCTTTTTATAATAAACAAATTATTATTTATAAATACCTTTATAAAATAATTATATAACTTGAAAATCGTTTATAAACTATAAACCCCAAAATTTATTAAAGAATTGAAGTTAATTCAAAATCATACTTCATAAATTCAAAAGGAGGCTTAGTAAAGCCAATGGTACAAATTTAAGTTACCATTTAATTTCAATTTCACTTTCAAGTTGTTCAACAATTTATTTACATAAGTCAATGTATATGTAAATAAACTTCATATCCAAACTTGAAAATAACATGTCAATGCAAACTAACCGGCATATACATGTCTAGTTAACATAATAGCAGGATGGTGATTTGTCTTGCTGAATAAATGTCCAAATAATTCACTACTTATAACAAAAAGGGAATTTATTCTACTAAACATATGTCCGTACAATAAATAATTACATTATAGCAGATTGAGAATTTATTCTACTATTAGATGTCCAAACAATCAACTTGTAGTAGAACGAAGATTTATTCTGGTAACACATGCCCACACAATCAAACCATTTACGTAACCCATTAATAATTGTTTGTCTACCTAATGGTATCGACATTTGAATCCTTTGTGTTCAAAATCATCCTTCGAAAAGAAGTACCTTTAAAACAATTTGATTCTCGAAAACAAAGGAGTCAAAACTTAAAACTCCCTTTTAAAATGATTAATTACAAGTTAAACTCTTTATAAAATCATAATTAATCATTATTAAATTTGAACTTAATTTAATTATAAATTAATAAATAACTAAACCTTTAGTAAATAATTTATTTAAAAATTAAACCCTTAATTAATCCTTTATTAATTATTAAATAATGATTTAAAACTTTATTAATAATTAATTATTAATTAATCTCAATTAATTAATTAAATAATCTTTTAATTAAAACTTAAATGATAAATTAAACCGTCAATAAATAATATTTCTAAATTAAAACTTTAATTAATTTATAATTAAAAATAATTAAACACTTGATTAATAATCAATTAATAATTAACCCTATATTCAAATAACAATTAATTAAAAATTAATTATATACTTAACTAATAATTAAATAAAATTTATCTAGCTTAATTAATATTTAATTTAAAATTATTATTACTTTAAAATATAATTAATTAAGAATTAATCTCCACTTAATTATAATTATTAAACCTTGCTTAATATTTAATTAATCATTAATTATTTAAAAAAATTAACTAATTAAAAATTAATTATTAAATTCTTAATTAACATTTTAATACATCATTATTGGGTTTATAAAACATTTACAAAACTTTCAAATGAGAAAAAAACTCCAATGTTCAAAAATTGGATTTTTATCAACTACATCTATAGCAACTATCACTATGGATGCCATTTCTTGGAATTATTTCCTTCCTTCCTTCTTTGATAACCTATCACTTGAATGCTTTCTAACTTTTTTGAAACATGAAGTATGTGTTTTGAAACTAAATAAAGTTTCTAATTTTAACAAAACGGTTTTTGATTTTTAAAACCAAAGCTCGTATTTTCACACAAGGATTCTTCGTCGATAAACCAATCAAAGTGCTAACTTTTCTTAGCAACTAATACATTATCATGTCATAATAATGTACACATGAAATAAACCAAAACATAAGCAAGATCACAAAATATAACCAAAGTTTACAACTTTCCAAACAACACCATTTTTAACTTCAATCTCAAGTCTAACTTTTCAACTCATAACAACCTATAAGCTTATTCTACCACAACATATCTAACCAATTCAGGTCACAAATAACACATAATTCGTATAACACATAGAAGCTAAAACTTGAAATTTTAAAGAGCTAAAAGTTTACTCACCAAATATTTTAGAAACGTTTTAGAACTTGAGCTTTAAAATCTGAACTTCACTTTAAACACGTACGAGCACCCATAGGCGTGTCATAGCCGCTTTGGGCTTGACCATAACATGTTATAATCAGCCATGATGCTTACAAAGCACGGCCTTTGACGTTGAGGGGTATGTGTGGTGTTATTTTGAAGAGGATGTAACGACCCGTAAATTTCAATGGTTTTATTTATTTAATTAATTGAATTTGTGTGAAATTTTAAACAATCAAATTTTGAAATATAAATTTGATATTTGGAATGCGTCTAATTAAACATAGCAACTGGTAAATTTTCGTCCGAAAATATGAAAATTTATTTCGCACGTAAATTTACTTAAATTTAATCAGTTGAAATTGATGATAATAAAATGTTTTCCAAACCTAAATATTTTTACATAGAAAATTTGTAAACCATCTTCTGAGTGAGACGTCATCTTTCGTTTCGTCAAATTTGGACTTCAGTTGCTCCGTTTATCTTAATTCTGTTAGAATAGCAGCATTTCTGGTACCGGTTATCGACTTTTGATCGAATGACCGTACCACTGATATCTGTATACCGTTTTGATCGTCTCGACGTGCTGATCTCAGGGGTATAATCATTTCTAATTTTCGAGCTCTGATGTGTCGTGAAATCAGTAAAACGATTTGGCATATTGGATCCGTATTTGAGTCAATTGTTTCGTTGTCCTTTCAATTTCTCAACCGTGTAAACCAGAAGACATTTGTTATTGAATTTATGATTGGCCTTTTCTATTCCAAAAAACTGGTTGTTATTTATATAATACAAGTTGGCCACGTTTCTTTCTTTTGAGCGTATCTTCCTCCATTTTCCTTTTCCTTCGGCTACCTCTTCATTTTCTTCTCCAGTAATTATCTATCCCCTCCTCACCGAACGCAATCATCTTCTCCATCAATCATGACCTTTCCTTTCGCATTGGTTATTATATCTACGTCGAGTCTTTTCATTTGCTTTTGAAGAAAAAAAATTTCTTATATTATATATAAAGTTATATAAAAATATTTCCTGTAGACATCCCTTCTTCTTGCCTGCTCATCCCTTCGTGACCGAACCTCATCTCCTTCCACCCTTGCCCGCATGCTTGGCCACCAAAGCAACCCCACCACATCCGCCTTAATCCAGTCGCCGACCCCACAACTATCGCCTCACGTCCCTTCACATCCACCACCGACCCAAGAACAACCACCCGTAACTCAGTCTTGTCGTCGAAGTTTTCCTTCGCCTACCCTCCACCAGTCTCCGCCCTAACCTTCTCCCTTCCCCTCCACACGTACAGCCGCTTCCACCATGAGCCGCCTCTACCAATTGCCGAAGCAATGCCCACCTCCTCCTCCTGAACTTCCCCGTGCCCCTAGCACGCGTCAGCACCACCCACTCATCAACCTCCTCTGCCATGAAGCCTTCCTCTAGCCCTCTTTTCTCTCCTACATCTTTTATTACATAGGTATGTATATATTTATATTATACAGTATATACTCATTGAGTAATATGTTTATATAAGTTATTATATATATAGTTTGCATATACTACATAAGTTTATATCATTTCTTATTCATCTATGTATAAGCCTATACACATAATCTGTGAGTTATTTATATGTGTAATATAAATTTTGCTTAGAGTATTTGTATTAATGGGTTATAGAACATGTCTGTTAGGGTATATGAGCTTTATATCAGCAACTTATATATGTTTATAAGTATGAAAATTTTAGGCTGTTTTGATTCTTTTGTTTTATTTTTAATTTCAGTTATATATAATGTGTTTAGATTTTATATACATATAGTATACGTTAATGATACAGTAAAGTATGTAGCTCTAATATCAATGTGTACTTGTATTTTTGAACATAAAGTTTTCTCTTCTTTGTTTTGCATATATGTATGTTCGTACTACATATATTTATTAAAAATATGGGTCTGCATATATGGGTTTGTGAATATCAAGTCTACATGTACCTATTTGTTATACATATCAAGTCTGGAAAATTTGCATTCATATGTTGTGTAGTATTATACAATAGATTATATTCGTACAGTAAATAATATATATGTTTTAAAAACATATATGTGTTTAGTTTTTAATAACGTGATATGTTTGATAGGTTTTGATAACTATAATATATAATAACGTGATGTGTTTAAGTGTTTTATGCAAGTTATATTAATTATATAATGTGGTACAGTGTATATATATATGTTAGTCACATATTTAAATATATTAGTATATATAAGGTCAAGTCTGCATATTTGTTTATACATATTTAGTTATTTGCGTATACACTTTTGTCTGCATATATTATGTGGTGTCTGCATTTGTATATTGGTTTTAAGTATGGTTTTATAAAGAGAATATACATGAATTTTAAATGGTTTTGAACTAAAGTGATTTTTTATTATAATTATGTATTTTATTTTAACTATAAATATTTTATTTTAATTTTGTCTTAGATTAAAATATTGATTTTAATAAAATAACAAATATTTTCTGTATATATCAAACTGATTCTGACTTAGTTCATCAATTCTTGATTATCAGTCTTGTTCGTCCAATTCGTGCCAATCTTGCTTTGGAATTCGTGCTTGGATTCGTAACTCAGTTCATTGTCTATTTTCTCTAGCCTCGAAAGGTGAGCAATCACTCACGATTAATATTCTTATATTTATTAAAATTTATTTCAATTGAAATATCAATTGAAATATGCTGCTGTTAGCTATTTACATTGTTATATATATGTCATTATCTGTATCTGTTCACCTATGACATCCGACACCATTATCTGTTATTTATACTGATGATATATGCCTGTTACTGTGTTATTTTATTATCATATCTGTTATCACTCTGCAAGTTCCCTGTTAGTATAGAATCACTATGGGTTGAAATGATACATACCCGAACGATCTGTAGAATAGGAGGAAATCATTATGGGTTGAAATGATAAACCCAAGCGATTTCCAATTGAATTGAATTTGGGATTTCGGGTTGAAAAGATATATACCCGAATATGTTTTAAATTGCGGATTGAAATGATAAATATCCGTATCACTTGACCATAGGATAGAAAATTATATACATGCACCGTTGGTCTATATATATAAACGTTTTGAAATGATTTCTATGGTTTTGAAAAGAAATATATGGTTTTGATAAATATTGATTTTAAAGATTTATTAAAGTTGATTTAATAAAGTTGATAAATAATGTGTTTAAGTATTTAATATCGATATTTTAAATATAGAATTTGTAATGATTTGAAATTGATTGAAATTGTATTTATTTAAGAATTATACTTAAATAAGTCTGATTTGAAATGTATTGAATTGGAAATTTAAAGAAGTGATTTACAACTTGAAATTAGAAAGGGTGACTTAAATGGATATTTCAAACGTATAAATATTTAAATGAGATCTTTTGTTTATTTAAATTGTAAATTGAAATTGTATTTAGATGTTATGGAAATGATTAAGTTAATATTTCAAACTAAATAATTGTAAAGTGAATTTGATATGTATATAAATTTATCGAATTTAGTTTTGAAATGATGAATATTTAAAAGCTTTGAAATATATTCAAATTGAAATGGCTTATTTTATGGTTTAGATACGTATTTGAAATTGATAATTTGAAATGGTTTATTTAGAAGCTAAATCGAGTTGAAACGAATGATTTGAGATTTGATTAAATTAAAATTTTGGAATTCGAGTTAATTTGAATCGATTTGTGAAATTTAAGGAACTAATTTATTTTATAACGAAAATTTAATGTCTAGACTGTTTAAAAAGGAAAGTGTTATGATTTCGAAAGCATTATAACTTTGGAAAGTAATACGATTTTGAAAATGGATATATTTGAAATGAAATGATATCATATTAAATTGGGTTTTGAAATGATAATGATATTTTGGTTTTGAAGCATAAACTATTTTGAAATGACCACGGTGTTATAATAACGATTGGTTGGCAAAGAGACCGGGATCGGATATGGACATACTCTCTATCGATACCGAAAACCACTTTGACAACCGTGTACGCGGTGGAGATTCCAGAATGAAGCAGGATGGTGGCGGCGTTCTTAAGGTATGTTACGTGGACCCTACTCCCGTGAGTTGGCATAAGGTGGCTAAAACAGGAGCGATCTCGGACCAGTGAGGTAGCACCTCTTCTCGGACGCATTTCTTCGATTTATACTCTTGTGATTTGACTAGATGGCCATCCTCCGATTTGGGAATGTTGTTCGAGGTGGAACGGTAGTGGCTGCTATGCGTATCCATCAGTCCGTGTGCGTAATTGGTATATCTACCCTGGCATTGCCTAGTTGTGCCGTGTCACCTACCATACCGAGCTTTACTACGATTATGATTTTAAGATCCGACCGCGTTAAGGTTCTCCATCCCCTTAACGCTATTTTCCGATATGATTATACTTTACTTATTTAGACACTACTGTATATAGCGTATATTACTACATAGTAAATAGTTTAATGGACCCTTAGAGGATGGTTATCCCAAACATACTTTAAGTTACTTGTATTTCAGTTGATATTTCACTTGAGTTGGATTTATTAATATAATAATGTTAATCCTGACTCGAGTGTTTTGTGTTTTGCTTTACGCTCGGGTCAGACTGAGTGATACAGCATTTGGAGACTCACCTTTGGAGTTGGAGCTTCGCTTGGAGATCCAGCTATCTATCGATCCTGCTTTCAGTTATTCCGTCGATCCAGTGATGTATTCAGATCTGGTATTTGATTATTGTATTGAGACATCCATTGTATTCGAGACCTCTGTTGTATCTTGTTTAACTCTGTTAAATATATATATAGTAGCTTCATGAACTACTATCCTTTGTTTCCGCTGCATTATTGTTATATTACTCTGTGTCTGTGATCTGTAATTATTTTATTTACTGTATATGCTGAGTTTTGCCAAATTTTATTTACAACGCGGTATTTTGAGCAATTCAACTCCGGCATGAGTGTCTACCTATACACTTATAATGGATGCGAATGGTCCAAAATACTGGGTCGTTACATGGTGATACAGCATTTGGAGACTCACCTTTGGAGTTGGAGCTTCGCTTGGAGATCCAGCTATCTATCGATCCTGCTTTCAGTTATTCCGTCGATCCAGTGATGTATTCAGATCTGGTATTTGATTATTGTATTGAGACATCCATTGTATTCGAGACCTCTGTTGTATCTTGTTTAACTCTATTAAATATATATATAGTAGCTTCATGAACTACTATCCTTTGTTTCCGCTGCATTATTGTTATATTACTCTGTGTTTGTGATCTGTAATTATTTTATTTACTGTATATGCTGAGTTTTGCCAAATTTTATTTACAACGCGGTATTTTGAGCAATTCAACTCCGGCATGAGTGTCTACCTATACACTTATAATGGATGCGAATGGTCCAAAATACTGGGTCGTTACATGTGGTATCAGAGCTCTGGTTTTAGGCAAAACTTAGCATATGTAGTAAATTCAATTACAAAATCACTTTCGTTCGAGCTTGAATTCCTTCTTCTTTGACTCGGTTCCTTTGAATTTTGGAACGTTCACTTCGGTTCCAAAGTCCATTCGTGTCTCCCCTATTCGTGTCTTTTGATTCTGGAGTATCCCATAACTCCACTTCGAATGATCTCTATAATAAATCGGCGGTCTCGCCAATCTTCGAATAATTTGTACTGGGGTGAAACTCCTTTACAATCGGTATTGATTCACCGGAGATTTCTGTATCCTCGGTTTACGATGCTGCTGTCTTAAGCTATACCCGAATTTTACCTCTGGTAATCGAATGTCGATTCGCTTCAGAATTCTACATCGATCTTATCTATGAAGTCACGGTTGACCCGGTTAAGGTTGTCCGTGATTTATACAACTTTATCCACCTTCCTGTTTGAAATGCAACCATCTAACCTTCATTTCAAGCCTATCTATTTTAGATTAGAATTCTCTCTGATTTGAGTCCCTCTATATTTGGATCTCTATCCTTGTGTTGGAATCCAATTCTATAATCATCGTGTGAGGGAGTGTATTTGTAATTAATATAAAAATAGTTTATGTTTATAGTGTGTTGTTTGAGTTGTTGATGTTGGTTTGGATTTTCGATCGATTCGTCTGATCAACGCTATCGATAGGATTTCCAAAACACTTGAACAGAGCAAACTGACACAATATAATTTTTAAATTTGATAAATGAAATAAATTTGTATGATTATATTATAAATATATAAGAAAATTTTCTAGAATTGAAAGTTAAATAATTTGGTTGTTGAAATGATAACATTTGATTATCATTTTATTGTTTTGTAAGTCATTGACTATTGCAAAATGATAACTGTTTTGAATTTATTTGGAATTGAAATGAATTTAAATTGAGAATTTAAGAATTAAATTTCTGGTGATTTCAAACTTTGTTTTAAAGTCTTAAAATGTATATTATTTAAAGTATTTTCGAATAAAATGGTTTTCAAAGATTTTAAAATGTTGAAATCCGTGCTCTTCTCTTTGTCGCTGGAAAATAATTTCGGTGATGGCGGCCGCATCATCGACATTCATTTTCGAGTTTCGAAGAGAAGAAACCATTCTGTAGCTTTGCTACGGTTTTGTTTTGAAAAAAAAAAACATATTCGATTTGAATTTCTTCAATATAATTTGATTTATATATATATATATAGGTATCTTATTTTAAAATTTAATTTGATTGATATAGATATATTATATATATCTCTAAAATTGTTTGAAGTAAATCGGAGATTTAAATTCTTAAATTTTTGATTAAAGATGATTTCAATTATAAACTAAAGTCAAAATTCTTGGATAAATAGTTAACTGGGAATAACTGAATTTTAAAATCTTATTTGTATAATAATCAATTACATCTTAACATAACTTACCTAAAAATTTCAGAAGTGGAAAATGTAATTGGATAATATACAATATAAAGAAATTTATAAGTAAAATTTGAGTGGTTATAATAAACGTTATACACTTAAAATTTAGTTATAAATATCAATTGAAATAAATAGAATTATAAGTTAAGTAGATAATAAGATGAGACAAATAAATTTGTTTTGAAGAAACTAATAAATTGAAATTTGATTAACTTATGGAAATACCTTGAATTTAAAAGCAATTATTGAATATAAATTAATTTAAATCAAAATTTATATGGTTTAAATATATGTAATAAGATATATATTAAGTGAAATAAACTTAATAATGATTTGGAATAAAAGAATTAAATTTGTTGAATAAAATATGAGTATAATAAATGATTATACAAATTGATAGTTTAGAAATTGTTAATTTAGAATGACTAGATAATAAGATAATGAATTTAGAAATAGATGAATTGGTTTAACTTAAGTGAACTCAGTGGATTAAATCAAAATTGCTAAATATTAATTAGTTTAATTTGAAATTATATGGTTTAAATTAATAGTCTTATCTTGTCTTTTAATCTATTTTTCTGTTGGTTGCTTCTACTCTCCTACCTCCTTTTTTTTCGGGGACGAAAAGTTTTGAGTGGGGGAGAGTGTAACGACCCGTAAATTTCAATGGCTTTATTTATTTAATTAATTGAATTTGTGTGAAATTTTAAACAATCAAATTTTGAAATATAAATTTGATATTTGGAATGCGTCTAATTAAACATAGCAACTGGTAAATTTTCGTCCGAAAATATGAAAATTTATTTCGCACGTAAATTTACTTCAATTTAATCAGTTGAAATTGATGATAATAAAATGTTTTCCAAACCTAAATATTTTTACATAGAAAATTTGTAAACCATCTTCTGAGTGAGACGTCATCTTTCGTTTCGTCAAATTTGGACTTCAGTTGCTCCGTTTATCTTAATTCTGTTAGAATAGCAGCATTTCTGGTACCGGTTATCGACTTTTGATCGAATGACCGTACCACTGATATCTGTATACCGTTTTGATCGTCTCGACGTGCTGATCTCAGCGGTATATTCATTTCTAATTTTCGAGCTCTGATGTGCCGTGAAATCAGTAAAACGATTTGGCATATTGGATCCGTATTTGAGTCAATTGTTTCGTTGTCCTTTCAATTTCTCAACCGTGTAAACCAGAAGACATTTGTTATTGAATTTATGATTGGCCTTTTCTATTCCAAAAAACTGGTTGTTATTTATATAATACAAGTTGGCCACGTTTCTTTCTTTTGAGCGTATCTTCCTCCATTTTCCTTTTCCTTCGGCTACCTCTTCATTTTCTTCTCCAGTAATTATCTATCCCCTCCTCACCGAACGCAATCATCTTCTCCATCAATCATGACCTTTCCTTTCGCATTGGTTATTATATCTACGTCGAGTCTTTTCATTTGCTTTTGAAGAAAAAAAATTTCTTATATTATATATAAAGTTATATAAAAATATTTCCTGTAGACATCCCTTCTTCTTGCCTGCTCATCCCTTCGTGACCGAACCTCATCTCCTTCCACCCTTGCCCGCATGCTTGGCCACCAAAGCAACCCCACCACATCCGCCTTAATCCAGTCGCCGACCCCACAACTATCGCCTCACGTCCCTTCACATCCACCACCGACCCAAGAACAACCACCCGTAACTCAGTCTTGTCGTCGAAGTTTTCCTTCGCCTACCCTCCACCAGTCTCCGCCCTAACCTTCTCCCTTCCCCTCCACACGTACAGCCGCTTCCACCATGAGCCGCCTCTACCAATTGCCGAAGCAGTGCCCACCTCCTCCTCCTGAACTTCCCCGTGCCCCTAGCACGCGTCAGCACCACCCACTCATCAACCTCCTCTGCCATGAAGCCTTCCTCCAGCCCTCTTTTCTCTCCTACCTCTTTTATTACATAGGTATGTATATATTTATATTATACAGTATATACTCATTGAGTAATATGTTTATATAAGTTATTATATATATAGTTTGCATATACTACATAAGTTTATATCATTTCTTATTCATCTATGTATAAGCCTATACACATAATCTGTGAGTTATTTATATGTGTAATATAAATTTTGCTTAGAGTATTTATATTAATGGGTTATAGAACATGTCTGTTAGGGTATATGAGCTTTATATCAGCAACTTATATATGTTTATAAGTATGAAAATTTTAGGCTGTTTTGATTCTTTTGTTTTATTTTTAATTTCAGTTATATATAATGTGTTTAGATTTTATATACATATAGTATACGTTAATGATACAGTAAAGTATGTAGCTCTAATATCAATGTGTACTTGTATTTTTGAACATAAAGTTTTCTCTTCTTTGTTTTGCATATATGTATGTTTGTACTACATATATTTATTAAAAATATGGGTCTGCATATATGGGTTTGTGAATATCAAGTCTACATGTACCTATTTGTTATACATATCAAGTCTGGAAAATTTGCATTCATATGTTGTGTAGTATTATACAATAGATTATATTCGTACAGTAAAGAATATATATGTTTTAAAAACATATATGTGTTTAGTTTTTAATAACGTGATATGTTTGATAGGTTTTGATAACTATAATATATAATAACGTGATGTGTTTAAGTGTTTTATGCAAGTTATATTAATTATATAATGTGGTACAGTGTATATATATATGTTAGTCACATATTTAAATATATTAGTATATATAAGGTCAAGTCTGCATATTTGTTTATACATATTTAGTTATTTGCGTATACACTTTTGTCTGCATATATTATGTGGTGTCTGCATTTGTATATTGGTTTTAAGTATGGTTTTATAAAGAGAATATACATGAATTTTAAATGGTTTTGAACTAAAGTGATTTTTTATTATAATTATGTATTTTATTTTAACTATAAATATTTTATTTTAATTTTGTCTTAGATTAAAATATTGATTTTAATAAAATAACAAACATTTTCTGTATATATCAAACTGATTCTGACTTAGTTCATCAATTCTTGATTATCAGTCTTGTTCGTCCAATTCGTGCCAATCTTGCTTTGGAATTCGTGCTTGGATTCGTAACTCAGTTCATTGTCTATTTTCTCTAGCCTCGAAAGGTGAGCAATCACTCACGATTAATATTCTTATATTTATTAAAATTTATTTCAATTGAAATATCAATTGAAATATGCTGTTGTTAGCTATTTACATTGTTATATATATGTCATTATCTGTATCTGTTCACCTATGACATCCGACACCATTATCTGTTATTTATACTGATGATATATGCCTATTACTGTGTTATTTTATCATCATATCTGTTATCACTCCGCAAGTTCCCTGTTAGTATAGAATCACTATGGGTTGAAATGATACATACCCGAACGATCTGTAGAATAGGAGGAAATCATTATGGGTTGAAATGATAAACCCAAGCGATTTCCAATTGAATTGAATTTGGGATTTCGGGTTGAAAAGATATATACCCGAATATGTTTTAAATTGCGGATTGAAATGATAAATATCCGTATCACTTGACCATAGGATAGAAAATTATATACATGCACCGTTGGTCTATATATATAAACGTTTTGAAATGATTTCTATGGTTTTGAAAAGAAATATATGGTTTTGATAAATATTGATTTTAAAGATTTATTAAAGTTGATTTAATAAAGTTGATAAATAATGTGTTTAAGTATTTAATATCTATATTTTAAATATAGAATTTGTAATGATTTGAAATTGATTGAAATTGTATTTATTTAAGAATTATACTTAAATAAGTCTGATTTGAAATGTATTGAATTGGAAATTTAAAGAAGTGATTTACAACTTGAAATTAGAAAGGGTGACTTAAATGGATATTTCAAACGTATAAATATTTAAATGAGATCTTTTGTTTATTTAAATTGTAAATTGAAATTGTATTTAGATGTTATGGAAATGATTAAGTTAATATTTCAAACTAAATAATTGTAAAGTGAATTTGATATGTATATAAATTTATCGAATTTAGTTTTGAAATGATGAATATTTAAAAGCTTTGAAATATATTCAAATTGAAATGGCTTATTTTATGGTTTAGATACGTATTTGAAATTGATAATTTGAAATGGTTTATTTAGAAGCTAAATCGAGTTGAAACGAATGATTTGAGATTTGATTAAATTAAAATTTTGGAATTCGAGTTAATTTGAATCGATTTGTGAAATTTAAGGAACTAATTTATTTTATAACGAAAATTTAATGTCTAGACTGTTTAAAAAGGAAAGTGTTATGATTTCGAAAGCATTATAACTTTGGAAAGTAATACGATTTTGAAAATGGATATATTTGAAATGAAATGATATCATATTAAATTGGGTTTTGAAATGATAATGATATTTTGGTTTTGAAGTATAAACTATTTTGAAATGACCACGGTGTTATAATAACGATTGGTTGGCAAAGAGACCGGGATCGGATATGGACATACTCTCTATCGATACCGAAAACCACTTTGACAACCGTGTACGCAGTGGAGATTCCAGAATGAAGCAGGATGGTGGCGGCGTTCTTAAGGTATGTTACGTGGACCCAACTCCCGTGAGTTGGCATAAGGTGGCTAAAACAGGAGCGATCTCGGACCAGTGAGGTAGCACCTCTTCTCGGACGCATTTCTTCGATTTATACTCTTACTTGTGATTTGACTAGATGGCCATCCTTCGATTTGGGAATGTTGTTCGAGGTGGAACGGTAGTGGCTGCTATGCGTATCCATCAGTCCGTGTGCGTAATTGGTATATCTACCCTGGCATTGCCTAGTTGTGTCGTGTCACCTACCATACCGAGCTTTACTACGATTATGATTTTAAGATCCGACCGCGTTAAGGTTCTCCATCCCCTTAACGCTATTTTCCGATATGATTATACTTTACTTATTTAGACACTACTGTATATAGCGTATATTACTACATAGTAAATAGTTTAACGGACCCTTAGAGGATGGTTATCCCAAACATCCTTTAAGTTACTTGTATTTCAGTTGATATTTCACTTGAGTTGGATTTATTAATATAAGAATGTTAATCCTGACTCGAGTGTTTTGTGTTTTGCTTTACGCTCGGGTCAGACTGAGTGATACAGCATTTGGAGACTCACCTTTGGAGTTGGAGCTTCGCTTGGAGATCCAGCTATCTATCGATCCTGCTTTCAGTTATTCCGTCGATCCAGTGATGTATTCAGATCTGGTATTTGATTATTGTATTGAGACATCCATTGTATTCGAGACCTCTGTTGTATCTTGTTTAACTCTGTTAAATATATATATAGTAGCTTCATGAACTACTATCCTTTGTTTCCGCTGCATTATTGTTATATTACTCTGTGTCTGTGATATGTAATTATTTTATTTACTGTATATGCTGAGTTTTGCCAAATTTTATTTACAACGCGGTATTTTGAGCAATTCAACTCCGGCATGAGTGTCTACCTATACACTTATAATGGATGCGAATGGTCCAAAATACTGGGTCGTTACAGAGGAGGAGGTAGAAATGGAAAATGAGGAGTTTAAAGCTGTTTTGAAAACTTTTTATGCGAAATAAACTTTTGAATCTAACTTTTAGAATTTAAAGAGAAGCCATGGAAGATGATTTCAAGCTTAGAAAATTTCCAAAGTGAACAAAGAATGAGAAAAATGAAAAGGAAATTAGGAAAATCAGTTTTTATATTATGTGAATATGCAAATTTACCAAAATGACCTTGTACTCTGCCCTCCTCTCTCCTTATGCCACCTCACCTAAATTTGCCTCCCTCTTAGCCATCCTACCATCAAGTCAATGCAAACATCCATTAATGTCATGTGCACTTATGTTGGAAAAAGAATCTTTATATTTTATATATTTTAACTTTTTAAAATAAAAATCTTATCTTATTTCTTTATATAAATACTTAAGTGTACATGGAGATTCATATGCATTCAGACTTGTCAATATAATTTGTAAATCTGTGTATTTGTGTATACCAAGGTGTCACAACATTTTTGACAACTTTTAGCTGACAAAACATCGAAAATTCGAAAAACGAATTTCCGACACATTTTCGATTTTTCTTCAAACTAAATATTTTTGTAAACCAAATTTGAAAACTAATTCACCATCATTACTTATTATTTAAAAGAGATTTTGTTTTCATTATAAAAACTATATATTGAATAATTAAAATTAATTAAATATTCGTAGATCAAAGTAGTGAAATTCTGGGTTGTTATACTTCTCTTCTAATATTTTCTAGAGTGGAGCTCTACTATTCTCTTTTCTCTACAAATTAAAAATTTGTAAAAGTAAAATATTATATCATATATGTGTATGTAAGTGGAGAAAGGCAGAAAATAAGAGAATAGTAGAAGCAATTTAGAATGACGATTAAAAAAGTAAAATTGAATCTAAAACTCTAATCTAAAGCTAATTCAATCTTTTTCTCAGATTTGTAATTTTAATAAATGAATACCCTTTTATTATTTTGGATTTGAAGTAAGAGGGAGTTAAATAAAAAGGGAATGGATCTAGACCTAGAGAATTGCAAAGCTAAAGCAATGTGAGTGGGAAAATTACATGTTTTGTAATAAGATTAGATTTATATCCTTGTGATCTAATTCATTGATGCTTAATTATAATCGATTTGGATATTTAATTGTAGGTGCATAATGTTTAATATAAATTTCAGTTTGGATATTTATTGTTTACGCATAATGAATTAGTGTAAAAAATGAATTGAATTATGAATTGTATAAGAGTAATGATTATGGAATAGATCTAATGAAAGTTATTATGGTATTGGTTGAATGAAATTGGTAAACTTGCCCACATATTTTGTACTAGTAACCTGTTATGAATTTGTTGATAATAAATTGGTATTTGAAAAAAGGATAAAAATGTGGAATAAAATAATTATTTTAAGATTTTAGGGATTTAAGTGAAATTTTAGTTCGTTGGAATTTAGGATGTTGCAAGTAGATTTCTATGTATTATCGAGTTTAAAATAAATAAAAGTGCAATGTTTGAAATGACAAAGAATAAACATTAAAAGAAAGAGACGTACAAAATAGGGATATTCACCATATTTCCTAATGTCTATTTCAAATAATAAAAAGATAGTTCCTTGTAATTAAAAACATCACACAAATCTCTCTTTTTGAATATGGTTTGGAAATTTTCGATGTTAACATTTTATGATAGAAACTAGTTCTGGCGCATTAAAATGCAGTAAACCCCAAGTGTTAAATAGGAAGATATGGACGTGATAAGAATATCCTATAAAGATAAAACGTGAAATACCAATAAAAGTGGAAAGTAAACAAAAAGGAAATCCTAAGGATAGGAAAATAGAAATAAAAAGATAAAATGAAAATAGAGACAGAAAATGAGAAAACAGATAAAAAGAATGGGAAATGATATTATGAATTTGATAATAAGGAAGATGTAAATGAACTTTAAATAAAGGAAAAGGATAAATGCATTATGAAATAAAGACCTAGGGTCAACAGTAAATTATAGAGGCAAGGTAAATAAGTAAGTGTGAATGAATATATGCATGTATATGTGTGTGTGTATATATGTATATGTATATATGAGATATATATACGTAGCCTCATATACGTGTTTATGACGGGTGTGAACTATTATAGTCGAAGTATAGTTAAATGAATTATTTGACATTTGGTCGTTAGAGTAGGTTGGAATGCAAGATCAGTAGTGTTACATAATAAAAGTCTGCACACCACAAGGGGTTACCAACATCTGTGTAAAAATATACCAATGTAAGACGTGTCCAACCATAGGACTTGTGGAGTATATACGTTTGCGTATAGATAGAGGAATACCCCAATAGATTGAGTCGTCTACTTCAAATATAGTTTTTAAGTGGGTATTGCCTTGATTGCATTAGGCAATCTAAATGGGACGATGAGCGTGATTGAGCACTATGCAGCATGGTTGGTACATATGGTATCACTAAATACGGTATAATATTACGAACAGCCGTTAGGGGTACGGATGCATATGGTGATACATCATCAATCCTTAGCGATCAACAGGAAAGACAAGATTACAGCTAACTGGTCTTCGCCTCCTACCGAGGTAGACCAAGTTGGATTATTGATGTGCACGTAAATGTGCATATATTTACATCCATATTTTCTCTTTTTATTTAAATAAACATAATTTTTGGGCATTTTTACATGTTAAAACCAAAATTAAATTATTTTCAAACCATCATATTTTCATCTTCATTCAAGGGCAAAATGGTCAATTTTGTGCATGTGTCAATTTAAGAATTTTTACTTGGACAATTTTTACGATTTTTATAGGATATTTTGATGCATATGGAAGTGGGATTCATGATGATATATTCATACACAAGGAAATACAAAGGAATGAAGAGGAAATAATTCAAGTTCAAGGTCATGGAGGACCCCACCCACTTGCCTAAAGCTACAATTAGAAGCTAATAACAACTAAGTGGAGGTTAAAGCTTCATGCACTTTTAATGATGGATTAATTAGTGGCTAATGGTTACTTGGTGGCCACACTTCCTAAAGGGCATTTTAGGAACCACCCTAAAAATAGAATTAGGGTTTTATGCATGTATAAATAACCCTCTTATGTACATGAATCTGTCTTCTACTCTTTCACATTAGTTAGGAAATTAAAAGAGCAAGTTGTAATGGCAATGTTTCATGAAATAAAAATGGCATCCAAGCCTCTTCTTCTTTTCTTTTTACATGCTTTTCTTTTCTTTTATGTTAATGTTTATTTCTATGCTCACTTTCTTTTAATGTTCATAGTTAGATTTACATTTATGCAAGTAGTTTAGTTTTAATTTTTATGCCATAGTTAGTAGCTACTCTCTCTTTCTTCCTTGCTTAGTTGTAATTCCATTGCTTTTTAATGTTGAAATTTACAAGTGTTGATTTGATAACACAAATGAGTAGCTAAACCCCTTCAATTTAGGGGTAATGAAGCTCTCTAACTTTATGTAATTACAACATTTTTATGATTTATGATCTCTTTGTTTATGCTTCATGAAAGTGAATTTTGATGTAAGTTTATACAAGTGGGTTTGATAGCTTATATTGCTTATGCAAATGAGCTATTCTTATTCAACATAAACACAATTTGCATCATCATTTGTCAACTAATTTCTGATTTTGAAATGAAAGTAAAAATGAAAGTAAAAATGAAAGTTGATGATCTATATTACTAGTTACAATAGTAAATAGATCATACTTAAAATAGCTTTTGCTTTGGCTCCATTTTCAATGAGAATTTCTAAGTGGTATAGTTGTTGTATTATAGTTTGATGGTTTGAGTTATGTTAATTAATAACATAAACAAACAATACTTATGATATATACAACAATTATTTCACTTAATATCAAAGCTAGAGATCATAAATTATTGTTTGTTGATTTACAAAAATATGAGAGTGGAATTATCCCTAAATTGTTCTCTAGTCTAATAGTTTTTTTAATCACATTTTAATTCTAGCTTTAGCTTCTTTTTTGTAGTTAACAACTTCATCTCACTTTGGTCTAATTTGATTGAACTGAAAAATTTTAAAATCTTAAAAATTCACTACGGATCGACCCGTACTCCCCACGTACTAACTATTGTATGCCGTGCGCTTGCGGTTATTTTAATTTGAAACTTTTCAACTATTTTCTAAACCGATAGAAAACTAGTTGTTGAACAATTATGCACTGCCATAGTTGTTTGCTAATTTTTTGTTAGGGCTAGGCTAGTTAACCCAAACAGAGTTCTTTCAACATGGTTGGGGAGGTACGTGGAGCCGAGTCCATAATAGGAAGCAAACAAGTTAGTAAATCCTCATTGCAGTACCAACGGAAGGTTCTATTTTGTATTGACCACACTTTGGCCGAGAGATTGTAGGTTCTGCTTTGTATTGCTAGTGGTTTGGCCTAGATATTGCAGGTTCTACTTTGTATTGCTACATTCTGGCCTAGAAATTGGTTTCGACGCCCGATAGTGCAGCATTACGAATATAAGCAAGATGGAGTATGACATAATATTTTGAAAGCAGATATTAAGCACTATGGGAGTCCCTCGAGTTATATTGTGATGAGATCGTGACAGGGTGAGGACAATGGATCCTAACGGGGTGCTGATTTACGGATACCAGTGGGGTATCTAGGTCCAATGGGGGACCGTTTTCTTATGTTTATATATATATATATATATATACATAGCTACGATTCTACAGAGAGTAGATGGGAATAGATCGTATGCAAACACGGAGTCAGGACAGCTAATTAAATGTAAATAGACATAACATGAGATTGAGAACAATCGGCATAAACCAATGTTATGTACAAAGTGTATAATTTCCTAGTCACCAGAGCATTATTCTAATCCCCTCCTCATTAAAACCCACAAGGTTACTTGAAGGATAGGTACTAGTGCTAGTTGTATTCGGTGCTGATAGGGACACTAGATTTTGGAAGTGTCATATCTTGGTTAGTAGTTATGCGACTTATTACATTTTATTTATTCTACTATGATGTATATTGTTAGTGCTCTGATACACTTCCAATTCTTTATTTCCCAAATACGAAACCAACGATCCGTACTTTGGTGGACTTGGGTTTTCAATTTAGGAAAAAATTCAGGCCCACTAGGACGCAGGTTATTGCACAGTCCTAAATAATTATTATCGAACATTTTTGTAAAGTTGTAGAGTTTATTACAGATCTATATTAGGTTGTAAATTAGGTTTCCCTAGTTGACTTAGAATGTGAATTTCTATGTTTTTAATTTATTGGAAGCGGGGTGTAATTTAATTTTATCAATTTCTATGTAATTTTTATAAATTATCTAACTCCACAAATGTATAAAAGTGCAACGTTTGAATTACTAAGGAATATACCAAAAAGGAAAGAGATGTATAAATTATGGATATTCTTCTCCATAGTTTGCACTGTCTAATTCAAAAAAAGAAAAGACATAATTTCTTATAATTTAAAACGTAGCAAAAGTCTCATTTTTTGATAATTTATGGAAAGTAATAACGGTAATCATGTTGGAAGGATAGGTCTGATAAATTAAAAGGTAGAAAGGAATGTTCTTGTTTAGGAATTAATAGTTAGAAATAGGAAAATATATATACGTTTAACCGCATTTAACGATTAAAAATAAAAAATATATATGTAGTGTAATTTACGATGATATTCATATTACATATTAATAACGTAATAATTATAGAACTAGGAGGTTGGAAAAGGAAGTAATAGTAATTCCAAATTTATTAAAAAATAACTACAAATTTAACGAGCATTAAATTTGTTGTTAATCGAGGGTTGAAAAAATTAAATGTATACTAATTATAGAATTTAATATGTCTTTTATGGGAAGGTTGAATAGGCATAATAAATAGATTTTGAAATGGGTAAATAAATATCATTAGAGATTATCCAATTTGGACATTAATGACTAATTATTATAGACAATGAACGTTTATTAGATATAAGAAGGAAACAAGGGAACCAAAGTGTAAGAGTTTAAAATAGGAATAATTACGTAGACAATAAGTAAGTTTTAATACTATTAAATATTGGTAGAAGACAATATAATTTTCATAGTAGTAAATTATATAGCTTTAATTACAGGTCTTGAACAAGCGTGAATTAGAGTGCCTAGCCCATCATTTGGCATTGGGAGATTGGTTTGGTTTAGTGGGATATGATGTAAGGTCGGTAGAGTTACAAAACAAAAGTTCGTCCTTCACCTAGAGACAACTAGCAGTTGTGTATACTTACTACTGATGTGAGGCATCTCCAACTATAGTACCGGTGAGGAAGGGATATGTGTCGTGGATATGTGATGGGAAAATATACTAAGGGCTCGCCTTAGATTTAAAGTATTAAATTGCCAAGTACTTTTAAGAAAATCGGGTCTGCTTCATTCCAATAAGAGTTATTAAGTAACCGAAGGGGCTTTTTTCATTGACTTACTTAGGTTAATCTAAACGAGATGTCAACTATGGAAGGTCAGTGGGCTATGTCATTATTTTGTACCAGTATTTAGTAGTAGGTCTGGCATATAGGCTATAACCACCAGCAGTCCCGAACGAGCAGTAACAAAGACTTAGGTTGTTCCCTGACGGATTTCAATTCCTACTAGTTTAGAATTTGTATGGGAGACCCACATACCTCAAAGTAGATGGTTAGATGAAATTTGTTTATCGAAGGTCTAAGATGAATCTTTGAGATACGTTAGTAGTATGGCTGTGACGATCGCCTTACAGCTCTAGTGCCCAATATACCTAAGTGATGTGTTGTGGAGATACATGGCGATGCAGGGTGGTAGCCATGAATACAAAAGGGGGAAAATTCAAAACATAGATACTGTAGAAAATGTCATAGTGCACAGATAAATATAATATAACAACATAGATGTACAACAGGTGAGACGGTAATATAATCAAATCAACCATAAATAAAAACACCAGAGTGCACCGGTACGCAGACTATACAAAAACCAAAATAAAGAGTTTATACATCCTAAACTCTCCATGAATACTCTATAACTGTCTCTAATAAAAGAAGTTCCATATAGCTCTACAATACTGCACAGTAGACTATAAGCTATAGTAAGCTCTAAATATAGACATATGAAAGCGGCTTCATATGCTATCTAGACCTGCTATCCCTAATTTACTCATTTAAGAGTACCCGAGATAATGAGAAGCAAAGCATAAAACCTCAGGCTAGACAATAGTCTAGTAACAGCAATATATCATCTCAAAATACTATAAAACTCATATATAATAAATAAGGTATAGGGTATGAACAACCATACCTGACCAGTCCCAACATCCAAAGAGTTACCACATAAACATAGTATATGTTTACTATCATAAGAGGAAAATATAGGGTATAGAGGTATCTCACATCATAACAAGTACATAGTAAACATAGCATCCATCACATAGCCTCACATCTCTTAATCAAGTGATATAGATGTACGATAACTCTTTTAGATGCTCAACTCATTGCCCACATAGATGGCAAGGGACTGGACACACGCAGACGTCCAAAATATGGGTACATGTAGGCTACCCTATCCCAACAATGAGCATTACAAGCACATAGTTATCCATTTATCCCTTAGCACATGTACTAATAGTAGAAATATAACATATATGCTCAACTCTTTCCCATGTAGATGGCTAAGGATTGGACATACGCAGGCGTCCAAATAGACGGGCACACGTAGGATACCATATCCTACTCACGAGCATCACTATCTCATGTTCTACTCTACGAGCTGTCATGCAAAACCTATCCTTTCAATCCACCTCCGGATGCCATAGTCACTCATCGCATTGAGTCGTCGATGTCATCGTACTTCGTTGATTGCCATCCAAAGTCATCTAGAGCCATCTCGGGGTCATCCACCTTTACCCCAAGCCAACTCCCTAGACTACCAAGTAACTCCGAGTCCTACTCCGAAGTCCATAGCTAACTTCATGCTCCACTGTCGTTGGTCCATCCAACAACCAAACCAAGCAGGACATAACTTCCGAGCCAAGCGCCAACAACCAACGTGGAACCATGCTCCGTTCTAAACCGCCCACCGTATTCCACCACTCGGCCATCGACCTCATTCCAATGCGTAACACCCCTAATTTTTATTTAACATTATTCAAGACATTTAATTAGATAAATTAAATAGAATAATGCATATAATTAGGGAGAATGAGATTTGGTTAATTAGTGTGGTCGTGCCAAACTTAATGAACTAAGTAAGATTGTTTAAAAATTAATACGCATAGAAGAATACATGGGACATGCAAAATAGGCATAGATAAACCCTTCATTCATTAAACCCTCACCTCCTACATCATTCTCATATTCACAACAAAAACAACCACAAGGAAAGCTCAATCAAGGCCGGCCATAGGAAGCAATAAGGAGATCGAAATCTAGGATACAAGGGAAAGCGGCTTAGGATTATGAGCTACACAAATCTCAACGCCAACCATTAATCTATGGTGAATTATAACACTTATCATCTCTTAAATCTTTATTTGGATTCGGTTATGGGTAATACCTGAATCTTATGTGTTTGATTGGTCAAATTATGATTTAATAATTATTGTTTGGATAGAATAATGGTTAATGTGAATTTTTTAGAATTTTTTAGAAATGGTTTAATTCAGTTTTGGGGTTAAATCCAATGTTTTTATCCTCCAAATGATTGGAAATTTTGATATGTTAAGGAAAACATTATTTTGGAGATGAGTTTTTAATTTCATAATTTTTTGAATGATTAGAATATTTTATGAATTTCATATGGAGGAAATGGCTTAAATACGGGTTTTAAGCATTTAAAATAGTTAAATGTGGTTTAGGGCTCTGAAATTTTATATAATGTAGAGAAAGGTATTCTCTAATTTCTGTGAATTTTAATGACTTTTCCCAAGTAATTTTGAATTATGAAGAAGTATTTATGCTAGAATAAGCATATAAAAGTTTAATTAATTATGATTATTAGTTAATTATTTGAAATAATGTTTTGGATCTTAAAAATAGGGTGCGACAGTTTTTCAGTAAAGAAGATTGATAAAATTTTGCTAGCCAATAAGCTTTTGACAAATTATAGAGGTTTGTTGAAAGTAATATATTTTTATACCAATTTGGCAGTTTTTAAGTTAATCATAGTTTTACAATATCGACATTGGCTATGTCGAGCCATCACTTACCGCATCATAGTGTTATCAACGCGGAACCAAATAGTTTCACATGATGTCAACGAGTTTGGCATGAAGCGAATTGGTTTTGGATGTCGTCGAGGTCATAGCAATAGAGATAAAGAGATGGTCTTCGACATGATGATGTTGATGTTTAAACATGTCAAATTTTATACCAAGAGGCTTGTTGCAACATTTTATACTAGAAAGCATGTTGTCGCATATACAATTTTGTGTTTTTGCCTCGCCAACCCAAGGGTTGCCGAGCCTATCCCTTACCGCTTTTAAACTTGTCATCGAGTTTACCTCATGCAGCTTTTCACTACTCTTCGAGTTTCCTAAAGACGGATAGCCTATGTACCAAGATGATCGATGACATCATTATCATCGAGGCTCATGGTGCCGGATGTTTTAGTCGTCGAGTATTAAAATAGGTGGAAAGCCTTATGCTTTACATTAACATGGTATATACGTCGACGTTAATGCATATCGAGCTTATGAACCACGGAGAGCCATTTGTTGCACGATTTTAACTTCGAACCTTAGGGTTACTAAGGTA
The DNA here is from genome assembly GCA_030737815.1 of Allium fistulosum. Taxonomy (NCBI): domain Eukaryota; kingdom Viridiplantae; phylum Streptophyta; class Magnoliopsida; order Asparagales; family Amaryllidaceae; genus Allium; species Allium fistulosum. Next base: position 940,672,964 of record CM060905.1, on the reverse strand, counting down.
TATCTTAATGAGTTTGACATTAAATATTTTGGGGGTCGCCAATGTATGTCACCATGAAATTTAAATAACTAAGGGAAAATAAATTAATTTGGGACACCAATAGAAATAAGTTATACAGATGGATAGCATGGATTAATGTTGAACATGTGGATAGCATGGAGTAAAGTTTAATATGTGGGTAATATGGGATAAATAGAAACATGTGGATAACATGAATTAAATGGCCAAGTGATGGGTTCATAGTCATCCTAGGAAAGCTATGGGATGTATGATGGATAGTTTGCATCATGCTGGAGATGGATAGTCTCTAATTGGTTAATTTATGGGTTAATAGTCATCCTAGGAAAACCATGGGATGCAAGATGGATAGTCCATATCAATTTAATTATAAAATGCGATATGGATAGTCCATATTTGTTTAAGTGAAATAAAATGTAGGATGGGTAGTCCATATGAATATAAGACGGGTAGTCAATACGAACTTAGATGGGTAATCTAATAAATAAAGGATGGGTAACTCGGTACATATGACATGTTTATACACTATCATATTATCCTATTATAACCACTGTGGATATAGGAGCACAATATATGGTTAAGATGTTAATTGGGTACTAGTGAGGGAAAACCTTTTTCGCACAATGGCGTGGCCTCACTAGACATCTATTGTATTGAGATGGTAGTTTATTATTCATACTAGACTTTTTGTCTGATCCGAAGTTTTTGTTCTTCCCTAAACTCTCTGGTACTCATTTGAGTAGGTTGAAAGTAAGGATTATCAGGTTCCCATTAGGTGAATAAGTTTCCTAAGACGTGAAGGAGGCAATCTAGCTAATAGGAGCTATATATCTATTTTCCATTTTATTTTGATTATGCTTTTGTGTTTTAATGGAAGTTGTATTAAATGCGAGATATTTTACACTGATCATCCAAGGGGGTACCTTCATGTGTCGCTCTTGGAATATGACGTAATAATCATATTTTCTCTAAATGTGTTTTGTTAACTAGGATTACGTAATGAAATTGAAATTTTATTGTGAAATGAGATGAAAAAATTTATTTTGAAAATTTTGTTGAATTCCGTATTCACATATTTCTGCTATTATCAAAATGATTAACATAGTAACATAGCCGCATTTTGTCATCGGAAATTAATATCTATAGATGACTACAACATCCGTAGCACTTAGTTTCGGGCCTCAAAATGGGTGATGTTACAATTTGGTATCAGAGCATAGGTTTTTGTAAACTTATAAGGAATTTCAACCTAAAAGATTTTAAGAACATAAACCAATGAATCAGAAAATATGATTGAGGTTGGGATAACGCAATAATAACGTACTTGTATTTTTCTATATATAGTTATGTACTCCCCTCACTCTTAGACCGTTCTTCTGTATCTTACCAAGGCTCGTATTTACATTTATGACAAAGAAAGGTATGGAAGCATGAAACAGAAGAGTGAATCTAGGTAGAGGAAGCACCACAACTAATGGAAATGCTCAACCTAATACTAGGGGAAACTAGGATCGATATGAAAATGTTAATCAAAATGCAAATACCAACGTAGGTGTTGGAATCCCACCAATGGATATGGGGACGATGTATCAGTTCCTCATTAAGTTTATGCAAGCTCGAGCCGCTGTAGGAGTTGTTGGAGGAAATGATGTGAATGTGGCAGGAGAATATCCAAAGGCACCAGTTGGCGATAACTACTGAGTCAAGGCTATAACAGTTTGGGTGGAAAGCCTTTTTGGGGGACTGAAGATGCTGTAGAAGTGGATGATTGGCTTTTGCATTGTGAGAGAATTTCTGATGATCTTGGTTTTGATGATGAGCAGAAGAGAAGATTGGCTTCAAGGAAATTGCAATGTGCAGCATTGTTCTGGTGGAATGAAGTTACCATGGGTGTGCCAGAGGAAGACTTAACTTGGGCAGATTTCCAAAAGAGATTCGAGGAGAGATTTTTGTCCGAGGTAGGTAATTCAGCTTCGCTCAGGAAATCTATGGATTTGGAACGGGGGGAGATGTCAGTGTTGGAGTATTTTGTGCAGTTTGATGATCTGTCAAAGCATGGAAATGCCACCGTGGACAATGTCATTAAGAGGAACAAGAATTTTATCCAGGGGTTAAGGCCGGAAATCATCGGGACCATGTCACATCTTCGAGATCCATCAAATGAAGTAGCGGAGATGGCGATTGAAAATGAAGAAATGCTTTCTACCATTGGGAAGGAGAAGTCAACGGAGACCCAGGAATCCTAGAGTAAGAAAAGAAAATTCTTTAAGAACAAGGGTACTTAGAAAGAAGGAGCAACTAAGAAAGGGAAGGTAGATATTGTATGTTATAAGTGCTATAAGAAGGAGCACTATGCTAATGAGTGTCACTCGGGTGATGGAAAGGTAGTTGTGGGGAAGTAGAATGTGAACTGCTTTAACTACGATTAAGTAGGGCATTACAAGAACAAGTGTCCAGAAGCAACCAAGGCTAAGAAGGCTAAAGTCTATGCTTTAGAACCATCATCCTTTAGACCAACAACAGCTGAGAAGGGAAAATCTATGATGGAATGTACGCTTTTGATCTATAGTATACCAGTTAGGATACTATTTAATATCAGTGCATCACATTCATTAATATCTCAGTGTTTGGTAGATAAGTTATACTTAGAACCTTCATACCTTGTTATTTCCTAGGGTTGCGAATCCAATAGGAGTGCATTCAACTCTGGGGATGAGATGTGACCAGTTAGAACTTGATTTGTTAGGTCATAAGTTCGCATGTAATTTTTATGTGTTTGGTTTCGTAGGCCTCAGGATCATATTGGGTATCGAATGGTTAGATTGATATGATGCTAGGATATTTTTCCAAGATAGGAAAATATCATTAAGACATCCTAGTATTAGTGATCGGTTAGTAAGTCGGGAATTCAAGTCTAGGAATTTGTCCTTTGCTGAATGTTATAGAAGCAGAAGAAGAGTTGAATCGGGTTTTGGTAGCAAGAGAATTTGCAGATGTTTTTGAGTTGGTCAAAGGACTACCACCAAAATGAGCCGTCGAGTTTCGAATAGATCTTTTGCTAGGAGCAAAACCCGTAAGTAGACCACTTAGCAGGATGACACCTACCGAGATGAAGGAGTTAAAGGAGCATCTAGTGGACTTGTAAGGAGAAAACTTTATCAGACCAAGCAGTTAGCCTTGGGCAGCGACCGTGGTGTTCGTTAAGAAACCGGACGGGTCGTTAAGGTTGTGTATCGACTAACATGAGTTAAATGAGAAGACGATTAAGAATAGGTATCTTTTGCCTAGAATCGACAACTTATTCGATCAATTGAGTGGATCCATAGTGTTTTCCCAATAGGATTTGGCTACAGGGTTCCATTAGCAAAGAGAGGTGGAGGACTGTATTCCATTGATGCCGTTTCAAACAAAATATGGTTCGTACGGGTGGTTAGTAATGCCATTCGGGCTAACGAATGCATCAGCTTTCTTCGTATATTTGATGAACCGGATTTTCCAAGAGCACTTGGATAGGATCATGTTTTGATATATTCAAAGGATGAAAGAGAGCATGAGGTTCATCTTAGAATAATTTTAGAGATACTAGGACATCATCAGCTATAAGCAAAGGTTTTGAAGTGTTATTTCTAGAAGAATGAAGTAAAGTTTCTTGGTCATGTAGTCTCAAGAGAAGGGTTATCAGTTGATCCAACTAAGATTGAAGCGGTTGGTAGTTGGAAGAGTCCTGAGACAGTGATCGAGATAATAAGTTTTATTGGATTAGCTGATATTACCAGAGATTTTTCAGGGATTTTTCATGGATAGCAGCACCCTTGAGTAAGCTAACCGGAAAGGACATTAAGTTTGTTTGGTCCGACAGATGTGAGGAAGCATTCCTTAAGTTAAAACATTTATTGACCAATGCATCCATGTTAGTTGTGCCAAATGGTAATCAAGGGTTAGTAGTGTATATAGATGCATGTGGGACTGGATTAGGAGTTGTGTTGATGTAAAAGGGTAAGATAATTGCCTACGCTTCTCGATAGCTCATACTGCATGAAGTAAGATATCAGACCCATGGAGTTGGCAGAAGTGGTCTTCGCATTAAAAGTGTAGAGACATTATCTTTTGGGAGAAAGATTTGAGGTGTACACGGATCATAAGTCTTTAAGGTATTTATTCTCTCAGAAGGAGTTGAATATGAAATAGTAGAGATGGCTAGAGTTTTTAGCAGCTTATGATTTCGGTATAGAGTATACACCGAGGAAAGGTAATAAAGTAGCGGATGCTTTTAGCAGAAAATATCAGAATGTGGTGTTAGTTATGTTGGAAGAATGGAAGTATCTTGAGCCATTGACTACATGTAGTGTGCAATTTAGATCGAATGGTAGTTCTAGTCAGAGTACTGCCATTATATCCCATTTAGAAGTTCGACCAGTTTTGATCGAAAGGATTGCTTCTACATAGAAAGATGATCCATTATTAGCCGAGAAGATTAGAAGACTTGAGATTGGAACTGAGATTGATGATTTGAGAGATTTTAGCGATGACCGGAAGGGATGGTTGAGAAAGAAAAGATGAATGTGTGTTTTGAATGTTGGGACCTTAAGGAAAGAAGTTCTTAGGGAATGTCATCGATTGCAGTTTACAATTCATCCTTGGAGGAACCAAGATGTATCAGTATATGAAGAGAAGTTTCTTCTAGGAAAGTATTAAGAGGAATGTTGGATTATGGGCCGTGTTTGAATTACCATCAAGTAAAATCCGAACATCAGAAGTCGAGTGGGTTGCTTCTGCCTTTAGATATACCAGTTTGGAAATGAGATTCGATATCTATGGATTTTATTGATGGGTTGCCAAGGTTGAATCGAGGAAATGAGACTATAAGGGTCATAGTGGACAAATTGACCAAGAGGGCCCATTTCGTTCCCGTTAAGTCAACCAAGACGACACCTGTTTTGGCTAAGTTATTTATGAAGAACATAGTTAGACTGCATGGGATTCTTAGTAGTATAATCAGTGACAGATATATATTGTTTACTAGTGAGTTCATGAAGAGTATACAGGAAGTGTTATGTACCAAGGTTAAGATGAGTACCGCTTATCACCCTCAGACAGATGGGCAGACAGTGAGAGTCAATAAGGTACTCTAGGATTTGTTGAGAGCTTACATACTAGATTTTGGTGGACCATAGGAAGACCACCTACACTTGGTTGAGTTTTCCTATAATAATGGCTATCAGACTAGTATAGGAATGGCGCCTTTTGAAGCTTTGTATTGAAGGCCGTGTAAGTCACCAGAATGTTGGTTGGAAATCGAAGATAGGTTAGTCTTAGGTCCAGGTCTGGTGAGAGAAGCAACAGAGAAAATTGAGTTAATTTGAGGTAGGATGAGAGAAGCTTAGTCCAGATAGAAAAGTTACGTGGACAAAAGGCGTAAGGATCTAGATTTCTTAGTTGGAGATAAGGTTTTCATTAAAGTATCACTGATGAAGGTTGTGGTACATTTTGGAAAGTCAGGAAAACTGACACCGAGATATGTTGGACCATTCCCAGTTATAGAAAGGATCGAAAAGCTCACATATCGAGTAGAGTTACTGAGAATTTTGGTAGGTGTCCATAATGTTTTTCACGTGTCTCATCTTCGAAAGTATGTGCATGATCCAGAGCCTACTATCACTCCGACTGCATTAGAAGATTTAGTAGTAGAACTGGATCTGACTTTTGTAAGGCAACCAGTTTGGGTTTTAGCAAGAGATGAGAAGAAGTTAAGGAACAAGAAAGTCAAGTTGGTGAAATTTTAGTGGACGACAACGAGAAAGACTGTACTTGTGAGACAAAGGACTGGACTAGGGATATTTATCCTGAGCTGTTGTAAGGGTATGTTCTATATTTGTTGTATGTAGATTTTATGGCTGGTAGGATATACTAGCATTGGTTGCATGTTTGTTATGATTATATTGTAGTCCTTACTGAATTTCGAGGATAAAATTCTTTAAGGGGGGTGCCTGTAACACTACTAGTTTTTAGTTAACATTATTCAGGACATTTAATTGGATAAACTAATTAGAATAATGTATATAATTAGGGATAATGAGAATTGGTTAATTAGTGTGGTCGTGCCAAACTTAATGAACTAAGTAAGATTGTTTTAAAATTAATACACATAGAAGAATACATGGAAAGGGCAAAATAGGCATAGATAAACCCTTCAGTCATTAAACCCTCACCTACTACATCATTCTCATATTCACAATGAAAATAACCAAAAGTAAAGCTCAATCAAGACCAGCCATTAGGAAGCAATATGGAGATCGAAATCAAGGCTTCAAGGGAAAGCAAGCTTAGGATTAACAGCTACACCAAATCTCAACTCCAACCATTAATCTAAGGTGAATAATAAGACTTATCACCTCTTAAATCATTGTTTTGATTCAGTTATTGGTAATAGCAGAATCTTATGTGCTTAATTGGTCAAGTTATGACCCAGTAATCATTGTTTGGTTGGATAGAATAATGGTTAATAGGAATTTTTTGAATTTTGTAGAAATGGTTTAATTCGGTTTTGGGGTTAAATCCAAAGATTTTATCCTTCAAATGATTTGAAATTTTGATATGTCACGGAAAACATTATTTTGGAGATGGGTTTTTAACTTCATAATTTTCCGAATTATAGAGATTATTTTATGAATTTCTTATGGAAGAAATGGCTTAATTATGGATTTTAATCATTTTAAATAATTAAACGAGGTTTTGGACTCCGGAATTTTATATGATATAGAGAAAGTTATTCTCTAATTTTTGTGAATTTTGGGATTTTTTCCATGTAATTTTGAATTATAAAGAGTTATTTATGCTAGAATAAGCATATAAAAGTTTAATTAATTATGGTTATTAGTTAATTATTTCAAATAATGTTTTGGATCTTGAAAATAGAGTGCGGTAGATTTTTTGTAAAAAAAATTGATAAAGTTTTGCTAGCTAATAAGCTTTTAACAAATTATAGAGGTTTGGTGAAAAGTAACATCTTTTTATAGTAATTTGGTAGTTTTTAATTTAATTACAGTTCTACCATGTCGACATTGGATATGTCAAGCCATCACTCACCGCATCATAGTGTTATCGACGCGGAACCAGACAATGTCGCATGATGTCAAAGAGTTTGGCATGAAGCGGATGGGTTTTAGATCTCGTCGAGGTCACAACAACAAAGATAAAGGTCTTCGACAAGACGATGTCAATGTTTATACATGCTGAGTTTTATACCAAGAGGTTTGTTGTCGTATTTTATACTAGAAAGCATGTTGCTGCATATACCATTCTAATTTTTTACCTCGCCGACCCAAGGGTTGTCGAGCCTAGCACTTACCACTTTTAAACTTGTCGTTGAGTTTACCTCATGCCAATTTTAACTAGTCTTCGAGTTTCTTATAGGTGGACAGCCTATGTTTCATGAGGATCAATGACTTCATTATCATCGAGGCTCATGATGCCGCATGTTTTAGTCGTTGAGTCTTAAAATAGGCGGAGAACCTTATGCTTTACAATGACATAGTATATATGTCGATGCTAATGCATATCGAACTTATAAACGGGGGAGAGCCATTTGTTGCATGATTTTAACTTCGAACATTGGGGACACTAAGTTATATCTTAATGAGTTTGACATGAAATCTTTCGGGGGTTTCCAACGTATGTCATCATGAAATTTGAATAACTAAGGGGAGATAACCTAATTAGGCAATAGAAATAAGTTATACATGTGGATAACATTGAGTAAAGTTAAAAAAATAGGTAACTTGGGATAAATAGAAACATCTGGATAACATGTATTAAATAGCCAAATAATATGTTCATAGTGATCCTAAGAAAGTTATTGGATGTATGATGGATAGTTTGCATCATGTCAGAGATGAACAGTCTCCAATTGATTAATTTAAGGGTTCATAGTCATCCTAAAAAAACTATGAGATGTGATATGGATAATACACATCAGTTTAAATGATAGAACGTGAGATGGATAGTCCATATTAGTTTAAGTAAAACAAAATATAGGATGGATAGTCCACATGAATATAAAACGGGTAGTCAATAAGAACTTAGATGGGCAGACTAATAAATGAGAGATTGATAATCCGGTATATATGACATGTTTATACACTATCATATTATTATGTTATAAAAATTATGGATGCAGGAGCACAGTATATGGTTAATGTAACATCCCTCTACTTGGAGGCCCAAAACTAACGGCTACGGATGCTGCAGTCATCCATAGTTATCAATCCTCGGCGACCAAATACGGCAATGTTAGATACTTTGATACACAGAAACACATGAATATGAAAAAAAATTCAAACAGCAAACAAAGTCCACACTCCATTTCAAAATATTTCAAATTCATTACATAATCCCAAAGCGAAGACTACATTCAGACAAAATATACTTAGTACAAAATACGCCAAGAGCGACATATGAAGATGCCCCCTTGGGTGAGCAGAGTATATAATATGGCAATAAAACAAGTTTTCCATTACAACCAAACACAGTGGAAATAAAAGAACTCTAAGTAGCTAACATGCCTCCTACACCTCACCGGAAGCTTTATCGTCTAAAAGAACACCTGAAAACCCTAAACCTCAAACTACTCAAAATCAATTGACTACTCGAGAGTTAAGGGGAAAACAAAAACTTTGGGTCAGAATAAAGCCTGGTATGAATAATAATCTACCATCTAAAAACATTTAGATATCTAGTGAGACCACGCCGCTTAGCGGAACGGTTTTTCCCCTCACTAGTATCTTAAAACCTTTATAAAACCATATACTGTGCTCCTGCATCCACAATGGTTAAAACAATTCAAAATAATTTGATGATATATAAACAAATAAGTTAATCCTGTATTACCCATCCCCATTTATTCTGACTATCTGTCTCAATTATAGTTTCTAGGATTACTATTAACCTATTAGTTTTCATGAGCTCACTAATAGCAGGTTAAATGTAGACTATTTGTCCGATTTCATAGTTTTCATGGGATCACTAAGAACCTATTGGTAACTGCAATATCTTCTCTTATCCTAGTTTTCATGGGCTGACTAGGAACCTATTGACTAACTGTCAATATCTTAATCCAATATAGTTTTCATGGGCTAACCATAAACCTATTGGCCCCTGCCAATATCAAATCATAGTTTCCATGGGCTGACTATGAACCTATTGGCCCCTGCCAATATCTTTCCCTATACACAGTTTCATGGGCTTACTGTGAACCAATTCGCCCCGCCAATATCTTGAATTAAGATTTTAAAGTTTCTTAAGTTATATTCACTACTAGGTCAACCTAGCTGGTTATTCTGCCCTTCCCCAAAGTATGATTATGGGTTAATTATAATGTGAATAAATAGTAGAAGAAGAAATCAATACAACAAAGTAATACTCTCAAAGTCTTTATTTATGCCATGGTATTTCCTTTAAAATGAGAATGGGTTATTTGTTTTGAAACCTTAAAACATCACATTCGAAACCACAAGACGACCTCCATCGAAAGCATAGAAAACCTCTTTTCAAAAATCTAAGTATATATCTTTCGAAGCTCTATAAATAAATCTTTTCGAAACCAAGTCATACCTTTCGATCGTACCAGAACATTGCAAAATAGCCTTTAGAAATATAGCTTCGAAACCAATGAAAGTACCCCTTTCAAAAACATTCAGTTTTACTCTTTAAAAACATCTTTTTGGTCAAAGTGGTTACACACAAAAGTATCTCTTTCAAAACCTTTAATAAAATAATTTTGGGGGAAAAATTGATGGTGTTAGAACCATCTATTCGAAAGCTCAAAACCTTGGAGTAAAAATTTGAAGGACAGTATCGAAACCCCTTTCGACACCATTGCCTTTGAAACCCTTGAACCCCTTCGAAAGCATTTAGGAAGTGACTTAGATTAAGTTTAGAAAAGGAGAAACCTTCGAAAGTATTGATGGTTGCAATACATCCGAAAGGTAAAAGAATAGCGGCTCAGTTTCGACTAGGTCGGAACCACTTCTTTCGAAAGCATTATATAAAAACAAAGGAACCCATTCGAAAGCTCCTACCTAAAACATTATATGGCAACCTACTTAGAAAGCTACTTAGAAAAACCCCTTTCGAAAAACTAGGTTTTGACTACGTTAAAATCTTAGGTAAAACAAAGCAGGCACTTAACATTTGAAAACATGGCTAAGGTTTCGACCCCATCGGAAGCATTACTTTCGACACCATAGCTTCCGCCTTTCCTCCAATCCACTGTGTACCATTTAAGTGATACCTAGTGTATTGGTTTCAACCAGGTGGGTTTCAGTTAGGGTTGTTGGAGTAGAAGCATTGGAGTCGAAAGGTATTACTAAAGAAGGCGGAACCCTCTTTTCTGATTAAAGGCTGAAATCATTCTCATTTTTAGTAATTGATTTAATTAACATGCCTATGTGTAATATTTTAATTGATTACCTTAAAACTTTTCAAATACTTTACAAAATAACTACCCCATTTATCAGATCCAAAGGAAAAATAAACGTTTAAGCCCTTCCATTAAGAAAAACCAATGTTGCAAATAAGTCCTTCTTTTTAAATAATTTATTTTCAATAAGCAAATCAATTAGGAAAAATCCCCAATATCACAGAAATTAAATTTCATCATTTTATCTAACATATTAAAATTTCAGACCCAATTTCTTCCTGAAATAGTCGAAAATAATTTTAAAACCAAATATATCATATTTTTCTTTAGAAATTCATAAAAAATTTCCATAGCTCGGAAAATTATGAAAATTGAAACCCATCTCTAAAATCATTTTTTACCTATCTAATAATTTTTCCATGGCATTCGAAATTCAATAATAATCGGCTTTGCCCTAAAACCGTGTACATTCATATGTAAATCAATTAGTTTAAATCAACATATAATAATTCAGGCATATCATCAACTAAAACATCATAAAAACGAATTTAATCTTAAATTAGAAAACATATGATTATAAAAACAAAATAGAAATGGAATGAATTATTATCACCTTGGATATGATAAGGATTTTGAGATTTGTAGAAGATTGATTCCCCTAGCTTTTATCCTTGCTTTTCTATAATTTTTCTTCCTCTTTTCCCTTGTTAAGGCTGGCTTCTCTTAGGGTTTGATTTGTGTTTTCATGTTTTTAGAATGAACATGAAAAATGAGAAACTGAAACGTGAATGTGTATAGCCGTGAATAAAAAGGTGCGGCTATTTACTAATATGCCCATGTTTTTAATTAATAACATATAAGCCATTCTAAGCCCATTTAATTAATTACTTAAGCACGACCTTCTTATAGTTTTATTCAAATTTCAATCCCCTTATCATCATTATTCTATTTAATTTATCTAGTTAAATCTTCTGAATAATGTTATAAAAAATTAGGGATGTTACAGGCTCCCCTCTTAAGAATTTCGTCCTCGAAATTCAATATGGACTAAATACTAATTATAGCAATCATCGGTAACAACTCGTAACATCCATACTAGCCCATCTTATTAGCAACTATCTATATAAATCTAATATAGATATACCCTCACATCAGATCAGGAAAAGTTTCTCTAATCCTGTCTTCTATCTCCCAAGTACAGTCCTTCTCGTTATCGCTCCACTGAACTTTTATTAACTTGACCATCTTGTTCCTCAATCTTTTCTCATCTCTTGCTACAACCCAAACCGGTTGTCTAATAAAAGTCAAATTAGGCTCTACTATCAAGTCTTCCAATGCTGTCGAAGGAATAGTAGTCTCTAGATCATGCACATACTTACGAAGATGGGACACATGAAATACATTATGGATGCCTTCCATACTTCCCGACAACTCTACTCTATATGCAAGCTTCCAAATCCTCTCTATAATTTGGAATGGTCCAACATATCTCGGGGCTAACTTCCATGACTTTCCAAATCGTACCACACCCTTCATTGGTGACACCTTAATAAAAACCTTATCTCGAGCTGAGAACTCTAGGTCTTTACGTATTTTATCTACGTAATTTTTCCATCTGGATTGAGCTTTCTTCATCCTTTCTCGGATTAACTCAATCTTCTCTAACGCCTCCCTAACCAAATTTCGACCTAAAACTAATCCTTCTCCTGTCTCCAACCAACATTCTGGTGATTTGCATGGCCTTCCATACAAAGCTTCAAAAGGCACCATTCCTATACTAGTCTGGTAACTATTATTATAGGAAAACTCAACTAAATGTAGGTGATCATTCCAATATCCACCAAAGTCTAAGGTACAAGCCCTCAGTAAATACTCGAATACCTTGTTGACTCTCTTTGTCTGCCCATCTGTCTGAGTGTGATATGTAGTACTCATATTAAACTTGGTACCCAATACATCCTATAGACTCTTCCAGAATTCATTAGTGAATATGGCATATCTGTCACTCGCTATACTACTAGGAACTCCATGTAGTCTAACTTGGTTCTTCATGAACAACTTAGCTAAAACATGTGCCGTCCAAGTTGACTTAACTGGAATGAAATGGGCAGTCTTGGTAGGTTTGTCCACTATAACCCATATACTTTCGTTTCCTCTATTTGACCTTGGCAACCCATCTTTAAAATCCATGGATATCGAATCCCAGTTCCAAACTGGAATCTCTAAAGGTTGAAGCAACCCACTCGGCTTCTGATTTTCAGCTTGCACTTGTTGATAGTTTGCATACTGCCTAACCCACAAGCCAACATCCTTTATCATACCTTCCCACTAGAAGCTCCTTTTCATATCATGATACATCTTGGTTCCTCTAGGATGAATCGTAAACTTGGACCGATGACACTCTCTTAGAACTTCCTTCCTCAAGTCCTCCACATTCGGAACACACAACTATCCCTTTTTTCTCAATCATCCTCATTGGTCAAGACTATAGTCTTTTAGATTATCGATCTCATCTCCATCCTTAAGCCTTCTAATCCTCTTGGCTAACACTAGATCCTATTTTTGCTTAGAAGTAATCCTTTTAATCAACACTGGTCGAACTTCTAAACAGGACAACATGGCGGTACTCTGACTAGAACAAGCAGTCGATCTTAACTGCACACCACAACTAGCCAAAGCTTCCAAATCCTTCCACTCCGCCAACATATCTAATGCCCCATTTTGATGTTTTTGGCTAAGGGCATCCGCTACCTTATTACCTTTTCCTGGAGTATACTCTATACCAAAATCATAAGCAGACAAAAACTCCAACCACCTCTGCTGCATATTCAACTTCTTTTGAGAGAATAAGTATCTTAAAGACTTATGATCGTTATAAAGCTCAAACCTCTCCCCTAAGAGATAATGTCTCCAAATCTTTAATGCAAAGATCACCACAGCCAACCCCAAATCATGTGTAGGATACCTCACTTCATGCTATCTAAGTTGTTTGGATGCGTATGCAATAACTTTACCATTTTGCATCAATACTGCTCCTAATCCAGTTCTGCATGTATCAGTATACACCACCAACACCTGGTTTCCGTCTGGAACTACTAAAACTGGTGCATTGGTCAACAAATGCTTTAACTTAAGGAATGCCTCCTCACATTTGTCGGACCAAATAAACTTCACCTCCTTCCTGGTTAACTTAGTTAAAGCTTCTGCTATCCACAAGAAATCCTTGATGAACCTCCGATTGTAGCCAGCAAGTCCAAGAAAACTTCTAATCTCAGTTACCATCTTTGGTCTCTTCCAATTAATTATAGCTTCGAACTTATCTGGATCGACTGACAAGCCTTTCTCTAAAACCACATGACCAAGAAACTTAACCTCTTTCTTCCAAAAAGTGACACTTGGTAAACTTCACCTTTAGCTGATTCTGTCTCAGCATCTCCAACACCACTCTAAAATGAACCTCATGCTCTCTCTCATCATTATAGAGTATACTAAAATATCATCTATAAACACTAGCACAAACCTATCCAAGTGCTCACGAAAGACTCGGTTCATCTAATCCACGAAGAAAGCAGGTGCATTTGTCAATCCAAATTGCATCACTAGCCTCTCATATGAACCATACCGAGTCTGAAATGCTGTCAAAGGAACACTGTCCTCTGCCACTCTTAACTGATGGAAACCTGTCACCAAATCCAACTTGGAAAATACTTTAGCTCCACTCAATTGATCGAATAGATCGTCTATTCTTGGCAGAGGATACTTATTCTTAATTGTCCTTTCTTTCAACTTATGATAGTTGATACACATCCTCAATGACTCATCTGGTTTCTTTACGAACACTACAGCCGCTCCCCATGGCAAACTGCTTGTCCTGATAAAATTCCTTTCTTCAAGATCCATTAGCTGCACCTTCATCTCTGTAGGTGTCATCCTGCTAGATTGTCTACTAACAGGTTCAACTCCGGGCACACGATCTATACAAAACTCAACTGCTCATTTCAGTGGTAGTCCTATGACTGGCTCAAAGAATATGCCAACTCTCTTGCTACCCGAACCTGACTTAACTCGTCTCCTATTTCCGTAGCATTAAGCAAAGTACTAACACTCCGGTCAGAATTCTCCACTGAGTGTATTACTTGGCTATGGCTATCAGGATGTCTCAGTGATATCTCCCTATCTTGGTAAAATATTCTAGCCTCATACCTACCCAACCAATCCATACCCAAGATGATTCCGAAATCTACCAAATCGAAAACATACAGGCTGCATGCAAACTTATGACCTAACAAATCCAGTTCTAAATGGTCACATCTCAACCATAGAGTTGCATACCCTCCTATTGGATTTGCAACTCTTAAGGAAGTAACAAGGTAGGTTGGTTCTAAGCATAATCCATCAACCAAATACAGAGATATAAATGAATGTGATGCACTGGTATCAAAAATTATTCTAACTAGTATACTCTGAATCAAAAACATACATTCCATCACAGTCTTTCCTTTATCAGCTAAAGTAGGCCTAGCTGGTCCAATAGCAAAAACCTTTTCTTTGTCCTCGCTAACTGGCTCTAGACGCTGTTTCTTGTAATACCCAACTTAATCACAGTTGAAGCACTTCACATTCTTCTTATTTGCAACTTTCTTCCCATTACCTCACCGGCACTCATTTGCATAATGACCCATCTTTTCACACTTAAAGCAAACTAACTCAGCCTTCGCCCAGTATCTCCCTTCTCGGATCCCTTCTGGGATCCCTTCTTTTTAAAGAACTTTCTCTTCTTCCCCTAAGTATCCTGAATTTCCACTGGCTTCTCTCTATCACAACTAGCAAGAATCTCCTCATGGAGAATGGCCATCTCCACAACTAAATTACTTGGATCACAAAGATGTGGTAGGGTCGTCCTAGCAATCTCGGGCCTCAGTCCCGTAATGAACTTCTTGTTCCTTCTGATGATGGTATCTATAGTATTATGTCCAAAATGGGATAAATTATCAAACTTAGTGGCATACTCAATGACCGACATCTCTCCCTGCTCCAGATCCATAAACTTCCTCATCAGCTCTTACTTAGCAAACTCAGACACAAACTTTTGCTCAAATCTCCTTCTAAACTCAGCCCAAGTAACCTGTTCTTTCGGAACTTCGGTAGTAACACTATTCCACCAATGAAGTACTGACCCTTGAAACTGTCTAGAGGCCAACCTACTCTTTTGCGCATTACTGAACCCAAATCAGCAAATATACGCTCACAATGCAACAACCAATTATCAACCTCAATAGCATTCTTCGTCCCTATGAATGGCTTCCTACCAAGACTGGTGCGGTCCCTGCTTAGACTAGCATAATTATTCCCACCTGGAGCTACAGGATTAGCTCCACCAACATTTCCATCAATTCTAGCAGCAGCTCCTACTTGCATTATATTGATGTAGAACTGATACATCGCCCTCATATCTACTGGTGGATTTCCAGCACCAACATTGGCATCGGCATTTTGGTTGTTAGCATTAGCTGATCGACCCGTGTTCCGCCTAGTAGTGGGTCGAGCATTTCCATTAGTTGTGATGCTTCCTCCATCGAGATTTCCTATTTTTTTTCCTACTTCCATATCTTCTTTCTCGTAAATCTGCATACGAGCCTTAATAAGATACAGAAGAATCGTCTAAGAGAGTGGCGAATACAAACTTACATATACAACTATATATCAAATACAAGTACATTACTATAACGTTGACCCAAACCCCAATCTTGTTGTCTGTTTCATTGGATTATGTTTGAAAAACCTTTTAGATTTAAGCTTCTTTTAAAGTTTCATAAACTTATGCCTTGATACCAACTTGTAACATCCCCTTACTTGGAGGCCTAAAACTAACGGCTACGGATGCTGCAGCTATCCATTGTTATTAATCCTCGACGACCAAATACGGCGATGTTAGATACATCGATACACAAAAACACATGCATATGGAAAAAATTTCAAACAGCAAACAAAGTCCACATTCCATTTCAAAATATTTCAAATTCATTACATAATCGTAGAGCGCAGACCACGTTCGGACAAAATACTTATTACAAAATACGCCAAGAGCAACATATGAAGATGCCCCTTGGGTGAGCAGAGTATATAATATGGAAATAAAACAAGTTTGCCATTACAACCAAACACAGTGGAAATAAAAGAACTCTAAGTCGCTAACATGCCTCCTACACCTCACCGGAAGCTTTATCGTCTAAAAGAACACCTAAAAACCCTAAACCTCAAACTACTCAAAATCAATTGACTACTCGAGAGTTAAGGAGAAAACAAAAACTTTGGGTCAGACATAAAGCCTGGTATGAATAATAATCTACCATCTAAAAACATTTAGATATCTAGTGAGACCACGCCGCTTAGCGGAACGGTTTTTCCCCTCACTAGTATCTTAAAACCTTTATAAAACCATATACTGTGCTCCTGCATCCACAATGGTTAAAACAATTCAAAATAATTTGATGATATATAAACAAATAAGTTAATCCTGTATTACCCATCCCCATTTATTCTGACTATCTGTCTCAATTATAGTTTCTAGGATTATTATTAACCTATTAGTTTTCATGAGCTCACTAATAGCAGGTTAAATGTAGACTATTTGTCTGATTTCATAGTTTTCATGGGATCACTAAGAACCTATTGGTAACTGCAATATCTTCTCTTATCCTAGTTTTCATGGGCTGACTAGGAACCTATTGACTAACTGTCAATATCTTAATCCAATATAGTTTTCATGGGCTAACCATAAACCTATTGGCCCCTGCCAATATCAAATCATAGTTTCCATGCGCGGACTATGAACCTATTGGCCCCTGCCAATATCTTTCCCTATACACAGTTTCATGGGCTTACTGTGAACCAATTCGCCCCGCCAATATCTTGAATTAAGATTTTAAAGTTTCTTAAGTTATATTCACTACTAGGTCAACCTAGCTGGTTATTCTGCCCTTCCCCAAAGTACGATTATGGGTTAATTACAATGTGAATAAATAGTAGAAGAAGAAATCAATACAACAAAGTAATACTCTCAAAGTCTTTATTTATGCCATGGTATTTCCTTTAAAATGAGAATGGGTTATTTGTTTTGAAACCTTAAAACATCACATTCGAAACCACTAGACGACCTCCATCGAAAGCATAGAAAACCTCTTTTCAAAACTCTAAGTATATATCTTTCGAAGCTCTATAAATAAATCTTTTCGAAACCAAGTCATACCTTTCGATCGTACCAGAACATTGCAAAATAGCCTTTAGAAATATAGCTTCGAAACCAATGAAAGTACCCCTTTCAAAAACATTCAGTTTTACTCTTTAAAAACATCTTTTTGGTCAAAGTGGTTAAACACAAAAGTATCTCTTTCAATACCTTTAATAAAATAATTTTGGGGGAAAAATTGATGGTGTTAGAACCATCTATTCGAAAGCTCAAAACCTTGGAGTAAAAATTTGAAGGACAGTATTGAAACCCCTTTCGACGCCATTGCCTTCGAAACCCTTGAACCCCTTCGAAAGCATTTAGGAAGTGACTTAGATTAAGTTTAGAAAAGGAGAAACCTTCGAAAGTATTGATGATTGCAATACATCCAAAAGGTAAAAGAATAGCGGCTCAGTTTCGACTAGGTCGGAACCACTTCTTTCGAAAGCATTATATAAAAACAAAGGAACCCATTCGAAAGCTCCTACCTAAAACATTATATGGCAACCTACTTAGAAAGCTACTTAGAAAAACCCCTTTCGAAAAACTAGGTTTTGACTACGTTAAAATCTTAGGTAAAACAAACCAGGCACTTAACATTTGAAAACATGGCTAAGGTTTCGACCCCATCGGAAGCATTGCTTTCGACACCATAGCTTCCGCCTTTCCTCCAATCCAATGTGTACCATTTAAGTGATACCTAGTGTATTGGTTTCGACCAGGTGGGTTTCAGTTAGGGTTGTTGGAGTAGAAGCATTGGAGTCGAAAGGTATTACTAAAGAAGGCGGAACCCTCTTTTCTGATTAAAGGCTGAAATCATTCTCATTTTTAGTAATTGATTTAATTAACATGCCTATGTGTAATATTTTAATTGATTACCTTAAAACTTTTCAAATACTTTACAAAATAACTACCCCATTTATCAGATCCAAAGGAAAAATAAACGTTTAAGCCCTTCCATTAAGAAAAACCAATGTTGCAAATAAGTCCTTCTTTTTAAATAATTTATTTTCAATAAGCAAATCAATTAGGAAAAATCCCCAAAAATCACAGAAATTAAATTTCATCATGTTATCTAACATATTAAAATTTCAGACCCAATTTCTTCCTGAAATAGTCGAAAATAATTTTAAAACCAAATATATCATATTTTTCTTTAGAAATTCATAAAAAATTTCCATAGCTCGGAAAATTATGAAAATTGAAACCCATCTCTAAAATCATTTTTTACCTATCTAATAATTTTTCCATGGCATTCGAAATTCAATAATAATCGGCTTTGCCCTAAAACCGTGTACATTCATATGTAAATCAATTGGTTTAAATCAACATATAATAATTCAGGCATATCATCATCTAAAACATCATAAAAACGAATTTAATCTTAAATTCGAAAACATATGATTATAAAAACAAAATAGAGATGGAATGAATTATTATCACCTTGGATATGATAAGGATTTTGAGATTTGTAGAAGATTGATTCCCCTAGCTTTTATCCTTGCTTTTCTATAATTTTTCTTCCTCTTTTCCCTTGTTAATGGCTGGCTTCTCTTAGGGTTTGATTTGCGTTTTCATGTTTTTAGAATGAACGTGAAAAATGAGAAACTGAAACGTGAATGGGTATAGCCGTGAATAAAAAGGTGCGGCTATTTACTAATATGCCCATGTTTTTAATTAATAACATATAAGCCATTCTAAGCCCATTTAATTAATTACTTAAGCACGACCTTCTTATAGTTTTATTCAAATTTCAATCCCCTTATCATCATTATTCTATTTAATTTATCTAGTTAAATCTTCTGAATAATGTTATAAAAAATTAGGGATGTTACAGGCTCCCCTCTTAAGAATTTCGTCCTCGAAATTCAATATGGACTAAATACTAATTATAGCAATCATCGGTAACAACTCCTAACATCCATACTAGCCCATCTTACTAGCAACTATCTATATAAATCTAATATAGATATACCCTCACATCAGATCAGGAAAAGTTTCTCTAATCCTGTCTTCTGTCTCCCAAGTACAGTCCTTCTCGTTATCGCTCCACTGAACTTTTATTAACTTGACCATCTTGTTCCTCAATCTTTTCTCATCTCTTGCTACAACCCAAAACGGTTGTCTAATAAAAGTCAAATTAGGCTCTACTATCAAGTCTTCCAATGCTGTCGAAGGAATAGTAGTCTCTAGATCATGCACATACTTACGAAGTTGGGACACATGAAATACATTATGGATGCCTGCCATACTTCCCGACAACTCTACTCTATATGCAAGCTTCCCAATCCTATCTATAATTTGGAATGGTCCAACATATCTCGGGGCTAACTTCATGACTTTCCAAATCGTACCACACCCTTCATTGGTGACACCTTAATAAAAACCTTATCTCGAGCTGAGAACTCTAGGTCTTTACGTATTTTATCTACGTAACTTTTCCGTCTGGATTGAGCTTTCTTCATCCTTTCTCGGATTAACTCGATCTTCTCTAACGCCTCCCTAACCAAATTTCGACCTAAAACTAATCCTTCTCCTGTCTCCAACCAACATGCTGGTGATTTGCATGGCCTTCCATACAAAGCTTCAAAAGGCACCATTCCTATACTAGTCTGGTAACTATTATTATAGGAAAACTCAACTAAATGTAGGTGATCATTCCAATATCCACCAAAGTCTAAGGTACAAGCCCTCAGTAAATCCTCGAATACCTTGTTGACTCTCTTTGTCTGCCCATCTGTCTGAGTGTGATATGTAGTACTCATATTAAGCTTGGTACCCAATACATCCTATAGACTCTTCCAGAATTCACTAGTGAATAAGGCATATCTGTCACTCGCTATACTACTAGGAACTCCATGTAGTCTAACTTGGTTCTTCATGAACAACTTAGCTAAAACATGTGCCGTCCAAGTTGACTTAACTGGAATGAAATGGGCAGTCTTGGTAGGTTTGTCCACTATAACCCATATACTTTCGTTTCCTCTATTTGACCTTGGCAACCCATCTTTAAAATCCATGGATATCGAATCCCAGTTCCAAACTGGAATCTCTAAAGGTTGAAGCAACCCACTCGGCTTCTGATGTTCAGCTTTCACTTGTTGACAGTTTGCATACTGCCTAACCCACAAGCCAACATCCCTTATCATACCTTCCCACTAGAAGCTCCTTTTCATATCCTGATACATATTGGTTCCTCTAGGATGAATCGTAAACTTGGACCGATTACACTCTCCTAGAACTTCCTTCCTCAAGTCCTCCACATTCGGAACACACAACTATCCCTTTTTTTTCAACCATCCTCTTTGGTGAAGACTATAGTCTTTTAGATTATCGATCTCATCTCCATCCTTAAGCCTTCTAATCCTCTTGGCTAACACTAGATCATATTTTTGCTTAGAAGTAATCCTTTTAATCAACACTGGTCGAACTTCTAAACAGGACAACATGGCGGTACTCTGACTAGAACAAGCAGTCGATCTTAACTGCACACCACAACTAGCCAAAGCTTCCAAATCCTTCCACTCCGCCAACATATCTAATGCCCCATTTGATTTTTTTGGCTAAGGGCATCCGCTACCTTATTACCTTTTCCTGGAGTATACTCTATACCAAAATCATAAGCAGACAAAAACTCCAACCACCTCTGCTGCATATTCAACTTCTTTTGAGAGAATAAGTATCTTAAAGACTTATGATCGTTATAAAGCTCAAACCTCTCCCATAAGAGATAATGTCTCCAAATCTTCAATGCAAAGATCACCACAGCCAACCCCAAATCATGTGTAGGATACCTCACTTCATGCTATCTAAGTTGTTTGGATGCGTATGCAATAACTTTACCATTTTGCATCAATACTGCTCCTAATCCAGTTCTGCATGTATCAGTATACACCACCAACACCTGGTTTCCGTCTGGAACTACTAAAACTGGTGCATTGGTCAACAAATGCTTTAACTTAAGGAATGCCTCCTCACATTTGTCGGACCAAATAAACTTCACCTCCTTCCTGGTTAACTTAGTTAAAGCTTCTGCTATCCACAAGAAATCATTGATGAACCTCCGATAGTAGCCAGCAAGTCCAAGAAAAATTCTAATCTCAGTTACCGTCTTTGGTCTCTTCCAATTAATTATAGCTTCGAACTTATCTGGATCGACTGACAAGCCTTTCTCTAAAACCACATGACCAAGAAACTTAACCTCTTTCTTCCAAAAAGTGACACTTGGTAAACTTCACCTTTAGCTGATTCTGTCTCAGCATCTCCAACACCACTCTAAAATGAACCTCTTGCTCTCTCTCATCATTATAGAGTATACTAAAATGTCATCTATAAACACTAGCACAAACCTATCCAAGTGCTCACGGAAGACTCGGTTCATCAAATCCACGAAGAAAGCAGGTGCATTTGTCAATCCAAATTGCATCACTAGCCACTCATATGAACCATACCGAGTCTGAAATGCTGTCAAAGGAACACTGTCCTCTGCCACTCTTAACTGATGGAAACCTATCACCAAATCCAACTTGGAAAATACTTTAGCTCTACTCAATTGATCGAATAGATCATCTATTCTTGGCAGAGGATACTTATTCTTAATTGTCCTTTCGTTCAACTTATGATAGTTGATACACATCCTCAATGACTCATCTGGTTTCTTTACGAACACTACAGCCGCTCCCCATGGCAAACTGCTGGTCCTGATAAAATTCCTTTCTTTAAGATCCATTAGCTGCACCTTCATCTCTGTAGGTGTCATCCTGCTAGATTGTCTACTAATAGGTTCAACTCCGGGCACACGATCTATACAAAACTCAACTGCTCATTTCAGTGGTAGTCCTATGACTGGCTCAAAGAATATGCCAACTCTCTTGCTACCTGAACCTGACTTAACTCGTCTCCTATTTCCGTAGCATTAAGCAAAGTACTAACACTCCGGTCAGAATTCTCCACTGAGTGTACTACTTGGCTATGGCTATCAAGATGTCTCAGTGATATCTCCCTATCTTGGCAAAATATTCTAGCCTCATACATACCCAACCAATCCATACCTAAGATGATTCCGAAATCTACCAAATCGAAAACATACAGGCTGCATGCAAACTTATGACCTAACAAATCCAGTTCTAAATGGTCACATCTCAACCATAGAGTTGCATACCCTCCTATTGGATTTGCAACTCTTAAGGAAGTAACAAGGTAGGTTGGTTCTAAGCATAATCCATCAACCAAATACAGAGATATAAATTAATGTGATGCACCAGTATCAAAAATTATTCTAACTAGTATACTCTGAATCAAAAACATACATTCCATCACAGTCATTCCTTTATCAGCTAAAGTAGGCCTAGCTGGTCCAATAGCAAAAACCTTTTCTTTGTCCTCGCTAACTGGCTCTAGACGCTGTTTCTTGTAATACCCAACTTAATCACAGTTGAAGCACTTCACATTCTTCTTATTTGCAACTTTCTTCCCATTACCTCACCGGAACTCATTTGCATAATGACCCATCTTTTCAGACTTAAAGCAAACTAACTCAGCCTTCGCCCAGTATCTCCCTTCTAGGATCCCTTCTGGGATCCCTTCTTTTTAAAGAACTTTCTCTTCTTCCCCTAAGTATCCTGAATTTCCACTGGCTTCTCTCTATCACAACTAGCAATAATCTCCTCATGGAGAATGGCCATCTCCACAACTAAATTACTTGGATCACAAAGATGTGGTAGGGTCGTCATAGCAATCTCGGGCCTCAGTCCCATAATGAACTTCTTGTTCCTTCTGATGATGGTATCTATAGTATTATGTCCAAAATGGGATAAATTATCAAACTTAGTGGCATACTCAATGACCGACATCTCTCCCTGCTCCAGATCCATAAACTTCCTCATCAGCTCTTACTTAGCAAACTCAGACACAAACTTTTTCTCAAATCTACTTCTAAACTCAGCCCAAGTAACCTGTTCTTTCGGAACTTCGGTAGTAACACTATTCCACCAATGAAGTACTAACCCTTGAAACTGTCTAGAGGCCAACCTACTCTTTTGCGCATTACTGAACCCAAATCAGCAAATATACGCTCACAATGCAACAACCAATTATCAACCTCAATAGCATTCTCCGTCCCTATGAATGGCTTCCTACCAAGACTGGTGCGGTCCCTGCTTAGACTAGCATAATTATTCCCACCTGGAGCTACAGGATTAGCTCCACCAACATTTCCATCAATTCTAGCAGCAGCTCCTACTTGCATTATATTGATGTAGAACTAATACATCGCCCTCATATCTACTGGTGGATTTCCAGCACCAACATTGGCATCGGCATTTTGGTTGTTAGCATTAGCCGATCGACCCGTGTTCCGCCTAGTAGTGGGTCGAGCATTTCCATTAGTTGTGATGCTTCCTCCATCGAGATTTCCCATTTTTTTTCCTACTTCCATATCTTCTTTCTCGTAAATCTGCATACGAGCCTTAATAAGATACAGAAGAATGGTCTAAGAGAGTGGCGAATACAAACTTACATATACAACTATATATCAAATACAAGTACATTACTATAACGTTGACCCAAACCCCAATCTTGTTGTCTGATTCATTGGATTATGTTTGAAAAACCTTTTAGATTTAAGCTTCTTTTAAAGTTTCATAAACTTATGCCTTGATACCAACTTGTAACATCCCCTTACTTGGAGGCCTAAAACTAACGGCTACGGATGCTGCAGCTATCCATTGTTATTAATCCTCGACGACCAAATACGGTGATGTTAGATACATCGATACACAAAAACACATGCATATGGAAAAAATTTCAAACAGCAAACAAAGTCCACATTCCATTTCAAAATATTTCAAATTCATTACATAATCGTAGAGCGCAGACCATGTTCGGACAAAATACTTATTACAAAATACGCCAAGAGCGACATATGAAGATGCCCCTTGGATGAGCAGAGTATATAATATTGCAATAAAACAAGTTTGCCATTACAACCAAACACAACGGAAATAAAAGAACTCTTAGTAGCTAACATGCCTCCTGCTCCTCACCGGAAGCTTTATTCGTCTAAAAGAACACCTGAAAACCCTAATCCTCAAACTACTAAAATCAATTAAGTACCCGAGAGTTTAAGGGGAAAAAATTTTCAAGTCAGACATAAAGCCTGGTATGAATAATAATCTACCATCTCAAAACATTTAGATATCTAGTGAGAATACGCCACTTAGTGGAACAGGTTTCCCCTCACTAGTATCTTAAAACCTTTATAAAACCATATACCGTGTTCCTGCATCCACAATTGTTAAAACAATTAAAAATAATATGATGATATGCAAACAATTAAGTTAATCATGGATTACCCATCCCCATTCATTGTGACTATCTATCTCAATTATAGTTTCTAGGATTACTATTAACCTATTAGTTTTCATGAGCTCACTAATAATCGTTTAAATATTTATGGACTACCTGTCTGATTTCATAGTTTTCATGGGATCACTAAGAACCTATTGGTAACTCCAATATCGTCTCTCTTTTCCTAGTTTTCATGGGCTGACTAGGAACCTATTGACTAACTGTCAATATCTTAATCCGAATATAGTTTTCATGGGCTAACCATAAACCTATTGGCCCCTGCCAATATCAAATCATAGTTTCCATGGGCTGACTATGAACCTATTGGCCCCTACCAATATCTTTCCCTTTAACAGTTTTCATGGGCTTACCGTGAACCTATTGGCCCCTGCCAATATCTTGAATTAAGATTTTAACATTTCTTAAGTTATATTCACCACTGGGTCAACCTAGTTGGTTATTCTGCCCTTCCCCAAAGTACCGTTATGGGTTAATTACAATGTGAATAAATATACAAAGAAGCAATCAATACAACAAAGTAGTACTCTCAAATTCTTTATTTATGCCATGGTATTTCCTTTAAAATGAGAATGGGTTATTTGTTTTGGAACCTTAAAACATCACTTTCGAAACCTATGGTTGACCTCCATCGAAATCATAGAAAACTTCTTTTTAAACCTCTAAGTATATACCTTTCGAAGCTCTGTAAAGCAATCCTTTTGAAACCAAATCATACCTTTCGATCGTATCAAAACATTGCTAAATAGTCTTTAGAAATATAGCTTCGAAACCAATGGGAGTACCCATTTCGAAAATGTTGGGTTTTACTCTTTAAAAACAACTTTTTGATCAAAGTGGTTACACACGAAAGTATATCTTTAGAAACCTTTAATAAATTAATTTTGGGGGAAAAATTAATGGTGTCGGAACCATCTATTCGAAAGCTCAAAACCTTGGAGTAAAACTTTGAAGGATAGTATCGAAACCCCCTTTCGACACCATTGCTTTTGAAACCATTAAACCCCTTCAAAAGAATTTAGGAAGTGACTTAGCTTAAGTTTAGAACAAAGAGAACCCTTCGAAAGCATTGATGGCAGCAATACATCCGAAAGGTAAAAGAATAGCGGTTGGGTTTTGACCAGGTTAGAACCAGTTCTTTCGAAAGCATTATATAAAAAAAGGAACCCATTCGAAAACTCCTACATAAAACATGATATGGCAACCTTCTTAGAAAGCTATTTAGAAAAACCCCTTTCGAAAACCTAGGTTTTGACTACGTCAAAATCTTTAGGTAAAACAAAGTAGGCACTTAACATTTGAAAACAGAACTAAGGTTTCTACCCCATCGGAAGCATTGCTTTTGACACTATTGCTTCTGCCTTTCCTCCAATCCACTGCGTACCATCTAAGTGATACTTTGTTTATTGGTTTCAAATAGGTCGGTTTCGGCTGGGTTGGTAGGAGCGGAAGCATTTGAGTCAAAAAGTATTACTAAAGGAGGCGGAACCCACTTTTCTGAATAAAGGCTGAAATCATGCTCATTTTTAGTAATTGCTTTAACTAACATGCCTATGTGTAATCTTTTAATTGGTTGCCTTAAAACATTTCAAATACTTTAAAAAATAACTACCGCATTTATCAGATCTAAATCAAAGGAAAATAAACGTTTAAGCCCTTCAATTAAGCAAAACCAATAGTGCAAATAAGTCCTTACTAATTAATTTTAAAAAAACAAATCAATTAGGAAAAAACCCCCAAAAATCACAGAAATTCAATTTCATCATGTTATCTAACATATTAAAATTTTAGACCCAATTTCTTTGTGAAATAGTCGAAATCAATTTTAAACCCAAATATACCATATTTTCCTTTAGAAATTCATAATAAATTTTCCATGGTTTGGAAAATTATGAAAATTGAAACCCATCTCTAAAATCATTTTTTACCTATCCTGTAATTTTTCCATGGCATTCGAAACTCAATAATAATCGGTTTTTATCTAAAACCGTGTAAATTCATATGTAAATGAATTGGTTTAAATCAAACATATAATAATTCAAGCATATCATCATCTAAAACATCATAAAAACGAATTTAATCTTAAATTTGAAAACATATGATTATAAAAACAAAATAGAGATGCACTGAATTATTATCACCTTGGATATGATAAGGATTTTGAGATTTGTAGAAGATTGATTCCCCTAGCTTTTATCCTTAGCTTTTCTTTAATTTTTCTTCCTCTTTTCCCTTGTTAATGGCCGGCTTCTCTTAGGGTTTGATTTGCATTTTCATGTTTTTAGAGTGAACGTGAAAAATGAGAAAATGAAACGTGAATGGGTATAGCGGTGAATAAAAAGGTGCGGCTATTTACTAAAATGCCCATGTTTTTAATTAATAATATATAAGCCATTCTAAGCCCATTTAATTAATTACTTAAGCACGACCTTCTTATAGTTTTATTCAAATCTCAATCCCCTTATCATCATTGTTCTATTTAATTTATCTAGTTAAATCTTCTGAATAATGTTATCAAAAATTATGGATGTTACAGGCTCCCCCCTTAAGAATTTCATCCTCGAAATTCAGTATGGACTAAATATTAAACATAGCAATCATCTGTAACAAATCCTAACATCTATACTAGCCTATCTAACTAGCAACTATCTATATAAATCTATTATAGACATACCCTCACATTAGATCAGGATAAGTATCTCTAATCTTGTCATCTGTCTCCTAAGTACAGTCCTTCTCGTTATCGCTCCACTGAACTTTTACCAACTTGACTGTCAAGTTCCTCAATCTTTTCTCATCTCTTGCTACAACCCGAACTGGTTGTTTAACAAAAGTCAAATTAGGCTCTACAGTCAAGTCTCCCAACGTTGTTGGAGGAATAGTAGTCTGTGGATCATGCACATACTTGCAAAGATGAGACACATGAAATACATTATAGTCGCCGGCCATACTTCTCGACAACTCTACTCTGTATGCGAGCTTCCCAGTCCTCTCTATAATTTGGAATGATTCAACATATCTCGGGGCTAACTTCCCTGACTTTCCAAATTGTACCGCACCCTTCATCGATGACACCTTAATAATAACCTTCTCTCCAACCGAGAACTCTATGTCTTTACGCCTTTTATCTGCGTAACTTTTCTGTACGTATTGAGCTTCCTTCATCCTTTCTCGGATTAAATCGATCTTCTTTGATGCCTCCCTAACCAAATCTGGACCTAAGACTAATCGGTCTCCTGTCTCCAACCAACATGCTGGTGATTTGCATGGCCTTCTATACAAAGCTTCAAAAGGCACCATTCCTATACTAGTCTGGTAACTATTATTATAGGAAAACTCAACTAAATATAGGTGATCTTCCCAAGATCCACCAAAGTCTAAGATATAAGCCCTCAGTAAATCCTCGAGTACCTTGTTTCCTCACTTTATCTACCATCCGTCTGAGTGTGATATGTGGTACTCATATTAAGCTTGGTACCCAATACTTCCTATAGACTCTTCCAGAATTCACCAGTGAATAAGGCATCTCTGTCACTCACTATACTACTAGGAACTCCATGTAGTCTAACAATGTTCTTCATTAACAACTTAGCTAAAACAGGTGTTGTCCTAGTTGACTTAACTGGAATGAAATGGGCACTCTTGGTCAGTCTGTCCACTATAACCCATATACTTTCGTTTCCTCTATTTGACCTTGGCAAGCCGTCTATAAAACCCATGGATATTGAATCCCATTTCCAAACTGAAATCTCTAAAGGTTGAATCAACCCACTTGGCTTCTGATGTTCAACTTTCACTTGTTGGCAGTTTGCACACTGCCTAACCCACAAACCAACGTCCCTTATCAGACCTTCCTAATAGAAGCTCCTTTTCAAATCCTGATACATCTTGGTTCCTCTAGGATGAATTGTAAACTTGGACCGAAGACACTCTCCCAGAACTTCTTTCCTCAAGTCCTCCACATTCGAAACACACAACCATCCCTTTTTTCTCAACCATCCTCTTTGGTCAAGACTAAAGTCTTTTAGATCATTGATCTCATCTCCACCCTCAAGCCTTCTAATCCTCTCGGCTAAAACTAGATCCTCTTTTTGCTCAGAAGCAATCCTTTCAATCAACACTAGTCGAACTTCTAAGCAGGACAACATGGCGGTACTCTGACTAGAACTAGCAGTTGATCTTGACTGCACACCATAACTGGCCAAAGCTTCCAATTCCCTGCACTCCACCAACATAGCTAATACCCCATTCTGATGTATTCGGCTAAGGGCATCCACTAACTTATTACCTTTTCCTGGTTTATACTCTATACCAAAATCATAAGCAGACAAAAACTCCAGCCACCTATGCTATCTCATATTCAACTCCTTTTGAGAGAATAAGTATCTTAAAGACTTATGATCGGTATAAAGCTCAAACCTCTTCCCTAAGAGATAATGTCTCAAAATCTTCAATGAAAAGATCACCGCAGCCAACTCCAAATCATGTGTAGGATACTACACTTCATGCGGTCTAAGCTGTCTGGATGCGTAGGCAATAACTTTACCTTTCTTCATCAATACAAGCATATAAACAAACACCATACATGCACCGAACAACATTTATACATTTAAATCACACAATCGATCATGGTAATCATCATACAAGATGTATATAACATATCATAACATCTATCAATGCAATCATGTTTCTAAACTACATGTCTAGAATACAAAAAATCCATTTATTTATGTTTTCACTACAGGTTGGGTTTCAAAACCGCATTAAAACTTAATTTTGACTTTAAAATGGGTTCAAAACATCTTAAAACCTATAAATAAATATATAGTAAGGTCGGAAATGATGAATCACTCACCAAAATCCCCAAAATCCCCAAAATCCTAGTTTTGCATGTAGATAGTTCCAAAATTGAACATAAAATGTGTAATTTTTCTTCCCAAAAAATATTGATTTGAAGATCTCTAATGAATCTCCTTTCTAATCTATCACTAATATATGATTTAGGCTTGATTTGGATGAGAGGAAAAAGGTTTTGGATGGAGAATGTGTTAATGGAGGCTTATATCTATGGGATAAGGTGTAAAAGTGATTTAATAATAGCTATATAATGTCTCCAAACCTGAAATGGGCTACTGGGCTGGTACCCAAACTCGCAAATTACACACTTGGCTACTTCAAAAACTGTAAATCTTTAAATAGCCTTATCTCCTAGCTAGGAAGTCCAAATCGCTATTATGACTATTCTACGAAAAGGAAAATGGTTATATCTTTCTAATAGAAATGGTCTCGGATGTTAATTCGACTCCTATTAAAAGTTATAGCCGATACAAGTTTTCAGGGGTAAAATCATTTAGAAAAATTGTAAATATAGGAAATTTCTCTATTAGGCATTTCCTTAAGTTATGGAGTCATATGACCTCAGATAAATTTAAAACTAATATTTTAAGATCCTCCGATAAATAAAATAAAGGTGGTTACGCTCTCCTCCACAATAGGAATTTCTCCCTCAAAATCCCCAACACAACCAAGGTAAAGTCTAACATACCTATCCCACATGCCTATCATCCACGAGAAAACATGTCAAACATCAAACATGCACAAAAAAGTAATAAATGATATCTACACCTCCTAAGCACGTAGGATACTAAACTACCATATGTGACATCGAAAGTGAAAGTGAATGCGATAAACAAAAGTCTCACCAAGTAAAGAGCTCTGGATTAGCGGTCCTCATGCTTTTTGCAGTCTCTCGAGTACAATCTCCTTCGCTCTCACTCCACTGAACCTTCACTAGCTTTACCGTCTTTCTCCTAATTTGCTTCACATCACATCCGACGATAGGAATAGGCCTACAAGGTCTCGATACTTCTGCTCCGATCTTGATATCATCAAGTTGATCCGGTTGGACTATAACGCGTGAGTCATGCACAAACTTCCTCAAGTGAGATACGTGAAACACATTGTTCATACCCACTATCTTATGAGGCAAGTCAACTTTATAAGCCAGGTTCTCAATCCTCTCAAGTATCGGAAAAGGGCAAATGAATCTCGATGCCAACTTCCCCTTAGTATGGAATCGAATAACATTCTTTAATGGAGAGATCTTGACAAATAACATATTGGCGTTGGAGAACTCTAAATCACGTCTCCTTCTATTAGCATAGCTCTTTTGTCTATCTTGAGTAGCTTTCATTCGTTGCCGAATGATTTCAATCTTTCCCGAAGTCTCTCTAATAATGTTTGGCCCAAGTATCAGTTTCTCTCCCGCTTCCCACCAACATGAAGGAGCATTGCACGGTTGGCCATATGATGCCTTAAATGGTGCCATATCGATGCTGGAATAAAACTGGTTGTTGTATGCAAACTCTACTAATTGTAGATGATCGCCCCATGAGCCACCGAAATCGAGAATGCAAGCTCCTAAGAGATCCTCATGAATACGATTCCTCCTCTCTTTCTGCCCATCAGTTTGTGGGTGATAAGCTATACTGAGATGCAGCTCTGTCCCCAATGCCCCTTGTAAGCTCTTTCAAAACCTCCTAGTGAACAAAGAATCTCGGTCGCTCACATTGCTCTTCGGCACTCGCACGACCCACTTCACGTACAACACGGCTAATTTGGATGCGTTCTACTTGACTTGATGGGTATGAATTAGGCACTCTTCGTCAATCTATCAACTATAACCTAGATGCTATCGTACCCTCCTTTGGTCCTCGGCAATCCATCGATGAAATCCATCGAAACTTGTTCTCATTCCCACTCGCAAATCTCGAGTAGTTGCAACAAACCACTCAACTTCGTCTGCTCTTCCTTTACCAACTGCCAGTTCATTCGAGATGAATGTACCAATATCCTTCTTCATCCCTTCCCAATAAAATGTTTGTCTTATGTCGTGGTACATTTTTTTGCCACCAGGATATATAATCAACCTTAATTGAAGGCATTTGCATAGCACCTCATCCCTCAACCAATCAACATCAGGAACAAAATATCTCATATCCTTTCGGAGCCAACCATCACGGTCGATCCCGTACTACTTCATCTCCTTAAACTCTACCCCTTCCTCTTTCCTTGCATAATCTCCACTAATCTAGCGTCTCACCTCTGACTAGCACCCATCCATTCAATCAAGATAGGTCTGACTGCTAAGCAAGCCAAAACTTCTGGCTCCAGCTCACATTGAGGTCTAAAATCATAGCCAGCGATAAACTCTAACTGCTTCCACTCTAGGAACATCACTAGAACATCACTTCTAAGCTAGCATGTCTCCTACTTAAAGCATTAGCCACTGGATTTCCCTTACCAGAACGTGTAAGAAATGCCAAAGTTGTTGGAGGCTAGGAACTCTAACTATCGCTGATGTCGAAGGTTGAGATCCTTCTAGGAGAATAGATACTTTAACGACTTGTGCTCCATATACAACTCGAACCTCTCCCTAAGAAAATAATGCCTCAATATCTTCAAACCAAATACTGTCGTTGCCAACTCCAAATCATGAGTTGGATACTTCCTCTCATGTGGTTTCAGGTGTCGACTAACATAGGCGACAACCATTCCCCTCTGCATCAACACCACACCAAATCTAGTACTACATGCGTCTATGTATATTGTTTGCTCCTCATTCCCACTCAGAATAACTAACACCAGTGCGCTTGTCAACCTCTCCTTCAGACTCACAAATGCATGCGTGCAACTTGCGTTCCAAATAAAAGCATGTTTCTTCTTCATCAAGTTGGTTAATGGCCCTGCTGCCTTAGAGAAATATTGGATAAAATGTCTATAATATCCCGCTAGCCCAAGAAAGCTTCTCACATTTGTAGCGGTCTTGGGCTAATCCTAGTCCTCTACAGCTACCACCTTCGTAGTGTTAACCATAAAATATTCAGTAGAACGAAGGTATGAAAGAAGGGTCATGAGAGCCTGAGGAAAGATCAGAAAGCACCAAGATGTCCTAGATAATCATACCTTCCGACAATGAGCTTCCGGTGAAGTCCAAGGCTATCTTTCAAAGTCCATAGGCGGGATGATGCTCCAAGAATCCACCTTTCGACAAGAACGAGAGGTCTTTCAACAAAGACAAAGGAGAAGGAGCTTAAACCAAACCTTTCGAAGGAGTCGAGAGGATGCAGCCATCAAGATTTAATAGCTTCAAACCTTCCAAAGTAGTCGAAAGGTTCCGTTCATGGAGTTCTTACCTTTCGAAGAAGATGAAGAAATCAAAGCATGTAGGTGCAACTCCATGACGACCTTTTAGAAAGCATAGCAAGCCTTTCGAATCGGTTGGAGAACATCTAGAATAACTTTCAACTAGGTTGAAAGGTTTTTATGAAGAAAGCAATGCTCAAAAGTCGGCAAAGAATGGTAGATAACTGTTACTCGAAAAATTCACCTTCTGCTTAAGTCAGAAGATCTCAAACAAAGGACAGAAGAAAAGGAATCAAGAGCAGGCCTTAGGAAGAGGTCGAAGGGATGCAGTCAGCAATATGAAGTGGCTCAAGAACTTTCGGAGAAGACGGGGGGTATTGTTCCACAATATCCAAGAAGCTCTTACCCTCCGAAGAAGGCAAAGAAGTCAAGACAAGGGCATGCGACCCTATAACAACCTTTTAGAAAGCATAATAAGCCTTTCGGGCCGGTTGGAATGGCTACTGAATATCTTTCGACGGTGTCGGAGGGTCTATGATTAAAGCAACATTCATAAGTCAGCAGAGAATGTAAAGCAACCTTCCGACAACATTCATGGAAACTCTGCTCTTGGCAACATCTAAATAAAAAGAGACCTTCCGACCAAGTTGAAAGGTTTACAATTGCTAGGAACCTTCCGACACCTTCGAAGGGTTCACATACTGTATAGATGACAAACCTTCCGACAAGGGCAAAAGGTTCATAAAAACAAATGAATGAAAAGACCCTTCGGCAGCGTTTAAGGATCCACGCTGACATGTGAAAGGAATACCTTTCGTTGAAACCGGAAAGTTAGCAATTCTATATAAGAAGGGAACCCTTCGATCTAGCCGAAAGCACAAGGATGGAAGAATGGCCCACGACATCTATAAATAAGACCCAAGGGGTCCTATTTCGGGGGCGGATTTTTCCTCATTCCATTTTTGTAACTTCTAAAATCAAAGCTTTGTAACCCTAATTGGGTATTGATTTGGGAAAATTTAATAAAAAGAGAAGTCCATTCACGGATCAGAGGGAAGTCTTGAATTTTGCATGTTTTCTTTACAGTTTATATTCATCTTTGCTGGTTTAATCACAACTTTCGGGTACAATACCTCCGAAAGGTCCATATCAACAGAAACACTAGTATTCTTTCTTGAGTGATCTTCATAACCCTTCGGAGACCTCTGGTTTATGGCCTAAACCCTTCGGACCTAAAGGGAGCTTATCAGAATTGATATGCATAGAACCTTCCGGAGTGATAAATCCTGAGGGTCGAACCTTTCACCAAGTATCATAACCTATCGGATCCCATCTACCTTAGCATCAATCTGAATCCCAAACAGCTGCTTGTCCAACCTTTCGGCAAAGAACCAAGTCAAATCCCTAAGTAAGATAAACCAAGGAAATTTGATCCTGACCAAGGAAGAAGCTTCCGGGAGGAGTCTTATAAAGGTTTAATCAAATTAGATACCCTTCTACGTTAATTCAACAAGATCAGAAAGACTTTTCTCCCTCCAAATCTTGTATCTAAGCCTTCTTGACCCCATAGAAAGGTCAAGTTTTGAGTCTAATCCCAAGTAGAGAGGTAAAGAAATTTCTACATACCATTAACCTTTTGACATAGCTCCGATTAATCCTACCACTCGGGATAACATAGAGTTATCAGTTGAACATTTGTCAATCTCTTTAGAGATCCCATCTTCCACCTTTTCTCGATAACTTCTCCTACTTGGATTCATTAGACTGTTGACTATAAATTTGGTTAACATAAGGTTTGATATATGATATATCAACTAAATAAGTTAAACTGAAAGGCAATCAATAAAAGGAATCACGTCTTCTATTCTCAAAAGAAGAAATCCATCGTTCTTATCATATCATTGGTGTGTTGACAAGAAATCTTATTAACATTTTTGGCACTAGAAGGTGGGCTCGAACCTCCGATCATCGATAACTTTCATCCCCAATCGATTATAAAAAGAGCTTTGACTAAAAGAGGAGTATGGGAAAAGTTAAAAGTAGTAGCAATAATCCAAATGAAGTGGCTACATCACAGTCAAACTTTAAAGCTCACATGGTCTCAAATCCTAACTTAAGCAAAATAGAAGTCAGGCAACCTTCAACCCTAACAAAATTTGAAAGAAATATGATCAAGGTTCAGAATCAATGACCACCAAAGATGGTAATAAAGGAGTATTCATAAAGAGCCCCAACCCGGGAATCAATAAGGATTATGGAAATGGAGAATGAAGTTCAACCTCCAAATGAGATAGAGGAACAAGAGTTAAACCGAGATAGTCAAGTAAATTCATCTCTTGAGCAATCAAATAGCCTTATCCTAGAATACAATAGGAGAAGTTACAGAAATAAGGCCAACCAAAATGACAACCTACACCATATTGTGGTTAATGCACTTAGAGAAAAAGAAATTTATGATCCTGAAGAATATCTTACCCTGCAAAAGGCCCCCTTTTTCGAAGAAATAATGGCGACAAATCTTCCTCCACACATTCAAATTCCTTCACTAAAATATGATGGGACAAATAATCCAGATGATCATCTTGTCATCTTTGAAAAATGGATGAACTTATACAATGCTCCAGAGGCAGTTTGTTATAAACTTTTTCTCATTACTTTTCAAGGAGCAGCAATCAAATGGTATAGGAGTTATCGAATGGGAACTATCTATTCTTGGGAACAATTTGCTTACGACTTCGTGGCTCAATTTTCTAATTCAGAGATACAACTATGGACTTTAGCTTGCAAGCCACTATTACAAAAGGCATGAGAGATACTTGGCGAATATTTAAACAGATTCAGCGCATAAGCATTAAGGGAAGAAAGTGGAACTGATAGAGAAAAGCTTATGGCAGTTCGATCAGGGTTAATTGAACAAACCCCATTTTGGAAAGACCTTTATATAAATGGGTGCAAAGATCTACAATATTTCTTTCTTCGAGCTGAGAAGTTTATTCAATTGGACGAGATGCACCATGCTAAGAAAGAATTCCACCGAGAATCCAAGGAAGAGAAATCTGATTTTAGGTGCCTGGACAAGAGGCCAAGGGAAAGTGAAAAACTGAAGGGAAGTTGAAGAAAGAGTTCTAAAATTTATTGTGACGTCCTGAGCAAACCCCTCTCCTACATATATGCTAAGATAAAAAGAAATGAGAATGCACCTCAAAAAGCTCGGATGCCCCAAAGCCAAATAAAGGACTAAGTTACTGCGAGTACCATAAAGCAAATGGACATTAAACTGATGAATGTAAAATCTTGTCAGATAAAATTCAAGGCATGGTCAGGTCGGGATTTTTACAGGAGTTCGTCAGAGAAACTTGAAAGACATCTTATTCAAAATAAGAGGAAAACAATTCAGCAAATCCAAAATGCAGATTCCTACATCAGTTCAACTATGAACTTTCTCTCTTTCTTTTCATACCTCTTTAACATGATACATAAATTTGTATTGTGCATTGATCATGTACTGACTAAAATTTGAGTGTAATTAAGGTAAAAATAAAATCAAACTGAAGCACTCGACAAACTCCATAATACTTAAAGAGGACGACTCAAATGCCTGACACGAGGCAATTATCAACAGTTCAGTCAACACCAAGGCTTTCCTATAAGAAATGTTGAATCATTGCTAAACTCTATTCCAATTTAGGAGAAAACCCATATATACCAAATCAATTTTTAGCAAGCGATTTCAAAAGGAAACTTCTCAAATTATATCCTTTTAAGAAAACTATTTTCAGTCACCCCATTGCCTGGGGGGAACAAATACTTATTTATCTCAAAATCAGATTTATGCGACTAATTTGAGATATTATAAAGTTTTAATAAATGTACACCAAAAGACTTCAAACTGAGCAATAGTAATGTTTCAAAGTTTACTAAAATCATGGGCGAAGATAAGCCTATTCATACTTTTTCATGAAAGATTTTGAAAGCGCAAAAAGTTTATTGGAACTCAAACTAAAGAACCCTATTCTCGACTAAAAGGTTGTTGGTTCATGAGTCATGACCTCCTAGTCTCCTATTTGTGATTTGTGTCTCCACTACGAGAACAACAAGAAAGTTCTTGCAAATGATTTAAAAAAATCTCTTTCATAAAAAGGATTCATGAGTCCAAACTATTTTTCAAAAGAAACTCTTCAATATAATAGAAGGTTCTCGTTACAAAATTCTTTCCCTTAAAGGAGACTCCATTTTACTTGCCCAAAAATTATTTTCATATACATATACTCAAGCTTACAAGGTTATTTTGTAGCACCACCTGGAGGGAGGGACATATGCCCTCGAAGCTATTTCATGGCACCTCTCAGAGGGAGGGACATAAGCCTACGACGCTATTCCGTTGCATTTCCTAGAGGAAGAGATAGAGCCCCTAACGTCCATATCACCTCTTAGGGGAGTGTCAAGATAAGCACCCGCAAAATCAAAAGCCCCTAACGTCCATATCACTTCTTAGGGGAGGGTCAAGATAAGCACCCGCAAAATCAAAGCCCATAACGTCCATATCACCTCTTAGGGGAGGGTCAGGATAAGCACCCGCAAAATCAAAAGCCCCTAACGTCCAAATTACCTCTTAGGGGAGGATCCGGTAAAGCACTCATCAACGGCCTTCTAGAGAAAGGTCAGCTAAGTATAAATCCCTTTGAGACAAGGGAAGGCCAAAGAGAGGCTCATCAAACAATGGACTAAGTTGTCTAGCCCGAAGAGGGGCTCATCAAACAATGGACTAATTTGTCTAGCCCGAAGAGGGGCTCATCAAACAATGGACTAATTTGTCTAGCCCAAAGAGGGGCTCATCAAACAATGGACTAAGATGTCTAGCCCAAAGAGAGGCTTTTGATAGATTAAGATGTCTGATCCCATAGAGTGGCTCATTAAATAGTAGACTGAGATGTCCAAGCCCAGTAGGGGCTCAAAATAAAATAATATAGACAAAGATGTCTACAACTCAAGAAGAAAGTCGGAACCCAAGAGAATTAAGGGTTAAAGAAAAAAACCTATCCATCAAGAAGCTAAATGAAAAGGGGTGGACATGCATTAGTTAATAAGGCATGCCCAAAAGACTGTTTCCCATTACCGAGGATTGACCAACTTGTGGAAGGGACGATGGGATGTGAGTTGTTATTCTCTATGGATGCGTACTACAGCTGCAACCAAATAGCAATGCACATTCTAGATCTGTAGCATACGAGTTTCATCATTGAAATTAGGTTATATTATTATCGAGTGATGACATTCGGTTTCATGAACGCTGGGGTTATCTACTAACAACTGATAAATAAAATGTTTGAAGATCAAATCAGATGGACAATGGAGGTTTATTTGGACAATATGCATGTGAAGTCACAGCGACCAATGAATCACATTGACGACCTTAAGATGTTCGATGTGCTTTGGAAGTATGGAGTGATGCCTAGTCTGCTGAAATGTTCTTTCAGGATTGCATCAGGAAAGTTTTTGGGTTTCATTGTAATCAAGGGGCATTAAAGCTAATCTATAGAAAAATAAGGCATTAAAAGAGGTTGTTGTCCTATAGACAAGGACGGAGATGCAGAGCTTGAATAGGAAAGATGCTGCATTGAATCTATTGATCTCAAAAGTGACAGACAAATGATATCTTAATTTAATGCCCCCAAGAAAGAAAAAGGAAAGTTTTTCTAGATGAAAGAATGTTAGGAAGCTTTTTAGAATTTGCTAGAGCATATGGCGAGACCACCTGTTTTGTTAAACCCTTTAGAGGGAGAACATCTATTTGTTTATCTGGTAGCATCTGCTCATGCACTGAGTGTAGCCTTGTTACGTGAGGAGTTTAGAATCCAAAGGCCAGTGTATAATATCAGCAAAATGATTCACCAGAGGAATAAAGAATTATCCAAAGCTAAAAAATCTAGCGTATGGTTTATTGATTGCTTCAAGGAAGTTGCAAACATTCTTCTAAGCTCACATGATCAAACTACCAATTGATCAGCTGTTATGGAAAGTGCTATATCGACCTGAGACTATAGGGATATTGCTGAAGTAAATATTAATTGGATTCAATATGATATAACCTACCATCCTAGGAGGGCGATACGAGGGAATGCATTGCTGACTTCAATGCCGAGTTCACTGTTTGGGATGAAGAAGTGGAAGGAGATCTGTTCTAACCATCCTAATAAAAATGGTATGTAGATGGAGCCTTCAACTAGTGTAGTTCAAGGGCAGTATTGATTCTTGTAACCCCGAAAGGGAGGAGGATATGCTATGCTTTAAAGTTATATTTCCCAGCGATAGCGACGAATAATGAAGTCGAATATGAAGCATTGATTATGGGAATCTAGATAGCTTTAGAACTGGGAGTTAATACACTGCATATATTTAGCAAATCTTAGTTGGTGTTCTATTATGTAAAGAAATTATTTCAGATTAAGGGAGCGAGACTATCCCCTTACCTTACGAAAGTTCGAGAACCGTTGAATGACTTTGAGAACTATACGATAGCGCACATTCCTAAGGAAGAGTTCCTAAGGAAAAGAATACGAAAGTTGACCCATTTTCCAAAGTGGACAGCTTCAAGGATATGCAACTTATATGACTCATTCCAGTGGAGGTTTTATCATTTCATAACATCCACCAAATTGATGTTGATTAGATCATGGAGGCCGAGGAAGAAAAGGAGTCATGGATGACTCCAATAAAAGACTATTTACCGAAAGGAGTTCTCCCAAATGGTAGAAATGAATGGCAAAAACTCCTATCTATATAGTACCATAATTTATTATGTGAGAAGAAGTGATGTATAGAAGAAGGTTCATGACCCCCTAATGTGGTGTGTCACCAAAGATGAAGCTAAGCAAATCCTTCCAAATGTACATGAAGGAAGCTACACTGGTCATATCGGAAGGGGCAGATTTTTGCAAAAATTGTACCGAGATGTAACTAATTACACTAGTTGATGCAATAAATGCCAAATGTTTGCAAAGGTACCAAGAGCCCCATCTACAAAGCTTAAGCGAATGGTTAGTCTATGACCGTTAGTGATTTGGGGAATAGATATAATCAATATGCTACCAATGTCAAGAGTAAAGCGAAATATGCTATATTGGATATGGATTACTTTACATGATGGGCTAAACCCGAAATGCTAGCCATGGTCACTACAAAGAAAGTGATCAACTTTGTGGTAAACAACATCTTACGAAGATTTGGAGTTCCACAGAAGATCATTACCGATAATGGAACACAATTTGAGAGTGTCAAATTCAATGACTTCTATAACCAACACCAAAAAAAGAAGAGCTTTTGACAGTAGAAAAATTGCAGGTAAATGGATGGGTGGAGATGACAAACAAGATCATCAATCCATACCGAGGTAATTATTGATGGAAGCCAAGCGTAACTGGTTTATGAGTTACCACTAGCATTGTGTGTTTATAGGATAACCCATTAGTCCACGACAGGGTAAACTCCATTCGCTTTGGCCTATGGAGCTAGGACCATGATTCCAATAGAATTAGAAGTACATTCTCATTGAAGAATGTATTAAGATCCCATGATGAACGAGGAATGCTTGCTCGAGTTCCTTGACTTAGTTTATGAAAAAGAGAAGAGGATGAACTGAGGGTAGCCGCTTAACAAAAAGGAGTGGTGAGGCATTTTAACGCCAAGTTCAGATACCGTACTTTTTAGAAAGGTGACCTCATTTTAAAATGGCTCTTTCCTAATATAAGGCAATTGGTTTGAATCGAGAAAGTCCTTATATAATTAAATAGAAGTTTGAAATTGACTATCGAATGTTAATGGGACCCTAATTTCGTGGGAATTGGAATAGAAAGCATTTACGATGCTATTTCAATTAGCTTTATTTATGTTTAGCAAATAAGATATGTTGTGTTATACCCAATACAATTAGTTGACGTAGGTTGAAAAAGAGGTATCGCAAGGTGCTGGTAGATAAAGCTCTCGCAATTTGAAGGCCAAGGTAAGCCATCGCATGTAGATAGTAAATAATGCTACTACTTGTTGACATCCAAGAAAGCCACCGCATAATGATAATAAGTAGAGCCATCACAAGTTGAAGTTATAAACTATCACAAGTTGATGATATATGACATCCCAATTTGAAGCTGTACGCTATTACAAGATAATGAAATATGCCATCGCAAGGCGATATTATAATCTATCGTAAGTTTAATACTAGAAAAGAAATTGAACGTTGGAATGCATAATGTTATCATAGTTTGACAAATAAAACTATCAGAAATTGATATGAATGAAGCGCAAGATAAAATAAAGGGATGAGCTACCGTAGGTTAGTGATTCAAAGCTATCGCATATTGATGGATTAAGCTATCGAAGGTTAATACTTCATGGCTATCGCATATTGATGGAATGTATTATCGACGGTTGATACTTCAAGGCTATTAAGCTATCGAAGGTTGATACTTCAATTCTATCGTATATTGATGGAATGGGCTATCGAGGGTTGATACTTCAAGGCTATTTAGGCTACCAAAGGTTGTTACTTCAAGGCTATCGCATATCGATGGAATGGGCTATCAAGAAGTGATACTTTAAGGCTAATAAGCTATTGAGGGGTTGTACTTAAAGGCTGCCACATATTGATAGAATAGGCAATCGACGGTTGGTATTTCAAGGCTACCGTGTATTTATACATTGAGCTATCGAAAGTTAATAATTTAGAGCCATCGCACCTTGAAGAATACACCCCAAAATCAACATCTTAATTGGCCACATGGCATTCTTCTACTGGTCTAACCATGCCATGTCATCACTAGGAAGCTAAAGAAAGGTAGTGCAACATGTCATCTTGAGCATGCGCCATGTCACCAAATCATGACCGTTAACTTTCTTAAATTTCATGTATCATGAATGTAAAGGCTGAAGTCAACTATAAATAGGCATATACCCCTATTAGAAAGGGGTTGGTCCCTAGTTTCTCTCTTCCTCATTTTACATTTTCCTATACGTATAAAAAAGCTTGGGACTGGGCATTTAATGGCTGTTCGGTCAAAATAGAATTGGAAATTTGTTATTGAGGACCTGAACACATTTTTCTTTGCATAATGTAACACCCCACCTCTATACCCATACTATCCAAGAGTATTACAA
The DNA here is from genome assembly GCA_030737815.1 of Allium fistulosum. Lineage (NCBI taxonomy): Eukaryota > Viridiplantae > Streptophyta > Magnoliopsida > Asparagales > Amaryllidaceae > Allium > Allium fistulosum. The sequence continues at coordinate 940,630,641 of CM060905.1, read as the reverse complement.
AGTAATACTATCAGATAATATGGAGAATGAGGCTGTAAGGGGTACACACGTGAATATTCCCTTGGACTAACACTGATACTTAATAAAACATTAAATATAAAACTCATCAATACATACACAATGCCGGTATAAAATAATAAACATGTGTACCTACAGGACAGAACAATACACAATATATAGTAAATCACATAGAACATAGAGTCAATCACATCGATAATCTATAATATTTAGTACACTAAAATTAAAAGAATACAATACAATTCAATATCAATTATAAATATATATACAGCGAATCAATAACATACAAATATCAGGTAACCATCCTAATACAATACTCCTCTAAGCCCAATAAAATACAAGCTGGTCATGCCGCCCTTGTACCTGAAAAGTCTCGGACTGACCCGAGCAATATAAAATAACACATGGTCAGACTATGTCTAATCAAGGGTACATAATAATAATGGAAGCACAATATATAATCAGTGAGTAATAAGATATATTTATATATATGACCATAAATAGTCATCAAGGTATCACATTAACCAAATAACTTAAATCCATATGAAATACTCAATACTGATTTCAAAGATGTCATCACCCATAAAGAAATACATCTAATCATACAATCATCGAAACAATACAAATGGGTGAATCATACATATCTAAAAACCGTCTTCAAATCCAAATAATCGGTAATGAGACGTCCTCAAGTGAAGTTGGCAAGTAATGAAATAATGCCTACTATGTCTCTCAATCTCATATTATAATATACCAATATCAGATCAATAGAATCAATATGGAAGAATTTGAGCTAGCTAGAACGAAATCATTTATCTCGACCCACAGTCCTTGGAGAGATGAAACTCTCCACTGAATGGCCCTAACAGAAATAAATAGCGAATCAATAATAAATAATCCATTTGCCCGAGAAGGATACGGGGTTGATCATACTCTGAGCACAGTCTGAGGTATAATCCCATCTATACATAATATATGTCTATCTACTACCCGCATATATACACATACATGCACATTTGCCGGAACTAAATAGGAGACTAACAACATGTCTACTTGCTCCAGGAGCCACACGTGGTCCATATGACACGACTCCTACAGTCATCGGTTACCATTACCTCTTCCTTCTCGGTATAGTGACAATGGTCCACTATAGGCTCGATAACGCGTATCCTCTTCGGCCAGGACTACCAACATGTGCCCCTATATGGTAATTGTCTACTAGCCTATGCGACACAAGCGGCTACCGACTATCTATCTTGTGATGCACATCAAATATAATACAATAACGATGCCGAAGATCGGGGGCGCGACCTCCTTGATCAGGACGCCAGGGTGGATACTAGCCAATCTGGTTCACTCCTGAAACATAAAGGGAGTCGGTCTAAGGTAGACAGACATATAATGTAACGACCTTGAAATTCAGACCCAGCTTAAAAATTTTAAAATCGTTTATTAGTGTAGAAATTCAAATTTTCACAAACAACTTCCGTTGCTATTCAAACTTCACAGTTGGAATGCGTCTAGATCGACATAGACGTACGTCAAATTTCGTTGAAAAATATTGAAGTTAATTTCGTTCGTCACATTTAAATATTAGTTCGAATTCTAAGTGTAAAATTTCTATTGTCCGAATCCAAATATTTTTCACAATGTTGCATAAGAAAAATATTCTGATCATGACGGCACATTTCGTTTTGTCAAATTTCGCTTTTAATTGCTAGTAAAATTGTTCGCACGAGCGAATGGTTCAATTAGTAATTAACAACTTCGCAAACAATGTCAAACCATCAATATCTTCATACCGTTGTGTTCGCCTCGTCGCGCTGATCAAAATGGTATAATTATTTGCGTCAATTGGAGTTCAGAGTTGAAAGTTGAAATTGTTTAAACGGATTACAAAACCGGTCCGTTACGCAGTACAAACCGGTACCCAAACTGACTACCCCGTTCAGAATTCTAGGAGTCTAATGACCATTCAGCTGTCTTGGAAAGCCAACAGCCATTTCGGTTACCAAGGCAATCAATTGGAGACCTTTCAATTTATGTACTATTTTATATAACAAGCTGTCATTCCACTATTCACTCGTTTGCATTTCCATCTCTCTGGTTCGTATACTATCTGCCTTTCTCTCCACTTCTATATATTTTTTTTTATTTCGAGCTTCCTTCTCCAGTAAAACGTATTCCACCCACCACCGTACATACTCCACCCACACACAGATCCACCCACCACGTCCCTCGCCTCTACGCAACCCCTCCGCGACCCTAACCGATGCCACCTTGGCCTCAGATCCGATTACCCCCCATTTCTGTTCGTATATATAAAGATATATATAGTTGTTTCATATATATTAAAAAAGTTTCAAATTTTTTTATATACAATATGCATTAGTTTACAAAGCTTTGATTTACAAAGTTACAGTTTACAAACATATTTACAAACAGATTTCGTATATATATGGGTTACTGTATATAGACAAGTTTATATATTTTCAGTATAAACTGTTGGTAGTTTCAGTACAAGGTGATTTCGTATAAAGCAGTTTCAGTCCATCTACTCAGTTTGGTTTAAAAAAAAGAGAAAGATAAACTGTTTACATATAGTTCATTTTATATATGTTTCATATATATTCATTTATATATATAGACGTGGACAGCGAATCAGTGCTCACTGTTGTTTTGCTGTGTTTTGTTCCAACTGTCGATCCAGAACCATAGGCTATTGTCCCAGCTTGTTGAATCTACTTTGCTCCTGATTTTGGTATGATTTATGTACACAATTGTTATATATATCGTATTAAACAAGCGTTGATTAATTATTTGTTTGATTGCAGTTGTGTTCATTTTGCGTCGTGCTTGTTAGTGTCTATCTTATCTATCCATCTTCGTGCTTCGTCGTCCAATCTCTCTAACCACGCAAGGTGAATATTTTTATTCACGACTCAATCTATTATGGCATGATAATCAAGTGATAGGTGTTGTAGATATTAATTTGGATGTTAAATTGTGATTGTTAAAAATTGTGAAATAAACTGTTATTTGCTATGCAAGTTAAAAATTGAATATTGATAGTGCTAAATTGTTAATGTTCGCTATGTGTTGTTTAGTTGATTTAACATGATTTAAAGCAATTGACATGATGTTATATAGGTTCGTTAATAGTTGTGACACCTAATTAAATAAATTAAACTGTTGATGTTAGGATTAAAATGAATAGTTGTATCACATGAAATGATGATGTTTTATTCACTGAATAACTTGGATTTAATATATGATGTGTTAACTAGTTAAATAGAAATAACCATTGATTTATATGAAAATTCCATGCAAGTATTTGTGTTTATTTGAATTTATATTGTTTATATGTTTAATTGAATTGCAAGTTGCTTGTTAGTATAGAATCACTATGGGTTGAAATGATACATTCCCGAACAGACATTAGAATAAGGATAAATCGTTATGGGTAGAAATGATAGACCTGAACGGTTTATATAAACTGGGTTGAAATGATAAATACCCGATTGAAGAATTTGGCCTAGGATAGATAATTAAAATAAGAAACTTGATTGGTCAACAAAATTATTTTGTAATTGAAATCTATTTGAAATTTAGAAATGAAATTAACAAATTGTTTTAAATTTAATTAGCGAACTTAATTGATTTAATTGAAATAAATAATTGGATTTATTTGAAACGGATTTATGAATTATTTAATTTAAATAAATTGAAATGATGATTTTAATTTGAGAAATTATAATTTGACTTAAGAAGATTTAAGTTAAGTAAGCTGGAAAATTGGAATGAGAATTTGACAAGTAATAATTTAAGATTAATGATTTCGAATGTTATTGAATTCGGTAGGTTAAGAATTTAGACTTGATTTTAAATTAAGTATATTGAAACTTGATAATGAAATTTAATATAAGATTAAATGTAATTTTGACTTAAGTGTAGTTTAAACTAAGTATAGTAGTGGATTTTAATTGGGATTAATTTAAAATGGTTTTAAATTTAATGAATTGGTTTAACTTTTGTAATTTGGTTTGAGATTGAATTGTTTTGAAACTCATTAAGGAATTAAATTAGGTTAGGTAAATCATGGAATTAAATGAATAAATGAGATTTCTTTAATGAAATTTGAATTGGACTTTTGTAAATGAATTAACTAAATAAATATGGTTTAAAAAGAATTTAGTTAATAAAAAGGATTTAACTGAATTAGACTTATATGGAGTGAAATGATGAATGTAAAGATGAATGTAAATTGAATCGAAATTTTGGTTAATGATTTTGAATTAAATGGAGTATTGAATTTAAATCCATTGAATATGAATAAATTTAATAAGTGAACTTGAATCTTATTAAATTGAACTTGAATATCGAATTTAATTGTTAACTCAAAGTGTTGGACTAAGATTTCATTTGGAAATATGATTTTGAATATTTGAAATAAATCGAATTGTGAAATGTCAAATTTTGAAAGTCAATTTTGCAACTTGACTTTTGGACTTTGATTTGTTTAAACTTTAATATTAAATGACCATCGGGTAATTAATACGTAGTTATTAAAGAGTCCGGGATCGGATATGGACATACTCTCTATCGATACCGAAAACCACTTTAATAACTAATATACGCGGAATGTTGATCCAGAACGAAGTGGATGGTTTTGATGAACGCGTTGACTAAAGAAAGAGAACGATTTTGGATGACCCCTGACATGACTAAAACAGGAGCCGCGCCGGGCCATTGAGGATCGCCATCTCTAGCGGACACACTTCTTCGATACCTTATCTATTACTTTTGTAATTCGATTTGGGTGCACCCCTTGATTTAGGACTGTTGTTTCGCGGTGTTGGGGTAGTAGCTGCTATGCCCAACATCAGTCCGGATCAGGCAACTACTAGTATCCTAGTTGGTATCGCCTCATGTACCTTGTCATACTGTTTATCCTATCGCGACCACTACGATTTGTTTTGTGTTATACCTATGGGGTACCGTCTGATAACCACTAGTTTATGGTGGGGCTTACGGTGCTGTATAGACTATGACATGGTAAAAATGTGTTAAGGATGGAATGGGCCATGACTTAACGCTATTTTGATATCGTACTTTACTGATTAGACATTATCTACTTAGCATATTCTATTGTATATATAGATAGTTTATCGGATCCTTAGAGATGTTTATTTTATTCATCTTTGAGTTATGGACTTTATTTTTTGCACTATTATCATGTATAAGATTTTAAGTCCTGACTCGAGTGTTTCTTTTTATTTATGCTCGGGTCAGTCTGAAGCTATCCAGTTTGCTGATCAAGGTTGGTTGAAGATGCCGAAGACTTAGCATTATCTCTATCAGTTTATTTCAGTTTATTTTCCATTCCTGTATTGATCTACTTTCTAGTATTTGATGTACTTGTGTATTGGACATCTATGTATTTCCTTTCAGTCACTTTATGTTGAGACATTGTTGTACTTTCTGTAGTAGCTTCATGAACTTCTATTATGACGATGTATTTTCTACTGCATTATTCTGTGACTGTTCTGTGCCTGTGATGTTGTATTGATTCTCATTTACATTTATGTATATATAATCCCATAATGATTCGTGTTTTGTATTATTTAAGTTGACATGTGTGGATTATTGTCAATTTAAATGGTTCAAATATACGGGTTGTTATAGTTGGTATCAGAGCTTTAGTTTCCCTAAAAACCTTAGTTTGGGGTTATATAAACTCATTATAGCTAGGGTAGCAATACCCTAGAATGAGGAGAATCGATTCACTATCCATATCCTTTTAAATTCCAACTTCTTATTGACTCGTTGATTAGACTTTCCTTAAAGTTCTATGATTTCTATCCTTGGTTCTAAAATCTCTTTTGGTATTTCAGGATGAGTACCAGAAGAAACACTCAAGGAGGTAGAGGCAATGGTCCTGCTCAGGCTGCACCTACCGAACCTACCGATCCAGCTCCAGTCAAGTTCACCATTCTTATAGTAAGGATTATAAACAGCTTGGGGGTATTAAGTTCTTTGGATCCGAGGGTATTATTGAAGCTCAGAAATGGCTCAAAAGCTTAGAGAAGGTATTTTCTGGATTGGAAATCATTGATGCTCAGAAGCGTCAGCTCGCTGCTTGGCAACTTCAAGATGCCGCACAAGATTGGTGGGAATCTGTCACTACTCGTATCGAGGAGGACACCATCACCTGGGCTCAGTTTAGGTATAAAATTTGTTTGGATTTCGTAGTCTCAATTCTTCTTTCAATCTTTGGAATGTTATTCATTAGTCTATCTTTTGATTAGGGATGTTTTTACGGAACAATGGATGCCTGCTGCTGGGAAAACCCAACTTTATAGAGCTTTTATGGACCTTAAGCAAGGCAACATGACTATTTCAGAGTATGAGAGGAAATTCAACGAACTCTCCAAGTACGGACCTGGCTTGATCGATACACCACTTCAGAAGATTGAGAAATTTATCTTGGGAGCTAGACCAGAGTATTATGATTTGCTTACTAGCCACGTTCGCAGCACCTTCACAGAGCTTATTGACTATGCTCTCAGATTTGAGGCCAAGCCTAAGGGATCCACTGCCAAGGCCACTCCTGCTCAACCCTCTTCTAGCCAGCCCGGAAAGAGGAAGATGAACTTTGATCAACAAAAGAAAGCTTGGCAAAAGACTACAGGATTGGGATATGCTCAAAAAAGCCCGATCGATCTTTCTCACATCACTTGCTTCAAATGTGACAAGAAGGGCCACTATGCTAACAGCTGTTCATCTGACGGAGCTACTGTCCCACCACCTTCTATGACTAGGAGAGACTTATGCCATGTCTGCCACCAGCTTGGACATTTCAAGAAAGACTGCCCAATGCATAAGCGTGGCACCACTTTTGGAGTATTTGCTATCACCACACCTGCACCCTTTGCACCACCCGCCCAGGATGACCAAGGTACCTTACGGAGTATTTTTCATTTATATGCTACACCTGTTAGGGTATTATTTGATACTGGTGCTTCACATAGCTTTATATCAGTTGACCTTTGAAATAAGCTCAAATTAGAACCTACTCTTGCCACTACTTCTTTATGTGTCTCTAATCCTATTGAAGGACCCGCTAACCTCCGAAGTGTTTGCAAGGAAGTTGCACTTATGTATGATTTTTCTCGATTCACTTGGGATTTCTATGTACTTGGATTCCAAGCATTCGACTTTCTTTTAGGAGCTGATTGGTTAAGCAAATTTGATTCTGTTATTTCTTGCAAAGCTCGTTCAGTTTGTTTAGTAAGCGACAAGGGTCAACCACTTGTCATTGAATGCAAATCACCTCAGAAATATGCCAGAAGCTTCATATTCTCTCTTGATGCTCATCCGAATGATCTTAATACTACTTCTATTGTTCAGCAATTTCCCGATGTATTTGGAGAGGTCAACTCTCTACCGCATAAATGGGAAATCGATTTCCGTATGGATCTTATTCCTGGAGCTACTCCCGTAGTTCTCTCGCACAGAAGGATGGATCCTAAAGAAAAACCTGAACTAAAAACTCAAATTGATGATCTATTTGCTAAGGGTTTGATTAGGAGAAGTTGTTCTGAATGGGGCGCCGCAGTTGTATTTGTCACCAAATCTGATGGATCTCTTCGCATGTGTGTTGATTATAGAGAACTAAACAAACGCACTCTCAAAAATCGCTATCTGATTCCTCGCATCAATGATTTATTCGATCAGCTCCATGGAGCTAAAGTCTTCTCACAACTTGATCTAGCCACTGGGTTAAACCAACTCAGAGTAGCAGAAGATAGTATCCATAAGACAGCTTTCCGTACCGAGAATGGATTCTATGAATGGTTTGTTATGCCATTCGGTTTGACCAACACACCTGCTTATTTCATCGACTTGATGAACCGAGTCTTCCGTGATGTCCTCAACCAGTTTGTTCTTATCTTCATTGATGATATTCTCGTCTTCTCCAAAGATGAGAAAGAGCATGAAACACATCTCCGTTATGTTATGTAAACCCTCCGAAATCATCAGCTTAAAGCTAAGTTCTCTAAATGCCACTTCTGGCGAGACGAAGTGAGATTCCTTGGCCATATTGTTTCAGAAAATGGGATTTCAGTCGATCCAGATAAGATCGCTGTAATCAATGTAAGTTCTATCTTATTCATTGTTTCTATTCGAACAATCTTATCTCTTTCTAATTTGAATCAATTAATCTACAGGATTGGGAGACTCCCAAAACTCCTACAGGTATTCATAGCTTCTTGGGCTTAGCCGGTTATTATCACAGATTTATTGAGCACTTTGCTGGGATTTCTGCCCCACTTACTGCTTTAACTCGAAAGGATGTTAAGTTTATTTGGAGTGAGAAGTGTGAATCAGCTTTTAATGATTTGAAGCGCAAGTTAACTTCAGCACCAGTTCTTGCGGTAATTGATGGTAGTAAAGGATTAACTGTCTATACAAATGCTTGTCAAGAAGGTTTAGGCGCTGTTCTTATGCAAAATGGAAAGGTTATTGCTTATGTTGGTCGTCAGTTGAATACCCATGAAGTAAACTATGCAACACATGATCTAGAGCTTCTTGCAGTTGTGTTTGCTTTGAAACTATGGAGGCATCATCTTTTGGGAACCAAATTCGAATTATTCACTGATCATAAGTCCTTGAGGTATATCTTTTCTCAGAAGGATTTGAACCAGAGACAAGTCCGATGGCTCGAATTCTTAGCTGCATATGATCTCGACATCACTTATACTCCTGGGAAAGCAAATCTCGTAGCCGATGCATTGAGTCATTGCAAAGCATTGTCTTGTTGTAACGTTGTTGAGGGCATGCTATTTCAGCTCACTACCTCCCCATCTCTTATTGATCGCATCAAAGCTAAGCAATATGAAGACACCTTGCTCTATCGCATTAAGGAGTTAGTTCTTGGTAGAGATGGAAATGCCGACAGTAAAGTGGGAGCACAGATAGATAGTAATGGAGTTCTGAGGATCAACAATCGTATTTGTGTTCCTAATGTTGATGGATTGAGACAGAAAGTGCTTAGAGAGAACCATCAGTCATCACTTTCATTCCATCCCGGTGTTACTAAGATGTATCGTAATATGAAGCGTCTATATTGGTGGAGTGGGATGAATAGAGTTATTTCTATATATGTCAGTAGATGCTCCACTTGCCAGCAAGTCAAGGCTGATCACCGGAAGATGGCCGGATTACTTCAACCTCTAGAGATTCTGTGTTGGAAATGGGATCATATTTCTATGGACTTCATTGATGGATTACCGAGGACCAGAAAAGGTAACGAGAGTATATGGGTGATTGTTGATAGGTTGACCAAATCTGCTCACTTTATTCCTGTTAAGACCACTCATACTGCTTCGAGTTTGGATGAGATTTATATGAGAGAGATTGTTAGACTTCATGGAGTTCCATCTAGTATTGTATGCGATGGAGATCCTATATTCACTAGTAAATTCTGGAAGGCATTTCAGGACGTTTTGGGCACTAAACTAAATCTGAGCACAACTTATCATCCTCAAACAGATGGCCAAACTAAGAGGGTGAATCAGATTTTGGAAGATCTGCTCCGAGCTTGCATTATTGATTTCGGTGGATCTTGGGAAGACCATCTCCATTTGGTTGAATTTACTTATAATAACAGTTATCAGGTAAAATAAAATTTCAGTTTGAATAAGTATACATTTGAACTGAAATTTAACTATCTTGCATAATCAGGCAAGTATTGATATGGCGCCGTTCGAAGCTTTATATGGACGGCCATGCAAATCGCCAGCTTGTTGGATTGAGCCTGGAGATCGATTAGTTCTTGCCCAGATATGATTATGGAAGCATCCGAGAAGGTTAATGAGATCATAAGGAAGATGAAGACCGTAGAGGATAAGTAGAAGAGCTATCCAGATAGGCGTAGAAGGGATTTGGAATTCCATGTTGGGGATGAGGTATTTCTTAAGGTATCACCTTTGAAGAATGTTATTCGATTTGGTCGTTGAGGGAAGCTTGCTCCTAGATTTGTTGGACCATTCACTATCACTGAGAGGATTGGTACACTAGCCTACAGAGTTGCATTGCCAGAGAAATTTGAGGGTGTGCACAACGTGTTCCATGTTTCACATCTTCGGAAGGTTGTGCGTGATCTATCCATGACCATTCCTATTGCTCAGTTAGATGAGGTAGATATTGAGCGGGATTTGACTATAGAGAGGAGGCCACTTCATATTGTTGATAGAGATACGAAGCAGCTTAGAAGGAAATCTGTTAACCTAGTCAAAGTCCAATAGAGTACCGATGATCGTGACTGTACTTGTGAAACCGAGGAGAGTATTCGGGATTCTAATCCAAAATTGTTTGTTGAAGGTAAACTCTATTCTATATTCTATATTTCATTCGATAATCTATTCTATATCCATCGTATCTCTTTTATCTGTTCTCTACTCATTACATCGTTCCTTTTCGAGGACGAAAAGTTTTGAGTGGGGGAGAATGTAATGACCCTGAAATTCAGACCCAGCTTAAAAATTTTAAATTCGTTTATTAGTGTAGAAATTCGAATTTTCACAAACAACTTCCGTTGCTATTCAAACGTCACAGTTGGAATGCGTCTAGATCGACATAGACGTACGCCGAATTTCGTTGAAAAATATTGAAGTTAATTTCGTTCGTCACATTTACATATTAGTTCGAATTCTAAGTGTAAAATTTCTATTGTCCGAATCCAAATATTTTTCACAATGTTGCATAAGAAAAATATTCTGACCATGACGGCACATTTCGTTTCGTCAAATTTCGCTTTTAATTGCTAGTAAAATTGTTCGCGCGAGCGAATGGTTCAATTAGCAATTAAAAACTTCGCAAACAGTGTCAAACTATCAATATCTTCATACCGTTGTGTTCGCCTCATCGCACTGATCAAAACGGTATAATTATTTGCCTCAATCGGAGTTCAAAGTTGAAAGTTGCAATTGTTTAAACGGATTACAAAACCGGTCTGTTACGCAGTACAAACCGATACCCAAACTGACTACCCCGTTTAGAATTCTAGGAGTCTAATGACCATTCAGCTGCCTTGGAAAGCCAACAGCCATTTCGGTTACCAAGGAAATCAATTAGAGACCTTTCAATTTCTGTACTATTTTATATAACAAGCTGTCGTTCCACTATTCACTCGTTTGCATTTCCATCTCTCTGGTTCGTATACTATCTGCCTTTCTCTCCTCTTCTATATATTTTTTTTATTTCGAGCTTCCTTCTCCAGTAAAAGGTATTCCACCCACCACCGTACATACTCCACCCACGCACAGATCCACCCACCACGTCCCTCGCCTCTGCGCAACGCCTCCGCAACCCTAACTGATGCCACCTTGGCCTCAGATCCGATTACCCCCCCCCCCCCATTTCTGTCCGTATATATAAAGGTATATATAGTTGTTTCATATATATATAAAAAAATAGTTTCGATTTTTTTTATATACAATATAAATTAGTTTACAAAGTTTTGATTTACAAAGTTACAGTTTACAACCAGATTTACAAACAGATTTCGTATATATACGGGTTACTGTATATATACAAGTTTATATATTTTCAGTATAAACTGTTGTTAGTTTCAGTACAAGGTGATTTTGTATAAAGCAGTTTCAGTCCATCTACTCAGTTTGGTTTAAAAAAAAAGAGAAAGATAAACTGTTAACATATAGTTCATTTTATATACGTTTCATATATATTCATTTATATATATAGACGTGGACAGCGAATCGGTGCTCACTGTTGTTTTGCTGTGTTTTGTTCCAGCTGTCGATCCGAAACCATAGGCTATTGTCCCAGCTTGTTGAATCTACTTTGCTCCAGATTTTGGTATGATTTATGTACACAATTGTTATATATATCGTATTAAACAAGCGTTGATTAATTATTTGTTTGATTGCAGTTGTGTTCGTTTTGCGTCGTGCTTGTTAGTGTCTATCTTATCTATCCATCTTCGTGCTTCGTCGTCCAATCTCTCTAACCAAGCAAGGTGAATATTTTTATTCACGACTCAATCTATTATGCCATGATAACCAAGTGATAGTTGTTGTAGATATTAATTTGGATGTTAAATTGTGATTGTTAAAAATTATGAAATAAACTGTTATTTGCTATGCAAGTTAAAAATTGAATATTGATAGTGCTAAATTGTTAATGTTCGCTATGTGTTGTTTAGTTGATTTAACATGATTTAAAGCAATTAACATGATGTTATATAGGTTCGTTAATAGTTGTGACACCTAATTAAATAAATTAAACTGTTGATGTTAGGATTAAAACGAATAGTTGTATCACATGAAATGATGATGTTTTATTCACTAAATAAGTTGGATTTAATATATGATGTGTTAACTAGTTAAATAGAAATAACCATTGATTTATATGAAAATGCCATGCAAGTATTTGTGTTTATTTGAATTTATATTGTTTATATGTTTAATTGAATTGCAAGTTGCTTGTTAGTATAGAATCACTATAGGGTTGAAATGATACATACCCGAACGGACATTAGAATAAGGATAAATCGTTATGGGTTGAAATGATAGACCTGAACGGTTTATATAAACTGGGTTGAAATGAAAAATACCCGATTGAACAATTTGGCCTAGGATAGATAATTAAATAAGCAACCCGATTGGTCAACAAAATTATTTTGTAATTGAAATCTATTTGAAATTTAGAAATGAACTTAACAAATTGTTTTAAATTTAATTAGCAAACTTAATTTATTTAATTGAAATAAATTAATTGATTAATTGAAATAAATCAATGGATTTAATTGAAACGGATTTATGAATTATTTAATTTAAATAAAATGAAATGATGATTTTAATTTGAGAAATTGTAATTTTACTTAAGAAGATTTAAGTTAAGTAAGTTGGAAAAGTGGAATGAGAATTTGACAAGTAATAATTTAAGATTAATGATTTCGAATGTTATTGAATTCGGTAGGTTAAGATTTTAGACTTGATTTTAAATTAAGTAGATTGACACTTGATAATGAAATTTAATATAAGATTAAATGGAATTTTGACTTAAGTGTAGTTTAAACTAAGTATAGTAGTGGATTTAAATTGGGATTAATTTAAAATGATTTTAAATTTAATGAATTGGTTTAACTTTTGTAACTTGGTTTGAGATTGAATTGTCTTGAAACTCATTAAGGAATTAAATTAGGTTAGGTAAATCATGGAATTAAATGAATAAATGAGATTTCTTTAATGAAATTTGAATTGGACTTTTGTAAACGAATTAACTAAATAAATATGGTTTAAAAAGAATTTAGTTAATAAAATGGATTTAACCGAATTAGATTTATATGGAGTGAAATGATGAATGTAAAGATGAATGTAAACAAGAATGTAAATTGAATCGAAATTTTGGTTAATGTTTTTGAATTAAATGGAGTATTGAATTTAAATCCATTGAATATGAATAAATTTAACAAGTGAACTTGAATCTTATTAAATTGAACTTGAATACCGAATTTAATTGTTAACTCAAAGTGTTGGACTAAGATTTCATTTGGAAATATGATTTTGAATATTTGAAATAAATCGAATTGTGAAATGTCAAATTTTGAAAGTCAAATTTGCAACTTGACTTTTGGACTTTGATTTGTTTAAACTTTAATATTAATGACCATCGGGTAATTAATACATAGTTATTAAAGAGACCGGGATCAGATATGGACATACTCTCTGTCGATACCGAAAACCACTTTAATAACTAATATACGCGGAGTGTTGATCCAGAACGAAGTGGATGGTTTTGATGAACGCGTTGACTGAAGAAAGGGAACGATTTTGGATGACCCCTGACATGACTAAAACAGGAGCCGCGCTGGGCCATTGAGGATTGCCATCTCTAGTGGACACACTTCTTCGATACCTTATCTATTACTTATGTGATTCGATTTGGGTGCACCCCTTGATTTGGGAGTGTTGTTTCGCAGTGTTGGGGTAGTAGCTTCTATGCCCAACATCAGTCCGGATCAGGCAACTACTAGTATCCTAGTTGGTATCGCCTCATGTACCTTGTCATACTGTTTATCCTATCGCGACCACTACGATTTGTTTTGTGTTATACCTATGGGGTACCCTCTGATAACCACTAGTTTACGGTGGGGCTTACGGTGCTGTATAGACTATGACATGGTAAAAATGTGTTAAGGGTGGAATGGGCCATGACTTAACGCTATTTTGATATTGTACTTTACTGATTAGACATTATCTACTTAGAATATTCTATTGTATATATAGATAGTTTATCGGATCCTTAGAGATGTTTATTTTATTCATCTTTGAGTTATGGACTTTATTCTTTGCACTTGATTATCCTGTATAAGATTTTGAGTCCTGACTCGAGTGTTTCTTTTTATTTATGCTCGGGTCAGTCTGAAGCTATCCAGTTTGCTGATCAAGGTTGGTTGAAGATGACGAAGACTTAGCATTATCTCTATCAGTTTATTTCAGTTTATTTTCCATTCCTTTATTGATCTACTTTCCAGTATTTGATGTACTTGTGTATTGGACATCTATGTATTTCCTTTCAGTTACTTTATGTTGAGACATTGTTGTACTTTCTGTAGTAGCTTCATGAACTGCTATTATGACGATGTATTTTCCGCTGCACTATTCTGTGTCTGTGATGTTGTATTGATTCTCATTTACATTTATGTATATATAATCCCAAAATGATTCGTGTTTTGTATTATTTAAGTTGACATGTGTGGATTATTGTCAATTTAAATGGTTCAAATATACGGGTTGTTATATATAATATACACCGTATATGTGGCTAACTAGTAGCCTCCATACATGCTCACCGTAGTGAGTCATGCAGACAACATAAACATACCCCCGAATGAGTGTCATCCACGAGCATAGATTAACTGAATAAATAACACAACGACGTCCCATACCACCGCATGTTACTAGTCCATTTATTCAGTGCTCATACATGACACTCGCCCTTTTTTATTCTATATAACGAGTCCAAAGAATAACAGGAAATGCGTTACTGAAATTCCATACCAGATGGTATCACTAAACCATTTATTCTAATTTCTCATTACATAGAATAAATATCAATAAAATAAATTAAATAGAAAGGATGTCATCACCGTATCATATTAAAATCAACAACTAAATCAATATCAATGATGAGTCATTCATATAATTCGATTTAATAAATAAAAGAAGTAAAATTAGAAAATTAATATTTAGAATTAGATAAAATTATAATATATAGAGATCAATTAATTAACAATACTATTTGAAATGAACAAACTGAACTTATCACTTGCTAAGGCTTGTACACAAAAAGATCAATACAAACATAAAATGTGAAAATAGAGTAAATCACGATTCCATCTATTAGTTGTACTCTACATAAATTAAAATGATTTAAACCCAAAACATTCATTTTCTTAAACACATCCACATTTAACAGTCTATTGAGCAGCAGCTGTCTAAAAATAAGAATAAACAATATATTGAGGCCAACAATATGGAAAATATACTACAATGCACGGTTAAGAAAGATTAACAGTATCAAAGTATGGAGTACCAAAATATGCAAATACACACACATGAATGCACGCATACCCTTACACACACTCATTAATAAACCCAACACAATAACTCCACACATGCTACATACTCAGAAACATACGCATATAACCAAATACCCAAACCTGTTAATCATATGATAAAAACTTACTAAATCCTTATTATCTTCTTTGGTTTTATAAAACAAAAGTACATAGTACTGTAATATAATAACCTCATACTTCAATATAAAGCTTTACTTTTATACATGAGAATATATGTTTACTCACACATACCCTATATTTTCACCCACTACTGCCTATCTCATGCATGTGGCAACCACACACCTATATAAACTTACTAACTAACACACAAATTCCAAGTCACACATATGTAACGCATAATCACAAACCCGCTACGCATCGGCATCACACACAACACAGTTTCACCCCTATATACATGTACACAGTTACGCCTTGCAAGTACATTTATAGTCAATCACATATACACACTGAAATGCAAAGCCACACACGTACAGACAGGAAAATACACACGTGGATTCACATAGGCATCTCCAGACTTCACTACACAACAATACACCTAAACATGAGCATTAGCCCATATGAACTCTTGGCATCCTACTTTCTAAAGCAGAAGTATACACAGTGAACAAAAGTGTACATATATCTAATTCAGACCACTACTTGCTACTGAAATAAGCAAGTAAAGCATAGGTTGTGAGTGTTTTACTCACCTGTAAATCGTGATATAAACTTCTTCTCTCTCTTTACTAACTAATGCAATCGTCCATCACCAATGCACTGCAACCCACATGACTCACACCAGTGATGTTAATAGGTTCCTAGAACCCCATATTTAAATTTTGTAATTTATTTTAATTTATACGATTTTTGATTGATTTTAGAAATGAACAAAGTTTGATTTTGATGGCTTCAGTAGATGATAGAAAATAATAGAATGAACTTGTGTGAGTGAGTCACCTGGTGAAAAAAAAGATATACATCAATATTTAGTGAAGAGGATAAGTATAGAGAATTCTGGAAATGAACTTGTGTGAGATAGTTTTGGGCTTGGGCCCAAAATAGATCAATGACAACATTCTCACAATTTAAATTCTTTTATTAAAAAATTTCAAAACCCGTAATCTATATAAATCTCCGAAATTCTAGATTGATTAATTAAACTACTATTATTAACTTAAATTAATCATTACTTAAAAACAGGGTTGTTACACATAATTACATTCATATGAGCTTATGACTTGCACTTTCTTCCTTATGGGCATATGGCTTGCACTTATATTCTTTGACTTGCATATTGAACTAAATGACATACCTTTCTCTGTACTCCAAACACGTATGATTAGACAAGATTTCACCTAACACTAATATAACATCCCACTACTTGGAGGCCCAAAACTAATGGCTACGGATGCTGTAGTCATCCATAGTTATTAATCCTCGACGATCAAATACGGTAGTGTTAGATTCATTGATACATAGAAATACATGAATATGGAAAAAATATAAAACATAAAAAAAATCACATTCCATTTCAAAACATTTCCAATTCGTTACATAATCCCATAATCGTAAACCATGTTTAGAGAAATATATTTAATACAACATACGCCAAGAGCGACATATGAAGATGCCCCCTTGGATGATCAAAGTATATATAGGCAATTTAACAACTTTGCCATTACAATCAACACAGAGGAATCAAGTAAAAGAGAACTCTAAATATTTATTATTCCTCCTGCACGTCTCCGAAAGCTTTATTCGTCTATTGAGGTACCTAAAAACCTCAACTCTCAAACTACTCAAAATCAATTGAGTACCCGAGAGTTTAAGGCGAAAACATAAACTTCGAGTCAAACATAAAGTCTGGTATGAATAATAATCTACCATCTCGAATCATTTAGATATATAGTGAGACCACGATGCTTAACGAAACGGGTTTTCCCCTCACTAGTATCTTAAAACCTTTATAAAACCATATACCATGCTCCTGCATCCACAATGGCTAAAACATAGTCATTTCAAAATATTATGATGATATGCAAACAAGTTAAAACATTTTGGATTTCCCATCCTCGGTTTAATTGACTCCTTATCATATTTATAGTTTCTAGGGTCACCATTAACCTTTTAGTTTTCATGGGCTTGCTAATAACCTTTATATAATATATAGACTCCTAGTTCTATTTAATAGTTTTCATGGGTGCACTATGAACTTATTAGCCCCTACCAATTAACTTAATTAATTCATGGGTTCCTCTGAACCTATTGGCGACTCCAATAACTTCTCTCTTATTCTAGTTTTCATTGGTTGACTAGGAACCTATTGACAACTGTCAGTAACTTAATCCAGATATAGTTTTCATGGGTGCACTACAAACCAATTGGCCCCTACCAACCACTCTTTATAACATAGTATTTGATGCAGCGCAACCCTTATTTTGGCCAAGGCATGAGTCGTATATGACTCATGATGAGTCGTAGGTGATGAGTCGAAAACGACTTAAGACTTATGATGAGTCGTAGGTGATGAGTCGAAAACGACTTAAGACTTATGATGAGTCGTAGGTGATGAGTCGTATATGACTTATGATGAGTCGTAGGTGATGAGTCGAAAACGACTTAAGACTTATGATGAGTCGTAGGTTATGAGTCGTATATGACTTATGATGAGTCGTAGGTGATGAGTCGTATATGACTTATGATGAGTCGTAGGTGATGAGTCGAAAACGACTTAAGACTTATGATGAGTCGTAGGTGATGAGTCGACTTAAGACTTATGATGAGTCGTAGGTGATGAGTCATATATGACTTATGATGAGTCGAAGGTGATGAGTCGAAGACGACTTATGATGAGTCGAAGGTGATGAGTCGAAGACGACTTATGACTTAGAAATTTTTCTAGATATGTGTTGTAGCCTATAAATAGGCAAGTTGTGTCATTTTGTAAAGTTGTTGAATATTGAATAAAATTCTCTTTTGTTAGCTTTGTGCTTTCAATTTCAATTGGTAGTCGAGTGTATCTCCTATCTCCACTTACGTCATTCGAGTGCGCTCGAGTCATCGTTTGCTGAAGCCGATTCACGGAATCTTGTGCGCAAGATCAACGTTGAAGAATCGTAGATCTATTTCCCGGTATCTTCGGATCAACGAGTCAGAGATAGCTAGAGTTCGGTATCTTCGGATCAACGAATTCGGGCATTTCAGTATCCATCAATCCACAGATTGCTATTTTCATCGATTGAAGATCGTCTAGAATTATCCGCTGCGTCAGTTTGGTATCGGAGCTTGTTTTAGCCAATCATAGCTAAATCGAGTCTTGGAGCCGAGAATTTGAAGTGTTGAGGTTGTGTTCATCGTGTTCATCATATTTTGCAATAAAGTTGGAGTTTTCGATCCATTTCATTTTGGATCAAAGTTCGAAAGGTATTTGAAACTTGAAGTGTGAATTTGTTGAAGTGTTTGGGAAGTATTCAATCATGCCGCCAAGACGAGTTCAACGTCATCGCAATATTAATGCTTTGTACGGAAGAGAAGAGGCCGATGAAATGGAGCAACGAATCAACGAGAATTTCAATGAGAAGCTTACTGAAGGGATTGTTCGATTAGAGAGAATGATGCTTGAAATGAGTCAAAATCAGAGAAGGGTTTCACCTGAATCGAGCCATGGAAGAAGTAGAGTTTCACCACATTCAAATCGAGAGAGAAGTGTGGATAGTGATCATAGGAGCGTGGATCGAGATTGTGATAGAAATGTTGATGATCGAAGTCGGGATAGAAATGTGACTGATCGAGATCGGAGGAATGTAGATCGTAGGAATGTTGGTGGAAGAAATGGTGGTGATAGATATGTTGGTGGTCAGGATCGACATCGATATACATCGGATGGTGAAGAAGAGTATGATGGTGGTAGTGTTCATGGACGAGGACATGGACGAGGAAGGAATCAGTCGAAGTACGATCACAAGTGGAAATATGGGATGAAGACAGAAATTCCAGAATTCAAAGGTGGTATGCAGGCTGAGGAGTTTTTGGATTGGATGGCTAATGTTGAAGAAATTTTTGATTTCAAAGAAGTTCCAGAACGTCGTAGAGTGAAGTTGGTTGCTACAAGGTTGAGGGGTAGAGCTTTGGCATGGTGGCAGCAAACTAAACTTACACGAGAACGAATGGGGAAGTCAAAAGTTGAATCTTGGAAGAAGATGAAGAAATTGATGAAAGCAACGTTCTTACCTTACAATTATCAATCTCTGATGTATCAACGTTTGCAGAACTTGAGGCAGGGCACAAAGACTGTTAATGATTACGCAGATGAGTTTTATCAGCTTATTGCAAGGAATGATATCATGGAAACGGAAGAACAACTGACATCTAGATTCATTGGGGGATTGAGAATGCAGATCCAGGATATGGTAAATATGTTCGATCCTAGATCTGTGGCAGAGGCACATCAAAAAGCGTTGGCTTGGGAGAAACAGGGAAGACGAGGTGGTGGTGTGTTTACCAATTCTAACAATCAAGCGAAGGGTGTTAATGGAAGTTCTAGTGTTTCAAAAGTTGTTGCAAAACCAGTTGTAAAGGATGTTGAGAAGGCGAAGGTTAACAACAGTTTCAAATGTTACAATTGTCAGGAGATGGGTCATAAAAGCAACGAATGTCCAAAGCCGAAGAAGAGAACCATGGTGACAGAAGTTGAGGAGGAAGATGAGGAAGAAGCTGAATGCTCTAATTCTTTACCAGTTGAGGAGGAAGACTTACTGTCAGGAGATGACGGGTACGCATTGATGATGAGAAGAAGTTGTTTAACACCGAAGCAAGAGGAGGAAAGTAGTTGGTTGAGGAACAATATCTTTCAATCTACCTGCACTATTCTGGGAAGAGTTTGTAAATTTGTTATTGATGCTGGGAGTTGCGATAATATTATCTCTACAGAAGCAGTGAAGAAATTGGAGTTGAAAACCGAGAAACATCCTAAACCGTACAAGTTAGCTTGGTTGAGGAAGGGTGATGAAGTGAAAGTTGGACGTAGAGCTTGTGTGAAGTTTTCAATTGGGAAGAAATACAAGGATGAGGTTTGGTGTGATGTAGTCGACATGGATGTGTGTCATCTGTTGTTGGGCAGACCATGGCAGTTTGATAGAGCAGTACAACATGATGGTCGTGCTAACAGTTACAGTTTCATGTTTGAGGGTACTAAAATCACTCTGATTCCCAAGAAGCAACAACAGAAAGAGAGTAAGTTGGAGGAGATTGAAGAGTTGAAAACTTTATTATCTCTGAAGGAATTTGTTAAGGAGGTTGAAGAGGAGCTTGAAGTATACATGTTGATTGGGCGTGAGAGCAGTGAAGAGGTTGAAATTCCAGAAGAAGCGAAGCCAGTTTTGAAAGAATTTGAGGATGTATTTCCAGATGAGTTACCTAAAGAGTTACCGCCGCTGAGAGACATTCAACATCAAATTGATCTTGTTCCGGGAGCAGTATTGCCACATAGACCGCATTACCAAATGAGTCCGAAGGAGCATGAAGAATTAAGGAGGCAGGTGGAAGAATTGCTTGAGCAGGGACGTGTACAGGAAAGTTTGAGTCCATGTGCTGTGCCAGCTTTGTTGGTACCGAAGAAAGATGGGACGTGGAGGATGTGCATGGACAGTCGAGCATTGAATAAAATCACTGTACGATACAGATTTCCAATGCCAAGGTTGAATGACTTACTGGATCAGTTGAGTGGAGCTACTATCTTTTCGAAAATTGATTTGAAAAGCGGATATCATCAAATTCGGATTAGACCTGGAGACGAATGGAAGACAGCCTTCAAGACGAGAGAGGGGTTGTATGAATGGCTGGTGATGCCGTTCGGTCTTTCGAATGCACCAAGTACGTTCATGCGAGTGATGAATCAAATTTTTAGACCTTTCATTGGGAAATTTGTGGTGGTGTACTTTGACGATATTTTGATTTATAGTAGGAGTCTGGAAGAGCATGTTCAACATCTGAAGGAAGTGTTAATTATTTTACGAAAGGAACAATTTTATGCTGCGATAAAGAAATGCGTGTTCATGACGCATAGTGTTTTGTTCTTGGGGTATATTGTTTCGGAGAAGGGCATCTAGGTAGATCAGAATAAAGTTGAAGCAGTCAGGAATTGGCCACAGCCGAAGACAATTACAGAAGTGAGAAGTTTTCATGGGCTAGCGTCATTCTACCGAAGATTCATTCCACACTTCAGTAGCGTGATGGCACCGGTGACTGATTGCATGAAAGGGAAACAATTTTCTTGGACGGAGGAAGCTGGGATTGCTTTTGGGAAGATCAAGAAGTTGCTGACATCTGCACCAATTCTTGTATCACCAGATTTTCAGTTATTGTTTGAACTGCATACTGATGCGTCAAAGGTTGGAATTGGAGGGGTGTTGAGTCAGAATGGGCGTCCTATTGCATATTTCAGCGAGAAGTTGTCAGGAGCAAAGATGAGATACAGTACCTATGATGTGGAATTTTATGCTATTGTTCAAGCGGTGAAGCACTGGCGACATTACTTATTCCAGAAAGAATTTGTTTTATACACTGATCACGAGGCGTTGAAACATTTACAAGGACAAGACAAGATTTCAGCAAGACATGCATCGTGGATTGCTTATTTGCAGCAGTTTACTTTTGTCGTTAAGCACAAGTCAGGGGTAACCAATCGTGTGGCTGATGCTTTGAGCAGGAGGAGTCATTTGTTGACGACAATGAAAGTTGAAGTGACAGGTTTTGAATTATTGCCAGAATTGATTGAAGAAGATCCTTACTTTGTGAAATTTGTTGAAAAGGTAAAGGAAGGAAGCACTGATGAATTTATGGTCGTGGATGGTTTTCTGTTTAAAGGAAATCGATTGTGCATCCCAGACTGTAGCTTGAGAATGAAGATTGTTAAAGAATTACATGAAGAAGGCCATGTGGGTAGAGATCGTACGCTACAGTTAATTTCACAATCTTATTTTTGGCCGTCAAAGAGGAAAGAGATAGAGAGATTTGTGGAAAGGTGTCATATCTGTCAAGTTTCGAAAGGAACAGCGACGAATGCGGGGTTATATATGCCGTTACCTGTGCCTACCAAACCATGGGTTGATATCAGCATGGATTTCGTGTTGGGAATGCCGAGAACTCAGAGGGGAAATGATTCTATATTTGTTGTGGTGGACAGGTTTTCGAAGATGGCACATTTTATAGCCTGTAAGAAGACAGCGGATGCAGTTCGAGTGGCACAGTTATTCTTTAAAGAGATATATCGTTTACATGGTTTACCCGAATCTATTGTTTCTGACCGAGATACTCGATTTCTGAGTCACTTTTGGTTGAGTCTATGGAAGATGGTGGGAACGAAGTTGAAATTTAGTAGTGCATATCATCCTCAGACGGATGGACAAACTGAAGTTGTGAATAGATCGTTGGGAAATTTGTTGCGATGTCTTGTGCAGGACAATTTGAAGAGTTGGGACTTAAAGTTGTGTCAGGCAGAGTTTGCTCATAATCATGCTGTTAACCGAAGCACTGGTTACAGTCCATTTTAGATTGTTTATTCGAGTTTACCAAAGGGGCCGTTGGATTTGACGGTAGTGCCACAATCAAAGAAGACAGTTAAGAAAGCTGCTGATTTTGTTGAAGGGTTGACGGAATGTCATAAAGTCGTTCAGGAACGATTGGAGAAAGCAAATGAGAAATATAAACGAGCTGCAGATTTGAAACGACGAAATGTTGAGTTTAACGAAGGAGATTTGGTTTATGCAGTATTAACAAAAGATCGTTTTCCAGTGGGCGCTTATAACAAGTTGAAAGCCAGGAAAATTGGTCCGGTGGAAGTTGTGAAACAAATCAATGAAAATGCTTATAAAATGAAGCTGCCAGATGATGTGTATACATCTGACGTATTCAATGTTAAGCATCTCGTACCATATCATGGGGATGAGTTTGTTGGGGATGAAGAGTGTGCAAATTCGAGGTCGAATTTCTCTCAACCTGGGGAGGATGATGCAGCGCAACCCTTATTTTGGCCAAGGTATGAGTCGTATATGACTCATGATGAGTCGTAGGTGATGAGTCGAAAACGACTTAAGACTTATGATGAGTCGTAGGTGATGAGTCGTATATGACTTATGATGAGTCGTAGGTGATGAGTCGAAAACGACTTAAGACTTATGATGAGTCGTAGGTTATGAGTCGTATATGACTTATGATGAGTCGTAGGTGATGAGTCGTATATGACTTATGATGAGTCGTAGGTGATGAGTCGACTTAAGACTTATGATGAGTCGTAGGTGATGAGTCATATATGACTTATGATGAGTCGAAGGTGATGAGTCGAAGACGACTTATGATGAGTCGAAGGTGATGAGTCGAAGACGACTTATGACTTAGAAATTTTTCTGGATATGTGTTGTAGCCTATAAATAGGCAAGTTGTGTCATTTTGTAAAGTTGTTGAATATTGAATAAAATTCTCTTTTGTTAGCTTTGTGCTTTCAATTTCAATTGGTAGTCGAGTGTATCTCCTTTCTCCACTTACGTCATTCGAGTGCGCTCGAATCATCGTTTGCTGAAGCCGATTCACGGAATCTTGTGCGCAAGATCAACGTTGAAGAATCGTAGATCTCTTTCCCGGTATCTTCGGATCAACGAGTCAGAGATAGCTAGAGTTCGGTATCTTCGGATCAACGAATTTGGGCATTTCAGTATCCATCAATCCACAGATTGCTATTTTCATCGATTGAAGATCGTCTAGAATTATCCGCTGCGTCAGTATTCATGCGATCACCATAAACCTATTGTTGAATCATGAGTTTTTATTCATGACAAAAAGCGCTAAGACTATACAATCAAGCAACAAAAAGAGAATGAGATATGCAAGCTATTAAACTACAAATGAGATGAGGCTACAAATCTAAGTATAGTATGTTTATTTACTGAAGTTTTAGTCTTAGATATGGTTCATAATTGTTAAAATCTATCCTCAAGTAGTTTGCACATACTCAAACTAGTTTTAAAGCTCAAATTCTTTAAAATATGTGCAAACTGTGCACTGACAACAAGGTCAGTCGACTGACCAAAAACAACAAGTCGACTGAACCTGTTCAATGCATAGATATGCACCATTTTACATTATTTTTGAATATTCAGTTGACTGGTCGATTTTGCTCAGTCGACTGACCGGCTCTAACGTCTATTTTTCCTGAAGAGACACTTCTATTTGCGAAGAGTTACGATCCAAATTGAAGAGATATGGCTGCACCTTTTGGTTGAAACTCTTTGTGAATAGTTGTAACTATTTGTTCACTATATAAACACATTAGAATCACTTCTCAAAACACCGAATTATATTTTGATTTCCTGCTATATTCTCTACTATCCATTTCTACAATCTAAAAGCAATCACAATCTGTATATTGCTTGAATCTTTGAATTAATTAATATATTCTTCGATTCTAAGCAATATCTTCCTTTCATATCTTTACACACATAATATATACTTGAGGATTTGATTATAGGAAGGGTGTACTATCAAAGACATATCTGTGTTATTCAGAACACAAGCGTCAACTATTTACTTGTATCAGTAAGAAGTCCTGTTCGGTTGTTCAGGCGGTAAAAGTCCTCTTCGGTTGTTTGAGGCAGAAAAATCCAGTTCGGCAGCACGGGTGTTGTATACTTATTCCTTTGGGTTAAGAGAGGGGTTATAGAGTTTTAAATCCAAAGTGTAGTCTGGGACTGGACGTAGAACGGGAAGTTCGAACCAGTATAAAAAGTACTGGTGTGCTTATCTTATTACTATTATCTATTATCTAGTTTATATTTCCACGCTATTATAATATTCCATATTACATGATCCTAAGTGTTAACAAGCCACAGATTACACACTTTCACCTATTGGTATCAGAGCACGGACATCCTATAACCGTAACACTGTTATTTGATATATTTAGTAATATGGAAAATAACACCAACTCTAGCATTAACATTAACACTAGTTTCACTGAAGGACAGTCAACTACACGACCACCACTATTTAATGGTCTTAATTATAATTACTGGTCTACTAGAATGAGAATATATATGCAAGCTAATGGTTTTGAAACCTGGAATATTACCCAAAAAGAATATACCATACCAACAGAAGATTTTTCAACTTGGACTACGACACAAAAAACTGATGCTACTTCAAATGCTAAAGCTATTAACATGCTATTTTGTGCATTAGATAAAAATGAGTTTAATAGGGTCAGTATGTGTACAACTGCTTATGATATATGGAGAACTCTAAAAGTAACTCATGAAGGGACTAAAAAAGTCAAACAAAGCAAAATCTCTATGTTGAAAAATCAGTTCCAGAATTTCAAAATGAAACCAAACGAAACTATAAATGACATGTACTCTAGATTTCAAGATATATATCACTCACTATTGGCACTAGATCAAAAATTTTCTGATTTTGATATTGTTACAAAAATCCTCAATTCTTTAAAGGACGATTGGGAACGGAAAGTCTTAGCAGTTGAAGAATCTAATGATTTATCAACCATGAAACCAGAAGAATTGATAGGAAATCTAATGTCATATGAAGTGAATTTGCAGGCAAAGAAAGTATAGGCATAAGACAAGAAGAATCTAGCATTTCAAGTAGAAAAAGATGATTCAGATTCAGATGAAGAGGATATGGCACTTATTGCTAAGAATTTCAAAATGTTTTTGAAATTCAAAAAGAACAACCATTTCCGGAGTTACAAAAATAACTCCAACAACAACAATAATAGCAGTAAACCATCATCCTCTGTCATGGAATGTTATGAATGTCATAAAAAGGGTCATTTGAAGAAAGATTATCCAGAGAAAAAGAGAAAAAAAATTCAAGAAGGACAAATTCAAGAAGAAAGCATTTTCAGTAACATGGGATGACTCAGATTCTTCATCATCACTAGATAGTGAAAGCGACAGTGACATAGAGCAAGCAAATGTATGCTTCATGGCTATAAGTGATGATGTAAGTGAATTAAGTTTTGAAGATCTTGTTGAAATTAATTCAGAACTAGTAGACTTAGTATAACAAATTAAAAAGCAAAATAAAGAGTTACAAGGAAAACTGTATAGATCTGAATTAGAAGGGTATGCTAAGAGATGAAAAGAAAATTCTAGAAGAAGAACTTGAAATGACTCAAGAATCTAATTCTAATTTAACATCTCAACTTTTTATGATAACTCAGGAATTAGAAATTCAAAAAAATAAAAATGATGATTTATCAATAGAGATTAATTATTTAAAATCTAACACTAAAGTATTAGAGTTAGAAAATTCAAGTCTCAAAACCAAGTTAGAAAATATTAATAAAAATATTTCTAGCTTCAATAAAGGACGAGAGAATCTTTCTACAATAATATAAAATTCTCAGTCTACTTCAAACAAAATAGGACTAGGATATAAGAAAATTGAAAATCCAAAGAAATCTGGAAAGTTCAGAAATAAGAGTTAAAAAAATTAAGAAAGATATTAAGAAGACAGTTTCTAAAGATATTAAAACTATTAAGATATGGATTCCTTAAACAAATAACAATTTAATTAGGAATAGACATATTAAAACATTTATGGAAACTGTTCATAAAAATAAGAATTATATTTATAAATGGAATTCTGAACCCACTTTGGTTTGGTTTCCTAAGACCTAACTCTTAGGGTCTTAAAAGAAAAGTGGGTACCAACTTAATCTTTATTTTTTGCAGGTACCACTTAAAAAGAGAGGAAAATGGATCTTAGACAGCGGTTGCTCAAAACACATGACTGGTAATAAGGACATGTTAACTAACATTTTCTACTCAAATGGAGGATCGGTCACTTTTGGAGATAATTCAAAAGGTTATATCATCGGCAAAGGTGATTTGAGCAATAACGGTATCTCTAACTTACCTCTCATTTCTGATGTTTTATTAGTTAAAAACTTAAAACATAATTTATTAAGCATAAGTCAATTATGTGATAAAGGTTTTAATATATCTTTTTTAGAAAATAAATGAAATATTTCTGATAAAAATCAACATTTATTTTTTGAAGGTATAAGAGATAGAAATATTTATATTTTCAATATGAATGTAAATCATAACACAAACATGTGTTTAGTAGCTACAGAAAATGATCTTGGCTATGGCACAAAAGATTTTGTCATATAAATATTAGTACTATTAATAAAATAGCTAAAAATAAACTTGTTAAAGGACTACCTGATATGAAATTCAAAGTTGATAATATCTGTGATGCATGTTAGTTAGGAAAATTAACAAAAATTTCTTTTAAATCTAAGAAAATCATATCTACAACACAACCACTTGAACTACTACATATGGACCTCTTTGGACTTACTCAAGTTCAATTTTAATCACAATAGATATGTGTTTGATATTGCAGATGATTTTTCAAGACATGGACTATTTTCATGAAACATAAAAGTGATACTTTTGGAAATTTTAAAATTTTTGTTCAAAGAATTCAAAATATGAAGAGTTTAAAAGTTAAAAATATTAGAAGTGATCATGGAGGTGAATTTGAAAATGAAGTTTTTGAACATTTTTGTAACAAGAAAGGAATTAATCATAATTTTTCTTTTCCTCGAACACCACAACAAAACGGAGTTGTAGAAAGGAAAAACAGAACATTACAAGAATGTGCAAGAACTTTATTAAATGGAAGCACTCTACCAAAACATTTCTCGGCAGAAGCTGTTGCAACTGCTTGTTATGTTTTGAATCGTGTTTCTATTGGGCCATTAACAAAACACACCCCATATGAACTTTTAAATGGTAGAAAACCAAATATATCTTATTTCAAAGTATTTGGTTCAAAATGTTTTATACTTAATACTAAAGATCGGCTTGGAAAATTCGATCCAAAATCTGATGAAGGAATATTCATAGGATATTCGGAGAGAAGCAAAGCTTATCGAGTTTTTAATAAAAGAAATAAAGTAATCGAAGAAACTCTTCATGTTTCATTCGATGAAAATTTCAAAATTTCTTCTAATATTACAAACTTTGAAGATAATTCTAATAAAATAATAACAAATATTTCAGAAGATGATGATATTATTTTTCAAGATAATAACATTAATATTAGATAAGATGAAAACATTGTTCATAATGAAAATATTGAAAGATCTCCTCCAAGAATTCTTAGAGATCACCCTGTTCAAAATATAATTGGAGAAGTAAATTCAAATGAAAGAACAAGACATCAATTAAATCAAATGGGCCTTGTAGCTTTTCTCTCTAATATAGAACCTAAAAATATTAAGGAAGCCTCCACTGATGACTATTGGATTAAAGCTATGCAAGAAGAGCTAAACCATTTTGAAAGAAATGAAGTTTGGGAATTAGTTCCTAGACCAAGTGATCAATCGGTCAGTGGTACAAAATGGGTTTTCAAAAACAAAGCTGATGAATTAGGTAATATAACTAGAAATAAAGCTAGATTAGTAGCACAGGGATATAATCAAGAAGAGGGAATAGACTATGAAGAAACGTTTGCTCCTGTCGCAAGATTAGAAGCTATACATATTCTACTGGCCTTTGCATGTTTTCCTAACTTTAGATTATATCAAATGGATGTTAAAAGTGCTTTTTTAAATGGGTATATAAAAGAAAATGTTTATGTTGAACAACCTCCTCTTTTCGCTCATGAAAAATTTCCAGACCATGTTATAAACTTAAGAAAGCCTTATACGGTTTGAAACAGGCACCCCATGCTTGGTACGACCGACTTAAGAGCTATCTATAGACTCTGGTTTTGAAATTGGGAAGGTTGATCAAACTTTATTTATTAAGAAAACTAAACAAGATATTTTAATTATACAAATATATGTTGATGATATTATATTTGGTTCAACTAATGAAAATTATGTCAGGAATTTTCGACTATCATGACAAATGAATTTGAAATGTCACATATGGGAGAACTATCATATTTTCTTGGATTACAAATTAAACAATTACAAAATGGTATTTTTATTAATCAAGAAAATATTGTAATAATCTAATTAAACGATTTGGTATGGAAAACACTTCCGCCAAACCAACTCCTATGAGTACAACTATACATCTTGATAGAGATGAAGATGGTAAGAGTGTCAACCAGAAACTATATCATAGTATGATTGGATCATTACTTTACTTAACTACTATTCGACCTGATATAATGATTAGTGTTTGTTGATGTTCTCGATTTCAAGCAAACCTAAAGAATCACATATGCGAGCAGTATTTTCTCCTTAAACTTGTATCCATGTATTTCAATAAAAGTGTTTACTGGACATACAACTTTATGTGTTCATTATAAAAAAGTTTTCAAGTTATTAGCCATTTACATACTATATACATTTTTCTATGCACTGCTGTTGCGTGATTATTAGTTGAACAGTATTTCTTTAAAAAAAAGTATAGATTGGTTTTATCAAATATTGATTTTCGTGGGTTACTTGTAGCAGGCGGAGTATAATGTTGCACTGGGAGTTGGCGTGTTTAATGGGGCCGAGTTGTATATATTCATATCAGTTAGTACATATATGTGTTGTATAAATCTGTATATATATTAATAGTATAGGGGTACGTGATTTTATGACGAAAAGGATTAAATTTTTATATAATATACATGTACTATAGACCTTGGACATATATATATATATAGTCTATAGATTTATAGTGTATACAGTTTATATATTATAAGTATATAAAGTTAGAAAAATGGTTGTTGTGTATACTTAATACAAGTTGGTTTTAAATAAGTTGCATTATTTTATACTAAATATTTTTATTTGATTTATATATATACGTAAATTTATCACTGGATTTTATATAAAGTAGTTTATTTTAATAGAAGTAAATAATAGACTTTAAATGATATTCCGTTCTCATCGATTCTCTTTTATCAGCTGGTCCGTCGAAATTCGTGCCAATCTTGCTTTGTTTTGGAACTCATGCTTGGATCTATAACTCAATTCATTTCTATCGTCTCTAGCCTCGAAAGGTGAGCACTTACTCATGATTAACGTTCTTTTATTTATTAAATTTGATTTCAATTGAAACGACAATTGAAATATGCTGCTGTTAGATATTTACACTGCTATTACCTGTATCAGTTCACCTGTGACATTTGACACCATTATCTGTTATATACATGAAATGATAATCCAGTTTGGTTGTTAATTGATTGATTGGTGATGTTTATATTGGACGTTAAATTGTTAATGTTAAAAAGATAAATAGTATGCAATTCAAATTGATATAGGATAATTAAATGTAAAAATTTGATTAACTGACATTTGTATAATATGACCCCTTTAACTGTTGAATTTATTGACACGTAGGATTTGTTTAATTACATTTTGAATCACTGAATGTATGTTGTTAAATTGATGATGTATGAAATTGTAAATAAATGACAAGTGAAAACCCGTAATGTAATAATCTTTAATCTACATGAAATGATAGTGTAGATTCTAGAAATAATTATATCAATTCGTACAAATAACAATGCGAATTAATACGATTATTTCGGGATTATTTGAATTGATTATTGGATTGTTATTGATTGTTGTTATTGCTTGTTTATTTACTTTGACACCATCCCAATTATCACACTGCAAGTTCCCTTTGTTATACTTTGATTTTGAATTGAATTGGAATCGGGTTGAAATGATAAATACCCAAATTATTGAACTTTGACATGAAATGTTGGTGCAGTCGAGAGGCTGGCTGTAAAGGCAGAACACAGGTACTGCTGTATGCTACGGTGGGCGTTACCCCACTGACGCGGTCCGTTACAGTTGGTATCAGAGCTTTGGTAGCTCTAGGCAAAACTCAACATACAGGGTAAATGTATTTACAGAATCACTCTCATTCGAGTTTCAATCTCTTCCTTTGACTCAATTCCTTTGAATTTTTGGAACGTTCCCCTCGGTTCCGAAATTCATTCGTGTCCCTCACTATTCGTCTTCTTTCAATCCTGGAGCATCCCATAACTCCATTTTGAATGATATCTATAATAGATCGGTGGTCTCGCCAATCTTCGAATGATTCATATAGGAGCAAAACTCCTTTACAATAGGCATTGATTTACCGGAGATTTCTGTATCCTCGGTACGATGCTATATATCTCCTGCTATACCTGAATTCTATTCTTGAGATTGAATGTAGATTTGCCTCGAAATTCTGTGTAACGACCCAGAATTTTGAACAAATTAAATTGAGAATATTTAATTAATTTTAAATATTTAAACGATGATTTAATTTGAATCTCAAATATAACTTGGAACTTGGCGATTAAACTTAAAAATTTAATCTATTGTAAGTCGAATAAAAATTTGAATATTCAGTTTTAAGCTGAAGAAAAATATTTCAAAAGCTTTTAAAATTCGTATTGATAATTCTGAAGATAATAGAAGCTTCGGGATCGAAGTTGAAATTGATTTGATCAGTTTTGAATTTTATCGTTCGTATCGATATTTAAAAATAGCCGTCCGAGGCGTAGTCTCGGAATTCGACGAAACCAGTTCCATTGGGTCCATAATATTGAATTATTGCCGGGTTTCAAATTTCGTATTAAACGGAGTTGCCGTGTGACTGTACGATATGCAAACGCGTTGTAAAATTTAAAATCAAATTTCCATTTAAATTTTATAATTGATCAAAGGACAGCACGTTATCTCCCCTAAGATTACGCCTAAATTGTTGCCAAAAATCACACGTTCTCTTCCCTAACTTCAGCCTAAAATCACGCCAGAGATCACGTAGGAGGTCGTGCAAACATATCGTTCAAAGTAAATGGCCGTAGCCCCTCTTCCTCGTTTTGAAAATATTGAAAACAAAAAGGAAAGAATGTCGAGCAGTAAAAAATTCATGGCCGCGACCTTCATTCTCGAAAATTTTCCCTCCTCGTCCAGTTCCACGAAATCAAATCGTTCGTCCCCAAATCAAGTGCGTTCGCGAACGTGAGGGAGGATCTGAGCGACGTGAGTTATGGCATGAGTTAGGGTTTTCGAGCTGGGCAATAGCGTGCGCTCGTGCTCACAAGGGAAGTCGCGATTCGAATCGCGTGGCCATGGAATTCGAGCAGGTGATGGAAGCGAAGGTCGCGATGGCGACTCGATGGGGAAGCATCGTGATTTTGGTATGAGCTCGATCGCTTGCTCGAAGATATGGGCTGGAGATGTCGATCGTTCGAGTGGATGATAGCAGGCGGCACAGTCGAAGTCGAAGTGCTGGGCGTAGTCGATAGCTTCAAGGCCGATGGTCAAGAAGGGGATACAGGCAGGCGATTGCGATCGATTTGGGTTATAGGCATCGCGATGGGTTCGTTGACGATGAGGGATTCGCGTGACGACATCGATAAAGGGAGACTCGGTTTCATACAGTAAGTTTTTAACATAGATTTTTAAAAATTATTTATGTTTAATTGCAGAAATGAAATATAAAGATATAATTACCTTTAAATAGGCATGTGTATATATTGCAGTTTGAGATTTTAGTAGCTTTTGAACGATTTTAAGAAAATAGATGTGTATAGATGTATGTCCAGTAATTTTATAATATCGTATAGTTTATATAAAAGAAAATAGATTTTTAAACTGGCATAGATTATTTTATAAGTATGTATATGTAATTTTGGGGAAATAATAACTTGTTAAATTTATTTTAGTTATCAAGAAAATTATTTAAAGGGAAAGTTAGTTTGAAATTGAAATGTTGGTTAAATAAATTTATTTATAAAGAAATTGGTTTAAAATAAATCATTCGATAAAATTAAATAATTGGTTTAAAGAAATTAACAGATGATAATTTATTGCCAATTTATTCAAATATTAATAGATTGTATAAATTATTTATACAAGGTTAAAGTCGAGAAAACGAAAGAAGAATTGGATTGGATTGCAAAATTAAAAGCTAAGGTGAGATTTTCTCACTCAAATTGAAAAGTGGAATTTTCAGTTATTGTTTGATTGTCTGTTTGGATGTGCTATTAGATATTTTAGGATATATCTATATATAGCAATATATACATATTGGCATATGTATATATTGGATTGATGATTTCCCGCCTCGTATAGCGGATGAGACCCTATTGCGCCGTTAGTAAGCGGATTTTTATAAAACCTATATACCGCGATAATTCCGTACTGGAGCGGAATTGGTATTGTGCTAACATCTTTGGATGCAGGGAAACAGGTTGGAGGGATCCAACTGGACCCCTCACATTGATTGAATTTATTTATACTGTGATTTGAATCTGTGAATGATTATATTAATCATATTGATATCTGGAAATTGTTTGAAAGCTAAAATTTAGCTGAATGGATGTTTCGACATCATTGGATTCCAAAGATAAACGAAATGGAATTTTTGAAATTCAAGTAGAAAATTTCTAAGTGAATCAATTTTAGAAATTGAATAAATTCGAAGAAAGGAATTTTAAAGTATAAAAAGGGTTAATTTTTATATTCTTATCGAATTAATTCCAGAATCAAGTGAAAACGTTAAATAAATGAATTTCGTATAATAGTGATTTTAAATTGAAGAATTTAATTAAAATTTGGATTTCTAAATAGTTGGAAAAAGATAAAAGGGATTTATTTTCTTTAAGAGGAATTTGTTTAAAATGAAATAAGTTGGAAGTCCAATTATAAATTTAATTGGCAAATTGAAACAAGTTTAGAAAAAATCAATATAAAATGATTTGGGATGGGAAATTAATTTAGAAATGAATATTGAAATTTATTTGGTATTGAAGTAAAATTAGAAATCAATTTGGGATTTGATTTTGGGGTTAAAAGTGAATATTTGGGAATGTGGATGTAAAAATGGAAATGATGTTAAAATGGGTTTATTTACAGTTTGTAAAGTTTAAAAGAACGATTTCTTTTAAAATAAATAAATTATAAGTATTTAACTTATAATATGGATTTTTGATGTATACGTTGAGTTATAAAATTGAATGGGTCATTAAAGGAAATTTATAAAATCGAAGTTGTTATAGAATAGAAAATCGAATTTATAAACGTTGTTTTATAAATTCGAAATCAATTGGATTTGATAAATTAAATATAGAAGGACATTAAAGAAGATATATTCGCGATTTTAAATAGCGAATTTTTATTGAAATAAAATGTGTAGAAAGACTGAAATGTGGTTAGTGAAGTATATTCACAATTTTGGACAGTGAATATATTTTTAAGTAAAATGGATAGGGTTTTGGGAAAGCGATATTATGAAATGAAGTTAATTGTTTTAAAAGATGTTTTAAAACGTGTGAACTATCGAAATCATAGATTTCAACATTTATTGTTGAAATAGACGTTTTCGAAAAATAAGGAAATGGCGGACTATAACACTGTTGTTATAGTAAATGATTTCCGAAAGGAAATGTTTTATATAGTATTGGGATTTATATATCTATTTTAATTCCGAATCCCTATACTATTGATTTCGAGTCGTCGTAACGATGTTTTACGCAACATTCGTTTTGACTCAAATAGATGTTGTTAAAAAGAATGATTTCCTTAAAAGAATGAAATATATACTTAATTTGATTTAAGTATATCGAATATTTTCCAAGTGTTGAAAATAAATGATTTGTGAATTACTTATTATTAAATAAGTATGGAACTGTTTTTCCAATATGAAATGAAACATTTTGAGAATTTATCTTCTTAAAGATAAATCGAAAGTGAATATGTGAAACCGATTGAAAATCGTATATCAGTAGATATTCGAAGATATAATTTCACTATGGAATTTATAAAGGAAATGGAAACTGTTTAGAAAAAATAAAAAAATAATATTGATTTATTTTTGAAGTGCGGAAAATTTTATATCTAGTAAAGATATTTTTGAAGATAAATAATTTGGGAAAATTATTTGGAATCTGATGATGTTGCGCATCTTTATTGATAGTTAAATAACCGACTATCAATAATTACCTTTAGATAGGTATTTGTTGTGAATTGGATGAATTTGAATGCCACACTTATTTTTAAATATTTCGCTCACTATTCGGGTTAGCCGGGAAAGGACCATGGGGTCGTATAACCCATTCCGAATATGTGATACGTCGTTATAAATTGCATTTGAAGACCGGTGTTGAAGACCGGATATTTTTGAAAACGGAAGGATTACCGTCGAGTTACTCTACATCGACTGATCTTCGATTTAGAGGTTTTATCACCCTTAGTGACTGGAAGTCCGGACGTGATTAGAAAATTATCCGGAAGTGCAAGGGCTTCGTGAGAAGTGCCTTCGGTTCTGTTCGATCCCGGAACAAACTTATATGGATTGTGTGTCTGACGTTACAATTTGAGATATAAAGCTGATTTCTTTCAAATACATTTCTGTTGGTGGCGGAGAATTTATTCTCTTAGCTTAACACCCTTCTCTGAGACGTACGAGCTCAGAGGTTATGTAGTTGAAATTTATCAGCGATATATCCCAATTTGGTAACGTGGCATACTGAGTGTTGCTGTGAAATGATCAGTGTTTGATCATTTGCGATATGATCATTTGTTTGATCTTATATCTTTGTGATCATAGGTTGATCATTTTTGTTTGACCCGAAGCAGGGCTTTTTGAGAAAGCGTAGCTTTGTGGACGAGACTTCGTCGAGCCTCACACCCCAGAAATGGTCGAAACAGGAAGAATGCGGCAAGGTTCTAGGGAGTAGCGCCCCTTAGTGTATGTCATTCCTTCTGGATAGAGGTGGTATCATGGTATGGAGCCCAGATACTTAACCTATGTGGTTGCTGCATTATTATCTATGTGGTTTGTTGGAAATCGGGGATCCTCGGGAAGATCGGTGACGATCGGGGGATGGCATACGCGTGTCAGTAGTTACCTATTTTTGCAGAGGTAACCCGGCCTTGTGTTGGCAGAGATCTAACCGTAATGTTAGGTTATTTCTCGGGTCGTCTATTCCAGGGACGTACCCATCGTGGAAAAGGAAGTTCCTTAGCCTGACCATTTGTTGGAAATCCAAAGAAACAATACGATCTTGTACGGTTTTAGTTGTAGAACCTATCATTCACTTATGGTGGTCACCACTGTTTGGATGGTAGCTATAGTAGGCATAAGTGCGGAATGCCTATGCTGGCTAAGATTAATATTATACTTTCGAAATGTTTTTTACACTATGCACTAATAATAATATCAGAAATGATTTGATTTTGCGTAGTAAGCATCTTTGACTATCATAAGAAGAAATCTCCTCCAGTTCTGCGTTTGCATTGTGTGTGTGGTGGGAGGTCTTATGGTAGTTTCATTTTCCCAAAAAGCATTTCGAATTGACTTTAAAATTTACTGTTGTGGTTTTAAAGAATAACTGTTTTACGATCTCACACCAGTCACCATGACTGACTCGGAGTTTATTGTTTCCCTTCTAAACTCTGGGTGCCCACCAATTTCCACACGGGCAGTCTAGAGTTAGATTATCAGGATATTCTGGATATTCTGGAGCTTTGGAAATAAGCTGGAGAACGAGACGTAGTATTTGTATCTAATAGTATTTATTCCGCTGTGTATTCTGTATGAGGACAAGTTTATATAACTGTCCACTGTTGTTTATTGACTCTGATGATATGATGTGATGTAATGTAATAACAGATATAATTCTTTTGTTTTAAATGATATTCATTTATCTATTATATATTGTTCCGCTGCGATGTGTAAGATTCTGATATTATTTTCTGTTCTGATGTGTTTCCTGTTGTTCTTCTTCTTTCTTTCTTCTCTTTTTCTTCTATCTTCTCCTTCTTCTACCTTTTTCTTTTTCTTAAAACCCTCACTATTGGAGTTTCCGGCACTCGATTGCTCGGCAGTCGATAAAGTGAGTATCGATGTCGAATTTTCGAAAGTCAAAAATTTCGGTATGTGACATTCTGCATCGATCTTATTCTTGAAGTTACAGACGACCCGGTTAAGGTTGCCCGTGAATTAAATAAACTCATCCATCTCCCGATAGTGATAATTGAATTATCTTATCTTCTATTTCAAACTTATTTTCGAATTAGAATTCTTTTCGATTTGATTTCTATAAAATTTGAATCTCTATCCATGCTTGAAATCCATTTTGTATAGTCAAGCGAGGAAGTGTATTTGTAAATTAATATTAAAATGTTTTAATATATACTGTGTTGTTTGAGTTGTTGATGTTGATTTGGGTTTCCGATCGATACGTCTGATCAACGCAATCGATAGGATCTCCAAAACACTTGAACAGAGCAAACTAACACAATATTATTTTCAAATTTGGTAAATGAAATAAATTTGTTTGATTATATTGTGAAAATATAAGTAAAATTTTCTGGAATTTAATAGGTTAATTAAATTGTTGTTTGAAATGATAATATTTGATTATCATTTATTGTTCTAAATAAATTTATAAATACGGTTTATTAATTGATTTGGAATTTGAAATGAATTTAATTCAGAAATTTGAGAATTTAGTTTCCTGTGATTTCGAACTTTGGTTTTAAAAATTTTAAAGTATATATTATTGGAAGTATTTCCGAATAGAAATCGTTTTCAAAGAATTTTTAAAATGTTGAAATCAGTACTCTTCTCTTTGTCGCTGGAAAATAATTTCAGTGATGGCGGCCGCATCATCGATATTCATTTTCGAGTTTCGAAGTGGAGAAACCATTCTGTAGTTTTGCTACGATTTTGTTTTGAAAAAAAATATTTTGATTTGAATTTCTTCAGTATATTTTGATTTACATATATATAGGTATCTTATTTTAAAATTTAATTTGATTTGATATAAATATATTATATATATCTCTAAATTGTTCAAAGTTAATCGGAAATCTAATTCTTAAATTTGTTAAAGGATGGTTTTAATTATAAATAAAACCAAAATTTGGAATAAATATTTAAACTTGAATAATTGAATTGGGAAAATTTTATTTGTATATTGTTCAACTGCATTCTAATACAACTTACCTAAATCATTCAGAAGTTGAATATGTAATTGGATAATATATAAGATAAATTGAATGTATAAATAAAATTTGAGTGTTTATAATAAATGCTATACACTAAATTTTGATTATAAAGATGTTAATAGAGTTATATAGGATAATAAGTAAACTCAGTTAATAATGAAATAAATTTGTTTTGAAAGAATTAGTGAATTGAAATTTGATCAACTTATGAAAATACCTTGAATTTAAAAGAAATTAATAGATGTAAATTAATTTAAATCGAAACTTTTATGTTTTAAATTAATTTATATGGGTTAAATATATGTGATTAGATATATTAAGTAGAATAAATTTAACAATAATTTGGAATAAAGAAGAATTTAAATTGCTGAAAAAATAGGATTATAATAAAAGACTATTCAAATTTATGGTTTTAGAAATTGTAAATTGAAGATAATTGGATAATGAGATAATGAATTTAGAATAGTTGAGATTGATTTTAGTGAAATCAAATGGATTAAATCAATTATTGAATATCAATTAATTAAAATTTGAATTTATATGGTTTAAATTAATTGTTATTTTGTATTTCAAATCTGTTTTTCCTTCAGGTTGTTTCTATTCTCCTACCTCGTTCCTTTTCGGGGACTAAAAGTTTTGAGTGGGGGAGAGTGTAACGATCCGTAAATTTAACCGTTTTAATAACGTAATTAGTTGAAATTTTGTGAAATTTTAAACGATAAAATTTTGAAATATAAATTTGATATTTGGAATGCGTTTAGCTAATCATAGCAGCTGGTAAATTTTCGTCAGAAAATATGAAAATTTATTTCGCGCGTAAATTTACTTCAATTTAATCAGTTAAAAGCGATGAAAATAAAATATTTCCGAAACCTAAATATTTTTACATAGAAAAATTCTAAACCATCTTCTGAGCAAGATGTCAGTTTGTCGTTTTCCAAATTCGGACTTCTTTGGCCCCGTCGATCTTATTTTTCAGCGTTTTTCTTGCATTTTCCGCCAGTAGAAAAATTCGAATTTTTATAATTCAAATCGTACCACTGATATCTGTATACCGTTTTGATCGTCTCATTGTACTGATCTTCACAGTATATTCGTTTGTATAGTTTGGGGTATGGTACGCCACGAAATCAGTAAAACGATTACCGTATCGGTAACCGTTTTCGAACCTTTTGACTTCCGTGGTCTTGCATTTAACCAACGTGTAAAACTAGATAGCCACTTACTTTTTTTTTATAATTACTTTGTACATTCATATATCCACCGTATAATCAAATAGCCTCTTGCCATAAATACTTTTTTTTGAATTCAAAGGTTGTCCCTTTCTATTCCCAACCTGCTACCAACTCATTTGCATGGCCTTCATTTATCAAGCCACGTTTTATTTTCTTACTGTTCATTTTCCATTTTCAAGAACAACTCTCACCGTCCATTCACTTCCATCCTTCACCTTCCTCCATCTTTTTCTCGTGCTCCACCATCCACCCTCCTCAAACCCAGCGATCCAAAACCCATCAACCTCTCGCCGATAAGCCCACACCCGAGCCCCATCAATTCCCTCTGCCTCCACACCCATGGCCTTGGCCAACGACCCCACCACCCTGGCCCAAACCGAGCTCCTCCCTCGGCCTCATCAACCATCTCCACCAGCCGTACACCCAGCCTACCCTTCTACATAACTCGAACCGCCTTCATCTCCAGACCCGCATCCACCCGAGCACGCCACGCAACCACCGTCCAAGACACCACCTTTTCCCCTTCCTCCATGTGCAGTGACCAGCACGCGCCCCTGCCAAATACCAAATCTGCCACCCGTCCTCCTCTACCCTCTTGCCAGCGAGCCATTAACCGAGAGCCTCCATAGCAGCCAAAACCGTGTTCGTCCTCTTCCCCACTCCACCTTGTACTCGATACCACAGCCACCCTCCAATGTACAGCAATACGCATCTCCATCCTCTCGGTTTCTCCTTTTGTTTTGAAGCAAGGTATTTAATATATATAGTATGTATGACAGTTTTTGTATACATCTGTAATGGGTTCTCAATATATAGTTTATAAAAGTTTATATATTCTGTTTTATAAGTTTTTTTTTATATATATTAGTTTGTATAGAATCTGATTGCTTTATGAATATCTAAGCTATATTATCTGTTGTGAGTATATATACTTATATATCAAGTTATATTTACAGTACGATTCTATATATATTTGGTTAATAAATATGTGCTAATTATATATATAACGGTATATATAAAGTTACAAATCTGTTTTTAAGGGTTGCATTTAAGAGTTTGTTTACATATGAGGGCTTAGACATGTATGTCTACATATATTATGCTTATTAAGTTTTTCAAATATTATAGTTATAAATATTATTAAAGTTTATCAAGTTTCATTTGTTTCGCATGTAAATATATGTGCTTATAGTATACCTGACATGATATAAAGTTTATTTGAGTTTAAGATATGATGGTTGTTATAATACTATACTTATGTGTTTTAATATATATATTATATCTATTTATAAATTGAATGTACAGTGTAGCTCAGTACCCATAGTTATATTTCTATAGCCTCCTTGTTGCCTTAAATATATATAATAGTGTTGTACAGTATTTTGTTGTATGTTGGCTAGCTGGAAGTTGTAGCACATCCATTTGATATATATTTATACACCTCTGACATATTATATTATATATAAATGGTTTAAGATATACCCGTATATATGTTTGGATTTTTACTTACTGGCAGCCATAGGCGTTACGCATATATGTATTTACTTGTATAAGATCTATATTAGGTTATATTTACGTTATATTGTATTTTGAAAAAGCATCGTATGATTGCGAGTATATATATGTTTTGCGGTAAGTGGTTTTTTGCAGTTTTTTTATACTTCAAAGTTTAGTTGTTGTAAGTTTAAAGTATTGATTTTCAATATAATATACACGCCTTTGATTTGTAAGTGGTTATATTTTGGAACAATGATTTTGAAATCATATATATATATTTTGACTTCAATATATATATGTTTAAATTTAAGATTGATTTAAAAGTATATTTGTATTTTAAAAAGGGAATATTGGGTTTAAGGAAAACAATAGTATAATATCATCTTGTTTAAATTATATCAAGTTAATTGATTCTGATTCGTTCCTCATCGATTCTTATCTATCAGCTCTTTCCGTCAAATCTTCTTTCAACTTACTTCACTTTGAGACCGTTGTTTGGATTGTTCGATTTTTTGGATCATGATCAAATTCGTAGCTGGTTGTGTTTCAAACTTCTCTAGCTTCGGAAGGTGAGCACTCACTCACGATTAACGTTCTTTTATTTATTAAATTTGATTTCAATTGAAACGACAATTGAAATATGCTGCTGTAGTTAATTACACTGTTACATATGCTATTACCTGTATCAGTTCACCTGTGACATCTGACACCACTATCTGTTATTTATACAGTGATAATTCAGTTTGGTTGATAATTGATTGATTTTTGATGTTTATATTGGACGTTAAATGGTTACTGTTAAATGATAAATAGTATGTAAAAAAAATTGAAATGGATATAGGATAGTTAACAATTTTAAAACTGATTTATATGTTAAATTTGATTCATGAATATGACCCCTTTTAATTGTTAAATTAATTGACACGTAGAATAGT
Organism: Allium fistulosum; assembly: GCA_030737815.1. Lineage (NCBI taxonomy): Eukaryota > Viridiplantae > Streptophyta > Magnoliopsida > Asparagales > Amaryllidaceae > Allium > Allium fistulosum. The sequence continues at coordinate 940,588,314 of CM060905.1, read as the reverse complement.
GATAATTACACTTTGAACCATCGACATATATTGGATAAATTGTTGTAGTGTAAAAATTTGAAATTGAATGACAAGTGAAAACCGTAATGTAATAATCTTTAATCTACATGAAATGATAGTGTGGATTCTAGAAATAATTATATTAATTCGTACAAATAACAATGCGAATTAATACGATTATTTCAGGATTATTTGAATTGATTATTGGATTGTTATTGATTGTTGTTATTGCTTGTTTATTTACTTTGACACCATCCCAGTTATCACACTGCAAGTTCCCTTTGCCATGCTTTGATTTTGAATTGAATTGGAATCGGGTTGAAATGATAAATACCCAAATTATTGAACTTTGACCTAGGATAGGAAATTAAATAAAACCCGATTGGTCAATAATTTGATTTAAAAATAAAACGAAGATTTTATTTGAATAAAGAATATGGTTTTGAAATGAAGCTGAAATTTGGATTTTTATGAAAGGAAAATGTTAATATGTAATAACCCGAAACAAAATATTAACAATGTATTTGAAAAAAAAATGTTGTTTAATTTGAGAAATAATTGAATTAAGTTTGAAATTATAATTAAGTTTGAAATTATTAACTTGGAAATGATTTAATAATTAAGTTGAAAATTATAATTAAGTTGAAATTATTAAACTTTGAAATTATGTAATAATTAAGTTTGAATTATTTAATAATTAAATAAGATTGAATTATTTAATGATTAAATTAAATTGAATTTTTGAATAAGTGAATTTTACTTCATAATAATTGAAATTGAGATTTCTTTATTAATTAAGTTTTGGAAATTATTTACAGTAAGTAAATAAATAATTGAAATTGAATTTTCTTTAACAAGAAATGCAAACGTGATATTTTGGAATTAATGTAAGACTTGAAATGTAAAGAATTTGATTTGATGAATTTAATTTAATTAAATTTGTAAGTTTTGATATAATGAAGTTGAATTTAAATAATGAATTTAATGAATTGGAAATTTAATGGAAATTGTTTTGAATGGCATAGTAACTTAACGAATATTGAATGAAATCGATAAATGATTTTAAATTGATTTGAATGTTAATTAAATTAATTTAAATGTTTTCGAAATGAAACTTATGTACGAACTTGAATCAATATTTGGATTGTTTTAAATAGAAATTGAATTTGAATTATAAGATTTTGAAATGATAATTTGGAAGTTTTGAAACGTAAATTATTGGAAATTGGTTTTGAAAGACAAATGAAATGTTGATTTACGAATTCTGTTTGAAATTGAAATTGATTTGGTTTTGAAATAAACAAACGACCAATCGGTGTAATAATTACGAAAGTTATTAAAGAGACTGGAATTCGGTTATGGATATACTCTCTATCTAAACCGAAAACCACTTTAATAACTATACGCGGAGTGTTGATCCAGAATGAAGTGGTTGGAATGATGTACGTGTTGACTGAAGAAAGAGAACGATGATGGATAGCCTTGACACTTGTGTCAAATTGGAAATGACTAAAACAGGAGCTGTGCCGGGCCAATGGAGGATTAGCTACCTCAAGTGGACACACTTCTTCAAACTACTTATACTTGTTGTCGATTGGTGCACCCTTGATTTTTGGGAGTGTTGTTTCACGGTGTTGCGGGCGCTGCGGCGTTGCGTTCTCACCAGTCCAGATCAGGCGAACGGTAGTATCACTACCTTGGGTATTGCCTCATATGCCTTGTCATACTTGTATTCCATTTATGCGCGACCACTACGATTTTGATTTGTACCTTTAGTATATGGATTGCCCTCTGGTGACTTCCGGTTTTGGGGAAACTACGGTCTTGTATATGCTTTTGGGAATAAAAATGTGTTAAGGGTGGAATGGGCCATGACTTAACGCTATTTTGATATCTTTACATATTACTGATAGACATTATCTACTTAGCGTACATTACTACCTAGTAGATAGTTTAACGGATCCTTGAAGGATGGTTATTCCAAACATCCTTTGAGTTACTTGTATTTCAATTGCTATTTCACTTGAGTTGGATTTATTAATATAAGAATGTTAATCCTGACTCGAGTGTCTTGTGTTTTTTCTTTACGCTCGGGTCAGACTGAGTGTACCAGTTGTAATACCCCAAAATTTTGTGAAAAATCATTTTTGTAAAATGATTTAATTTTTGAAATATTTAGATTTAAATATGGTGAAATTTCTGGAATAAATAGTGTGCAAGTATATGTGTGCACGTGCACACTGAAATGGCACAAGGAAGAACTCCAGATTTCTTGGATTTAAAACAAGAATTAAAAAGCAATACAAACATGATTTTGCAACATGGATATTTGATTTCTGGAATTATATGGATCAGCTTAGAAAATAAGAAAAGTAAGTTTTACTTTAAATCAGTAAACAGATTTTATTTAAAACCCAGAAAAGAAAATTATACATATATATATGTTATAAGGATTTGTAAACCTGTATACATATAGGTGCATATGTTTCTGAAATTAAAGAGGAATTAAATAAGCCTAGATAAGATATGTATACAAATATACATTTTTAAGTACTGAAAAGTATATATATAAATATAAGCAAGTGAAACTACAACATTAAAATGACATGAAATGTGATACAAGTCAATATGCTTGTGTAGGCAAAAATAGTAAAGGGGATTCTCAGGAATAATTAAAATATGAAATAGGATAGTCACACTTTTAACATGACTAGGTGAGTGGCCATTTTCTGAAAAGTAAAAGAAAGAAAATGCAGCCTTTAAATTGGTTAATATGGCCGGGGTATTATGAATGAAAAATGCATGATGCTAGCCAGGACAGAAATGGAATTCTGTTTTAACAAAACCCTAGTGGAAAAAATGCATATAAATAGGAAGCTTTAGCCAGTAGAATTATCTTTACCCCGAGCTGCACAAAAATAAGAAAGGAAGAAAAATATTGGAAGGAAGGAGAAAACACTCATACAAGGATTTTCTGGATTAATAAGAGGAAATATTTAGGTGAGTAACCTCACTGAGTTCATGGCATTAAGACCTGAGATGAGGCAGCCACTTTTTATTGCCATTTACATATATTTCTGGTTTTGATGTATATGATTTCATCAATGCTTTTGGATGTCTTATTTTAAATCTGATATGATTTGATATGGATGTTTTTGGTGATCTCTGCTTTGTTGAGACATTTGTCTTTGAATGTGTATCATTACTGTTTTATTTTTACTCAAAAATGTTAAAGTCCAGAATCTTAAAATTATATAGAGAATACTCTCAACTGTTATAGATCTATGGCATGAAAACTTTACAAAAATGTTGGGAGCTGCATTATACTTGGTATAAGTGCTGAGGCTTGAGAAGAAAAATGTTAAGGGTGTAATAGAAATTTTCTAAGTGCTGAGCCCTTAATCAAATCAAAAAAAAGGGAAGAAACCCACAAGCTAAAATTATGATTGAACCAGATCCTGAATCTGAATCAATCATAAAGGCTTGCAGATCAATATAATAAGAACATGCCATGCCTCTTTTTACAGTTGAAAATATTCTTATATTTTACTAAGATCAAGACATATTGACCCCATTTAGGAAATAACTGTCTGATTGTTTCTGAGGAGAATTATGCTAGGAAAGATTATGGATGTTTCCATGTTTGCAGTGACATGTTCACTTAGCATATTTGATGATAGGATTTAAGACAATACACTAGTAAATAAACTAGGGAAGGGAAGGCCAAGAAAGCTGCTGGAATGCTTGTCATATTTGAAGTATACAAGTTGGCACATGGTTTGTTTAAGCCCTGAGATCTTTGTGCAATGATGTGAATTAGTTCATTGCAATGTGTCCCAGTGATTCCTTAATAGCAGATGAGGCAGGGATTTAAATTGAATTATACAACCTGTAAATGAAGAAATAGGAATATGGATATTTCTTAGGTTGAATGGTATGGAACCAAGATGGTTCCAGTGAATGCAATTGTTGCAATTAGATAATTATGTTTGCATGATTATGTATGCAAGTGTAAGAATGATAAATGAATATATCATACCTGAATCAACTTAATTATACTATGTTAAAGTAATTGATTGCAGGAATTTGCTTAAATAACTAATTGGTGCTCTTATATTCTCTATTGCTTAATATCATGAATGTATTGATGTTACTCATACCAGATCATAGATCTGACCCTTGTTTGCTCATGGCATATGGGGTGTCTCATTTTAAAATGAGGCAGCCACTCATGCTCTTTCAGGTAACCCAGGCACTAAGTAAAAATGAAGTTATGGCTATTATGGAGGAGTGAATGAACATGCTAGCTAGTTTCAATAAGAGCTTAAATTGATTATATCTGCATGTATTCAGGAAAAATTTTATGTTTCTAAGATTTCCAGTCATGTAATGAATTCTATTATGGTTAGATGGACTAGTTGTATCATGTTAAATATATTGTTATGCACTAAGGATTAAAATCCAAAAGAAATATCTGAGTGGGGAACAAGGAAATGATTTTAAGTATTGATATGGATGCTTGGAAAAGAAATATGCATATGTAGGTGAGCTACTGTTTTGCATAATTTATATTATGTATTAGTTAATCTTGAGACATAACAGAGCACTGAGTTTTAGAATAAAATCTGGATTTAGCTAGAAGTAAACTTATAAGGATTTTAGTTTCCTTTTTACTGAAATGCTTTGTAAATAAGTTTGAATTCATTTCTGAATCGTATTGAGAAAAGTAAAATGTTTTTAAAGGCTTCAGACAGAATGCAATGAGTGGTATCTCCATTGCTTTGAACTAGTGTGTAGCAGATACAGGATACATGAGTTAACCAGCTTCAAATAAATGATGTATTGGCTGATCATGATAGATTGTATTTTGAAAATAAAAATGCATTTCAAAAGCTTAGTACATTTAGCAATTGTTTCACCACAATCATCTTTAAAAGTTTAAGACAGATAAGCAATGTAAACTGGTTTGAACAAACAAAACCTGGCAACACTCCATATACTCTGAAGTTTAGGTAGATTCTGGTTTGTAAAATGCAAATAAAAGAATGGTCAGATTAACCACATGGTTAGACCATAGGTCAGGCAAATTGTTCACTTCAAATCAATGAAGCAAGGAACCATTTGAACCCAGTTTTCTGGAAAATGAGCAAAGATATTGACATGTACATGTATATCTGTGTACATGTTGATATTTGGGCAAAAATATAAACATAAATTCCTAGAACAATTGTAGGAAAGGGTTTTAAAAATAATAAAGCAAGATATTTTGTTTTGTATGTTAGATTATAGGATGAAATTAAGTATATATGTGCAGATATAGGTAGATATCAGATTTCAAACCATACAGGAAAAAAAAACAAAAATTGGGTTTGAACCGACCAGCATAGCACTCGAACTCGTGACCTCTCATGTATAAGTTAGGCGCGTTTCCATTACGCCTAGATGTTGCTTGTGTTCACTTATGATCCACTTTCTTTTAGCCTGAGTTTGATACTATCCAGACTTTAACACAATCATCCATATTATAGGCTTGCTTTCCACTGATTATTACTTGATCATTTCTTAATTATAATGACAGACTAAAGTACATGTTTCCAGTGGATTCTATGGTCAAAAATCAGGATACAATAATTAATCTTTTAAAAGGGAATTATCACATTTTAATAGATTTAAAAGGATTTCTACTTACATATTATCATGCTCTGATTCTAGTAGAATATAACATAGATATCTTCATATATGTATGTTAGGAATGATTTAGATTTAAAACAATATTTTTATATTGTGAAAGATCCTGGATATATTTTGTTTATTGGATAAAGAAAATGACCCTGGGAAATACATTTGTAATGAATGATATATCTATATATCATCTCTTAAAAAAAAATCCTTATGAAATTAGGGTGGAAATAGGAGGGTCATTTCAGTTGGTATCAGAGCACTTGGTTGCATTGATTGTTAAGTATTATAGAAATGTATTATGTCTGTTTGTTTTGGATGAAATAATTTAGATAAGAAAATAGAAATTATAGAAGTACTCATAAAATACTAATACCATTTACCCAGAATTTAGTTAGCAGACCATGGTAGGAAGAGGATCTCATCACAATGCAGGACCCAGTGCACCTCAAATGCTAGATATGCAAGAATTTGTGAGGGTTTTAAGAGATGGAATTGGGCATAGGCCTGAGAACCCACATGAAGAGCTTTCAAAACTACTGAAGACTTATTCCAATTTAGGAGGCAAGAGTTTTGAAGGAACTGAGAGTGTGATGGAAATTCAAGCATGGTTGAGAACACTTGATAGGATTTTTAATGACATGCAGTTGGATGACCAAAGGAAGAGGCAAGTAGCTTCTAGACAACTGAAAGTGGTAGCTTTAAGCTGGTGGGAGGTGATCATAGCTGGAAGAAATGAAAATGAAATCACTTGGAATCAGTTCAAGGAGATGTTGGAGGCAAGATTTGTACCAGCATCAGCCAAGACCACTTTGATTGAAGAATTTATCAAACTTAGGCAGGGAACTTTGAATGTCACTGAATACACTCAAAAGTTTGAGGGGCTATCCAATTATGGAGCAATGCTAGTGGCAGATGAAGCATCCAAAAATGATAGGTATATAAAAGGACTGAACCCAGGACTTAGCAGAGCTATGCTACCATATGCAGATAGAACATTTGATCAAGTAATTGATCTGGCCTTGAAACTGGAACAACATGACAAAGAAAGAGAGAAATATAGAAATTTTAAGAGCAACAACAAGAAGGATAAGGGAAGATATCACCCTTATGATAAAAAGAAGGAGGAGGCAGACAACAGGAAGAGTAAAGATACAAAAGCCAATGATACTAAGAAGAAATTGGTTTGCCATCATTGTGGAAAAGAAGGACACATCAAACCAAGGTGCCCAGAGTTAAAAGGAGGAGCCTTCAAATGCTACCTATGTGGGAAAGAGGGGCATATGAAGAGGAACTGTCCTGAGAATAAACAGCAAGGGAAATTGGCAACTTTGGAAGGTAAAGGCAAATCTGCAGTAAAAATTGATGCTGAAAATCATGGCCAAGTGGAAGGTACATTACTCATTTGTGCCATACCCATACCAGTAGTATATGATACTGGAGCAACACACTCTTTGATTTCCTATGAATTAGTTAAAGTGTTAAAATTAAACTGCATTTTGGTTGAAACCCCATTGCTTGTACAAAGTCCCCTAGGGAGTTCTAGTGTTTTGAACATGAATTGTGTGGATGTGGAGTTAAACATAGGAGGAAATATTTTTATTTCCAATTTATATGTTTTAAATTACCCAAATATAGGAGTTATATTGGGGGTAGATTGGTTAAGGCAATTTAAAGCCATAATTAATTTAGACTCATCCACCATATCATTGCAAAATTCTAGAGGCCAGAGGATCACAGTTCTATGTGAAGTAGCTAAGGAAGGGAAATTGTATCATTTAGTTGACTTAGAAAAAGATCTGAGTGAACTAACCATTGAAGAAATTCCCATAGTTAATGAATACTTGGATGTGTTTGGGGAAGTTAAGGGTGTTCCACAACACAGACCAGTTGAGTTCCAAATTAATCTCATTCCAGGAGCAAGTCCAATAATCAAGAAACCTTATAGAATGGGGCCAAGTGAACTGAAAGAATTGAAAAATCAGTTGGAAGAATTAGAAGGCAAGGGATTTATAAGGCCAAGCAATTCCTGCTGGGGTTCTCCAGTAGTGTTTGTAAGAAAACATGATGGTACCTTGAGAATGTGCATAGATTACAGGGAACTAAATAAAGTAACCATCAAGAATAAATACCCATTGCCTAGAATAGATGATCTCTTTGACCAACTCAATGAAGCTAAAATATTTTCTAGGCTAGACTTAGCATCAGGATCCCATCAAATGAAGGTTGAAGACTCAAGTGTTAAGTATACTGCATTTAACACAAGATATGGCTTATATGAATTTTTGGTTATGCCATTTGGTTTGACAAATGCTCCTTCATATTTTGTTGATTTAATGAATAGAATATTTAGAGATTATTTAGACAAGTTTGTACTGATTTTTATTGATGACATTTTGATTTATTCCAAGACAGTGGAAGAGCATAAAAATCATTTGCATTTAGTTTTGTCAAGACTAAGGGAAAATGATTTAAAGCCAAAATTTTCAAAATGTGCATTTTGGAAAGAAGAAGTGTATTTTCTTGGGCATGTTATCTCTGCCAAAGGAATATCAGTAAACCCTAATAAGGTAGTGGCAATCCAAGCATGGAAAAGGCCTAGCACCATCAGTGAGATTAGATCATTTATGGGGATGGCATGAAATGACCCTCCTATTTCTACTCTAATTCCATAAGGATTTTTTTTTTAAGGTAAAGAGGATATATATATATAGATAGATATATCATCCATTGCAATTATAATTCTCAGGGTCAATATCTTTCTCCAATAAACCAAATATATCCAGGATCACAATAATCAACCAATATAAATATATCAGTACATTCACAAAGATAAGCACATACATGTGAGGATGTATATGCCTCTCTTGTTTGAATCAGAGTTCTGGAAAACAAGAGGATATTGGATTGCTGATTTTTTTTTGACCAAACAATCCACTGGAAACATATACTTTAGTCTGTTTATCCTAACTAAGAAGTGATCAAGTAATAATCAGTGGAAAGCAAGCTTTTAATATAGATGTTTGTGTTAAAGTCTGAATAGTATCAAACTCAGGCTAAAAGAAAGCGGGTCTTAAGAGAACACAAGCAACATCTAGGCGTAATGGAAACGCGCCTAACTTATACACGAGAGGTCACGAGTTCGAGTACTATGCTGGTTGGTTCAAACACAATTTTTGTTTTTTTTTCTTTTTCATTTTTCTCCTGTACAGTTTGGAACCTGTTATCTACCTATATCTGCACTTATATACTTTATTTTTGCCTATATTCTATCATACAAAACAATAATTCTTGCTTAATTATTTTTGTAACCCATTCCTACAACCTGGAAGGCTTCATGATTGATGTAAATTAAGGGTCTGTTGCTTGGGTTTTGTAAATGATAGAAGTGTTTATCATTATCCAGGTTTGAATTTCTTCTCACAAAATCTGTTTGGAATTAAGAATGCATTTGGTTAGAATCTGAGTGAAATTCAGATTCTTATCACAAATACAAAGGAAAAGGTGTGGTAATATTTGCACTAAACATGTTTATGTGCATATATATCTGCAACTATTTGGATCTGGCTTACACTTCCCTTATTACAAATCCTTTCTTTAAAAAAAATAGGACATGAGACATTTGTATGAAACAAGTTTAATTATGGGAACCTTGCAGCCATATAAAACATTCAACCTATGCCTATTTTCTTTTGTATACATATGCCATGGTAGAAAATAAAACCATTTAATTTTTTGAGAATCAACTATCCAGATTTTCCAAAACTTAAATCCTTTCCAAAGACTCAAGATTGACTAATACATTTATAAAATGCAATCATTCGATTTTAACATGGTGTTCTTGCTAAATCCACTTACAAGATTTGATTAAATTTTTTTTTTAAACATAACAGATATTTAACTTGGTTCATAGATTCCAGATACAAGTCAATCTCTTAATAAAATACCTAACAAAATATCCATCCAATATTCAACACTTAATACAAGTAGCAATTTAAATTGTCAATACATGCAGATTTCAACATTTAGGCTCTTATCTAACTAAGTTTAGCATGCTATATCTTCTTCTCAAAGCCTTGCTCCTACTCCTACTTAGTTGCTGCAATCCCTGAAAAAGCATTTGAAACTGCCTCATTTTAAATGAGACACCCCAGATTCCATTAGCACACTAGGGTCCGACACATGTCTGGTATGAGAAAGCTCACAGAAATAATTAGTTAATTAGGTTAAAGTCAAGTTAAGTACATATACAGAAAGTTCGGCCCTTTGGAATCAGGCAAATACTTGTGTGCATGCTCTGTGTCATTGTGCATGTGCACACTTTAATTTTCTTTCCAGAGACTACATATATAAAAATGTCACATACATTCAAGCATACAATTCAATCATAGTCAAACAATCATTCATACCAAACAGGAAAATAACCAATATGAGTTAAATCATTTATTCAATTATCATATTTCAAATATGGGAAAAACTCTAGTTTTCTCATCATCTCAAGTATTATTCCCTGGGTATATTTATCTATCCTTGGTCTCATCTGCAATATTTATGAATCAATGGACACACTGTAATGAACTAATTCACTCCATTACACAAAGATCTCAGGACTTAAACAAGCCATGTGTCAACTTGTGTTACTCAAGCACACAAGTCATTCCTGCAGTGTTCTTGACCCCAATTTCCTAATCAGGTTTAAGTTAATAATAACTCTTTTGATTTTTCATGACAAAACCATTCAGTGAATCATTTCATTAGCTAAAAACATCCATAACATGGCATCTCATATTATCCATGACCATATAGAGGCAAACAAGCAAACAACCATTGGTGATTATAAAATAAGGTTCTGTATATATATATATATATATATATATATATATATTCATCCTGGTATTCAAAAGGAGTTTAGGCAACTAACATTGGCTTATGGTTTCTGGGAGAGTTTTTCTTTTGCAAACATTTGTGCTTGAGTTAAACTCAGGATGACCTGGTTTCACTGAATCACAAAATTTTGTTTGCTATGCATTTTATTGAATCAGGAGCATCAGCACATAGGCAACCCTATTGCACCCCTAATTCCTTTCTATTTCAAGCCTCAACACTTATACATGAGTATATTGCAGCTCAACATTATTTACATCTTTCTGGGTTGAGCCAAAACCAATACTACTTGCCTATTCTCAACATTTTATTTTCTGGGTATTTGTTTATATCCCTAAACATTAACATATCAGAGATCTGAGTGTATAAAACAGATATGTATACTAACAACACATAAAACTTTGTTATAATAAAACAAGTGATCAACCAAAGAGAATCAAAACATTTTCAGATTTAAATTCACAGATAAGCATTCATATATGAAAATACTCTTTTAAGAAAAATACTTTTAACTGGCTGCCTACATTAGGACTTATTGCCTTAGATTTTTGAGTGAGTTTTCTCACCTAGCTCTCTTCTTTGTTTCCTTAATTAATTGATGAGCTTCTGCCCTTAGCCTCAAGCTCTCTTCCTTCCCTTGTCTTATGATCTCTATGGTGTTGTTTTTTTTTTCAAAATTCTTTTCTGAGGAGGAGAGGAGGCTGCTGCATATACATGTATATATATAAAGGGTCTCTCTTAGGGTTTTGGGTATTGGCTAAGGCTATTTTTGCCCACCAGAAAAATCATGTTATCTGCATTTTAAACCCAAAGTTTTACCCTTCCCGGCTTAATTTGGGTGAAGAGAAAAGTGGTTACACATTTTTTTCCAGAAATTTGCTTTTCAGAAAATACTTTTCCCCTTGTCTACAATCATGCTAAAAATGTGACTTGATTTTGTTATTTATTAAATACTCTTTTCTAATTCTGCCTATACCAAGCACTTCCCTGTTTTATCTTATTTTTTTCTATTTTTAGCTTTCATGCAAATGGTATGTACTTCCTTCATTTATTTATAAGAGGATTATTCCTTTTTATATCTTCATTCTTTTTATTTCTGCTTATATTAAAATATGTCTGTATATTTTATTTCACTAGTTTAAACTCTAGTATTTTATTAACACATATATATTTATATAAGTCTTACTGAAATAATTAGTACACCCACCTATATATTCATACATCATTCTATACTGACACACACATGCACATGTACACTCAAAAATATTCAGTAGCATTCATATATACATTTACTCATGCATACTACTTTTAAGAATTTAATCTACATATATATATATATATATATATATATATATATATTTCCATACACATCAATATGTATGTATTCTTGGAGTTCAGGGTTTTAGCTTATATTCATGTGCATTTCCTGTGCACACATGTACATACACTGATACACTATCAAGCTATATCAATTCCTCCTTCAAAATTTATTTAAAAATTATTTTAAATTTATTTATATTTTCCAGAATAAATTCCTAAAATCTTGGGTCATTACATACACCCCTCCTTTTAGAAATTGTGTCCCACAATTTTCCTAAGCTTAAAATAAATTTTAAACTTAATTCAGAGAACAAGTATATTCTCTACCAAATAGATTCTTAGTTCTATACTAACTAAAAATATATTCATCCAAAATAAAGAAAACAATCAAAAATCAGAATTACCTTAATCTGAAAATAGCTTAGGATAATTCATCCTAACTTTGTCTTCTAATTCCCATGTGCAATCACTAGGATCAAGACTCCACTGTACCTTCACAAGTTTCAGAGATTTATTCCTCAACTTCTTCACATCTTTTGCCAAAATTCCCACTGGATCCTTTTCATAAATCAAATTAGGATTTATCTGCACTTGGGTTGGGGTTTCAAGAATTTCTGCCTTGTCATGGACCCATCTTCTCAATTGTGATACATGAAAAACATCATGTATACCTTGCATGTTTTCTGGTAATTCCAACTTATATGCCAAGGGACCAATTCTCTCCAGAATTTTGTATGGTCCAATATATCTTGGGGTTAATTTGCCTTGTTTTCCAAACCTCAGCACATTTTTCATGGGTGAGATTTTGATGAAAACAAAATTTCCCACCTCATATTCTACCTGCCTCCTTCTCATGTCTGCAAATTTCTTTTGCCTATCTTGAGCTGCTGTCATTCTTCTTCTTACCAACTCAATTTTCTCCTTGGTTTCTTGTATGTACTCAGGTCCTAAAATAGACCTTTCTCCTGCTTCTACCCAGCAAACAGGTGACAAACAGGGTTTACCATATAAGGCTTCAAATGGAGCCATTCCTATGGTGCTTTGGTAGCTGTTGTTGTATGTAAATTCAACTAGATGAAGATAATCTTCCCAGTTGCCCCCAAAATCCAGTATACATGCCCTCAACATGTCCTCCAAAACTTTGTTTACCACCTCAGTCTGCCCATCTGATTGAGGATGGTAGGCAGTACTTAAACATAGTTCACTTCCCATTGCTTCTTGAAAGCTTCTCCAGAATTTTGAAGTGAAGATGGTATCCCTATCACTCACAATGGTTTTGGGAATGCCATGTAACTTTACCACTTCTTTTATAAAAATTTGAGCTAGTTTTGGTGCTGTTCTTTCTGACTTGACTGGGATGAAGTGTGCTACCTTGGTTAGCCTATCAACTATCACCCATATACTTGTATTACCTCTCTTAGATCTAGGCAGTCCATCTATGAAGTCCATAGATATGTCTTCCCACTTCCACTGTGGTACACTAAGAGGTTGCATCAACCCTGATGGTCTTTGAGTTTCAGCCTTGACTTGTTGGCAAGTCATACATTTGGCAATGTACTTAGCTATATCAGATTTCATCCCCTTCCACCAGAAGTCTCTTTTCAAATTTTGATACATTTTTGTGTTACCTGGGTGTATGGAGTATTTACTTCTGTGATATTCATTCAATATCTCCTTCTTCAATTCTATGTCCTCTGGTACACACATCCTATTCTGGTATCTCATATAACCATCTTTATCAATGTGGTGATTCATTACTTCCTCCCCTCTTGAGAGGAGCATTCTCTTCTCTAATAAGTGAGCATCTTGTTCTTGCATTTTTCCTACCTTTAGAATTAAATCTGTTTGAAGTGTCATTAAGCTTAACTTCCCTTTATCTTCTTGTGCACCATGCATCTGCTCGTTAATGTGCACACAACCATTCTCCCCAATCTCTAACTCAGTTAGCAAAAATAAGTTTTTAAATTCTTCTATCATCATCATAGCCAATTTAGCATGCTGTCTACTTAGAGCATCTGCAACTTTGTTTGCTTTTCCTGGTGTATAAAGTATGTCAAAGTCATAGGCAGCTAAGAACTCCACCCATCTATGTTGCCTCATGTTCAAATCTTTTTGTGAAAACAAATATTTTAGAGACTTGTGGTCAGTGTAAAGTTCAAACTTAGTACCTAACAAATAATGTCTCCAAAGTTTTAAAGCATATATCACAGCTGCTAATTCGAGATCATGTGTGGCATACCTTACTTCATGGGGTTTAAGTTGTCTAGATGCATATGCAATGACTTGGCCTTGTTGCATCAACACTGCACCCAAGCCAAATCCACTAGCATCAGTGTATACCACTAATTCTTCATTTCCATGTGGTACCTTTAGAATTGGAGCATTCACCAATGCCTCCTTCAACTGTTCAAAAGACTTTTCACATTTTTCTGACCAAACAAAAGCTTGGTTCTTCCTGGTTAGGTTAGTGAGTGGTGTAGAAATTTTTGAAAAATCTTTTATAAACCTCCTATAATACCCTGCCATCCCCATAAATGACCTCACTTCACTCACAGTGCTTGGCCTCTTCCATGCTTGAATGGCCACTACTTTATTGGGGTTCACAGAAATTCCTTTGGCAGATATAACATGGCCAAGAAAATGTACTTCCTCTTTCCAAAACACACATTTTGAAAATTTTGCCTTTAAATCTTTTTCCCTTAATCTAGACAAAACCAGGTGCAAATGATGCTTATGTTCTTCCACTGTCTTGGAATAAATCAAAATGTCATCTATAAAAATAAGCACAAACTTGTCTAAACAATCTCTAAAGGTTCTGTTCATTAAATCTACAAAGTAAGATGGTGCATTGGTCAAGCCAAATGGCATAACCAAAAATTCATACAACCCATACCTAGTGTTAAAGGCAGTGTACTTGATGCTTGATTCTTCCACCTTCATTTGATGAAAACCAGATGCTAAGTCTAGTCTAGAAAATACTTTTGCCCCTGCTAATTGATCAAAAAGATCATCTATTCTTGGCAATGGGTATTTATTTTTAATAGTTACTTTGTTTAATTCTCTATAATCTATGCAGAGTCTTAAGGAGCCATCTTGCTTCTTAACAAATACCACTGGTGCTCCCCAGCAAGAGTTACTTGGTCTTATAAAACCCTTTTCTTCCAATTCTTCTAACTGTTTCTTTAATTCTTTTAGTTCATTTGGCCCCATTCTAGTTGGCTTTTTAACCACTGGGCTTGCTCCTGGAACTAGATTGATCTGGAATTCTACTGGTCTATGGTGTGGAATACCCTTGACCTCACCAAACACATCCAAATATTCATTGACTATGGGAATTTCTTCAATGGTTAGTTCACTGAAATCTTATTCTGAGTCAACTAAATGATATAGTTTTCCTTCCTTAGCTACCTCACATAAAACTGTGATTCTCTGGCCTCTAGAATTTTGCAATGATATGGTGGATGAGTCTAAATTAATTATGGCTTTAAATTGCCTTAACCAGTCTACCCCCAATATAACACCTATATTTGGTTAATTCAAAACATGTAAATTGGAAATAAAAATATTTCCTCCTATGTTTAATTCCACATCCACACAAATCATATTTAAAACACTAGAACTCCCCAATGGACTGTGTATATGCAATGGGGTTTCAACCAATATGCAATTCAGTTTTAGCATTTTAACCAATTCATAAGAAATTAAAGAGTGAGTTGCCCCAGTATCATATACTACTGTTATGGGTATGGTACAAATAAGTAATGTACCTTCCACTTGGCTATGGTTTACAGTGTTACTCTCCACTGTGGCTTTGCCTTTTCCTTCCAAATTTGCCAATTTGCCTTGCTGTTTATACTCAGGACAATTCCTCTTCATATGCCCTTCTTTCCCACATAGATAGCATTTGAAAGCTCCTCCTTTCAATTCTGGACATCTTGGTTTGATATGCCCTTCCTTTCCACACTGATGGCACACAATTTTCTTCTTGTTTTCCTTAACTTTGGCATCTCCAGTGCTTTTGTTACTAGCCTCTTCTTTCTTCTTATCATAAGGGTGATACCTCCCCTTACCTTTCTTGATATTATTGCTCTTAAAATTTCTGAACTTCTCCCTTTCCTTGTCATGCTGCTCCAACCTCAAAGCTAAGTCTATCACATGGTCAAAAGTCTTGTCTGCATAGGGTAACATGGCTCTGCTAAGTCCTGGGTTCAGACCTTTTATGTACCTATCATTTTTAGATGCCTCATCTGCCACAAGCATTGCTCCATATGTGGAAAGCCCCTCAAACTTTTGAGTGTATTCTGTGAAAGTCATGGTTCCTTGTCTAAGTTTAATGAATTCTTCTAGCAAGGTAGTCTTTGCTGATGCTGGTACAAACCTTGCTTCCAACATCTCTTTGAATTGATTCCAAGTGATTTCATTCTCATTCCTTCCTGCAATGATTACTTCCCACCAGCCTAAAGCTACTCCTTTTAGCTGTCTTGAAGCCACTTGCCTCTTTCTTTGATCATCAAGTTGCATGTCATTGAAAATTCTTTCCAATGTTCTCAACCATGTTTGAATTTCTATGATACTCTCTGTCCCTTCAAAGCTTTTGCCTCCTAAATGAGTATATGTCTTAAGTAATTTTGAGAGTTCTTCATAGGGATTTTCTTGCCTTTGTCCTGCCCCATCCCTAAATGCTCTCACCAAGTCTTGCAGATTGACCATTGGTGGTGCATGGGAAGATCCTGCTCCCTGATTTGGTGGTCTCCCTACCATAGTTTGCTAATAATAATTTACATAGCTGGTTAGTTTGATTGGTAATTTGGTTGTTTCAGTGGGTTTTTTTTCACACTGAACACATTGTTATATATATATATAGTTCCTTTTAATTTTATTTCTATCTAAGAACTTGATCCTTACTTCTACTATGTTAAATAACATAGCTCTGATACCAACTGAAATGACCCTCCTATTTCTACTCTAATTCCATAAGGATTTTTTTTTAAGGTAAAGAGGATATATATATATAGATAGATATATCATCCATTGCAATTATAATTCTCAGGGTCAATATCTTTCTCCAATAAACCAAATATATCCAGGATCACAATAATCAACCAATATAAATATATCAGTACATTCACAAAGATAAGCACATACATGTGAGGATGTATATGCCTCTCTTGTTTGAATCAGAGTTCTGGAAAACAAGAGGATATTGGATTGCTGATTTTTTTTTGACCAAACAATCCACTGGAAACATATACTTTAGTCTGTTTATCCTAACTAAGAAGTGATCAAGTAATAATCAGTGGAAAGCAAGCTTTTAATATAGATGTTTGTGTTAAAGTCTGAATAGTATCAAACTCAGGCTAAAAGAAAGCGGGTCTTAAGAGAACACAAGCAACATCTAGGCGTAATGGAAACGCGCCTAACTTATACACGAGAGGTCACGAGTTCGAGTACTATGCTGGTTGGTTCAAACACAATTTTTGTTTTTTTTTCTTTTTCATTTTTCTCCTGTACAGTTTGGAACCTGTTATCTACCTATATCTGCACTTATATACTTTATTTTTGCCTATATTCTATCATACAAAACAATAATTCTTGCTTAATTATTTTTGTAACCCATTCCTACAACCTGGAAGGCTTCATGATTGATGTAAATTAAGGGTCTGTTGCTTGGGTTTTGTAAATGATAGAAGTGTTTATCATTATCCAGGTTTGAATTTCTTCTCACAAAATCTGTCTGGAATTAAGAATGCATTTGGTTAGAATCTGAGTGAAATTCAGATTCTTATCACAAATACAAAGGAAAAGGTGTGGTAATATTTGCACTAAACATATTTATGTGCATATATATCTGCAACTATTTGGATCTGGCTTACACTTCCCTTATTACAAATCCTTTCTTTAAAAAAAATAGGACATAAGACATTTGTATGAAACAAGTTTAATTATGGGAACCTTGCAGCCATATAAAACATTCAACCTATGCCTATTTTCTTTTGTATACATATGCCATGGTAGAAAATAAAACCATTTAATTTTCTGAGAATCAACTATCCAGATTTTCCAAAACTTAAATCCTTTCCAAAGACTCAAGATTGACTAATACATTTATAAAATGCAATCATTCGATTTTAACATGGTGTTCTTGCTAAATCCACTTACAAGATTTGATTAAATTTTTTTTTTAAACATAACAGATATTTAACTTGGTTCATAGATTCCAGATACAAGTCAATCTCTTAATAAAATACCTAACAAAATATCCATCCAATATTCAACACTTAATACAAGTAGCAATTTAAATTGTCAATACATGCAGATTTCAACATTTAGGCTCTTATCTAACTAAGTTTAGCATGCTATATCTTCTTCTCAAAGCCTTGCTCCTACTCCTACTTAGTTGCTGCAATCCCTGAAAAAGCATTTGAAACTGCCTCATTTTACACCCCAGATGCCATTAGCACACTAGGGTCAGACACATGTCTGGTATGAGAAAGCTCACAAAAATAATTAGTTAATTAGGTTAAAGTCAAGTTAAGTACATATACAGAAAGTTCGGCCCTTTGGAATCAGGCAAATACTTGTGTGCATGCTCTGTGTCATTGTGCATGTGCACACTTTAATTTTCTTTCCAGAGACTACATATATAAAAATGGCACATACATTCAAGCATACAATTCAATCATAGTCAAACAATCATTCATACCAAACAGGAAAATAACCAATATGAGTTAAATCATTTATTCAATTCTCATATTTCAAATCTGGGAAAAACTCTAGTTTTCTCATCATCTCAAGTATTATTCCCTGGGTATATTTATCTATCCTTGGTCTCATCTGCAATATTTATGAATCAATGGACACACTGTAATGAACTAATTCACTCCATTACACAAAGATCTCAGGACTTAAACAAGCCATGTGTCAACTTGTGTTACTCAAGCACACAAGTCATTCCTGCAGTGTTCTTGACCCCAATTTCCTAATCAGGTTTAAGTTAATAATAACTCTTTTGATTTTTCATGACAAAACCATTCAGTGAATCATTTCATTAGCTAAAAACATCCATAACATGGCATCTCATATTATCCATGACCATACAGAGGCAAACAAGCAAACAACCATTGGTGATTATAAAATAAGGTTCTGTATATATATATATATATATTCATCCTGGTATTCAAAAGGAGTTTAGGCAACTAACATTGGCTTATGGTTTCTGGGAGAGTTTTTCTTTTGCAAACATTTGTGCTTGAGTTAAACTCAGGATGACCTGGTTTCACTGAATCACAAAATTTTGTTTGCTATGCATTTTATTGAATCAGGAGCATCAGCACATAGGCAACCCTATTGCACCCCTAATTCCTTTCTATTTCAAGCCTCAGCACTTATACATGAGTATATTGCAGCTCAACATTATTTACATCTTTCTGGGTTGAGCCAAAACCAATACTACTTGCCTATTCTCAACATTTTATTTTCTGGGT
This sequence comes from Allium fistulosum, assembly GCA_030737815.1. NCBI lineage: Eukaryota > Viridiplantae > Streptophyta > Magnoliopsida > Asparagales > Amaryllidaceae > Allium > Allium fistulosum. The sequence goes on along the minus strand of CM060905.1, from coordinate 940,568,947 downwards.
ATTTGTTTATATCCCTAAACATTAACATATCAGAGATCTGAGTGTATAAAACAGATATGTATACTAACAACACATAAAACTTTGTTATAATAAAACAAGTGATCAACCAAAGAGAATCAAAACATTTTCAGATTTAAATTCACAGATAAGCATTCATATATGAAAATACTCTTTTAAGAAAAATACTTTTAACTGGCTGCCTACATTAGGACTTATTGCCTTAGATTTTTGAGTGAGTTTTCTCACCTAGCTCTCTTCTTTGTTTCCTTAATTAATTGATGAGCTTCTGCCCTTAGCCTCAAGCTCTCTTCCTTCCCTTGTCTTATGATTTCTATGGTGTTGTTTTTTTTTTCAAAATTCTTTTCTGAGGAGAAGAGGAGGCTGCTACATATATATGTATATATATACAGGGTCTCTCTTAGGGTTTTGGGTATTGGCTAAGGCCATTTTTGCCCACCAGAAAAATCATGTTATCTGCATTTTCAACCCAAAGTTTTACCCTTCCCGGCTTAATTTGGGTGAAGAGAAAAGTGGTTACACATTTTTTTCCAGAAATTTGCTTTTCAGAAAATACTTTTCCCCTTGTCTACAATCATGCTAAAAATGTGACTTGATTTTGTTATTTATTAAATACTCTTTTCTAATTCTGCCTATACCAAGCACTTCCCTGTTTTATCTTATTTTTTTCTATTTTTAGCTTTCATGCAAATGGTATGTACTTCCTTCATTTATTTATAAGAGGATTATTCCTTTTTATATCTTCATTCTTTTTATTTCTGCTTATATTAAAATATGTCTGTATATTTTATTTCACTAGTTTAAACTCTAGTATTTTATTAACACATATATATTTATATAAGTCTTACTGAAATAATTAGTACACCCACCTATATATTCATACATCATTCTATACTGACACACACATGCACATGTACACTCAAAAATATTCAGTAGCATTCATATATACATTTACTCATGCATACTACTTTTAAGAATTTAATCTACATATATATATATATATTTCCATACACATCAATATGTATGTATTCTTGGAGTTCAGGGTTTTAGCTTATATTCATGTGCATTTCCTGTGCACACATGTACACACACTGATACACTATCAAGCTATATCAATTCCTCCTTCAAAATTTATTTAAAAATTATTTTAAATTTATTTATATTTTCCAGAATAAATTCTTAAAATCTTGGGTCATTACATGGCAGGATATTATAGGAGATTTATAAAAGATTTCTCAAAAATATCATCACCACTTACCAATTTAACTAGAAAGAACCAAGCCTTTGTATGGACAGAAAAATGTGAGCAAGCTTTTATCAAAATAAAGGAAGCTCTGATTAATGCACCAATATTGAGAGTGCCAGAAGGAAATGAAAATTTGGTTGTGTACACTGATGCAAGTGGCTCTGGGTTAGGGGCTGTGTTGATGCAGCAAGACCAGGTGGTAGCCTATGCATCTAGGCAATTAAAGCCACATGAAACCAGATATGCAACCCATGATCTTGAACTAGCAGCAGTTGTGTATGCTTTGAAACTTTGGAGACATTATTTGTTAGGTGCCAAATTCATTTTGTACACTGATCATAAGGCACTGAAATATTTATTCTCACAAAAAGATTTGAACATGAGGCAACATAGATGGGTAGAGTTCCTAGCTGCCTATGATCTAGATATACTGTATACACCAGGCAAGGCAAATAAAGTTGCAGATGCCTTGAGTAGACAACATGCCAAGGTAGCCATGTTGATGATGGAAGAGTTTAGGGATTTGTCTATACTTACTGATTTGGAAATTGAGGAAAACAGTGAGGAACAAATGATGCCCATTGAAGGAGGTGAAGGTAAAGGAAAATTAAGTATGATATCTCTGCAATCAGATTTACTTCTTAAGATTGGGAAAATGCAGGGACAAGACCTAAACATGGTGGAAAAGAAAATGCTCATATCAAAAGGGGAGGAAGTAATAAATTATCAAGTTGATAAAAATGGTTATTTAAGGAATAAAAATAGGATATGTGTTCCAGAAAATATAGAATTGAAGGAGGAAATATTAAATGAATACCATAGGAGTAAGTACTCCATACACCCAGGTAGCACCAAGATGTATCAAAATTTGAAAAGAAATCTTTGGTGGAAGGGGATGAAGTCAGATGTGGCCAGATATGTTGCAAGGTGCATGACTTGCCAACAAGTCAAGGCAGAGACACAAAGGCCATCAAGACTGTTGCAACCCCTTAGTATACCACAGTGGAAGTGGGAGGATATATCTATGGATTTCATAGATGGTCTGCCTAGATCTAAGAAGGGAAACACAAGTATATGGGTAATAGTGGATAGGCTAACTAAGGTAGCACATTTTATCCCAGTTAAAACAGAAAGAAATGCTCCAAAATTGGCTCAAATATTCATAAAAGAGGTAGTAAGGTTGCATGGCATACCCAAAACCATTGTGAGTGATAGGGATACCATCTTCACCTCAAGATTTTGGAAAAGTTTTCAAGAGGCCATGGGGAGTGAATTGTGCTTAAGCACTGCCTACCATCCGCAATCAGATGGTCAAACTGAGGTGGTGAACAAAGTCTTAGAGGATTTGTTGAGAGCATGTACACTGGACTTTGGAGGCAACTGGGAAGACCACCTCCATCTAGCTGAATTCACATACAATAACAGTTACCAAAGCACCATAGGGATGGCACCATTTGAAGCCTTATATGGCAAGCCATGTTTATCACCTATATGCTGGGTAGAGACTGGAGAAAGGGCTGTTCTAGGACCTGAATATGTTAAAGAAACTACAGAGAAAATTGGGTTAATAAGAAAAAGAATAGCAGCAGCTCAAGATAGGCAAAAGAAATTTGCAGATAGGAAGAGAAAGCAAGTGGAATATGAAGTGGGAGACTTTGTTTTCATCAAGATTTCACCTATGAAGAAAGTCATGAGATTTGGCAAGCAAGGTAAGCTTACACCAAGGTATGTTGGACCCTATAAAATTCTGGAAAGAATTGGTTCATTGGCTTACAAATTAGAACTACCAGAGGAAATGAAAGCAATGCATAATGTTTTTCATGTGTCCCAACTTAGAAGATGGGTACATGATAAAGAAGACATTTTGGAAGAGCCAACCAAAATTCAAATAAATCCTGACTTGGTTTATGAAAAAGAACCAGTGGGGATTGTAGCCAAGGAAGAAAAGAAATTAAGGAGCAAAACCTTGAAACTAGTTAAGATCCAGTGGAGTAGTGATCCTAATGACTGCACATGGGAGTTAGAGGATAAGATTAGAATGGATTATCCTAAGCTTTTTGCAAATTAAAAGGTAATTTTTTTTTTCTGGAAAATTTTGTTATGCAGGGTTGATATGGTTGAATTTGTTTACTTATGCATATGTTTGATAAGTTTTCAGAAAAGAAAATAATGCTTGTTATAAATGTTAGAAAAATTGTGAGGACACAATTCCTAAAAGGAGGGGTGAATGTAATACCCCAAAATTTTGTGAAAAATCATTTTTGTAAAATGATTTAATTTTTGAAATATTTAGATTTAAATATGGTGAAATTTCTGGAATAAATAGTGTGCAAGTATATGTGTGCACGTGCACACTGAAATGGCACAAGGAAGAACTCCAGATTTCTTGGATTTAAAACAAGAATTAAAAAGCAATACAAACATGATTTTGCAACATGGATATTTGATTTCTGGAATTATATGGATCATCTTAGAAAATATGAAAAGTAAGTTTTACTTTAAATCAGTAAACAGATTTTATTTAAAACCCAAAAAAGAAAATTATACATATATATATGTTATAAGGATTTGTAAACCTGTATACATATAGGTGCATATGTTTCTGAAATTAAAGAGGAATTAAATAAGCCTAGATAAGATATGTATACAAATATACATTTTTAAGTACTGAAAAGTATATATATATATATATAAGCAAGTGAAACTATAACATTAAAATGACATGAAATGTGATACAAGTCAATATGCTTGTGTAGGCAAAAATAGCAAAGGGGATTCTCAGGAATAATTAAAATATGAAATAGGATAGTCACACTTTTAACATGACTAGGTGAGTGGCCATTTTCTGAAAAGTAAAAGAAAGAAAATGCAGCCTTTAAATTGGTTAATATGGCCGGGGTATTATGAATGAAAAATGCATGATGCTAGCCAGGACAGAAATGGAATTCTGTTTTAACAAAACCCTAGTGGAAAAAATGCATATAAATAGGCAGTTTTAGCCAGTAGAATTATCTTTACCCCGAGCTGCACAAAAATAAGAAAGGAAGAAAAATATTGGAAGGAAGGAGAAAACACTCATACAAGGATTTTCTGGATTAATAAGAGGAAATATTTAGGTAAGTAACCTCACTGAGTTCATGGCATTAAGACCTGAGATGAGGCAGCCACTTTTTATTTCCATTTACATATATTTCTGGTTTTGATGTATATGATTTCATCAATGCTTTTGGATGTCTTATTTTAAATCTGATATGATTTGATATGGATGTTTTTGGTGATCTCTGCTTTGTTGAGACATTTGTCTTTGAATGTGTATCATTACTGTTTTATTTTTACTCAAAAATGTTAAAGTCCAGAATCTTAAAATTATATAGAGAATACTCTCAACTGTTATAGATCTATGGCATGAAAACTTTACAAAAATGTTGGGAGCTGCATTATACTTGGTATAAGTGCTGAGGCTTGAGAAGAAAAATGTTAAGGGTGCAATAGAAATTTTCTAAGTTCTGAGCCCTTAATCAAATCAAAAAAAAAGGGAAGAAACCCACAAGCTAAAATTATGATTGAACCAGATCCTGAATCTGAATCAATCATAAAGGCTTGCAGATCAATATAATAAGAACATGCCATGCCTCTTTTTACAGTTGAAAATATTCTTATATTTTACTAAGATCAAGACATATTGACCCCATTTAGGAAATAACTGTCTGATTGTTTCTGAGGAGAATTATGCTAGGAAAGATTATGGATGTTTCCATGTTTGCAGTGACATGTTCACTTAGCATATTTGATGATAGGATTTAAGACAATACACTAGTAAATAAACTAGGGAAGGGAAGGCCAAGAAAGCTGCTGGAATGCTTGTCATATTTGAAGTATACAAGTTGGCACATGGTTTGTTTAAGCCCTAAGATCTTTGTGCAATGATGTGAATTAGTTCATTGCAATGTGTCCCAGTGATTCCTTAATAGCAGATGAGGCAGGGATTTAAATTGAATTATACAACCTGTAAATGAAGAAATAGGAATATGGATATTTCTTAGGTTGAATGGTATGGAACCAAGATGGTTCCAGTGAATGCAATTGTTGCAATTAGATAATTATGTTTGCATGATTATGTATGCAAGTGTAAGAATGATAAATGAATATATCATACCTGAATCAACTTAATTATACTATGTTAAAGTAATTGATTGCAGGAATTTGCTTAAATAACTAATTGGTGCTCTTATATTCTCTATTGCTTAATATCATGAATGTATTGATGTTACTCATACCAGATCATAGATCTGACCCTTGTTTGCTCATGGCATATGGGGTGTCTCATTTTAAAATGAGGCAGCCACTCATGCTCTTTCAGGTAACCCAGGCACTAAGTAAAAATGAAGTTATGGCTATTATGGAGGAGTGAATGAACATGCTAGCTAGTTTCAATAAGAGCTTAAATTGATTATATCTGCATGTATTCAGGAAAATTTTTATGTTTCTAAGATTTCCAGTCATGTAATGAATTCTATTATGGTTAGATGGACTAGTTGTATCATGTTAAATATATTGTTATGCACTAAGGATTAAAATCCAAAAGAAATATCTGAGTGGGGAACAAGGAAATGATTTTAAGTATTGATATGGATGCTTGGAAAAGAAATATGCATATGTAGGTGAGCTACTGTTTTGCATAATTTATATTATGTATTAGTTAATCTTGAGACATAACAGAGCACTGAGTTTTAGAATAAAATCTGGATTTAGCTAGAAGTAAACTTATAAGGATTTTAGTTTCCTTTTTACTGAAATGCTTTGTAAATAAGTTTGAATTCATTTCTGAATCGTATTGAGAAAAGTAAAATGTTTTTAAAGGCTTCAGACAGAATGCAATGAGTGGTATCTCCATTGCTTTGAACTAGTGTGTAGCAGATACAGGATACACGAGTTAACCAGCTTCAAATAAATGATGTATTGGTTGATCATGATAGATTGTATTTTGAAAATAAAAATGCATTTCAAAAGCTTAGTACATTTAGCAATTGTTTCACCACAATCATCTTTAAAAGTTTAAGACAGATAAGCAATGTAAACTGGTTTGAACAAACAAAACCTGGCAACACTCCATATACTCTGAAGTTTAGGTAGATTCTGGTTTGTAAAATGCAAATAAAAGAATGGTCAGATTAACCACATGGTTAGACCATAGGTCAGGCAAATTGTTCACTTCAAATCAATGAAGCAAGGAACCATTTGAACCCAGTTTTCTGGAAAATGAGCAAAGATATTTACATGTACATGTATATCTGTGTACATGTTGATATTTGGGCAAAAATATAAACATAAATTCCTAGAACAATTGTAGGAAAGGGTTTTAAAAATAATAAAGCAAGAAATTTTGTTTTGTATGTTAGATTATAGGATGAAATTAAGTATATATGTGCAGATATAGGTAGATATCAGATTTCAAACCATACAGGAAAAAAAAAATTGGGTTTGAACCGACCAGCATAGCACTCGAACTCGTGACCTCTCATGTATAAGTTAGGCGCGTTTCAATTACGCCTAGATGTTGCTTGTGTTCACTTATGATCCACTTTCTTTTAGCCTGAGTTTGATACTATCCAGACTTTAACACAATCATCCATATTATAGGCTTGCTTTCCACTGATTATTACTTGATCATTTCTTAATTATAATGACAGACTAAAGTACATGTTTCCAGTGGATTCTATGGTCAAAAATCAGGATACAATAATTAATCTTTTAAAAGGGAATTATCACATTTTAATAGATTTAAAAGGATTTCTACTTACATATTATCATGCTCTGATTCTAGTAGAATATAACATAGATATCTTCATATATGTATGTTAGGAATGATTTAGATTTAAAACAATATTTTTATATTGTGAAAGATCCTGGATATATTTTGTTTATTGGATAAAGAAAATGACCCTGGGAAATACATTTGTAATGAATGATATATCTATATATCATCTCTTAAAAAAAAATCCTTATGAAATTAGGGTGGAAATAGGAGGGTTATTTCACCAGTATTCGAGACTCACCTTTGAAGTTGGAGCTTGCTTGAAGATCCAGTCATCTATTCTGCTTCCAGTATTCGATGATTCCAGTGATGTATTCTGATTTGTATCTGATGTATCGTATTACTCTTCCGTTGTATTTGTTCTAACTCTGATGTAACTTATACATTTATATAGTAGCTTCATGAACTACTATCTCTTTTATTTCCGCTGCACTTATTACTCTGTGTCTGTGATCTGTGATTATTTATTTACTATATATGTTTAGTTTTGCCAATTTAAATTAACAACGCGGTATTTTGAGCAATTCAATTCCGGCATGAGTGTCTACCTATACACTTATAATGGATGCGAATGGTCAAAAATTCCGGGTCGTTACAGTTGGTATCAGAGCTTTGGTAGCTCTAGGCAAAACTCAACATATAGGGTAAATGTATTTACAGAATCACTCTCATTCGAGTTTCAATCTCTTCCTCTGACTCAATTCCTTTGAATTTTGGAACGTTCCCTACGATTCCAAATTTCACTCGTGCCCCTCACTATTCGTCTTCTTTCAATTCTGGAGTATCCCATAACTCCATATCGAATGATCTTTATAATGAGTCGGCGGTCTCGCCAATCTCAAACTGATTTATAAAAAGGGGTGAAACTCCTTTATAATAGGCATTGATTTACCGGAGATTTCTGTATCCTCGGTTTACGATGCTATCTATTCCCTGCTATACCTGAATCTCATCTCTAGAGATCGAGTGTTGAATTACTCGGAATTCAGCATCGATCTTATTCTTGAAGTTACGGACGACCCAGTTAAGGTTGCCCGTGAATTAAATAAACTCATCCATCTCCCGATTGTGATAATTGAATTATCTTATCTTCTGTTTCAAACTTATTTTCGAATCAAAATTCTCTTTGATTTGAGTCAACAAATTTGAATCCCTATCCTTATTTTGAAAATTCATTCCTGTATCGTCGAGCAAAGAAATGTATTTGTAAACTAATATATAAATGTTTTAATATATATTGTAACTCAAACAACAAAGTATATATTATTTTCAAATTTGGAAAATGAAATAAATTTGTTTGATTATATTGTGAAAATATAAGTAAAAATTTTCTGGAATTTAATAGGTTAATTAAATTCTTTGTTTGAAAGGATAATATTTGATTATCTTTTATTGTTCTAAAAAAATTTATAAATACGGTTTATAAATTGATTTGGAATTTGAAATGAATTTAATTCAGAAATTTGAGAATTTAGTTTCCGGGAATTTCGAACTTTGGTTTTAAAATTTTAATATATATTATTGAAAGTATTTTCGAATAGAAATCGTTTCCAAAGAATTTTAAAATGTTGAAATCAGTACTCTTCTCTTTGTCGCTGGAAAATAATTTCGGTGATGGCGGCCGCATCATCGACATTCATTTTCGAGTTTCAAAGTGGAGATACTATTCTGTAGCTTTGCTACGGTTTTGTTTTGAAAAATATTTTGATTTGAATTTCTTCAGTATATTTTGATTCACATACATATATGTATCTTATTTTAAAAATTTAATTTGATTTGATATAAATATATTATATATATCTCTAAATTGTTTAAAGTTAATCGGAAATCTAATTCTTAAATTTTGTTAAAACCAAAATTTGGAATAAATATTTAAACTTGAATAATTGAATTTGGGAAAATTTTACTTGTATATTGTTCAACTGCATTCTAATATAACTTACCTAAATCATTCAGAAGTTGAATATGTAATTGGATAATATATAAGATAAATTGAATTTATAAATAAAATCTGAGTGTTTATAATAAATGTTATACACTAAATTTTGATTATATAGATGTTAATAGAGCTAGATAGGATAATAAGTAAACTCGGTTAAGAATTAATAAATTTGTTTTGAAAGAATTAATAAATTGAAATTTGATCAACATATGAAAATACCTTGAATTTAAAAGAAATTAATAGTTGTAAATTAATTTAAATCGAAACTTTTATGTTTTAAATAAATTTATATGGGTTAAATATATGTGAGTAGATATATTAAGTAAAATAAATTTAACAATAATTTGGAATAAAGAAGAATTTAAATTGTTGAAGAAAACATGATTATAATAAAAGATTATTCAAATTTATGGTTTTAGAAATTGTAAACTGAGGATAATTGGATAATAAGATAATGAAGTTAGAAATAGTTGAGATTGATTTTAGTGAAATCAAATGGAATAAATCAATTATTGAATATCAGTTAATTTAAATTTGAATTTATATGGTTTAAATTAATTGTTATTTTTTATTTCAAAATCTGTTTTTCTTTCTGGTTGTTTCTATTCTCCTACCTCGTTCCTTTTCGGGGACGAAAAGTTTTGAGTGGGGGAGAGTGTAACGACCCGTAAATTTCAACTGTTTTAATATCGTAATTAGTTGAAATTTTGTGAAATTTTAAACGATAAAATTTTGAAATAAAAATTTTATATTTGGAATACGTCTAGTTAAACATAGCAACTGGTAAATTTTCGTCCGAAAATATGAAAGTTTATTTCGCGCGTAAATTCACTTCAATTTAATCAGTTAAAAAGCGTTGAAAATAAAACGTTTTCAAAACCAAAATATTTTTACATAGAAAAATTCTAAATCATCTTCTGAGTGAGACGTCATCTTTCGTTTCGTCAAATTTGGACATCTATTGCTCCTTCGATCTTATTTCTGACAAAATAGCAGCATTTTCGGTACCGATTATCGACTTTTAATCAGATGATCATACCACTGACATCTGTATACTATTTTGATCGTCTCGTCGTGCTGATCTATACGGTATATTCAATTTTATGTTTTGAAGTCCGGTTTGCTGCGAGATCGATGAAACGACTTGCAGTATCGGTATAGTTTCGAACCTTTCAAATTCTTGTGCCCATTTATTATCCACCGTGAAATCCTATAGTCACTTGTTTTTTTTTATCCCAGAATTTATTACTAAATTTGTTAAATTTATTCTCCTGGTTTTATTTCATTTCGGTTGCACTTCCACCGTTTACATTTTGTATTCCATCCTTTCACAACCTTTGCCTTTTCATTTTTTTTTCTGATCTTTCGGTTGCAAATTTATTTTCACAAAAAAAAAATATATAACTTTCTGTCTATTTTGTTCCGCTGCACCTATTCTCTTTCTTTGGTCAGTGCGCGTCTCTTCTTCTCCCACATGCTTACTCCTACTCCGCAAGCCACAACCCGAGCCAATGCCCACATCGCCTTCATCCCAACTATTCCTCTCCTACAGCTGAAACCAGTGATGATCATCTCCTCATCAGCCACTTTCCACCATTCCTTCACCCACGTGCAAGCCTGACCATCAAAAAGGCACCATCGCCTATTCAACCATCTCCTCCCCGTTGCTTCCTCTGGCCAGCTGAAGTCCTCAACCGCTCGGCCGCTTCTCCTCTGCCTTTCCCCTCAGCCGTATGTTATATATAGGTTAGTATATATATATATATTATTTTATTTATATATATATATATATTTTGATTTGTTTATGTATGTATATAAAAATGTCTTTTATCAAAGGTTTATACATCGTTTATTGCATACAATTCTATTCCTATATATATTGTTGATATGTTATTTTGCTGAGTATATAATGGGTATAATAATACATATTGTTTATTAGCTTTTATATATTATTTATGTAAGTGTGTATAGTATGTTTGTCTTTATATATGTGAATTTATATAAGCTATATTATTTTGATGTCAAGTAAAAGTTTATATAAAGGTTTGAAAAGAAAATATACGGTTCATATTGCATTGCCTATATTTGATCTGTGAGTATAATATAAGAGTTTATATTTGTTTATATATGTAATATGGGCTTGTATATGTTTATTTTATAGGATATGCTATGCGGAAGCTATATAGTTGTATATATTTGGACTTCTACTGGTTATAAAACATTAGTTGATATGATGTAAGTTTTATAAAAGTTATATACTAACTAGTTAATTTATATATAAGAATGTTTATATGTTAGTGTTTCTATATATCTGTAAGTACTTACAATATAAAATATTACGTTTTTTTATAAAGGAAGTATATATATATATTAGTCCAGATGTTAGTTTTATGTATTCTGTTTGATATATATATATGGATTTATGTAAGTTCATATATGTATTAGTATATATACATAGTAGTGTCACATAATACATTTAAAACTTGTTTGAGTATAATCAGTTGTTAAGTTGTATATACCACTACTTTGATCTTAAAATAAATATATGGTTCATATATTTGGTTAGCTGGTTACAGCTCGAGTTTATATATATTAGTATGTATACATATAGTTTTGTTTTGCGTATGAATAGTATGTTAGTTTTATACATTTTAAAAATTTTATATGTGTTAAATATGTAAGTTATATATATATATATATATTGTAGTGTTAGTATATTTGCTTTGTTATTTTTAGTTGTTAGCTGTTGAATATGTACATAAACTTTTATATTTTTATAGATGTGATAACGATAGTTCTCATATATATAGATCAAAAATAAATTTGCATAGTATCAGTATATATAGTTATATCTCAGATATATAGTATAAGTTTTGTAATCTGCTGTTTATATATGCATTAAAATCTGTTGTACATATTATAAAGTCAGGTCAGTTTATATTTTGTTGTTGTATATATAAATTTATATATATAATTTAATATGTGTTTGAAATTCAAAATATGATTTTTTTTTAAAGAGTTATATATAGTTATATATATAAGTTCTATTTTACCATCTATCTTTATTTCATCCGGTTCTGATTCGTTCTATTTATTCCTATCTATCAGCTTGCCGTCCAAATTCGTGTCAATCTAGCTTTGTTTTGGAAATTTGTGCTTGGAATCTGTAGCTTGTCCTGTTGTCTGTTTTCTCTAGCCTTGAAAGGTGAGCACTCACTCACGATTAATGTTCTTTTATTTATTAAATTTGATTTCAATTGAAACGACAATTGAAATATACTGCTATTAGTTAATTACACTGTTATATATGCTATTATCTGTATCAGTTCACCTGTGACATCTGACACCATTATCTGTTAATTATTTATGCGATGATAATACAGTTTGGCTGATAATTTATTGATTGTTGATGTTTATATTGGACGTTAAATTGTTAATGTTAAAATGATAAATAGTATGCAATTGAACTTGATATAGGATAGTTAAATGTTAAATTTGATTTAATGACATTGTGTAATATGACCCCTTTAACTGTTGAATTTATTGACATGTAGGATTTGTTTAATTACATCGTGAACCACTGAATGTATGTTGTTAAATTGATGATGGATGAAATTGTAATCGAATGACAAGTGAAGAACCGTATTAATATTAGTGTAATAATCTTTAATCTACATGAAATGATAGTGTAGATTCTAGAAGTAATTATATTAATTCGTACAAATAACAATGCGAATTAATACGGTTATTTCGGGATTATTTAAATTGATTGTTGGATTGTTATTGTTTGTTGTTATTGCTTGTTTTTTTACTTTGACACCATCCCAGTTATCACACTGCAAGTTCCCTTTGTTATGCTTTGATTTTGAATTGAATTGGAATCGGGTTGAAATGATAAATACCCAAATTAAACTTTGACCTAGGATAGGAAATTAAATAAAACCCGATTGGTCAATAATTTGATTTAAAATAAAACGAAGATTTTATTTGAATAAAAATATGGTTTTGAAATGAAGTTGAATTTGAATTATAATGAAAGGAAAATGTTAATATTTAATAATCGGAAACAAAATGTTAACAATGAAATTGATGGAATAATGTGGTTTAATTTGAGAAATGAATGAATTAAGTTTGAAATGATTAAATAATTAAGTTTGAAATTATAATTAAGTTTGAAATTATTAACTTTGAAATGATTTAATAATTAAGTTTGAAATTATAATCAAGTTGAAATTATTAAACTTTGAAATTATTCAATAATTAAGTTTTGAATTATTTAATAATTAAATAAGACTGAATTATTTAATGATTAAATTAAATTGAATTTTTGAATAAGTGAATTTTACTTCGTAATAATTGAAATTGAGATTTTCTTTATTAATTAAGTTTTGGAAATTATTTAAAGTAAGTAAATAAATAATTGAAATTGAATTTTTTTTAACAAGAAATGAAAATGTGATATTTTGGAATTAATGTAAGACTTGAAATGTAAAGAGTTTGATTTGATGAATTTAATTTAATTAAATTTGTAAGTTTTGATATAATGAAGTTGAATTTAAATAATGGATTTAATGAATTGGAAATTTAATGGAAATTGTTTTGAATGGCATAGTAACTTAACGAATATTGAGTGAAATCGATAAATGATATAAAATTGATTTGAATGTTAAATAAGATTTAATTTAAATGTTTTCGAAATGAAACTTGTATTCGAACTTGAATCAATATTTGGATTGTTTTAAATAGAAATTGAATTTGAATTATAAGATTTTGAAATGATAATTTGGAAGTTTTGAAACGTAAATTATTGGAAATTGGTTTTGAGAGACAAATGAAATGTTGGTTTGCGAATTGAAATTGAAATTGATTTGGTTTTGAAATAAATAAACGACCAATCGGTGAAATAATTTCGAAGGTTATTAAAGAGACCGGAATTCGGTTATGGATATACTCTCTATCTAAATCGAAAACCAATTTAATAACTATACGCGGAGTGATGATCCAGAATGAAGTGGTTGAAATGATGTACGTGATGACTGAAGAAAGAGAACGATGATGGATAGCCTTGACACTTGTGTCAAATTTGAAATGACTAAAACAGGAGCTGTGCCAGTGAAATGACCCTAATTCTTAACCAATAAATTTTTTTTTTTCATACTTAGCTAAGACTACCTAGGGTCATCCTTCCCTATTCTCATATTATCCAGGATCTTTCACAATATAAAAATATTGTTTTAAATCTAAATCATTCCTAACATACATATATGAAGATATCTATGTTATATTCTACTAGAATCAGAGCATGATAATACGTAAGTAGAAATCCTTTTAAATCTATTAAAATGTGATAATTCCCTGATAAAAGATTAATTATTGTATCCTGATTTTTGACCATAGAATCCACTGGAAACATGTACTTTAGTCTGTTATTCTAATTAAGAAATGATCAAGTAATAATCAGTGGAAAGCAAGCTTTTAATATGGATGATTGTGTTAAAGTCTGTATAGTATCAAACTCAGGCTAAAAGAAAGTGGATCATAAGTGAACACAAGCAACATCTAGGCGTAATGGAAACACGCCTAACTTACACATGAGAGGTCACGAGTTCGAGTGCTATGCTGGTCGGTTCAAACCCAATTTTTGTTTTTCTTTTTATTTTTCTCCTGTATGGTTTAAAATCTGATATCTACCTATATCTACACATATATACTTAATTTTTGCCTATAATCTAACATACAAAACAATATTTCTTGCTTTATTATTTTTAAAACCCATTCCTACAACTGTTCTAGGAATTTATATTTATATTTTTGCCCAAATATCAACATGTACACAGATATACATGTACATGTCAATGTCTTTGCTCATTTTCCAGAAAACTGGGTTCAAATGGTTCCTTGCTTCATTGATTTGAAGTGAACAATTGGCCTGACCTATGGTCTAACCATGTGGTTAATCTGACCATTCTTTTATTTGCATTTTACAAACCAGAGTCTACCTAAACCATTGATACTCCTTCTTTTCAAAAGCATGTTTATATATATATGAATCAGACACGTTGTGATCAGATTTATATCATCCTTCCTAACCATAATTCTCTTTTAAAAATGCATATTCAGGGTATATACACTTTTACTTGCATTTGGACATATATCAATATCATGACTTGAAAATATAACAGTTATAATTCTTTCTGGATTTTCCCAATATAATCTCCTATATATCTATCTTTTGAAAGGACTTAGGATGAACTGAAATCATCATAAAATGATTATGCTTATAAAATCCAGGTTTTTTCCTCTAAATCAAAAACAACTTTAGCAAATAGATTTTCAAATCAGTTTAACATCAATATCCTTAATACATACCAGACCAGAAATAACCAGAAACAACATAACACATATTTCTTACAAGTTCTTCCTACTTAATACATTTAGATAGCCATAACAATCAGAAAATACATGCATGAATTAACACATTCTAGCTCTTATTTCTAATTATCTTAGCATTCTCTATTCCATATCTTTTTAATCTTGCTTACATAGCTCCATCACGACCTGCAAAAGCATTAATGGCTGCCCCATTATGAATGAGACACCCCCATGTGCCATGAGCAATAAGGGTCAGATCTATGATCTGGTGTGAGCATTTCTAACATATCCATGATATTAAGCTGAGGATACAGCATAAATGTACTTTTCATAACTTGACAGGTATTATCATGAATGATTAATGTATAAATTGATCAGGTATTCCCATATACATACATAAGAGCAAACATATGCATTAAAACAATTTTTATCTGGAACTACTAAGGTTCCTCATACCAACCCTAATCCCGGAAAGACCCAAGTTTCCTGTATCATCATTTAAGGTTGCCTTTTCTTCTTATAAATTCCTGGCCTCATCTGCTATAAGGAATCAAAGGGACACATTGCCATGAACTAATTAACATCATGGCACAAAGATCTCAGGACTTAAACAAGCCATGTGTCAACTTGTCTACTTCAAATAGGACAAGCATTCCAGCAGCCTTCTTGGCACAAAATCCTTAGTTATATTACTAAGTGTATTCATGTTCATTTTATCAATGATAGCTAGGTGTACAGATCACTTATATACATGAAACATATTAGTTACCTTGAAGACATAATATTGCAAGCAAGTTAAAGGTTACTTTCTAGAGGTATAACACCCAATCATTCCATCTCACATTATTTAGCATATAAACACCCTATTCAAACATATACCAGAATGTTTGCAACTGAGAATAAATGCATGGCTCTATTGGGTTTATTTTGATTTTGCAAGCAACTATGTTTAGCCGGATTTTTAACCTTGTTTAAACATAATTTTTAGGCTTGTAAATTTTCTGTTTGGTTTAGGGCTCAGCACTTATAGAGAAAGACTCCATTGCACCCTTAACCAATTATTTCAAGCCTCAACACTATACCATTGTATATGCAGCTCATAGTTTTTTTTTCATTCTTTGTCTTAAGCCATGATTCAGACTAGTTACAAATACTCTCTTACATGTTCTTTAAGGTTTTTGGTATAACATACAGAGATGAAAATAGAACAACAAAGTTATACATCCATCATAGCAGATCATATCTCATCAAGCATTCATGAAACCATCAGTAGTCAACATGGTTTGTAAATCAAAACATGCAAAATATAGCATATAAAAGCTTGGCTGCCTAATCTTAGGTCTTAATGCCATGTATATGAGTGAGGATACTCACCTAAATGCTTACACAAGCTTAATCCAGAAAACCCCTCAAATCTATAGCCTTTTCTTCCTCATCTTCCTTAGGTTAATGAATTCAGTGAGAGAGTAGTTTTCTGGTTAGGCTCTTGATTTATATAGGGGTTCTACCTAGGGTTTTGGGTGATGCAAAATCCCTATTTTAGCCCAAACCAGAATCATGCATTTGGCATTGCATATTCTCTCCCTCCTAACCCTTAATGTCCCGACCACTATTTTAAAACAAGGCTAAGTTGTGCCCATTTTCTTTCCTTTTCAGAAAGTGATTTCTTTAAGTATTTTTATTATACTTACCTCAAACATGATAATAGTGTGACTTTCTATTTTCTGCCTTTATACATTTGCTTTCTTGCACTTTGGTTCTTACTATTTTAGTGCTTCTTTTTCTTATTTTTCCTTTATTAATTTTCTGCTCAAATAATATCTGTATATATATATATATATTTATACAACTATGGGTGTTAGTTTAACTTTAACCTTCTTTTATTTGCAGAAAACATGTGCATTCTTATATGCATTTCTATACTCCTATTATTCAATTAAAATTTCACTTATTCATTATAAATCAATGTTTTCTTCTGTCTTAATTTCCAAACAAGTCATACATATGCATATATATATATAGATATATATATATATACATATCCTCAGGAATTTTAATATTCATGTCTAGGCCTATATTTCCTTTATTTAAAACATTTTATCTAAATGTTTTCCTTCTTTGTTTTATTATTCAGGAATTCTGGATTTTCTCTTAGTGCCATAACTAGTGTGCACGTGCACACATGCACACAACCTTGCACCACTGAAAATCCCACCTATATAATAATTCTGATTTTTCCCCCAGAATTTTAATCATTTATTTAAAAGGATTTTCCTCAAAATCTTGGGGTATTACAATCACCTCTTCTTTTAGGAATTGTGTCCTCACAATTTGCAACATAATCTTTGAGTACTTCTAATTTCTTAGGGAAAAATTATTCAGCATATGCATGAGCAAATCAATTAGTCACTGTCTATCATACATATTAAACTTTCTTAGTAATCTAAGAATTTACCTTTTAAATTTGCAAAGAGCCTAGGGTAATCCATCCTGATTTTATCCTCTAGCTCCCAAGTACAATCACTAGGATCTATACTCCATTGAATCTTTACAAGCTTCAATGTCTTGTTTCTTAATTTCTTTTCTTCCCTTGCCACAATTCCCACTGGCTCTTTCTCATAGATTATATCTGGATTAATCTGAACTTCAGTAGGCTTTTCTAAGATTTCCTCCTTGTCATGTACCCATCTCCTTAGTTGTGACACATGAAACACATTGTGTATTGCACTCATCCCCTCTGGAAGCTCCAGCTTATAGGCTAGTGAGCCTATCCTCTCCAAAATCTTGTATGGTCCAACATATCTGGGTCTGAGTTTCCCTTGCTTGCCAAATCTCAAGACTTTCTTCATTGGTGAAACCTTAATGAAGACATAATCACCTACTTTGAATTCCACTGACTTCCTCTTTGCATCAGCATATTTCTTTTGCCTGTCTTGAGCTGCTGCCATCCTCTTTCTCACCAGTCCTATTTTCTCTGTGATGTCCTTGACATATTCTGGCCCTAGGATAGCTTTCTCTCCTGCCTCAGCCCAACACACAGGTGATAGACATGGCTTTCCATATAGGGCTTCAAAGGGTGCCATTCCAATTGTGCTTTGGTGGCTATTATTGTATGTGAACTCAGCCAAATGGAGATGGTCCTCCCAATTTCCTCCAAAGTCTAACACACATGCTCTAAGCAAATCCTCTAAAATCTTGTTTACCACTTCTGTTTTCCCATCTGATTGGGGGTGATAAGCAGTGCTTAGGCACAATTCACTCCCCATAGCTTCTTGGAAGCTCTTCCAGAATCTTGAAGTGAAGATTGTATCCATATCACTCACTATAGTTTTAGGAACACCATGCAACTTTACCACTTCTCTCATAAAAGTTTGGGCTAGCCTAGGTGCATTTCTGTCTACTTTAGTCAGCCTATCTACAATTACCCAAATACTTGTATTTCCCTTCTTGGATCTAGGAAGACCATCTATAAAATCCATAGATATGTTTTCCCACTTCCACTGTGGTATGCTAAGTGGCTGCAACAACCCTGAAGGTCTTTGGGTCTCAGCTTTTATTTGTTGACAAACCATGCACTTAGCAACATGTCTTGCTACATTAGACTTCATTCCCTTCCACCAATAGTCCCTTTTTAAGTTTTGGTACATCTTGGTGCTGCCTGGATGTATGGAATATTTGCTCCTATGGTACTCATTAAGGATTTCTTCTTTCAATTCTATGATGTTTGGGACACATATCCTACCCTTGTACCTTAGGTATCCTTTTCCATCAATGTGATAATCCTTCACTTCCTCCTTCTTTAATAGGAGAGACCTCTTTTCTGCAAAGTCTTGATCTTCTTCTTGCATCTTTGCCACCTTCAAGACCAAATTTGATTGTAAAGTAATTAAACTTAACCTTCCTTTAC
Source organism: Allium fistulosum (assembly GCA_030737815.1). Lineage (NCBI taxonomy): Eukaryota > Viridiplantae > Streptophyta > Magnoliopsida > Asparagales > Amaryllidaceae > Allium > Allium fistulosum. The sequence continues at coordinate 940,549,647 of CM060905.1, read as the reverse complement.
TCCTTTCTTCCTCAACTATCTCCATACTTATCCCAATGCTCTCATCTATTTCCAAATCAGTGGGCATGGTCAAGTCTCTAAACTCCTCCATCATCAACATGGCCACTTTTGCATGCTGCCTACTCAATGCATCTGCCACTTTATTAGCCTTGCCTGGTGTATAAAGTATATCTAAGTCATAAGCAGCAAGAAATTCAACCCATCTGTGTTGTCTCATATTCAAATCTTTCTGTGAAAAGAGATACTTTAAGGTCTGTGAAAAGAGATACTTTAAGGCCTTGTGATCAGTGTATAAAATGAACTTTGCACCTAATAAGTAATGCCTCCAGAGCTTCAAGGCATATACTACTGCTGCCAACTGAAGATCATGAGTTGCATATCTAGTTTCATGGGGTTTTAGTTGTCTAGATGCATAGGCTATGACCTGATCTTGCTGCATCAACACAGCCCCTAGCCCTGACCCACATGCATCTGTATATACAACTAATCCCTCATTGCCTTCTGGTACTCTCAACACTGGTGATTTTACCAAAGCCTCCTTGATCTGGGTGAAAGCTTGTTCACACTTATCAGTCCATATAAACTTTTGGTTCTTCCTAGTCAGGTTAGTGAGTGGCATTGCTATTTTAGAAAATCCTTGTATAAACCTCCTATAGTATCCTGCCATCCCCATGAATGACCTAACTTCACTAACATTGTTAGGCTTCTTCCATGCTTGGATTGCTACTATCTTATTGGGGTTTACAGAAATCCCTCTAGCAGAGACAACATGTCCAAGAAAATGTACTTCCTCTTGCCAGAACACACACTTAGAGAACTTTGCTTTCAAATCTTTTTCTCTTAATCTAGTTAAGACCAAATGTAAGTGGTTCTCATGTTGCTCTATTGTTTTAGAATAGATTAGAATGTCATCTATAAAAATCAGAACAAACTTGTCTAAGTAATCTCTGAATATCCTATTCATTAGGTCTACAAAGTAAGAAGGGGCATTTGTTAGCCCAAATGGCATAACCAGAAACTCATACAAACCATATCTTGTGTTAAATGCTGTATATTTAACACTTGAATCCTCAACCTTCATCTGATGAAACCCAGATGCCAAGTCTAGCCTAGAAAACACTTTAGCTCCACTGAGTTGATCAAAGAGATCATCTATCCTGGGTAATGGGTTTTTGTTTTTGATGGTTACTTTGTTTAATTCTCTATAATCTATACACATTCTTAAGGTACCATCATGCTTTTTAACAAATACTACAGGAGCACCCCAGCATGAATTACTTGGCCTTATAAATCCCTTGGCTTCTAATTCTTCCAGCTGGTTCTTTAGCTCCTTTAATTCACTTGGCCCCATCCTTGTAGGCTTTTTGATAATAGGGCTAGCCCCAGGCATAAGGTTAATCTGGAATTCAACAGGTCTATGGTGTGAGACACCTTTTACTTCCCCAAATACATCCAAGTATTCTTTAACTATGGGGATTTCATTAATAGCTATTTCCTTGGGATTATTTTCTAATTCAATTAAATGATTTAGCCTGTTTTCTTTGATAGGTTCACACAGAATTGTAACCCTTTGGCCTTTAGAATTTTGTAGTGAAATGGTGGATGCATCTAGGTCAATTATGGCTTTGAATTGTCTTAGCCAATCTGCCCCTAATATAACTCCTATATTTGGGAAATTTAGAACATATAAATTGGAAACAAATGTGTTTCCCCCTATGTTCAAATTCACATCCACACAAATCATATCTAATACACTAGAACTTCCTAAAGGGCTTTGTATTAACAGAGGTATTTCAGCCAATTTGCAGTTCATTTTCAACCTTTTAACTATTTCATGGGAAATGAGTGAGTGGGTTGCCCCGGTATCATATATTACAGCTAAAGGTATGGTACAAATAAATAGTGTACCTTCCACTTGACCATGGTTTTCAGCATTAGCCTCAATTATGGCCTTGCCCCTACCTTCCAGGTTTGCCACTTTCCCTTGTTGCTTGTATTCTGGGCAATTTCTTTTCATATGTCCTTCCTTCCCACATAGAAAGCATTTGAAAGCTCCCCCTTTAAGCTCTGGGCATCTTGGCTTAATATGGCCTTCTTTCCCATAATGGTTGCAAACTATTTTTCTTTTGGCTTCATTGGGCTTTGCATCTACTGCCTTCTTACCATCTGCCTCTCCTTTCTTCTTATCATAAGGATGGTACTTCCCTTTGTTCTTCTTGTTGCTATTGTTTTTGAAGCTCCTAAACTTATCTCTTTCCTTGTCATGCTGCTCAATCTTCAGAGCCAAATCTATCACTTGATCAAAAGTTCTATCAGCATAAGGTAATATAGCCCTGCTAAGCCCTGGGTTCAATCCCTTGATGTATCTATCATTTTTGGATGCTTCATCAGCCACTAACATTGCCCCATAGGTTGACAATCCCTCAAACTTCTGGGTGTATTCTGTGACATTCATAGTCCCCTGTCTAAGTTTGATGAACTCCTCAAGTAAAGTGGTTTTTGCTGAGGCTGGAACAAACCTTGCCTCTAACATCTCCTTAAATTGATTCCAATTAATATCATTTTCATTCCGGCCAGCTATGATCACCTCCCACCAACTCAAAGCTGCACCTTTTAATTGCCTTGAGGCCACTTGCCTCTTCCTTTGGTCATCTAGTTGCATATCAGTGAAGATCCTCTCTAATGTCCTCAGCCATGCTTGAATTTCCATTACACTTTCAGTTCCTTCAAAGCTCTTGCCTCCCAAATTGGTATAAGTCTTCACTAACTTGGAGAGCTCCTCATATGGGTTCTCAGGTCTGTGCCCAATTCCATCTCTCAAAACTCTCACAAATTCCTGCATGTCAAGCATTTGTGGTGTGCTAGATCCTCCTTGATGATGAGACCCTCTTCCTACCATATTTCTAAAAGTATATGTATTCCATTATATTAGTTTATAATATTTCGCTTTAATTTTAAATTGGTTGTATCTTTCCTATTTAACCATTGTGTATGTCACATGCACACACATACATTCAGGGAATACTTATAAACAGTCAAATATATCACAAACAAACCTAGTATAAACATAAGCATACAAATATTTTGCTATGTTAATTAAAACATAGCTCTGATACCAAATGAAATGACCCTAATTCTTAACCAATAATTTTTTTTTTTCATACTTAGCTAAGACTACCTAGGGTCATCCTTCCCTATTCTCATATTATCAAGGATCTTTCACAATATAAAAATATTGTTTTAAATCTAAATCATTCCTAACATACATATATGAAGATATCTATGTTATATTCTACTAGAATCAGAGCATGATAATACGTAAGTAGAAATCCTTTTAAATCTATTAAAATGTGATAATTCCCTGATAAAAGATTAATTATTGTATCCTGATTTTTGACCATAGAATCCACTGGAAACATCTACTTTAGTTTGTTATTCTAATTAAGAAATGATCAAGTAATAATCAGTGGAAAGCAAGCTTTTAATATGGATGATTGTGTTAAAGTCTGTATAGTATCAAACTCAGGCTAAAAGAAAGTGGATCATAAGTGAACACAAGCAACATCTAGGCGTAATGGAAACGCGCCTAACTTACACATGAGAGGTCACGAGTTCGAGTGCTATGCTGGTCGGTTCAAACCCAATTTTTGTTTTTCTTTTTATTTTTCTCCTGTATGGTTTAAAATCTGATATCTACCTATATTTACACATATATACTTAATTTTTGCCTATAATCTAACATACAAAACAATATTTCTTGCTTTATTATTTTTAAAACCCATTCCTACAACTGTTCTAGGAATTTATATTTATATTTTTGCCCAAATATCAACATGTACACAGATATACATGTACATGTCAATGTCTTTGCTCATTTTCCAGAAAACTGGGTTCAAATGGTTCCTTGCTTCATTGATTTGAAGTGAACAATTGGCCTGACCTATGGTCTAACCATGTGGTTAATCTGACCATTCTTTTATTTGCATTTTACAAACCAGAATCTACCTAAACCATTGATACTCCTTCTTTTCAAAAGCATGTTTATATATATATGAATCAGACACCTTGTGATCAGATTTATATCATCCTTCCTAACCATAATTCTCTTTTAAAAATGCATATTCAGGGTATATACACTTTTACTTGCATTTGGACATATATCAATATCATGACTTGAAAATATAACAGTTATAATTCTTTCTGGATTTTCCCAATATAATCTCCTATATTTCTATCTTTTGAAAGGACTTAGGATGAACTGAAATCATCATAAAATGATTATGCTTATAAAATCCAGGTTTTTTCCTCTAAATCAAAAACAACTTTAGCAAATAGGTTTTCAAATCAGTTTAACATCAATATCCTTAATACATACCAGACCAGAAATAACCAGAAACAACATAACACATATTTCTTACAAGTTCTTCCTACTTAATACATTTAGATAGACATAACAATCAGAAAATACATGCATGAATTAACACATTCTAGCTCTTATTTCTAATTATCTTAGCATTCTCTATTCCATATCTTTTTAATCTTGCTTACTTAGCTCCATCACGACCTGCAAAAGCATTAGTGGCTGCCCCATTATGAATGAGACACCCCCATGTGCCATGAGCAATAAGGGTCAGATCTATGATCTGGTGTGAGCATTTCTAACATATCCATGATATTAAGCTGAGGATACAACATAAATGTACTTTGCATAACTTGACAGGTATTATCATGAATGATTAATGTATAAATTGATCAGGTATTCCCATATACATACATAAGAGCAAACATATGCATTAAAACAATTTTTATCTGGAACTACTAAGGTTCCTCATACCAACCCTAATCCCGGAAAGACCCAAGTTTCCTGTATCATCATTTAAGGTTGCCTTTTCTTCTTATAAATTCCTGGCCTCATCTGCTATAAGGAATCAAAGGGACACAATGCCATGAACTAATTAACATCATGGCACAAAGATCTCAGGACTTAAACAAGCCATGTGTCAACTTGTCTACTTCAAATAGGACAAGCATTCCAACAGCCTTCTTGGCACAAAATCCTTAGTTATATTACTAAGTGTATTCATGTTCATTTTATCAATGATAGCTAGGTGTACAGATCACTTATATACATGAAACATATTAGTTACCTTGCAGACATAATATTGCAATCAAGTTAAAGGTTACTTTCTAGAGGTATAACACCCAATCATTCCATCTCACATTATTTAGCATATAAACACCCTATTCAAACATATACCAGAATGTTTGCAACTGAGAATAAATGCATGGCTCTATTGGGTTTATTTTGATTTTGCAAGCAACTATGTTTAGCCGGATTTTTAACCTTGTTTAAACATAATTTTTAGGCTTGTAAATTTTCTGTTTGGTTTAGGGCTCAGCACTTATAGAGAAAGACTCCATTGCACCCTTAACCAATTATTTCAAGCCTCAGCACTATACCATTGTATATGCAGCTCATAGTTTTTTTTTTCATTCTTTGTCTTAAGCCATGATTCAGACTAGTTACAAATACTCTCTTACATGTTCTTTAAGGTTTTTGGTATAACATACAGAGATGAAAATAGAACAACAAAGTTATACATCCATCATAGCAGATCATATCTCATCAAGCATTCATGAAACCATCAGTAGTCAACATGGTTTGTAAATCAAAACATGCAAAATATAGCATATAAAAGCTTGGCTGCCTAATCTCAGGTCTTAATGCCATGTATATGAGTGAGGATACTCACCTAAATGCTTACACAAGCTTAATCCAGAAAACCCCTCAAATCTATAGCCTTTTCTTCCTCTTCTTCCTTAGGTTAATGAATTCAGTGAGAGAGTAGTTTTCTGGTTAGGCTCTTGATTTATATAGGGGTTCTACCTAGGGTTTTGGGTGATGCAAAATCCCTATTTTAGCCCAAACCAGAATCATGCATTTGGCATTGCATATTCTCTCCCTCCTAACCCTTAATGTCCCGGCCACTATTTTAAAACAAGGCTAAGTTGTGCCCATTTTCTTTCCTTTTCAGAAAGTTATTTCTTTAAGTATTTTTATTATACTTACCTCAAACATGATAATAGTGTGACTTTCTATTTTCTGCCTTTATACATTTGCTTTCTTGCACTTTGGTTCTTACTATTTTAGTGCTTCTTTTTCTTATTTTTCCTTTATTAATTTTCTGCTCAAATAATATCTGTATATATATATATATATATTTATACAACTATGGGTGTTAGTTTAACTTTAACCTTCTTTTATTTGCAGAAAACATGTGCATTCTTATATGCATTTCTATACTCCTATTATTCAATTAAAATTTCACTTATTCATTATAAATCAATGTTCTCTTCTGTCTTAATTTCCAGACAAGTCATACATATGCATATATATATAGATATATATATATATACATATCCTCAGGAATTTTAATATTCATGTCTAGGCCTATATTTCCTTTATTTAAAACATTTTATCTAAATGTTTTCCTTCTTTGTTTTATTATTCAGGAATTCTGGATTTTCTCTTAGTGCCATAACTAGTGTGCACGTGCACACATGCACACATGCACACAACCTTGCACCACTGAAAATCCCACCTATATAATAATTCTGATTTTTCCCCCAGAATTTTAATCATTTATTTAAAAGGATTTTCCTCAAAATCTTGGGGTATTACAGCCGGGCCAATGAAGGATTAGCTACCTCAAGTGGACACACTTCATCGAACTACTTATACTTGTTGTTGATTGGTGCACCCTTGATTTTGGGAGTGTTGTTTCACGGTGTTGCGGGCGATGCGGCGTTGCGTTCTCACCAGTTCGGATCAGGCGAACGGTAGTATCACTACCTTGGGTATTGCCTCATGTGCCTTGTCATACTTGTATTCCATTTATGCGCGACCACTACGATTTTGATTTGTACCTTTAGTATATGGATTGCCCTCTGGTGACTTCCGGTTTTGGGGAAACTACGGTCTTGTATATGCTTTTGGGACTAAAAATGTGTTAAGGGTGGAATGGGCCATGACTTAATGCTATTTTGATACCTTATTATTACTGATAGACATTATCTACTTAGCGTATATTACTACCTAGTAGATAGTTTAATGGATCCTTAAAGGATGGTTATTCCAAACATCCTTTGAGTTACTTGTATTTCAAATTGCTATTTCACTTGAGTTGGATTTATTAATATAAGAATGTTAATCCTGACTCGAGTGTTTTGTATTTTGCTTTACGCTCGGATCAGACTGAGTGTACCAGTATTCGAGACTCACCTTTGAAGTTGGAGCTTTGCTTGAAGATCCAGCCATCTATTCTGCTTTCAGTATTCGATGATTCCAGTGATGTATTCTGATTGTATCTGATGTATCGTGTTACTCTTCCGTTGTATCTGGTTTAACTCTGATGTATCGTATCACTCTTCTGTTGTAAAACTATGATGTATTTTATATATTCATATAGTAGCTTCATGAACTACTATCTCTTTTATTTCCGCTGCATTTATTACTATGTGTCTGTGATCTGTGATTATTTTATTTACTGTATATGTTCAGTTTTGCCAAATTTAAATTAACAACGCGGTATTTTGAGCAATTCAATTCCGGCATGAGTGTCTACCTATACACTTATAATGGATGCGAATGGTCAAAAATTCCGGGTCGTTACATTGGATTTCGGACTATTTTATCCGAAAGAATGTCCTTTCGAATTAGTATCCTATAGCGATGCTGATTTTGGAGGAAGTCGAACGGATAGAAAAAGTACAAGTGGAACTTGTCATTTCATCGGACGGTCCTTAGTATCTTGGTTTAGTAAGAAACAAAACTGTGTTTCACTATCGACATGTGAAGCAGAATATATATGCAAAAGTCTGTTTCAGCTTTAGCATGTGCTCAAGTCAACTACATGCAACAAACACTACAAGATTTTGATATAAATTTAAATAAATCTATAATATACTGTGATAACACAAGTGCAATTAATTTATCTAAAAATCTTGTCAATCACTCACGAACTAAACATATTGACATTCGTCATCATTTTCTTCGTGATAATATTGAAAAGGATATAGTAAATTTTAGAATTTGTAAATTCTAAAAATCAATTAGCTGATATTTTCACTAAACCTCTCAATGAAAATATTTTTGTAAAACTAAGTAGAGAACTAGGTATAATTTCTTTTAAAGAATTATAATTTATTTAAAAAAAAATTCTATAAATTTTTTTTTTTGAAATTGCTAGCACTTGGATCTCAACATCTTTAGATTAGAAGTCCTATATCTTTACCATTTCTCTATTTTTTATTTTACAACTATGTCTATAATACTTTTTTTTACAAAAATCATGCAAAAGTCTGTTTATTCTACTCCTTTCATTATTTACTAGTTATCCCTTGTTAACCAATCATTTACTCTATTTTTAGAATACCTATTTTATATAAATTTAGGGGTTGTTTGCTTATTTTCTCTCTACCTTGATTGTTTGAGTCAAATATTTCTTATTCCTTGCAACAATGTCTTCCCAAAACAACTTCCAGAATGACTCTACTTACTCTTCTTTAGATTTTTCCACACCATCCGCTGATTCTTCTAGTTTACCTACACCTATTCCATGTTATGAACCTGCCAGACCATCCAACTATCATACTGGTTATACTCCAGAAAAGAAGAAGGCACATCGTTTCTTATTCTTTGGTTCTTCGTTAACAAAAAAAAAGATTGATGATATACATCATTATCAGCGAGAATCAATAGAAATACAACGAGAAATGTACTATGAACAAAAGCTTAATTCAAAATGACTTAGCTTTCTAGAGAAACTTGGGTGGAAATTCTGCCGGACATCTACATCTGACGTTCATCAACCCAGAACATCTTCCTATCGGTATCCATGGGATCAGACACCACAACCTCCTCATGTGTCTCAAAATTCATGGGAACATGGAAATCACTGGTCTCCATTGAAACCATGTAGAGAGAAGACTAACATTGAACCGAAAGATTGCAAGACTCCGCATTCATCCACTTCTTCTTCATCTAAATAATTTATTTTATTTTATTTTTTCTCCTATTTCAATCTAAATTGTATTCGTTCTTTGTTTAATATGTTATATATATATATATATATATATATATATATTAAGCAGAAAGACTGATATTGCTGAAAAAGAGCATTCAGTCAACTGATGAATTTTGGTCAGTCGACTGACTTTGGAAACAGAAAGTTTCAGGAGATTGATCAGTCGACTAACCATATACGACCAGTCGACTGAATGCTTATCTGAGCCTATTAACTTCTGTTTTACCTACTTTTTACCCATATAACCCATCTTCTTCACTTTTACTCCTCACCTTTACTTTCTACCATCAAATTTTTAAAACCCTAGCCCACCAAATTTTCAAATTCCTTTACTCTATTATTCATTCAAATGGCTCTAAGACAACCAAAACGCTCTAGATAAGCTTCATCCTCAGCCTCTGAACCTATTGACACCCAAATAGCTCAATGGCTTTATAATGCCACCGCTATCCAAAGATGGAACAAGGTGAAGGAAGCTTGCTTTCTAAAAGGATCATTTGTTGTATTTCTTGATTTCACTGCATATAGAATTCAAGATATTGCTAGAAGAAGTCGTCTAGAATCTCTCCTTGACTACAACCGGAATAATCTCAAGATAAATCATACAATGGTAAAACTCTTTTATGCAAACTTGAATTTGGGTCATCAAAATCCAAGAAACTGTGACAACTATGTATGGAGTTTAGTTTGTGGTCAACAAGTCTTCTTGTCGTTAGATAGAATTGGACACATTCATCAAACACCAATAAATGGTTTTCCACTAGAAGATTTGAATGTTGCTTTAGGCGAAAGAGATGAAGTAAGTCATGGATTTTTGGAGGACGACATGACAGAATTAAAATCTAATGCCTTACGCCCTACAGCTCGAATTATGCATCGAGCCTTAATGCGCACAACTCTTCCTCGTACTGGGTCTTAGGAGCTTGTATACCAAGAGAATTATAAAGCTTTATATGCAATTTGGGGTGATTTTCAAATTAATTGGCCTAAGCTTATACTTGACGAATTCCTAGCCTTCAACCAAGGACGGATGAACATCATTTACTATGGCGAATATATTATGCGGCTCCTAACAAATCTACAAGTTCCAGTTCCAGAATCTGACACTTCCACAATTAAAACTCTAAATAGCCGCACAATTAGTTTAATGAAATTGCCTCCAAGACCACTTACTATAATGTCATTTCAAGAATGGCAATCAAGGCCTCGCCAACAAGCTGCTACTCCACAGCAACGAAGAGATGAAATTCGCACCACAATCTAATCCCAAAGCACCCGAGAGTCCATTGATCTAATTGCACATAATCAAGTAATTTTGGATTCTCGCATTAAGAATCTCGACAAGAAGATTGACAGAAAGTTTAACAAGATCAAAAGCTTTTTTGGGATTCTATGGGATGCACTCTCTTGTTCCTCTTCGACCATTGCAGAACCTTCACATCGTGATCCGGGAAAACGCCCGACACCTCATTTTACTTGGTCTACATCCGAAGAACATACAAGTTCTGACACTAGTGGAAATGGTGGTGGCAGATAATATATGGAAAGCTCTTCACGAGGCAAAGAACCAGCAAGAGAAGAAGAGGAAGAAGAAACAGATTCTGATTCTGATGGGTAATGACGGTAATTCATGATGGTGGTAGTAAGTTACTTTCTTAAAAACATTCTAGTACCGTTTAATTTCTTTAATGTTGATGGGCTTGTATAAATAGCCCAGTAGATTTTAAAAAATATGTTTGTTTGTGATTGTTTTGCTATTTGGTTGTTTATTTCCTTTTTGACGATGATAAAAGGGGAGAAATTTGACTAACTAATTTTTGCAGGATTAGATATGTCGCCAAATATTCAGGGGGAGAAATATATAACTTCTGGTTTATCATTCTTAATATATAGCATCATCAAAAATAGGTCGTCGTCAATCAAAAAAGGGGAGAATGTTGAATCATGAGTTTTGATTCATGACAAAAAGCGATGAGACTATATGATCAAGCGACAAAAACAGAATGAGATATGCAAGCTATTAAACTACAAATGAGATGAGACTACAAATCTAAGTATAGTATGTTTATTTACTGAAGTTTTAGTCTTAGATATGGTTTATAATTGTTAAAATCTATCCTCAAGTAGTTTGCACATACTCAAAGTAGTTTTAAAGTTCAAATTCTTTAAAATATGTGCAAACTGTGCACTGACAACTAGGTCAGTCGACTAACCAAAAATGACCAGTCGACTGAACCTGTTCAGTGCACATATATGCACCATTTTACATTATTTTTTAATATTCAGTTGACTGGTCGATTTTGCTTAGTCGACTGACTGGCTCTAACGGCTATTTTTCCTGAAGAGACACTTCTATTTGCGAAGAGTTACGATCCAAATTGAAGAGATATGGCTGCACCTTTTGGTTAAAACTCTTTGTGAATTGTTGTAACTATTTGTTCACTATATAAACACATTAGAATCACTTCTCAAAACACCGAATTATATTTGATTTCTTGCTATATTCTCTATTATCTACCTCTGCAATCGAAAAGCAATCACAATCTATATTGCTTGAATCTCTGAATTAATTAATATATTCTTCGATTCTAAGCAATATCTTCCTTTCATATCTTCACACACATAATATATACTTGAGGATTTGATTATAGGAAGGGTGTATTATTAAAGACATATCTGTGTTATTCAGAACACAAGCGTCAACTATTTACTTGTTTCTGTAAGAAGTCCTGTTCGGTTGTTCAGGCGGTAAAAGTCCTCTTCGGTTGTTTGAGGCGGAAAAATCCTGTGGGGCTGCTCAGGTGTTGTATACCTATTCCTCCGGGTTAAGAGAGGGGTTATAGAGTTTTAAATCGAAAATGTAGTGTGGGACTAGACGTAGAACAGGAAGTTCGAACTAGTATAAAAAGTCCTGGTGTGCTTATCTTATTACTATTATCTAGTTTATATTTCCGCCCTATTATAATATTCCATATTACACGATCCTAAGTGTTAACTAGCCACAGCTTACACACTTTCACCTATTGGTAACTCCAATAACTTCCTAATCATAGTTTTCATGGGTGCACTATGAACCTGTCTCCTTGACAACTACCATATTTAGGTATTCTATATTCTTGTCTCCCTGACCTCTTGGATGCAAATATACTCATCCAGGAGTTTAATCAATTTATATTCATTACTGGGTTAACCTAACTAGTCCTTCTACCCTTTATCCCCAAAATGCAGTTATGGGTCCATTATAATATGAACATATATATATATATATATATATATATATATATATTTGAAGAAGAAAACAAAATTACAAAATAATACCACTCCTGTGGGTTTTATGTCCTTGAAATACTTTTCGTATAATTTTATCAAGGAAAGCTTCTTCTTAAAATCATTTCAAAACTCCTTAAATTTAGCCATGGGTTTTTCCTTTAAAAATGAGTTTGGGTCACAAAACCTTTCGAAACCTTTGAAACCTTGCTTTCGATTTCCCTGAATACCCTTCTTCGAAAGCATAAAAATATATTTTCAAAACATTAGGCCCTTGCTTTTCGAACACTTTAGAACTTTCTTTTGAAACATTTCGAATGTGTTAAAGCATTAGCATTTAATCATTTAGAAGCATAGCTTCGAAACCGGTTGAAAGTCCCGCTTTTGAAACCATTGGAAGTAACCGTTCCAAAATCATTGAAAGTCCCCCTTTTGAAACCATTGGAAGTAACCCTTCTGAAATCATTGAAATTCCCCCTTTCGAAACCATTCTAAGTAACCCTTCCGAAATCATTGGAAATTACCCTTCCGAAACCTTTAGGTTTATACTTAAAATATTATTTGGGTCGAAGTGAATATAGGCAAAAGAATCTCTTTCGAAACCATCCTTTATCATATAAAATATTGGGGAAAACATGATGGCATTGGCACCATCTCTTTTGAAAGCTCTAAACCATTTAATCAAAACATTGAAGGATAGCGTCGAATCCCCTTTCGAAGCCATTACCTTTGAAACCATTGGACCCATTTGAAAGCATTTAGAAAGAGGCTTAAAACATCTTTAAAAACAAACACTACATTTCGAAAGCATTGATGACTTCAATACCATCGAAAGGATAAAGAGCGGCAGCAGTGCTTCGACTAGGTCGGAACCCTTTCTTTCAAAAGCATTATTTAATGGGTAAAGGAACCCATTCGAAAGCAAACATAAGTTGATGGCAACCCATTCGAAAGCTTTTAAATCCTCTTTTGAAAACATATGCTTCGACTCCTTTGAAGGCTTAAATAAAACAAAGGCAGGCGCTTTTCTTTTTAAAACAAACCAAGGTATCAACCCCTTCGAAAGCTATGCTTTTGATGCCTAGCATTCGGCCTTTCTCCAATCCACTGCGTACCATCTTTGTGATACCTTAATTATTGGTTGAAGGCGGAAGTTCTAAGTCGAAAGGTGTTTCCATAGAAGGCGAAACCAACTTTTCTGGGTAAACCTGTTTTAATACTAATTAAAACAAACCCTTTTCTAACTAACCTGCCACGTGTAGATAGAAGATTGGTTGCCTTAACTTTTCAAATTCTTTACTAAAATAAATGCCACTAATTTCAGATATAACCATGGTTAAGTTAATCAAATAAGCCCTTCCATTATGCAAAATCAATATTTTAAAGAAGTCCCTCTTCTAAAATAATTTAGTTTGCAAAGCAAATCACCTTGAAAAAAATCCCCAAAAATTCCAGAACTTCACTTTGATCATGTTATCTAACATTTCAAAATTTCAGACCCAAATTCTTAATATATTTTCCAAAATAAATTTATAAACCCAAATATCCATATTTTCCTTTGAAAATTCATAACAATCATTCCATAACTTGGAAAATTATCAAAATCAAAACCCAACTCCAAAATCATGTTTTGTACAACGTAAAAGTTTTCCATGGCATTTAAACATCAACATAAATCGGTTTCTCCCTAAAACCGTGTATATTTCCATTTAAACAGTCTTGTTTAAACTAAAAAAATTAATATTTAAGCATATCATCATTCAATTCACAATAAAAATGAATTTACCCTTAAATTCGAAAACATAAGATTCAAAACAAAATAGCAATGGAATTATTATTCACCTTGATTTAAATAAGGAGATTGGATTGAGATTGATTTCCCCTAAGCTTGAATCTCTAGCTTTTAATTGAATTCCTCTTCTCTTACTGGCCGGCTCCTCTTTAAGTTTTTGTTTACGTTTTCAAAATGACGTGAATGGGAATGAAATGGTAGGAATGAAAATATATAGGGGTTAAGGGTTATGTGCTGTAAATACCCAATATACCCTTATGTGAATTAATTAGCTTTTAACCCATTCTTAAGCCCATTTAATTACTTTATTAAGCACGACCTTAATAAGATTTTTTCAAATCTCAACCCCTTATCACTTAACATTTACATTATTCTATTTAATTTATCTAATTAAATCTCCTGAATAATGTTATAAAAAATTATGGGTGTTACAACTAAGTGGCGCTTTCATTGAAAATTGAACTCAAGGACAATCCACAAACTTTGAACATAGAATTGTATCCAGGTTTATTCAAAACTTGAACATGGTGGTTAAATCTCAACAGGGATCCTTTGAGACCCGCTTGAACATTACACCTATCCTCGGAACGCCCTAAAATCTCGCACGAAACAAGAATTGAATATAAGAAATCCAACTCTTCATATTTTAGAAGAAAATAAAAGGGTTGCCTAGTATAGCCTAAGAAAGTAGAACTTAAATTAATTTCGTATATGGGAGAAGCCGATTTTTTCCATAGCAAATGAACTAAACAGAAAGAAACCAATCTAATAATATATATGATATACCAAGTTTGTGGATGACCCGTTTGCTCAAGTAAAAAAAGTATCCAATTTCAAGCTCGAGGGACAATATTCAAAACAAAGCAAAACCATAACAGAAACAACATGCACACTACAATTTTGCTAACTCTTAGAATGAGAAAGGTCATCTTAAGTTCTTTGAAAGGATGAAGGAGAAATGGAAAACGTAGTTCAAAAAGGATTTCTAATGCTATGGGGAGTATCAACCGGAGGAAATCCTCAATAATCCCATTCTTTTGAAGGAAGGCTAAGTTCTCCACACAGAAATTTAGCATAGTTAGTGCACATCTCATGGAGGTATTGGTCTCTTTGATAACCCAATAAACTAAAGTCCAAGTGAGGAAATTGAGTATACATATGGTGGAGATCACGAAGGAAGTAGTATTTCAATAAATGAGGCTGGTTAATTAAAAAAAATTTCCTTCAAAAACCTTTTTAATCTAACTAATTTACTTAGCATGGCTTTCAAAATAGGGGATAAGGAAGAAATAGAGGCAAATTTGGAAACCTTTATATCAACGATGCTAAAAAGTTAAAAATAAAAACATAGATTCTACATTAAGGTGACATTACAACATCAACTTAAACACAAAATTAAAACTATACAATGATGTCATTAAACACAAAATTAAAACTATACAATGATGTCATTAGGTTCATAAAGAATAGATTCCTTCTAATATTTGGTAATGAATTTGTCCTTGTTAAACTTAATCTTTTCTGGATGAAGAGAATTAAGATAAAGGGGCAATGAGGACTTTAGGTAAGTTCCAGCACTCTCCAGGATGAAGATCAGAACCACGCTCATCTAAGTAATTCTTGAGAATTCACCTGATTAAGCCTCCATAATCATTGCCTAAGAAAGAAAAGTTAGTCCCAGGGAACCTAACGTAAACCATGTAAAGGCATTCCAATAGTTTGGTCCTGTCTCTGATTAACATCCAGAAAATGGTAGTAAGCTATTCATTCTCTTTATGGAAGTTGGATCGGTGGAAACAACATTTTTGAAGGAGAGGGGTTACTTGCTAATTCTTAAAGTCCTCAAGGTACTTGAGGCATTTTAAGAGTCTTATATATCTATCATTTGATTCATTTAAGTCCTTATATAACCATTCTCCTTCTCTGTTGAGTCTCACAATCTCATCCTTCTTTTTATCTGATAAAATTTCAACATATTTCCTATTTCACCTTCCATGCTGATAATTAAGTAATATTATGGTTATCAACTAAAATTAAGATAAACTAGATAATAATATTTGGGGAACTAGTTACCAGTGGAGGGGTCATTAAAGCACCTTGCTTGAAATGTTGAACCTTTTCAATTCCAAAAGAATAATTGCCAAGCTTGCTTGGGCCATGAAGGGTTGAACCACCAAAAGGACTCTTTGATGGTGATGAATCACTGAGGCCATGATCAGAAAGAAGAGAAGAAAAAGCGGCACCATGACTCGAATCCTAAGAAGCTTCGTGCCTAACCTAGTCGGATCCACCGTCTCCATCCTTCCTCGATGAACCATCTTGAATGTGATCAACAACATCATCATTCCCATCATCGTTATCTTTATTATCATTAGACTTGTCTTTCTCATCACTTACTAGTTCATCATCATCTGATGGAGGGTCATCGAAGGTTATGAGCTTAACATGATCGATAAGGTCATCATCCCCAAATTCAAAAATATTGCTAAGGATACGATCAAGATGAGTATCAAACTTTCATTTATAGTTTACCCCAATGAAATGGACATAGAAGAACTAAGGAGCTCAACATTTCAAATGGACAAAAATAGTTGTCTCGAACTCGACAAATGTAATGCTAAATTCTACAAGCATCACGGGGAGAAAATTAAGGGGGAATTGCTAGTTTCCATCACTTATAGTCCTGAAAAAGGGAAGTCCACAAATGAATCGTATCATACTTTCATAACTTTAGTACCAAAATCACAAAATGTCACAAACATAAGTAGTTACAGGCACATATCTTATTGCAACGTGCTTTACAAAATACTAACAAATATAATTTACAATAGGATGAAAGTCCTAACGAATGATCTAATCTCTTTTAATCAAAATGCTTTTATTCCAAGTAGTAACATTACAAAAATCTCACTGTTGCCACAGGAATTGACAAGGAGTTTAAAGAGGAAAAAACAAAAACATATTTGCAAAAATTGATCTCCAAAAGGAATATGACATATTAAATAGTATTTTCATTTTAAAAATCATGACAAAAATGAGCTTTCCCCTTAAATTCACATCCTTTATTTAATGATGCATGTCTACACCCACATTTTCATTCATCATTAATGGCACTTCTCTGAGGTTTATCAAGAGTAATCGAGGCATCAAACATGGTAACCCTCTTCCCCATATATGTTCGCAATTGCAATTGATTATTTATCCTTAAATTTGGGAAGTGAATATTTACAAGGTAAGTTAAGCCCATCATACGACAAAGGCCCAATGTTAACTCACGAGATCAATGCCGATGATTTGCTAATTTTCTCTAAAGCAATAATTGAAAGCGCTTACTACTTCAAAAATGTATTACTTGATATTGAAACATATGCTAGCCTAACTGCTAACACCTCCAAAAGAAGAATACTGTTTGGGAAAGGTGTAGCGATTAAGGACCAATTTTCTTTAATTTTTGGAGTTCTAATTAGAAGTTTACCCATTAAATATCTAGGATTACCCCTGTTAGCTAATAAACTTAGAACAACATATTCTGGTGTATTATAAGATAAGTTTAATGGTGGACTTGGCTCGTGGAGCAATAGATTTTTAAACATAGGCGATAGATTAGAGCTTCTTAAGATCACAATTACCATACCATCCAATTTTGGATGCAAATTTGTCAAATTCCAGAAAGTATTTTACATAAAATAGAACAACAATGTTCCATTTTTTATGGAAAGGAAACCATCACAAAATAAGTTGGGCAATGGTCTGAAACCATAGAATGAAGGAGGAATGGGTCTGAAGTATTTGGACGAGCTACAACAAAAATATGTAGTCAAGCAAGTCTGGAGTTACCTAAAACAGGAATCCTTATGTGACAACTCAAACCTCCCGACATGTCGGTCAAAAACATAGTGTGACTTTCAGACCCGTGCCATGCCGATAAATACGGACCACCAGGGTTTATAACATTTCACAACATAGAGACTAATACAAGTAGATATACTCTAAGATACACACGCACACTACACTTTCAGAACTCTCAATAGATGTAATAAAAAATATAACACAAAGAAATATCTATCTCAAAAAATATCCAGATCACAGTCTTAGAAAACTAGTACATGATCCAATACAGAGTATATGGAAAATATCACTCCATGTCCGACAAAAGAGATAAACGGTACTGATAAGATAGGTAAACACATGGAGAGAAAATATGGTAAAAAGTTGTTTCCAAAGATGTGATCAACTCACCAAGTATAAAGAATAGGCTGATCACCTACTGCTTGTCCACCTATGGTGGGGAAAAAAAGAAGGAGAATGGATTAGACGAAAGTCTGGTGAATGAGTACAAGTTTAATATGTGATGATCATATGCAGTTACTTTAATACTACTCTAAATGATAGAGGATGTGATAAAAGTGTCCATGAATTCCTAAGATCTGTTACCTAAGGGTTCTTGTCTAATACATTCCTACACTATAGTATGTGTAGGCTTATACAATGGATCGAATTTCATGTCTAACGATCGACCACCACTCCTATAGCTACTCACTATGTAAGACACAACCCTCTTGGTTACTAATAATGGAAGACACGCCACTAGGCTACTGTAAAAATAAATTCCCACTACTATCATCCCCACTAGGCTATTGGGAATGATTCCCCCTCACTACACCTAGTGAGGAAGAACCCGAAATTCCGAACCACCGGAATGTCTCATCGTCCGCATTCGCTTCCACCTCTCGATCATATATTGGCCTCTTATTGCACACTTTGGGTCCTCCTTTCCAACTATATCACGTGCATCAGGAATCATGCATATTAGGACCTCCCATAGTACCAAACCCACTCCATCAGGCATCTGCGCCAGTCTGCACGTCCACAGTTGGAACCTCCTGTTAGTGCCATTTGCGAAAGTACATCGCCTTGAATTGATTACTTGATCCTAATTTGGATAGACAATGTTTACCCAACATCACCAAGGCCTCGCTTCCACTCCTTGGGAGCTAGCTTCCCTACAAGTCCTAACATTCATCCAATTGCCCTTAAATATGCCCACAACAATTCATGTTTTATATAATTTTATTTATAAATTTGGACCTTATGCTGAGGTTCAATTCTATGGTTTTCATTATGAATGGTCGACCGCTTATACCCTTTAGTCGACTGCTACCAACTAGGTTTTCCAGGTTGACCTGCCGTAAAGTAAAATTAGGGCTCCTACACGTTTTTATTGTTGATCGTTTGTGTACTTAGTTAATGTCGTTTGTAGTGTTTGATTAACCCTAATTTACTAAGTGACCAGTTTATCTATCATGTTGCAATTCAATTTAAGGTTCATGAATTTAGGGTTCGCCAATTTAGTGATAGAATAAGTGTTTAGATAAGTAATTACATTAACAGCTTACTATAATCCAAATTCTAGGGTTTTAGATTCAAATCTATTGTTTTAGCATACTCAATTTAGGGTTAGCATTTTCAATTTAGGGTTTTCTAACAACCTAATTAATTAAGGTAGTTTAAACTAACTACAATAATCAACTTATCAAAATTATGACCACTCGCCTCAAGCCTAAAATCTTCCTAATACTTGCGCTTGATAATCATTCCCCCAAATAGATAGCTCCTCCTTGATCCACCATGATTTAGTTGCTTCTAGTCATCTAGGTTGAATTGATTTGATTTTTAGAAATTTATTGGGAATATTTTGGCAGAATTTAGTTATTGTAAATTTTTAATTGAGAATTAGGGTTTCATAGCTTAGCATTTATAGGAGTAGGGTTTAGTTTGGGCCATTGGATTAGCTTAAGAAATATATTTATAGTATCTAACTCAGTAATCATACCCTTCGTCCCCAAGCAACAATCCCAACGGTTCACGTTGCACCACTATAAAGCGGAAATCATCGATTTTACACACCTCGGGTCTACCACTCATCGACCTTGAACCCTTATGGATCGACCGGTGGCTTACAAAATTTTAAATTCTTAATTCATTCTAATGCCCGTAACTTTTCAATACTAGCTCGGATTACAAAGTGTTATATATGAAAATCATCTAAAAAATCAGTGCGAACATGATGGCGCAAGTTTCGTAGCCAAATTCGGTAGTCCGTGAAAATTTACTTTAAAGTCCTTGTTTTAATTTAATTTAATTTAATTTTCTTACTAAGTTTTGTAAAGTTTTCGGGGTATTGCATTCTCCCCCATTAAAAGGAATTCGGCCTTGAAATCTCTATGGACGGAAAATGTAACTCATACAAATAGCAACTAATAGCTACAATGGTCTACTCATCTATCATCCACAAGTAGTCATTGTCCTTAGAAATTTATAATGCATTATGTACATATATGTGCAACGTGAAATGCATGTCAACCTATACTAATGCAGAAGTAGGCGGTCTACAGATTCAGTCAACCTAATGCCATGCATCCAAATGTATGCAATAACCTAAGTAAATATTTACTTGCAATTATATATATATATATATATATATATATATATATATATATATATTTACAATCACACAAATCATATGCAACACCCATATGCATAACATCCACTAGGACTACAATAATTAAGAAATAACATGCAACTAGATATAAGAGTGGGTGTGTCTACCTAGAGGATATACCGTCCTATCGTGTAAAAGAGTACAATGTGAATAATACATTTATATACACCATTTGCGTTCATCATCCATCACATGTCCTACCGACACGTTTCAAACAATTCCTACCATCCAATGGTCTCTATCTAAAGGGTATACCACCCAAGTCCAACACATAGGTAACCTATGCTTATAAGAACTTCTAACTTAAGACGTACCAAAGAAGAGTTGTGGGTGGGTAGCTCCGATCTCCTCCTCAGGCTCCTATGTACTCTCTATTGGATTGTCTCTCCATTTGACTTTAATAAGTTTGATCTCCTTGTTACAAATTCATTTTGTACCATGCTCAAGAATACAAGTGGGTGCATGGTGAATAAGTGACTCTCGCTCTACCTCAACCTCTTCCAATTAACTCGGCTCGACCATATTAATTGTATCGTGTAAGCATTTTCGCAAGTGCGACACATGGAAAACATCAAGAACCCCTGTTAACATCAAGAACCCCTTATCACTATCAGGAAGTGTCGTGCAAATCTCGGAGCTAGCTTCCAAGAACTACCAATATCATCACATGCCTTAGGGTTGAAACCTTCACGAATACGATGTCTTCCACTGAGATAAAACTAACTTTGTACGTCTCTTATCAACGAAAAATTTCTACTATCCCGAGCAGTCTTCATCCTCGTATGGATTAAATCTACCTTCTCCGATGTCTACCTCACCATCTTCGGCCTAAGAATAATCCTATCTGTCGTATCCCACCAACATGATGGTAATCTACACGGTCTACCATATAACGCCTTAGAAAGTGCCATCCCAATGCTAGCTTGTTAAATGTTGTTATAAATAAACTCCACCAATGGTAAGTGATCCTTCGAAGAACCTCCAAATTCCAAAATTCACATCGGTAGCAAGTCCTCCAAAACCCAATTCACTCACTCCGTCTGTCGATCCGTTTATGGATGATATGCAGTACTCAATCTCAACTCTGTTTCCAAAGCCTCATATAGACTCTTTAAGAAATCACTAGTGAAAAGAAGATCTCGGCTGCTAACTATGCTAATAGAAAGTCTATGTAACTTAACAACCTCTCTTAAATATAAAGCCACCAACGACAACGCCATCCTTTTACTCCTCACTAGTGTGAAATGAGTGCACTTGGTCAACCGATCGACTACGACCCAAATGCTCTCATTCCCTCTCCTACTCCTAGGTAGACCATCTACAAAGTCCATGGAAATACTTTCCTACATCTACTAAGGAATATCCAATGGCTACAGCAATCTTCCCAGCTTCTTCTACTCCGCCTTTACCTTTTTAAAGTCATACATCTAGCTACATGCTTTGCTACTTGCTACTCATACTAGGCCAATAAATGACTCGCTTCATGTCACTATACATCTTATCACCGCTGGGATGAATGATCATCCTAAAATTGTGAGACTCGGCTAACACCGCATATGACAAATCTATACTCCGAGAAACGGAAAGTATATCATCCCTCTGTAACCATCCTCTTGAGTCAATGGCACAATGCCTCGAATGACTCGATGTTTCTCCTCTACCAATCCTATCAATGATATCTACTAGCTCCTTATCCTCCTTATACCTAAATTCAATATTTTCCATCAATGTAGGATAAACAACTTAAGTTGCTAGTAGTCCCAGGGTAATATCTGATGTTGGTTGGAAATCAAAGGTATAAATATACGCCAAATGTCTCCGCTCTAAGAACAAGGAACCCAACACTTCACGACGTCTACTCAAATCGTCTACCACTTTATTACCCTCAATCGGGGTATAAGAGATACCAAAGTCCTCTGATGCCAATATAAGAAATACCAAAGCCCTATGATGCCAAAATCTCCATCCAGCTCGGCTATCTTAAATTCAATACCTTTTGGGAGAACAAGTACTTCAAGGACTTGTGATTCGTAAATAGCTCAAACTGCTCCCCTAATAGATAATGTGTATGGTACTTCTTCTCATGGTCTTCAATTGCCTACTTGCGTAACTCACCACCTTTACTTCTAGTATCAATACAATGCCTAACCCCATACCATAGGCATCGGTATAAAATGCGAATGGCTTTGTCCAATCTGGTAACACCAAAACTAGGGCACTAGTCAAAACCTCCATCAACTTAATAAAATCATCTTCATACTTCGCATCCCATGATAAAACTAGATTCTTCTTGGTAAGATGGGTTAGTGAGGCATAGATCCTTGTGAAGACCTTAATGAACTTGCGATAGTAGCCTGCCAAACCAAGGAAACTTCTCACCTCCGTGGTATTCTTTGGAACATGCTGATCCCGAACAACAACCACCTTATGGGATCAACTACTAGGCCACTTTCTGAGATGATGTGTCTTAAAATGATACCTCCTTTCTCCAAAAGTGGCACTTCAAAAACTTTTCCTAAACCCTATGCATACAGAGTGTACTGAGAACTTCTCTTAAATGCAATGCATGCTCCTCCTCACTCCACTAATATACAAGAATATCATCCATAAATACCATGATAACTTTGTTAAAAACCCCCTAAATACTCGCCACATCAAATCAACAAATTAGGCAAGTGCAGTAGTCAGTCTGAAGGGCATGACTAACCACTCATACAATTCGTCGGGTATACAGAATATCGTCTTCTGAATACTTTCCTTAGCTATACGCAACTGATGGAATCCGATAGCCAAGTTAAGCTGTGAGAATACTCTAGCTCCAACCAAATGATCAAAGAGATCATCTATGCAAGGCAATAGATAACTATTCTTCTTTTTTAGTTTATTTAGCTCTCTATAATCGATGTAGAGTCTTAGAGAGCCATCTGCCTTGGTGGAAAAGACGACCGGTGCTCCTCACTCAGAAACTCTCCTTCTAATAAACCATTCACCAAAAACTCATTAACTTGCTTGTTCAACGGGTGCCATTCCTTTAGAGCCATATGCCTTAGTGGTAAGGCAATAGGTCTAGCATTCTATACAAGATAAATCCTAAACCCGATCTCTCTCTGGGGCGGGATACCGATAACCTCAGCAAAAACATCTAGGAAATCTCTAACAATAGGCATTGTAATAAGCTCATTATTTGATAGGTCCACGGATATAGGTAGCTCAACATAACAGATCCTTATGGGTCGTAATAAACTCTAAGCTACATCCACTACACATGCTCAATCTAACGATCTTCCTATCACAGTCTAAAATAGACCTATACATAGTCATAATCCACGCCTAATATCAACCCAAACCCAGAGATTTTCAATAAAAAGGCATCACAATCAAACTCGACCCCTAGAAAAACAACTTCAAACCCCTACATAACAGAGATAAACAGACTGATCCCCCCTATGGGGTTTGACACAACTATAGGGTCCTTGACTATACTAGTGTGTAAGTGTAAGTCATTATTATCTAGGTTTTTAACCAAATTGAATTCTAAGGAAGTCAGAATATCTACATCAAGTCAAAATAAATCAAGAACCAACCAGAAGGAACAGAAGAAGGATACAAGAGGAAAAAGGAAAAAATTGCCTAAGGAGATGGATTGCTAGCAATCCATAACCCGATCCAAAAACATCGCCTATGGATCATCCATTCTTTTTTCATCATGAAGCATTATCCTTTCTAGGCATGCCTACTAAGTTTCACGATGTTCCAAGCTAGTTTGACGGAGAAATGAGCATTCATCTGATTCTAGCAATAGTTCAATGCAACTAGTACATGAATCATCATCAAAACAAGGCATCTAGTTAGGAAATTACATGGAGAGCATCTACACAAGGTAGGGAACATGATCCAACTGAAACAAACTAAAAACACTCTAACTCCATGGATCGCTAGCGATCCATGCCTTATGGATCACTAGCGATCCATCATATTGGGTTGGTTCGCTGTAAAAAATTTTGAGCCTCTTCGTACCTTCAAATGTAAGTCTCTGGCAAAGAGGCTTTGGCCCAAGTGCTCTCCAGCCCCTATAAATACAGTCATACCTACAACATAAACAGGATCTTCTGCACTGGCTATTGAAACTCTGCAGAAACTACTCTTCTCCTCCCACACAACAGTCATCTTAAGGGTTCACTGTGATTCTTCAGTGAACTCTAACACTAGTGAGTTGATCTAACTACAAGATCCAATCAAATTGTAATCAGATTCAACTTTTAATTGCATTCAGTCAATAACAAAATTTATAAAGTGGACGTAGGTTTCGTTACAACCGAACCACTATTAAAATCTCTTGTCTTTTTATTTTATCTACAAGTTATTATTCCTTGTTTCTATTTTCTTTTCCTTGATAAACAGGACTGGTGCTTTCACACTTAATCCAGGGTGATGGTTTATTTTTTGGGTTAACATTTTGGTTCTTTCACTGAGAAAACTGAACTTAGGCTTAGATCTAGCTATCTACTTTGGATCAGATAGGTTCAGAAGTCAGATACTCAATCTTTACTCAGAAAATCTGCTGTTGAGAATTAATGGCACCTACAAGAAGGAGAAATACTTTTGGAAGATCCATTGGAGCTACCATTGCTGGAGAAGAAACAAACCCTCAGCAGACTGAAGTCAACAATCCCAACAATCTACAGTTAGGAGGTAACTCCGGAGATCAGGTTCCAAGATACTCTATTCGGCGTGAAGTTGTCACTAGAGATGAATTAAATAGAATGGTTGATGAAATTAATCAGAAGAAGGAAAATAACAAAAGGGCTCTGATGGACAAATTGAATTCCCTATTGACCTTACAGTCACATGCTACTCCAAGAACCATAACAGAGACAACGGTTGCCATGGAACAAGAAAATTCTTGCGTCTCTGGCCTGAACAGGAGAAATGCGTGATAGGTGGAACCGTAGGAGTCAATATGGACGGAAATACCAACACTCCACCAACTATGAGACAACCAGCTAAAAACTTGAATCTAGGAGCTAAAACCACATATGAAGATATAGCCATGGATCTCTCCGATTTAGATGATGGTGAGTGACTTGATGATGACAAGTTGGAAGGAAATACCAATGCATTCAATGATGCCAAAGGAGATACAAATTTCCCCCGTCAGACCAACCGCAAGCTAATGGAGTGGCTCTCCTGAAGATAGGAGAGCCTAGGATTCAGCCCGCTCACCAAGATCGTTTGCAAAATCAAACATTTGGTGTAGTCACTGACAGCCGACCACCAACTTGTCTTGCGCTTGGAATTCCTGCAATAAATAACGAGGCAGAATACGAAGCATAGATAGTTTGGCTAACGATTATGAGGGAACTCGAGATAAAATCCGTACACGTCTATAGCGACTCTCAGCTAGTCGTATGTCAGGCAAAAGGCGAATACTAGGCTCGGGGGGAGAACCACTCCCCGTATCTATCTAAAGTACAGGAACTGCTGAACCACATAGGGCATTACACCATAGAACATATCCTGAGGGAACAGAATAGGAAGCCGGATTATCTGGCCAAACTGGCCAATTCTGGAGAAGCTCGGTCATTAGGGCTAGTCAAAGTTGAAACCCAGACCACTTCGAGCGTAAGGAAATGGATATCGACTTGATTTTTGAGACAACCAAGGAACCAAAGACATGGATGACGCCGATCAAGGATTACCTGCTCATAGGAGCTCTCCCCTCTGATAGGATCTGGCGGAAAAAACTTCTCTGAAAGGCACCACGATTCATAATACAGGATGGGATACTCTACCGAAGGAGATTCTCTACCCATTGCTCAGATGTGTGACCAATAATAAAGCTCGGAGGATCCTAAAAAAGTTCATGAAGGCGACTACGGAGGTCATACTAAGAGGCAAATCCTTGGAAAGAAAGTTCTCCGGCATGGGTAGTTTTGGCCAACGGTAAACCGCGATGCAGTAGATTACGCCTGACGGTGCGATCAATGCCAAAGATTCAATAAGATAAAAAGAACCCCCTCGATAGAGCTAACATAGATGGTCAGCCCATAGCCGTTCGCAATTTGGGGAATCGATTTGATTGGCTTATTGCCAACGGCTAAAGGAGGAGCCAAATATGCTATCGTTGCCATTGACTATTTTACCAAATAGGCCAAAGCGGAACTGCTGGCCACTATTACCACTAAGAAAGTGATTAACTTTGTTACTAAAAATATTATTTGCAGATTTGGGGTGCCACATAAAATCATTATGGGTAACGAGACTCAATTCGAAAGCGTCGAGTTTAAAAACTTTTGCAAACGGTTCCAAATCTAGAAAAGCTTTTCCACTGTCGCACATCCGTAGGCAAATGGGCAGGTAGAAGCAGTAAATAAGATCATCAAGTCCACCGTCAAAAAATGGTTAACTAAAGCAAAATGAAATTAGGTCGATGAACTTCCACTCGCACTATGGGCCTACAGGACAACGCACAAATCTGTAAGTGGGCACTCTCTGTTTGCCATAACATATGATTCAGAAGCAATGATCCCGGTTGAGCTAGAAGTCTCGTCTCATCAGAGGCGAAACTTCGATCGAAGGAAGAACGAACAACTCCTACTCAAGTCACTCGATATGGTCGATGAGAAAAGGGAAGAAGCCGAATTAAGGACTACTGCTCATCAAAAAAGAGTCGCTCTAAAATAAACTTCAACTCAAAAGTTCATAACCGCACATTCAAGGTGGGAGACCATGTCCTTAAGAGGGTCTACCCGGTATTGGGAGCATTCAGACCAAACTGGGAGGGACCTTATGTGATCGGTTAGAAGTTAGGGGATGGCACATTCAAGATAACAACTGTTGATGGAGCCCAAATTTCCCAAGCATGGAAAAGTGAATCACTGCATCCTTACTTTATTTAAGACTATCTTATGTGTTTCCTATTTCTAGCAAATAAACCACCCTGGAATACCGGAGGCATTGTAAGTAGGTAGAACTTTCCCAACTTTCATTACCAAAATTTCTTTTCTTTCTTAACCAATAAAACTTTATTCACAAAAGTAATTTTCCAAGTCGACAGGGTCAAATCAACTGAAAACCATTCGATCGCTGCTTGAGATAGTGGAACCACGCTAAAATATGCCCCATCTGCTCGTCGGGTCAATGGAAGCAAATCGACTTAAACCATTGGATCGATGGAACTCGATCCCTGCCTTCTAAGAACTGGTGTTGCTCTGATAACACCGAGAAGGCCCCAATCAAGGCTGCGCACCTCCATAAGCCATGCATTGCTTCATAAGTCATGGAACCACACTCTCGAAACATGAACTCCTCACATTGCTCGAAGATTGGTAACGTCGGGAGATTCCAAACCGTTCTAGATCGATGGGTCATATCGGTCCCAACAGCCGCGCATCCCATAGATTGACCAATAACGGGACCAATTCGAAGTGAGCAACTATAGATTGATAGGTCCAAAACAAGTAGAGAATTCTTAGCATAAGTCGATTTCAGCTCTTCGGAAGGTGATAACAGCATAAGCTGCACAGGAGATGCTAACCTAAGCTATTATCACCTCCTAGAAAAACCAAAACCAATCCGCAAGACGTCACGTCGAATTAACAATGTAACTCAGTGTAAGTTAATTCTGATTCTGTGGACGAAGATAGCAAAACATGTCAAGCACCGGAGCAAGGCCCAAATCTCATTCCACGAAGAACTCAAGACTCGATTTACTATCTTTTTCCATAAAATCGCAATCAACTCTAATTCTTCATAATGATCGCCACCAATACAACCTCATCGTCAAATTGCTAAACAAACGCCAAAGTCTGCATTACCCACCTCTAGTCAAGAATCAAAAGGAGAACATGGTTGAACTTAGAATGTTGGCGACCTAAAGCGGGTAAGTTCGGTGGCGATCCAAAAGATGAAGCAATGGGAAGTAGGGGCTAGAATAAGGCGATGGCAAGGTCAAGTAGTCGATGGCAAGAAGTTCCAGCGGCCGAGATAAGCGGCGGCGATGGCAGAGGTAAAGCTAGGGTTTGAATGCCTTGGTTCGGGTCGCGAGGCAGAATGATCGAGTCATAAATGAAGATATGAAATGGAAGAAGGTCGGCTTGAATGAATTAAATAGGCCGTTGCACAAGAAAAATACTCTAAGTCATTGGATCGTTAGCGATCCATGGACTATGGATCGCTAGCGATCTATATAATTGCAAGCAAATTTTCCCAAACTAACCAAACATGATCTAAGTATCTTTTGTAAGCACCTTGAAAGTTATGGGATTGAAATTGATTTATTATGAAGAGTAATGGTGATTCAGGTTAAAAATAAACAAATGGTTGGATAACCAAAGCCAAATTCATATGATAGCCTCAACGTGATCAATTAAACTTCGCAAAGTGGGAACTCATAGGCAGTTTATTTTAGAGCATGCCTTGTTTCCAACGAAAGCATAATCTAGGGGCTAAATGTTATCTGGGGTTTTAACCCAATAGAGTTCAAAGAAAGTCAGAACATCTGCATCAAGTCAAAACAACTCAAGAACCAACCAGAAGGATTAGAAGAAGGAACTAAGAAGGACACAAGAGGAAAAAGGAAAAAAATTCCTAAGGTGAGCGATCCATAAATATCGCTCATGGATCGTCAATTCTTCTTTCACCATGAAGCATTATCTTTTTTAGGCACACCTGCAAAGTTTCACGATGTTCCAAGCTAGCTAGACTTCCAGCGATAGTTCAATGCAACTAGTACATGAATCATCACCAAAACAAGCCATCTAGTCATGAAATTACAAGGAGAACATCTACACAAGGCAGAGAACATGATCCAATTGAAACGGCTTAAAACACTCTAACTCCGTGGATCGCTAGCGATCCATGCCTTATGGATCGCTAGCTATCTATCATATTGGGTCGGTTCACCATGTAATTTCTTGAGCATCTTCGTACCTTCAAATGTAAGTCTCTAGCAAAGAAGCTTTGGCCTAAGTGCTCTCCAGCCCCTATAAATACAATCCTACCTTCAACATAAAGGGGATAGTTTGGAGTGGCTGCTAAAACACTGCAGAAACTATTCTTTACTCTTCTCCTCCCATAGAACGGTCATCTTAAGGGTTCACTGTGATTCTCTAGTGAACTCTAACACTAGTGACTTGATCTAACTCACAAGATCAAATCAAATTGTAATTAGATTCAACTTGTAATTGTAGTCAGTCAATAACAAAAGTTAGAAAGTGGACGTAGGCTTCGTTACGAGTCGAACCACTACAAATATCTTTGTCTCTTTACCTTATCTGCAAGTTGTTATTCCTTGTTTCTATTTTATTTGCCTTAATAAACAAGACTAGTGCTTTCACCCTCAATCTAGGGTGGTTATCCATTTTTTGGGTTAACAGTCACCAACAACTCTACCGGATATGAAAGAATGTGAAGCCCCAGTTTCAAATAAAGTGCGAATGGATAAATTGAAAAGAGTCAACATACCTTCGATCACCACTTTCTTACTCTTGTCTGCTACTGGTTGTGCACTCAAGCTAGGGACTGCCTATAGTGCATAATTGGAACCGCTTGAGTTAAAGTCCGAGTACAAGCTCCCGGTGGTACTTTACAAGCCCGCTTCAGATGTCTAAACTAATCGCAGTTATAACACCTAACCTTTGAAATACCTGCCCTACACTCCTTCATAAAACGTCCCTTCTCGCCACACTTCTTACAGTGCGTATCCTTCTTTTGTATCTTCCCCTTTGGTCCACCTCCACCTTTATGTTATTTCTATTATGCTTTCCCTCTAGTCTTCCTAGGTTCCTCTCCCTTGGCTTTAACCTTGGAGACGGTATTTAGCAAAGCCATCTCAACTATATCCTCATATGTAGCACCCACAGAAATATGACTCAGTGCTATGTCCTTAAGAGGTTGGCTCAGCCCTATTGCGAATTTGAGAGTCTTCTTGTATGGTGTGTCAATCAGTCCCATACCGAATCTAGCTAGCTTATTGAACTGATTGACAAACTCCTTAACCGATAGATTCCCTTGCTTCAAGTAAATGAACTCTTCTAACTCCATACCTTCCTTTACCATAGAAAGAAACTTCACCTCAAATCGCCTATAGAACTCATCCCAAGTAATCACCTCTCCTTCAGCCTTAGCCTCAACCATCTCCCACCAGCCCAATTCCTCACCCTGTAAGTGCAAAGTAGCCGACTACATCCTCGCAACGTTAGTCAAACCCATCAAACCAATGATCCTCTCACAAATTTGGATCCATGACCTCGAATCCACATAAGACTGTGTCCCCGTGTATGGATTTCCTCCAATATTTGAGAAATCTTTGCATAGCTCAGCAAAGTATATAGTGGTAGGTGGGTGGGTAGTAGCCACACCTATCGCTCCATCCACGGATCCTCTGGTGGGATTAAACTCAGCCTGTCCCCTAGTCTGGGGATATCGGTGGAACTAAATCCAAATGTTCACGTTTGGAATCTCGATTGCGTCACCTGAGCCTAAACCTGAACTTGGGCGATCACTCATCTTCTATCTATGAATTTTGAGAATTTTATTAGCAACATTTCACAAATATTATATGCACGAACAAGAGAGATCACATAAGCATGAAAAGAAGACTGCATAGGCATGAAATAGAGAGATTACGGTTTGTATAAAATCTTTAGGAAAAGCCCTTTGAAAAATCTTTACTTTTATACATATATACTTTAAAATTCCGTTTTGAAAAACTTTGGAAGCACTTTGGAAAACCCTTTGAAAATCCATTTTTCAAAAACATTTCAAATACGTTCTCTCAATACGGTCCTAATTCCTAAAAAACATTGAACCTATGCTTTGATACCTACTATAACAACCTTCACCTCCCAACACGCCAAAAGCCTAATGTGACATTTTGACTCACGTCATGCCTATAAATACGGATTGTCGAGGTCTATAACATTTCACAACATAGAGACTAATATAAGGATATATAATCTATGATATACTACACATTCAGAATTTAGAGCAAAAGGAATAAAACATGGAAAATATCTATCAAAGTTTGACAAAATAGATAAATTGTACTAATAAGATAGATAAATACATGGAGACAAAAAATTGTAAAAAGCAGCCTCCAAGGATAAGCTCGATCCCTAAGTATCAAGAATAGACCGATCAACTACTGCCATGTCCACCCTGGTAGGAAAAAAGAAGAAAGGAGAATGGATAAGATGAAATTTTGATGAATAAGTACAAGTTTAATATGTGATGATCATATGCAGTTACATTAATACCACTCTAGAGGATGTGATAAAAGTGTCCATGAATTCCTATGGCCTATTACCTAAGGGTTCTTGCCTAATTCACTTCTATACTACAATCTGCATAGGTTGATACAATGAATTAAATTTCATGTCTAACGATCGACCACCACTTCTAGAGCTACTCAATATAAAAGACACCACCCCTCGGCTACTAACAATAGAAGACACCACTACTAGGCTACTGTGGAAATAAATTCCCACTACTATCACTTCCACTAGGCTATTGGAAATAATTCCCTTGGAGAGGAAGAACCCAAAATTCCGACCCACCAGAATGTCTCATCACCCACATTCGCTTCCACCTCTCGATTGTAGTGTTGGCATCTTATTGCATACTTCGAGTCCTCCTTTTTAGTTGCATCACATGATTCAGGAATCATGCATGCTAGGACCTCCCATTGTGCGGGACCTACTCCATCAGGCGTCCGTGCCAGTCTGCACGCCCACCATTGGAACCTCTTGTTAGTGCCATTTGCGAAAGTATATTACCTTGGATCGATTACTTGATCCTCAATTTGGTAGACAATGTTTACCCAACACCGCCATGACCTAGCGTACGCTCTAAGGGAACAAGCTTCCCTACAAATTCTAAATGCATCCAATTGCCCTTTAATAGGCACAGAACAATTCATGTTTTATATATTTTTTATTTATAAATTTGGGCCATGGGCAAGGGTTCAATTCTGTAGTTTTAGTTACGAACGGTCAACCGCTTATACCCTTCGGTCGGCCGCTACCGATCGACCACTACTGATCGACCACTACCGATCGAACGATAGGGTTTCCAGGTCGACCGGTTGCAAAGTATAATTAGGGTTCCTGTACATTTCAATAGTTGACAATTTGTATACTTAATTCATATCGTTTGTAGTGTTTGATTAACCCTAATTTACTAAGTAACCAGTTTACTTATCAAGTTGCAATTCAATTTAGGATTCATGAATTTAGGGTTTGCAAATTTAACAATACAATAAGCGTCTAGACAAGTAATTACATTAGCAACTTTCTGTAACTCGGTATTCTAGGGTTTTAGATTCAAATCTAATGTTCTAACATATTCAATTTGGGTTTCGCATTTTCAATTTAGGGTTTTTTGACATTATAATCAGTTAAGATAGTTTAAACTAATTACAATAATCAACTTATCAAAATTGTTTTGCTTACCTCAAGCCTAAGCTCTTCCTAATACTTGCGCTTGAGAATCATCCACCCATATCGATAGCTCTTCCTTTAGTCACCTTGATCCACCTTCATTTAGTTGCCTCTAGTCTACTAGGTTGAATTTATTTGATTTTTAGAAAGTTTTAGGGTTTAGGTTTAGGAAACATTTTGTAGAGTTTAGTTATTGTAAACTTTTAATTGAGAATTAGGGTTTCATTAGCTTAGTGCTTTTAGGGTAGGGTTTAGTTTGGCCCATTACATTAGCTTAGGAAATATTTTTATACCATCTGGTTCAGTCATCATACCCTTCGTCCCCAAGCGACAATCAAAACTGTTCACATCACGTCACTGTAAAGCGATAAACAATCAATTTTACATGCCTTATGTCGATCACTGATTGACCTTGGTCGATCAGTACCAGTCGACCTTGAACCCTTGAGGCTCGACCGACAACTTAAACTTTTTTAAATTTAAGTTTCTAAATTCTTAATTCATTATAACGCCCATTACTTCTCCACACTAACTCGTATTACGAAGTATTATGAATGAAAATCGTCAAGAAAATTGCAATGAACACAATGGCGCAAATTTCTTGGTCAAATTCGAAAGTTTGTTAAATTTTTCTTTTAAGTCCTTGTTTTATTTGAATTTAATTTTCTTACTAAATTCTGTTAAATTTTCAGGGTGTTACACATTGTGAGCAAAATAGATACATAATAGATAATGTATGAAGAAAAACTTCTGGATAGTAACTAGGCAACGATTCTTCTTTTACATGGAAGCTCTTGCTACATACCAAAGGACAATGCAGCAGAGTAATACAAAAAAGATAGCAAATGGAAATAGCAGAAATTTATGGTTTGACCCTTGAATTAAATGGAAATCACTAACAAGCATAATTCGATGGTCGTATACGACACTTTTCAATTCTAAAAATTACACAGTGAGCATCATCATTAATCAAGACTAATGGTACTTTACAAATGTAAACTTGTCAAGACATGTATGCTATTCAATCCAACAAATAAAAATTCAAAGTTACTGAAGCAATTCTAAGTGGGAATGGAAAGAAAATAATGGAAAATTCCCTATAAAATCCACATGGGTATCATTTAGATTCAGAGGTGAACAAGTCCATTGGGGTAACAATGTGTGGAATAAACAATGTTCACCAAAAATATCAATTACAATATACTTTGCACTATTAAAAAGGCTTCTACAATAGATCATATACAATAGTGGGTGATACTATAAAGCATAAAGTGTTGCATGTGCGATGAAGAGGAAAAATGGAGCAATCATTTAATTTTCCGTTGCACATATTCTAGATTCATTTGGGAAAGATTAAATTCTTGATTTAACATATTGCTTACAACTTTAGATAGTTGTGACCTTCTGGCCGTAATGGAGAGCTACGTAAATTTAATACAACATCATAATTTATTAAATGATGTAAGGGATATTACCATAACAACAACAGTTTGGCAATTATGGCAAGAACATAACTTAAGAATGATTCGGTTGAGAAGCCTAACGAAGGAAGTTAGATACACGCTACCGATAGAGGATTTAACATACTACTGCCTAGAGTAAATGAATTCAGATCTCTTGAATGAAGTGAGAGGTTTATTAACAGAAGTAGAATTTTGGGTGGGGTTTGGTCATAATAATGCACGTGTAAGGTTAATTTTTTGTTTCGTAGTAGAGTATTCTTGGTCTTATTGTGTGCACTATTAATGTTGTACCCAAACACTCATTTTCCTTTATTTATATAAGTACCTCTTTCTAAATATATATATATATATATATATATATATATAATCATATAATGGATGAATAATATAGATTTTAGTAGGAAATAATTTTAAGTGGAAATTCAAATTAATTTTGGGCTAATAAAAGAATCATTATTAAAGTGGGCTAAATATACTGGTTTTGAAGTAATTAAATTAAAGAAAATAAATTTTATAAAATTGTAAATAATGTCATATGAGTGTAAATAAGTATAATATGATTTACTTTGATTTATTATGGGCTAAGATAAGTATGAAAGAAGTTGTTTCATGAAAAGAAAATGGAAATTGAAGTTCGAATCTAAATTAAGTCCAAGCCCATTTTGTAATGCCCAAACACTCCATACAACATGGATCTAGATAATTCTTTGTCTAGAAAATTCTCTCCCTCATTTGCAAAAGAAATTCATGTACAAGCCCCTTCATAAATTCTTCCCTTCTTGCTTCATGAAATAAAAATTAAGAAAAACCCTTCTCCTTCTAAAATCAAAATAATAGAAACAAAATTCCTAAAATACCAAAATTGAAGTATATTACTCTTAACACCATGCCACACCACTACTCATGAAGAAGTTTGCATTTCGATCATGGTTGGAGATAGAAAAATTTTCTAGCAAGAGGAAAAAGAGGGAAAAGTAGGAGCTGTGAAGAATTTAGAGCTTAGAAAACCTAAGGTGAGTAATAACACTCACTAACTATGTCTATATGCTTGAGT
Source organism: Allium fistulosum (assembly GCA_030737815.1). Lineage (NCBI taxonomy): Eukaryota > Viridiplantae > Streptophyta > Magnoliopsida > Asparagales > Amaryllidaceae > Allium > Allium fistulosum. Next base: position 940,514,043 of record CM060905.1, on the reverse strand, counting down.
TGATTTTTATAGATGAGTTGTGTGAGTTTCATGTTGCTTTCTAATCATAAACCAAATTGTTTTGCTTGTGATGGGATTGAATTAGATTGGTATGGTGATGTTTGGATGGTTTAAATGTAATATAATGTGTGGAGTAGACATAAGAATAAAGCAGAGGGTAGTAGAGCTACCAAAGTTTCCAAATATAGTACACAGGACCTGTAACTTCTCTATTCTAGGTCGTGGACTAGTTTATCAGTCCTAGGGATCGGTGCACCGGCGTGGGGTGGGGGCATTGAGCAAAGATGTTCCTAGGCATGCTTGTCGGTGTGTACATTGTTTAAAACAAAATCCTTTTGAAAAATTAAATAAAACATTTATTTTGTATGTAGAAAATTGACGTATTGTAAATGTAAAATTATTTTTTAGAAAAAGTTTAATCAAAATTAAATATTATTTATTTTATTAAGGGTATTAATTTATTAAAGAAATTTGATTTTTGACTCTGAATAGTTATTTAAAAATCATATAAATTAACAGAAAAATATGAAATGATTTCTAATTAACATTGGATGATTTTCAAAGTTCATTTCATGAATTGTAAGTATAATCGAGAGTTTCGAAAAATATATTTTATGGATTTAAAATAAAAGCAATGGTTCGGAGAATATAAAATTTATTTAAAAATTCATACTTAATTATAAAAAATTATGAAATGTTTCTAAGTAATATTTAGTTTTACAAGCTATTTCTAAAGTTTTAATATATAGATATGAGTTTTTTTGAAGTTATTTGTAAAGGTTAAAATCCTTCTCATGGTTTTATAAAAGAGGAAAAATAATATTTTGATTATTCAAAGTTATAAATGATATTAAGAACTATTGTATATTCCTATAAATAAAATCATTTTTTTCTAAATTGTTGCATGTGCCATAATTGACTATATTTCTACCTAATGAGAAATCTGAATAAACATTTTAGTAATATCGGTTAGATAGGACTTTCTTTATATATTTCTCCGATTATTCTTCGGACTCGTAATATAAAATAATATTGTGTGAAAGTTCTAGATAATAAGGAATTTGAGTAAATGAATTAGTAATACCGTTTGGTATAGAACTCTCGATAATATTTTTTAGTGTACTCCTTGCACTCGTAGTATAGAATATTATGTTAGTGTAGTTTATGGACATTTAGCAAATAAGTGAGTAACAGTAGGTGCTATAGGACGCTTGAGCTGATATTTGTTCGATTACATTTTGTAAGTAGGCATCACTCTCGTAGGGTCAAGTTATACGGGGTACTTATATTTATAGTGTCGCAAGCTGAGGGTGAGCAAGCTTAGAGTCATAAGTGTGTCCACTTATACTCCTATTATTCGAGGTGGAGTAAACTACATTGGGCTAGTATCCATCCTAGCGGCCTAATTGTGGGGTTTCTCCCTAAATCAATGACACACCATTTTATTGTGTATGGCTATGAGCCAAGGCCGAGAGCCACTGCTCTTATGTCACATAGGCCTGCGGTCTGTTAACATCGAGGCATTTGTAGTTTCGTTATTATTACATAGTGTAGTCTTGCACTAGATGGATATTGGGTCACGATGCTTGTCGAGGTAACTAAAGACTATAAGAATAGTGCTGAGAGCGTGTGAGGAAGGCTCCTGGAGCAGGCTGAGAGTTGTTAGTCTCCCATCTGGTTAATATTAAGGAGATATTATGGACACATACTTATTCACCTATATGACATCATTTTGTGTAAGGCTTAAAGCCGATTAAATCATTCATTGAGACCGACGCTGATATAGTTACTATGATGTTGAGAGCACATAGCTTTGACAGTCAAGATCACTATCTATGATACTGAGAGTTGAGTGGATTAGCAGATGTCTGAGAGACTATATGATTATTTCATTGGCTTAGAGACAAGTTGATTACTATAAAGCTAAATGTCTAGATGATCATCATGTGATTGTCGATCTCTTGGATTGTTCATGAGACTATGTACCCATGAAGTTGTGTAACCCTATACACATCAATTATATCACTATTGTGGATAGTTAAATATGCCAAGGGCAAGAAGTTGGACTTTTAAGGTTTTTTGAGAGATGCCTTGGTTACCGAGTGTATGCCGTATTTCTATTTTCTTGTTTGCATGATTTGGATGATTGTTGTGTATTTTCTTATACATTAAGTATGACGGACCTGGGTATGTCTACTTTATGATTATTTGAGTGATAATCTTAGGCCTTGCTGAGAACATATCATATATTATGATATTTTATTTTTGATGACAGTTAGATGTATATATTATTTCACCTACTTCACATTATACATATAGTATGTAGTTCACCTTGACTTTTATATGGTTGATATTATTTGCACGTAGTTTTGTGTTGTGTTGCTACATTGATGTATCCTTACACCATTTTCTGATACCATTGTTATACCATGCTATTATTGTTATATCTTGACATCTGCATTTTAGACATAGTTTAACCCGTGTTTTATTTATATAAAACTCGGGTCAGTCCAAGACATTTCATATTTAGGGACAAATTGACCGGTTTGTGGATGTTGAATATAAATGGAGTATAGTATATTTGTATATCCTTATATATTGGGTTACCTCATGTATATATGTCATTCTGATGTATACTTGACCAATACATTATATTTTTTGAGATAGTGGGAATTTGATGCATTTTGTATCCCATATGCTATGTATATATTTCTATTATATATCATCGCTGCATTATTGATCGTGTGTTTTCTGTCATTCATCATAAATTGTGTATTGTTCTATCTTGGAAACGCACGTGTTTACTACTTTGTGCCAAACCATGTACATATAGATGAGTGTTATATGATTTTCAATACATACCGATGTTAGCCTAAGGGAATATTCACATGCAATAGACCATTATCACCTTATTCTCTATATTATCAGACTGTGTTGCCTAGCAATACTCTTTAGTAGTGTGAGTATTGAGGTGGGGGGATAACATTTGCAAATTAAGATAGGAGAAGAAAGGGACCATATTTAAAGTGGGAAAATCTCACAGTATGACATGTTAATGACCAACTAAATCCTAAATATAAACATTTAAAATTAAACATAAATAATATTTATATATATATACATATATTAATTATCAAGCTTCCAACATTGCTTTTCTAAAAACAATTTTTTTAGCAAAGCTAGTAGTGTTGACTGATCCCTTACTAGTTTTTATTGTAAATAATAAAAATAAAAGGCCATAACAAGCTTTGAGCCTTAGAGAGAAGAAAAAGAAGAAACAAAAGAAAATACAAAGAAAACCACATGTAAAATAGAGGCGAGAAAACAAAAACATGGAGAGAACAAATTAGTTCACAAGGACCATGCCCAGGCTGCTATGAGAGATGCATCAAAATCAAACCTTAAATCCTTAATCCTAGTTCCAATTTCATGCATTATTTCATGCCGCAGGACAATACTACCTTTTCTTTTGCGGCAAAACACACTATTATTTATTTCTTTCCAAATGACCCTTATAAGTTTCTTCATGCTATGGATTAACAAATATGAGTGCATACTTTTCCATCAGATTGCTTTAAAAATCAAGTCCCGTTTAATCATGATATCTCTATTCATGTTGCGCCTACCAAACATACTTATCAATTTACTCCATAAATGATAGACAAAAGGACAATTATAAAATAAGTGTTTGTTGTCCTCAAATTCCACATTGCAGAAAACACATAATAGGCTAACCATCGTCCTAAAGTTGTTAAGCTTAATCTTAGTTGAGAAGAGCATCCGCAATGACTTTCCATATCAATAAATTCTCCACAGGAGGAGAGTGATTTACCCAAATAATGTGAATCCATCTAAAACCATGCATATATTCAAACCCTGAAATTTCTTTAAACATTGTGCTAATTGTATGCTCTTTCATATTTCTAGTCCAAACAACATGATCAATAAGAAAAAGGGTACTATTTGGCCTGTAGGACAACCCACATCTTCTTTATAGTCTGATTACTTGAATATGGCAATGTTAACACACCTTATCAATGTAATCTATGGCCTTTGCATCTGCATTTATTCCACACTACCTTATTTGATAATAAGTGAAATTTTAGAGACGATCATGCCTTGCATGGACAATTGATCATTCCAAAAACTAGCTCAACCATGTGCACGAATGTATTGCTTGATATGAGGTAGAAACACTCTCCTCGAATTCAATATTTTGTGCCATGTCCAACTGCAATTTTGAGGAGCATCCATAGTACAGAAATTTTTCCTTCCTAAGTTATGCACTAAGGTCTATTTGACCCATATATTTTCACTTTTTATTCAATAACGCATCAATATGCCTATTGAATGCCGCAATGTTCCACTAGTATATGTTGTTTACACTTAGACCACCCTTCCACATTAGGAATTCAATCTTATTGAAAGCACATGGAATCAACTTCATACAATTAATGCTTCCAATCCAGAAAAATCTATACATTGCACTTCTAACCATTTTCAGGAGCTTGTTAGGCAACACAAAAGTTCTAGCCCAGTAACCATCATTGAGAAAGCAACGTACTTTATCAACATCAGCCTCTCAGCTTGACTCAAGAGACTATTAGCCCAACAATTCAAAATAGCAATGATCTTAGCATATAGTGGGTAGCATTGAGCAACAGTAATTCTGGAAGTAGAGAGTAGGATGCCTAAGTAGTTTGTACTATCAATCAACTATTGAAGCCTTAAGCGGAGAAGTAAATCCACATTTTGGGTTTGGGGAACTCTAGCACCTAAATTGTTGGATTTTTGGAGGTTCATCTTTAGACCAGTCAGTATAGAAAGTCTCTAAAGTATCTAGAATGCACTGAATTGAGGAAATATCCTGTTAACAAGAAAACTTGTCAACACCTCAAAGTTGATGTAATAGGGAAGGTTAATTCTTTTGATCTCTTTTGGTTTATTGGATAGAGGTAGGATATGAATGTCTTCTTTTAGATTACCTTTCGAATCAGACTTTATTATGAAATTTCCTTCTTATTGACCTTTCGACTCAGTCGAAACGCTTAAGTTCTCTTTTTTTTTTGTTCTTTCGAGTTGAATAGAGTAGTTTGATTTTCCCTTTCGAAACAGTCCTTTCGAAGAAGTTGCGGAAGCTTAATGGTAAGATTTAAAGTTATGATAAGTTTTTAATGGTTTCGACCTTGTCGAAAGCTGGAATCTTAAATGACTTGGGTATGAATTGGAAACCTAAGGTAAAACTGGCTTGGGTTTTGGTTTTGATCCACTAAAAGGTAGAAGTCCAATGAATGGTGGCCGGGAATTGATAAATGGAATTACTTTAAAATGCAGGGGTTTCAACCAAGTCAGAATGTGTCTATTAATGGGGTCGATACTAGGAAAATAGAGTTAGATCCAATAAACGCTTTCGAAACAACTAAGTAATTAAGAATATTGAAGACTTCCCTTTCGTAACTCAACAAAGCCTTTATTGAACAATTTTCCCTAATTCGATTTAAAAATTAGGTTTACAACTTTTCAGAATAAAGAAAAATACAAGTGTAGAATGAATGAGTCCGGATCCCTAAAACCATACCCCTTGGGTCTTATTTAGAGATGCGGGTCAGTTCCTTTCAACCTAATGCTTTCGACCTGGTCGGAAGGTGGCTTCAGAATTGTCTTTAGAACGCTTTCGATTCCTTTAACACTTGTGCATCCCTCTATAACGCTTTCAAATGAGCTCAAATGCTTTCATCTTTGTCGAAAGGGATGGTTGTGCCTTTCTTCTTCATGTTGCTTTGTAGGATCTTTCGACTCTATCGGGAGGCTGTCTCCAAGGGTTTCGAAGGTATTAAAATGTTAATGGTTTCGACACTGTTAATAGCTTCCAATCTTTTTCTTGTGACTTGATGTGGGACCCTCCCTAGATATCAATGGCTTCGACCGGTTCAAAAGGCTTGGTTCAGCTTTCGAATGGGTTGTTCTGACCAAGGCCTTTTTCCGAGTGGTTTGAATGAAGGCGAAACCTTTGGTTGTGAAAGGTTTGGCAGGCATATGAAGAGTTGTCATTCCTTGTCTTCGAAAGGTGTTGCTTTAACTCCTTCGAAAGGTTTTCATGCATGCGGAAGCACCTGCTTCGAAAGGTGATCACTGAAGTGAAAGGGTGCTTTTGACCCTTTCTAGCCCTTTGAAAGGTTGTGATACTTCTGGACTTTGACTGTAGCATGCCTTCAACTCCGTCGAAAGGCCTTGCTGGAGCTTCTTTCTCTTGTTCTTCTTTTTCTTTCATTCAATCTGGTTTCGACAAGGTCGAAAGGATATCTTGTAGTAATATTTGCGCCCCTCCTTGCGAAGGGATGCTTTTGACTTTTCAAGTCAATCATCTCGAAAAATTCAACATTTCCCGCCTTTTCATATTATAACATGGATCTGGGCCGTTCATTTAAATTTGATCGGGCGGCCTGCTTTTTCTACTGACTTTTCTTATAAGCTGCATTCACATCTTCTTCTCTTTCATTTATCTGAAACTAAAATTGTATTCAAGTAAATTTAAATTCTCAAACTCTCAAATAAAATTTTCCAACAACCAAAAATTTAAATTTAAGGTACGTTTTGATTGCTCCACTTTTCTTGAATTTTCTTCTCTCCTTTGTTTTACAATAAATTTCAATCTCCCAAATTTTCACAGTTTGGATTTTGAATCATCGCTTTAATTCATCCACAACTGCTTGAGTTTTTATTTAGCAGAAATAGTTCTTTTATTTAGCCTCATTGTTTGATTCGATTCACTTTTCTTACTTTCCTTCATTTTAGCCCTTCCATGTTCATTTTCTATGGTTATTGTTGTTTGGTTTTTTTAGATAATTCGAGTTTTCATCTTAATGATTTTAAAATTTTAAGTGGTTGATTTACGTCTAAATTCATTAATTTATTGGTTTTTTATTGTTAGCTCCAAAATGTCACTAACACCCAAATCCAAGTGAAAGGACCAATTCACAATCACAGCTCACAGACAGAGTATATGTAGAGAGTAATAATGTGAAGAACAGTAAAAATTAAAATAAAAGCAATAAAGGACAGTAGATTTTATAGTGGTTCGGCTAACTCTGGCCTACGTCCACTTAGAAGTTTCCTTTTTATTGCTGTAATAATCGATTACAGTTACAAAAATGGCAGAGTATCCTTAGAAAAGAGAAAACCAGAGAGCAGAAAGAAGATCCTCCTTTATGAACCCCCATATGCTGTATTTATAGGCAAAACCAGGTTGTTGGGCCTCCTGAATAGTTTGGGCCCACCAAGGCCATTGCCGAGCCATGTATACCCTTCGTCCCCGACCGAGCGACATTCGCCGAGCCACCTAAGCCGAGCCGTATCCCATCAATGCCGAGCCACTTTATGCCGACCCACACATGCCGAATGAGGTTGGTCCAAACAGAGAATGCCGAGCGAGGTTGCCATGCCGAATGAGGAGTTCATGTCGAGGGAGGTTGCCTTGTCGGACGGCTCTCGTATGCCGAGGGAGGTTGCCATGCCGAACGAGGAGTTCATGCCGAACAGCATTCATATGCCAAACGAGGCTTGGTGCCGAGCAACTCACGATGCCGAGCGACGTCTAATGCTGAACGACCCACGATGCCGAGCGACGTCTAATGCCAAACGAGAAGAAATGCCGAGTGAGGAGTGTAGGCCGAACGAAGTACTTGTGCCGAGCGGGGCTTTTTGTGCCGAGCGAGAAGAAATGTCGAGCGACGCATATCTTCCAGACCGAGCCGTGCAACTTCTCCATTTCTCGACCGAACGACATATCCAGGTGAACTACCTCCTTTTAAACCGAATCTATCATGTTTCTGCCCTGATAATCGTGAAGTCGACTTAGTTAAATCCGCCTACCTACAGCCTTGCCAAAAGGCGGGTTAACACTTTGCCCCCCAAAACATGCCTTGCTATTGGAAGGTTTGTTTTGAATAGCCTCAAATCCGATATCCGAAGTCCATATCTCGTTCATGACCATATTATTAAATTCATGACCTCTCCGGGTTTAACCTTGAATCCGTAGACCTCGCCGGGTCGCGTTTCCCTGTTCCAGCCTCGACTCTCTGGTCATGGGTTTGTATGTTCCTTGGCCTCGGCTCTGCGACTAAGGACTTCCATATTTTTCGCCTCGACTCTCGGGCCGAGGACTCCTTATATTCTCCGACCTCGACTCTCCAGTCAAGGAATTCATATATTCTCCGACATCGACCCTCCGGTCAAGGACTTCTTGTATTTTCCAACTTCGACTCTCCAGTCGAGGACTTAATATATTCTCTGGCCTCGACTCTCCGGTGGAGGACTTTATTTATTTTCTGACCTCGATTCTCCGGTCGAGGACTTTTTATTCCCCAACCTCGACTCTCCGATCGAGGACTTTAATTATTCTCCGGCCTCGACTCTCCGGTCGAGGACTTCGATATTCACCAGTTTTGGCTCTCCGGCCAAGGATTTTCATATTCTCCGGCCTCGGCTCTCCGGCCAAGGACTTTTTATATTCACTAGCCTCGGCTCTCTGGCCAAGGACTTTGTATATTCACCGGCCTCGACTCTCCAGTCGAGGACTTTGATATTCGCCGGCCTCGACTCTCCGGCCAAGGACTTTTTATATTCACCGGCCTCGACTCTCCGGTCGAGGACTTTGATATTCGCCGGCCTCGACTCTCTGGCCAAGGACTTTTTATAGTCACCGGCCTCGACTCTCTGGTCGAGGACTTTGTATATTCACCGGCCTCGACTTTCCGGTCGAGGACTTTTTATATTCACCAACCTCGACTGTCCGGTCGAGGACTTTGATATTTCTCTGGCCTCGGCTCTCCAACCAAGGATTTGATCATTCTGTTCGAGTACATTCCATTGCTCTTCGGCAAAGGGACTCGTAATTTGCGATTACTGTCCTGTCTCTCCGGTCGCGACGGTAATCGCTTGGCCTTTATTATTTATTGAATTAGTCCAATCCTAGTCATTGCAGAATTCAGTTATCAAAGTGAAAGTTCGTACAACAAAGGGGATTAAATGTCCGAAGTACCAAAGAAGAAACCATAGTTTACAGAAAAACAGAAAGAAAACAGGATTTCATAGGTCCAAGCGGTACGGTTTTTCGTCATCTCAGAGCACGCCTAGGGACTGTCCTTGATCCCGTACGTGTGTAAGTTACCTAGCCGTACTACTTTGAGTTCTATTACTTATTCAGAATCATAAATCCATTCAGTTGATGACAAGTCGGCGGTGACTAGATCCAATGCCACCTTCGTTCGAGGTAGGCAGTGGCCGCTCCCATTCCACTGCTACAACTCGATTCCTTATGTATTGTTGTAGGTGACCATTCCTTACATGCTCCTCAATGATATCCTTTAAATGCCTGCGATCATTCGTGTTGTGCCCAACCAGCTCATGGAATAGGCAATGCTTCCCTGACGCCCGCTCGTATTCCGATGGTTCCCTCCTAGCCGGTCTTCGATACTGGAGGTGCCCCCGAGTATCCAAGTAAAACCTTTCTAGAGTCTCAGTTAAATCTGTGTAAGAAGAAAACTTTGACTCCCTTCGAGGCCTCTTCGAAGTGCCACTGTTGCCATTTGTTTTCCTTTTTCCTTTATCGTCTTTACTTGGATCCTCCCTGGGTGGACCTCCACCCCTCACTGCATAAGCTTCATCTTCTCTCCCTACTCTCTCAGCCTGTGCATCCTCCTGTCTCAGGAACCTTTTCCCCTCATGGTAGAACTCCCCGAGATCCCTCGGTGGGTCCCGTTCCAATGATATCTTGAAATCTGAATTATTCGTGATTCCTGAGACTGCTGCCATTAAAACCATTGACGGATCGGGTCGTTCCACTGAAGCTACCGCTGCGTTGAATCTGGTTAAGAAATCCCTGAGTGATTCTCCCTTCCATTGTTTCATCGATGTCAAGGTCATTACGTTCTTGGGTCTGACTATATGGACCCGAAACTGCCTCATAAACCTTTCAATCAGCTCTGTCCAAGTGTCAATAGAACCACTCTCTAGCTGTCTGAACCACATAGCTACGATATCCGGCAAATACAAAGGGAAGCATCGAGCCATGACCTCATCCGATGCCCCAGTACCTCCATATGCCTCATGTACTTTGTCAGATGAACGACGGGATCTGTTCTCCCATCATACATCTCCAACATTGGTAGCTTAAAATCCGGTGGGTTCCTAGCTTGCCTAATAGTAGGAGTAAAGGGACTCCTATTCACATCCTCCAAGTCTTTATTTACCAGTCCGCCTCTCATATCTCGTCTGACCATCTCTGCTAACCTGTCATTATCGCTAAACTGCAATACTTGTCCACTACCTCTGATCTGTCCCCCGAGTTCATGAGGGAATCCTGGCACATACTCCTCATCACGTACTCCTGCACTCCTGTTAGTGTCGGGTTGCATAGCGTCATCCAGTATCCCTCCATGGATTGGTCCAGCATTTCCTGGTGGTGTGCCCCTGAGTCTACGTCCATCCAGATTGATTGCCGTTTGTTGATTGGGGGTTGCCCCCTACTGAGCCACTCCCTCTGCTTGCTGGTTGAGCGCTTCTGATCCAGCTCCACGGATCTGAGCTCCTGCATTTCCTGCTTGTGCAAATTTTCTGAGAAGAGCCTGCATCATCTCCTCTTGTCTTTTCAGCATTGCTCCCATCTCGTCTCTGGTGATGTAGATGGATGCTTGACCTGCTCCAGCTTCAGAGGAAGCCTCTTGACTTCCCTCTTGATTGCTCCTTTCTGTCACTTGCTTCCTTGTTGATGGCCTAGCCATTACTGCCTAGAATCCAAGTTCCTAAGCTTTTGAATCCAAAATCCTAGCTCCAAAATCCCCAAGTGGTTCAACTCTCAGTGAAAGCACCAAAGTGTTAGCGCCAAAATTGGTCACTAACACCAAAATCCAAGTGAAAGGCCCAATTCACAATCACAGCTCACAGACAGAGTATATGTAGAGAGTAATAATGTGAAGAATAGTAAAAATTAAAATGAAAGCAATAAAGGATAATAGATTTTATAGTGGTTCGGCTAACTCTGGCCTACGTCCACTTAGAAGTTTCCTTTTTCTTGTTGTAATAATCGATTACAGTTACAAAAATGGCAGAGTAGCCTTAGAAAAGAGAAAACCAGAGAGCAGAAAGAAGATCCTCCTTTTTGAACCCCCATATGCTGTATTTATAGGCAAAACCAGGTTGTTGGGCCTCCTGAATAGTTTGGGCCCACCAAGGCCATTGCCGAGCATTGTATACCCTTTGTCCCCGACCGAGCGGCATTCGTCGAGCCACCTAAGCCGAGCCGTATCCCATCAATGCCGAGCCACTTGATGCCGACCAACACATGCCGAACGAGGTTGGTCCAAACAGAGAATGCCGAGCGAGGTTGCCATACCGAACAAGGAGTTCATGCCAAGGGAGGTTGCCCTGCCGAACGGCTCTCGTATGCCAAGGGAGGTTGCCATGGTGAACAGCATTCGTATGCCGAATGAGGCTTGGTGCCGAGCGACCCACGATGTCGAGCGACGTCTAATGCCGAACGAGAAGAAATGCCGAGCGAGGAGTGTAGGCCGAACGAAGTACTTGTACCGAGCGGGGCTTTTGTGCCGAGCAAGAATAAATGCCGAGCAACGCATATCTTCCAGACCGAGCCATGCAACTTCTCCATTTCTCGACCGAACGACATATCCAGGTGAACTTCATCCTTTTAAACTAAATCCATCATGTTCCTGCCCCAATAATCGTGAAGTTGACTTAGTTAAATCTGCCTACCTACAGCCTTGCCAAAAGGCGGGTTAACATTCATTTCTGGATTAAAATCGAGTTTGGTGAAGAAGGAGTTCCCTGTTTGCTTCGCCTAGCAGTTTTGAATTGTACGAATTAAAAATTGGCGCCACAAATTTACCTTTCTACCCCTTTTGAAAGGGATTAAGGCGGCAACTTCTGTTTTGCTTTCTTAGACTCTTTCGATGGGGTCGAAAGGTAGAGTAGAGCTTCGTTTGACTGACCTCGTCGAAAGGTTATATAGTAAAGTAACATGCAGTCAACCTTTTCGAAAGTAATTTCGTGTGTTTACATATTCAGACACCTTTCAAAGAAGTTGACTATTATAATTCACTCTTTCGAAAGCATAAACGTTGTTGCGTAGGTTTCGAAACCTTTAGAACACACTTATTCTCAATTTGTTTTAGTTAAAATACATATTTTATATCAAGGGGATTAAAGAAAAGATACTTTGTATAAGTTGCGCATCAAAAGTTTCAACTTAGATGAAACTTACCATATTCAACTCAGTCGAAACCTACTACATTGATTTAAATTTTATTGTTGTTATGCCTTCGAAACCATACATTTCGTTTGATTCTGTCAAAACCTTCTGTAACTAACGGGTCTAAACCACCTATAATCATTTTTCTCTAATATTGTCGAAACATTCCAAGTCCTTTTATTCTTTTAACAATACTACTTCAACTTAAAACCTTTCAACTTTATTGGTAAATGAGGTTTCGACAGCATTCATACTCCCCTGGTAAAACTAAGATTGTAGGTTTCGACAGTGTCGAAGGGTCTTTTCTTTTATTAATTGAATATTGGTAGTGTATATTTTGTTCAAGTTTTATGAAGGTTTTAACTATTCCCTTAATAACAAATCTCCTATTGAGCTTTCGACAATATTGAAAAGTGTTGGTTGGACATATGTTTCATCATTTCCTTTCGACCCTGTCGAAAGCTCAATAGATGTTTATACTTGGGCTTTCAACATTGTTGAAGGATGTTTGTTAAATATTAACTCCGATTTCTCTTTCTACTCTTTCGAAAGCTTAGTAAATCTCTTTTTCAACTTTAACATTCTTTCAAGAATTTGAAGTTTCATATTTTGATTGATGTTCAAATTTTTGTGATGGGTTTCTAGTAATCCTTGAAAGAAGTAATTTCACAACAAACCATAATTTCTAACTGAAAGGTTTTAACCTGGCAGAATCATGAGTTCTCCTAAGAAGGTTGAAGTTACTTCCAAGTGCTCCTTGATATCAGCTCAAGATGAAGTGGATGAGGCCCTTAATAACTTTGGGATTTCAAAAGTGGAGGCCATTCCTCCTACCGAAAATGACACCATTAATAGCTGTAACATCCCATATCTAGAGGCTAAAAGCTAAGCGCTACAGATGCTGCAGTCATCTATAGTATTAACTTATGTTGACAAAATACGGTAATGCTAATGGTATCCATAATATCAGAAGCACATGACTATGAACAAAATCACAATTAAAAAAACAACATTTTACTGATTACATTTCAAAACAATAATTCATATCCAAGTTACATAATCCCTTAACATTTCCCAAGCAATGATCAAATATATCAATTGCAAAATCCGCCAAGAGCGACATATGACTATGCTCCCTTGGTTAACCAGAGTCAATATAGTCATATTTGACTTAATACACATAGCGAAAATAAACAAAATAAGCTGTAATTCCTTATTAGCTATCTGCCAGCCACCTGCGCATCTCCGGAAGCTTTATTCGCCAAAATTACTAAAACCTGAAAACCTCAACCCCCATCCTACTCAAATCAATTTTGAGTACCTGAGAGTTTAAGGGGAAATGGAAACTTTGAGACAGACATAAAGCCTAGTGTGAATAATAATATACGTCTCAGTTATTGACATTAAGTGAGACCACGCCGCTTAACGAAATTGGTTTCCCCTCAATTATATCCTTTTAAAACATATCTTTTGCAAACCTCTTCCTGCAACCAAAACTGGTTAAAACTATAAAGCATTATCACGTTAACAAACATATCGGGTGATAAATGGACTATCTATCTGAAAATTGTAGTTTTGTTTGGTTAACTACTGACATTTGGCTGACTCGGGCCTAGCAGACAATATAAATCAAATTTATCTAACATCTATTAGACACTCTTTTTCCGGATGGTCTATCCTTAACTATCTATTAAATACTTCTATTCTCGAAGGTCTGTCCCTAACTTATCTTCTCCTAAGGTCACCTGATCCTAATGGTTTTGCTGGCTCACCAATAACCTATCTGTGTACAAACATATATTCCTGTGCGTAATCATAATTTTAGTCCTACCTCGGACAAAGCCCTGCACACTAAAATTTTGGACTAAATTAGCTGGGACTAATAGCTAATGTATAGGGCGCGACCCTATACCAATCCCATTGGGTATTCTAATATCTGAGTCATTTTACTTAGGGAAATCTTCCCTTAGATTTTCCATGAAAACCTTTTGAAAATGATTTAAAATCTTCAAATCAAACTTACACAAGGAAAATGTATATACCCTATGCTTTATTCAAAATCACCTTGCCGTGTTATATATACTTTACCCAAATCTTAGTTGATGAAAACATATAAACCTTTTAAAGTACCCCTTTCGAATCTATTGAAAGTACTCCTTTTGAAACCAAGTAAAACCCTTTGTTTAACCTAGGCCGAAAGGCCAAAACCTTCCTTTCGAAACCATCCTCAAAACCCTTTCGAAACCATTGAAAAACCTTCCATTCGATAGCTTTAAAACATTAGACATCCTTCTTTGAAACCTTTAAACCATGCCTTTCAAAAACATTGAAAAAATCTTTCCTTTCAACACTTTCAAAACAATCAGAAAACCTTCCCTTTCGACTCCATTGAAACCATTGGGGAACCACCCCTTCGAAACCTTTCTTTAATACCTTTCAAAAGCATCAAACCTTTGTAAACACAAACCTTTTGAAAGAACTTGGGTTCAATTTAAAACATGTGGAAACTTCTCGAAACCATTCAAAAATTTACTCCTTCGAAACTTTTGAAAATTATTTCGGTCAAATCTATTTGGATTGTGCCTTCAAGAAGAGAAAAAGGATCGAAAACCCATTAATGTCAAAAGCATTCCTTTCAAAATCATTCCTAAGTAAAGAAGTGATGGTGTCGAAACCATCCCTTCGAAAGCAATGAGAAGTGGTCAAGTTTAAAAAGAAAAGCAAAGCAAAACAACCCTGTCGAAACCAATCTAGGTCGAAAGGTAGAAAGAAGCAGTCTGGGGTTTTAACCCAGTAGAAAGCATTTATTTAAAAACAAAGGCGCAATCCAATCGAAACCATTTGGCCTTGTCGAAAGTTATTCAGTCGAAAGCAAGTAGGCGCATTTTAATTTAAAGAAAAGTATCGCTTCAACCCCTTCGGAACCCCTGGTTTCGACCTTATACCTTCCGCCTATATCCAATTCACTACGTACCAGTTACCTGATACCATGTGCATTGGTTTCGACGGTGTCGGAGGCGAAGGAAAGGAGGCAAAAGCCTGGTGCCGAAAGCATCGAAACAGTGAAAACCATGTAGATTAGTCCTTTTTAAACCATTTCATTGTACTAACCTGCCTTGTTTGTCAAATTGTGATTGGTTGCAAGTTTCTCTTTTCTAAATGTACTGCCAATTTCCAGAAATAAAATTTGAATTATTTACAAAATACTCCTTCTCCTTTTTATAAATATATAAACCATTTAAGTCCCATACCTTAAATAATTTAATATATCCATTAAAACACTTGGGAAAATTCTACAAATTCCAAAAAATCAATTTTTATATGTTTTCTAAAATATATTAATTTCAGATCCAAACCATTAATTATTTAACCGTACATAATTTTTAACCCAAAATAATATTTTCTTCACTAGAAAATTCATACAAAATCCACATAAATTCAGAAAATTCTGAAAATTGAAACCCATCTCTAAAATATCATTTCTGATCTATATAAAAATTTGCAAGGCATTTGGATGTCATTTAATAGGGTTTTCACATCAAAACATGTCATAAAATCTATAGGAACAACCATAATTCATCAACAAGTATATATCATTATTCCTTCATTCAAAACATGGCAAATCATTGCAAATAAGTTCGGATTCAACTTAAAACCGAAAACAATAAGAAATTTGAGATGTAATCATTATTCACTTTAGCTTTAGAGATTAAGGAGCTTGAGATTTGAAAAGACTTGATTTGATTTAACTTCTTCCTTAGCTTATCTTAATCTTCTTCCTCTTTTGTTGTTAATGGTGGTCGGCCTCAAGTTTTAAAAAATTTGATGAACGAAAAATGAACGTGTATAGGATACACAGCCAATGGTTTAGGGTATAAGAATGGCCTCTTTCCTATTTTACCCCTCCTTTATTTCATTTTAACTCTTATTTTAATTCATTCGTTAAATGGAACGGCTACCCCTCAATAAAATCAAATCTCAATCCCCTAATCAACAAATTATTTCATTTAATTTAACTAATTAAATATCCTAAATATTGTTACCAAAAATATGGGTTGTTACAGACTGTAACACCCCTAATTTTATTGACATTATTCAGGAGATTTAATTAGAATAAATTAAATAGAATGTGTAGATAATGAGATTGAGGTTGATTAATAAACTAGGTGGTCGTGCTTATTTAATCTAATGAACTTATATAAATGGTTAGGAAATTAAACATAAGGGTATTAAGGTAAATAACCAAACTTCCCACCCTTATACTATCCCCATTAGGTCAAACACGTTCATTTGACCAAAAAAAATTTAACCGTAAGAAGTGAAAGCAAGGCTGGCCAATAGAAAGAGGAGAAGATAAAATCAACTAAAAGCTAAGATTCAAGTTAGAAGGAATCAATCTCAATCATACTTCAATTTCCTTATCCAATCTAAGGTGAATAATAATTTCTACATATCTATTTTGATTTTAACATCTTATGGTTTCAGATTTTAGGATAAACCTATTTTATGATATATTAAATGATGATATGCTTGATTTTGATTTATATATGGATTAAACAAGGTTGTTTAAAATATAGATATACACGGTTTTAGGGTAAAACTGAGATGAAATGATTTTTAAATGCCATAGGAAAATTGTAAGTTATAGAAAACATGTTTGGAGATGGGTTTCAATTTTCATATTTATGGGAACTGAGTTGGATTTTACATTAATTTTCTAGTAAAGAAAATGATTTGTTGGGTTATAAATTATTTACAGCTAAAAGAATGATTATTTGGGTTTGAAATTTTTATATGTTGGAAAACATATTAAAATAGACTTTCTGGAATTTTTCCATATTTTTCCTAAGTGTTTTGATGTATATATAAAATTATTTAAGGTATGGGACTTAAATGTTTTATATATTTAATTTAGGAGAAGGGGCATTTTATAAAATAAAATTATTATTTATTTCTGAAAATTAGTGGCCGCATTTTGTCTGAAATTTTTTTTAACCAATGAGAATTTAACAAAAAAGGCAGGTTAGTTGAAAAGTTATCCTTTCTAAGTTAAAAACAAAGAAATCATACTTTTAGCATGTTTCAGCCTTTTACGGTAGTAAACCTTCCGACGCAGACCTTTTGATTAAGTCGAAGGGTTATAGCTTTCGGCAAGGTCAAACCAATGCTATGGTATCAAGTATCTTGGTACGTAATGAATTGGACAAGGTCGAAGGGTTCTTAGTCGAAAGGTTGATGGCCAAAGTGGTTGGGATATGTTTGTTTTATAAACCAAAAGCTTTCACCTACTTTGCTTTCGAATTAGGGCTTTCGAATTGGTTGCTTTCAACTAGGACAAATGTTTAAAAAGAAAGGTTTTAAATCTTTCGACAAAGTCGAAAGGTTACTGCTGCTTTACCACTATTTTGTTTTGGAACCTTTCCACACAGTCGAAAGGTTTCTACCACTTATCATTATTTTGTTTTGAACCTTATGATACAGTCGAAAGGTTATCGTCGCTTTTTCCAACCTTTCGAAGTCGTTGCTTTCGACAAAGACGAAAGGTTTACTTGTTTTAAAAACAAGTCGCTTCTCCCATTGCTTTTGAAAGGTATCAAAGCTTCGACTTAGATGATTTTCCTTTGTTTTATAATTGAAATGTCACCCAAGCTTTCGAAGGAGTTTCTTTAGAAAGGCGGAGGTCTATTGTTTTAAATGAATTTTTTTAAAGCTTTCGAAGCAGAACTTCCAACAAGGTCGAAAGGTTGCTTCTAGTCGAAAGGTCTTAAAAGAGGACCTTCCGCATATTTTCACTTGAACCCAGTAAGTCTTCGAAAGGTTAACAATGTTTTATGATATGTATTTTATGGACCTTAAACCCACAGGAGTGGTATTGTTAATTAAATTTTACTTTTTCAAATATGAGTATATTCACATGATAACCCATAACTGTGTTTTTGGGAAAAAGGGTTAGAAGAACTAGTAGGTTAACTCAAATAGTACATATTAATAACTTAAACTCCTAAATGAGTAGAATTGCATCCATGGAGTCAGGGTGACCAAAAATATAGGATGCCTAAACTTTGTAGTTATTGGAGGTAAACCAAGAAGTTCATAGTTAACCCATGAAAACTACGCATAAGGACAGTTGGCAGGAGCTAATTGGTTTGTAGTGAACCCATGAAAACTATATCCAGAATAAGAATTGACATCAGTCAATAGGTTCCTAGTAAACCAATGAAAACTAGGATAAGAATGTGGTTAATGGAAGTATTAGCAGGTTCCTAGTCAACCCATGAAAAATAGGATGTGCAATGAGTTATTGGATAAGTCCATATGTTCCTAGACAACCCATGAAAACTAGGATAAGGTGGTTAGTTATTGGAATGACTAATAGGATTAGGAGGACCCATGAATTAATTAAGTTAACAGGCAGGAGCCTATAGGTTCTTAGTGATCCAATGAAAACTATGAATAGGATATGGTGTCTATTAGTTATAACAAGGTTATTAGTAAACCTATGAAAACTATGAATAAGACAGGGTGTCTATTAGTTATAACAAGTTATTAGTAAACCCATGAAAACTAAAAAGGTTAATAGTGACCCTAGAAACTATAATAATGACAGGTGTCAGATTAAACTGGGAATGGGAAAATCTTATTTAGTTTCAAGTATGCATATCATCATAATGTTTTGAATCGTATGTTTTAACCATTGTGGATGCAGGAGCATAAAATTTGGTTTTATAAAGGTTTTAGGATAATAGTAAGGGGGAAACTCGTTCTGCTAAGCGGCGTTGTCTTAATAGATATCTAAAAGGATTGAGATGTTAGATTATCATTCATACATGGTGTTGGTTGAATTCTCACCACCGGTCTAGGCTTCGCCGAACCAACCATCTCAGGTTTCGCCGAACCAACCATCTCAGGTTTCGTCGAACCAACCATCTCCAGGCTTCGCCGAACCAACCATCTCCAGGCTTCGCCGAACCAACCATCTCCAGGCTTCGCCGAACCAACCATCTCCCTCCCTACCACCGAACCAGCTCCTTAGACCAAAGGTGCCGGACCAACCCCTACTGAACCACCTCCTGCCGAACCAACATACACTCCACCCATTGCCGGTCCAACTCCTCTTCCATGCCTTACCGGATCAACCACCAGTCCACCTACCACCGGACCAAGTATTACCGGACCAAGACTACAACCCAACCATCACCGGACCAAGTGCAACCGGACCAAAATGTGCCAGGCGAGATCACATCAGCCCAGGCCCACCAGCAACTATACACATCCAAGACCCCTACCCCCAGCCTCACTCTATAAATAGAGGGGCAAGGGTACAATAATGGGGGACAAGTTTGAGAGCTCAAGCACGGAGAGAACTTTCAAACAACTTTCTTTTACTTGTATTAAAGCTTTGTACTTGTAATCAAAACAAAAAAAGAGAAATAACATATAAAGTGGACGTAGGCACATTCTGGCTGAACCACTATAAATTTGCGTGTCTTTTTATAGTTTAGCCCCTGATTTTCATATATTTGCATAAATCATTCAAATCGCTAAGAACAACATAAGATCTACTAAATCATACAACTTTGAGGTGTTTGTCCATTTTTTGTGCAAACATTTTTGGTGCTTTCATTGAGAGCTAGAAGCTCGAAGCTTCAGCTTCATCCACTTAACGAGTTTTCCTAACAGCATCGTCCGCCACTTGGAAAACATGCCTCCCAAACAGAGAAAAGATGTTAGCAAAGGAAAAAACATCGCATCCAGCAGTCTTCCAGATCCAGTTGTCCCGAATCAAGTAAATCGTCCTCCTCCAGCAACAGTAACAAATGAAGGACAGGCTAACCCAACCACTCCTGCCACAGAACAGCCTACAGCAATTACTAGGGTAGATTTGGACAGAGTTGTGGTTGAAGTAACTAACCGCTTCACGTCCCAGCAGGAAGCCTTGGTGGACCATCTCATGTCACGCTTAAGGGACGCTGAAGAATCCAACCGCAACACTGAATCATGGGGCGAGTCCCAGTCTGGAGGATCTCAGAGACAACAAAGATCTTCCTTCTTCGAAGGAGCTAACGGTAGAAGTAACCGTGGTAGGAGCCGAGATCGAGCACAGCCCAAAGTTAGGCCTGAGGAAACGTTTGGTACCGAACCCAACGGGGGAGGTACCGGGCGAAGGTCAACTGTAGCTGAGCCTGTCATGCTGCCTAACCACAGAAACGCTAGTGAACAGAGCCGAGCTAGAGTCCAGCCCGAAGTTGGACCCGAGGAAGTGCTTAGATCAGAACCCAGCAGTGGGATATCAAGGCAAGGGCTAACTGTAGCTGACCCGAGCATGCTCCTAGAAGATCAAAGGCAGCCACTGGAAAATATGAGGAATGATAGACGATACCATCCCTACAGGTCATCTGGACGGAATCAATCCCACAGAACAGAACCAAACTCATTTCTATCTGCTCCAAGTTCTGATGAAAGGATGGCACGCTTATTCAGAGAGTGTGTCCAACGGGAGCAAAGAGATCGAGGGATAGGCGCTAGGGTAACCAGCCCTTTCACCCGCAATATCGAAATTGCTATCACCCCCCGAGAATGGAAGATGCCAACAATGGAACCCTACAAAGGAACCTCCGATCCCGTTGTACACTTACAGAGGTACACGCAGCATATGCTCATGAGTGGGGCGACAGAGGGAGTACTGTGCAAATGCTTTCCGCTCTTCTTAGCAGATCTTGCTACCTCCTAGTTCTGTCATCTACCCCAGGGATCCATCAGCTCGTGGGAAATGTTGAAAGAAAAATTTATTAGTCAGTTCCGCATTCATGTGGAGCAACCTAAGGACGCTTATTCCTTATCCAGCGTCAAACAGAAACCTGGAGAAAAGCTGTAGCAATACCTAACCAGATTCAACGCCGCAGCAGCCGCAGTCCAAGATGCCGATGAGAGCTTATCCTAATGGCCCTCTGCAGTGGTGTGCATCCGGACACTAAATTTGCTAGAAGGTTGACAAAAGAAAAACCAGCTACTTTACCCGATTTCTTCCATGAAGCCGGGAAATACATGAGGCTTGAGGATGCTGCCGTTGAGGGGCAGTCAGGACAGCAAAATAAGACAACCCATGGCAACGCCCCTGCTGTGGCAAGGGACGTTCGAAGAAATGATTCCAGAGACAATGCTGGGGGCAAGAAGGGAGAAAAGCGCCTATATCGGCCAGGACCTAGATTCGACACTTACACTCCTTTGAACGAGACCGTCGAAAATATCTTCCTTGCCACCCAAGGCGAAGTTAGATACAAACGCCCACCATACAAGAAGGAATCAGATAACGCACAAAAGTCTGGAAAGTTCTGCCACTTCCACGAATCTCACGGGCATGATACCAACGAATGCCATCATCTCCGAGATCTGATTGAGGAACACATCAGAAGAAAGAAACTGGAACGTTATGTAAAAGGTCAGGACAGGACCCCAGCTCGTGCCAATGAAGACCCAAGGCTACCCTCACCAGGGGCCGACAGAGGAAACCGCAACTCTAGCAGCTCTAGTCAAGAAAAGATAGTGGTCCATACCATCTCAGGAGGGCCACACATCGCAGACAGAAGCTGGAAAGAGATGGAAAGGTACGGAAAGTCGCTTAGAGACAATAAAGACTATGTCAATTCGGTTATAGAAGAATGCCACCCGAAGCGGAAAGAAAGTGATGACATCACATTCGGTAAGCGTGACCTAGAAGGAAGGCAATACCCTCACATAGATCCCATGGTTATCTCTGCCCGACTCGGTCCCGTCGAAGTTTACCGAATCCTGGTAGATACTGGAAGCTCAGTAAACATCCTGTTCAAACACGCATTCGACAAAATGAAGCTATCAATGAAGGATGTATCTCCCTGCGATAAACCACTACACGGTTTCACTGGAGATGCGAAGAGGCCTCTCGGACAACTGGACCTCTTTGTTGAGATTGGAAGCCATCCCCGCTCCGTTGTACGGAAACAAACATTTGTGCTAATAGAAAACCGTTCGGCCTACAACGCCTTCTTAGGAAGGCCAGCTTTGTCTGATTTCCAAATTGTCCTAGCCCCATGGTGCCTAAAGATGAAATTTCCAACGGACAATGGAGTAGGGGAAGTAGAAGGAGACCAGGATGTTGCTCGAGACTGCTATGTGACTGAACTTCGCAACAACCACAGGAAGGATAAAAGGAAGGGTGTAGAGATTGCCCTCTGCACAAAAAGTCTGGAAGCATAGCAACTAAAGAAAGCCCCTCCTCTTCGATATACCAGCGACCCTTTCAATGAATTAGACCCTAGGGACAAAGAGGAGGAGGCCACCGCCGAGCCTGCAGAGGCTATGGAGTTTATATCTGTAGACAAGCACGACTCAAGTAGACTATTGAAAATTGGGTCCCAACTAAAAGCCGAATTGAAGGAACAACTCATCGATTTTCTCCGCCACAACTTGGATGTATTCGCTTGGTCACACGTTGACATGACTGGAATCTCCCCCGACATAGCCTGCCACGTATTAAACATTGATCCTACCAAGGCGCCTGTAAAACAAAAAAAGAGAAGTATGGGGGCAGAGCGATCAGCAGCCCTCGATGAAGAAGTAAAGAATCTACTCGCCAATGACTTCATACGGGAAGCTATCTACCCGGAATGGATCGCCAACCCGGTGCTGGTAAAAAAGGCTAATGGGAAGTGGCGAACCTGCATTGACTTTTCCAACCTAAACGACGCCTGCCCAAAGGATTGCTTCCCACTTCCCAGAATCGACCAACTTGTAGACAGCACAGCCGGGCACGAACTCCTATCTTTTATGGATGCATACTCAGGATATAACCAAATTCCTATGCATGCTCCCGACCAAGACCACACTAGTTTCATCACCGACCGAGGTTTATACTGCTATAAGGTAATGCCTTTCGGACTTAAAAATGCAGGAGCCACCTACCAGCGCCTCGTCAACAAGATGTTTGCAGGGCTAATAGGACAAACTATGGAAGTATATGTGGATGACATGCTGGTAAAGTCAAGGAAAGCCAAAGATCATGTAAGCCACCTAGGCGAAATGTTCCAGGTACTTCGACAGTATGGAATGAAGTTGAATCCACTAAAGTGCTCCTTCGGAGTATCATCGGGAAAATTCTTAGGGTTCATCGTCCATGCCCGAGGGATTGAAGCAAACCCTGAACAGGTCCGAGCGCTAAGGGATATCAAGATACCTTCCACCCGAAAGGAAATGTAAAGCCTAAATGGAAAAGTGGCCGCCCTAAGCCAATTCATCTCCCAGGCAACGGACAAGTGTTCGAAGCTCTAAAGAAAGATAAAGGAAAGTTCGAATGGACGGACGAATGCTTAACCTCTTTCCTTAACCTAATCGAACACCTCCAGAAACCACCGGTACTCTCGACTCCAAGCGAAGGCGAAGAATTATACCTATACCTTGCTGTGTCATATCACGCTCTAAGCGCTGCCTTGGTAAGGGAAGACAACCGCACGCAATGACCAGTTTACTTCGTCAGCAAAAGGTTTACTGGGGCAGAAGTCAGATATCCTAAACTTGAGAAGTTAGCATACTGTTTACTAATCACATCACGGAAATTGCGTCACTACTTCCAGTCCCATTCCATCAAAGTTCTGACCGATCAACCGCTGAGGCAGGTACTCCATCGTCTCGACACTTCTGGGCGATTACTTAAACGGTGGATTGAACTGAGTCAGCATGATATCACCTATCACCCTCGCACCGCCATCAAGAGACAGGCCATGGCTGATTTCATTGCAGAGTTCACTACCAACGAAGATCAGGAGCAATTGGAAATAACAGAAGATATCAAGTGGAATCTCTTTGTGGATGGTGCATCAAACGAACAAGGCTCGTGGGCAGGTGTGGTAATAATCACCCCCAGGGGAAACAAACTGCACTATGCTATAAGGTTGGAGTTCGCTGCCACCAACAACGATGCGGAATATGAAGCAGTGATAGCTGGACTAGAAATTGCCATAGAAATCGGGGCCAATTCTTTATGTCTTCACAGCGATTCTCAACTTATTGTTAATCAAATACTAGGAGAATTCCAAGCTCGAGAAGAACGACTCATAGCATATCTAAAGAAGACCAAGTTACTTCTCAGCCGATTGGACCACTACTTAGTCAAACACATCCCTCAGGAGGAGAATCGAGAGGCCGACGAATTAGCAAAGCAAGCAAGTGTGAGAGACATCACCATCTTCGGGGCAGTAACCATCTCAAAGCAACTGGCCCCAAGTTTTGAGCAAGTAAATCTGATAGCTACAACCGAAGAAGCAACTTGGATGACTCCCATCCGAGACTACCTACAAAGTGGCACTCGACCCAACGGGCGTAACGAAGTCAAGAAAATCTTGAGGAAAGCATCCCACTACACAATACAAGAAGACATCCTCTATCAGCGAGGATTCTCTAACCCGTTATTAAGGTGTGTCGCCGGGAGAGAAGCCAAGGAAATCTTATCCAACATCCATCAGGGGAGCTGCGGAGATCACACCGGAGGGCAAACATTAGCAAAAAAGATACTCCGATACGGATATTTCTGGCCCACATTAAGCAAGGACGCCTTAGATTTCGTCAAGAAGTGTGACAGATGCCAAAAATTTGCTAAGATTCCACGGCTACCAACAACCGAGATTACTCAAATGACCAGCCCTTGGCCCTTTGCAATATGGGGAATTGACTTAATCGGCGAGCTACCGATGGGCCGAGGCGGGGCCAAATATGCTATAGTGGCAGTTGATTATTTCACCAAATGGGTGGAAGCGGAACCTCTAAATAAAGTATCTTCAGCAAAAGTTATTAACTTCTTAATCAAAAATATTCTATGCAGGTACGGAGTCCCACTCAAAATCATATCAGACAATGGACTTCAGTTTGACAGCGAGGAATTCACCAACTGGTGCCAAGAACACGGAATTCATAAAAGCTTCTCATCCGTAGCATATCCCCAAGCAAACGGACAAGTCGAAGCAGTCAACAAAATTCTAAAAACTCTGATCAAAAAGAAGCTCGAAAAGTCAAAGGGCGCTTGGGTAGATGAACTCCCTACGGCACTGTGGGCCTACCGCACATCTTTTAGAACATCAACGGGGCACACTCCTTTCTCTTTGGCATACGGATCGGAGGCTATGCTCCAAGTTGAAACCATTGTGCCTTCCTACCGTAGGATCCACTATAACCCGGAAGAGAATGAAGAGCTCCTCCACATGTCTTTGGATCTAGTTGAGGAGAGAAGAAATGGTGCAGTCCTTAAAACAGCAGCCCACAAGCAGAAAGTGGCAGCGCAATACAACTCCAAAGTCAAGCATCGTACCTTACAAGAAGGGGATCTTGTCCTCAAGCGAATCTTCCCTCGCCCCGGAGCACTAGACCCAATCTGGGATGGACCATATGTAATTCATAAAGATCTCCACAACGGAGCCTATATTTTGTCAACAGTGGACGGAGAGGTGTTCCAGAGGGCATGGAACATCCAACACCTCCGTCGATACTTTTCTTAACTTGTATTGCCTATATGAAGTGAATTAACAAAGAGAATCAGTGGACATAGGCCTTTTTCATGCCGAACCACTTTAAAAAACTTTGTCTCTTTTTTAACTTGTTCCTTTATATCTTGGCTACTTGTTAACTTTATCCTTTTCTGTTGAACAAAATCCTGTGCGTATAGAATTTCCACTCAAAGCACTCCACGGCGCAACTTCGCCTGGGCAAAACCTAACAGGTACTATGCGAATCTATGCCCTCGCCAATGAGACACTTTTGCTCCAGCATCCCTCTGCTGTGGGTTAACTCATTGCTCGCGGCGGCCCTTAAAGCCAACTATAATGAGCTGATTATAAGCCACCGAGAAGGCCGACTATAGCCGAGGCAGCTCATTACGGCGTTAGGCTCGCCGGCAACTGTGAACCGACTATAAGCCCCAACATAAGGTGTGGCCAGCCGGGGCAGTTCATAGTTGACGATCGGCACCCACGCTAGCCGGCCACAGTAAATCGAATAATACCCATGATTATGGGCCATAATGTCCCGGGTAGTTACTGTGCGCGATCTCGGCTCCGATGTGTCTTAAGTGCGGCTGTGGTAAAAAAGAATTAACTCCCCACGGAGGCGTAAGATGGGTGACAAATGTCTCCAAGACCCACAGCTAGGGAAAGTGACTACAAAACCCGTTTGCCACGAACTTAAGCACATCGAAGGCCTTCCGTGATTGGAAGTTTTACTTTTTCACATATTTCAATTTTACTTAAAAAGCTTTTCTCCTGTCCTCTATAACGGTCCCTAAAGTACAGGATGCAGAGTAGGAGATACTAGCCAATGGATGTAGGGACTCACGATTGGATGGCAGGGCACTCGACTGCATTCCATGCTCGGTCATACAAGATATTCAAAATTGCCATCTACGATTAAAACATGAAGGGCGGTATTTTCTTCTTTTATGTACAAATACATGACTATAATTTGTTCACACCACACGCTAATATTACAAGTCATGAAATTATGTTTTAAAACCAGAACCTGACATCAAACACAATTCAATTACAAGAATATGCATAGCTATATTTCTCATACGACATGTCAAAATAGCAACAAACATTCGGAAGATGACAAAATCAGCTTAAGTTAAAGAATTACACATCAAGAATAGAGCTATTTATTACAAGTAGCAAAATAATTACAACTTAAAAGTTACTCTACTGTTTTAAGACTAACGTATATGGCCATGTCAAGTCTACAAAAAGAATTTTCCAGGTCTGATCAAGGGGCCGGCTGCATTGGAGTTTTACCCTTGTCCTGTTGACCACCTGTCCAGTCAGAGAAAGGATTCATTAGTGATAAGCAACCAAAGTTAATGGAGAGACTAAAAAGGAAGACTTACCAGCACCTGCTTCTTGACTATCCTGGTCGTCATCCTCAACTTGCACACCTGCCTCCTCAGCAGCAAGCAACCGCATACCCTCCTTCACCGCCATCTTCTCCTCCTTGGCAAACTGGGCAGTGACCACATCCATGCTGAAAGCCACACCACCATCTCTATCCGCATCAGCCTTAGCCTCCTCCAGAGCCCGAAGATAGATCTTGGCCATGAACCTAGGATAATCATCCATTCAGGATAGGTTGCCCTGCTTCCAGGTTCGGAAGTACATGTCCTGGAGCATTTCGTCCATCATCCCCTCATTCTCCTCAAACTCCCTCATCCGGGCCTCGGAAGCCGACAACCTTTCAACGGCGGCATCTCTCTCCAATCGGTATCTCGAGTAGTCAGCCTGAAGGGACCTCCGCATCGCCTCCATCTCCTCCTTCAGCCTAACTTGAGCAAGCTCCGTGGCTTCAAGCTTCCCCGACATCTCCTCTACCCGCTCAAGATCCGCCCTCCGAACCTCATCCACTGTCGAGATGGCCATATTATCTATTCCTTACAGACAGCCTCCATTTTCCGCAGCTCCACCTTACTAGCCTCCTCCATAGCCTTCCTCAGCCGCCCGGAGGCAGCCTCATGCTGGGAAATCTGAATAGCTTGATCAGCAAGCTGTTTCGCCTGGTCCGAAACCATCAACCGTAATCGGATGTTGGCACTCCCAATTTCCTCTCCAGCCTTAACCAGCCGGGCATGATGCCCCATCAGCTTCCTAGTCTCCTCCGCCACCCGATCAATATTAGCCTTGGCCTCGTCTCCCATGGTAACTATCCGAGTAGTAAGTAAATCGAGATCTAAAGACTTAGCCTCATCGAGCACCCGTACCATGGGATTGCGGGGAAGAAGGTGCTCGCCAGTAACCTCGTCAAAAGTAACATCATGGGAACTTGGATCCAGATCAGGATGACCCGCGAATGGATTACGAGCCAAGTCAGGACGATCAATCTGAATAACGGTCGGGTTTCCAGACAGGTGCGGAGAGAGTGCGAACTCAGTACCCTCCTCTGTGATATCATGAACGGGCTGAATTGGGGGCTGGGGACCGAGTGAAGGTTCGGATAAGGGATGACTCCTCTTTCTCTTCTGAATACCCTCTTCAATAACCCTGAGAAGAGGACTGTTGGGTGAATTCTCACCCCGGACCGGAAGAGTCGAACCAGGCCTCCCACCGAACCAACTCCCACCGATTCGACCTACCAAACTCCTTAGAACCCATACCGAACCAACTCCATCCGGTATACACTTCCTCCTTAAGAACTACCGAACCATCAACTGCTACCGGTCCAACCATCCAACTGCTACCGGACCAACCATCCAACTGCTACCGGTCCAACCATCCTACTACTACCGGTCCAACCATCCTACTACCGGACCAACTGCTACCGGTCCAGCCTACGTCCATCTCCATGCCGAACCAAGACATACCAGGCCAGATCATCTCAGCCCAGGCCCATCAACGACTATACATATCCTGAAATCCTACCCCTAGCCTCACTCTATAAATAGAGGGGCAGGGGTACAGCAATTTGGACAAGTTTGAGAGCTCAAGCACGGAAGGAACTTTCAAACAACTTTCTTTTACTTGTATCAAAGCTTTGTACTTGTAATCACAACAAAAGAAGAGAAATAACATATAAAGTGGACGTAGGCACATTCTGGCTGAACCACTATAAATCTGCGTGTCTTTTTACAGTTTAGCCCCCGTTTTTCATATATTTGCATAAACCTCCAAAATCACTAAGAACAACATAAGATCTACTAAATCATACAACTTTGAGGTGTTTGTCCATTTTTTGTGCAAACATTTTTGGTGCTTTCATTGAGAGTAGAAACTCGAAGCTTCAGCTTCATCTACTTAACGAGTTTTCCTAACAGCATCGTCCGCCGCTTGGAAAACATGCCTCCCAAACAGAGAAAAGATGTTAACAAAGGAAAAAACATCGCATCCAGTAGCCTTCCTGATCCAGCTATTGCGAATCAAGTAAATCGTCCTCTTCCAGCAACGGTAACAAATGAAGGACAGGCTAACCCAACCACTCCTGCCACAGAACAGCCTGCAGCAATTACTAGGGCAGATTTGGATAGAGTTGTTGTTGAAGTAACTAACCGCTTCACGTCCCAGCAGGAAGCCTTGGTGGACCATCTCATGTCACGCTTGAGGGACGCTGAAGAATCCAACCGCAACACTGAATCATGGGGCGAGTCCCAGTCTGGAGGATCTCAGAGACAGCAAAGATCTTCCCTCTTCGAAGGAGCCAACGGCAGGGGTAGCCGTGGTAGGAGCCGAGACCGAGCTCAGCCCGAAGTTAGGCCTGAGGAAACGTTTGGTGCCGAACCCAACGGGGAAGGTACCGGGCGAAGGTCAACTGCAGCTGAGCCTGTCATGCTGCCTAACCACAGAAACACCAGTGAACGGGGCCGAGCTAGAGTCCAGCCCGAAGTTGGACCCGAGGAAGTGCTTAGATCAGAACCCAACAGGGGAAGATCAAGGCAAGGGCCAACTGTAGCTGACCCAAGCATGCTCCCAGAAGATCAAAGGCAGCCACTGGAAAATATGAGGAATGATAGACGATACCATCCCTACAGGTTGTCTGGACGGAATCAACCCCACAGAACAGAACCAAACTCATTTCTGTCCGCTCCAAATTCTGATGAAAGGATGGCGCGCTTATTCAGAGAGTGTGTCCAACGAGAGCAAAGAGATCGAGGGATAGGCGCTAGGGTAACCAGCCCTTTCGCCCGCAATATCGAAGTTGCTATCACCCCCCGAGAATGGAAGATGCCAACAATGGAACCCTACAAAGGAACCTCCGATCCCGTTGTGCACTTACAGAGGTACACGCAGCATATGCTCATGAGTGGAGTGACAGAGGGAGTGCTGTGCAAATGCTTCCCGCTCTTCTTAGCAGATCTCGCTACCTCCTGGTTCTGTCATCTACCCCAAGGATCCATCAGCTCATGGGAAATGTTGAAAGAAAAATTCATCAGTCAGTTCCGCATTCATGTGGAGCAACCTAAGGACGCTTATTCCTTATCCAGCGTCAAACAGAAACCTGAAGAAAAGCTGCAGCAATACCTGACCAGATTCAACGCCGCAGCAGCCGCAGTTCAAGATGCCGATGAGAAGCTTATCCTAATGGCCCTCTGCAGTGGGGTGCATCCGGACACTAAATTTGCTAGGAGATTGACAAAAGAGAAACCTGCTACTTTACCCGATTTCTTCCATGAAGCCGGGAAGTACATGAGGCTTGAGGATGCTGCCATGGAAGGGCAGTCAGGACAGCGAAGTAAGACGACCCATGGCAACGCCCCTGTTGTGGCAAGGGACGTTCGAAGAAATGATTCCAGAGACAATACTGGGGGCAAGAAAGTAGAAAAACGCCTATATCGGCCAGGACCAAGATTCGACTCTTACACCCCTTTGAATGAGACCGTCGAAAATATCTTCCTTGCCACCCAAGGCGAAGTTAGATACAAACGCCCACCATACAAGAAGGAATCAGATAGCGCTCAGAAATCTGGAAAATTCTGCCGCTTTCACGAATCCCACGGACATGACACCAATGAATGCCATCATCTCCGAGATCTGATTGAGGAACACATCAGAAGAAAGAAACTGGAACGCTATGTAAAAAGTCAAGACAGGGCTCCAGCTCATGCCAATGAAAACCCCAGGCTACCCTCACCAGGGACCGGCAGAGGCGACCGCAACGCTAGCAGCTCTAGTCAAGAGAAGATAGTGGTCCATACCATCTCAGGAGGGCCGCACATCGCAGACAGAAGTTGGAAAGAGATGGAAAGATATGGGAAGTCGCTTAGAGACAGTAGAGACTGTGTCAATACGGTTGTAGAAGAGCGCCACCCAAAGCGGAAAGAAAGTGATGACATCACATTCAGTAAACGCGACCTAGAAGGAAGACAGTACCCTCACATGGATCCCATGGTTATCTCTGCTCGACTCGGTCCCGCCGAAGTTTACCGAATCCTGGTAGACACTGGAAGCTCTGTAAATATCCTGTTCAAACACGCATTCAACAAAATGAGGCTATCAATGAAGGATGTATCTCCCTGCGATAAACCACTACACGGTTTCACTGGAGATGCGAAAATGCCCATCGGGCAGCTGGACCTCTTCGTTGAAATTGGAAGCCATCCCCGCTCCGTTATAAGGAAACAGACGTTTGTGCTGATAGAAAACCATTCGGCCTACAACGCCTTCCTAGGAAGACCAGCCTTATCTGACTTCCAGATTGTCCTAGCCCCGTGGTGCCTGAAAATGAAATTTCCAACAGACAATGGGGTAGGGGAAGTGGAAGGAGACCAGGATATTGCACGAGACTGCTATGTAACCGAACTTCGCAACAACCACAGGAAAGATAAAGGGAAAGGTGCAGAGATTGCCCTCTGCACAAAAAGCCTTGAAGCATAGCAACTAAAGAAAGCCCCTCCTCTTCGATACACCAGCGACCCTTTCAATGAATTAGACCCTAGGGACAAAGAGGAGGAGGCCACCGCCGAGCCTGCAGAGGCTATGGAGTTTATATCTGTAGACAAGCACGACTCAAGTAGGCTACTGAAAATTGGGTCGCAGCTGAAAGCTGAATTGAAGGAACAACTCATTGATTTTCTCCGCCACAACTTGGATGTGTTCGCTTGGTCACACGCTGACATGACCGGAATCTCCCCCAACATAGCATGCCACGTATTAAAAATTGATCCTACCAAGGCGCCTGTAAAACAAAAAAAGAGAAGTATGGGGGCAGAGCGATCAGCAACCCTCGATGAAGAAGTAAAGAATCTACTCGCCAATGACTTCATACGAGAAGCTATTTACCCAGAATGGATCGCCAACCCGGTACTAGTAAAGAAGGCTAATGGGAAGTGGCGGACCTGCATTGACTTCTCCAACCTAAACGACGCCTGCCCAAAGGATTGCTTCCCGCTTCCCAGAATCGATCAACTTGTAGACAGCACGGCCGGGCACGAACTCCTGTCTTTTATGGATGCATACTCAGGATATAACCAAATTCCTATGCATGCTCCCGACCAAGACCACACTAGTTTCATCACCGACCGGGGTTTATACTGCTACAAAGTGATGCCCTTCGGACTTAAAAATGCAGGAGCCACCTACCAGCGCCTCGTCAACAAGATGTTTGCAGGGCTAATAGGACGAACAATGGAAGTATATGTAGACGACATGCTGGTAAAATCACGGAAAGCCAAAGATCACGTAAGCCACCTAGGCGAAATGTTCCAGGTACTTCGACAGTATGGGATGAAGTTGAATCCACTAAAGTGCTCCTTCGGAGTGTCATCGGGAAAATTCTTAGGATTCATCGTCCATGCCCGAGGGATAGAAGCAAACCCTGAACAAGTCCGAGCATTAAGGGACATCAAGATACCTTCCACCCGAAAGGAAATGCAAAGCCTAAATGGAAAAGTGGCTGCCCTAAGCCGATTCATCTCCAAAGCCACGGACAAGTGCGTCCCCTTTTTCGAAGCTCTAAAGAAAGATAAAGGAAGGTTCGAATGGACGGACGAATGCTTAACCGCTTTCCTTAACCTAATCGAACACCTCCAGAAACCACCGGTACTCTCGACCCCAAGCGAAGGCGAAGAATTATACCTATACCTTGCTGTGTCATCTCACGCTCTAAGCGCTGCCTTGGTGAGGGAAGACAACCGCACGCAACGACCAGTTTACTTCGTCAGTAAAAGGTTTACTGGGGCGGAAGTCAGATATCCTAAGCTTGAAAAGTTAGCATACTGTTTACTAATCACTTCACGAAAACTACGTCACTACTTCCAATCCCATTCCATCAAAGTTCTGACCGATCAACCACTGAGGCAGGTACTCCATCGTCCCGACACTTCCGGGCGACTACTTAAATGGTGTATTGAGCTGAGTCAGTATGATATCACCTATCACCCTCGCACCGCCATCAAGGGACAAGCCATGGCTGATTTCATTGCAGAATTCACTACCAACGAAGATAAGGAGCAACTGGAAATAACGGAAGATATCAAGTGGGATCTCTTTGTGGACGGTGCATCTAACGAACAAGGCTCGGGGGCAGGTGTGGTAATAATCACTCCCAGGGGAAATAAACTGCACTATGCTATAAGGTTGGAGTTCGCTGCCACCAACAACGATGCAGAATATGAAGCCGTAATAGCCGGGTTAGAAATTGCTATCGAGATCGGAGCCAATTCTTTGTGCCTTCACAGCGATTCTCAGCTTATTGTTAATCAAATACTAGGGGAATTCCAAGCTCGAGAAGAACGACTCATAGCATATCTAAAGAAGACCAAGTCGCTTCTCAACCAATTGGACCACTACTTAGTCAAACACGTCCCTCGGGAAGAGAATCAAGAGGCCGACGAATTGGCAAAGCAAGCAAGTATGAGGGACGTCGCCATCTTCGGGGCAGTAACTGTCTCAAAGCAAACGATCCCAAGTTTTGAGCAAGTGAATCTGATAGCTACAACCGAAGAAGCAACTTGGATGACTCCCATCCGAGACTACCTGCAAAATGGCACACTACCCGACGGGCGTAACGAAGTCAAGAAAATCCTGAGGAAAGCGTCCCGCTACACAATACAAGGAGACATCCTCTATCGGCGCGGGTTCTCTAACCCATTGTTAAGGTGTGTCGCCGGAAGGGAAGCCAAGGAAATCTTATCCAACATTCATCAAGGAAGCTGCGGGGATCACACCGGAGGGCAAACGCTAGCAAAAAAGATACTCCGATACGGATATTTCTGGCCCACCTTAAGCAAGGACGCCTTAGGTTTCGTCAAGAAGTGTGACAGATGCCAAAAATTTGCTAAGATCCCTCGGCTACCAACAACCGAGATCACTCAGATGACCAGCCCTTGGCCCTTTGCAGTATGGGGAATTGACTTAATCGGTGAACTGCCAATGGGTCGAGGCGGCGCCAAATATGCTATAGTAGCAGTCGACTATTTCACCAAATGGGTGGAAGCAGAACCTCTAAATAAAGTATCTTCAGCGAAAGTTATCAACTTCTTAATCAAAAATGTTCTGTGCAGGTACGGAGTCCCACTAAAAATCATATCAGACAATGGACTTCAGTTTGACAGCGAGGAATTCGCCAACTGGTGCCAAGAACACGGAATTCACAAAAGCTTCTCATCCGTAGCGTATCCCCAAGCAAACGGACAAGTCGAAGCAGTCAACAAAATTCTGAAAACTCTAATCAAAAAGAAGCTCGAAAAGTCAAAGGGCGCTTGGGTGGATGAACTCCCTACGGCACTATGGGCCTACCGCACATCCTTCAGAACATCAACAGGGCACACTCCTTTCTCTTTGGCATACGGATCGGAGGCTATGCTCCCAGTTGAAACCATTGTGCCTTCCCACCGTAGGATCCACTATAACCCAGAAGAGAACGAAGAGCTCCTCAACATGTCTTTGGATCTAGTCGAGGAGAGAAGGAATGATGCAGTCCTAAAAACAGCAGCCCACAAGCAAAAGGTGGCAGCACAATACAACTCCAAAGTCAAGCATCGTACCTTACGAGAAGGGGATCTTGTCCTCAAGCGAATCTTCCCTCGCCCCGGAGCACTAGACCCAATCTGGGATGGACCATATGTAATTCATAAAGATCTCCACAACGGAGCCTATATTTTGTCAACAGTGGACGGAGAGGTGTTCCAGAGGGCATGGAACATCCAACACCTCCGTCGATACTTTTCTTAACTTGTATTGCCCATATGAAGTGAATTAACAAAGAGAATCAGTGGATGTAGGCATTTTTTCGTGCCGAACCACTTTAAAAAAGCCTTGTCTCTTTTTTAACTTGTTCCTTTGTATCTTGGCTGCTTGTTAACTTTATCCTTTTCTGTTGAACAAAATCCTGAGCATATAGCATTTCTATTCAAAGCACTCCACAATGCGACTTCACGTGGACAAGACCTAACAGGTACTACGCGAATCTATGCCCTCGCCAATGAGACACTTTCGCTCCGGCATCCCTCTGCTGCGAGTCAACTCATTGCTCGCGACGGCCCTTAAAGCCAACTGTAATGAGCCGATTATAAGCCACCGAGAAGGCCGACTATAGCCGAGGCAGCTCATTACGGCGTTAGGCTCGCCGGCAACTGTGAACCGATTATAAGCCTCAACATAAGGTGTGGCCAGCCAGGGGCAGTTCACAGTTGACGATCGGCACCCACGCTAGCCGGCCACAGTAAATCGAATAATACCCACGACTACGGGCCATAATGGCTCGGGTAGTTGCTGTGCGCGATCTCGGCTCCGATGTGTCTTAAGTGCGGCTGTGGCAAAAAAGAATTAACTCCCCGCGGAGGCGTAAGATGGGTGACAAATGTCTCCAAGACCCACAGCTAGGGAAAGTGACTACAAAGCCCGTTTGCCACGAACTTAAGCACATCGAAGGCCTTCCGTGATTGGAAGTTTTACTATTTCACTTATTTCAATTTTACTTAAAAAAAAAAAAAACTTTCCTCCTATCATCTATAACAAACCATAAAGTACAGGATGCAGGGTAAGAAATACCCGCCAATGGATGCAGAGATTCACAATCAGATGGCAGGGCATTCAACTGCTTTCCATGCTCGGTCATACAAGATATTCGAAACTGCCATTTACAAACAGAACATGAAAGGCGGTATTTTCTTCCTTTATGTGCAGATGCATGACTGTAATTTAATTTTTTCACACCACACGCTAACATTGCAAGTCATGAGATTATGATTTAAAACCAGAATCTGACATCAAACACAATTTAATTACGGGAATATACACAGCTACATTTCTCATACGACATGTCAAAACAGCAACAAACATCCAAGAAACGACAGAATCAGCTTAAGCTAAAAAATTACACGTCAAGAATAATATTATTACAAGTAGCAGGAATTACAACTTAGAGGTTACTCTACTGTCTTGAGACTAACATATACAAACAATGCCAAGCCTACAAAAAGAATTTTTCAGGTTCAGTCATGGAGCTGGTTGCGTCGAAGTCTTGTCCTTGTTCTTTTGCCCGCCTGTCAGACCATAAAAAGGATTCATTAGTGATGAGTAACCAAGTTAACAGAAAAGACTAGAAAGGAAGACTTACCAGTACTAGCTTCTTGACCATCCTGGTCGTCATCCTCTACCTGCACACCCGCCTCTTCAGCAGCAAGCAGCCGCATACCCTCCTTTACCGCCACTTTCTCCTCCTTGGTGAACTGGGCAGTGACCACATCCATACTGAAGACCGTTCCACCCTCTTTATCTGCATCAGCCTTAGCCTCCTCCAAAGCCCGAAGATATGTCTTGGCCATGACTCTGGGATAATCATCCATCCAAGAGAGGTTACCCTGCTTCCAAGTCCGGAAATACATGTCCTGGAGCATGTCATCCATCATTCCTTCGTTCTCCTCAAACTCCCTCATCCGAGCATCGGAGGCCGACAACCTTTCCACGGCAGCATCTCTCTCCAGTCTGTATCTCGAGCAATCAGCTTGAAGGGACCTCCGCATCACCTCCATCTCTTCCCTCAACTTAGCTTGAGCAAGCTCTGCAGCCTCAAGCTTCTCGGACAATTCCTCCACCTGCTCGAGATCCGCTCTCCGAACCTCATCCACCGTGGTAATAGCCATGTCAATCCGCTCTTTGCAAGCAGCTTCCATTTTCCGCAATTCGGCCCGACTGGCCTCTTCCATGGTTCTCCTTAATCGCCCAGTGGCAGCCTCATGCTGAGAAATCTGGATAGCCTGATCCGCAAGCTGCTTGGCCTGATCCGAGACCACCAATCGAAGTCGGATATTGGCGCTCCCTATCTCCTCTCCGGCCTTAACCAGCCGAGCGTGGTGCCCCATCAGCTTCTTGGCCTCCTCTGCCACCCGATCAATATTAGCTTTGGCCTCGTCTCCCATAGTGACTATACGAGTGGTGAGTAGATCGAGGTCTAAGGACTTGGCTTCGTCAAGTACTCGTACCATGGGGTTACGGGGGAGAAGGTGTTCACCAGTAACTTCGTCAAAAGTAATATCCTGAGAACCTGGATCCAGATCAGGATGACCCGCGAATGGATTACGGGCCAAGTCGGGACGGTCGATATGAATAACAGAAGGGTTTCCGGACGGGTGTGGAGAGGGTACAAACTCGCTACCCTCCTCAGTAATATCATGAATAGGCTGAGCCGGAGGCTGAGGACCGAGCGAAGTTTCGGATAAAGGATGACTCCTCTTCCTCTGCTGAATACCCTCTTCAATGACCCCAAGAAGAGGACGGTACCCGACTACATCCCCGGAGCGTTGGGCTGAGGGCTTCGGCTTAGCAGAAATTTTGGAAAGTTTATATTGCTCGAGCCTGTGTCGAAGGTCTGAAGCTTTGGGCGTCTTGCCTGCTCCTGATATAAAGAACAAGTGTCATAATCTTACATTACTATATGATTCAAGAAACGCGGTAGATTACAAGTTAGAAAAGGAAAAGAAACACAGCTGTGGTTGTACAAACCCTGGGGAGGAGTGGGATACTGCAATAAGTCCTGGATTTCATTCCAGGACGGGAGCGGGTCATAAAATATTCCTAAGTCCCTATCATTAGTGAAGCATGCAGGAGTCAAGAATTCACCTTGAGTTGTCAGTGCCACCTTGGCCGGGATAGCCGGAGAAGACTCACTTGCACCGGTCCCGGCTTTGTCCGCCTTCCCGGTCTTCACTACCAAAGCCGGATCATCATCCAACCCCTCAAAAGCTTGGCGGAGAGCATCATCCGTCCACTCTTGCATTTCGCCTACTTGCCCAGAAGATAGAGCCCTGGAACCATCACCACTCCGTCCATCGTCACCATCATCACCAAGACGCTCAACGTCTCTTCCGCCCTCCGCCTCACCTCTTTCTTCCTCCGCATCTATCTCCCCCTGAGTAAGTGGACAATTGCTGGGAGAAGGACCGTCCGACCTCTTAAGCTTCTTACCTCCGACGGCTGGAGGTTTCGTGAATGGTTTTCTCTTTCCGCCCTCTGCCACAACGCCTCCCTTAGCCTGAGCAGCCGCCCTCTCTTCCGCCGTTTCCCTCAACTTAAATACAGACTGCTGCGGGAGGATCAAGTTATATTCCAGAAGAATCGCATTTCTAATCAAGTAGGAAGATGATCTGTATTTCCCAAGAATGGCTTCTATCTCCGCCGCCGTCTGAACCAGGCGGTCGGTCTCCACAACCGGAAAGCCACCTGTCGCTAGCAAAAATGAGAAAATATGAGAAGAAGCATCGCAATCGGAATAAGAATTATAAGTAAAAGCATCAACTTACATCCAGAGGTAAAGCGCCGGATGGAGACGGAATCGTCCCTAACAAAGAACCACTCTTTCTTGAACATGCTGAATTTAGAGTACAGGTCCAAGACCGGCTTGAAGGTCACAGCAGACTCCAAGCTAACATATGGGGACCCCTTCTTATAGCCCCTTAAATTATACAAGTACCGGATCTCCCGGTTGGAGGGGGCGCGACCATACTTCCTCCGAAAAATAACAAAGAGGCTCACCAATATGGCATAAGAGTTGGGATGAAGCTGGAATGGGGCCACCTTCAGGTACGTGAGGAAGCTGACTACCCAAGCATTGAGTGGCGGGATAGCACCACACATGCAGTGGTACCTACTATAAGCAAAGTATCCTTCGGGAGGACTGTATGGCATGACTCCTGGGCCCGGCAGCAGCATGAGGGCTCTATCGATCCCAAAGGAACGAGATATAACGTCGAGTTGCTCCTCTTTGAGAGAGCTGGGAAAGCAGTCAGGCGGGGAATCCAGCAGCTCCTGGGGACCATATCCATCCACTAATGACCTCGGGGCGGGCCCATGACGCTCCGATCCTGATTGAGCTGGGGGCACAGCCGAGGACTCTCCTTCACCCCCGGATCTCCTCTTATCTGATCGAGTTTCAACTTTTCGAGACATTTATCTGCAAACATGGGAAAAGTATATCGTTAGAATACACAAGCAGCATAATCTGGAATTTCGCTCGAAAATTCCAGGTGTGAAAGACAAGGTCCATTCGGCACCCAGGGTATACTTTCATTCGGCACTCAGCTCGTGAGTTCATTCGGCGAAATACAATGCCTCAGTCCATTCGGTAGTTCAAGAACGTAAATTCATCCGGCAAAAAGAACCTCACCTTGATTCGGCTAACAACTTGATTCGGCTAACACCTTGATTCGGCTAACAACTTGATTCGGCTAACAACTTGATTCGGCTAACAACTTGATTCGGCTAACAACTTGATTCGGCTAACAACTTGATTCGGCTAACAACTTGATTCGGCTAGCAACTTGATTAGGCGAAATAACTTGGTTCGACTAAAGCTTGGTTCGGCTAAAATGATTCGGCAAGATAGCAGCTGGATGGCTCGGTAGATGGAAAAGACGGAGGCCCTAACCCTCTACTTATAGGCAAAAGCAGACTACCGGACCAAATGAAAAAGGAGAACTAGGATGGTCGAAAACAAAGCAGGATACGTGCCTACACCTACCCTGCTTTGGGGGGCAAGTGTTGGGTGAATTCTCACCCCGGACCGGAAGAGTCGAACCAGGCCTCCCACCGAACCAACTCCCACCGATTCGACCTACCAAACTCCTTAGAACCCATACCGAACCAACTCCATCCGGTATACACTTCCTCCTTAAGAACTACCGAACCATCAACTGCTACCGGTCCAACCATCCAACTGCTACCGGACCAACCATCCAACTGCTACCGGTCCAACCATCCTACTGCTACCGGTCCAACCATCCTACTACCGGACCAACTGCTACCGGTCCAGCCTACGTCCATCTCCATGCCGAACCAAGACATACCAGGCCAGATCATCTCAGCCCAGGCCCATCAACGACTATACATATCCTGAACCCCTACCCCTAGCCTCACTCTATAAATAGAGGGGCAGGGGTACAGCAATGGGGACAAGTTTGAGAGCTCAAGCACGGAAGGAACTTTCAAACAACTTTCTTTTACTTGTATCAAAGCTTTGTACTTGTAATCACAACAAAAGAAGAGAAATAACATATAAAGTGGACGTAGGCACATTCTGGCTGAACCACTATAAATCTGCGTGTCTTTTTACAGTTTAGCCCCCGTTTTTCATATATTTGCATAAACCTCCAAAATCACTAAGAACAACATAAGATCTACTAAATCATACAACTTTGAGGTGTTTGTCCATTTTTTGTGCAAACAAGGACGGTAGTCGACTACATCCCCGGAACGGTGAGTCGGAGTCTTCGGCTTGGCGGAAGCTTTGGAGAGCTTGTACTGTTCAAGCCTGTGCCGAAGATCTGAGGCCTTGGCCGTTTTACCTGCTCCTGATATGAAAAAAAGTGTCACAAGCATACATTGATCTATAATTCGAGAAAACACGGCAAATTAAAAGATAATAAGAAAGGAAACACATCTGTGGTTGTACAAACCCTGGGGAGGAGTAGGATACTGCAATAAGTCCTGGATTTCATTCCAGGATGGGAGAGGGTCATAAAATATTCCTAAGTCCATATCATAAATGGAGCCCGCAGGAATCAAAAGTTCACCTTGAGTCGTCGGAGCCACCTTGGCTGGAATAGTCTGAGGAGGCTCGCTTGCGCCAGTTCCAGCCTTGTCAGCTTTCCCAGTTTTCTCTACCAAAGCCGGATCTTCGTCCAGCCCCTCGAAAGCCTGGTGGAACGCATCATCCGTCCACTCCTGAATCTCGCCCGCTTGCCCAGGAAGCAAGGCCCCGATGCCATCGCCGCCTTTATCACCTTCCCGACCATCTCCACCCTCACCTCTTTCCTCCTCTATGTCTTCCTCCTCCTGGGTAAGTGGACAATTGCTGGGGGAGGGA
The DNA here is from genome assembly GCA_030737815.1 of Allium fistulosum. Classification (NCBI taxonomy): domain Eukaryota; kingdom Viridiplantae; phylum Streptophyta; class Magnoliopsida; order Asparagales; family Amaryllidaceae; genus Allium; species Allium fistulosum. Next base: position 940,472,987 of record CM060905.1, on the reverse strand, counting down.
CCGTCCGACATCTTGAGTTTCTTACCTCCGACGGCTGGAGGTTTTGTGAAAGGTTTCCTCTTGCTACTCTCTACTGTAACACCTCCCTTAGTCTGAGCAGCCACCCTCTCCTCCGCCATTTCCCTCAGCTTGACTACTGACTGCTGTGGAAGGATTAAGTTATACTCCAGAAGGGTCGCATTTTTGATCAGGAAGGCAGATGATCTATATTTCCCGAGAATAGCTTCTATCTCAGCCGCCGTCTGAACCAGGCAGTCAGTCTCCACAATCGCAAAGCCACCTGTCGCTAGCAAAAATGAGAAAGTATGAGAAGAAGCATCGCAATCGGAATGGAAATTATAAGTAAAAGCATCAACTTACATCCAGAAGTAAAGCGCCGAATTGAAACGGAGTCGTCCCTGACAAAGAACCACTCCTTCTTGAACATGCTGAATTTAGAATACAGATCCAAGACCGGCTTGAAGGTCACGGCTGACTCCAAGCTATTGTATGGGGACCCCTTCTTATAGCCCCTCAGATTATATAGATACCGGATCTCCCGGTTGGAAGGAGCACGACCATACTTCCTCTGGAAAATGACGAAGAGGCTCACCAATATAGCATAGGAGTTGGGTTCAAGCTGGAATGGGGCCACCTTTAGATATGTGAGGAAGCTGGCTATCCAAGCGTTAAGAGGAGGAATGGCACCACACATACAGTGGTATCTGCTATAGGCGAAGTACCCTTCAGGAGGATCGTACGGCATAACTTCTCTCCCTGGCAATAGCAAGTGCGCCCTATCAATTCCGAAAGAGCGGGAGATGACATCAAGCTGCTCTTCCTTAAGGGAGCTGGGAAAGCAATCGGGCGGGGAGTTCAGAAGCTCCTGAGGGCCGTACCCGTCCACTAGTGATCTCGGGGTAGATCCATGGCGTTCCGGACCTGGCTGAACAGGGGGCACTGAGGAAGATTCTCCTTCACCCTGGGACTTCTTTTTGTCTGATCGAGTTTCTGCTTTTCGAGACATTTATCTGCAACATAAAAAGCGTACTGTTAGAACGGAGGATGTAAACAAGCAAATGCGAAGGTTCATTCGGCATTCCTCGTATGGGTTACATTCGGTGATCCAAATGAGAATATTCATTCGGTATTTAGAGTCTTGTGGTTCATTCGGCGATCCAAATGAGGATGCTGGTTCGACACTCAGGATCCACGAACTCATCCGGTAATCCAAGGACGATAGTTCATTCGGCACTCGAAATACCCGGATTCGTTCGGTTGTCTAAAGGGGCCATTCGGCGAGAGAGGGATGTATCACCTGATTTGATTCGGTATGAATGACTGGTTCGGTTGTCTTGGGTTGGAAGGGAATAATGCACGTCTACAGCCCCTACTTATAGGCAACTATAGGATGCCGGACCAGTTGGATCGGCGCTCAGCGATCGAATGGAAGGAAACAAAGTAGGCCATAAGCCAGCATATACCCCACTTTGGGGGGGCAAATGTTGGTTGAATTCTCACCACCGGTCCAGGCTTCGCCGAACCAACCATCTCAGGTTTCGCCGAACCAACCATCTCCAGGCTTCGCCGAACCAACCATCTCCAGGCTTCGCCGAACCAACCATCTCCCTCCCTACCACCGAACCAGCTCCTTAGACCAAAGGTGCCAGACCAACCCCTACCGAACCACCTCCTGCCGAACCAACATACACTCCACCCATTGCCGGTCCAACTCCTCTTCCATGCCTTGCCGGATCAACCACCATTCCACCTTCCACCGGACCAAGTATTACCGGACCAAGACTACAACCCAACCATCACCGGACCAAGTGCAACCGGACCAAAATGTGCCAGGCCAGATCACATCAGCCCAGGCCCACCAGCAACTATACACATCCAAGACCCCTACCCCCAGCCTCACTCTATAAATAGAGGGGCAGGGGTACAACAATGGGGGACAAGTTTGAGAGCTCAAGCACGGAGAGAACTTTCAAACAACTTTCTTTTACTTGTATTAAAGCTTTGTACTTGTAATCAAAACAAGAAAAGAGAAATAACATATAAAGTGGACGTAGGCACATTCTTGCTGAACCACTATAAATTTGCGTGTCTTTTTACAGTTTAGCCCCTGCTTTTCATATATTTGCATAAATCATTCAAATTGCTAAGAACAACATAAGATCTACTAAATCATACAACTTTGAGGTGTTTGTCCATTTTTTGTGCAAACACCAGGCTTTATGTCTGACTCGAAGTTTTGTTTTTCACTTAAACTCTTGGGTACTTAATTGATTTTGAGTTGTTTGAGATTTAAGGTTCCTAGGTTTTCTTCACTGATGAATAAAGTTTACGGAGGCATGCAGGAGGCAGATAGTTATTTAGAGTTTTCTTTCCACGGTGTTTTTTGTTTGTAAAGGCAGATTTATTAGCCTTACTATATTCTCTGATCAACCAAATGGGCATCCTCATATGTTTCTCTTTGCGTATTTGTAATAATTATATTTTGCTGAACGTGGTTAACGTAATTTGTGATTATGTAATGAACATGAAATGTTTTAACTTGAATATGGAAATGTGTTTTTGAATTGTTAAATTTTTTCCATATTTCTGTGATCCGTGTATCAGTGTATCTAGCACCGCCGTATTTGGTCGTCGAAGATTAATAACTATGGATGACTGCAACATCTGTAGCCGTTAGTTTTGGGCCTCCAAGTAGGGGGATGTTACAAGTTGGTATCAGAGCATAGATTTATGAAACTTTAAAAGAAAAGTTAAACCTAAAAGTTTTTTTTCCAAACATAACCTAATAAATTCGAAAATAAGATCGGGGTTTGGGTTAACGCTATAGTAACGTACTTGTATTTGATATGTAGGTATATATCTACGTGCATGTTCCCCTCTCTCTTAGACTGTTCTTCTGTATTTTACTAAGGCTCGTATGTAGATATACGAGAAAGAGGATATGGAGGCAGGAAACAGAAGATGTAATCTGAGTGGAAGAAGCACCACAACCAATGGAAATGCTCGACCTAATACTCGAAGAAACCAAGGTGGACAGGCTAATGGTAACCAAAATGCTGAGGCCAATGTAGGTGCTAGAAATCCGCCAGTAGATGTGGGGATGGTGTATTAGTTGTTGGCTAATCTTTTGCAAGCGAGAGCTGCTGGGAATGTTGGTGGAGGTAATCTGGTAGTTCCGGTTGGATATAACTATGCTAAGCTGAGTAGCGACTATGTCAGTCTAGGAGGAAAGCGGTTTGCTGGAACGGAAGATGTTGTTGAAGTAGAGAATTGATTGTTGAACCGTGAAAGGATCTTTATAGACTTATGCTTTAATGATGGAGAGAAGAGAAGGCTAGCCTCTAGGCAGTTGCAATGTTTAGCGCTTCATTGGTGGAATAGTGTGACGGCCGGAGTGTCGGAGGAAGAGTTGACATAGGCTGACTTTAGGAGGAGGGTTGAGCAGAGGTTCTTGTCTGAGGTTTCCAAATCGGCATTGATTGGGAAGTATATGGATCTTGTCCAAGGAGGGATGTTTTTTGATCGAGTATATTGCTAAGTTTGATGAGCTATCTCGATATGGTTATGATTTGGTTGACACGGATGTCAGGAGGAATGAGAGATTCATTAGAGGTTTGAGGCCATAGCTAGGCAGGATGGCTATGACTCATATTAGAGAGCCTTATCATGTGATGGTGGAAATGACCGTTCGCCATGAGGAAATGCTTGTTGTTTCAGCTAGGGAGAAGCCAGTTGAGACCCAGGGTTTTCAAGGGAGAAAAATGAAATTCACGAAGAAGAAAGGAGCCCAGAAAGGGGAGGCCGCTAATAAGGCGAAGGCTGATTTAGTGTGTTATAAGTGTGATAACAAGGGCTATTATGCCTACGAGTGCAGAACTGGTAAAGGAAAAAATCCTGCTAAGAAGAAGAAGATGCTTTAACTATGACCAAGTTGGGCATTATAAGAACCAGTGTCCGGAGCAAGTTAGGGCGAATAGAGGGAAGGTGTTTTCTATTGGACCACCATCTTCTTCTAAACCCACTGCAGAGGAGAAAGGGAAAATTGTGATGGATGGTACGCTTTTGATTCAGAGTATACTTCTTAGGGAACTTTTTAATACCCGTGCATCCCATTCATTTATATCTCAGTATTTGGTTGATAGGTTATGTATAGAACCCATATACCTTATTACTTCCTTAAGGGTTGTGAATCCAATAGGAGGGTATGCAACTCTTGGGATGAGATGTGACAAGTTAGAACTTGAGCTGTTAGGTCATAAGTTTGCAAGCAACTTGTATGTTTTTTATTTCGTAGATTTCGGGATCATCTTAGGTATGGATTGGGTGGGTAAGTATGAACACGGGACTCAATACCGCATGATGTCTACTCAAAGCGTCTGCCACTGCATTATCCTTACCCGGGGTATATGAGATATAAAAATTATACGATGCCAAGAAGTCCATCCATCTTTGCTGCCTCAAATTCAAGTGCTTTTCGAAGAACGGGTACTTCAAGGAATTGTGATCCATGTATTGCTCAAATCGCTCTCCTAAAAGGTAATGCCTCCATGACATGAGCGCAAATATAATGGCCGCCAACTAAAAACCATGAGTAGGGTAGTTTCTCTCATGGCTCTTTAGCCGCCTACACGCATAACTCACTATCCTTCCTTCTTACATCAAGACCGCGCCTAACTTCATACCATTGGCCTCGGTATAAACTGTAAATGGCTTCATCCCATCAAGTAATACCAAAAGTGGTTCACTTTTGAATGCTTACTTTAATTTGATAAAAGCATCTTCACGTTTTGCATCGCATGAGAAAATAAGATTTTTCTTGGTAAGTTGGGTCAGAGGGGTAGAGATCTTCGCGAAGTCCGTAATAAAATTTCGATAGTAGCCCGCCAACCGAAGGAAACTTCTCAGCTCCGTGGCATTCTTTGACATAAGACAATCCTGAACTACTACCACTTTACCAGGATCAACCGCTAATCCACTTTCTAAGATGATGTGTCCTTAAAAGCGTACCTCCTCTCTCTAAAAGTGACACTTTGAAAACTTTGCCTTCAGCTTATGCACATGGAGTTTACTAAGCACTTATCCTAAATGCAATGCATGCTCCTCCTCACGCTTTGAATAGACTAGGATATCATCCACAAATACCACGATGAACTTGTTATCCAACTCTTTGAAAACCCGGCTCATCAAATCAACAAAGTAGACGGCTGCATTGGTTAGTCTGAAGGGCGTGACTAACTACTCATAAAGTCTGTCAGGTGTACAAAATGTCGTCTTCTGGATACTGTCCTCGGCCACACGCAACCTATCGAATCCGTTAGACAAATCAGGTTATGAGAACACATTAGCTCCAACCAACTAATCAAAGAGATCGTCCATGCAGGGAAATGGACAACAATTCTACATAGTCGGTTTATTCGGGTCCCTATAATCGATGTAGAGTCTTAGAGAACCACCCACCTTGGTGGTAAAGATTATTGGTGCTCTCTATGTAGAAATGCTCCTCCTAATAAAACCCTTCCCTAGTACCTCATTTACTTGCAAGTTTAACTCATGTCTCTCCTTTGGAGCCATAGGCCCTAATTGTAAGACGACGGGTCTAGCATTCTCAACAAGATAGTTCCTAAACTTTATACGGCGGGAAACTTGTAACCTTAGCAAAGACTTCTGGGAAATCTCTAACTACAGGCATCATATATAGATCATCATGTGGTAGGTATAAAGAATATATATCGCTTAACATAACCGATACTCAAGGGTCGCAATAAACCTCCAAGCTACATCCACTACACGTGCTCAATCTAACGACCTTCCTATTACAGTCTAAAATAACCCCAAACATCATCATCCAATCCATGCCTAATATTAACCACAACCCAGAGAATACTAGTAAATAAGCATCATAATCAAACTCGACACCTAAAACGAAAAACTTCAAACCCCTACGTACCATAGAAAAATAGCTCGATCCTCATATGGAGTTTCACAGAACTACATGGTCCGTGACTATATTAGTGAGTAAATATAAGTCATCAACAAGTCTCTAGAAATGAAAGAATGTGAAGCCCCAATACCAAATAAAGAGAAAATACATAAACTAGAAAGAGTCAACACACCTTCGATACCACTTTCTTACCAATGTCAACTACTGGCTACCACTCAAGCTAAGGACTCGCTCTAGTGCATAAGTTGGGACCACCTAAGTAGAAGTCTTCTAGGGTATTGGATATGCCCGCTTCATACCCCCAAATTGATCGCAGTTATAGCACTTAACCTTTGAAAGATCCATCTTGCACTCCTTCAAGAAATGCCCCCAACTGCCACACTTCCTACAGTGCACATCCTTTTTCTGCATCTTTCCTTTGGGTCCACCTCCCGACTTATGCTAGTTCTGCTGCACTTTACCTCCAACCTTCTTTGGTTCTTCTTTCTTATCTCCCTCCATGGAGAGTGTTTAGCAACTCCATCTCTACTAGACGCTCATATATGACACCCAAAGGAAAGCGACTTAAAGCTAAATTTTGAAGAGGTTTGTTAAGCCCTTTAGCAAAATTTAAAGCCTTCTTATGTGGGGTATCAATCAGTCCCATCCCAAATCTGGCTACCTTATTGAACCGATTGACGTATTCTTTCACTAACAGATTTCCCTACTTTAAGTGAATGAACTTTTCCAACTAAACACCTTCATTTGCCCTAGAAAGAAACTTCGTCTTGAATCACCTGCAAAACTCCATCCATGAAACCTCCCGTTCATCAACCTCAGACTCTACAACCCCCTACCAGCTCAACGCCTTACCCTATAACTATCATGTAGCTAACTTCCTCTTCGTCTCCTCAGTCAAACCCATCAAGTTAAAGATCTTCTCACAAGTGCGAACACATGTCTTCGAATCCACGTAAGAATCTGTCCCCATATATGGCTTTCCTCCAAGGCAAGATTTTTTTCTTCATATCTTAGCAAAGTCTGTATCGGTAGATGGGTGGGCAGGAATCACACCTGTCGCTATCTCCATGGGTTCTCTAGTGGGATTTAGCTTGGTATGTCCCCTCGCCTGTAGATATCAGAGGAGCCATATCGGGAAGTTCACACTAGGGACCTCGGTTGCATCGTCCGAGCATGAACCTACAGGATCACTCATCTTCTATCTGTGAAATTTGAAAACTGAATTAGCAACTTTTCACACGTGTATTGGTATGAATAAGAGAGATAGCATAGGTACAAATCGAAGATAGCATAGGCACGAAAATGAGAGATTGCGATATGCATAAAAACTTTGGAACCTTTTTTGAAAATTGTTTACTTATATACATATATATTTTTTAACACATTTTTGAAAACTTCTGGAAAACCTTTTGAAAAACCATTTTTTAAAAATTTTCAAATACATTCTCTCATTACGGTCCTAATCCCTAAAGAACTTTGAACCTATGCTATGATACTAACTGTGACAACCCGCACCTCCTGACACACTGAACCAAAGCTCAATGTGGCTTTCGGCCTCGTGTCGTGCCGAGAAATGCAAATTGCTGGGGTTATTCCTTTAACATAACAATATTATAGAGAGTGAATTAATAGATATAATCTAAAATATACTACAATTTCAGAACTCATGGTGGAAGGAACAAAATATATAATACTAAAAAATATCCATCTCAGAAAATATCCAAATTACGGTCCTAAAAAACCAGTACGTGGTCCAATATAGAGTACATAGAAAATATCACTCCAAGTCTCATAAATGAGATAAAATGTATCGATAAGATAGAGAAAACATAGATATCAAATACAATAAAAGCGGTCTCCGAAGATAAGCTCGGCTCTCCAAGTATCAAGAGTGAGCCAATCACATACTGCCATGTCCATCTATGGTGGCAAAAAGAAAGAAACAGAAAGGATCGGACAAAAGTCTAGAGAATGAGTAAAAGTTTAATATGTGATGCACATGTGTAGTTAACATTAATACTACTCTAGGTGACATAAGGTGTGCAACAAGTGTCCATGAATTCCTAAGTTCCATTATCTAAGGGTTCTTGTCCAATACATAACTACACTAAAACTTGTATAGGCTACTATAGGGATCGAACTACATACTGAACCTCACAACTAACGATCAGCCACCGCTCCTAGAGCTACCCGATAAGGAATCACCACCACTAGGCTACAGTGGAAATAAATTTCCACTTATACCACCGTATAATGCTATTGTGGAGACTACTCCTCACTAATATCACCGCCACTTGGCTATTGGGAATCGATTTTCCCCTAAATACGACAACTACAGGTCATCCCAACTGCGCATCGAGAGGGAACTTGCAATGCTGACCATTGAAGTGCCTCATCATCCGCATCTATATCTGCCTCTCGATCGTACGGTTTGCCTCTTATCACATGTGTTGGGATCCTCAATCAAAACCATATCACATCGCATAAAAAATTATGCATAATGTAACACCCCTAATTTTGAATAGCATTATTCAGAAGATTAAATTAGATAAATTAAATAAAATAATGTAGAGACTAGAGTGATAAGGGAATTAAGATTTGAGAACTAATTAGGGTCGTGCCTTAACTAAATGAATATATGGATGATTTATAAATTAGAGATTTAAGAGAATAAGGCAAGGGTGAAAAGGCAATAGCCGTATACCATAACCCTTAAACCCCAAACCTCATTCTCACTCACATTTTCATAAATCAAAAACATAAACAAAGGAGAAACAAGGCCAGCCATAACCCTAGGAGAAGAGGGGCTCAAACATCAATTAGGAGCTAAGATTCATGCTAGGAAGATTAAAGAAAGAACAAATCTCAAGTTCCTTATACAAACAAGGTGAATAATGATATAAACCATCTCATATATGTCGTCCTGAACGTTTAAATTTGATTTTAAGGTTTAAAACCATTTGGATGGATGGATGATGATGTGCTTTGATTATATGCCATGTTATCATTTAAACAAGGATTTTATGGGATAATATAATTCTATTTTAAGGTTAAAATCATGCAAATTGATTTCTGAATGCCATAATGTTTGAATATGTTATGTAGAACATTATTTTGGAGACGGGTTTAAATTCTCATAATATTCCAAGCTATGGATAATTTATTATGAATCTTGAATGGAAAAAATAGATAATTTTGGGTTTAAATTGTTTAAGGCAATTAGGTATTGTTTTTTGGTCAGAAATTTATGTATGTTGGAAAACATATTAAAAATCGATAATTATGGTTTTTGGTGATTTTTCATAAGTGTTTTATTATGGGTATTAAATATTTTAAGTTAGAGGACTTAAATGTTTTATTAAGGGGAATGGCTTATTTGTTAAAATGATTTCATTTGTTAATTGTTGAATTTGGGAGCCTTTTAGAAAAGAATTTTGATAAAGAATTGGCAACCAATCATATTCTGACAAATTAGGCAAGCTGGGTAAAAAGGAATTACTTTAAAAGGCATAAAAATCGATTTTTCTTCGAACTACAACTTTGCCACTTCCTTTTGCTTGCTTCCATCACCATACTTCTGCCAATGACCTTTCGCACCCATTCGAAACCAATGCACATGTTATCAAGCCATTGATACGTAGTGTATTGGAGAAAGCCGGAAGGGACTATGTCGAAGGCTTGCTTTCAAAGGGGTTGAAACCATGTTTATAAGCTTTTGAATCAATTCAACTTGCCTTTGTTTCTAAAGATGATTTTGAAAGAGTTGCCGCATTTTGAACTCATTCGATACCTAGCTGCCGCATTCATACCTTTCGAATTGGTTAAAGGCCACTTTTCTTTATAGCCTTATAACAATGAGTTCGAAAGGAAGGCTTTCATTTTATTAACATTGAAGCCGCCTTCCCAATGCTTTCGAAAGGGTCCTTCTAGCCGCTTTAATAAATGGTTTCGGAGGCTATGGTTTTGTAAGAATGGTTTCGAAGCTTTCCTCTTCCCCATTCTTTCTCTTAAGATTAATGCTTTCGAAAGCAAAGCTTTCACTTTTGTTTTCTTTGATCCAGTAGTTATATTTAATGTTAAACCCAATTATTTTGGAAGAGATACTTTCAAATGGTTTCGAAGCTATGCTTCCAATAATTCTACTTGAACTAAATGCCTTTGAAAGGTAAGCTTTAAGCGTTTCGAAAGGTATATCTTTAAGTGTTTGGAAAGGGAGCTTTCAATGCTTTCGAAAGGTATATTTTTAATGGTTTCGAAAGAGAGGTTCTAAGATTTTAAGTAATGCTTTCAAAAGGGAGAGTGACGGAGGGTAACTTTTTATATCACAATGATCTGAAGGATCTAGTCGAAAGCCTTAGTTTTCAAATAAGAAACCCATTCCCATTTTTAAAGGTAAAACCCATGGCAATACGAAATAGTTTGGAAATGGCCTTTAACTTTGGATTTTTGAAGAAGCTTTCCTTGCTAAAGATAGTGGGTTTAGGGTATTAACCATGTTTCCTTAGAAAAATGATTACAAGGAATTAAATCATAGATGTTTAAATTATTAGGTTTTGATCAGTTATCATGTATGCTTCTGTAAACACATTCAATTCATAATTAACCCATAACTACATTTTGTGGTGTTAAGGGCAGAATAACTAACTAGGTTGACCTGGTAATGAATATACATTGAGTTATCTCCTGTACTAGTAGAATTGCATCAAGGAGGTCAGACAGACCAGAACATATGATGCCTGAAGACTGATCAAAGGATTATTAGTTTATACGGGTTCTTAGTAAGCCCATGAAAACTATGTCTGGAAATTGTTATTGGCATGGGCCAATAGTTTCTTAGTGATCCCATGGAAACTATGTCTGGAATAAGTTACTAAAAGAGATAAATAGGTTCATAGTGATCCCATAAAAACTATGACATGAGAGATGTTATTGGAGAATCCAATAGGTTCATAGTTACCCCATGAAAATTATGATTTGATGATGTTATTGGTAGACCATAATAGGTTCTTAGTGATCCCTATAAACTAATAGGTTAATAGTGAACCTAAAAACTATAGCTTAAAACAGATAGTCAGGTGAATGGGGCTGGGAAATCTAGAGCATATTGCATGTTTGCATATCATCATGATACATTTTGTTATGTTATGTCTTAACCATTGTGGATGTAGGTGCATGATGTATGGTTATTATAAATTGGGTTAAGGTACCAGTGAGGGGAAAAACTATTCCACTAAGCGGCGTGGTCTCACTAGATGTATATATGGTTCGAAATGGTTTGTTATTATTCACACAAGACTTTATGTCTAACTCGAAGATTATGTTTTCCCCTTAAACTTTCGGGTGCTCAATTAATTTTGAGTAGTTTGAGAGCTATGGTTTTCAGGTTGTCCTTTAGACGAATAAGCTTCCGGAGACGTGCAGAAGGCAAGCTAGCTTTTAGGAGTTTTTTCTGTTTGATTCCGCTGTGTTTTGGATATAATGGCAAAGTTGTTTAGTGCCTATATTTAGACTCTGATCAACCAAAGAGGCACCTTCATATGTTGCTCTTGGCTTATTTTGTAACAAATTGTAATTTCTCTGAACGTGGCTTATATGGGATTGTGTAATGAATTTGAAATGCTACCTATAATGAAATGAGAAATTTGTTTTAAATTGAGTTTAAAACTTTTTCATATCCATGTGTTTCTGGTATATCAATGTATCTAACATTACCACATTTGGTTACCGAGAATTAATAACTATGGATGACTGCAGCATCCATATCATTTAGTTTTGGGCCTCCAAATAGAGGATGTTACAAGTTGGTATCAGAGCATAGGTTTATGAAAATTTAAAATAAATTTGAACCTAAAAGGTTTTTAAAACATAATCCAATAAATCAGAAAATGAGACCATGGTTTGGGTTAACGTTATAAAAACGTACTTGCATTTTTTATAATATATATATAAGTACGTATTCCCCTCTCTCTTATACCGTTCTTATGTATCTTACTAAGGCTCATATGCAAATTTACGAGAAAGGAAGGTATGGAAGCAGGAAACGGAAGAGGAAATCTTGGTGAAGGAAGCACCACAACTAATGGAAATGCTCAACCTAATACTAGAAGGAATCCGGATTGATAGGAAAATGCTAATCAAAACGTAAATGCCAATGTAGGTGTCGGAACCCCGCCAGTAGATATGGGGATTATGTATGAGTTCTTCGTCAATCTAATGCAAGCTGGGGCAGCTGCAGTAGTAGCTATGGGAAATTCTGTAAATGTTGGAGGAGCTAATCCCGTGGCCCCGGTTGGCAATAACCATGCTAAGTTGAGGAGGGATTACACCAGTCTTGGTGGGAAGCCATTTTTGGGAACAAAGGATGTTGTGAAGTAAAAAAGTGGTTATTCCACTATGAAAGGATTTTTGCTAACTTGGGATAAGATAATGAGTAGAAATGGAGACTTGCTTCTCTACAGTTGCAGGGAGTAGCACTTTATTAGTGGAATAGTATTACTGTGGGAGTTTCCAAGGAAGAGTTAACTTCGGCAGAGTTTCGAAGGAGATTCGAAGAGACGTTCATAACTGAAGTTGCCAAGTCAATATTATTGAGAAAGTTAGTAGACTTAGAGCAAGGTGAGATGTCGGTGATTGAGTATGCTCCGAAGTTTAATGAGTTGTCCAGATAGAGATATGCTACCATTGGCACTATCATTAAAAGGAATGAGAAGTTTATTCAAGGGTTAAGACCCGAGATTGCTATGGCGATTATGCCACATCTCCGTGATCCAAGTACAGTTGTAGTAGAGATGGAAATCAGGAATAAAGTGATGCTTTCTACTTATGCGAAGGATAAGCAGTTTGGAACCCAAGATTCTCAGGGCAAGAAGAGGAAATTCTTTAAGAAGAAAGGAGCTCAGAAATGAAGAAGCTGCCAAGAAAAGGAAGGTCGATGCAGTTTGCTACAACTGCGACAAGAAAGGACATTATGCTCATAAATGTCGAACTGGAAGAAAGGAGTGAAGTGCTTCAACTGCGACCAGATTAGACACTATAAGAAACATTGTCCAAAACGAGTCAGAGCGGACAGGGTAAAGGTTTTTGCTTTGGAGCAATCTTCTTCTAGACCAACTACTATTGGGAAGTGAAAGACTGTGATGGAAGGTACACTTTTGATTCATAGTATACTAGTTAGGATACTATTTCATACCGGTGCAACGCATTCATTTATATCTTAGTGTTTGGTAGATAAATTATGTTTAGAACCTTCATACCTTGTTACTTCTTTAAGGGTATGCAACTCTGGGGATGAGATGTGACCAGTTAGAACTTGATTTGTTAGGTCATAAGTTTGCATGTAGTCTGTTTGTTTTTGATTTCGTAGGCTTTAGGATCATTCTGCATATGGATTGGTTAGATAAATATGATGCTACGATATTTAGCCAAGATAGGAAAATATCGCTAAGATACCCTAATAGTCATAATCGAATTATATATTCAGTGGAGAAGTTTGACTCAAGTGCTCGTGCCTTGTTGAAAGCAATAGAAGTAGAAGAAGAGTTGAATTAGGTTTTGGTAGCATGAAAGTTTGCAGATGTTTTTGAGCCAGTCATAGGACTACCACCGAAGCGAGCCATTGAGTTTTGGATAGATCTTGTGCCAGGATTTGGATGGCACCTGCTGAGATGAAGGGATTGAATGTGCAGCTAATGAATTTATAAAGAAAGAAATTCATTAGACCAAGTAGTTCGCCTTGGGAAGCGGCCGCGATGTTCGTGAAGAAATCATTTGGGTCGTTAAGGATGTGTATCGACTATCGTAAGTTGAACGATAAAACGATCAAAAATAGGTATCCATTACTGAGAATAAATGATTTATTTTATCAGTTGAGTGGAGAAAGAGTATTTTTCCAATTGGTTTTCATGACAGGTTTCCATCAGCTAAGGGTGGCAGAGACAATATTCTGTTGACGACATTTCGAACTAGGTATGGTTCGTACGAGTGGTTAGTAATGTCATTCAGGTTAACAAATGCGCCAGCTTTATTCATGGATTTGATTAACCGAGTTTTCCGAGAGCACTTGGATAAGTTCGTATTGGTATTCATAGATGACATTTAATATACTCAAGAATGAAAGAGAGCATGAAGTTCCTTTTAGAGTAGTGCTTGAGACACTGAAGCAGCATCAACTGAAAGCGATGTTTTCAAGGTGTCATTTCTGGAAGAAATAAGTTATGTTTCTTGGTCACGTGATTTCAGTGAAGGGTTTGTCAGTTGATCTGGATAAGATCAAAGTTATTAACAACTGGAAGAGACCAAAGATAATGACTGAGACAAAAAGTTTTCTTGTACTCGCCGGCTATTACCATAGAATCAGTAAGGATTTCTTACGGGTAGCAACGCCTTTGACTAAGCTAACCGGGAAAGACGTGAAGTTTATTTGGCCGGACAAATGTGAGGAAGCATTCCTTAAGTTAAAGCATTTGTTGACCAATGCGCCTGTGTTAGTAGTTCCAGACAGGAATCAAGGATTAGTAGTGTATACCGATGAATGTGGAACCGGATTAGGAGCCGTGTTGATGTAGAAAGGTAAATTTATTGCCTATGCTTTACAACAGCTTAGACCACATGAAGTGAGATATCCTACTCACATCAAGAGTTGGCAGCGTTGATCTTTGCACTGAAAGTATGGAGACATTATCTCTTAGGGGAGAGATTTCAATTATACATAGATCATAAGTCCTTATCAGAAGGAGTTGAATATGAGACAACAACAGTGGTTGGAGTTTTTAGCAGTTTATGATTTTGGTATAGAGTATACACCTGGAAAAGGGAATAAAGCAGCATATGCACTTAGTAGAAAACATCAGAATGTGGTGTTAGATATGTTAATAGAATGGAAGGACCTAGAGGCATTGACTACTTGTCGTGTGTAATTAAGATCGACTGCTAGTTCTAGTCAGAGCATTGTCATGTTACCCTGCTTGGAAGTTCGACTAGTACTGATCGAAAGGATTGCTTTTAAGTGGAAAGAGGATCCACTGTTAGCCGAGAAGATTAGAAGGCTAGATGTCGGAATCAAGATTAATGATCTGAATGATTTTAGTCTTGACTAGGGTGGATGATTGAGAAAGAAGGGACGGTTGTGTGATCCGATGGTTGGGGAGTAAAGGAGAGAATTTCTTAGGGAATTCCATCAGTCAAAATTTAGGATTCATCCTGGGGGAACCAAGATGTATCAAGACATGAAGAGGAGTTTCTACTGGGAAGGTATGAAGAAAGATGTTGGCTTGTGGGTAAAGCAGTGTGCAAACAGTCAACAAGTGAAGGCCGAACATAAGAAGCTGAGTGGGTTGCTTCAACCTTTGGAGATAACAGTTTGGAAATGGGATTCTATATCCATGGATTTTATAGACGGGTTGCCAAGGTTGAATCGAGGAAATGAAAGTATATGGGTCATAGTGGATAGGTTGACTAAGAGTGCCCATTTCATTTCAATTAAGTCAACCTAGATGGCACTTATTTAGCTATGTTGTTTATGAAGAACATAGTTAGACTACATAGGATTCCTAGTAGTATAGTAAGTGATAGAGATATTTTGTTTACTAGCAAGTTCTGGAAGAGTCTATAGGATGTGTTAGGTACAAAGCTCAAGATGAGTATTGCTTATCACCCTTATACAGATGTGTAGATATAGAGAGTCAATATGGTAATCGAGGATTTGTTAAGGGCTTGTGTACTAGATTTTGGTGGATCATGGGAAGACCACCTACATTTAGTTCAGTTTTCCTATAATAACAATTATCAGACTAATATAAGAATGGTGCCTTTCGAAGCTTTGTATGGAAGGCCATGCAAGTCACCAGCATGTTGGTTGGAAACTGGAGGCAGATTGGTCTTAGGTCCCGATCCGGTAAGAGAGGCAATAGAGAAGATTGAAATGATCCGAGGTAGGATGAAGGAAGCTCAATGTGGAAAAAAGAGTTACGTAGATAAGAGGCGTAATGACCTAGTGTTCTTTGTTGGAGATAGAGTTTTCATTAAAGTATCACCGATGAAGGGTGTGCTATGATTCAGAAAGTCAGCGAAACTGGCACCGAGATATGTTGTACATTTACCAGTTATAGAGAGGATCGGAATGCTCGCATATAGAGTAGAGTTGCTGAGCAGTTTGTCAGGTGTCCATAATGTATTTTATGTGTCTTATCTTCGTATGTACGTGCATGATCCAGAGACTACTATTCCTTCGATTGTATTGGAAGACTTAATAGTAGAACTGTACCTGAACTTTGTTAGGCAACCAGTTCGGGTTGTAACGAGAGATGAGAAGAGGTTAAGAAATAAGACAGTCAAGTTGGTGAAATTTCAATGGAGCGACAACAGGAAGGACTATACTTGGGAGGCAGAAAAGAGGATTAGACTTACTTATCCTGATCTGCTTTAAGTGTATGTTCTATATTTACTTTATATGGATTTTTTGCTAGTCAGGTAGGCTAGTATGTTAATTAGGAGATGTTACAGATGATTGATATGCTTAGTATTTCATCCTTGATGAATTTCGAGGAAGAAATTCTTTAAGGCGGGGAGCCTGTAACACACCTAATTTTAAATAGCATTATTCAGGAGATTTAATTAGATAAATTAAATACAATAATGTAGAGACTATAGTGATAAGGAAACTGGGACTTGAGAACTAATTGGGGTCATGCCTTAACTAAATGAATATATGCATGATTTATAAATTAGAGAATAAGGCAATGGTAAAAAGGGAATAGTAGTATACCATAACCCCTAAACCCCTTACCTCATTCTCATTCACATTTTCATAAACCAAAAACATAAACAACGAAGAAACAAGGCTGACCATAACCCTAAGAGAAGAGGGGCTCAAAAATCAATTAGGGGCTAAGATTCATGCTAGGAAGATTAAAGCAAGAATAAATCTCAAGTTCCTTATCCAAACAAGGTGAATAATGATCTAAACCATCCCATATATGTCCTTTTGAAAGTTTAAATTCGATTTTAAGGTTAAAACCATTTGGATGGATGAATGATAATATGATTTGATTATATGACATGTTATAATTTAAACAAGGATTTTGTGGAATATAAATTGATTTTACGGTTCAAATCATGCAAATTAATTTCTGAATGCCATGATGCTTGAATATGTTATGTAGAACATTATTTTGGAGATGGGTTTAAATTCTCATAATATTCCAAGCCATGGATAATTTATTATGAATTTTGAGTGGATGAAATAGATAATTTTGGGTTTAAATTATTTAATGCAATTAAGTAATGTTTTTGGGTCGGAAATTTATATATGCTAGAAAACATATTAAAAGGATAATTATTGTTTTTGCTGATTTTTCATAACTGTTTTATTATGGTTAGTAAATTATTTAAGTTAGAGCACTTAAATGTTTTGTTAAGGGGAAGGGCTTATTTGTTAAAATGATTTCATTCGTTAATTGTTAAATTTGGCAGCCTTTTAGAAAAGAATTTTGATAAAGAATTGGCAACCAATCATATTTTAACAAATTAGGCAAGTTAGGTAAAAAGGAATTACTTTGAAAAGCATAAAAACCATTTTTGCTTCGAACTACAACAACGCCACTTCCTTTTGCTTGCTTCCGTCCCCATACTTCTGCCAATGACGTTTCGCACCCATTCGAAACCAATGCACATAGTGTCAAGCCATTGATACGTAGTGTATTGGAGAAAGCCGAAAGGGACTGTGTCAAAGGTATGCTTCCGAAGGGCTTGAAACCATTTTTATAAGCTTTCGAATCATTTTAACTTGCCTTTTATTTTAAAGGATATTTCGAAAGAGTTGCCGCATTTTGAACTAACTCGATACCTAGCTGCCGCATTCATACCTTTCGAATTGGTTAAAGGCCGCTTTTCTTTATAGCTTTATAACAATGAGTTTGAAAGGAATGATTTGGTTTTATTAGCATTGAAGCCACCTACCCATTGCTTTCGAAAGGGTCCTTCTTGCCGCTTATATAAATGGTTTTAGAGGCAATAGTTTCGAAAGGATGGTTTCGTATCTATCCTCTTCCCTGGTACATTTTTCTTAAGATAAATGCTTTTGAAAGCAAAGCTTTCTCTTTTGTTCTCTTTGACCCAGTAGTTATATTTAATGTTAACCCTAATAATTTCGAAAGAGATACTTTCAAATAGTTTCAAAGCCATGATTCCATAAATTCTACTTGAACTAAATGCCTTCGAAAGGTAAGCTTTAAGAGTTTTTAATGGTATATCTTTAAGTGTTTCGAAAGGGATGTTTCAATGCTTTCGAAAGGTATGTTTTTAATGGTTTCGAAAGATAAAGTCTAAGATTTTAAGTAATCCTTTCGAAAGGGAGAACGATGGAGGGTAACTCATGATGTCACAATGATCCGAAGGATCTAGTCGAAAGCCTTAGTTTTCAAATAGGAAACCTAATCTCATTTTTAAAGGTAAAACCGATGGTAATACAAAAGAGTTTTAAATGGCATTTAACTTTGGAATTTTGAAGAAGCTTTCCTTGCTAAAGATTGTGGATTAAGGGTATTAACCATGTTTCCTTAGAAAAATGATTATAGGAAATTAAATCATAGATGTTCATATTATTATGTTTTGATCAGTTATCATGTATGGTTATGTAGACACATTCACTTCATAATTAACCCATAACTGCATTTTGGGGTGTTAAGGGCAAAATAACCAACTAGGTTGACCCAGTAGTGAATATACATTGAGTTATCTCCTGTGTGAGTAGAATTGCATCCAGGAGGTCGGACATACCATAATATAGGATGCCCAAAGACTGATCAAAGGATTATTGGTTTAGACAGGTTCGTAGTAAGCCCATAAAAACTATGTGTGGAAATTGTTATTGGTAGGGGCCAATAGTTATTTAGTGATCCCATGAAAACTATGTCCGGAATAAGTTATTGAAAGTGATAAATAGGTTCATAGCGATCCCATAAAAACTTTGACATGAGAGATGTTATTGGAGAATCCAATAGGTTCGTAGTCACCCCAAGAAAACTATGATTTGATGATGTTATCGGTAGACACCAATAGGTTATTAGTGATCCCATGAAAACTATGAAACCGGACATGTTATCCCGCCTTTTGGCAAGGCCGTGACACCAAGGAACTGACTAGTAACCAATGATGGTCCGTCCTGGATATCGGTTATACACAGGCTCACTATGGAATTCGACGAATTTTATCCGAGTCCGGATCGAGCTAAACCTGGGTTGACAAGACAAGCGACGCTATGAGAGCCAACGTTCCAAATCTCAAGTCAATCCGAGTTCGTATGCTCAAGTTACAACCGATGCAAAAATTGAATAAAAACAGCCTCGCGTTCGACCTGCTCAGTCCGAATCCAACAGGAGTGTCTACTTCGACTTGCTCTGCTTCACTTCCATCTCCGAACCACTATTTGACTCGCTCCACTTCGACTCCATCTCAGAGCCCTTGTTCGACTAGCTCCACTTCGACTCCATCTCAGAGCCTCTGTTCGACTCGCTCCACATCCCTCAGAAAACAACAGTTTGACTCTATCGATACGAAACCACAGTTCGTATTAATCACCTTCGACTCCGTCTCCTACGCAGTTCGTATCCATCAAGGATCTTCTGTTCAAATCCATCAAGTCACCATATTCGAATCAATCGACCGGAGTTGAGTTTCTATCGACACGAACAAGGCCAGGTCCAAGAATGACTCGATCAAAGCAGCGTCAAAGGCAGAGTGATCCAAAGGTTCAAAGCCGCGTCATCGAGTCGAGCAGCAACTCGAACAAGACCAAGTCGAACAGCGATGCGAACGAGAGCGAGTCGAACAAGAGCGAGTCGAATAAGAGCGAGTCAAATGAAACAGCCAACCGAAGATCCCAATTCGTATCGATCATATCTCCTAATCTACAAGTCCAAATGCTATGAAACTTTCACAGAAGACTACGTGCATGCTATGGAATGTCCACGTCAAATTTCGACTCCATTGGATGAAATCTTGATCGATACGAAATATGTTCGTATCGATCACGGATCGGACCGAAACTTCATGGGCTTGGGCACGCTGGCCCGGTCACGTGCCAGAGAGGGTCTCCCAAGATCTGAGCAAAATACCAGCCTCCTACACCTATAAATAGACCCCCAAAGCCAACATAAAAGGAGTTCTTCTTCTTTTTTGAGATCTCCAACGCCCAGACTCTACCGGATCCATATCTAAACTCCATCGCTACTGCTACCAATGAATTTCACTGCTGCAAATCATAATTACCTGCTGTAATTCATTGAATTCACTTGAAATTGTCAAAGATAGATCAATAAAGCAAACTATTTCATAGTGGACGTAGGCAATACGTCGAACCACTCTAAATTCTTGTATCTCCTTGCATGTTACTTATTTTCATATATGAGATTTGGAGTTTTTGTTAGATAATCCCTCTTTTTACATTTAATTTCTTCACTTTATCTCTTCAAAAACTTCTGAAGAGTGTTGTGCCCAATTTTGGTACAAACACTTTGGTGCTTTCACTGAGAAAACCCAAATTTTCTCCTGCTCTTTGGATCTCCTATCTATATCGGATTGTGTAAATCCAAGAAGAAGATCCAGATCTAGAACTTTGAAGCCCTTCCATTCTATTCAGATTTGCATTAGATCTAGGAAAGGACTTTCATCACCTCACCATGGTAAGTACACGGACTACTTCTACAGCTGCTGATCAGGGAGGACGGGACAAGCAGAATCCCCGCGCAATTGCCTCCATCAAACCAAGATGCCGCTGGACCTTTGGATCCAACAGGTCCGGTTACCAGACAAGAGTTCCAGACGCTGTTCCAAGAATTGACCCAGAGTTGACAACATCTAACTGAACAACTACGCGCCAACGCAGAGTTGACCAACCAGTTAAATCGCCAAAGGCGAAGAAGATCCAGAAGAGACCAAGGTGCTTATTCTTTCACAGAGAGTTCAGCCTCCTTTGATGGCCAAACCAGATCCACACGCCCACGGCTAGGTGTAAGCTACACCCAGGCCATAGGGCACCAACCTGCTTCAAATATTGGACAACCCAGAACCGGACCATCCACTAGTCATCATACAGGACCTTCATCCCAAGGAAGTGCTGCTCCTTATCATGTCACAGGCAACACTGCTACTACCACCACAAGCGAACGAGAAGGTGATGCTGGAAACCAAGCTGATCCTCAACGTAACCATCGGGAGCAGACTCCTGAGCCTTATGTCCCTGAGGATGTTGAACCAAGGAGGCGAGGCACGGACCGTCGACCGCGTCCGGTCCAGACTCGCACTGTGGAGCCCGACTACACCTTGGCACAACATGCTCCTAGTATACACATGCCAGATATACCAACGATGATCCGCCAAATGATTCGCGAAAGTCAGGGTCTCTCTAATGACGACTGAGGAATCTCCCGGAGTCATACCCCTTTCACCGATGACGTTCTATATGCCGAACCACCTTGGCGCTTCAGGATGCCAACTTTTCCAGTCTGTGAAGGAAGTTCTGATCCCAATCAACACATCCTGAAGTACGAATGGCTGATGAATGCTGCAAGAGCTGATGACGTAGTAAAATGTCGTAGTTTCCCCATTTCCCTAAGGGGCATTGCCACAATGTGGTTTACTCATTTTCCACCACGATCCATTTCCAATTTTGATCAGATGGCCACCAAGTTTGTTGAACAATTCCGTATGCACATAGCAAGGCCTAAAGATGTTAACACTCTGTCTAGTGTTACACAAGCTCCCGGAGAAATACTTAGGTGTTACTTGGAGCGATTCCATGCTGCGTGTGCAGAAATAAGCAATCCCAATGATAACTCTATACTGATGGCATTGACTAAGGGGATTGATGCTGATTCCGAGTTCGGAAATTGGTTAGTTGGAAAACCATCTGCGTCATTGGACCGTTTCTATTCCAAGGCAGCCCAATTCTTGAGAAGGGAGGATGCGAAACAGTCTAGGAAGCAGGATGACGTAGGGCCCAACATCGAAGGAATCCAAAGTAACATCGTTGTTAAGCAATCCGGAGATAGTTCTGGAAAAGTTCAGTTGAACATCCAAAATAAAAAAATCAGCAGATGGACAATGGAAATCAAAACAAAAAACATGATCAGAGCCGTGGTCCATGGCGTAGATCTTCCATGTAGGATAATTACACTCCATTGAACACGTCGTTGGAAAATGTGTATTTGCAGACCTGCAATACCATGTAGTACAAGAAACCTGCCCCGAAACCACCAACTGAAAGACAAATCCAAACAGGAAAGTTTTGTAGATTCCATGAGAGTTATGGCCACAACACGAATGAGTGTCGTCATTTACAAGACCTCATCGAAAAACTGATATTTGAACGGAAGTTGGATCAGTATGTGCGAGCGCCGCAGTCTGGTGGTGCGGGCCCATCAAATCAGAATCGTGCGCCGAATCAGGAAAGACAGGAGGAACCCGCTCGTACAGGAGGGAGGTTAGTTATCAATACAATAAGTGGTGGTCCTCACCCAACATATCGAAGATGGAAGGAAATGGATTCGTATTCCAGTTCTATCAGGCATGCAGACTTCGAGTGTTGTAGTAATTTTGATGAAGGTGCTCCGGCCAAGCAACAGAAGACGATGACAGATGACATCGTGTTCACGAACAGAGACGCTGATAAAGTCGAAGCCTCTACTATCGATCCACTGGTCATCTCAGCACAAGTAGGTCCCGCTTGGATGAAGAGGATCTTAGTTGACAGTGGAAGCTCTGTGAATATCTTGTTCAAGCGTGCTTATGATCAAATGAAAATGGAAGCCACAGACTTGAAGCCTTGTCAATCCCGAGTCCATGGTTTCAACGGAAGTGCTACTATACCCACTAGAATGGTGGAACTACCAGCAGAGTTGGGAGTTGGAGAACGTCGGAGAGTATGGATGTTGCAGTTCATTGTTTTGGACATAGACTCCCCTTTTAATGCTTTCCTGGGCCGACCGGCCCTCGCTGAATTCAGGGCAGCCATTGCCCCGTGGTGTTTGAATTTAAAATTTCCCACTGATCATGGAGTAGGAATCATTCAGGCAGATCAGGCTGCTTCCAGAGCATGTTATGTCGCTGAGCTGCGGGAAGCGCAGCGAAAGGAGAAAGGAAAGGGCGTGGAGGAATCTCTCTGCGTCTTCTTTGCCAACAATTGATAATTAACTCCCGGGCCTAGGCTCGGGCACCCCAGCCAATTCCTCAAAGATCTTGACCCAAGAGAAACTGAAGACGATGGAGAATCTAAAGAAAGTCAAGCATCCCCGGCCGAACTGACGATTGATGTCCCAGTTGACAATGACGATGATTCGGAAATGATAAAGATGGGATCTCAGCTAAGCCAGCAAACTCAAGAGGAATTGGTTGAATTTCTACGGGCAAATCTTGACGTATTTTCCTGGACATATTCTGATATGTGTGGGATCTCGTCGGACATCGTGAGCCACACTCTAAACATTGACCTGTGGCATGTCCCGGTCAAACAGAAAAGGCGTGGTATGGATCCAGAGAGATCTGCCGCCCTTAAAGAAGAAGTAGAAAAGCTTAAAGCGAACGGGTTCATTCGTGACGTGCTATATCCTGAATGGGTGTGAACCACGTGCTCATCTGAAAGCCAAATGGAAAGTGGAGAACAAGTGTCGATTATTCCAATCTGAATAAAGCATGTCCCAAAGACAGTTTCCCGCTTCCCATAATTGATTAGCTAGTAGATTCGACAGTTGGGCATGAACTCTTATCCTTCATGGACGCGTATTCTGGCTACAATCAGATACTGATGGATTTACCCGATCAAGAACATACCAGCTTCGTAACCAATCTGGGACTTTACTGTTACAAAGTTATGCCATTCAGACTCAAGAATGTCGGGGCTACTTATCAACGTTTGGTCAATCGGATGTTCGCCAATCAAATCGATAAAACAATGGAAGTATATATAGACGACATGCTTGTGAAGTTACGACTCTCCACCGAGCATGTCAAAGACCTGGAAACTATGTTCAACATACTTCTAGAATACAAGATGAAGCTAAATCTACTGAAATGTCACTTTGGAGTTGCATTTGGAAAATTTCTTGGGTTCATCGTCAACGCTCGAGGGATCGAAGCTAATCCAGAGAAAATCTGGGCTATCAGAAATCTCAAAACTCCGAAAACCATAAAGCAAGTCCAGAGTCTCAATGGGAAAGTAGCAGCGTTGAGCAGGTTCATTTCAAAGTCCATTGACAAATGCATCCCTTTCTTCGATCTGATCCAAAAAGGGAAACAAAACTTTGAATGGACCACGGAGTGTGAGGGCGCTTTCCGAGCACTAGTTCAACATCTATCTACACCACCTATCCTGTCGAAGCCAATTGATCATGAGAAGTTGTTCGTATACTTGGCGATATCAGAAAACGCTATCCGCGCTGCATTAATTCGAGAAGAAGACAGAATACAGAAGCCAGTATACTACGTCAGCAAGCGATTGACTGGGGCCGAAAGGAATTATCCGAAATTAGAGAAGTCGGCTTATTGCCTTGTTATTGCATCAAGAAAACTCCGACCGTATTTCCAGGCACATCCCATTATTGTTTACACCGACCAGCCGTTATGACAGGTCCTTTCGCGGCCTGAGACGTCTGGTAGGTTACTCAAGTGGAACGTCGAACTGAGCCAGTTTGATATTACTTACACTCCAAGACGAGCGATCAAAGGACAAGTCCTAGCCGATTTCATAACTGAATTTACCATCCTAGAGGACTTGCCCGAAACCAGTGAATCCCCCGAATACATCTGGAAGCTTTATACCGACGGCGCATCAAACGACCGGTGTTCGGGCGCTGGTGTTGTACTTGAAACTCCCGAAGGCCGATCCATATGTTATGCTTTGAAGTTCAATTTTCATGCGACTAATAATGAAGCTGAATATGAAGCCCTCTTGGTTGGCTTGAAACTTGCTAGAGATTTGAGAATTATAGCAGTGGAAATTTATTGCGACTCACAATTAGTTGTGTGTCAAGTACGGGGAGAGTATCAAGCAAGAGATCCAAGGTTGGCTGCTTACTTAGCTCGAGTTCAGGAAGTACTAAATCAGTTTGATTATTATGTCATTTATTGCATATCTCGAGAGTGCAACCAAAAAGCCGATTCATTGGCGAAGCTGGCCAACACAGGTGAAGCTCAACAAATGGGACTCGTTCCCGTAGAAGCGCTATCCTCCCCAAGCATTGACTGGGCATAAATAGACCGGGTATGCGAAACTGTCCTCGAAAATGATTCATGGATGACTGAGCAGAGGAGTGAAAAGAGACAAGTCCTTCAGAAGGCCTCACGATTTACCATCCATAATGGACTCATGTACAGAAGGGGGTACTCTGCCCCTCTACTCCGATGTATCGCTCACGATGAAATTAAACGAGTATTGCACGATGTGCACGAGGGAGAATGTGGCGATCACACCGGGGGGCAAGCACTTGCCAAGAAAGTACTTTGATACGGATATTACTGGCCGACCGTGAATCGCGATGCGTAAGACTATGCAAAGAAATATGATAGGTGCCAGAAATATGCCCGAATTCCTAGAGCTCCTCCTACCGAGATAACGCAAATGGTCAGCCCATGGTCGTTCGCAATGTGGGGCATCAACATCATTGGTGCTCTACCTCTGGAAAAAGGTGGTGCGAAGTACGCCATCGTCGTAGTTGATTACTTTACAAAGTGGGTTGAAGCCGAAGCTCTTGCTACCATAACAACGAAGAAAGTAATCAACTTTGTGGTTCGTAAAATCATCTGTCGATTCGGTCTCCCACACACCATTATTACGGACAACGGAACCCAATTCGAAAGTGCTGAATTTAAAGATTTCTGCAAACGATTTCACATCCAAAAGAAATTCTCTACAGTTGCACACCCTCAGGCAAACGGACAGGTCGAAGAAGTTATTAAAGTTATAAAATCCATTTTGAAAAAATGACTGGAAAAGGTTGGGGGCAAGTGGGTCGATGAACTTCCTATGGCTTTATGGGCCTACCGAACAACCCACAAGACCGCGACCGGCCACACTCCATTCTCTCTCTCTCTTATGGTTCGAAAGCCGTTATTCCCATTGAACTAGAAGTACCTTCTCATCGTTTGACATACTATGATCCAAAGACAAATTCTATATTACTTGCTGAATCTCTCGATCTACTAGATGAGAAGCGTGAAGAAGCTGATTTGAGGGCAGCTGCGCATCGAAGTAGTGTCGCCCGATTGTACAATGCCAAGGTCCGCCCGCGAACCTTTGAACTAGGCGATCTCGTCCTCAAAAGAATTTATCCGGTTCCTTCACATATGAAACCGACATGGGAAGGACCGTATGTTATTGAATGAAGGCTCGAAGATGGCACATTCAAATTATGGACCGTTGACGGTCTTACTCTGCCAAGGGCCTGGAACAGCGAGAGTCTTCGTCGCTACTACACATAACAGGCTATGTTTATCCAATTAGTTTACTTTCCATTTTGCAATTTGTTTCTGCGTTTCGAAATTAGAATTTGTAATAAGGCAACTGACTTTGCCATATTTTCTTATTTCGGCTATAAAATGCAATCTCTTCGAGCCAGAGCTGTGATTTACTTGAAATGCTTCATATGATCATCACTATGCACAGAGAGCTAAGTTTCACCATACGGTGGAATTTATTCAAATAGGGAGTGACTGCGATGCATGCAATCACTCGCTAAGTGAAACCCGAGCTCGGGGACTAGCCATCACATCAGAATCAAAAAAGGATTGATACACAACAATCCTCTTACAACTCCGAACTCCCAGAGTGCGAGTCGGAGTATAAACAACAACTCCGAACTCCTAGAGTGCGAGTCAGAGTATAAACATCAACTCCGATTTCCCAGAGCGTGAAACGGAGTATGAACATAACCTTCGGATTCCCAGAGTACGAAATGGAGTATAAACATCAACTCCGAACTCCCAGAGCGTGAGTCGGAGTATAAACATCGACTCCGAGTTCCCAGAGCATGAAGCGGAGCATAAACATCAACTCCGGATTCCCAGAGTGTGAAATAGAGTATAAACATCAACTCCGAACTCCCAAAGCATGAGTCGGAGTATAAACACCGACTCTGAATTCCTAGAGTGTGAAATGGAGTATAAACCTCAACTCCAAACTCCCAGAGCTTGAGTCGGAGTATAAACACCAACTCCTGATTCCCAGAGTGCGAACTAGAGTATAAAAATACATCTACGAAGAGGGTGGATCCGTCCGCCCAATGACTTCGTCCGTATCCGCACCAAGTTTGAGAAGGATGGACCCGTCCATCTAACGACCTCACTTGTTAACTCAGGGTGGATGTGATCCGACCATCCACGATCTTGATACACCTTTTGTTCTCGGAGTGCGAACAAAATACAAAAAACATACAGCAGATGTGACTGACCGTCTGCTCATCAACTCCGAACTCCCAGAGCGCGAGTCAGAGTACAAACATCAACTCCGAACTCCCAAAGCGCGAGTCGGAGTATAAACATCAACTCCGAGTTCCCAGAGCATGAAGCGGAGTATAAACATCAACTCTGAACTCCTAGAGCGCGAGTCGGAGTATAAACGTCAATTCCAAGTCCCCAGATCGCGGACATATGATTGAAATTTAAGCCGGCATGACCAACCGCCAGAAAACAAATGAGAATCCCCAGAGTGCGGATATGATCATCGACAATCAAACAAACGTGGAAGAGCCGCTCAGTCTCTGGTTGACTCAGGCATCCGTTCTGTGGCCCTAGACTCAGCGTAATGCAAGCGAGAAGCAACCGCTGATTGATGTTCAACTACTCACCCCCAAGACTGGGGGCAGGACTTAAGAATCGACCATTAACTTAAGCGATGCGACGTAGAAAATCCATCTTACTTCCCGGTCGCAAACCTTGTCCACAGTACCCGAACTTGGCAGACAAAAACAAACTTTATTCGGAAGCTGAAACTTCACAAATGCACTACAGATATTGAAACACTTAGGCAAATACACAATGACAGAAAAGAAGTCAAAAAAGAGATGTTTCATTTCTATTGTTTGTAAAAGAAGTTCGTGTACAAGTTTCCAAAAAATTCCTACTAGCAAGGGCCGAACCCGCATCTATACACGGCTAACAAAATGAAAGTCAGAATTACACCAAGGAAGCATGTCTAATCTTTCTTCTTCCGCGTTTTCCTTTTCGGTGCAGGCCCACTGGAGCCACCACTATCCTTCCTCTTTGAGCCTATGCTTTTCGGCGGTTGGTCTCCAGGCGAGGGCATTATATCAACATCCTCCTCCAAACTCGAGTGGATAGGAATGCTCCCTGCGGGCGGAGTCGGAGGAACAGGATCAAGTACAGAAGGTGGAATGGGCACGCTGGTGATGAAAACAGTACCACCAGGAGATATCATCCTAAGCGGAGCAGGTCCCGGTGCTACCATCCCACCTCCAAATCTGCCACCGTGAGCCGCTTCTGCCATTTCAGCGTCGATTTGAGCGAACATATCCTCTTCAGTAACTGCTCGAGCCCCGCTGGGGGCATCAGTAGTCGGCATTGAAGAACATATAGTAGGATCGCTTCCACTCATGACAGATGACAAGTCGGCAAGAGTATCGCTGTGGCGGTGAAAGAGTTCATCCATCAGCTGCTCATCAAACACAATCTTACTCCCCTGCATATCGTCAAGCGGGGCAATTGTAGTCATGGTGATCGCTTCGGTAACGATAGCCCCCTGTGTCTGATGTGATTCTTGAGTAACAGGAGGCCCGACATGTGCAGCATCGATCACTGGACAAAGAATAAGAGATCCGTTAGAACTTAACTCGATCGAAGATTTTAACTTAAGAAAGATATGTGGAATGTTCAGAGTACCTTCCTCAGTTTGACTCATAGGCGGCAGAGCGGCATCAGTGACTTGCGCTGCAGCCGGAGACATCTGCGGTTGATCTAGATTGTAAGCAGGAACAGCCTGGGGATCGACCGCAGACGAGGATTCGGGCTGGATTGATGCGGGAACTTCAAGACTTGCTTCACGGTGGTCAATGCCTGAACCCTCTCCTGTTTCGAAGTGCTGGGCGCCGAGTTTTTCCTTCTCATGCAGAATCATTGACTTGTGAAGAATCTTCCTTTCATCTTCATTCAGAATGCGATTCTCGAGTTCAAATTCATCCACAGACTCTCCCAAATGTGCCTCCTTCTCTTCCTCAACCAGTCGGCCCCAAGCATTGTAAAGGTGCGTCGAAAAATCATCGAGCCAGGCTAGACCCTTGTGCCTCAGCACATTAGCGTTGTAGACGACAAGAAGGTCTTCGATGTCAGCCTCTAGCTTGGACTCGGCCGATTTCACTTTCTCCTCGACCTCAGTCTCCACCTTATGGACTTTAGCCACAGACGCATCCCGTTCACCCCTGAGTAGAATAGCTTGTTCACACGCCTCCTGGGTTGTGTTGTTCGCATCATCTTTTTCTTTGGCCATGTCGGCGAATTTGGCCTTGAGTTCATTGAGTTCCTTGACCGCAGCATCCCGCTCGGCGGTGACCGCAGTGTTCCGGTGGCCCATCTCCTCCACCAAGGCAACATGTGTCTGCCTCAACCTCTCCATGGCCACATTCGCTTCATCAGCTTTTTTGGTGGCCTCGATTTCAGACTTCCGAGAAGACTCGGCCTCAGCAGTGAGCACTTGAATGATCTGATCCCTTTGAGCGAGTTCGGTCTCCATTTTCTCAAGCGCTTTGGCTCGCTCAAAGGCCACCTTACAAGCTTTCTCTGCGGCCTTTACCCACTCTCTGTACTGGGTGTAGATGTCATGGACATAATCGTGCATCGTGCCTTCCACCCCTGATGGAATTCTTTTTAAGTGCGGTGGGAAGACATAGCCATCGAAGAAAATATTCGGAAAATCCTTCCTCATCCGAGCCAATTTAAGGGCCCCCTCTCTTGTGGGCTCAACTGGGACATGCTCTGTAATTATGGAGGCCGTGGTCTCGACTCTCTGAAGATGAGTCTCAGATCTAGAAATATGAGAAGATGACCGGTGACGAGGAGGCTCTGGCGGGTGTGGAATAAAAAGGCGAGGTGGGGATGGAAGTCTAAGAGGAGGAGAGCGTGATATAGACCGATGTCTGTATTCCCTGTCCCTATCACGCCCATACCTATCTTGGTTAGAGTACTCGCGATCGTGATCTCTATCCGAGTCTCTCCTACGGGACTCATAATAGGACGAAGCCTTTCGGGCCGAGCGAAGATTCCCGAACATCGATCCTTTTCCAAACATAGTACTTGGAAATGAGAAACGAAGAAAGAGTTAGTGACTTCCTAAGTTGGACGATTTACAGTTGTGAATCATGTAGTGTAGTGAAGTGTATGCATGTGCAACCTCCAGACCAACCGGAAATGTCGGCCGCACTCATAGCAAGCGACCCACTCAGTTCAAGAGCACTATCAAGCTCCTCCATCCTAGTGTCATGTTGAGACAACAAAAAATCCGAAATCGGAATATCAGCAAGCCCTGCAAAAGGATTCTCTACTTGCGGGGGAGGAGCCTCCGAAATCCTAATCCCCGGGATGGGCAAGGACACAACCACGGATTTAAATCTCTTGGATTTAGAACGCTTGTGAGCAACAGCCTTGCCTTTTCTCTTTCCTCTTGAATCCTGAACATTGGAAGAAGGCCCAACTGGGAGCTCGGTATTAGTAAGCGTTCTCTCCGGATCAACTTCTTCGGTTATCACGACTGCGAGCACTTTGTGCTTCACCCGTTTCTTCGGGACCACTCTAAGTGTCTCTTCCAGCCGTATGCTCTACCTCCGTTCTATCAGCCCGACGGTCCCCAAATTTATGTCGGTCAGAACCAAGTCGATATGCCTCTCTTCGCCCGAAAATGCTTGGAGGATCCGAACTAGCTCTCGGAAGTATGCACCGTCGGGCCGAGAAATTGCGGCTGTAAAAGAAGAGAAGTGTGTCAGTTTTGAGGTCAGTTACTAATATCTCAATGATGCAAGAGAAAAATGGAAACACTTACGTCTATCCAACCACCGCCTAGCAAATCCAGTGGGGCACCGAACGTAGAATCATTCGGTCTTGAAGTAACTTAGCCTTCCCCAGGAGCCCATTACAATGTGGAAGTTCCTGACTGCTTCCAAGAAGGTGAAAGAAGGGCTGTCTCCGCGGCTCTTAACGTTAAATAAATATCTGATCTCGATCGGCTTTGGTGGTCGAAAGAGGATCTCCATAAACAGGATGAAGGTGCTATTCAACAGAGCATACCCGTTGGGGTGCAGCTGGGATGGAGCTATTCCAAGGAATGATAACATCTCCCTTATATATTGATTGAAGGGGGGAAGTGTCCCCGCTGTGCAAACGTGACTGTTGAAAGCAGTAAACCCCTCCGGGGATCATGTGGCCTATCATTTGGCCCATGCAGTAACACGTCGTCAAGCGACAAACCGTGCCTTAAGCAAATACGTCCTAGCATATCCTCGGAGATACCAGATGGCACAGAATCTTGTGGAATACAAATAAACTGGGCATCTAAACGCTCGTTCGGAGCTGGGTCTATAACTTTGGCTTCACTAACCGGTATTTCGATGGTTGAAGGAATCGAACTCGGGAGTTCCTGCTGCTGAGAACTTGAAGGTTCCATGATCAGCTAGCTTATGAAAAATCATTGTTAAGCAGACAATAACGCTCGTGCATCCCCCAATGTAGAGTGTGTGAGTGTGTTGTGCAGTACGGTACTGTATATCATTTAAGAAGTTCTATAGAATTGGAAGAAGCATGTAAACGACGAGAGTTCGAAATTCGGTCGGAAGGACCGTCATCGCTGACTGTCACAACTGTGCCATCCAATTATTAGCAGTCAGTCCAGGTTAAAGTTTGTTAAAATTTTGTCAGAGTTGCAGTTCCATCGACGAGCTTCGAAGGGAAATCAAATATGCAGTACAAAGGTAAAGTCTAATTATGTCAAAAATGAAGCTCGTCGGAATTATATGTTCAGATGCACAAGGTTTTTTCAATATCATCGAAGTTAGGGTCATTGCCAATCATCAACGGTTCAAGTTCGAGTCGATCGCAAAGGTTCAAGTTCGAGTCGATCGCTCAGGTTCAAGTTCGAATTGCTCGCTAAGGTTCAAGTTCGAATCGATCGCCCAGGGACACGTTCGTATCGTTCCCAGGGCTGCACAGTTCGACTCGATTCAAAGCCTCCAGTTCGACTCGATCCAAAGCCACCCACTTCGACTCGATCCAAGGGCTACGTAGTTCGAATCGGTCCAAGGCCTCCAGCTCGACTCAATCCAAAGCCACCCACTTCCACTCGATCCAAGGGCTACGCAGTTCGAATCGGTCCAAGGCCTCCACTTCGACTCGAACCAAGGCCGCCGCTTCGAATCGATCGAAATCCATCATTTCGAATCGATCAGACGCAACCCTTTCATATCAATCTACGTATTCAAAGCACTCGATTCGATGCAAAGCTCAACCATCGATCGATACGAAGGCCTCCGTCTCATCATCTCGAAGCACCTATTCCAGATCGACGCGAAGTTGAGGCCAAGGAATCTTCGATCGATCATGACTTTGATCGATTTGGTGTTAAAGAACGAGTCCCATCATTTACGCATTGGATTCGCTTAGTGGATTACCTAAAACTGGAAGTTAGTTCGAGTGATTAAGGATCTGAATCGGTTCGAAGGCAAGAATGTTTTCTTCTTTTGAGTCTCTGAACGATACGAAAGCAAGGCATGAAGGCAAAAGGTAAAAAGTGAAAAAATGGCTAAGTACAGAGTATTTATATGGACTCAAAAGCAAAAGGAATAAACGATTCACATCCCGGTGGATTCGACCGGTTACGAGACATCGCCCCGGGATCGATTCGAACAAGCTTTTCGACTCCGTCTCCAGTGCATCGATGCGAAGCTCCTCTTCGTGTCGTTCATCTTCGACTCCATCTCCGGTGCAGCCATATGAGCAATCAGTTCGACTCCATAGATACGAAACCACACATCGTATCGATCACCTTTGACTTTGTCTCCTGTGCATTTCGACTCCATCTCCTGTGCAGTTAGGGTCATTGCCAATCATCGAAGTTAGGGTCATTTCCAATCATCAACGGTTCAAGTTCGAGTCGGTTTTTTCAATATCATCGAAGTTAGGGTCATTGCCAATCATCAACGGTTCAAGTTCGAGTCGATCGCAAAGGTTCAAGTTCGAGTCGATCGCTCAGGTTCAAGTTCGAATCGCTCGCTAAGGTTCAAGTTCGAATCGATCGCCCAGGGACACGTTCGTATCGTTCCCAGGGCTGCACAGTTCGACTCGATTCAAAGCCTCCAGTTCGACTCGATCCAAAGCCACCCACTTCGACTCGATCCAAGGGCTACGTAGTTCGAATCGGTCCAAGGCCTCCAGCTCGACTCAATCCAAAGCCACCCACTTCCACTCGATCCAAGGGCTACGCAGTTCGAATCGGTCCAAGGCCTCCACTTCGACTCGAACCAAGGCCGCCGCTTCGAATCGATCGAAATCCATCATTTCGAATCGATCAGACGCAACCCTTTCATATCAATCTACGTATTCAAAGCACTCGATTCGATGCAAAGCTCAACCATCGATCGATACGAAGGCCTCCGTCTCATCATCTCGAAGCACCTATTCCAGATCGACGCGAAGTTGAGGCCAAGGAATCTTCGATCGATCATGACTTTGATCGATTTGGTGTTAAAGAACGAGTCCCATCATTTACGCATTGGATTCGCTTAGTGGATTACCTAAAACTGGAAGTTAGTTCGAGTGATTAAGGATCTGAATCGGTTCGAAGGCAAGAATGTTTTCTTCTTTTGAGTCTCTGAACGATACGAAAGCAAGGCATGAAGGCAAAAGGTAAAAAGTGAAAAAATGGCTAAGTACAGAGTATTTATATGGACTCGAAAGCAAAAGGAATAAACGATTCACATCCCGGTGGATTCGACCGGTTACGAGACATCGCCCCGGGATCGATTCGAACAAGCTTTTCGACTCCGTCTCCAGTGCATCGATGCGAAGCTCCTCTTCGTGTCGTTCATCTTCGACTCCATCTCCGGTGCAGCCATATGAGCAATCAGTTCGACTCCATAGATACGAAACCACACATCGTATCGATCACCTTTGACTTCGTCTCCTGTGCATTTCGACTCCATCTCCTGTGCAGTTTCGACTCCGTCTCCTATGCATTTCGACTCCATCTCCTGTGCAGTTTCGACTCCATCTCCTGTGCATTTCGACGACTCTGTCTCTTATGCAGTTTCGACTCCATCTCCTGTGCAGTTCGACTCCATCTCCTGTGCAGTTTGACTCCATCAAATCACGACTCCTAGAAGCCAACTCCATCGACACGAATTGACTTTTCATATCTAATGACTTCAAATCAATCGATTCGAAGTGCGCAGTAGGGGTTGTTCAGAAGGCATTGAACTCTATCGATACAAACGACCATTTCGTACCCATCAATGCAACGAATACTGATGGAAAAACAATGTTTTAACCTTCTACATCGATTCAGGAGAGGATCGATACGAAGGAGCATTTAAAAGGCTCAACCATCGTGCACTATTACAACGAATTTCATGTCGGTTCAAGAGAGGATCGATATGGAATTCAATATAAAATAAACTGACAACGACTTGTGAACGTACAGACGGCAACGAGAGTCAGATTAACATATATGCATGTATGTCGGACTAATATTCAATATTCCATATTTCCAGGAATTGAAAACTCATTTGATAATGATTACAACAACAAACAGCTAATCACTAGCATACAACAATTAGTTGCAACAATGCAGGGCACAGCAGTTGACAGTCAATAATTTACATTATCCAGAAAATCAGTCGAAGATTACGGCTTTCATCGAAAAGACAATAACTATTCAGAGTAAAGATGGCAGCATTTCAAAGCACATCATGTTTCCACAAGACGTACTTTGGGGGGCAAATGTTATCCCACCTTTTGTCAAGGCCGTGACACCAAGGAACTGACTAGTAACCAATGACGGTCCGTCCTGGATATCGGTTATACACAGGCTCACTATGGAATTCGACGAATTTTGTCCGAGTCCGGATCGAGCTAAAACTGTTTTGACACGACAAGCGAAGCTATGAGAGCCAACGTTCCAAATCTCAAGTCAATCCGAGTTCGTATGCTCAAGTTACAATCGATGCAAAAATTGAATAAAAACAGCCTCGCGTTCGACTAGCTCAGTCCGAATCCATCAGGAGTGTCTACTTCGACTCGCTTCGCTTCCCTTCCATCTCGGAACCACTATTCGACTCGCTCCACTTCGACTCCATCTCAGTGCCCCTGTTCGACTGGCTCCACTTCGACTATATCATAGAGCCTCTGTTCAACTCGCTCCACATCCCTCAGAAAACAACAGTTCGACTCCATCGATAAGAAACCACGGTTCGTATCGATCACCTTCGACTCCGTCTCCTATGCAGTTCGTATCCATCATGGATCTTCTGATCGAATCCATTGAGTCTCCATATTCGAATCAATCGACTGGAGTTGAGTTTCTATCGACACGAACAAGGCCAGGTCCAAGAACGACTCGATCAAAGCGGCGTCAAAGGCGGAGTGATCCAAAGGTTCAAACGCCGCATCATCGAGTTGAGCAGCAACTCGAACAAGACCGAGTCGAACAGCGATGCAAACGAGAGCGAGTCGAACAAGAGCGAGTCGAATAAGAGCGAGTCGAACGAAACAGCCAACCGAAGATCCCAATTCGTATCGATCATATCTCCTAATCTACAAGTCCAAATGCTATGAAACTTTCACAGAAGACTACGTGCATGCTAAAAAATGTCCACGTCAAATTTCGACTCCATTGGATGAAATCTTGATCAATACAAAATCTGTTTGTATCGATCACGGATCGGACCGAAACTTCACGGGCTTGGGCATGCGGGCCTGGTCACGTGCCAGAGAGGGTCTCCCGAGATCTGAGCGAAATACCAGCCTCCTACACCTATAAATAGACCCCCAAAGCCAACAGAAAAGGGGTTCTTCTTCTTTTTTGAGATCTCCAACGCCCAACTTTGCCGGATCCAGATCTGAACTCCATTGCTGCTGCTACCAACGAATTTCACTATTGCAAATCATAATTACCTACTATAATTCATTGAATTCACTTGTAATCGTCAAAGATAGATCAATAAAGCAACCTATTTCATAGTGGACATATGCAATACGTCGAACCACTCTAAATTCTTGTGTCTCCTTGCCTGTTAATTATTTTCATATCTGAGATTTGAAGTTTTTGTTAGATAATCCCTCTTTTTACATTTAATTTCTTCACTTTATCTCTTCAAAAACTTCCTAAGAGTGTTGTGCCCAATTTTGGTACAAACAGGACAGATAGTCCGTAAGTTTGGAACAGGTTATTAGTCAGCCTATGAAAACTAATAGGTTAATAATGACCCTATAAACTATAGCTTGAGACTAGAATGGTGAATGGGGATAGGAAATCCAGAGCATAATGCATGTTTGCATATCATCATGATACATTTTTTATGTTATGTCTTAACCATTGTGGATGTTGGTGCACAGTATATTATTATTATAAATTGGGTTAAGATACTAATGAGGGGGAAACTCGTTATGTTAAGTGGTGTGGTCTCACTAGATATCCATATGGTTCGAGATGGTAGTTTATTATTCACACTAGGCATTATGTCTGACTCGGAGTTTATGTGTTCCTCTTAAACTCTTGAGTGCTCAATTAATTTTGAGTAGTTTGAGAGTTATGGCTTTCGGTTCTCCCTTAGATGAATAAGCATTCGGAGACGTGCAGGAGGCAAGCTATCTATTTGGTGTTTTTTTCTGTTTGATTCCGCTGTGTTTTGGATGTAATGGCAAAGTTGTTTAGTGCCTATTTAGACTCTGATCAACCTAGGTCCATTTTCATATGTCGCTCTTGGTGTACTTTATAATAAATTGTAATTTCTCTGAACATGGCTTACGTATGGAATTATGTAATGAATCTGAAATGCTACCTGTAATGAAATGAGAAATTTGCTTTAAATTGAGTTTAAATTTTGTTCATATCTATGTGTTTCTAGTATATCAATGTGTCTAACATTACCGCATTTGGTCACCGAGAATTGATAACTATGGATGACTGCAACATCCGTAGTAGTTGGTTTTGGGCCTCCATATAGGGGATGTTACACATACTAGGATTCTCATTATGTCGGGTTATACTTCATTCCACTGTGGAATCTCCTACGAGTTCCATTTGTGATAGAAATCGGCCCTCTCGAATAATCAACACCCTAGTTGGGTAAACAGCATTTACCCATGACCGCAATGACCTAGTGTCCATTGATAGAGAACAGCTTCCTTACTATCTCTAACATACACATTTAACCTATAATTAGGCTCAAAAACCAATTAACATTTATATAATTTTATCTTAAATTTTATAATTTTTATTACTAACCTAAGCCTTAGGCCGAGGTTTAGATTTTGCGTTTTACACCTTTGTCGGTCACTGCTAACCCTAACAGAAAAATTAGGGATCAGCTGTCAATCGGTCGAAGTTTTTTAGTTCTTCTGATTTTAATTGTCAGTTGTAAATTCTGCTTTAATTCGTACCATTAGCTATTTTCAGTGACCCCTAATTACTAATTCGACCAGTCCATATTCTAAATTTCAATATCAATTTGTAAGATCTAGGGTTTACTGATTTAGGGGTTTCTGATTTTAAGGTTTACAGCTTTAGGGAGTACCGAATTTTAAAGTTTTTCAGTTAAATGCTAACAGAGTTGTGCTAGCATCAAGGTTTATCAAATTACCGAAATTCCAATTTCTACTTCATATTATAGGTTTAAAATTAGGGTTTTACAATTTCAATTATAATTTATAAACGTTCTAAATCGGCTGGGATAGTTTAAACCTAACTGTAATAATCATCTAATCAAAATTATTCCTACTAACGTCAAGCCTAATCTCTTCCTACTGCTTTGCTTGATAAATGCCCCTCTGTGTGCTTGCTTCGCTTGCTCTATATAGATTCAATTGATTGTGTTCTTCTTGTTTGATTTTGTTTTGATTTTTGAATAATTTTAAGGTTAGTGGAGAGGTTAGAATTGGGTAGAGTTTCGGTACAGTAATTATTATGAAAATTTTATGGTTAGGTTACGTTTGAATTTATAGGGGTAGTCAAATAGTTTAGGACGTTGGATTTAGGTTGGTGAATCTTTACAGTGACCATGCACGCTCATCTAATACTTGACAAGGAAGTAACGCATCACCACCATTCAAACACATCATAATCCACTCAATCTAACACCTCTACCCCATCTGGGTCGATCGCTATCAGTCGATCTACAGCCCACCTGGGTGAACCGATCGCCATGTTAAGTTGTGTGGTTTTATTTTTAAGTTTTTTTTATATTTTCAATTATTCCAAAGCTTGTATATTTTCTGTATTAACTCCGATTTCAAACTGTTATATATGAAAATCATCAAGAAAATCGCTACAAACGCAATGGTGCAAGCTTCGCAGCCAAATTCGGATGGTTGTGAAAATTACATTTTAGTCCATGTTTTATTTTAACTTAATTTTCTTATTGAATTTCTATTAAAATTTTCTGGTTGTTACAAGCTTTCTCGATGAGTCTCTCAAATGGATCATCAATGTGACTCACCAACTCATCCATTAAATAGTTGTCCAAACCCACAAGAAACTTCCCACTCTTTCTCAACTGAATGTCGATAAAAGACATCTCGTATTTCAACAAGGAGTAGAAATCTGCAACATACTTAGAAACAAATATGTCCCCTTGCTTCAAATCTCCAAACTTTTTGAAAAAAACCACCTTCTGAGAAGTCAGGATAAGCTTCTCTTCGAATCAGGTTTTCAAATGGTCCCAAGTAAACTAATCCTCGGGAGTAGCAACTCTAATAGCATTCCACCAGTTCATGGCTCTCCCCTGAAGCTGTCTAGAAATCAATCTCCTCTTCATCGCATCATCCAATTCAAGGTTATCAAAAATCCTTTCGCTGGTGTCCAACCAATTCAACACTTCGACACTAATTTCGTTCCTTGAAATGGTTTGCCACCAAGACTGGTAAAGTCCTTGTTCATCTTAGCAAAATCGACTCCGGATGCTTGCACTTGAGCACCACCACCTACAGCAACATTAGGAACGACCGCTTAGGAATTTTGTAGCATGCTCACGGTCATCGTGTTGAACATCGCCTGCAAGTTAAGGTTAGTAGCTCCCGAACTCTATCTTCTTCTACTCTAGATATGGAGTTCCTCACTGGGTTTCTTGTATGCCTGCTCATTCTTGATCTATAACAAGAATAATCAGTCTCTCATAAAGTAAACTAAATCAATGGTACTTCTATGTGCATGTTGCTTATATACTATACATAATATTATATAGTTTTGAAAACCAAAATATATAACAAGTATGCTCTCTCTCTCTCTCGTGTGTGTTTGTGTGTATGCACACTCTCTCGAACCAGTCTAGGGTGATAACTCCTCCTTTATCTCTACTAGACCATGGTATAAAATAAAGTTAATTGTGTAACCTAGAGCTCAGATACCAAATGTGATGACCACACTACACCACCGTCACCTAATATAACTAAATAGTGTGCTACTGCCATGCCTGACTGATGTAGGATGATATTCAAGGGTTAAAAGAAATAAAACATCACAGAACCTATCATGTATCTCACAATGCATCGAATAAAATACATTAGTTATCTCAGATATAAAACGGGAGAGACTGAAACACACACCTCTATAAACATACTATCTGAGAGTACTACAGAGTAATACTGTCGGAGAATGCAGAGAATGAGGCTATATAGGTACACACGTGAATATTCCCTTGGGTTAATACTAGTACGTATTCATATATTGAATAAATAACTCACTTATGTACGTAGTATCGACATAAAGAAATAAACACGTGTGCCTTTAGGATAGAACAATACACAATATACAGTATATAAATAGAGAACATAGAGTCAAAATCACAATGATAATGTATAATACATAAATATAAAAAGAATGTTTGGTATACATCACATGAATATTAAATGTGATACAATAAAAAATGATAATTACTATATTGAGTACTAGCCTCCTCTACGCTCAAAATACAAGCTGATCTCACTATCCCTGAACCAGCAATATCTCGAACAGACCCGAGTATTACGTAAATAACACACGGGCCAGACTATGTCGAAATCAAATGTTAATATACATTTGTAACTCAATATGTGCAAGGTATAATAATATTATAACATCATAGGAATAACACAAGAGATACATCCATTATATCAGTGTATAAATATTAGTATAGGCATGGTGTAAAATTATAAAATCATGAACAATCCCCAAAGTATCACATAACGTTAAATATCCCAAAACCATGCATAAAGATGCCATTACCCATATAAAGGCACACTATTCAGAAATCTCAGAGTCAACATCAAGTGGGTGAATAATCTATATTTAGAAATCATCAAAAAAATCCAAAAATCAGTAAAAGGATTTGTGCTAGCACATGACAACACCTAAATAAAATAAATAATGAGTAGGTCATCTGCCAGAAGGGAATATACCGTCCGCCCATCAATCACATAAAGATAAGATACAGGGATTTTCTAAATCCTGGAAATAATCTTAGGTAGGAATATAAATAGCATATGTCTACCTACCATACACACCAGAAGCACACAGGAGGCTGACAGCACGTCTGCTTGCTCCAGGAGCCTCGTAAGTATCCACTTGACACTTCTCCTATAGTTATTTGCAACCTTCCCCTCGGTATTATGAAAATTTCCACCGCATGTCATAAACATGCTACAAAACTACTCTATGCATTAATTATGACCCAACACATTGCCTCTATAGGTAATTGACTGCTGGCCTATGACACATGGGGCAAACTCACATAGCAAAGATGCAAACATCTATAATGGTGTCATAGGTCTAGGGCACGACCACCGGGATCGGGGCATTAGGGTGGATACTGGCTAATCTAGTTCCCTCCCAAAATAAAATGGAAGCTGGACAAGATAGATAGACATATAACATCTGCACTCGATAGCTAACACATAGCTACTCATAAATGCTAATACATGGCTGTATAAATTGCTACCACACTGCTTGATACTATTGCCGACACATGGTTCTACATGTTGCTACCACATATCTTGATAATATCGCCAACACATGACTATATATCTGATTGCCGACACATGACACACTGCACCGAATCTCCACAAATCATCGTCATGCGAGTGTCATCTATTTATACTGAATAACCGAATAAATATCACAATGGCGTCCTGTACCACTGTGTGATACTCAAACGTTTATTCATTGCTTATAAACTCCACTCAATCAGTACAACATTCTATATAACAAGCCCGAAGAATAACCGAAGAAATATTATTAAATGCCCCATCCCAAAGGTTATTATAACTTCATTTATTCAGATTCCTCATTACACATAATAAAATTGTTAACTGGGTTTTTAACGCAGCATAATTCAATAGGAGGTAGAACATCCAGACTAATCCAGAATGACTTGAAACTTGAACAAGGCATCTAAAAGAACAAGCCAATGGAACTTAAGAGAAACAAGCCAAAAATCCACCAAGTAGATGGATCGTTGGCGATCCATCATCCATGGAACACTATTGATATAAAAGGAAGCATCATGGGTTGTCAAAGCCTCTTGCATCATGATCTACTACCTCTTCTAAGAATACTTGCCAAGTTTCATAGCATGCCAGACAATCTGGCTCGAGAAGTGAAGACTCATATGATTCAAGCCATTTGACCAAAACCAGCTCACTTAAAATGGACCTAGACAACTCATACGGAGTCAGATTTACTTGAAATTTTGGGAGAACATTTAGAAGAGATAGAAGAAGGTTCACAAAAAAGGATAATTTGGAGGTCGATTGATGGATCGCTAGCAAACTAACTTGATGGATCACTAACAACCCATGTATATTATGCCCACAACCTGAAATTAATTGTGTTGGCCCCACACACCCTAAACCTGAAATTAATTGTGTTGGTCCCACACACCCTAGAGAGAGTACTGCAAAGTTTCGTCTAGTTTTTTTAAGTTTTGAAAGAGTTATTGATGATTCTTCTCTGAATTGGGCTAGATTGATCCAACAGGTTTGACCAATGAGGAATGGGCCCCATGACCTATGATCAATAGGGGAATCTCTCCAACTCATCTACATTGCTTTTGTGAAGTTTCATGTGATTTGGTTAAGTATTGAGTGAGTTATGGATTATTCTTCTAGACTAGATGACCCATGAAAACAGATGATCAAACGAACTCCAAACAACTTGATATTTGAACAAGGCAAATAAATAGAAGATAGGAAGACAACCAAATTAAGATCACTCAAAATTATGCTAAGTGGATGGATGGCTAGCGATCCAACCCCTATGGATAACTTGCGATCCATCCCCTATGGATAGCTAGCGATCCATCAAGATAGGTCGGATCACCCTCAAACTTTCCAAGCTCTTTCGTAGCACTAAGTAAAGGCTTCTAGTAGAAAAATATGCTAAATTTATGGATAGCTAATGATCCATCCCCAATGGATAGCTAGCGATCCATCCCCTATGGATAGCTAGCGATTCATAGAAATGACTCAGATTGATTTGATATTTTCGTTGATGACTTGGCATAATAACTGGACTCTTCTGCACTTGGACTTCTAGCCCAATACTCACTAAATTCCCTTATATATACTCACCTATCTACAACAACAAGAGGATCTTATGGACTGGCTGGTGGAACTCTACGGAGATTATTCTTTACTCTTCTCCTCCCGCACAATAGTCATCTTGGGGTTCACTGTGATTCTCAAGTGAACTCTTGTACCTGTGACTTGATCTAACTTACATGATTCAATCATATTGTAATTCGATTCAACTTGTAACAGCAGTTAGTTAATAGAAAGTTATAAAGTGGATGTAGGCTTCATTAACAACCGAACCACTATAAAATTCTTCTTATCTTTTTACTATTTCTGCCTTTTTTACATCCATTTTCTATATTATTGCTCTATAAGAACAGGGATGGAGCTTTGACACTTAATTCAAGGTGTTGATCCATTTTTTGGGTCAAAAAAATCATCATAAACAAAATATTAAAAAAATAGCAATATCACGA
Source organism: Allium fistulosum (assembly GCA_030737815.1). Lineage (NCBI taxonomy): Eukaryota > Viridiplantae > Streptophyta > Magnoliopsida > Asparagales > Amaryllidaceae > Allium > Allium fistulosum. The sequence goes on along the minus strand of CM060905.1, from coordinate 940,429,826 downwards.
ACACATATAGAACACCGTGTCATATGAAAATACCAACCAAATCAATATCAAAGGTAAATAATTCATATAATCCAATTCATTATAAAACGAAGTAGAAATCAGTAAAGTAAGATAAAATAGACTAACCAAAATATACACGCGCACGCACGCGCACACAGATATATATATATATATATATATATATATATATATATATATTGTGTGTGTTCGTGTGTATGTAAAACGATTTTTTTCAAAAAAATAAATGTAGAACGATCAAATCAATATTCACTTATCAATTATTCAAACATACAAAAAATATATTTAGAAATGGATAGCAAATAAATTAATAAATAAATATATACACTAAAATTAACTAGATAATTACAAAACCCAAATATAATATATTCTACACAATAAATAACTAGTTTCTCAATCTTTTATGAAATTAAATAGTAATTTAATACTCGCTAATAACATTAGAAAACACATTACTTTCTTTTAGAACCCTAAAAATAATTTTTATAACTATATATTTCTCATAACATTTATTTCATAAATTTTTATGCTTAAATACTATTTTTAAATAATTTGATATCATCCAATTAATTTATTATATTCCAAATTGATAAAATATATTTTCCAAACTTTAATTATATCTCGAATTTCATGAAATATATTTTAAAAATTATAAAATATTGATTAAAACCATTATATATATTTCTAGAATTTTCTATGATTTTTATAAATAAAAAAAGTTCAAAAACTAAATTTCTCATTAAATGATTAATATTAAATTAAAAAAATAAATATTAATTAAAACTTTTCCCTAACAAATACACTCATACACAGATACACACACACACAAAAAACATCTTTATTTATCTAAAATATTAGTATTAATATATATAATTAAATTAACTAATATAATAACACACGGCACATAGATACAAATAGGCACGATCGGTCGTTGTCATCGGTTGATCGCAAGTGGTCGATCGGTCGAAGACTTATTTGTTTATGCGATCGCTACTTCAAGTGATCATCTCCTCCCCCTTCAGCCATTTCTTCTCCAATTCAATGCACAAACAACATATACAGGCAAAGATCAACTCAAACACATCTTATACAAAGATTCGAATGATATAGGCATAGATTTGTGAGTGCAATCACTCACCCGCTCCTTTCCTTCTCCTTCCTCTTTTGGTGCACACTTCAGATTTCAAGCGCATCAACAAAACCCAAATCCCTTCCTCATGCTATTGTATAACGGTGTTGATATGCACATATCCAATTTAGGGAATTTGGAAAAACTTATTAGATTTTATATTGAATTTGAAAGTGGTAGGGTTTGGTTAGATTTTTGATTCTCTAAAGTTTGGAGATACATACGTTGATATAATATTTATAGTTGGAGATGAAATACAGCTAGAAATGAAAGTCTGGAGAATGGGAAGAGTCGGGATACTTGGTTTTAGGGTTTGAGTTATTTAGGCTTGGGCTAGGCTTCTATAAGTGCGTATGTATATATATTACTTAATTTTTTTTATTTTCTATCTAAAACTAATTGCAATAAAATTCGAAATAAAATTTATATTTACAACGCTCAATTATTTACTCATCACATTAAAATTTATAACATTTCTAGAATTTATTTTCCATATTTTAACTTATTTAAATTCAAATATTTAACATTCTCATTATAAATCCAATTTTAAGTACTTTTCCAAATTACTTTACTTCACAATTCTTAAAAAGAAATTATTATTAAAATTAATTAATTTCATCACTAGCTACCTTGTTATAAAAGTCCAATATTCCAAAATAAATTCAAATTATTTCTTTTACATTTTAAAAATTAATTTTTAATTAAATAAATATTTATTATTAATTATTCCTAAAACTGGCTTGTTGCAGAGACAGTAGTAACTAAGTGAACCAAATATCAGAGCGCAAATCTTCCGAATTATACAGCATAGCAATATAGTTTATACAAAGCAGAAATAAACTCAAGCAAACAGTCTCATGATAGTAAAACTAACACTGCCTAGGCTTCACGATGTTGCACATCATAATAAGCCATAAAATATACATATACAATACGAGAGGGCTCCATCCAGCTCATCCTTTACACATCCACGAGGTATCACCTAGACCCGCTATCTATTCTACTCATTTAAGAGTACCCAAGATAATAAGAAGAAAAGCATAAAAACTTGAGTCAGAAAATAGTCTGGTGTGAGCGATAAACGAATCTTAAAATACTATACAAGCCAATATAGTAAGGAACAAGGTACATGTATCATAACAGACCTATTTTTGCAACCAAAGAGTTAGTATATAACCAACATAGTATACTACTCAACGAATATCATAAGTGTGTACTGCAACCAAAGTGCAATGACAGGCGTGTAGGTATTCCTATCTCGAATATATAGGACATACAATGCATTACCGACATATGATCATTACACTTCAACCGGGTTATTATATTCCACCTCTTATAGAGAATAGAACCTAAAGATAAATACTTAATAACACAGCAATACATTTATACAAAACTTCTACCACGAGCACACGTTATGGAGCCTTATCTCATGTGACATCCCTAAAGTGATAGACAATAGAACAAAACAATCACAGCAAACACAACATCATCAAACATTCTCACCATCTCTTAATGTGCCCCATATATATGATAACCCTCATAACCATTCCTATGCTAGGGATTAATGGATAAATCCTACCTTCAATGTACTCGCCTTTAGCCCGAAGTTGGTACCAAACCCATTCCATCGGTCTAGGATGCATGGATCCATTCGATCAAACTGGGGTAGCGAAACAAAGTACCCATGAGCGTCCTCACAATAGCCCTGCTTTCAAGTACATCAGAAAACACTCCATGTATTAATGATTCCTTAGCAAGCGTATCTGAGCCCTTTCCATGCTTCATATAGGTTCCATTATCTTCAAGGAACCATCCCACATTCCATCCTTCCTCGATAGAACCATTCAACATTCCATCCACGGGTTACCCTTCCTATAACCTGACCTTTTGTGGATAACAATTCTTACAGCTTCTTTCAACATCGGGTCGCCATCATCGGAACTTAACTCTGTTCACCATAGAGTTACGATCATTGAAGTCCCAAAGTTATTATCGTGCTACTACATCGCCATCAAACCCCAAATAAACAAACAAAAACCTTCAACATGACCTGCAAAGCTCCTGAAGCATTCCCTGGAAGTTTGGTTTGAGTTAACAACATAAATTCAGATCGACACCTAACTGAATTAGGTCGGTACCAACCTTAATCATGTCTAAACCAACCTGAATTACTTAGCCAAAAATTTGGCTATTTATTTCCGACTTCTTCCATCCTTGCTTGTTTTGAGCTCCTTTCCTCGGTGCCACACTCCTTAAGTCTTCAGCAACTCCCTAGAGCCCTAAAATGTAATCGGTGCTAACCTGAATCAGGTTGGCACCAACATGACTTCACACCCTGATCTCTTTTCTCCTTGCTTTGGAATCGGCTTCTCAGTGCAGCACTTCCCATGTCCTCACACACTCCCCTTTTAGGCTAAAAAGTGGTTGATATCCATCACATTCCTTTGCCAAAACCTAAACTTCGAGTTTCTAGACCTCCCCCACCTTTAGCCGGACGTCTTCCCTGAAGTTTTGTAGCTTAAGTCCTCAAGCTTTGCCTTCTCGTCGAATAGATTTGCAAACTCCCCATCCAACAATCAATTTGTCATCGACCAGAATCCCTTTGTCCAAGCTTCAAGCAACTTGAACCTTAGGCTTCTCCCATGCTCCAAAGCAGGTCCTCCAAGTTTTATATAATTTTGACCATACTTACCGTTGATTTTCCCAATTAGACAACTTCTTTCCTAACTACCTAAAAGCACTAGCAAACTATATGAAAGCATAAAATATCAAACTAAAATATCATCCATATACATCCGTACACACGTTTAATTCTTCAAAACATGATAATACAAATTCTAATTTAGATCTGACTTCTACACTAGCATGTTAATATGATCAAAAAAGGGTTGCAAAACCATTTAAAAACCATTTTAAACCATTTTAACTTCGACCATAAAGATGTATAAAAGTGAGTTTAAAGTTAGAAAATGTTTTATCATTGATATCATGTTAAAAGCATCAAAATTAACTATATAAACATGCATATGATAGTGAGACAGCAAGAATCACTCACCTAATACCCATTACCACTTTTTAATCTAAATCTAAAATGGAAAAGAAGGAGAACGATTTCAAATCAGCCAAAAATGATGATCTCCAATCCCTCCATGCTAATTACCCCTCTAATGTGGATTTGGCTAAGATTAGTAAGAAAAATGAATGATTTTTGAAGAGATTAGGGATAATGGAGGTTTGAGAATATTTCGGGGAAGAAGGAAATGAAGTTGAGCAGTCCTATCTATCCCTCTTCGCTTCCAATCCCAAAATGGATTAGTACAACTAGGTAAGGGTTAGCCTAATTACCCATTTAAAATGTTTGTAGCAGCCAAATCATAATACAGTCATAAATTTCAAACAATAAATCATTTTTACCACTATGACCACTCTTCAAAATGGGAAAGCATCATCGTGAAGCAATGGAAGTGGTTTCAGATCCTAACTCGGCTCCTTTTAAAAATTTTAAACCATCCAATATTTATTGGACCAAAATTAGATGTGGAAAATGCCCCTTAGAGTCATTTTCAAAATTTCAAAGTCATACTACCCAACGTGAATTAAAAAAATTATTTTATGATCCTTTGATACGTAAAATACTAGTTATTATAGCTTAATAAGTTCATGGTGGTTTTTGCTGATGACGTATTGGTCTATTCAAAAAGCGAGGAGGTGCATAAGTTGCATTTAGGAGAAGTGCTAAGTACTCTCCATGGGCATAACTTGAAGGCAAAGTTTTTCAAATGTCAATTTTGGGGCAAGGAGGTTCGCTTTTTGGAACACATTGTCTCTAAGCATGTGTAACGACCCGTACTTTTAACACTTTAAAAATACGAATTGAAATGAAAATTTTGGATAAAAATCCGAAGGAAATAAAATTTTGTGTTGTTAAATGTGAATTACAAGTTAAAATACAAAACTAAATTCTGAAATAACTTATTTGTAAATTAAATATGGATGTTAACTTGTAGTGAATGTAAATAATGAATTGAATTTGATTGTAAACCAAATTGGTTATGGTTGTAAACAAAGAATAAATAAAATGGTAGATTTAATAATGGAAGTTTATGTTATTGAAACTAATATAAATAAATGTAACTTAATATTACAGTTGATTGAAAGTAGTTAATAACTGAAACTGTAATTCGATAAAGATGTTAACTTGTAATTGAACTTTAAATTTGAATGTAACAAGTAATTGAATTGAATTGAATTTGATTGTAAACAACGAAATAAATAAAATGTTACATTTAATATTGAAGTTATAATATTGAAATCAACACAAATGAATGTAATTTAATATTACTGTGAATTTAAATAAGATGATAGCTGAAGAAAATGAAAGCAAATGAATTATAAACTATTGATAATAATGTATAAGTAAATGGTTGATTCAATAATGAAAGTGTAAATCGAAATAAAGGAATTCAATTAGAATTAAATAACTCGAATTTGAATTACAATATAATTGAACGTTGAATCTAATGTAATCTTTTATACTGGATTTATAATGGAAAACTGCATTGTAAAAGATTGTTAATTACTGTGAAATTAAAAATGGGATTTGTGAACAATTTAAATTTTATTTAAAAGTTAATAATTTAAAATTGGGAATTTCATATTGAAATTAAACAGTCGAATAATTTATTTTTCGAATATTGGATTTAATTAGACAATTGAATCGATAATTTAATAAGTTAAATTTCAGAAATAATTGAAAATCGAGTTGAATATGATTGAAAATGATTTGTAAAATTTTATCTTATCATATTGGAGTTATAGTAATGTTATAGAACTTTTAAAATTGAATTAAAGTTAATTTGTGAAAATTGAATATTTTAATATTTAATTATCGACTGAAAAATAGCCATTTTTCGAACAGTCTCAGAATTGAACGAAACAAGTTCCATTGGATCCGTAATAGTTTGTTATTGTCGGATTTCAATTTTCGTAGCAATCGGAGTTATCGTTTGACCGTGGCAGCTCGAAACGCATCGAATTGTTTTTAATTTTAATTCGGCGAGTTAAAATAGTCATTTTTCAAAAAGTCTCGGATTTCGACGATACCAGTTTCATCGGATCCATAATGTGATATTATTGTATGGTTTCAAATTTCGTGTCAATTGGATGTACCGTTTGTCCGGGGCAAGCCAAAACGCATCGAAATCGGTTTAAATCGATTTAATTTAAAACTGATCGTTTTTCTCCATAACTCGCACAGATTACCGAATTAGCCTCCGAAACCTATTCCATTGTGTTCGGAACGCGGGGTAAACCTTATAAACGCCTGCCGGCACGCTTCGTTTGGAGTTCGGAAAATTTCGGGTGAATAGCATTTGCCGAATTTTCTATAAAAGGCCACCACATTTCACAATTTTCAATAAAACCCTAACCAGAAACCCTAGCCGCCATTTTTCCTGTCAATGGCCAGAATTTCATCTCCTTTCTCCTCTAATATCTTCAAATCCGTAGATAATTACGACAAATTCTCAACTACAAAGTTGTAGAGGACGATGAGAGCTTCAAATCCATACGGAGATGATCGGAATTGGAGCGACGTGAGGGGAGCTAGGGGGCCGCGTTCATGGGGCTGTTGTGCACGTTTTTCAATGTGAAGGGGGGCCGAGCTTCAGGTGGTGGAGGCTGGAGGTAGCTCTTGGCGAGGGCTTCGAAGTGAATGTAGTTGATCGTCTAAAGTGGACCGAGGTGGTGGTGATAATTGGATGAAAGATGGCGGCTATGGGTTTGATATTCACGGGTTTGAACGATGGTAAGGAAGAAGAAAGGGGGTGGCCAGATCTGAAGTAAGAGAAAATGGAGGGCCGAGATTGAAAGTAGGGTTTGAGATTTAAATTAAAAGCTGAAATTGTTTATTTAAATTCGTGCAAACTTTAAAAATGCATAACTTTTTCATACGAGGTCCGATTGGAACGAAACTTTTTGCGTTGCGATCGTAATGACGAGAGCTTCGAAATGAAACTGGTTTGGATGGATTTGGAGACGGGGGAAATTTGGGCTATAGTTGGGCGTCGTCCGGTTTTAGTTCCAAACCGGAACGTCTCGGCGACAACAGAAAATCAAAGTGAGTGTTTTATAACGCTCACAACGTATTGAATATCTTTATGGTAGTTAAATTTGACATTATGAAGTGTTATGAATTTATTTGTCGTTGTTTGATAAAAATTTAATTGTCATATGGATTGTCGTGTGAATTCACCGTTGAAAATTTAAATTGACAGTAAGTTGAAATTAGGATTTAATTGAAATCAAATTTCTCGATATTGATAACTATGAAATTGCCGTGAATTGTATTGACTATTGGATGATTTATTTCGATGGATGCTATTAGTTGATATTTAAATGTTTGGATGTTTATTTGCTTATATATATATCATGTTATAAATGCATATGGCACTGTGATTGGTTTAAGTAATATATATTCATCCCTGACATGTAATTGAAATAAATAATCACTTGGCCATAGGATAGAAAATTACATACGGACACCGGATTGGTTAAAATAATAATTTTAAAATCGTTGATTTGAAATTTATTTAAATGATTTGATTTAAAAGTTATGAAAAAATCCAATTTATGGAAATTGAATTATTTTGAATTGAAGCTCGAAATGTTAGAATTTAAACTTGGTAAATGAAATTGTTTAATTATTCGAAGTTTAGATTTTAAGAAAAAGATTGAAATACGGCATAAATTTTTGAAAGTTGATTTGTTTTAAAAGATTGGACTTTTAATCGAACTCTGAATATTTCTAAGAAAATTTATATGAAATTATATTTCAAGTTTGAGTTTGGAATTGAAAATTGATTTGAAATTTAGATTTAATTAATTTGGAATTTAATTGAAATTCAAAGGAATTTGTGAATTGGACTAAATTGAAACTATTGAATTAAATTTGAAGATAAAATTGATTTGAATAGGATTTGAACTGAAATTGATTTGGAATGTAATACTTAAATGAATTCTTGAAATCCGAATGTTAATCTAAGTTTATTGAATTGGAATTGTTCCAGAAATTAAGTAAACTACTTAATACGGATGTTTAATTTGAAGTATATTCTAATTTGAATATGAAATGGTTTTAAAGCGAATCTTATATTCTTATATAAATATATGAACTGTTTTTGAAATGTGAAATATTTAAAGTTTCGAAATATATTGGAAGTGAAATGGCTTATTTTGTGGTTCGAATATGTATTTGAAATTGATAATTTGAAATGGCTTATTGAAAAGCTGCATCGAGTTGAAATTGATGATTTGAGATTTGATTAAATTTTAAATTTTGGAATTCGAGTTTATGTGAATCGTTTTGTGGAAATTGAGGTGAAAAATGATTTTAAAATCGAAATGAGATTTTGAGGCGAAAATGATTTTGAAATCGAAATGAGATATCGAGGTGAAAAATGATTTTGAAACGGAATCTTACATCTTGAATAGATATGATGATATTTGAAATGGATTTGATTTTGAAGCGAATATGATATTTTGATATCAATTATGAATCGATTTGAAATGTAAAAGAGCAACCAGTGTGAAAAATATAACGTAGTTATTAAAGAGACCGGGATCAGATATGGACATACTCTCTGTCGATACCGAAAACCACTTTAATAACTATTATACGCGGAGTGTTGATCCAGAACGAAGTGGATGGTTTGGTGAATGCGTTGACTGAAGAAAGAGAACGATATTGGATGACCCCTGACATGACTAAAACAGGAGCCGCGCCGGGCCATTGAGGTTCGCCACCTCTAGCGGACACACTTCTTCGTTACCATGTCTATTACTTTTGTGATTCGATTTGGGTGCACCCCTCGATTATGGGAGTGTTGTTTCACGGTGTTGGGGTAGTAGTTGCCATGCCCAACATCAGTCCGGATCACGCAACTACTAGTATCCTAGTTGGTATTGCCTCATGTACTTTGTCATACTGATTATCCTATTCGCGACCACTACGATTTTGGTTTGTACCTTTAGTATATGGATTGCCCTCTAGTGACTTCCGGTTTTGGGGAAACTACGGTCTTGTATATACTCTTGGGAATAAAAATGTGTTAATGGTGGAATGGGCCATGACTTAACGCTAGTTTGATATTTTACTTTATGATAAACATTATTGTATATAGCGTATTCTATTACATAGTGATAGTTTAACGGATCCTTAGGAGATGGAAATCTCGAACATCTATTAAGTTAATGCACGCACGTTAAATACTGGATAGGAGGTGTCTAAAACCCGTAAACATCTCTGACGCCGTCACACTCATATTTACTTATTCGATTTAACTTACATGAGATATTTTAGTCCTGACTCGAGTGTTTTGTCTTTTCATTACGCTCGGGTCAGCCTGAGCATTTCAGATAAGGTTGAAGATCTATTTTGGAGGACGAAGACGGAGTTTGGTATTACATCATTTGTATTCTACTACCATATTATTTTTCCGCTGCATTATTGTATTATCTCTGATATGTATGTAACTCTGATTTATGATGTCTAATAATAATCAAATTTATTTATTTAACAGCTTCATGAACTGTTATTTTATTATTATATCTTGTTCCTTCCGCTGCAAAATTCTGAGTTTGATTCTGTTCTTTCTTTCCTTTTCTTATTTAACCCCAATAACCATCTGCCTTTTTGAATGGTTTGAGTTGGACATGTGTGGATTATTGTCGACTTGAACGGTCAAAAATGGCGGGTCGTTATAGCATGGATTGTCATTCTGTCCTACTAAAGTGGCAACAGTACAGGACCACGTACTAAAGAATTCCGTTGGGGTGAGGAGTTTCCATCTTTTGGTGGGCTACTATAGGAAGTTCATTAAGGAGTTCATTAAGATTTCTACCCCTCTGACCTGCCTTACTAAGAAAATTTTGGTTTTCTCATGTGACTCAAATATACTTTGAAGGCATTCACAGTATATACCGAAGCTTCTGTAGCAGATGTGGGTAGTTTTGATGTAGGAAGAGAGCGTAGTAGCTATACTAGTTAACAATTGAAAGTCTACGAGAGAAATTATCCTACCTATAATCATGAGTTGGCAGCCATTGTTTTTGCCCTTAAGTCATAGAGACATTATTTATTAGGAGAAAGGTTTGAGATGTTCATGGATCATAAGTCTCTAAACTACTTGTTCTCCCAAAAGGATTTGAATTTAAGGTATCAGGGATGGACTTAGTTCTTGGTATCATATGATTTCGATATCTCATATACTCCAGGGAAGGGCAATGGTATAGCCGATGCCTTGAGTAGAAAGAATGCAATGTTGAGTCCTATGTTCATAGAATGGAAGCACTTGGAATTTTTCTCTACCTTCAATTTTTGACCTTCTTCAAACATCACTCCGGGATTGTTAGTATCTTTGGATTTGAGCCCATATTTATGGAGCGCATTGGGTTAACTCAGAAGCACGATAATGAGTTATTGGATATTTTCGAGAAGCTTGGTAAAGGAGATTAGTTGAGTCATTTGAGGCACTACACCACTGACTCGAAGCGGTGGTTGCAAAGAGATGGAAGACTATGTATTCCTATCAATGTGGATTTGATTGACATGGTATAAGCCAAATCCCATCATTCTAGGATAACCATCCATCTCGGAGGGGAGAAAAATGTATCATGACATAAAGAGGATCTTTTATTGGCCACAAATGAAGAAGCATGTGGTAGAGTATGTATCTATGTGTATGACTTGCCAAAGGGTAAAGGAGGAGAAAAAGAAGCCGAGTTCATTGGTGCATCCATTAGATATTCCGCAGTGGAAGTGGGAGAGTGTTTCTATGGATTCCATCGATAGACTACTTTGAAGTAGGAGGGGAAATGAGAGTATTTGGGTCATAGTCGATCTTTTAACCAAATGTGCTCACTTTATTCAGGTTAGGAGTACGAGGACTGCTGCAATATTTGTGACTCTTTACATGAGCGAGGTAGTTCGATTGCATGAAGTTCTTTCTAGCATTATGAGTGACCGAGATCTTATTTTCACTAGCGACTGCGAGTTCTGAAGGAGTCTTCAGGAGACATTATGCATCAAGTCGAGTTTGTGCACCTCTTATAACCCACGGATAGTTGGATATACGAATAGAGTGAATCGAGTATTAAAGGACTTGCTTCGAATGTGTATTTTGGATTTTGGAGATTCTTGGGAGGATCACTTGCCACTAGTGGAGTTCGCCAATAATAATGGCTACCAAGCAAGTATTGGGATAAGACCATTTGAGGCATTATACAGTAGACCTTGTTGATCATCATCTTTTTGGTAGGATGCTACGGATATGATCGTTCCAGGACCGAGTATGGTGAGGAAGACTTTAGAGAAGACAGACTCGATCTATAGAAGGATGAAAACTATGCAAGGTAGACAAAAGACTTATGCAACTAGGAGACGCACATATTTGGAGTTCGTAGTGGGCTATAGGGTTTTTGTGAAGATCCCACAGCTTAAGTATGTCATGAGATTTGGTGGTTCGGAAAAATTAGTGCTAAGGTTTGTGGGGCCTTTCTAGATCACAAGTAGAGTAGGGAAGTTAGCTTTTTGGGTGAAGCTTCCTAAAAAGTTAGTGGAAGTACGAGATGATTTCCATGTTTCATACTTGCGGAAGTGTCTTTACGATACAGCACCTGCGGTCGAGCCAAGTAACCCAGAGGAGGTGGTAGTTGAAAGCGAGTTACTTGTTCATGTGCACCTACCCGTATCTTTGAGCATGGTGCAAAGAGACCCTGCAATAAAATTATTAAGTTATAAGGAGACGACTAAACGGAGAGTACATGACAGGCTGAAGAGAAGATCCAAGCTACCCATCCAGAACTTTTTTTTGGTAAATTTCAATTTAGTATATATTTGTAAGCTGCTTATGCCCTTAGGCTTTAGCTTAGTTTACCTAATAGGTAGGGACATTTGGATGGTAGAAATGGTTGTGAACATGTCATTAGTACATGTTTTGGATGATGATTGCTAATGGATGTATTTACTAAATTGATCTTTGCGCATATAGGCAAGTATATTCGGGTTAACATGCACTCACATCACCACTTGTTTTATGGTATCAAGTTATATGCATATGGATTGAATAGTTGCGCACATATAGAAATGCTAATATATTTAATTAGGATGTTGCATATAATTGGATACATGGCATGAGCACTTGCATTTCAAGAAGTCGACTAGATTAGGAGACCGCCTAATTTTCGCATTAGTATAGGTTTATATGCATTCCATGCATATATGTACATATTGCATTAGAAATTTAAAGTAAGGACAAAAGTTGCCAGTGGTTGATGGTTGTAGGTAATGATTTCCAAAGTTGCATTTCTACGTCCTTAGAGATTTCAGGAACGAAATTATTTTAACGAGGGGGATGTAACACACAGCGAAATTAACCAAAAATTTAATCAAAAAATTAATTTAAATATAATAAGAGTAAAAGTGGAATTTTACAAATGTTAGAATTTGACTACGAAACTTGCACTATAGCTTTCGTGCCAATTTTCTGGACAATTTTCATATATAGAGTTTGGAAACGTAGTTCGTATGAAAAAGTTATTAAAGCTTAAAGATATGAAATTGAAAATAATTAAATTATATATAAAAGGAAAATTTTTATATTAGGCAAGTTCAATCGGTCGGCACCATGGTTGGGACTGGTCGACCCTTAGCCGTCAATCACCCTAGACCAACCGCTTGATAGGTTTAACTATTTCGATTAGGGTTCGCCTAGACCAAACAACCCAGATTTTATATTATTAAATCCAACGATCGATGTTGGTTAGAATACCAATAAAAAGAATGTAATGCGTTTAGTAATCAATCATAAACCACTAATTCTAATCATTATGCTCTCGACTCTCTCTCCTCCAAAAATTTATGAATCAAAAATTTAAAACATAAGTCATAGGAAGGCAAGATAGACAAGGTTAAATCAAATCCAAGGAAGGAAAATCAAGTCTAGTAAAAGGGAAGAAACTCTTAAGAGGTGAGTGAGTTATTATTAATTATGTTGATTTACAAGTAATCAAATTTATATATACATATATTTGACCTAGAAATTTAGTTAAATTTAATTTGAGATGAAGTATAGGTTGTATGAGTTACAATTTCTAGTATATTTAATTTTGATTTGGATATGAAGTAGGTTTTGAAATATGGTAAGAATTTATCTGGAAATAAGAATACACCCTTTCGTTTACCTTGAATTGAATCTTGAATTCAATGTGTGTGTATCTATACCATGTTGATGTTGATTTTACCCTGAACTAATCTGAGAACAAAAATACCAAAATAATTATGAAATTGTCAAGACTGAAATCGTGTAATGAAATATAAGTTGGGATTCAATCACTGTTAACGAAATATGGTTCGCTATTGAAAATATATAGTAATATTTTGATTCAGTATAAGCAGAAGAAAAAACCAAAATTTCAATTTGCCGCAATAAAAATCGACTGGTTGACTGGCTTACTATACCCTCAACAACAAGCAATCGACTGCTACAATAGCCCATGGTGAACCGATAACCAAATTTTATACGCATGCTAAACCTCGTCTTATGACCCAAGTTTATAGATTTATATGTATTGTTATATATATAATAGTATATTAGTAAGGAAAATAGTTCCCTGATTCTTGAGTTGAGAATGTATGGGACTATATAGGTGTGTACGTGGGCAATTAGGACTAGACACTATTCATTTAGTGAATTCAACATTCGACATAAGGCGGTTCGATCGCAAGTGGCACACAAAGGAGACTCCTCGGTGGATGCATAACACTGGTGGTGGATGCCTAGAGAGGTACGTAGCTCGACACTAATGGAAGGTTCCTCGGTGTCTATGACAATTAGGACGTGACATTGTTGTTTGATGTTTAGCACGGTGCAATAAGTAGCACTACCATTGAGAGGTGGACACGGATGCAGCGGACCCTTGGTAATTTTTGATGTGAGTTGGCATTACGGGCTCTCCCTCAATGTGCATGTACGATACGTTGTAGTAATATTTTAGGTAATGTGGTCCTAAGAGTAATGTTGTATGCGATCTTATGTTAGGAGTAGTCCTAGAGGTAACTAGTCTGATCCGTCGTTGTATTGTGGTTCGATTAGTTGTTCAACCCTAAGTATAAACCTTCACAAGATGTTTAGGTAGGTGTAATTCGATCCATATTCCTTTGATTAATGTGACCAACCCTAGTAAGAAACTCATAAAAACAAGTAGGACACTCTAGGTCACATAGGTTATAAATGAAGTCAATTAAATGTGATCACCAAATATTACTAATGCAACTAATTCATCAAACTTTTGTCTAACCCACCTCTTTCCTTTTTCCACACCATAGAAGGATAGGGCAGCAAGTGATTGGATCAGATCTAGTATGTGGATAGGCGAGCTTGGTGTTGGCGTTGCTTACTACCCTTCATTAGCTTCTATGTAACTGTCTATTGTATTTTTGCACTTATTAGGCTTCATGTTGTCATTTTGTAAACTCTAATTTTTTGACTATGTATATTTTAAGATTGTGTTTTCTAGGATATTTTTCTAAATGATTATTTTCTGTATTTATATTTTACTGCCTTATAGTGAGATTTGAAAGTGTAGATTGTCTTAGACTTTACCCTTGTAACCATATCCTGTAATGTGTTAAAACCAATACCTCGTACTTCTTGGCACATCACAAGATTGAAAGTTTCCCTAGGATTTGGTTTTCGTGTGTCCAAAGGTGTGGGTTGTATTCCAAAGTCCTCAAATTGTTTATTCCAAAGTCCTAAAAAAGAAAGTTATAACATCAGATTAGTTCAAATAGACATTAAAGTTTGAGTTCAAGTTTTTATTTACGCAAGAACAAAATGAAAAGGAGGAAGAAGACTAATTCTGAAACCACCTCTTTCTAGTAATGGGTACATGCCTATCTATAGAAAACTCTTGCCATTGGATATTTGACATGTTCCATACAGAATAAATGGATGGTTGAGATACATTATCGTGGCAAGATCTTTGGTACTCATCATAAGATTGCAAGGATTCCTTGGAAATATTGACTTGGGACGTATTTCTTATCAACACAACATGCATTGCTCGATCACTTCAACCTTAGATAGCTCAAAAAGTCATCATGCGATAGCTCAATTTTCTTACATTATGGTAGCTTTAAGAAGTCATCATGCGACATCTCATATATTCCAACCTTCAATGGCTTCAAAATCCATCACTCTATAGCTTGAATATCTGAAACCTCGATGGCTTTAGAAGTCATCATTAGACAGCTCAATTTGTCATCCCCAATAGCATTAAGATTTCATCTTTTGAAAGATCAATCCATCATCATGTGACAACCTCAAGTTATCACCCTTCGATAGCTTGTTTGATCATCATGTGACATCCTTATTGCTATCACCTTTCGATGGCTCATAGACTCAACCTTCGATGGCTCTTAGACTGATTGTTCAATAGCTCTTAGTCATCACAATTCAATAGCTCTTAGACCCACCATTCGATGGCTCTTACACTCACCATTTGATAGCTCATGGGTATCAACCTTCGATGGCTTTTAAACTCATCGTTTGATTTTATAGTTCCAACATGTGACACCTTCCCATCTTCATTATGCAACAACTTACAAACTCACCATTCAATAGCTTATAGAATCAACATGTGATGGATCAAAGGTATTGATCCTCGATGGCTCTTTGGAGTCAACATGCGATGGCTTAAGAGTGTCAATCTTCGATAGCTCTTTGGAGTCAATATGTGATGCCTCAAAGGTATCATTCCTCGATAGCACTTTGGAGTTAATACGCGATGGCTTTAACGGTATTAATCTTTGGTACCGCTTTGGAGTCAGAATGTTATAGCTCTAACACCTCAACTTTCAATAGTCCATGAAATCACCAAGCGGTAGATCAAACATATCAACCTTCAATGGCTTATGTTTGTTATCCTTTAATAGCTTTGTTTGTCATCTTTTGATGGCACCACACTACATTTATCCTTAGAAATTTGGGTGTAACAATTGCTCCTCCTATAAGAAGTTTTCTTGTGATTTAGCTTAATTAAACTTCTATTTTTGTTTTGGTCGCTTTTTCCCCAAGTGACCATTCCATATTATTGTGCGCTTTGCTCATCGGACTCCTTGGCTTACAATGACTTGTTTTATTGAAAATGTTTACTTTTTTAGAAAAGTTTCCCTTAAAAATAGAAATCATTTTATACAAAGACTAAACATATATAATCATGAAAGTATGATTTTAGAAAATAGATCTTTAAAGGAAAGGAAATCCTCTTAAAATATTTTGAAAGTAGTTTTCATCAGAATTAATTATCGCCATCGTAAGATGGGAATTTCCTGTACTATCAAGGGAGTTTACTTTGTTCTTGCTTATTCTAAGTTTAGTCGATCATCCTTCTTTTGATAGTTACTTTCGAAGACCCTATTTGATCATTAGAATTTCTATTGCTTTCTATCTTTGGATGGGTACTCTGGCCTAGCTTGGCGACGGGACCAAAGGCTTAATTGATCATCACTCTTTGGGTGGTTGTTTTGGATAGGCCGTACGACAGGACCAAAGGCTTCACATCAATCTCCTTTTGATGGGTGCTTTGACAAGGACCAACGGTGGGATCAAAGACTTGTTTGACCATTAATTGTTGGATTGTTGATTTACCCAGGCCATGCAGCGAGACCAAAGGCTATTTGACCATCGCTCTTTAAATGGTAGCTTTGGCTAGGCCTTGCAATGGGACAAAAAGCTTCTTGTCGATCCCCCTTAGATGGGTGTTTTGACCAGGCCTGGTATTAAGATTAATGGCTGAATTTACCATAACTCTTTGGATGATTGCTTTGGTCAGGCTTTATGGTGGGACCAAAGGCTTCCTGTCCATCTCCCTTGGATGGGTGATTTGACTAGGCCCGGCTGTACATTTGAAGGCTTAATTGACCATCATTCTTTCGATGGTTGCTTTGGCTCGACCTTGCGGCGAGACCAAAGACTTCGATCTTCTCTTCCAGATATGAGGTGTGCTTCTACTTAACAAATCTTGCTAACCTCATCAGATTAAGAATCAAGTTGAACATATCGCATATCGGTTTCTGATACTACCATGTATAGAAATAAATCTTCTCCTTCCACTGGGCTAGAAAGTATATGTGACTTTTCAAAATGTTCCTTTAACTCTTAGAAAGACCTTTGGCACTCCTCCATCGATTCAAAGATCTTTTGTCTTTTGATCACTTCAAAGAAAGGAAAACATTTATCAGTAGCTCTAAATATGAATCAATTGAGTGCTGCAAGCTCTTCCATTTAATCTCATTGGCTCTTTACTCGACATTGGTTGTGCCATATCTCGAATTTCCATGATTTGATCAGGGTTGGCTTAAATCCCTTTCTCACTTACGGTGTACCCCAAAAATTTTCCATATTGAATTCGAAATAAGCACTTTTGTGAATTCAGCTTCATTTTATATTTCCTTAATATTCCAAACATTTCATTCAACTCCTCGACATGGTCATCCTCCTTTTAGATTTTATTAGTATATCATCTATATAAACTTCATTTACTTTCCTATTTGATCTCAGAACATTCTATTCACTAATGTTTGATATGTGGCCCCTACGTTTTTTAAACCAAATGACATTACCTTATAGTAATACATTAACCAATCGATCAAAAAACTTGTTTGTTCTTCATCAGGCTTGAACATAGGAATCTATTATACCCTGAATATGCATCCACAAAGGACAACAATTTATGACTGCTTATGGCATCTACTAATTCATCGATTCTTTAGGGAGGGCAACAATTGTTTACCCGCCTTTTGGTAAGGCAACATACAGGCGGATTTAACCTAAACAACTGCACAATGATCAAAGCTGGATTTTCACAGATAATAAACATGATCATGAAGCCAGAATATAGCATAGTCAACAAACAAGTAGCATAAGATGTTTTAAATATGGTTTCGACAAAAATCGAGTCGCTTCAAGTTACTTGGAGTTTGCTTCGAGTCGTCGCTGGGTTCACTTCGGGTTTCCAAGCGTGTTACTTCAGGTCAGAGATGGGCTTGCTTCGGGTCTTTGATGGATTAGCATATTTACAAGTCACTTTGAGTCACCAGGCACCATGCTTCGAGTCAGCAACTGGTCTACTTCGGATCAAGGAGGCGGCTATTTCGAGTCAGAGCCATGGATCGATCAGCATCCAAGGTCCCTATATATCTCATATCCATCCTATTCGTATCCATCAAGCTTGCACTCGCTCCTTTCGTATCCATCAAGCAAATGCATCTTTCAGATTGATCAAGGTCATTCACTTCGTATCGATCCATGTTCATATATGTTTCGTATCGATCAACCAGATGATCAATACAAAGCCAACTACTCCCATCGATATGAAGCAACCCACAGTCGATCATATTGATATATGATTCATATCGATCAACCAGATGATCGATTCGAATGCCAACAACAAATGATCGATACGAAGAGTACATGCTAGCATCGATACGAAAGGAATGTTACATGATGGATACGAAAAGCATAGTCAAGGAAAAGGAAGCGGTCAACAAGCAAGAAAAATGGATCTCTCCTAAACAATCGCTCCACGTCATCCTCTTGATCGATACGAATCTGGATCGATATGAGGCTATAGATACGAACGCTCCAGCTTACCTACAATACCAACTTTGGATCGATCATAACTCGAGATCTACAAGTCCAAATGCCTTCAAATTTTCATTGTAGCTTGCATACCACCAGAAGAACGTTCTTGATTGACCCCATCACCATCGAACCATTTTTGGATCGATATGAAATGCATAGGAATCGATCAGGGATAAATCCCAAACCAGCCTGGATCGATCTCGTGGGCCCACCAATGTGTGTGAGGAGGTATTCCGAGATCTAAGCCAGATATTTCCAGATTGCACCTATAAATAGCACTCCAGTGCCAATAGAAAAGGGACTTTTGGTCCTTCTACATTGTTACTCTGCTAGAACTCCATTGTAACTCGAATACTATCACTTGTACCGTTGTAAATCAGTTGAGAATCATCAATAAAATGGCGAATCTTCAAAGTGGACGAAGGCTACAACACCGAACCACTATAAATCTTGTCTTTTCACTACTTTCCTTTTAAATTTTGAGTGTTCTTCACATTTATATTCTCTACATATTGTCTACCTGTGATCTGTGATTGTGAGTTGGTGCTTTCATCTGCAATTGGGTGTTTGTAACTAATTTTAGCGCAAACAACAGTCTTTAGGGCATGCCTTGTTCAAATCCATGTACTCAATGCATGATGTACCATTTTTTATTGTTCCAAAGGATGTGGCTGGAAATAGTCTGCATTAGGCTTGAACATAGGAATCTAGTTATACCCTAAATATGCATCCATGAAGGACAACGGTTTATGACCGGTTATGGCATCTACTAATTAATCGATTCGTAGCTAAGAGTAATAGTCTTTGGGCACATGCCTTATTTAAATCCATATAGTCAATGCATGATGTACCATTTTATTACTGCTTCAAAGGATATCGTTCAAAATAGTCTGCATCTTACCGCATCTGGGGCATTATCTAAGTCCATCAGACTTTCAAATAGCCATTAAATGATCGCCTGCATCAGATGTGCCGTCATACCCGATTGATAGAATCTTGACATAAGATGGTAGTTGTACTGCCATGATTTCTGTTGTGAATGGTGCTCCTATAAAGTTGTTGTTGCATCTTGGATTCAACGTCCTCTTCCTTTTTAATTCGGTTGTGTCTCTCTTTATCTTATTAGCGATGTCTCTTGGATATGCCTTATCGGTGTCATAATTCTTCTGTTTTGGTTTATATTCCTTTTGCCATGTAGAACTAGCAGATTCTATGAGTGGTGACTTTGAATTCTTATTCGGCTTTTGTATTAGATAATACTCCTCCATTCTTTTCAGCCTTGAAGTACCTTTCTCAATATCTTTGCTTCTTAAATTGGATTCCCCAACTTTCCTATGCAGGGAATCAACTTCTTCCTCTTCTTTCGCTCCTTTCATCCTTTGTGATACTTTCAAAGATTTCTAAGAGAGGATTGCTTTGATTAATTCCTACATTTTTTATGTTTGTTTCTTCATGGCTTGCATATCATTAGCTTCCTTTTATGCTTCCTTTGGTGTCGGCACTTGTCCTCAAATTTTTATATGTTAAACTGTGGAGTTATATTACCTTTAAGATTTTTGCGGTTGGCTACTTTATTAGTACCGAAAAACCCCTTTCGACTAAGTCGAAACCTATGTGAGCAGAGAACAAACAAGAACAGGAGAGAAGAGCTCTAGCTGGACCTTTCAAAGGAGTCGAAGGGATGCTACCGCCAAAGTCTGAAAGCTTCAAAACCTTTCGAAGGTGTCGAAAGGTTTCAACAATCATGATCCAATAGGTTCATACCTTTCGAAGGGGACGAAGGATTCGAAAGGACCCTTCCGCCTTTAATAACAACCTTTTGACTAGGTGAATCCATATGCATAAAGACCTTTCGAATGAGTCAAAGTAGCACCTTTGGAAGACAATGAAGAACATCTCTTTGCATACGCGCCAAACCTTTCGAAACCCAAGGTTTCGCCTTCATTTAAACCTCACGAAAGTAAGCATTGCCCGGAACAACCCCTTCAAAAGCTATATTATGACTTTCAAACTTATCGAAGCCAATGTGATGCAGGAAGGTTCCGAATCAAATCAGAAATAGGAGCTCAGACGTAACCAACATCATCGAAACCATTGAACAAAGCCTACCGACACCGTCGGAAGCATTTACAAGGTAACACAAAGAAGAAAAGCGCAACCGTTCCTTTCGACAAAGGCAAAGGCATACTTGAGTTGTTCGGCAGCCACCTTTCGACCAAGTCAAAAGCATTAGGGTTGAAAAGTGCCAACCCGCATATATAAATAATACCCACCGGGTTAGGTTTTGAGGATCCAATTCTTTCCATTCAAAACTTGTGTCTTCCTAATCAAAAGTGTTGTAAACCCTAATTACCAAATTGATTTGGGGATTTCAAGTAATAAAATCATCTTTTGCTTACAAATGGGAAGTCTCAAATATTTCAGATTACTTTATTGTTTTTAAGGCTTTTGTTAAGTTTACTCTTGTATTTCAGGTGTCGCTAACATCGAAAGGTCTCTGCCAACAAAGTCAAAACCTCCTATTTTCAAATTACTACAGTTTATATGCTTTAAGCTATCTTTTCCTCGGCCACTGCTTTCGACAAGGTCGAAACCAAATCATAGATCATTTCAACCTTGGATTGGGATAAGAAACCCAAGGATCTTGCTTTCGACGAGGTCGAAACCAATTTTAAGACTGCTTTAACCAGAAACTTCTAATTCAAGTCCAAAACATCCAAGTTCATCGCTTTCGACAAGGTCAAAAACTACACTTCAGATATTTGACCAAAGCCCAAGCTGTAACGACCCGTAAATTTCAACTGTTTTAATAACGTAATTAGTTGAAATTTTGTGGAATTTTAAAACGATAAAATTTTGAAATAAAAATTTAATATTTGGAATGCGTCTAGTTAAACATAGCAACTGGTAAATTTTCGTCCAAAAATATGAAAGTTTATTTCGCGCGTAAATTTACTTCAATTTAATCAGTTAAAAAGCGATGAACATAAAATATTTTCGGAACCTAAATATTTTTACATAGAAAAATTCTAAACCATCTTCTGAGCAAGATGTCTGTTTGTCGATTTTCCAAATTCGGAAATCTTTGGCTCCGTCGGTCTTATTTTCTTGCGTTTTTCATGTATTTTCCGCCAGTAGAAAATTCAAATTTTATAATTCAATCATGCCACTGATATCAATATGCCGTTTTGATCATCTCATTGTACTGATCCCTACGGTATGTTCAATTGTCAATTTTGAGATTCGAAAAACGGCGAAATTTACATAACGATCTTCGTATCGGTTTCGACTTTTGTTCTCCTCTAACCGTTCATTTTCACCCTGTGAAAACGAATAGCTCATCAGTTCTCAAAAAAAAAAATTATTTTGTATTTAGCTTATTTATATTTAAATAGGCTAGAATGGTAATGGTCACTTGAATTGATGGTAGGAATCGAAAAGCCATCGGTTTAAAATTTGCACGTTCATTTTCTTTTAACCGATCATTTTTTCTGAGAACAAAACAATTACTTCAACCTCTGTTCTTCATTTCTTCCCAGGCATCTCAAATCTCCTCCTCCATTTTTCTTTTCTTTCTTCATTGCTCTCCTTCCCATCTGCATCTACCCTTCACCGCCAATTCCATCAAAAAAGCTCCACATCTTCCTGACCTCAACCGAACACCACCAGCTCCATCAAAGCCACGTGATTCACCCACGCACGCAACCCAAGGCACGACCAGCCCACCAGAACCGCAACCTTCCTCCACCTCACCAAACCTCCAACTTTCTTGCTCCTCCGCCCACGCAAGCTTCTGTCCGCCATCACCCTACATCAGCCACCGCTTCCACAACCCCACCCCATTTTCTCACATGAACCGCCTCCTACACCCGACCCCACCTTCTCAGCCAAACACCCTGACCCCACGTGCCGCAAGTGCAGCCACGCATACCCCACGTCAGCAGCCCCATGCGAGCCTCTCCTTCACCACTCTCTGCCTTAGCACACCACCTTCTTCCCGCAGCCTTGAGGTGCAGCATCTTGCCCTATCTCCTCTACTTTTATGTATATTAGTTTTATATATTCAAGTACATATGAGTTTGCATATTAGCTTTTATATATATATATATATAGAAGTTAAGTTAGTTTATGAATTAGTTAAATATATATAGGTATAAATATATATAGGCATACAATATCTATTGTATTATAAAAAGAAGCCGTACATATGTTTACTGTATAGTTTTACTGTATATATATTATATAAAAGTATAAGTAGATATATGCTATACTATTTTGTGTTCTAGTCTATGAAAAGTGTATATATAAGAGGTTGACAGTATATTATATTATATATTAAAAAAAGTATTATATATATATATATTATATTTTAAAGCTTAGTCTGTTGTCCTATTAGCTGTTATATACAGTTAGCTGCTCTATTGTTATATATATACAGTTATAAGATTTTTTTACATATATTAAGTGTTATATCGTATAAGTCATATTCTGTTCTGTTGGGTTTTTTTTAACACATGTATATTAAGATTGTATTATATGTTATATATCTTATGCCATTGATTTTTGTGTTTTCATTTTTCGTGTTTATAGTAATAATAATATAAGTTATATATATATATATGATATGTTTTATATGTGTAAGTTTATTTAAGTGTATATAACCTACCATGTATATATGTAAGTTACGAAAGTTGGTTGTTATATAAATTACAAGTTTATGTATGATCTGTTGACAATATATATTATAATAAATTAAGTTTAGAATAATCATTAATAAATATTGATTTTTAAATCATAATAAGTATGTAAGTTTATATAGATGTTTATATATTGGTTTATGTAGATAAGTGGATATGAGTTTGGTTTTCATATATATATGTTTTCTGATTTTGAAATATATATTCACTTATATATATTATCTTCATCGATCCAGTTTAATTGATTTCGTCGATTCCTCTTTATCAGCTTTGTTCATTGAAGTCGTGCCAATCTTGTTTGTTTGGAATTCATGCCTGGATTCATAGCTCATTCATTATTGACTATCTCTAGCCTCGAAAGGTGAGCAATCACTCACGATTAATGTTCTTTTATTTATTAAATCTGATTTCATTTGAAACGACAATTGAAATATGTTGTTGCTAGTTATTTATATTACTATATATATGCCATCATCTGTATCTGTTCACCTGTGACACCTGACATCATTATCTGTTATTTATATTGATATATATATGCCATCATTTGTATCTGTTCACCTGTGACATCTGACACCATTATCTGTTATTTATACAGATGATATATGCCTGTTACCGTTGTTATATTATTATCATATCTGTTATCACTCTGCAAGTTCCCTGTTAGTATAGAATCACTATGGGTTGAAATGATACATGCCCGAACGGACTTTAGAATAGGAGAAAATCGTTATAGGTTAAAATGATAAACCCAAGCGATTTTCAAATTAAATTGAATTTGGGATTTCGGGTTGAAAAGATATATACCCGAATATATTTTAAATTGCGGATTGAAATGATAAATATCCATATCACTTGACCATAGGATAGAAAATTATATACAGACACCGTTGGTCTATATATAAATGTTTTGAAAAACATTTCTACGGTTTTGAGAGAAATATATGGTTTTAATAAATAATGATTTTAAAGATTTATTAAAGGTTATTTAATAAAGTTGATTTGAATCAATATGAAATATGTTTAAGTATTTATGTAAAAATTATATTTTTAAATATAGAATTTATAATGTTTCAGGTTGAAAGATAAATTTGAATTGATTTGGAATTCTTAATTATTTAAGAATTATACTTAAATAAGTTGATTTGAAATCTATTAAATTTGAAATTTTAAGATACGTTTTATAACTTGAATTTGATTAAAAGTGACTTAAATGAATATTTCAAACTTATATAAATTTAATGGGATATTTTGTTTATTTAAATTTTTTTAATTTGAAGTCGTATTTTGATGAATTGAAATGATTAAAGAAATATCTCAGAAACAAAATGTAATGAAATTAAATTGAGATATAAATGGAATTATCAAATTTAGTTTGAAATGTCGAATATTTAAACTTAAAATATATTGAAATTGAAATGGTTTATTTATGGTTCAAATAGGCATTTGAAATTGATAATTTGAAAGGGTTTATTGAGAAACTAAATTGAATTGAAATTGATGATTTGAGATGTAATTAAATTTTAATTTTGGAATTCGAGTTTATGTGAATTGATTTGTGAAATTTAAGGAAGCTATTTTTATATAAAGTATTTAAACTATATCTAAAACTATTTATATTTTACTTTAAAAATTCTAATATAAATTATTTTAATATAAATCCTTTTCAATATAAATTATTTTATTTTAACCTATAACTATTTTATATAAACTATTTTATTTAATAAACTATTTTTCTATATATACATATTTTAATATCTAAACTGTTTAGGAGGAAAGTGTTAGGATTTCAAAGTGGTATGAATTTCAAGGTTTTGATTTCCAAAGTGTTTTGATTTAAAAGACTTACGATTTTGAAAGCGATGTAAATCTGGAAAGTGATATGATTTTGGAAATGGATTTATTTAAAGGAAAAGTGATATCGTATTGATATGGTTTTGAAATGGCAATGATATGTCGGTTTTGAAATATAACTATTTTCAAAGTTTATTAAATGACCATCGGTGTAATAATACGTAGTTATTAAAGAGACCGGGATCGGATATGGACATACTCTCTGTCGATACCGAAACCACTTTAATAACTAATATACGCGGAGTGTTGATCCAGAATGAAGTGGATGGTTTGGTGAACGCGTTGACTGAAGAAAGAGAACGATATTGGATGACCACTGACATGACTAAAACAGGAGTCGCGTCGGGCCATTGAGGATCGCCATCTCTAGCGGACACACTTCTTCGATACCTTATCTATTACTTATGTGATTCGATTTGGGTGCACCCCTTGATTTGGGAGTGTTGTTTCGCGGTGTTGGGGTAGTAGCTGCTATGCCCAACATCAGTCCGGATCACACAACTACTAGTATCCTAGTTGGTATCGCCTCATGTACCTTGTCATACTGATTATCCTATTCGCGACCACTACGATTTTGGTTTGTACATTTAGTATATGGATTGCCTTCTGGTGACTTCCGGTTTTGGGGAAACTACGGTCTTGTATATGCTCTTGGGAATAAAAATGTGTTAAGGGTGGAATGGGCCATGACTTAACGCTATTTTGATATCGTACTTTACTGATTAGACATTATCTACTTAGCGTATTTTACTGTATATATAGATAGTTTAATGGATCCTTAGAGGATGGTTATCCCAAACATCCTTTGAGTTACTCGTATTTCAGTCGTTATTTCACTTGAGTTAGATTTATTGATATAAGAATGTTAATCCTGACTCGAGTGTTTTGTTTTTTTCTTTACGCTCGGGTCAGACTGAGTGTACCAGTATTCGAGACTCACCTTTGGAGTTGGAGCTTCGCTTGGAGATCCAGCTATCTATCCATCTTTCAGTTGATTCCAGTGATGTATTCAGATCTTGTATTTGACTATTGTATTGAGATATCTATGTATTCGAGACCTCTACTGTATCTTGTTTAACTCTGTTATATATATATATAGTAGCTTCATGAACTACTATTCTTTTGTTTCCGCTGCATTATTGTTATATTACTCTGTGTCTGTGATTATTTTATTTACTGTATATGCTAAGTTTTGCCAAATTTAAATTAACAATCTATTATTTTGAATTCTTCAAGTCTGACATGTGTGGATTATTGTCGATTTGAATGGTCCAAAATAGTGGGTCGTTACAAGTGGTATCTGAGCTTTGGTAGCTCTAGGCAAAACTTAACATATAGGGTATATGTATTTACAGAATCACTCTCATTCGAGTTTTAATCTCTTCCTTTGACTCGATTACTTTGAATTTTGGAACGTTCCTCTCGATTTCGAAATTCATTCGTGTCCTTTACTATTCGTCTTCTTTCAATTCTGGAGCACCCCATAACTCCATTTTGAATGATATCTATAATAGATCGGTGGTCTCGCCAATCTTCGAATGATTCGTAAAGGAGCAAAACTCCTTTACAATAGGCATTGATTTACCGGAGATTTCTGTATCCTCGGTTTACGATGCTATCTATCTCCTGCTATACCTGAATTCTATTTCTTGAGATCGTATGTCGATTTACCTCGGAATTCTACACCAATCTTATTTTTGAAGTCACGGTCGACCCGGTTAAGGTTGCCCGCGATTTATATAAACTTATCCATCTTCCTATTTGTTATTTAAATCATCTTATTTTGTTTCGAACTTATCTTCGAATCAGATTTCTCTTTGATATGAGTCCATCAAATTTGAAACCCTATCCTTATTTCGAAAATTCATTCATGTATCGTCGAGCAAAGAAATGTATTTGTAAACTAATATATAAATGTGTTAATATATACTGTGTTGTTTGAGTTGTTGATGTTGATTTGGGTTTCCGATCGATTCGTCTAATCAACGCTATCGATAGGATTTCCAAAACACTTGAACAGAGCAAACTGACACAATAGTATTTTCAAAATTTGGTAAATAAAATAATCTTGTATGATTATATTTTTTTTTATAAGTACACATTTTCTGAAATTGAATTGTTAACTGAATTGGTTCTCAGAAAGGTAATATTTGAATTTCACTATTTGTTTTGTAAATCATTGATTATTCCAACATAAAAATAAATGGAATTATAAAAGTTGGTTTATAGATTTATTTATAAATTTAAATGAAATTAAAGTAAGAATTTGAGAATTTAAATTCCTAAAATTTCAAACTTTGGTTTTAAAATTTTTAAAATGTATATTATTGAACGTATTTTCAAATAGAAACCGTTTTCAAAGAATTTTAAAATACTGAAATCAGTGCTCTTCTCTTTGTCGCTGGAAAATAATCTCGGTGATGGCGGCCGCATCATCGACATTCATTTTCGAGTTTCGAAGTGGAGAAACCATTCTGTAGCTTTGCTACGGTTTTGTTTTGGAAAAAAATTTATTTTTGATTTGAATTTCTTAAGTATGACTTGATTTATATATATATATATATACATATGGGTATATTATTTTAAATTTAATTTGATTTAATATATATAATATATACATAATTATTTCTAAAGGGTTTGAAATTAAACGGAAATTTAATTCTTAAAATTATGTAAAAGGATGTTTTCAATTATAAATAAAGCTAAATTTTGGAATAAATATTTAAACTTGAATAATTGGATTTGGAAAATTTTATTTGTATATTGTTCAACTACATTCTAATACAACTTACCTAAATCATTCAGAAGTTGAATATGTAATTGGATAATATATAATATAAATTGAATTTATAAATAAAATTTGAGTGGTCATAATAAATGTTATACACTTAAATTTTAATTATAAAATGTTAATAGAGATAAATAGAATAATAAGATAATTGAAAAATAAATTTTGTTTTGAAGGAATTAATAAATTGAAATTAGATCAACTTATGGAAATACCTTAAATTTAAACCAATTATTGAATATAAATTAATTTAAATTGAAATTTATATGGTTTAAATTAATTTATATGGTTTAAAAATAGGTAATAAGATATATTAAGTGAAATAAAATTAATAATAATTTGGAATTAAAGAATTAAATCTGTTGAAAATAAAATATGATTATAATAAAAGATTATTCAAATTTATGGTTTTAGAAATTGTAAATTGAGGATAATTGGATAATAAGATAATGAATTTAGAAATAGTTGAGATTGATTTTAGTGAAACCAAATGGATTAAATCAATTATTGAATATCAATTAATTTAAATTTGAATTTATATGGTTTAAATTAATTGTTATTTTGTATTTCAAATTTGTTTTTCTTTATGGTTGTTTCTATTCTCCTACCTCGTTCCTTTTCGGGGATGAAAAGTTTTGAGTGGGGGAGAGTGTAACGACCCGTAAATTTCAACTGTTTTAATAACGTAATTAGTTGACATTTTGTGGAATTTTAAAACGATAAAATTTTGAAATAAAAATTTAATATTTGGAATGCGTCTAGTTAAACATAGCAACTGGTAAATTTTCGTCCAAAAATATGAAAGTTTATTTCGCGCGTAAATTTACTTCAATTTAATCAGTTAAAAAGCGATGAAAATAAAATATTTTCGGAACCTAAATATTTTTACATAGAAAAATTTTAAACCATCTTCTGAGCAAGATGTCTGTTTGTCGTTTTTCCAAATTCGGACATCTTTGGCTCCGTCGGTCTTATTTTCTTGCGTTTTTCTTGCATTTTCCGCCAGTAGAAAATTCGAATTTTATAATTCAATCATGCCACTGATATCAATATGCCGTTTTGATCGTCTCATTGTGCTGATCCCTACGGTATATTCAATTGTCAATTTTGAGATCCAGAAAACGACGAAATTTACATAACAATCTTCGTATCGGTTTCGACTTTTGTTCTCCTCTAACCGTTCATTTTCACCCTGTGAAAACGAATAGCTCATCAGTTCTCAAAAAAAAAAATTATTTTGTATTTAGCTTATTTATATTTAAATAGGCTAGAATGGTAATGGTCACTTGAATTGATGGTAGGAATCGAAAAGCCATCGGTTTAAAATTTGCACGTTCATTTTCTTTTAACCGATCATTTTTTCTAAGAACAAAACAATTACTTCAACCTCTGTTCTTCATTTCTTCCCAGGCATCTCAAATCTCTTCCTCCATTTTTCTTTTCTTTCTTCGTTGCTCTCCTTCCCATCTGCATCTACCCTTCACCACCAATGCCATCAAACATGCTCCACATCTTCCTGACCTCAACCGAACACCACCAGCTCAATCTAAGCCACGTGATTCACCCACGCATGAAATGACCCTCCTATTTCCACCCTAATTTCATAAGGATTTTTTTTTTTTTGCTAAGAGATGATATATAGATATATCATTCATTGCAAATATCTTTTCCAAGGTCATTTTCTTTTCCAATAAACAAAATATATCCAGGATCAAAATAACTTACCAATATAAATATATCAGTGTATATCTAATAACATACACATACATATGAAGATGTATGTGATCTTCTTATCTAAGTTCAGAGTGTATACTTCATTTTTTGTACAAGAACATTCTGTTTGATTTAGATTTTTAGCAATTCAGATAAATTATTGTATTCAGATTTTTGGCCATAATATCCACTAGAAACATGTACTTTAGTCTGTCATTAGGATTAAGAAATGATCAAGTAATAATCAGTGGTAAACAAGCTTTTAATATAGATGATTATGTTAAAGTCTGGATAATATCAAATTCAGTATAAAAGTAAGTGGATCCTAAGTGAACACAAGCAACATCTAGGCGTAATGGAAACGCGCCTAACTTATACATGAAAGGTCACGAGTTCGAGTGCTATGCTGGTCGGTTCAAACACAATTTTTGGTTTTTCTTTTTACACAACTATTTTTAAAACCCATTCCTACAACTGTTTTAAGAATTTAAATTTATATTTTTGCCCAATTTATCAACATGTACACAGGTATTTATGTACATGTCATTACCTTTGCCCAGTTTCCAGAAAACTGAGTGAAACAATTGCTAAATGTACTATGCTTTGAAATGCATCTGTATTTTCAAGATACAGTCTATCATGACCAACCAATACTTCATTTAGTTGAGGCTGGTTAACTCATGAGTCTTGTATATGCTATACACTAGTTCAAAAACAAGGGAGATACCTTTCATTTCATTCTATCTGAAGCTTTTAGAAAAACATTTTACTTTTCCTAATTCAATTCAGAAATGAATTCAGATTTATTTACAAAGCATTTCAGTAAAAAGAAAATAAAATCCTTTAAGTTTACTTCTTGCTAAATCCAGATTTTAGTTCTAAAACTCAGTGCTCTGTTATGTCTCAAGGTTAACTAATACATAATATAAATTATACAAAACAGTAGCTCAACTACATGTGCATATTTCTCTTCCAAACATTCATATCAATAATTAAAATCATTTCATTGTTTCCCAGTCAGATTTTTCCTTTGAGATTTTAAACCTTAGTGCATAACAATATATTTAACATGATACAACTAGTTCATCTAACCATAATAGAATTCATTACATGACTGGAAGTCTTAGAAACATAATATTTTTCCTGAATACATGCAGATATAATCAATTTAAACTCTTATTGAGACTAGCTAGCATGTTCATTCACTCCTCCATAAAAGCCATAACTTCATTTTTACTTAGTGCCTGGGTTACCTGAAAGAACATAAGTGGCTGCCTCATTTTAAAATGAGACACTCCAGATGCCATGAGCAAACAAGGGTCAGATCTATGATCTGGTATGAATAACATCAATTCATTCATGATATTAAGCAATAGAGAATATAAGGGTACTAACTTGTTATTTAAGCAAATTTCTGCAATCAAATATTTTAACATAGTATAATTAAGTTGATTCAGGTATGATATATTCACTTATCATTCCTTCACTTGCATACATAATCATGCAAACATGATTATCTATTGGCATCAATTTCATTTACTGGAATCATCTTGGTTCCATACCATTCAACCTAAGAAATATCCACATTCCTATTTCTTCATGTACAGGTTGTAATATTCAATTTAAATCCCTGCCTCATCTGCTATTAAGGAATCACTGGGACACATTGCAATGAACTAATTCACATCATTGCACAAAGATCTCAGGGCTTAAACAAACCATGTGCCAACTTGCATACTTCAAATATGACAAGCATTCCAACAGTCATCTTGGCCTTCCCTTCCCTAGTTTATTTACTAGTGTATTGTCTTAAATCCTAACATCAAATATGCTAAGTGAACATGTCACTGCAAACATGGAAACATCCATAATTTCTTCTAGTATAATTTCCCCTCAGAAATAATCAGACATTCATTTCCTAAATGGGGTCAATATGTCTTGATCTTAGTAAATATAAGAACATTTTCAACTGTAAAAGAGGCATGGCATGTTATACTGATCTGCAAGCCTTTATGATTGATTCAGATTCAAGATCTGGTTCAATCATAATTTTAGCTTGTGGGTTTTTTTTTTGATTAAGGGCTCAGCACTTAGAAAATTTCTATTGCACCCTTAACATTTTTCTTTTCAAGCCTCAGCACTTATACCAAGTATAATGCAGCTCCAATCATTTTTATAAGGTTTCCATGCCATAGATCTATAACAGTTGAGAGCATTCTCTATATAATTTTTAAGATCCTAAACTTTAACATTTATGAGTATAAATAAAACAGTATGATACTCATCCAAAGACAAATGTCTCAACCAATCAAAGATCATCAAAATCATCCATATTAAATCATATCAGATTTAAAATAAAACATCCAAAAAGCATTGATGAAATCATATACATCAAAACCAGAAATACATAAATGGCAATATAAAAAGTGGCTGCCTCAACTCAGGTCTTAATGCCATGAACTCAGTGAGATTACTCACCTAAATGTTTCTTCTTATTAATCCAGAAAATTCTTGTTTGAGTGTTTTCTCCTTCCTTTCAATATTTTCTTCTTCTTTTCTTATTTTTATGCAGCTCGGGGTAAAATAATTCTACTGGCTAAATTGCCTATTTATAAGCATTTTTCCTCTAGGGTTTTATTGAAACAGAATTCCATTTCTGTCCTGGCTTAGCATCATGCATTTTTCATTCATATTACCCCGGCCATATTAACCAATTTAAAGGCTGTATTTTCTTTCTTTTACTTTTTCAGAAAATGGCCACTCACTTAGTCATGTCAAAAGTGTGACTATTCTATTTATTTTAATTATTTCTGAAAATCCCCTTTGCTATTTTTGCCTACACAAGCATATTGACTTGTATCACATTTCATGTCATTTTAATGTTATGGTTTCACTTGCTAATATATATATATGTACTTTTCAGTATTTAAAAATGTATATTTGTATACATATCTTATCTAGGCTTATTTTAATTCCTCTTTTAAATTCAGAAACATATGCACCTATATGTATACAAGTTTACAAATATATATATATATATATTATTTTCTTTTCTGGGTTTTAAATAAATTTGTTTACTGATCTAAAGTAAAACTTACTTTTCTTATTTTCTAAGATGACCCATAAAATCTCAGAAATCAAATAACCATGTTGCAAAATCATGTTTGTATTGCTCTTTAATTCTTGTTTTAAATCCAAGAAATCTGGAGTTCTTTCTTGTGCCATTTCAGTGTGCACGTGCACACATATACTTGCACACTATTTATTCCAGAAATTTCACCATATTTAAATCTAAATATTTCAAAATTAAATCATTTTACAAAAATGATTTTTCACAAAATTTTGGGGTATTACATTCACCCCTCCTTTTAGGAATTGTGTCCTCACAATTTTTCTGACATTTAGTAAGCATCATTTTTCTTTTCTGAAAATTTATCAAATATATGCATAAGCAAACAAATTCAACCATATCAACCATGCATAACAAATAATTTTTCCAGAAGAAAAAAAATTACCTTTTAATTTGCAAAAAGCTTAGGATAATCTATTCTAATCTTATCCTCTAACTCCCATGTGCAGTCATTAGGATCACTACTCCACTGGATCTTAACTAGTTTCAAGGTTTTGCTCCTTAATTTCTTTTCTTCCTTGGCTATAATCCCCACTGGTTCTTTTTCATAAACCAAGTCAGGATTTATTTGAATTTTGGTAGGCTTTTCCAAAATGTCTTCCTTATCATGTACCCATTTTCTAAGTTGGGACACATGAAAAACATTATGCATTGCTTTCATCTCCTCTGGTAGTTCTAATTTGTAAGCCAATGAACCAATTCTTTCCAGAATTTTATAGGGTCCAACATACCTTGGTGTAAGCTTACCTTGCTTGCCAAATCTCATGACTTTCTTCATAGGTGAAATCTTGATGAAAACAAAGTCTCCCACTTCATATTCCACTTGCTTTCTCTTCCTATCTGCAAATTTCTTTTGCCTATCTTGAACTGCTGCTATTCTTTTTCTTATTAACCCAATTTTCTCTGTGGTTTCTTTAACATATTCAGGTCCAAGAATAGCCCTTTCTCCAGCCTCTACCCAGCATATAGGTGATAAACATGGCTTGCCATATAAGGCTTCAAATGGTGCCATCCCTATGGTGCTTTGGTAACTGTTATTGTAGGTGAATTCAGCTAGATGGAGGTGGTCTTCCCAGTTGCCTCCAAAGTCCAGTGTACATGCTCTCAACAAATCCTCTAAGACTTTGTTCACCACCTCAGTTTGACCATCTGATTGTGGATGGTAGGCAGTGCTTAAGCACAATTCACTCCCCATAGCCTCTTGAAAACTTTTCCAAAATCTTGAGGTGAAGATGGTATCCCTATCACTCACAATGGTTTTGGGTATGCCATGCAACCTTACTACCTCTTTCATGAATATTTGAGCCAATTTTGGAGCATTTCTTTCTGTTTTAACTGGGATAAAATGTGCTACCTTAGTTAGCCTATCCACTATTACCCATATACTTGTGTTTCCCTTCTTAGATCTAGGAAGACCATCTATGAAATCCATAGATATATCCTCCCACTTCCACTGTGGTATACTAAGGGGTTGCAATAGTCCTGATGGCCTTTGTGTCTCTGCCTTGACTTGTTGGCAAGTCATGCACCTTGCAACATATCTGGCCACATCTGACTTCATCCCCTTCCACCAAAGATTTCTTTTCAAATTTTGATACATCTTGGTGCTACCTGGGTGTATGGAGTACTTACTCCTATGGTACTCATTTAATATTTCCTCTTTCAATTCTATATTTTCTGGAACACATATCCTATTTTTATTCCTTAAATAACCATTTTTATCAATTTGATAATTTATTACTTCCTCCCCTTTTGATATGAGCATTTTCTTTTCCATCATGTTTAAGTCTTGTTCCTGCATTTGTCCAATCTTAAGAAGTAAATCTGATTGCAGAGATATCATACTTAATTTTCCTTTACCTTTACCTTCTTCAATAGGCATCATTTGTTCCTCACTGTTTTCCTCAATTTCCAAATCAGTAAGTATAGACAAATCCCTAAACTCTTCCATCATCAACATGGCTACCTTGGCATGTTGTCTACTCAAGGCATCTGCAACTTTATTTGCCTTGCCTGGTGTATACAGTATATCTAGGTCATAGGCAGCTAGGAACTCTACCCATCTATGTTGCCTCATGTTCAAATCTTTTTGTGATAATAAATATTTCAGTGCCTTATGATCGGTGTACAAAATGAATTTGGCACCTAACAAATAATGTCTCCAAAGTTTCAAAGCATACACAACTGCTGCTAGTTCAAGATCATGGGTTGCATACCTGGTTTCATGTGGCTTTAATTGCCTAGATGCATAGGCTACCACCTGGTCTTGCTGCATCAACACAGCCCCTAACCCAGAGCCACTTGCATCAGTGTACACAACCAAATTTTCATTTCCTTCTGGCACTCTCAATACTGGTGCATCAATCAGGGCTTCTTTTATTTTGATAAAAGCTTGCTCACATTTTTCTGTCCATACAAAGGCTTGGTTCTTTCTAGTTAAATTGGTAAGTGGTGATGATATTTTTGAGAAATCTTTTATGAATCTCCTATAATATCCTGCCATCCCCATAAATGATCTAATCTCACTGATGGTGCTAGGCCTTTTCCATGCTTGGATTGCCACTACTTTGTTAGGGTTTACTGATATTCCTTTGGCAGAGATGACATGCCCAAGGAAATGCACTTCTTCTTTCCAAAATGCACATTTTGAAAATTTTGCCTTTAAATCATTTTCCCTTAGTCTTGACAAAACTAAATGCAAATGATTTTTATGCTCTTCCACTGTCTTAGAATAAATCAAAATGTCATCAATAAAAATCAGTACAAACTTGTCTAGATAATCTCTAAATATTCTATTCATCAAATCAACAAAATATGAAGGAGCATTTGTCAAACCAAATGGCATGACCAAAAATTCATATAAGCCATATCTTGTGTTAAATGCAGTATACTTAACACTTGAGTCTTCAACCTTCATTTGATGGAATCCTGATGCTAAGTCTAGCCTAGAAAATATTTTAGCTTCACTGAGTTGGTCAAAGAGATCATCTATTCTAGGCAATGGGTATTTATTCTTGATGGTTACTTTATTTAGTTCTCTGTAATCTATGCACATTCTCAAGGTACCATCATGTTTTCTTACAAACACTACTGGAGAACCCCAGCAAGAATTGCTTGGCCTTATAAATCCCTTGCCTTCTAATTCTTCCAACTGATTTTTCAATTCTTTCAGTTCACTTGGCCCCATTCTATAAGGTTTCTTGATTATTGGACTTGCTCCTGGAATGAGATTAATTTGGAACTCAACTGGTCTGTGGTGTGGAACACCCTTAACTTCCCCAAACACATCCAAGTATTCATTAACTATGGGAATTTCTTCAATGGTTAGTTCACTCAGATCTTTTTCTAAGTCAACTAAATGATACAATTTCCCTTCCTTAGCTATTTCACATAGAACTGTGATTCTCTGGCCTCTAGAATCTTGCAATGATATGGTGGATGAGTCTAAATTAATTATGGCTTTAAATTGCCTTAACCAATCTACCCCCAATATAACTCCTATATTTGGGTAATTTAAAACATATAAATTGGAAATAAAAATATTTCCTCCTATGTTTAACTCCACATCCACACAATTCATGTTCAAAACACTAGAACTCCCTAGGGGACTTTGTACAAGCAATGGGGTTTCAACCAATTTGCAGTTTAATTTTAACACTTTAACTAATTCATAGGAAATCAAAGATTGTGTTGCTCCAGTATCATATACTACTGGTATGGGTATGGCACAAATGAGTAATGTACCTTCCACTTGGCCATGATTTTCAGCATCAATTTTCACTGCAGATTTGCCTTTTCCTTCCAAAGTTGCCAATTTCCCTTGCTGTTTATTCTCAGGACAGTTCCTCTTCATATGCCCCTCTTTCCCACATAGGTAGCATTTGAAGGCTCCTCCTTTTAACTCTGGGCACCTTGGTTTGATGTGTCCTTCTTTTCCACAATGATGGCAAACCAATTTCTTCTTAGTATCATTGGCTTTAGTATCTTTACTCTTCCTGTTGTCTGCCTCCTCCTTCTTTTTATCATAAGGGTGATATCTTCCCTTATCCTTCTTGTTGTTGCTCTTAAAATTCCTATATTTCTCTCTTTCTTTGTCATGTTGTTCCAGTTTCAAAGCCAGATCAATTACTTGATCAAATGTTCTATCTGCATATGGTAGCATAGCTCTGCTAAGTCCTGGGTTCAGCCCTTTTATATACCTATCATTCTTGGATGCTTCATCTGCCACTAGCATTGCTCCATAATTAGATAGCCCCTCAAACTTTTGAGTGTATTCAGTGACATTCAAAGTTCCCTGCCTAAGTTTGATAAATTCTTCAAGCAAAATGGTCTTGGCTGATGCTGGTACAAATCTTGCCTCCAACATCTCCTTGAACTGATTCCAAGTGATTTCATTTTCATTTCTTCCAGCTATGATCACCTCCCACCAGCTTAAAGCTACCCCTTTCAGTTGTCTAGAAGCTACTTGCCTCTTTCTTTGGTCATCCAACTGCATGTCATTGAAAATCCTATCAAGTGTTCTCAACCATGCTTGAATTTCCATCACACTCTCTGTTCCTTCAAAACTCTTGCCTCCCAAATTGGAATAAGTCTTCAGTAGTTTTGAAAGCTCTTCATGTGGGTTCTCAGGCCTATGCCCAATTCCATCTCTTAAAACCCTCACAAATTCTTGCATATCAAGCATTTGAGGTGCACTGGTTCCTGCATTGTGATGAGATCCTCTTCCTACCATGTTCTGCTAACTAAATTCTGGGTAAATGGTATTAGTATATTATGAGTGCTTCTATAATTTCTAATTTCTTATCTAAATTATTTCATCCAAAACAAACAGACATTATACATTTCTATAATACTTAACAATCAATGCAACCAAGTGCTCTGATACCAACTGAAATGACCCTCCTATTTCCACCCTAATTTCATAAGGATTTTTTTTTTGCTAAGAGATGATATATAGATATATCATTCATTGCAAATATCTTTTCCAAGGTCATTTTCTTTTCCAATAAACAAAATATATCCAGGATCAAAATAA
This sequence comes from Allium fistulosum, assembly GCA_030737815.1. Lineage (NCBI taxonomy): Eukaryota > Viridiplantae > Streptophyta > Magnoliopsida > Asparagales > Amaryllidaceae > Allium > Allium fistulosum. Next base: position 940,391,763 of record CM060905.1, on the reverse strand, counting down.
CTTACCAATATAAATATATCAGTGTATATCTAATAACATACACATACATATGAAGATGTATGTGATCTTCTTATCTAAGTTCAGAGTGTATACTTCATTTTTTGTACAAGAACATTCTGTTTGATTTAGATTTTTAGCAATTCAGATAAATTATTGTATTCAGATTTTTGGCCATAATATCCACTAGAAACATGTACTTTAGTCTGTCATTAGGATTAAGAAATGATCAAGTAATAATCAGTGGTAAACAAGCTTTTAATATAGATGATTATGTTAAAGTCTGGATAATATCAAATTCAGTATAAAAGTAAGTGGATCCTAAGTGAACACAAGCAACATCTAGGCGTAATGGAAACGCGCCTAACTTATACATGAAAGGTCACGAGTTCGAGTGCTATGCTGGTCGGTTCAAACACAATTTTTGGTTTTTCTTTTTACACAACTATTTTTAAAACCCATTCCTACAACTGTTTTAAGAATTTAAATTTATATTTTTGCCCAATTTATCAACATGTACACAGGTATTTATGTACATGTCATTACCTTTGCCCAGTTTCCAGAAAACTGAGTGAAACAATTGCTAAATGTACTATGCTTTGAAATGCATCTGTATTTTCAAGATACAGTCTATCATGATCAACCAATACTTCATTTAGTTGAGGCTGGTTAACTCATGAGTCTTGTATATGCTATACACTAGTTCAAAAACAAGGGAGATACCTTTCATTTCATTCTATCTGAAGCTTTTAGAAAAACATTTTACTTTTCCTAATTCAATTCAGAAATGAATTCAGATTTATTTACAAAGCATTTCAGTAAAAAGAAAATAAAATCCTTTAAGTTTACTTCTTGCTAAATCCAGATTTTAGTTCTAAAACTCAGTGCTCTGTTATGTCTCAAGGTTAACTAATACATAATATAAATTATACAAAACAGTAGCTCAACTACATGTGCATATTTCTCTTCCAAACATTCATATCAATAATTAAAATCATTTCATTGTTTCCCAGTCAGATTTTTCCTTTGAGATTTTAAACCTTAGTGCATAACAATATATTTAACATGATACAACTAGTTCATCTAACCATAATAGAATTCATTACATGACTGGAAGTCTTAGAAACATAATATTTTTCCTGAATACATGCAGATATAATCAATTTAAACTCTTATTGAGACTAGCTAGCATGTTCATTCACTCCTCCATAAAAGCCATAACTTCATTTTTACTTAGTGCCTGGGTTACCTGAAAGAACATAAGTGGCTGCCTCATTTTAAAATGAGACACCCCAGATGCCATGAGCAAACAAGGGTCAGATCTATGATCTGGTATGAATAACATCAATTCATTCATGATATTAAGCAATAGAGAATATAAGGGTACTAACTTGTTATTTAAGCAAATTTCTGCAATCAAATATTTTAACATAGTATAATTAAGTTGATTCAGGTATGATATATTCACTTATCATTCCTTCACTTGCATACATAATCATGCAAACATGATTATCTATTGGCATCAATTTCATTTACTGGAATCATCTTGGTTCCATACCATTCAACCTAAGAAATATCCACATTCCTATTTCTTCATGTACAGGTTGTAATATTCAATTTAAATCCCTGCCTCATCTGCTATTAAGGAATCACTGGGACACATTGCAATGAACTAATTCACATCATTGCACAAAGATCTCAGGGCTTAAACAAACCATGTGCCAACTTGCATACTTCAAATATGACAAGCATTCCAACAGTCATCTTGGCCTTCCCTTCCCTAGTTTATTTACTAGTGTATTGTCTTAAATCCTAACATCAAATATGCTAAGTGAACATGTCACTGCAAACATGGAAACATCCATAATTTCTTCTAGTATAATTTCCCCTCAGAAATAATCAGACATTCATTTCCTAAATGGGGTCAATATGTCTTGATCTTAGTAAATATAAGAACATTTTCAACTGTAAAAGAGGCATGGCATGTTATACTGATCTGCAAGCCTTTATGATTGATTCAGATTCAAGATCTGGTTCAATCATAATTTTAGCTTGTGGGTTTTTTTTTTGATTAAGGGCTCAGCACTTAGAAAATTTCTATTGCACCCTTAACATTTTTCTTTTCAAGCCTCAGCACTTATACCAAGTATAATGCAGCTCCAATCATTTTTATAAGGTTTCCATGCCATAGATCTATAACAGTTGAGAGCATTCTCTATATAATTTTTAAGATCCTAAACTTTAACATTTATGAGTATAAATAAAACAGTATGATACTCATCCAAAGACAAATGTCTCAACCAATCAAAGATCATCAAAATCATCCATATTAAATCATATCAGATTTAAAATAAAACATCCAAAAAGCATTGATGAAATCATATACATCAAAACCAGAAATACATAAATGGCAATATAAAAAGTGGCTGCCTCAACTCAGGTCTCAATGCCATGAACTCAGTGAGATTACTCACCTAAATGTTTCTTCTTATTAATCCAGAAAATTCTTGTTTGAGTGTTTTCTCCTTCCTTTCAATATTTTCTTCTTCTTTTCTTATTTTTATGCAGCTCGGGGTAAAATAATTCTACTGGCTAAACTGCCTATTTATAAGCATTTTTCCTCTAGGGTTTTATTGAAACAGAATTCCATTTCTGTCCTGGCTTAGCATCATGCATTTTTCATTCATATTACCCCGGCCATATTAACCAATTTAAAGGCTGTATTTTCTTTCTTTTACTTTTTCAGAAAATGGCCACTCACTTAGTCATGTCAAAAGTGTGACTATTCTATTTATTTTAATTATTTCTGAAAATCCCCTTTGCTATTTTTGCCTACACAAGCATATTGACTTGTATCACATTTCATGTCATTTTAATGTTATGGTTTCACTTGCTAATATATATATATGTACTTTTCAATATTTAAAAATGTATATTTGTATACATATCTTATCTAGGCTTATTTTAATTCCTCTTTTAAATTCAGAAACATATGCACCTATATGTATACAAGTTTACAAATATATATATATATTATTTTCTTTTCTGGGTTTAAATAAATTTGTTTACTGATCTAAAGTAAAACTTACTTTTCTTATTTTCTAAGATGACCCATAAAATCTCAGAAATCAAATAACCATGTTGCAAAATCATGTTTGTATTGCTCTTTAATTCTTGTTTTAAATCCTAGAAATCTGGAGTTCTTTCTTGTGCCATTTCAGTGTGCACGTGCACACATATACTTGCACACTATTTATTCCAGAAATTTCACCATATTTAAATCTAAATATTTCAAAATTAAATCATTTTACAAAAATGATTTTTCACAAAATTTTGGGGTATTACAACGCACGCAACCCAAGGCACGACCAGCCCACCAGAACCGCAACCTTCCTCCACCTCACCAAACCTCCAACTTTCTTGCTCCTCCGCCCACGCAAGCTTCTGTCCGCCGTCAACCTACATCAGCCACCGCTTCCACAACCCCACCCCCATTTTCTCACGTGAACCGCCTCCTACACCCGACCCCACCTTCTCAGCCAAACACCCTGACCCCACGTGCCGCAAGTGCAGCCACGCATACCCCACGTCAGCAACCCCATGCGGGCCTCTCCTTCACCACTCTCCGCCTTAGCACACCACCTTCTTCCTGTAGCCTTGAGGTGCAGCATCTTGCCCCTATCTCCTCTACTTTTATGTATATTAGTTTTATGTATTCAAGTACATATGAGTTTGCATATTAGCTTTCATATATATATATATATATATATATATATATATAGAAGTTAAATTAGTTTATGAATTAGTTAAATATATATAGGTATAAATATATATAGGCATACAGTATCTATTGTATTATAAAAAGAAGCCGTACATATGTTTACTGTATAGTTTTACTGTATATATTATATAAAAGTATAAGTATATATATGCTATACTATTTTATGTTCTAGTCTATGAAAAGTGTATATATAAGAGGTTGACAGTATATTATATTATATATATAAAAAAGTATTATATATATATTATATTTTAAAGCTTAGTCTGTTGTCCTATTAGCTGTTATATACAGTTAGCTGCTCTATTGTTATATATATATATACAGTTATAATATTTTTTTATATATTAAGTGTTATATCGTATAAGTCATATTCTGTTCTGTTGGGTTTTTTTAACACATGTATATTAAGATTGTATTATATGTTATATATCTTATGCCATTGATTTTTGTGTTTTCATTTTTCGTGTTTATTGTAATAATAATATTAAGTTATATATATATATATATATTTGATTTGTTTTATATGTGTAAGTTTATTTAAGTGTATATAACCTACCATGTATATATGTAAGTTACGAAAGTTGGTTGTTATATAAATTACAAGTTTATGTATGATCTGTTGACAATATATATTATAATAAATTAAGTTTATAATAATCATTAATAAATATTGATTTTTAAATCATAATAAGTATGTAAGTTTATATAGATGTTTATATATTGGTTTATGTAGATAAGTGGATATGAGTTTGGTTTTCATATATATATGTTTTCTGATTTTGAAATATATATTCACTTATATCAATTATCTTCATCGATCCAGTTTAATTGATTTCGTCGATTCCTCTTTATCAGCTTTGTTCATTGAAGTCGTGCCAATCTTGTTTGTTTGGAATTCATGCCTGGATTCGTAGCTCATTCATTATCGACTATCTCTAGCCTCGAAAGGTGAGCAATCACTCACGATTAATGTTCTTTTATTTATTAAATCTGATATCAATTGAAACGACAATTAAAATATGCTGTTGCTAGTTATTTATATTGCTATATATACGCCATCATCTGTATCTGTTCACCTATGACACCTGACATCATTATCTGTTATTTATATTGATATATATATGCCATCATATGTATCTGTTCACTTGTGACATCTGACACCATTATCTGTTATTTATACTGATGATATATGCCTGTTACCGTTGTTATATTATTATCATATCTGTTATCACTCTGCAAGTTCCCTGTTAGTATAGAATCACTATGGGTTGAAATGATACATGTCCGAACGGACTTTAGAATAGGAGAAAATCGTTATGGGTTGAAATGATAAACCCAAGCGATTTTCAAATTAAATTGAATTTGGGATTTCGGGTTGAAAAGATATATACCCGAATATATTTTAAATTGCGGATTGAAATGATAAATATCTGTATCACTTGACCATAGGATAGAAAATTATATACAGACACCGTTGGTCTATATATAAATGTTTTGAAAAACATTTCTACGGTTTTGAGAGAAATATATGGTTTTAATAAATAATGATTTTAAAGATTTATTAAAGGATATTTAATAAAGTTGATTTGAATCAATATGAAATATGTTTAAGTATTTATGTAAAAATTATATTTTTAAATATAGAATTTATAATGTTTCAGGTTGAAAGATAAATTTGAATTGATTTGGAATTCTTAATTATTTAAGAATTATACTTAAATAAGTTGATTTGAAATCTATTAAATTTGAAATTTTAAGATACGTTTTATAACTTGAATTTGATTAAAAGTGACTTAAATGAATATTTCAAACTTATATAAATTTAATGGGATATTTTGTTTATTTAAATTTTTTTAATTTGAAGTCGTATTTAGATGAATTGAAATGATTAAAGAAATATCTCAGAAACAAAATGTAATGAAATTAAATTGAGATATAAATGGAATTATCAAATTTAGTTTGAAATGTCGAATATTTAAACTTAAAATATATTGAAATTGAAATGGTTTATTTATGGTTCAAATAGGCATTTGAAATCGATAATTTGAAAGGGTTTATTGAGAAACTAAATTGAATTGAAATTGATGATTTGAGATGTAATTAAATTTTAATTTTGGAATTCGAGTTTATGTGAATTGATTTGTGAAATTTAAGGAAGCTATTTTTATATAAAGTATTTAAACTATATCTAAAACTATTTATATTTTACTTTAAAAATTCTAATATAAATTATTTTAATATAAATCCTTTTAAATATAAATTATTTTATTTTAACCTATAACTATTTTATATAAACTATTTTATTTAATAAACTATTTTTCTATATATACATATTTTAATATCTAAACTGTTTAGGAGGAAAGTGTTAGGATTTCAAAGTGGTATGAATTTCAAAGTTTTGATTTCCAAAGTGTTTTGATTTAAAAGACTTACGATTTCGAAAGCGATGTAACTCTGGAAAGTGATATGATTTTGGAAATGGATTTATTTAAAGGAAAAGTGATATCATATTGATATGGTTTTGAAATGGCAATGATATGTCGGTTTTGAAATATAACTATTTTCAAAGTTTATTAAATGACCATCGATGTAATAATACGTAGTTATTAAAGAGACCGGGATCGGATATGGACATACTCTCTGTCGATACCGAAACCACTTTAATAACTAATATACGCGGAGTGTTGATCCAGAATGAAGTGGATGGTTTGGTGAACGCGTTGACTGAAGAAAGAGAACGATATTGGATGACCCCTTACATGACTAAAACAGGAGCCGCGCCGGGCCATTGAGGATCGCCATCTCTAGCGGACACACTTCTTCGATACCTTATCTATTTGTTATGTGATTCGATTTGGGTGCACCCCTTGATTTAGGAGTGTTGTTTCGCGGTGTTGGGGTAGTAGCTGCTATGCCCAACATCAGTCCGGATCACGAAACTACTAGTATCCTAGTTGGTATCGCCTCATGTACATTGTCATACTGATTATCCTATTCGCGACCACTACGATTTTGGTTTGTACCTTTAGTATATGGATTGCCCTCTGGTCACTTCCGGTTTTGGGGAAACTACGGTCTTGTATATGCTCTTGGGAATAAAAATGTGTTAATGGTGGAATGGGCCATGACTTAACGCTATTTTGATATCGTACTTTACTGATTAGACATTATCTACTTAGCGTATTCTACTGTATATATAGATAGTTTAATGGATCCTTAGAGGATGGTTATCCCAAACATCCTTTGAGTTACTTGTATTTCAGTTATTGTTTCACTTGAGTTAGATTTATTGATATAAGAATATTAATCCTGACTCGAGTGTTTTGTGTTTTTCTTTACGCTCGGGTCAGAATGAGTGTACCAGTATTCGAGACTCCCCTTTGGAGTTAGAGCTTCGCTTGGAGATCCAGCTATCTATCCAGCTTTCAGTTGATTCCAGTGATGTATTCAGATCTTGTATTTGACTATTGTATTGAGATATCTATGTATTCGAGACCTCTGTTGTATCTTGTTTAACTCTGTTATATATATAGTAGCTTCATGAACTACTATTCTTTTGTTTTCGCTGCATTATTGTTATATTACTCTGTGTCTGTGATCTGTGATTATTTTATTTACTGTATATGCTAAGTTTTGCTAAATTTAAATTAACAATCTATTATTTTGAATTATTCAAGTCTGACATGTGTGGATTATTGTCGATTTGAATGGTCCAAAATAGTGGGTCGTTACACAAGCCCAAGTCACTTCACAACTTAAGCTTCCAATAGGGTCGAAACCCTCTTAATCAACCTTCATCTAGTGATCCCAAAGACCATCTACTTGGATTCTACTTCCACTTCGAAAAGAGTGCCTTCGAAGGAAAAACACATTTATCTCAACAAAGTCGAAAGGTTAATATGGAAAGGAAATAAACGTTTCGACTAAGTCGAAAGTTTGGCTTAAGCAAGCTTTCACTATAACAACCTGTTTCAAATGGATACTAAAGTAAATACACACATTCCATTCCTCTCAACTCTTCTAAAAGAAACCACAAGGAATTGACCTTGTCCTAAAAACTCTACTTTGCGGTGTTAATAAGATTTCTTGTTAACATTTTGGTGCTAGAAGGAGGGCTCCAACCTCGGACTTGGTTAGACACCCAATACTACTTGTCTCTAACCCCACTTAACTTATTCTCAAGTTCCTCTAATTTGGTCTAATCACGGCTAAAAGAATCATAAGATCTAAACAAGGATCCTCTGAACCCATGAGATAAGATTCCTCTCAAAATTCATCAAGGATTCCAATCAAAATGAAGAGCAAAGGCTAAGGCTAGAAGTTCTAAGAATTATAAATAAGAAAAAAGAAGAATTGTACGATCCTGAGAAATGGAGCTTAAATCCCTTTCATGTTGGCCCCACCTCAAGTTTTTCCTTAGGAAAAAGGAAAAATGGAAGTATAATGTATTCAATCAAATGACAAGAACCATCCAACACTATTCCAAAAGCACAATTTTTGAAAAAGAAATAATGGCTGATTATAATGCCTTTGCACATAAATGGCAACGAACTGCTACAGGAACGCTTCCAACTCAAGAACTCCAAAGGGTGGAAATAAGAAAAGCAACCGAAGAGCATGAAACTATAAGGCCAAGAAATAAAAAGTCAAAAAGCCATCCTCCGGAATCAGCTTCAAGTCTAGACTTCCGAAAGAATGCAGCTTAACAACATCCATAGAGAATGTCTACTTGCTTACTAAGGATGAGCTTAACTATTGGCCATCACAGAAAAAGAAACTAAAACATGAAAGGAATCTGGGAGGATCCTACTGCTGCTACCACATGATGAATGGCCATGAAACCAATCGTTACAAAGCCCGGGAGGGGATGATCATCAATTTCTTTCGACAAGGAAAAATACATGAGTTTGTAAAGAGAACTTGAGAAAAATCAATAAAGATCTCTTTTTATTAAAAAGAAAATCTACATGATTGGGAGTGAAATGCTCCTTATATTTGGATACTACCTAAGACGGTAGTCTTCCTAAGATGGTAGAAAGCCTCTATCCACGCCGAGTTGGCTAGGGTAGAGCACATCCTGGATGGAGGGCGGGTACCCCTTTAGCCGGGCCATAAGATGGCCAGGTTAAAACACTAGACAAGCCCTTAGCTGCACCTTTGGCCAGGTCAAGGCACCTCCTGGAGGGAGGATGGACTAAACCTTTATCCACGCTATAAGATGGCCAGCGTAAAGCATCGAACAAGCCTTTATCCATCCTACGCTATGGCCAGAGTAAGGCACCTCCTAGAGGGAGGACGGAGTATGCCTTTATCCGTGCCATAAGATGGCCAGGGTAAAGCACTAAACAAGCCCCTGTCCACGCCACGCTACGGGCAGGGCGCCTCTTGGAGGGTGGTCGGGTAAGTCCTTGGTTCTATCCTCTAAGATGAGCTAACCAAGAGCATTAGACAACAATGGACTAAGATGTCCATGCCCAAGAAGAGGCCCATCAAACAATGGAATAAGATGTCCAAGCCTAAGAGAAGGCTCATTCAATAATGGACTGAGATGTCCAAGCCCAAGAGGAGGCTCATTTAGTAATGGACTAAGATGTTCAAGCCCAAGAAATAGCATATTCCATTATGAACTAAGACGTCCAAGCTCAAGAGGAAACTAATCAAATTACTTCTATACAAGACCTGGAGGGTTCATGCATCAAAGGAGTAGAACAAAACTGCACTTATTGATACATAAATCTGGGTTATGGGACTTTCATTTCTAAACATCATCTATTAATACCCAAATCTGGGTTTCAGGTCTATCATATCTGAAATTCATTAATACCCAAATCTGGATTTCGAGTCGATTTCAATTACTTATAGTCTTTATAATACATGAATTGGTTTTCGGGTCTTTATCAATCACTAGTCATCTTTATCAAACCTGAATCCAGGTTGTGAGGCCACTACATATCAATACCCTAACCTGGGCTTGGAATCTCTATTATGAATTTCTATTATGGATTTCTATCACAAATGCCTGAATCTGGGTCAAAGAATACTCTTACAGAGATCATTACTGTACATTTCCGTTAATACCCGAATCTGGGTCTCGGATTTCTATGTTTTCAAATTTCATTAATACCTGAGAATGGGTCAATGGGTTTCTACTACAAATACTCAGATAATGATTTCTGGATTTAGCTCTTTATTAAATATCTCTTGAGGATTACTTTCCAACATTTATACCCCTGTTTGAGGGTGGGATTTCCTATCAACATGTCCTGGACATACCAGCCAAATGGTTGGAGTTGAATTCTTAATTATTTCTCATCATGGTTAAAGATTGGATTTAGACATTCAATATAAACTAATTTTCATGCGATTAACAAGATGATTTGTTAATCTAAGCAAATGATATACATAGACTAGCATTTCAATTTCAAGATAACAATTAGAAATATTGTTTGCTTCATGCTTTTCAAGGTAATCAGCATAGCAAAGAGAAATGAAAGATTCAGCAAGTACAAAAGTCAATGTATGAGCTATCAAAAAGCATTTCAGAAGCGACTTTATAGAAAAGGATTACAAATCAGGTGATATTTACAAATTTTATATGATTTACAAAAGTCATTTAACTATTTACAAAACTTATGAAGTTATTCACATATATACAAGACAAGTCTATATATTTTAAAGATACAAATATATCATAAGTCTTGAGCAGCATTGCTAAGATTCTCAACAATCAAAAGGTCAACTATGTGACGAATTGCGGTGCAGAGAACTTCTTTAAGTTTCTTTTCCTTCCTCCTTGCCCTCTCCGCGTCATCGATCGCATCAATATTTGTCTTCAAAGCGCGGTTGAAAGCTCTGTTTTGCGCTGCTAAGGGTCTTGTTTTCCCTTTCCAATTCCGCAATGCACTTCAGAAGGAAGTAATTATCGTGTTCGAGCTTCTGAATCTTGGAGGCATACTCATTGATACTTTGCGAATATTTCACTTTTTATTGCTCGTTAAAATACTTAGCAATTTTGAACTTTACTTTCCTGCACCAATTCCCCAAAGCATTCTCGTCTAAGCTTGGGGGAGCGTTGGTCATAGTAGGGAATTTTTGAGCAATGAGGTGAGTTGACCTTGTGGGTCTGGTAACCGACGGAGTAGCGCGAGGAACTAGCAAATCAATACTCGAAATCATGTCTCCCATAATGTATTCTAATGATTTGCACTGTGCTTGACTGTCCTTCAATTTCAATTCCAAGTCACTGATCAGTTGAATGAGCTCAGACATTTTATGATCGAAATCGATTGAAGGGTTTGACTTTACCTATCACTTCAGTGATGAAATCGTTTCATCTTTGCTTTTAATATCGGCCTAAAGACAGGCAATTTGATCTTTCAAATTACTAGCAATGGTGTTCTGGACAAAATATCTTTTATGTCATTTCAAGGCTTCGAAGTTGCCGTGGAAGCGTTTCAGTAAGATATCATCACTAAGTTCACTCCTTCCACATGATTTTAATAGTTAATCTCTATGGTTGGCGATGCGTGATATTAAATCAAAGGGGGGAGAAACTGTAGATAATTGTAGCTCCTATTTATGTAAAAAGAAACAAAATAAAGTCAAAATAAAGAAGAGAAATCTCTTTATTATTATAATAACATATTACAACTCAAACAACAACGAAGTTGAAAGATACAATAAACAATTGGTTTAACTCTAAAGCTAAGAAACTACTTTTCTAACTTTATCTAATGAGTTAGCGGAAAGGGTAACTGTTGAATCAAAAGGAATATTGACTCCTTCTAGAGTAATGGCTGATGGGCATTTGCTATAGTCCACTTACCAACAGGAAGACTATCGTGACTACAAATCAATTTTGTATGAAATGTTCTGATCTCCTTAAGAAGTTTTTCTTTCTCATCACTAAGGAAGTCAAAGTGAAGACGAGGATAATCCAAGTAGAGTTTTTTTAAATCTCTAAGAAAACAATATCTTGCTAATTTCGAAGACTTTAAAATTGATGCCTTTTTAAGATAAAATCTTCTCATTTTAACATATTGGCTTAAATAGTCTCTAGAAACAAGTCGACTTAATGAACAGTCACTCTATGATAATATAATAAAACGAAGCTAAGAATAAAGAGCAAAACTAAAGCAAATATTTATAAATCAATACATTGTTACATGTTTACAATTACTCATCTGGTTCATACCAAACAAACTTAGAAAATAACCCAGAGACAAATTTATTCTTATACTACTTAAGCTTTTTAGGGGGGAGATCTTGGGGAATCGATCTGACCCGTGGTAAGTTCTAACAAGCTCCAAGGTGTGGTTCAGGTTCGAATTCATTCAAGTATCACTGATGACAACGTCTAAGTAGACCCACACTAAATTTGCCTAAGTACGAAAAATCAATAATTGAATGTCTACAATAAGCCTTATATAAAAAGTTGATTAGAATGTCTCTTTCTTCAATTAGCATTCAAAATAGGGTGATTAACTCCCGATTTTCTTTTAAGAGAGCGGTGTAGCGAAGGTGCGCTCTCTTTAATAAGGGGGCGGCCTTTTGATGCTTAAAGATGCCAACACCGATGCACTTCTATCAGGTCTATGGTATTTATCTGAAAGTACATTGTGCTCTTTTATTTGCTTGTCTATCTCCCTATATAACCTGTTTATCTCTATGTGTTTTCTCTCAAGTTTGGTTTTATAAGGGAGGACATATTTCTTCCTAATCTAAAATAAATGATTTGCACTATTATTATCTTCGAAGTGAAAGATATTTAAACAGAGAATCCCATAGCTATGATATCGGGACAGAAGTCTGGGAAGCCTACACTTTTCCTTTTATCTCTTCAACATCAACGGGAGCGGGCTTATCCACTTGAGGAGTAGAAGGCCCGGTAGATTCAGGCGGAACATCTTTTTATGGAGATGGCTCTTTTTTAGGAGCATTAGCATTATCATCACCATCCTTCTTAGAAGTTACGAAATGCCCCCCTCAATCACCTCATGGACCTTGGCTGCCATCAAGGTCATCGTCGTCGTCGTCATCATCATTGTCATCACCATTGCCCTCCTCCTCGGCAGCAACATCCTTGTCCCCTTCGTCCTCGGAGTCAGATTCAATTCCGAAAGAAGGGACGTTGAAAGAAAGAAGTTTGGAGGTGTCAATTTCTTCCTCTGCTGCAGCTTCAACCCCCGGCTTCATTTGATGAATTTTTCACATTACTCTACCAATAAGAGCATAGTTGAGTGAGGGGAACCTTAGGTCAGGGCATTTCTCAAAGTTTTTAGCATAAGCAAGCATTAAAGCCTCTTCGTAGGAATTCAACAAAATCTCTCCAAGAGTAGTATTAAGAAACTGAGATACTCGCTGTTTAGCGTCTGAGATCGAATTGACAGCAAGTTTCAGTGAGACCCTGCTTTTCTTGAACTTCTCTTTCAAAGAAATGTTCTTCGTTGCTATGCAAGGCTTTTCCTCATAAGATTCTTTCAAAGTTAGATGCATGGTAGAATTTTCATCGGCGAGGAGTTGACGAGCCCTTCTTTCTTCCATGAGATCAGATTCAGTTCGAGTAAGGGAAGCTCTTAATCGCTCCAGTTCGGAGGTCGCTTCATCTTTATCCATAGACAAAGAAGACATTTGGTTCTTAAGGGCTGAGATTTCCTCCTGGAACTTTAAGGATTCTATGGATGATTTGGATGCTTGCTCATATAGAGTTAACCAGCTCTTAGACATCTGAAAGAAGAAACTACAATCCAAGTTAGAGATTTAGAGAAAACAAGTAATGATAAGGTCAATTGAAGTAAAACTCACCAAAAATTGTTGCTCTATCAGAGAGCTGTATTGCCCCGCCAAATCATAAAAAGTGGAAGGCGGGTGAATGGTGGTGAAGGACTCTGAGTTTAAGATAGACTGGGCTTTCTCTTCAAAATAGACAGAAAGGTAAGAAGATATTGGCTTCGAAGGATTGCGCTTTAGAGTGGGGGTCGTCTCCAAATCCAGTTGCATTTGTTCGATTATAGCCGGAGAGTCAGAAATGGAAATGCGAGAAAAGGTATCAATGGTAGAAGGAGTCTGCTGTGGTTTTTCTTTAGGCGCTTCTACGATCGGGCTCTCTGGAGCTATATCAAAAGATGAACGATCCTCCTCCTCTATATCAATAATTTTAGCAACCTTCTGAGGAGGTTCCGCTTCGGTCAGTTGCATTAACTTCCTTTTAATGGCCATTTTAGTTTTGGCGGAAGATTGGTTAATAAATAGTGCACCAGAAGTTATAGGAATGGGAGCAGCGCCACTAACAGGCACTGTAACATAAGAAGCAGCTGTAAAGGACCCAAATAAATTAAAAGTCAACAAAATAGTTCAAAAAGCAACAGGGATAGAAAAAAAATGTTGTGCCTATAATTTACCAGAACGGTCTGAGCAGATAGGTGACATAAGAGAAAAATGTTCAGAATCTCCTAAGGTGAGGAAGCGTTTTCTCTTTGATGTACGCTGGATCAAAGGGGGTAGCCCCAAAACCCTTTGACCAAGGGAAAGAAGAGAATGCTTCCTCTGGTTAGAGGGGATTAGCAACCTAAGGAGGTTTCCAATCTTATTAGAGGCTATAATAAGAGACTCCACTGTTCTTTTATCTGCCTCATTGAGTTTTTGGCAGGAGAATCTAACATAAGACAAAGATTAGACAAGAGAAGTAACAAGATAGAAAGAAGACAATGAAAATCTAAACTTACGAGGAGTAGAAAAGACCCCAGTAATATTAGAGAAATATCTGACAAAAAAAAATTGGATTTCCCAGTCTTTAACTTGTTAACCCCATCCGATATCAGCCTCTTTGGGGGGTTGGCTCTGAAGATCTGATGATTGAGAGTGCTTAGTTTGACTTGTCGGGTCAGGTGGTTTAGAACTTCAGTGTTTAAGGAGGGAAGTCCAGACTCTAGTTCCATTAGCTCCAAAGATAAGAGGTAGGTGTAAACATTTGGGGACAACTGGATTGGAGCAATCCTGAGGTGAGAAAGAAATTTGGACCGGAATTCAGGAAAAGGAAAAATTCCTCCATGCCATATGTGGACGGCAGTGTAATCGAAGAACACATCAGGAGGGTTGTTGATGGTATTTGTTTCCCTGGGTGGAGTAGCTTCCGCACTAGTAATTCCGAAGTCTTTGAAGATGGCATCAACCTCGTCCTGTGAATATATCAAGGAATGCTTTGAAATGGCGTCATATCTTCGGAGAGCTCATGTTTTTGTCAGGAGAAAACATTTCAGTTAAATTTTCAAGTTTATTATAAATGTAGCATTCTTTCAAGAATTAGTAAAAAACCTACTTAAATAACTTAAACAAAAAACCAAACAGGAAACTTCAAAATTTTGAAAATGTCAAAGATATTGAGCTTTCGACAGAGTCGAAAGGAAAGGGACATCAACAATTAGCAAATACCTCTCGACGGTGTCAAAAGCCTAAATAAGAGTATTCATTGAGCTCTCGACAAGGTCGAAAGCAAAAGGTGAAATGTTTGTTCAATTGGCACTTTTCAACAATGTCGAAAGCTCCATAGGAATCAAGTTGTTAAAAGGGAAGTAGTTCCAGCTACTGCTTCGGAGACTTAGCTTTCCACTCAACTTGTCGGATCCATCTAGTTTCTTTGCTTTGTTTGTGTTCGCTTTGGTGTCGTGCTTGTTAGTGTCTCTTATCTATTCGTCTTCATGCTTCGTCGTCCAATCTCTAACCACGCAAGGTGAATATTTCATTCACGACCCAATCTATTATGCTATGATAATCAAGTGATAGATGTTGTTAATATTAAATTGGATGTTAAAATGGTTGATGTTAAAATTGTTCACATAAACTGTTAATTGGTATACAAGTTAAAATTGAATATTGTTAGAATTTAAAATTGCTAAATTGACGCCATGTATTGTTTAATTAGATTTAACGTGTTAAATTGTGATTTGATGTTAGTTATGGTAAATAGTTATGACACTAAATTTGTTATGTTAAGATTGAATTTGTTAAGATTAAATTGTTAATTGAATCACATGAAATGACCATGTTTAATTCACAAAATAAATTAAATTTGTTATATGATGTGTAAATATTTAAATAGAAATGACCATTGATTTACGTGAAATGATAGTGAAATTCCATGCAAATATTTTGTGCTTATTTGAATTTACATCGTTTATATATTTAATTAAATTGCAACTTGCTTGTTAGTTTAGAATCACTATGGGTTGAAATGACACATACCCGAATGGACATTAGAATAAGGATAAATCGTTATGGGTTGAAATGATAGACCTGAACGGTTTATATGAATTTGGGTTGAAATGATAAATACCCAATTAAAACAACTTGGCCTAGGATAGATAATTAAAATAAGAAACCCGATTGGTCAACAACGAAATTATTTTGTAATTGAAATCTATTTGAAATTTAGAAATGAATTTAACAAAATGTTTTAAAATTAATTAGTGAACTAAGTTGATTTAATTGAAGTAAATTAATTGATTAATTGAAATAAATCAATGGATTTAATTGAAATGGATTTATGAACTTATTTAATTTAAATAAAATGAATTGATAAATTAATTTTGAGAAATTGTAATTTGATTTAATAAAATTTAAGTTAAGTAAGTTGAATAAATTGGAATGAGAATTTGACAAGTAATAATTTAAGATTAATGATTTCAAATGTTATTGAATTCGGTAGGTTAAGATTTTAGACTTGATTTTAAATTAAATAGATTCGAAACTTGGTAATGAAATTTGATATAAGATTAAATGGGATTTTGACTTAAGTGTAATTTAAACTAAGTATAGTAGTGGATTTAATTTGGGATTAATTTTAAAATGATTTTAAATTTAATGAATTGATCTAACTTTGATTTTTATAACTTGGTTTGAGATTGAACTGTTTTGAAACTCGTTAAGGAATTTACTTAGGGTATGTAAATCATGGAATTGAGTAAATAAAATGAGATTTCTTTAATGAAATTTGAGTTGGATTTTGTAAACGAATTAACTAAATTATTTTGGTTTAAAGAAATCTAGTTAATGAAATTTACTTAACCGGATTTATACTTATATTAAACGGAATGGTGAATGTATCTATGAATGTAAATTGAATCGAACTTTGTTTAATGAATTTGAATTTAACGAAGTATTAGATTTTAAATCCATTAAATATGAACAAATTTAATAAGTGGAATCTAGATCTTATTAAATTGAACTCGAATACTTGAATCTATTTGTTAACTCAAATAGTTGAGCTAAAATTTCGTTTGGAAATATGATTTAAAATATTTGAAATAAATTGAATTGTGAAATGTCAAATTTTGAAAGTCAAATTTGCAACTTGACTTTTGGACTTTGATTTGTTTAAACTTTAAATACTAAATGACCATCGGTGAAATAAATACGTAGTTATTAAAGAGACCGGGATCAGATATGGACATACTCTCTGTCAATACCGAAAACCACTTTAATAACTAATATACGCGAAGTGTTGATCCAGAACGAAGTGGATGGTTTTGGTGAACGCGTTGACTGAAGAAAGAGAACGATTTTGGATGACCCCTGACATGACTAAAACAGGAGCCGCGCCGGGCCATTGAGGTTTGCCACCTCTAGTGAACACACTTCTTCGATACCATATCTATTACTTTTGTGATTCGATTTGGGTGCACCCCTTTGATTTGGGAGTGTTGTTTCGCGGTGTTGAGGTAGTAGCTGCTATGCTCAACATCAGTCTGGATCACGCAACTACTAGTATCCTAGTTGGTATCGCCTCATGTACCTTGTCATACTGATTATCCTATTGGCGACCACTACGATTTGTTTTGTGTTATACCTATGGGGTACCCTCTGATAACCACTAGTTTACGGTAGGGTTTACGGTAGGGTTTACGGTGCTGTATAGACTATGGCATTATAAAAATGTGTTAAGGGGGATTATGGTAACGCCTTAACACTATTTTAATATCGTACTTTACTAATTAGACATTATCTACATATCGTATTCTATTGTATATATAGATAGTTTATCGGATCCTTAGAGATGTTTATTTTATTCATCTTTGAGTTACAGACTTTATTCCTTGTGCATGATTATCTTGTATAAGATTTTGAGTCCTGACTCGAGTGTTTCTTTTGTATATGCTTGGGTCAGTTTGAAGCTATCCAGTTGCTGATCAAGGTTGGTTGAAGATGCCGAAGACTTTGCATTTATCTTTATCATTTTATTTCCATTTCAATATTGATGTATTAGTCTGTTGGACATCCATGTATTTCCTCTCAGTCACTTTATGTTGAGACATTGTTGTATTTCCTGTAGTAGCTTCATGAACTGCTATTATGACGATGTATTTTCCGCTGCATTATTCTGTGACTGTTCTATGTCTGTGATGTTGTATTGATTCTCATTTACATTTATGTATTTATAATCCCATAATGATTCGTGTTTTGTATTATTTAAGTTGACATGTGTGGATTATTGTCAATTTAAATGGTCCAAATATACGGGTTGTTACAAATTGTCATCATGCGGTAACTCAATTATCTCATGATACAATAATTTTAGGAAGTGATCATGTGATAGCTCATATGTTCCTACCATCGATGGCTTTAGAAATCATCACTCGACAGCTTGAATATCTCAACCCTCGATGGCTATAGAAATCATTATTCGATATTTAAATTTATCATCATGTGACGACCTTAACGTGTCATCCTTTGACAGCTCAATCCATCCTCTTGTGACAGCCTCAAGTTATCAACCTTCGATAGCTTGTTTGATAATCATGCGACATCCTCAAAGTTATCACCTTTAGATAGCTCTTAGACTCAACCTTCGATGGCTCTTAGAATCATCATTCAATATCGCTTTTTCATCACCATTCAATGGTTTTTAGACAAACCATTTGATGGCTCTTAGACTCACCATTTGATAGCTTATTGGTATCAACATTCGATTGCTCTTATACTCAACATTTGATAGCTTTATAATTCCAACACGTGATAGCTATCTATCTTCACTATGCAACAACTTGCAATGTAACGTCTCAGAATTTCAGTAATTTGAAATTGAAAATATTTAATTGATTTTAAATATTGAAAAGTCAATTTATAAGTTAAACAGCTTATATTTCAGATTCAGCGATTTAATTGATAATTGAATTGTTAAATTGTATATTTGGAATTGTTAAAATTATTAGTTCTTGAATTTGAAGTGAATAAAAATGTTTTCGAAAAGTTGATTTAAATTATATTTGAATAAGAACAAAGATAGTAAACTTTTAAATTGGGATTTCAAAGTTATTAAACTGATTTTAGAAATAACTCATTTTAATTAACGTATGCAAATAGCCTTCCGGGGCACTGTCTCGAAATTGGACAAAACCCGAGGCATTAGATCCATAATAGTAAATTATTATATGCCGTCGAATCTCGAGGCGATTGGACGTATCGTTTGGGCATGCAAGATCGAAACACATAGAAATTAATTAAAAAAATTTATAATATAATTAGGTTTGAAAAGTTCCATTGGGTTCAGAATAGGGGTATAACATATAGAACGCCAAGCGGGATACCTAGTTTGGAGTTTAAGAATTTCGAATGTTTAAAAGCTAGACATTTTCTAATTGAAATAATAATATATGTACTCCATTATAACCATAACTTGCCCATACTCATCATGTCTCTGCCCATAGCTACCTTTCCTTTTTAAACCACTTTTTTTAGAGAGTTGGTACGAATTTTTTCAAATGAAATCACCACCAAATCCAACGACCCATATCGATCGAAGCCAATCGTGGCGTTTTCAGGCAAGGCCTCTAACTAGGGAAAGGTAGAGAGCGAGGCGACGAAGGGTTTCGACAGTTGGATTGTCGTATGCAGCGCTATGGTGGCCGGATTTTGGAGGAGTTCGGGATGGCGTTTGGGTTTAGATTAGGCTCGATTGGTGAAGAAAGGGGGTCGGCGCTGGTGCTGGGTGGCTTGGTGAGGTCTAGGCGATGTTCGGTGGCAACGAGTTGGATGGCGGTACGGTCTGGTGGCACAGGGATCGAGTTAAAGACCCGTTTTCTTTTCTGGAGCGAGCGTATGAGAAAATGAGAGGGAAGGGTAATTAAGTTAATAGTTTATTAGTTTAAAGTTAATTTTAATTTAATTATTTCAAATTCTTATAAATTCATAACTTTTTCATACGAGGTCCAAATTGAACGCGACAAGTTGCGTTGCGTTCATATCAGTGAATACTATGCTATGGAGATGGATTAGATAGATTTGGAGATGATATGAAATTGAATTAAAATTGAACGCCCATTCAATTTTAATTCGAACTAGAGCGCTTTGGCGACTACTAGAATCGAAGTGAGTTAAACTCACATTTTTGGTTAACCATAAATATTATATAGTCGATTAAAATTATTTATTGAATGTGTGGATACTTTATTGTTGATTGTTATTGACTGTTTGGATGATTTACTATTTTATTTGTTGGTTTGGATATATTCCCGCCCTTGGAGCGGACGAGACCTTATTACATTCCTGTGTAAGAGTGGATGACCCTTTGTATACAATCTCGCCTCGAAGAGGTTGATTTATATTATTTGGCTATACATTGTATGTGATGCAGGGGGATAGGTTGAAGGGATACAACTGGATTCCTCACACTATTGTTTTTTACTTTTCATATATATTATGATATATGACTTGTGAGATGCCATATTTGATGACATAGATATGATTTTGGTTATTTAGTGCTTTACTAGCACTGGGCCTTATTTTTGGTATTTTAAAATACTATAAAAATAATTATTTTAATTTAAAAAAGGTATTTCAAAATGATTTTTGAAATTATATGTGTTTAATAATTATCCTTGAATTGTTTAAAGAAGGAATTTATTAAAAGTAAATAAAATATATGATTTTTAATAGTAAATTAATAGTTTGTGAAATATATTAAACAGAGATTTTGAACTGTGAATAGAGATTTTTAAAATCTTAAAATAAGTACATCTATTTATAAAAAAAGGATATTGTTTTAAAGAAGATAGAAATAATTTGCTATAAATATTTATTAACCATTTATACAAAGTAATGTGTGTGTGTATATACACATACATTAAGGTTAGTATATAAATGTGGGAATTCATAAACGCGATAGTATATAAATGTGGTAATTTATAAATAAAGTGAAGATTTGTAAAATCGTATTTTATTAATAGAATGATAGATTTATAAACGGGGTTTATAAATGAAAGGAAACCATTATCATTGGATAGATTAGGAAAATAAATCAAATTGGGAGTTTATGAAAATGTGTGGGATGTTGTTTTAGGAAAATACTTGATTCTATTTTGGGAAATTAAAAGTGAGGACAAATTTGGAAATGATAAATGATATGTGATAAAATAGAAGGAGATTTATAAATATTGCTTTATAAGTTTGGAAATGATTATGTTGAAATTTATGTATGGATTTTTATCAAGGAAGTATATTTATGTTTTAAAGGTTGCTTATTTATATTAATATTGTTTTAATGTTGTTTGCCAATATTTTGATATTTTGAAAAGTTAATTATTTAAATCATTAATATGGTTAGAAATTAAATATACTTATTTATCAACAAAGTTTTGGAAATTAGTTATCTTTGTTCATAATAATGTTTAGGATAAATTATTATTGTTTTATTAAGAATGTTTTGAAATTATTAATTTTTATCTTTAAGATCTTGTGAAGTTAATTAATATTTACTTATACTATTTATTATTATATGTTTTGAAGTTAATTACTATTTATTTATACTATATATTATTATATAATAGTGTTTTAAAATAAATGAATAGAATTAATTTATAAATGTTCAAGATATATATATATATATATAGAGTTTTATAACAGACTTGGGTTTTATAAGCGGAGTTTTATAAAATGGTTTAAGGGCTTAAAGGAAGATTAGTGAAAGGGTAAAAGAGTTTTATAAATGGTTAGATATTTATAAAAGAGTTTTAGAAATGGGTTTATAGATTTAAAAAAGGAGCTTTATAAATGGTTTTATGGATTTATAAAGGGTTTATAAATGATTTTAGAAATGTTAGAAAGGAAGTTTATAAATGATTTCAGAAATTAAAAAATGGGGTTACAAACGGGTTTTAGAGTTTTGTAAAGGAATTTATAAATTTGCCTTAGAAGTGTGTAAAAAGGAAATCTTTCTCTGTTTTGTGAATATACTTATACCGTTGAGGTATGTATATGGATATTTTCCCAGTATTGAAAATATAAGGGTTGTGAATGAATCTTTGTAAAGGTATTTTGATACAAATAATTACAAAGTGATTTTAGTAAATTAAAAGATTTATTTAAAAGGGGCCAGTGGTTGCTTATGTTCTTAACAAATGTTGGTTTTCCCTATGGAATAAATCCCTGATTTTGATATGTGTTTATGGATAGTTAAATAACTGACTATCAATTTTGGACCCAAAACGTAACTTCGGAAATATCTAGTAGAAACACATGAGTTATATGGCATAGTCGTCTTCGATGATGTTGTTGTAACTTTTAATAACGTAATTAATTAAAATTTTGCGAAATTTTAAACGATAAAATTTTGAAATATAAATTTGATATTTGGAATACGTCTAATTAAAC
Source organism: Allium fistulosum (assembly GCA_030737815.1). NCBI lineage: Eukaryota > Viridiplantae > Streptophyta > Magnoliopsida > Asparagales > Amaryllidaceae > Allium > Allium fistulosum. The sequence continues at coordinate 940,369,343 of CM060905.1, read as the reverse complement.
ATAGCAACTGGTAAATTTTCGTCCGAAAATATGAAAGTTTATTTCGAGCGTAAATTTACTTCAATTTAATCAGTTAAAAAGCGATGAAAATAAAATGTTTCCGAAACCTAAATATTTTTACATAGAAAAATTCTAAACCATCTTCTGAGCAAGATGTCAGTTTGTCGTTTTTCAAAATTCGGACATTTTTGGCTCCGTCGATCTTATTTTTCAGTGTTTTTCTTGCATTTTCCGCCGGTAGAAAAATTCGAATTTTATAATTAAACCATACCACCAATATCTGTATACCGTTTTGATCGTCTCGTTCTGCCGATCTCCGCGGTATATTCGTTTGTGTGTTTCGGAGTTCGGGAGACAGCGAAATCTACGGAACGATTTCCGTACCGGTGCCCACTTTCAACCTTTTGGGTTTGAATTTATTTTATATTTAACTTATATAGTTGGGTAGGCAAATAGACTTGGCATTCAAAGTGTTTCACAAAAGGGAAGTTAGGGAATCGAGAAGCCATCTTTACTTGGAAAATGCACGTTTATTTTTCCTATGTGTTCAAAACTTTTGGGGTTCCTATTTCATCCTCATGTTTATCTATTTTCTAGCTTCTCTTCCAATCTCCTCATTCCTTGCTTCCTCCTGACTTTTCTTTCTTCTCCACAAAAATTACAGTTAGTTTTTTTTATATAAAAATTTGAATATACAAGGCGGCTCATCTCTCCTCCTCTCGATCAAACCCAGATCTGCCATCGCACCTCCTTGCTTTGGCCAACCAGCCCTCAACAGCATGAACCGATATCTGCATGCTTCTCCTGGCCAACCGAAACTCGCCACGCAGTCGCCGCAAGCCTCCTCCTAGCGCGCTTGCACTGCTACACCTGGCCACGCCCATCGTCCCAACCGCCTGCAGCCCAACCGAGGCCCCACTTCTCCCCTTGGCCAACGCCTCATCACGCCCACTTGCTCCTTCTCGACCGCACTCTGACCAACTCACTTCGACAACTGATCATCGTCAACCTATCACCACTTCCTAACTTAAGCCGACCGAGCACGTGCAACCATCGCCTCACGCAGATCCAGCTTCCTCACCTCAGGCTCGAACAGAAAACCCAAGCAGCCTTCATAGTAGTATATAAAGTGAGTACTATGCATATAGATCATAAAATTCTAATTACTTTGTTTCACATGAGTTTTGGCCAGTTTATTTATTTATATGTATATTGTTTAATATTTGTTTTGGAAGTATATACTAGATAAAAACACTTATCTTATACGTGTGTAGTGTTGAGGCTTATAGCATAGTATATTATAAGGTTCAGATGCATATATGTTTATACGAACATGTCTAAGTCTACGTAAGTCGTGTCGCATATATATATTGATAACAGATATATGTTTTATAGGTTGTACCGTGTTTTGCTATAATATAGGTATATTTATATATATCTAAATATATATTAGCTCGTATATATTAAGAGAGATAAAAAAAATTAAGTATAAAATATGTTTACATATCAAGTTTGCATATATATCAGTTTATATATATTTATAATTAACTGTCGATTTTTTTTAAAATTTAAAATGTTGTAAATTTACTTGATTTACTTTGTGACTAGAATCTGAAGCCTTAACCTCCTTTTTGTCTGAATTTGTATATGGGTACACAGATGTACATATATAAGTTATAAAAGCTGGTTGTTTACTAAAATTTTACTGTATACATATATTTCATTTCTACAATATAAGGGCTACATTTGTAAGGTGTTCATAAGATAAATCTATATTGTCTTTTTGAGTTCATATACGTATTATACAGTTACGGTTAGCTGCTTTATTGGTGAGTTATACATTTTGTCAGTTTATGTCATATTCAGTTTATAAGGAGAATATGTTGCAATCTGTTAGTTATGTATCTATATATAAATATTTGTTTATATATGCATGAGTTTAGTTTTGAGTATGTATATAGTTTGGAAAAGGAAGGTATAAACGGTTTCATATAAAAAGTAATGGGATGTGCTTATGTAAAACAATATTGATTTTTAAGAATAAACAATGATTTTTAATTATATATATGTTATTTTAATATTTGTTTTAAATTAAATTTTTTGATTTCACATGAATATATATATATATATATATATATATTCTATTTCTATCAAACTGATTCAGTGTTCTCATCGATTTCTAATTATCAGCTTTTTCAGTCGAATTCGTGCCAATCTTGCTTCGCTTTGGAATTCATGCTCGGATTCGTAACACATCTCATTCTCGTTCACCCCTCTGGCCTCGAAAGGTGAGCACTCACTCACGATTAACGTTCTTTTATTTATTAAATTTGATTTCAATTGAAACGACAATTGAAATATGCTGCTGTTAGTTAATTACACTATTATATATGATATTGCCTGTATCAGTTCACCTGTGACATTTGACACCATTATCTGTTAATTATTTATGTGATGATAATGCAGTTTGGCTGATAATTGATTGATTGTTTGATGTTGACATTGGACATTAAATTGTTAATGTAATAAATGATAAATAATTTGAAATTGAAATTGACGTAGGATAGTTAGATTTGATATATGTGTTAAATTTGGTTAAACGACATTTGTATAATATGACCCCTTTAACTATTAAATTTATTGACACGTAGGATTTGTTTAATTACAGTTTGAACCATTGAACGTATATTTGATTTATTGTTGTAGTGTTAAAATTGAAATCGAATGACAATTGAAGAACCGTATAAATATTAGTGTAATAATCTTTAATCTACATGAAATGATAGTGTAGATTCTAGAAATAATTATATTAATTCGTACAAATAACAATGCGAATTAATACGGTTATTCGGGATTATTTGAATGGATTATTGGATTGATATTGATTGTTGTTATTGATTGTTTATTTACTTTGACACCATCCCAGTTATCACACTGCAAGTTCCCTTTTCTATGCTATGATTTTGAATTGAATTGGAATCCGGTTGAAATGATAAATACCCAAATTGAACTTTGACTTTGGATAGAGAATTAAATAAAAACCCGATTGGTCAATAATTTGATTTAAAAATAAAACGAAGATTTTATTTGAATAAATATTATGGTTTTGAAATGAAGTTGAAATTTGAATTTTTAATGAAAGGAAAATTGTTAATATTTAAAAATCTGAAACAAAATATTAAAAATGAAATTGATGAAAGAACGATGTTTAATTTGAGAAACGATTGAATTAAGTTTGAAATGATTAAATAATTAAGTTTGAAATTATAAGTAAGTATGAAATTATTAAACTTTGAAATTATTCAAGAATTAAGTTTTGAATTATTTAATAATTAAATAAGATTGAATTATTTAAGAATTAAATTAAATTGAATTTGTGAATAAGTGAATTTTACTTCGTAAATAATTGAAATTGAGTTTTCTTTATTAATTAAGTTTTGGAAAATTATTTAAGTAAGTAAATAAGTGAAATTGAATTTCTTTAACAAGAAATAAAATGCGATTTATCGAAATTGATGTAAGATTTGAAATGTAAAGAAATTTATTTGATGAATTTAATTTATTTCAATTTGAAGTTTTGATGTAATGAAGTTGAACTTAAGAAACTGATTTAATGAATTGGAAATTAAATAGAAATTATTTTGAATGGCTAATTTACTTAATGAATATTGAATGAAATCGATAAATGAATTTAAAAGTTTTTGAATGTTAACTTAAATTAATTTAAATGATTTTGAAATGAAACTGATATATGAACTTGAGTCAATATTTGAATTGAAATTGAATTATAAGATTTTGAAATGATAATTTGGAAGTTTTGAAACGTAAATTATGGAAATTGATTTAGAAAGGCAAATGAAATGTTGGTTTACGAAATGAAATTGAAATTGAATTTGATTTGTTTATTGAAGTATATAAACGACCAATCGGTGTAATAATCACGGAAGTTATTAAAGAGACCGGGATCGGATATGGACATACTCTCTGTCGATACCGAAAACCACTTTAATAACTAACATACGCGGAGTGATGATCCATAATGAAGTGGTTGGAATGATGTACGTGTTGACTGAAGAAAGAGAACGATGATGGATAGCCTTGACACTTGTGTCAAATTGGAAATGACTAAAACAGGAGCCGTGCAGGGCCAATGGAGGTCAGCTACCTCAAGTGAACACACTTCTTCGAACTACTCATTACTTGTTGTCGATTGGTGCACCCTTGATTTTGGGAGTGTTGTTTCACGGTGTTGCGGGCGCTGCGGCGTTGCGTTCTCACCAGTCCGGATCAGGCAAACTGTAGTATCACTATCTTGGGTATTGCCTCATGTGCCTTGTCATACTTGTATTCCCTATTCGCGACCACTACGAATTTGTTTTGTTACCTTTAGTATATGGATTGCCCTCTGGTGACTTCCGGTTTTGGGGAAACTACGGTCTTGTATATGCTCTTGGGAATAAAAATGTGTTAAGGGTGGAATGGGCCATGACTTAACACTATTTTGATATCTTTATATTACTGATAGACATTATCTACTTATCGTACATTACTACATAGTAGATAGTTTAACGGATCCTTAAAGGATGGTTATTCCAACATCCTTTGAGTTACTTGTATTTCAATTGCTATTTCACTTGAGTTGGATTTATTAATATAAGAATGTTAATCCTGACTCGAGTGTTTTGTATTTTTCTTTACGCTCGGGTCAGACCGAGTGTACCAGTATTCGAGACTCACCTTTGAAATTGGAGCTTTGCTTGAAGATCCAGCCATCTATTCTGCTTTCAGTATTCGATGATTCTAGTGATGTATTCTGATTTGTATCTGATGTATCATATTACTCTCCCGTTGTATCTGGTTTAACTCTGATGTAACTTATACATTTATATAGTAGCTTCATGAACTACTATCTCTTTTATTTCCGCTGCACTTATTACTCTGCGTCTGTGATCTGTGATTATATTTATTTACTGTATATGTTCAGTTTTGCCAAATTTAAATTAACAACGCGGTATTTTGAGCAATTCAATTCCGGCATGAGTGTCTACCTATACACTTATAATGGATGCGAATGGTCCAAAATATCGGGTCGTTACAGTTGGTATCAGAGCTTTGGTAGCTCTAGGCAAAACTTAACATATAGGGTAAATGTATTTACAGAATCACTCTCATTCGAGTTTCAATCTCTTCCTTTGACTCAATTCCTTTAAATTTTGGGACGTTCCCTCGGTTCCGAAATTCATTCGTGTCCTTCACTATTCGTCTTCTTTCGATTCTGGAGCACCCCATAACTCCATTTTTAAATGATATCTATAATAGATCGGCGGTCTCGCCAATCTTCGAATGATTCGTAAAGGAGCAAAACTCCTTTATAATAGGCATCGATTTACCGAAGATTTCTATATCCTCGGTTTACGATGCTATCTATTCCCTGCTATACCTGAATTCCATCTCTTGAGATTGAGTGTTGATTTACCTCAGAATTCTACACCGATCTTATTTTTGAAGTCACGATCAACCCGGTTAAGGTTGCCCGCAATTTTTATAACTTATCCATCGCCTTATTTTGTTATTTAATTATCTCGTCTTTATTTCAAACCTATCTTCGAATCGAAATTCTCTTGATTTGAGTCTATCAAAAATTTGAATCTCTATCCTTGCTTTGAAATCCATTTTTGTATCTTTAAGTGAAGAAGTGTATTTGTAAATTAATTTTAAAATGTTTTTATATTGTGTTGTTTGAGTTGTTGATGTTGATTTGGGTTTTCTATCGATTCATCTGATCAACGCTATCGATAGGATTTCCAAAACACTTGAACAGAGCAAACTGACACAATATCGTTTTCAAATTTGATAAATAAAATAAAAGTTTTGTATGATTATATTATATATAAGTTTTCTGAAATTAAAATTATTAATGAATTTGTTGTCTAAAATAATAATATTGATTTTCATTTATTGTTTTGTAAACCATTGACTATTGCATAATATAAATAAATAAATTTATAAACTTGGTTATAAATTGATTGGAATTTGAAATGAATTTAATTCAGAAATTTGAGAATTTATTAGTTTCCGGTGATTTCGAACTTTGGTTTTTAAAATTTTAAAGTATATACTATTGAAAGTATTTTCGAATAGAAATCGTTTTCAAAGGATTTTTAAAATGTTGAAATCGGTGCTCTTCTCTTTGTCGCTGGAAAATAATTTCGGTGATGGCGGCCGCATCATCGACATTCATTTTCGAGTTTCGAAGTGGAGAAACCATTCTGTAGCTTTGCTACGGTTTGTTTTGAGAAAAAAATATTTTGGTTTGAATTTCGTTAGTATATGTTGATTCACATATATATAGGTATCTTATTTTTAAATTTAATTTGATTTGATATAAATGTATTATATATATCTCCAAATTGTTTAAAGTTAATCGGAAATCTAATTCTTAAATTTTGTTAAAGGATGATCTTAATTATAAATAAAACCAAATTTTGGAATAAATATTTAAACTTGAATAATTGAATTGGAAAAATTTTATTTGTATATTGTTCAACTACAGTCTAATACAACTTACCTAAATCATTCAGAAGTTGATTATGTAATGGGATAATATATAAGATAAATTGAAATTATAAATAATATTTGAGTGTTTATAATAAATGTTATACACTAAATTTTGATTAGAAAGATGTTAATAGAGTTAGATAGGATAATAAGTAAACTCAGTTAATAATGAAATAAATTTGTTTTGAAAGAATTAATAAATTTGTTTTGAAAGAATTAATAAATTGAAATTTGATCAACATATGAAAATACCTTGAATTTAAAAGAGATTAATAAATGTAAATTAATTTAAATCGAAACTTTTATGTTTTAAATTAATTTATATGGGTTAAATATATGTGAGTAGATATATTAAGTAGAATAAATTTAACAGTAATTTGGAATAAAGAAGAATTTAAAATTGTTCAAGAAAATATGATTATAATAAAAGACTATTCAAATTTATAGTTTTAAAAATTGTAAATTGAAGAAATGGGATAATTAGATAATAAATTTAGAAATAGTTGAGATTGATTTTAGTGAAATCAAATGGATTAAATCAATTATTGAATATCAATTAATTTAAATTTGAATTTATATGGTTTAAATTAATTGTTATTTTGTATTTCAAATCTATTTTTCTTTCTGGTTATTTCTATTCTCCTACCTCGTTCCTTTTCAGGGACGAAAAGTTTTGAGTGGGGAGAGTGTAACGACCCGTAAATTTTAACCGTTTTAATAACGTAATTAATTAAAATTTTGCGAAATTTTAAACGATAAAATTTTGAAATATAAATTTGATATTTGGAATATGTCTAATTAAACATAGCAACTGGTAAATTTTCGTCCGAAAATATGAAAGTTTATTTCGAGCGTAAATTTACTTCAATTTAATCAGTTAAAAAGCGATGAAAATAAAATGTTTCCGAAACCTAAATATTTTTACATAGAAAAATTCTAAACCATCTTCTGAGCAAGATGTCAGTTTGTCGTTTTTCAAAATTCGGACATTTTTGGCTCCGTCGATCTTATTTTTCAGTGTTTTTCTTGCATTTTCCGCCGGTAGAAAAATTCGAATTTTATAATTAAACCATACCACCAATATCTGTATACCGTTTTGATCGTCTCGTTCTGCCGATCTCCGCGGTATATTCGTTTGTGTGTTTCGGAGTTCGGGAGACAGCGAAATCTACGGAACGATTTCCGTACCGGTGCCCACTTTCAACCTTTTGGGTTTGAATTTATTTTATATTTAACTTATATAGTTGGGTAGGCAAATAGACTTGGCATTCAAAGTGTTTCACAAAAGGGAAGTTAGGGAATCGAGAAGCCATCTTTACTTGGAAAATGCACGTTTATTTTTCCTATGTGTTCAAAACTTTTGGGGTTCCTATTTCATCCTCATGTTTATCTATTTTCTGGCTTCTCTTCCAATCTCCTCATTCTTTGCTTCCTCTTGACTTTTCTTTCTTCTCCACAAAAATTACAGTTAGTTTTTTTTTATAAAAATTTGTAAATACAAGGCGGCTCATCTCTCCTCCTCTCGATCAAACCCAGATTTGCCATCGCACCTCCTTGCTTTGGCCAACCAGCCCTCAACAGCGTGAACCGATATCTGCATGCATCTCCTGGCCAACCGAAACTCGCCACGCAGCCGCCGCAAGCCTCCTCCTAGCGCGCTTGCACTGCTACACCTGGCCACGCCCATCGTCCCAACCGCCTGCAGCCCAGCCGAGGCCCCACTTCTCCCCTTGGCCAACGCCTCATCACGCCCACTTGCTCCTTCTCGACCGCACTCTGACCAACTCACTTCGACAACCGATCATCGTCAACCCATCACCACTTCCTAACTTAAGCCGACCGAGCACGTGCAGCCATCGCCTCACGCGGATCCAGCTTCCTCACCTCAGGCTCGAACAGAAAACCCAAGCAGCCTTCATAGTAGTATATAAAGTGAGTACTATGCATATAGATCATAAAATTCTAATTACTTTGTTTCACATGAGTTTTGGCCAGTTTATTTATTTATATGTATATTATTTAATATTTGTTTTGGAAGTATATATTAGATAAAAGCACTTATCTTATACGTGTGTAGTGTTGAGGCTTACAGCATAGTATATTATAAGGTTCAGATGCATATATGTTTATACGAACATGTCTAAGTCTACGTAAGTCGTGTCGCATATATATATATTGATAACAGATATATGTTTTATAGGTTGTACCGTGTTTTGCTATAATATAGGTATATTTATATATATCTAAATATATATTAGCTCGTATATATTAAGAGAGATAAAAAAAAATTAAGTATAAAATATGTTTACATATCAAGTTTGCATATATATCAGTTTATATATATTTATAATTAACTGTCGATTTTTTTTAAAATTTAAAATGTTGTAAATTTACTTGATTTACTTTGTGACTAGAATCTGAAGCCTTAACCTCCTTTTTGTCTGAATTTGTATATGGGTTCACAGATGTACATATATAAGTTATAAAAGCTGGTTGTTTACTAAAATTTTACTGTATACATATATTTCATTTCTACAATATAAGGGCTACATTTGTAAGGTGTTCATAAGATAAATCTATATTGTCTTTTTGAGTTCATATACGTATTATACAGTTACGGTTAGCTGCTTTATTGGTGAGTTATACATTTTGTCAGTTTATGTCATATTCAGTTTATAAGGAGAATATGTTGCAATCCGTTAGTTATGTATCTATATATAAATATTTGTTTATATATGCATGAGTTTAGTTTTGAGTATGTATATAGTTTGGAAAAGGAAGGTATAAACGGTTTCATATAAAAAGTAATGGGATGTGTTTATGTAAAACAATATTGATTTTTAAGAATAAACAATGATTTTTAATTATATATATATGTTATTTTAATATTTGTTTTAAATTAAATTTTTTGATTTCACGTGAATATATATATATATATATATATATATTCTATTTCTATCAAACTAATTCAGTGTTCTCATCGATTTCTAATTATCAGCTTTTTCAGTCGAATTCGTGCCAATCTTGCTTCGCTTTGGAATTCATGCTCGGATTCGTAACACATCTCATTCTCGTTCACCCCTCTAGCCTCGAAAGGTGAGCACTCACTCACGATTAACGTTCTTTTATTTATTAAATTTGATTTCAATTGAAACGACAATTGAAATATGCTGCTGTTAGTTAATTACACTATTATATATGCTATTGCCTGTATCAGTTCACCTGTGACATTTGACACCATTATCTGTTAATTATTTATGTGATGATAATGCAGTTTGGCTGATAATTGATTGATTGTTTGATGTTGACATTGGACATTAAATTGTTAATGTAATAAATGATAAATAATTTGAAATTGAAATTGACGTAGGATAGTTAGATTTGATATATGTGTTAAATTTGGTTAAATGACATTTGTATAATATGACCCCTTTAACTATTAAATTTATTGACACGTAGGATTTGTTTAATTACAGTTTGAACCATTGAACGTATATTTGATTTATTGTTGTAGTGTTAAAATTGAAATCGAATGACAATTGAAGAACCGTATAAATATTAGTGTAATAATCTTTAATCTACATGAAATGATAGTGTAGATTCTAGAAATAATTATATTAATTCGTACAAATAACAATGCGAATTAATACGGTTATTCGGGATTATTTGAATGGATTATTGGATTGATATTGATTGTTGTTATTGATTGTTTGTTTACTTTGACACCATCCCAGTTATCACACTGCAAGTTCCCTTTTCTATGCTATGATTTTGAATTGAATTGGAATCGGGTTGAAATGATAAATACCCAAATTGAACTTTGACTTTGGATAGAGAATTAAATAAAAACCAGATTGGTCAATAATTTGATTTAAAAATAAAACGAAGATTTTATTTGAATAAATATTATGGTTTTGAAATGAAGTTGAAATTTGAATTTTTAATGAAAGGAAAATTGTTAATATTTAAAAATCTAAAACAAAATATTAAAAATGAAATTGATGAAAGAACGATGTTTAATTTGAGAAATGATTGAATTAAGTTTGAAATGATTAAATAATTAAGTTTGAAATTATAAGTAAGTTTGAAATTATTAAACTTTGAAATTATTTAATAATTAAGTTTTGAATTATTTAATTATTTAATTAAATTGAATTATTTAATGATTAAATTAAATTGAATTTGTGAATAAGTGAATTTTACTTCGTAAATAATTGAAATTGAGTTTTCTTTATTAATTAAGTTTTGGAAAATTATTTAAGTAAGTAAATAAGTGAAATTGAATTTCTTTAACAAGAAATAAAATGCGATTTATCGAAATTGATATAAGATTTGAAATGTAAAGAAATTGATTTGATGAATTTAATTTATTTCAATTTGAAGTTTTGATGTAATGAAGTTGAACTTAAGAAACTGATTTAATGAATTGGAAATTAAATAGAAATTATTTTGAATGGCTAATTTACTTAATGAATATTGAATGAAATCGATAAATGAATTTAAATTGATTTGAATGTTGAATTAAATTAATTTAAATGATTTTGAAATGAAACTGATATATGAACTTGAGTCAATATTTGAATTGAAATTGAATTATAAGATTTTGAAATGATAATTTGGAAGTTTTGAAACGTAAATTATGGAAATTAATTTAGAAAGGAAAATGAAATGTTGGTTTACGAAATGAAATTGAAATTGAATTTGATTTGTTTTTTGAAGTATATAAACGACCAATCGGTGTAATAATCACGGAAGTTATTAAAGAGACCGGGATCGGATATGGACATACTCTCTGTCGATACCGAAAACCACTTTAATAACTAACATACGCGGAGTGATGATCCAGAATGAAGTGGTTGGAATGATGTACGTGTTGACTGAAGAAAGAGAACGATGATGGATAGCCTTGACACTTGTGTCAAATTGGAAATGACTAAAACAGGAGACGTGCCGTGCCAATGGAGGTCAGCTACCTCAAGTGAACACACTTCTTCGAACTACTCATTACTTGTTGTCGATTGGTGCACCATTGATTTTGGGAGTGTTGTTTCACGGTGTTGCGGGCGCTGCGGCGTTGCGTTCTCACCAGTCCGGATCAGGATAACGGTAGTATCACTATCTTGGGTATTGCCTCATGTGCCTTGTCATACTTGTATTCCCTATTCGCGACCACTACGAATTTGGTTTGTACCTTTAGTATATGGATTGCCCTCTGGTGACTTCCAGTTTTGGGGAAACTACGGTCTTGTTTATGCTCTTGGGAATAAAAATGTGTTAAGGGTGGAATGGGCCATGACTTAACACTATTTTGATATCTTTATATTACTGATAGACATTATCTACTTATCGTACATTACTACATAGTAGATAGTTTAACGGATCCTTAAAGGATGGTTATTCCAACATCCTTTGAGTTACTTGTATTTCAATTGCTATTTCACTTGAGTTGGATTTATTAATATAAGAATGTTAATCCTGACTCGAGTGTTTTGTATTTTGCTTTACGCTCGGGTCAGACCGAGTGTACCAGTATTCGAGACTCACCTTTGAAGTTGGAGCTTTGCTTGAAGATCCAGCCATCTATTCTGCTTTCAGTATTCGATGATTCCAATGATGTATTCTGATTTGTATCTGATGTATCATATTACTCTCCCGTTGTATCTGGTTTAACTCTGATGTAACTTATACATTTATATAGTAACTTCATGAACTACTATCTCTTTTATTTCCGCTGCACTTATTACTCTGCGTCTGTGATCTGTGATTATATTTATTTACTGTATATGTTCAGTTTTGCCAAATTTAAATTAACAACGCGGTATTTTGAGCAATTCAATTCCGGCATGAGTGTCTACCTATACACTTATAATGGATGCGAATGGTCCAAAATATCAGGTCGTTACAGTTGTACTTTGTATATAAATCTCGTTTCGTTCTCCTAGGACAATGTTAAGGAAATCCTTCCACTAACGGTTAGGAGGTGATCTCCGCTCTTATCTTTGACTGTTATTTCCTAAAGAACTGGGATTGAGTTTACAACAAAATTATAGAATGTTGTTTCGAAGAGACAAAAATCAGTTATGTTATACGAAAACCACTTCAATCCAACAAAATCCATTTCGAAGTGAAGATATCTTGAAGATGATGGAATTGAAGATGGAGCTTTTAAGCGTTTCATTCAATCCTAGAATGAAATTGTATGGATGAATGTTGGAATTTCATTGTTGCTTGGAGGGCACTGTTATCATTCCAAGTGGGAAGTGCCATATGAAAGGTGAAACGTAGCCTCAAGCCTCATCAATCAGGATGACTAAAATAGGGGAGATGTAGTAGGGCTTAATGGGTTGCTCCCAAGTACAATATGATCATCCCTATCTAGAGTTGATATAATCTCTCATTTGTTTGCTTCGGGGACCATTAACGGAGGGGTGATCAAATTCGGCCCTACTAGTCGAGTGGTAGGCTAGTTCTGTGTTGGTTGGGGACCTCGATGAGGTCCTCGGTGTTATTTTATCTAGAGATGCACCGTGACGTATCTATAACGACCCACTATTTTGGACCATTCAAATCGACAATAAATCCACACATGTCGGACTTGAATAATTCAAAACAATAGATTGTAAATATAACTTTGGAAAAGCTCAGAATATATATATATATATATATATATATTTAATAAATCACAGATCATAGACACAAAGTAATAACAATGCAGCGGAAGCAAAGAAATAGTAGTTCATGAAGCTACTATATATAAACATCAGAGTTAAAAAGATACAACATAATTTATGAGTACAAAGATGTCTCAGTACAATAGTCAAATACAAGATCTGAATACATCACTGGAATCAACTGGATAACTGTAAGCGAAATATATAGCTGGATCTCCAAGGAATGCTCCAACTCCAAAGGTGAGTCTCGAATGTTGTATCACTCAGTCTGACCCGAGCGTAAAGCAAAACACAAAACACTCGAGTCAGGACATACATACTTATACAATGTAAACCAACTCAAGTGAACTTTAATAGGAAAGTACAAGTAACTTAAAGAATGCTTGGGATCGCCGATTCTTTAAGGATCCGTTAAACTATCTACTATGTAGTAATATTCGCTATTATAATAATGTCTATAATAAACTAATATTACTTTTAAATAGCGTTAATGCTTTACATTTTCCACCTTAACACATAATAGTCCCAGTAGTCTATCCAGTATTAGCATACCCCCAGATCGGGAGCTACCCTCAATACTCCACAGGCTGCGGCACAAATCTGAACTCGTAGTAAAGCTCGATATGGTAGGTGACACGGCACAATAAAGCAATGCCATGGTATATATACCAATCACGCATCTGGGCTGGTGGAAATGCATAGCAGCCACTACCGCCCACCTCGGAACACACTCCCAAATAAAAAATCGAAGGGTGGCCACCAAATCAATCAAAAAGTAATAGAATAGTATCGAAGAAATGCGTCCGATCAAAGGAGCTACCTCATTGGCCCGAGAATCGTTCCTGTTTTAGCAACCTTATGCCAACTCACGGGAGTCGGGTCCACGTTCATACCTTAATAGGATTGTCGCCACCATCCTACTTCATTCTGGAATCTCCACCGCGTACATTATTGTCAAAGTGGTTTTCGGTATCGACAGAGAGTATGCCCATAACTGATCCCGGTCTCTTTGCCAACCAATCATTATTAAAACCCATGGATATTTATTCAAAAATCATTTTACTTTAAAATCAAAAATATCATATCCATTTCGAAACTAAATACTATATTATTTCATTTCATAGCCAAATCAATATATCAATTCCATTTCAAAAACCAAAGCCATAATATCATTTAAATTCAAAAGCCAAATCAATATATCATTTAAATAAAACTCAAATTTCAAAATCATTGAATACTTCCTTAAATTTATTAAACTTGAAATATTCCTTTAAATCATCTTAAACCAAAACACTTTATAAATTCACATTCTTAAATCTTAAATTTCTATAAGTTCCAAGTTAATATATTTTAAGACAATTCTTAATTAAAAACAATTTCACACAATTTCATTTTTCAAAACCATAGTACTTTTCAATGTTATAACAACTCTGAAACCCAACGCTTTGAAACCGTAATATTTTGAAATCATAACAATTTAGAAATGTTATTCTTTGAAAATCATAATACTTAAAAAATCATAACACCCTTAAAATAATATTCATTTAAACCATTGAACTTCATTGTTAAATAATATTCATTTCAAAGTTGTAGCATTTCTAAGTTCATTCATTAAATTATAAAATTTTCAAAACATTGTCAAATTTAGAAACAGGAGCACTTATAAAGTGCTACAGTAGGTATTAGAATTTCAAAATAGTTCAGTTTAAGAAACAGCAGCACTAACAAAGTGCTGCAGTAGCTCTCTGGTTATTCCAAATTATAGTTTAGTTTCAGCAATAACAGCACCTACAAATTGTTGCAGTAGCTCTTTGTTATTTCAGCACTTAGTCTATTTCCAGAAATGACAGCACATAACAAATGTTGTCATAAGACCACAACATTTCTGAAGTGCTACCAATATTAATTCCAGCTTTATTATAAAATTTTCAAAAACAGTAAAACTTAAAATTTGTCCATTTTAACTTAAAAACATCATATTTTTCGCTTCAAAAATATTTATTCGGATATCTTAACTTATGATTCAATAAGATAACCCCTTAATAAGTAAATATCCAATTTAAACAATAATTCATTCATTAATTCAAAAGTAAATTATTTTCTCAACTTCTACTTTAATAATTAACTTAATACTATATTTTAAATACCCATATCCCTAGTAAAATTTTAATTTCCCTTTATTTACTTAACTTAAAAGTTTTCATTTAAAACCAAATTTCCAAATTCCAAATTAAGTCATAATTAAAGTTGCATTCTTCTATTTAAAAATCATAACTATTTATTTAACAAAACATAACACTTCACAAAAGAATATTTTATCATTGTTAATATAACAATCAAATCTTTTTCTTTTAGATCTATTCATTTAGACATCAATTAACTATGATTTTCTAGTTAAATACATTTTACTACAAAATATCCAATTAAAACTGTATTCCATTTATCAGTTCAAAATACATTATTTATTACACAAAATATGTCTATTCATAAAGTAAAATTCATTACCATTACTAGGTTAGATTTAAAATTCCATATTAAGTCCAATTATATTATTAAGTTATTTATCATCAATAAATGTCTTTATATTCAATTTAAAACCAACACATCTTTAAAATTTCCATTAAAGCCACTTATTGACCTATAAAGTCTTAACTTATAAAAAACCAACATCTTCTTATATTTAAGTCATTTAAATCAAATCTTTTAGCTCAAATTTCATATATTTAAAACATTCAAAATACTCAATAATTTTTAGGAAAGTGTTATTTAAAAATATAACCATGGGCCTGTATAATATTTTCTAACCTAGGTCAAGTGATACAGATATGTATCATTTCAATCCGTAATTTAAAAAGAAAAATCCAGGTTCTATCATATCAAACCCGCAATCCCAAGTCAAATAAAATAAAATAAAAATACAATAAAAATCACTCGAGCATATCATTTCAGCCCATAATGATTTTTCCTTATTCTAATATATGTTTCGGTATGTATCATTTCAACCCATAGTGATAGGGAACTGGTAGTGTGAGATACAGAAAATAAAATGAACATTATAACATATAATAACATATCAGGTAATGTAACAGGTATATAAACATCATTTAACATCATATAATATATCAGTGGCATGTATGAATAACATATTAATTAATACAGATTCACTTGTCATCATTTCACAATAATATAAGTACATATGTCTAGAGTGATAAAACTCACCTTTTTAAAGCTAGAGATCAAATTAAAAACACACAATTGAAACTCCGAAAAGCACGACAAAGCACGAATAAGATGTTTGTAGATGGAGAGCCAAGATACAAACTTGTATGCAAACAAATATCACAAACATAAGTCTATAATTCAACATACAAGATTAGGAATCAAAACAATGAAAAGAAATAAGAATTAAAATGACATAACCTTGCTTTAACAAATGCAAGTGGCTTGGCCATGGCTGGATCTAGGGTCAAGGCAACCTAAATACATGGCTAGGGGATGGTAAGGTCATGGCAAAGCAAAAAGGTGGTGCTTGGAATTTGTGGCCGTGGCTAATAGGGAAGAAGAAGTGGTGAACTATGGTGATGTAGGCTATGTTTTCAACAAGTTTTGGTGGACTTTGCATATGGTGGTCATGGCTTGGTTTGGTGGTGGTGATGGGTGATGGAGGTGATCATGGAGGAGGTAGAGAGGAGATGAGGTCGGAAATATGGGGGAGAGGCCGAGCATAGGAGGAAGAAAAACAAAAGAAAATAAAAGAAAAAGGAGAGAGAAAAAGATGAGAAGCCATGGATCTAGAACTCTATATTTTTTTCTCAGGAGATGAAGTGAGAAGTGATGAGATGAGAAATATTTTGTACGTGAATTACACTTAGTGGCGGCTAGGGTTACAACAAAGTGAACGGCTAAAGATGTGTAGTGAATGGCTAAGGCAAATAATAAAGAGGCTAGGCAATAAAGTCAAGAGTTTGAATGGTTTGGAAAATAAAAATGAAACACTATAAAACAAATAACTTGATGTATTTAATTAATTTTCTCCCTTGTTTGCATGCAATGAAAAGAGGAGTTTGAGGAATGTTTTGTGTGTGATTGATGAGAGTTATTCACGGCTAAGGAAAGATGAGAAGGCAAGAAAAGAAAAGGCAACAATTAAAGTAGACAGATCTTGTATATATTCTATTCTTAAATTTGTATAAAATGTTACATTTATAAATGTGAAATCTTGTCAATTGTACACATCAATTAAAAATTTAAAACCAATTAATTAATTTACCTTAGTTCCATTCCTTCTACCAATTTATTACTTTATAAATAAATTTACGTTTCTATTTATTTTATACATTCACACCTTCCGTTACTACATAAATTCTCATTAGTGACATTAAAGATTTTCTAATTATTTTATAGACTAAATAGGTAACTTATAATAGCTGTTATCACTACCCTTAAATTTACACTTAAGTTTATCATATATTCAACTAATTATCATAATTACTTACCTAATATTGAATTCATTCAATTACTATCAATTATACAATTTATTTATTTATACACCCCTTACCCTTATATACTTATATTTAAATTTATATTCAAATATAGCTGTTGTAACTAAATTAATAGGTCAATTAAATAGTAACTCACATCCGTTACTATTACTTTAATCCACATTAATGAATCCATTATTATTTACAAAACAAATGTTACAATAGCTCAATTAACACAGATTTACTTCAATTTCTATTTATCACATATTATCTCATTATTGATTCAACATTCACACTTGTTTCCTACATTCAAATTTATAACTAATTTACATTATTTCATTCTTGGGACTTCATTTCAATTGTTACTAATTAGTTCTAATTACCATCACTCAATTATTAATAGATAAAGTTTTTTTTCTTTTTTTATTAAATCTCTCAAAACTTATTAACCTAACAAATTAATTTATTGAAAATTTTATGGGTCGTTACACTCTCCCCCACTCAAAACTTTTCGTCCCCGAAAAGGAAGAAGGTAGGAGAATAGAAACACCCTAAAAGAACACTAAATTGAAGCTCAAAATAGAATCATTAGTTTAAACCACATAAATTCAATTTAAATTAATTAATACCCAAAATAAGATAGAATAAATTTGCAAAGAGATAAGGAAGAATGACTCATGCTCATCCCTTAACTTGGAGAAGACAAGGATATCATCAACAAGGACTAGAATAAACTTGATAAGAACAGAATAGAAACATCCCGAAAGAAGGATAGATTGGATAACAAATAAGATAATAAACTCTAAAACCAAGAAAATTTCAACTTAAATTAATAATTGATTTCACTTAAGTTAAATAAATCTTAACTATTTCTAATTTGATTATCTTATTATCTAATTATCTTTAATTAACAATTTCTAAAATCATAGATTTGAACATCATTTATTATTGTTTGTAAAAAAATTGGGCACAACACTCTTCGGAAGTCTTTGAAGAGATAAAGTGAAGAAATTAAATGAAAAAGAGGATTTATCTAACAAAAACTCCAGATTTCAGAAATGAGAATAATTAAAGTGCAAGGAGACACAAGAATTTAGAGTGGTTTGGCGTATAGCCTACGTCCACTATGTAATAGTTTCTTTTATAGATCTTTCTTTTGCGTTTACAAGTGAATTCAATGATTTACAGCAGTTAATTGTGATTTGCAGCAGTGAATTTCGTTTGTGGTAGCAGCAATTGAGTTCAGACCTGGATCTGGCGGAGTCCGGGCGTTGGAGAGCTCAAAGAGGAAGCCGAACCCCTTTTCTGTTGGCTTTGGGGGTCTATTTATAGGTGTAGGAGGCTGATATTTTTCTCAGATCTCGGGAGACCCTCTTTGGCACGTGACCAGGCCTGTACGTCCAAGCCCGTGAAATTTCGGTCCGATCCGTGATTGACACGAGCTGATTTCGACTCGCTCAGGATTTCATCCAATGGAGTCGAAATTTGGCGTGGACATTCTTTAGCATATATGTAGTCTTCTATGAAAATTTCGTAGCATTTGGACTTGTAGATTGGGAGATATGATCGATATGAAATGGAGTCTTCGGCAGGCGGTTTCCTTTGACTCGCTTCCAGTTCGACTCGCTTCCTCTTGACTCGATAACGTGGCGCTTCCTGGATCGCTCTGCCTTTAACGCTGTATTGATCGAGTCGAAGTGTACTCTGACTTGAGCGAGTCGAAGCATGCCCAGATCGAACGAGTCGAAGCAAGCACTGGTCGAGCGAGTCGAAATGGGACGTCCTGGGAGGTTTTAGTAGTGGAGTCGAAGATGGAGTCGAACAGTTGTTGAGCGGAGCGAGTCGAAGTGTGCACTCTTGATGGCTTCAAACTGGAGCGAGTCAAAGAGAGCAGCTCCGAGCGACGTGGAGCGAGTCGAACCTGGTTGACTTTGAAGTTGGCCTCTGGGCGAAACGAGTCGAAGATGACACTCCTGGGCGTTGCGAAGCGAGTCGAAGTTGGCTTCAAACTGGATGTTGTGAAGCGAGTCGAAGGAGCGAGTCGATTGGTAGTTGATCTCGGTCCAATCTTGCATCGTCCATAACTTGAGAATACGAACTCGGATTGACTTGAGATTTGAAACATTGGCTCTCATGGCTTAGCTTGCCATGTCCTACCAATTTTGGCTCGATCCAGACTCGGAAAAAATTCATAGATATCCGTGGTGAGCCCATGTACAACTGATCTCTGGGATGGACCGTCACTGGTTACTAGTCAATCCCTTGTTGTTACGGCCTTGCCAAAAGGCGGGATAACATTTGCCCCCCAAAGTACGTCTTGTGAAAACATGATGTGCTTTGAAGTGTCGCAGTCTTTATTCTGAATAGTTATCGTCTTCTCGATGAAAGTTGTAATCTTTGACCGTCCTTCTTGATAATGTAATCTATTGACTATTGATTGTTGTGCCCTGTATTGTTGCAACTGATTGCTGTGTGCTAGTGTTTACTGGATAAATTTCTGATTCCTAAAAATCTAGAATATTGAATATTAGTCCATCATTCATGCATATATGTTAATCTGACTCCCGATGACGTTTGTACGTTCTCGAGTCGTCGTCAGTTTATTGTTTTTGAATTCCGTACCGATCCACTCTTGAACCGATGTGAAATCCGCTGTAACAATGCTTGATGGTTGTTTCTGACTGTCCTTTCATGACGATCCTCTCCTGAATCGTTGTGACAGATTGAAACGTCGAAGATAACTTTCATTGGATTTCTGGATGCGAAGTAAGCATGTTAAGTTGATGACGGACTCGAACTGAGCGAGTCGAAGTGGAGTGAGTAGAGACGTTCACTGATTGAGCGAGTCGAAGTGATGTCTTTCGTGGCTGAATGAGGGAGTCGAACTAGTCACGGGGATGGATTCGAAGGAGCGAGTCGAAGAGGAGCTCCGCATCAGTGCACTAAAGAGGGAGTCAAAGCACATGCTCGATCCTACTGGAATTCGAATCGGTTATTCCTCTTGTTTTCGACTTCATATAAATACTCCATACTTAGCCTTTTTTCACTTTTTTACTTTTCATCTTTACCTTCCCTGCCTTCGTATCGCTCTGACACTCGAGAGGAAAGAACGAAAATCCTTGACTTTAAATCAATTCCCACCATCACTTAATCAAAATAATCTGACAGATCTAGGTAATCCATTAAACGAATCCAACTCGTGAACGATGAGACTCGGTTTTCAAACACTAAATCAGCCTGAGTTGTGATTGATCGAAAGTTTCAGGATCTTAGCTTCAAATCGATCTGGAGTGGGAAGTTTCGAAAGGATGAGGTAGAGGTTTTCGCGTCGATCGATGGTGGGGCTTCGCATCGAGTCGAACGCCCCGAATCTATGGATCGATGCGAAGGGGCTGTGCTTGATCAATTTGAATCGATGGCCTTCAATCGAACCGAAGTGGGTAGCTTCGGAGCGAGTCGAAGTGGATGTCTTCTGGATCGAGTTGTAGTGGAGAGCTTGGGAGCGAGTCGAACTCGTGATCTTGGGACCGAGTCGAAGGGAGCGAATCGGACTGTGCAGTCTCGGGAGCGAGTCGAAATGCGTGTCTTGGCACCGATTCGAACTCGATGATCTCAGGAGCGAGTCGAACTGCGTGTCTTGGCACCGATTCGAACTCGATGGTCTCAGGAGCGAGTCGAACTGCGTGTCTTGGCACCGATTCGAATTCGGTCGTCTCAAGAGCGAGTCGAACGAGTCTGGCTCATATGCACACGTCCTTAGTTTATTGATGTGAACATGGCTTCCGTAAGCGACACGATTTGAACATTACAAAAGTTTAAAACTCCCTACTCATTAGAACAGTTGACTCCGACGAGCTTCAAAATTGTTTTACTGGATTTAACCGCTTCACCGCATATCTGATTGCCTATCGAAGCTCCTCGACGGAACTGGGACTTATCACATTGACACCAAAATTTAACTTGAAATGATGATTAATCAACTGGATGGTATGGTTGTGGCGGTCAGCGATGACAGTCCTTTCGACTGAATTCCGAAGTCTCGTCGTTTACACGTTTCCCTTAATCCGGTTGATCTTTCCAAATAATATACAGTACCGCACTGCACAACACGCTCACACACTTTACACTGGGGGATGTACGAGTGTTATTTGTCAGTTTAACAATGATTTTTTATAAGCTAGCTGGTTATGGGTCCTTCAAGTTCCCAGCAGCCGGAAAATCCAAGTTCTATTCCTCCAACCATAGAGATACCGGTTATAGAAGCCGAAGTTATTGAAATAGCGCCGGGTGAACGTCAAGGGGCTCGGTTCATCCTTAACCCATCAGACTCCATGTCATCGGGTATTTCTGAAGACATGCTAGGCCGGATCTGCTTAAGGCACGGTTTGTCTCTTGACGACATGATACTTCCCGAACCAACCGACATGCCACACAATCCCCCGGAGGGGTTTACCGCTTTTAACCGTCATGCCTGCACGGCGGGGACGCTCCCTCCCTCCCTTTAACGACTATATAAGGGAGACATTATCGTTTCTTGGTATAGCCCCGTCTCAGCTACACCCTAACTGGTATGCCTTGCTAAACAGCACTTTCATCCTGTTTATGGAGATCCTCTTTCGACCGCCGAAGCCGATCGAGATTAGATATTTATTCAATGTTAAGAGCCGCAGAGATAGCCCTTCCTTCACCTTCCTGGAGGCAGTCAGAAGCTGCCATATTGTGCTGGGTTCTTGGGGGAGGCTAAGTTATTACAAGTCTGAATGGTTCTACGTTCGGTCCCCTCCTGGGTTTGCTAGGCGTTGGTTAGATAGACGTAAGTGTCGCCATCCTCTCTTGAACTACTGAGATGTTAGTGATCGACTTCCAAAAACTGACATACTTTTCTTTTCTTATAGCCGCAATCTCTCGCCCCGATGGCGCATACTTCAGAGAGCTTGTTCGAATTCTTCAAGCGTTTCCGGGCGAAGAGAGGCACATAGACATAGTCCTGACCAACAGGATATTGAGGGCCGTCGGGCTAATAGAACGAAGACAGAGCATACACCTTGATGTGACACATATGGTGGCCCTGAAGAAACGTATGAAACGAAAAGCGCCCACAGTTGTGATCACCGAAGAAGTTGATCCAGAAAGAACTCCTACCGATACCGAGCTCCAGGCCGTGCCTCCTTCCGATGTTCAGGATTCCGGAGGAAAAAGAAAAGGCAAGGCCGCTGCTCACAAACACCCCAAATCTACCTCCCTAGGGGATTAGAATTTCAGAGGCTCCTCCCCCGCAAGTGGAGAGTCCTTTTGCCGGGCTTGACGATATTCCGATCCCAGATTTTGTGTCGTCTCCTCACGATGCCGGGATGGAAGGGCTTGATAGTGCTTTTGAACCGAGCTGGTCGCTTGCTATTGGTGCGGCCGACATTTCCGGTTGGTCGGGGGATCACACATGCATACACTTCACTACACTACATGATTCACAACTGTACTTCGTCCGACTTGGGAAGTTACTAACTCTTTCTTTGCTTCTCATTTTCAGGCACTATGTCCGGAAGAGGATCAATGCTGAACAGTCTTCGCTCAACCCGAAAGGCTTCTGGTTACCATGATTATCGCAAGAGGGATTCTGATAGAGATCGCGATCGCGAGTATTCTGGTCAGGATAGGTACGGGCGTGATAGGGATAGAGAATACAGGCACCGGTCTAGATCACGCTCTCCTCCTCCCAAGCTTCCGTCTCCACCTCCTGCTCATGTTCCACAACCGCCCGAGCCTCCTCGTCACAGGTCTTCCTCTCATACTTCTAGATCTGAGACTCATCTTCAGAGAGTCGAGACTACATCTTCTATGGTTACAGAGCAAGTCCCTGCTGACCCTACTGGAGAAGGGGCCCTTAAGTTGGCTTAAATGAAGAAGGATTTTCCGAATATTTGCTTGGACGGTTATGTTTTCCCTCCCCACTTGAAGAGAATTCCATCTTCGGTAGAAGGCACGATGCATGACTTTGTCCATGACATCTATACCCAATATCGAGAGTGGGCGAAGGCTGCTGAAAAAGCTTCCAAAGTGGCCTTCGAGCGGGCTAAAGAGATCGAGAAGATGGAGACCGAGCTTGCAAAAAGGGATCGTATTATTCAGGTCCTCTCTGCTGAGTCCGAGTCTTCTCGGAAATCTGAGATTGAGGCCATTAAGAAGGCTGATGAAGCGAAAGCGGAGATGGAGAGGTTGGGGCAGACACACGTTACCCTGGTGGAGGAGATGGGACACCGGAATACCAAAGTTATCGCCGAGCGGGATGCGGCGGTCAAGGAGCTCAACGAACTAAAAGCCAAATTTGCCAGCTTGGTTAAAGAAAAAGACGATGCGAACAACGAAGCCCAGGAGGCGTGCGATCAGGCTGTTCTTCTCAGGGGAGAACGAGATGCAGCGGTGGCCAAAGTCCAGAAAGCGGAGACTGAGGTCGAGGAAAGGGTGAAATTGGCCGAGTCCAGGTTAGAGGCCGACATCGAGGAACTCCTTGTTGTCTACAATGCTAATGTGCTGAGGCACAGGGGCTTAGGCTGGCTCAATGACTATTCGGTGCATCTCCGTAGTGCTTGGGGCCGATTGGTCGAGGAGGAGAAAGAGGCGCACCTGGGTGAATCTGTGGATGAATTCGAGCTTGAGAATCGCCTGTTAACTGATGATGAGAAGAAGATTCTCCACGATTCAATGATCTCTTATGAGAAGGAGAGGCTCTGTGGTGACCCTACTCTCAAACACATAGATTTTTTTTAAAAAAAAACATACCAAAGGAATTCACCACTAAACCCCATTTCTACTATATTTGAATATTTACATAATTTCCAAATAATTTTTCCCCAAGACCCTGGATTACCAATATAATTATATCAGTTTATAATATTACACCCCTTATACATATATGAAGATATATATAAGTTCTCTCATGCAAGCAGAAGCAATTAGCCAGATGTTAGAACATCCTTAAAGTTATCATCAAATTTGTACTTGTAGATCTTGATTCAGGAGTAGTTTTTAAGATGTTTAATTCCATTCTATTTAAATCCAGAGCATGAACATGTATGGGAAATGATGTGTAGTGATAACAGCATATGACTGCATGTACAAAATGCAGCTAGTATGTTGAATGCATATGTAATATGCAGCTAACAATTAAACAGCTAAGTATACATCATGATGTGGGTTTATGAACTGCATATTCAATATGCAGTGAGTGCTTCATATTACAAGTTTTAAATCTGTTATCTGGGTTTATATTACAAGTACATGTTAAGCTCAGTTTCCCCCCCTTGTGTTCACCATGAGATCATTTCAGATTATACACATAATGATGAGACAAACATATGGGAGAACATGATATATGACATGGTCATTTCTGTTTTCATTTGCCAGATTTTTGATAAAACATAATGCCAAAACATATGCAATCTTCTATTTACCACTTGTAAACCCATCTCAACTAGTTAACTTAATTTTTCTGGCAATTCAAACATCTATCATATGTGCATTTGAACAAAATTATAGTTTCTGGGAGTTTGCAAAAAATCTCTTTAAACAGCCTTCAAAAAGAACCATTATATCCAGATTTTTACCTTCAGATTTTTATAAAATCAAATGCATATGTATTTAAAGTAATTGAATGAAAATCAGGATTTGCCGTTGCAGGTCATTAAAAAAAATTAGAGGAAGAACATGATCAAATATTATGCTAAATGACATATTCATCCCTTTTTCCCATATTCAGATAATCAAACTATCAAATAACCATAACAATAACTTCAATAATCATTCATCCTAGATTTAATTAAGTACATATTTCTGCCAAAATAGATGGTAAATGCAAACATAATCCAGCAATACATGGTAGCTAAAATAAACATTCCACTACAAGGCATCTGCAAATTAAAACTTAATATAAACTCAGGCAATAAAAATCAGAGATTATCACATACACATATCATATTTATATGATATGTCCATCACCTTGTTTCTCTAAATCAGACATTCATGAAATCAGCAGTTAACCAAACATCATCAATAGTCATTCAAAATAGGTTTACTTAAGTACATATTTTAATCCAAATACTTAGAAAACTCCCTACAATTAACTTCAACTACAACATGAAATCTGACCAATAAATTCATTACAAAACAACTGCAAATTTAAAACTGGTTTCTTTTATTTATACTATCAGCTAATGCCTTCTTCATCCATCAAGCCAACTTCAATTTCCTGCAAGCAATTCACTAAGCTGCCCCAATTTTAATGAGACACCCAGATGATTGCAAGGGCAACCAAACGGGTCAGTTTTCACTGGTATGAGCATTTATCAAATTTATACACATATTCATAATTTTTGGTGAACTTGCAATGTCTTCCTAATTTAGCAGATTTCATACTTAGCATATTATTGGTTAATACCAAATGATACAAAGACACATTCATTCATTCATTCAAACAATACCCAGCAAACAATCAAAATAAATATATATATAATTCTTGATTAATTTTTCTCCATTTCTGAATAAGTAAACTCAGATTTTTATACTCCCAATTTCACCCAGCAATTAATCAAAGCACAATATTTAAACTTGATTGATTTAACTCCATATTTGGATATTTATAATCCAGATTTTTAAACCCCATTCCCCATTTATTTTATGGTCTTTAACTCCCTCTCAAATGAACACCATGTATGCATTGTGAAGGAAACTCCCAGGTTATTTAATTTATTCCAACACACAAAGGCCTCAGGGTGCAATTGCACCATGCATATACTTACCCCACCTGAAGCAAGCAGATCATTGACTCACTCCCAAATGACCAATTTAATTTTTCTTAAATAAATCCCCCTCTAGCTTCTGCTTATTTTATTAAGCTTCTATTTATGAATTCAATCATAAAAAAAAACTCCCAATTCATTCATGTTTCAGAAAGGCTTATCTACTTTTATACTTTCTGGTTCAACCCCATGTTCTCCACTTATTTTCCTTATTACAGAAAATACCCCAACATACCTATGGTTTTTCCTAAAAATAATTTAAGCATCATGATCCTACTATCTTTCTTCTATATTATTGTGAATATATGAATAAGGGTTTTATTAAGGAAATCCCTCAAAAACCCAGAAATTCTCCTCTGACTTATGATATGAATATTTAGTTTCATGCTTCATTATCTAAGAAATAAACCTGAGCTAGATCACTGTCTTGCTGCCTATTTCCTAAATAATTTAGATGCATACTTCATAATAATAAAATAGAACAAAAATGCTCAAACCATTTTAACTTAGAAAACCCACATACAGATTAAAACCCGAAACAAGAATGCACAAACAAACATCCATCTCACCCATAACAAATCATTTCAGAGATTTTAAATGATTTATAACATTTTAGGCTGCCTACAAGAGGACTTAATGCCATTGCATACAAAGGGATAAATACTCACAAAGTGTTCTCCTTTTACTGCCTTAATCCCCTGAATAGCAAATCCTCCAAAGTTTCAAGCTAATGTTTCTCCTATTTTATTTTATTTTGTTTTGATCCCGAGAGAATGGTGGATATGGTTATGTGCAGGTATTATAAAACCATTCTAGGGTTTAAGAAAAATGGGTAATTCCCTTGATGCCCTTAGATATTCATGCACAAATCATTTCCCTGTGTGGTCCTTAATTGGGAATGCACACTTCTGGTTACCTCAATTAGTTATTTCGGGAATCAAGCATTTTAAACACTTCATGCCATTTTCATGACTCTATTTTACTCATGCCATATGCATGTGACCCCTTGTTTATTTTTATTTCTTCTAAGTTTAAAGAAACTGCAAACCTCCCTTGTGTTTTCTACCTAACTACCATCTCCATTCAATCATGCATACTATCATACATAATCATGTGATGTAAAAATCATTCACACTATGTTATTTGCTTGAAATAAATATAAGATATAAAATTCATATTTGATCCTATATTTTTTTTATTCTGCCTTTAGTTAAAACAGAACTCCTCATACACCTTTATGTGATAAAAAAAATCACATATATCATGCTAATTATTTCTAGCATAAATATGTAAGACATTTAAACCTTATATTAAACTTCATTTTATTATGTCTTTAAATAAAACAGAAAACACCCCATATACTAAATATATGTATTTATATAATTCTTTAGACATGGAACTATATTTTTTTTTAGTCCCAATTTTTAATCACCTTAACTCCTTGCATTTTATCAAACAGAAACTCCTATCCACATTTTATTTATTAACAAGCTTTTTTTCTGTTTTAATGCATTATATATTTTATAATTTCAGAAATTCTTAAAATAAATGTAACTTTCATTTTTTTTTCCTTTTAGAGTCATTACATACCCTCCCCCTTAAAGGAATTATGTCCCCACAATTCCTTCTAGTTCTCCAAATAAAAGCACTAATCCATAGTCTGTTTTAACTCCATAACCCCATACTTCACATTTTATGAAAGCAAGCAATATATAAAAATATTCATAAAGCTATCATAAAGCTACTTAAACATACCTCTCCATCAAAAAACAAATTGGGGTATTTAGCCCTCATTTTGTCTTCAACCTCCCATGTACAATCATTGGTGTCCAAGCTCCATTGAATTTTCACCAGTTTGATCACCTTGTTTCTCAGCCTCTTTTCTTCCTTAGCAACAATCCCCACTGGCTCATTTGCATAGACCAAGTTCTTATGAATTTGAATTTGAGTAGTTGACTCTAAAATTGCTCCTTCATCATGTACCCACTTTCTCAATTGAGAAACATGAAATACTGGATGTACACCACTCAATTCTTCTGGTAACTTAAGCTTATAGGCCATGGCACCAATTCTCTATATGACCTCATATGGTCCTACAAATCTTGGTGAGAGCTTACCAGATTTCCAAAACCTGAACACCTTCTTCATTGGTGATACCTTCAGAAAAACATACTCTCCTACTTCAAACTCCATTGGCTTCCTCTTTCTATCTGCATAAGACTTTTGTCTTGATTGTGCTGCCTTCATCCTATGCCTAACTAACTCAATCATGTTGGAAGTTTCTTTAACATGATCTGGCCCCAATATTACACCCTCTCCCACATCCAACCAACAGGCAAGAGACATGCATGGTCTCCCATACAAGGCTTCAAAGGGAGCCATTCCTATTGTTGACCGATAGCTATTGTTGTAAGTGAATTCTGCCAAGTGGATATGATCCTCCCAATTACCCCCAAAATCAAGCATACATGCTCTAAGTAAATCTTCCAATATTTTATTCACTATCTCTGTCTGCCCATCACTTTGAGGATGGTAGGCAGTGCTTAAACAAAGTTGGGTTCCCATTGCTTCTTGGAAGCTCTCCCAAAATCTTGAGGTGAACGAAGTGTCTCTATCACTTACAATGGTCTTTGGTATGCCATGCAATCTCACTACTTCATTAATAAATAATTGTGCAAGCCTATGTGCATTTCTGTCTGACTTGACAAGGACAAAGTGAGCAGACTTGGTGAGTCTATCAACAATTACCCATATACTATCATTACCTTTCTTAGTTCTAGGCAAACCATCCAAAAAATCCATGGAAATACTTTCCCATTTCCACTGAGGTACCTCCAAAGGTTGCAACATGCCAGAGGGCTTTTGATAGTCTACCTTGATTTGCTGACAGGTTAAACACTTTGCCACATATTTTGCCACTGCTTGTTTCATTCCTGGCCACCAGTAGCTCCTTTTGAAATCATGATACATTTTAGTGCCACCAGGGTGTATGGTGTACTTGGTTTTGTGATGCTCATTCATGATTTCTTCCTTTAATTCTGCAAAGTCTGGTACACATAGCTTTTCATTTTTCCTCAAATATCCCTTGGGATCTATTTTAAAATTCTCTGACTCAATGTTATTTAATAACATTTCTTTCTTCTCCTTTAAATTTTGATCTTGATCTTGCATGCCACCAATTTTCTCCACCAGGTTAGATTTCACCGTGATTAATCCCAGTGTACCATACTCCACTATATTACCGTGCTCTTTAAAATTCACTCCGTCCTTGCTATATATATCTGCCTCCCCAAGCAATGCAAGGTCTTTAAATTCATCAATCATCAAACTTGCTAATCTAATATGATTTCTACTCAAAGCATCTGCCACTCTATTAGCTTTTCCAGGGGTGTACAAAATATCTAGATCATATGCAGCTAGAAACTCCAACCACCTTGCTTGCCTCATATTTAAATCTTTTTGAGATAATAAATACTTCAATGCTTGATGATCTGTGAATAATTCAAATTTTTCCCCAAGCAAATAATGCCTCCAAAGTTTTAATGCAAACACTATTGCAGCTAATTCTAAATCATGAGTTGCATATTTGGTCTCATTGGGTTTAAGTTGTCTTGATGCATATGCCACCACCTTGCCATGTTGCATAAGCACTGCACCTAACCCAGAACCACTAGCATCAGTGTATACAACCATTCCTTCATTTACCTCTGGGATTTGCAAGACAGGAGCCTCCACCAATGCTTGCTTCAATTTTTCAAAGGCTTGATCACACTGCTCGGTCCACACATATGGTTGGTTCTTCTTTATTAGCTTGGTCATTGGTGTGGCTATTCTTGAAAAATCCTTGATGAACCTCCTATAGTACCCTGCCAAACCTAAGAATGATCTCACCACAGTCACTGTTTTGGGTCTACTCCATGATTGAACTGCAATGACCTTGCTTGGATCCACACTCACCCCTTGCTGTGACACTATGTGTCCTAAGAATTTCACTTCATGTTGCCAAAAGATACACTTTGAATACTTGGCTTTTAATTCATGTTCTCTAAGCCTGGATAATACTAAATGTAGATGCATATCATGATCATTTTCTGACTTTGAATAAATTAATATGTCATCTATAAATACCAAAACAAATTTATCCAAAAAGTCTCTAAAAATTCTATTCATCAAATCTACAAAATAGGAGGGAGCATTGGTTAAACCAAATGGCATTACTAGAAATTCATAAAGGCCATATCTTGTGTTAAAGGCTGTGTACTCAATGCTTTCCTCTACAACCTTCATTTGGTGAAATCCAGAGGCTAAGTCTAGCCTTGAAAATATTTTAGCTTCATGCAATTGATCAAATAGATCATCTATTCTAGGCAGTGGATACTTATTCTTGATGGTCACCTTATTTAAATCCCTATAATCCACACACATCCTCATTGTTCCATCATGCTTCTTAACAAAGAGCACTGGGGAACCCCAACTAGAACTGCTTGATCTTATGAACCCCTTCTCTTCTAACTCTTCTAGTTGGTGTTTTAATTCCACTAACTCTTTTGGACCCATTCTATAAGGCTTCTTAATGATTGGGCTAGTTCCTGGCATTAATTTTATTTTGAATTCAACTGGCCTGTTTTAAGGAATTCCCCTCACTTCTCCAAACACATCTATATATTCATTGGCTACTGGAATTTCCTCTATTTTTAATTCCTTTTGAACTTCATTAATACTCCAGATTTTATTAAAACATGTATTCTTTGCTATTTCACTTAGAATTGTAATTCTTTTGCCTTCATTTGTCTCCAAAGAAATAGTCAGATTTTCTAAATTTAAAATTGCTTTGTTTTTCATTAACCAATCCACCCCCAAAATAAACCCAATACCAGGATAATTTAAAGTATATAGATCTGAATTAAATTCATAACCCCCTATAATTAATTTCAGATCCATACACTTCATCTCTAACATACAATAACTCCCTATAGGGCTGTGTACAGTTAAGGGTTGATCAATAGAAACACAAGCAAGTGCTAACTTCTTTGTAATTTCCAGAGATATTAGTGAATGTGAGGCACTAGTGTCATATATTACTGATATTGGTTAGGTATGAATTAAAATTATACCTTCAAGTTGCCCAACATTTCCAGTGTTGTTTGCTGCCAAAGCTCCTATACTTGCTGTTCTTCTATTAGTCTCTGGGCAATCCTTCTTTAGATGACCCATCCTTCCACAATTATAGCAGCCTCCTCTAGGTATTTTAGGGTCAGGGCATTGATTACTATAATGTCCATCTTTTCCACAATTAAAACAATGAGTGAGTTTCTTGCTTTCAGGTGCTACTGCTCCTTCCCCCTTCTTAACTCCTTTGTTTGCCTTTTTCTTGTCATAAGGTTGCACCTTGTTCTGACCTCCCTTCTTCTTGTTGAACTTCATGTTCCTGAATTTCTCTCTGGTGGCATCATGTTGCTCAAATGAGAGAGTTAGATCAATTACTTGATCAAAGGTTTTATCCTTGTATGGCAACTTTGCCCTTGACAGACTAGGGTTCAAGCCTTGAATGTACCTTGCATTCTTTGCTTCTTCATTCCCTATTAACACCATTCCATACTTAGATAATCCTTCAAATTTCTGAGTGTACTCATTCACACTCATGCCTCCTTTCCTTAATCTAATAAAGTCTTCTAGCAGTGTGGCCTTGGCAGATGCTGGGACAAACCTAGCCTTAAGCATGACTTTGAATTCATCCCAAGTGATGTTATTCTCTGGCCTTCCTGCTATCACAACCTCCCACCAATCCAGTGCAACCCACTTCAACCTCCTTGAAGCTATCTGTCTCTTCCTTTGGTCATTGACTTGCATATCTGCAAAGACCCTCTCCATAGTCCTTATCCAAGTTTGAACACCCATAGCTCCTTCAGTGCCTTCAAAATCCTTTCCTCCCAAATTGGTGCATGTCTTAAGCAGTTTGGAAAGCTCCTCATGAGGGTTGTCATGCCTTGGTGCTATTCCATCTCTCAAAGCTCTCACAAAATCCTCCATGTTTATCACAGGTGGCTCATGTGATGGTCCTGCACCTGTGTGATGTCTTATTCCTACCATATTGCTATAAATATGATTTTTATGTTAGTTTGTTTACCCCCATCATTCTTGGTGTCTTTACTTTGTTTATTTTATTTCTATGCACACTGTGCATGTATCACATGCACACATTTTTTTTATTCAGACATAAAACAAAAGCATCCAACAACAATAATTCAAATAATGCATTCAAACATCCATATGCATACAATAATATTTACTATGTTATTTAAAACATAGCTCTGATACCAACTGTGGTGACCCTACTCTCAAACACATAGATTTTTTTTAAAAAAAACATACCAAAGGAATTCACCACTAAACCCCATTTCTACTATATTTGAATATTTACATAATTTCCAAATAATTTTTCCCCAAGACCCTGAATTACCAATATAATTATATCAGTTTATAATATTACACCCCTTATACATATATGAAGATATATATAAGTTCTCTCATGCAAGCAGAAGCAATTAGCCAGATGTTAGAACATCCTTAAAGTTATCATTAAATTTGTACTTGTAGATCTTGATTCAGGAGTAGTTTTTAAGATGTTTAATTCCATTCTATTTAAATCCAGAGCATGAACATGTATGGGAAATGATGTATAGTGATAACAGCATATGACTGCATGTACAAAATGCAGCTAGTATGTTGAATGCATATGTAATATGCAGCTAACAATTAAACAGCTAAGTATACATCATGATGTGGGTTTATGAACTGCAATTCAATATGCAGTGAGTGCTTCATATTACAAGTTTTAAATCTGTTATCTGGGTTTATATTACAAGTACATGTTAAGCTCAGTTTCCCTCCCCCCCCCCTTGTGTTCACCATGAGATCATTTCAGATTATACACATAATGATGAGACAAACATATGGGAGAACATGATATATGACATGGTCATTTCTGTTTTCATTTGCCAGATTTTTGATAAAACATAATGCCAAAACATATGCAATCTTCTATTTACCACTTGTAAACCCATCTCAACTAGTTAACTTAATTTTTCTGGCAATTCAAACATCTATCATATGTGCATTTGAACAAAATTATAGTTTCTGGGAGTTTGCAAGAAATCTCTTTAAACAGCCTTCAAAAAGAACCAATATATCCAGATTTTTACCTTCAGATTTTTATAAAATCAAATGCATATGTATTTAAAGTAATTGAATGAAAATCAGGATTTGCCATTGCAGGTCATTAAAACAAATTGGAGGAAGAACATGATCAAATATTATGCTAAATGACATATTCATCCCTTTTTCCCATATTCAGATAATCAAACTATCAAATAACCATAACAATAACTTCAATAATCATTCATCCCAGATTTAATTAAGTATATATTTCTGCCAAAATAGATGGTAAATGCAAACATAATCCAGCAATACATGGTAGCTAAAATAAACATTCCACTACAAGGCATTTGCAAATTAAAACTTAATATAAACTCAGGCAATAAAAATCAGAGATTATCACATACACATATCATATTTATATGATATGTCCATCACCTTGTTTCTCTAAATTAGACATTCATGAAATCAGCAGTAAACCAAACATCATCAATAGTCATTCAAAACAGGTTTACTTAAGTACATATTTTAATCCAAATACTTAGAAAACTCCCTACAATTAACTTCAACTACAACATGAAATCTGACCAATAAATTCATTACAAAACAACTGCAAATTTAAAACTGGTTTCTTTTATTTATACTATCAGCTAATGCCTTCTTCGTCCATCAAGCCAACTTCAATTTCATGCAAGCAATTCACTGAGCTGCCCCAATTTTAATGAGACACCCAGATGATCGCAAGGGCAACCAAACGGGTCAGTTTTCACTGGTATGAGCATTTATCAAATTTATACACATATTCATAATTTTTGGTGAACTTGCAATGTCTTCCTAATGTAGCAGATTTCATACTTAGCATATTATTGGTTAATACCAAATGATACAAAGACACATTCATTCATTCAAACAATACCCAGCAAACAATCAAAATAAATATATATATAATTCTTGATTCATTTTTCTCCATTTCTGAATAAGTAAACTCAGATTTTTATACTCCCAATTTCACCCAACAATTAATCAAAGCACAATATTTAAACTTGATTGATTTAACTCCATATCTGGATATTTATAATCCAAATTTTTAAACCCCATTCCCCATTTATTTTATGGTCTTTAACTACCTGTCAAATGAACACCATGTATGCATTGTGAAGGAAACTCCCAGGTTATTTAATTTATTCCAACACACAAAGGCCTCAGGGTGCAATTGCACCATGCATATACTTACTCCCACCTGAAGCAAGCAGATCATTGACTAACTCCCAAATGACCAATTTAATTTTTCTTTAATAAATCCCCCTCTAGCTTCTATTTATGAATTCAATCATATAAAAAAACTCCTAATTCATTCATGTTCCAGAAAGGCTTATCTACTTTTATACTTTCTGGTTCAACCCCATGTTCTCCACTTATTTTCCTTATTACAGAAAATACCCCAACATACCTATGGTTTTTCCTAAAAATAATTTAAGCATCATGATCCTACTATCTTCTTATATATTATTGTGAATATATGAATAAGGGTTTTATTAAGGAAATCCCTCAAAAACCCAGAAATTCTCCTCTGACTTATGATATGAATATTTAGTTTCATGCTTCATTATCTAAGAAATAAACCTGAGCTAGATCACTGTCTTGCTGCCTATTTCCTAAATAATTTAGATGCATACTTCATAATAATAAAATAGAACAAAAATGTTAAAACCATTTTAACTTAGAAAACCCACATACAGATTAAAACCCCAAACAAGAATGCACAAACAAACATCCATCTCACCCATAACAAATCATTTCAGAGATTTTAAATGATTTATAACATTTTAGGCTGCCTACAAGAGGACTTAATGCCATTGCATACAAAGGGATAAATATTCACATAGTGTTCTCCTTTTACTACCTTAATCCCCTGAACAGCAAATCCTCCAAAGTTTTAAGCTAATGTTTCTCCTATTTTATTTTATTTTGTTTTGATCCCGAGAGAATGGTGGATATGGTTATGTGAAGGTATTATAAAACCATTCTAGGGTTTAAGAAAAATGGGTAATTCCCTTGATGCCCTTAGATATTCATGCACAAATCATTTCCCCGTGTGGTCCTTAATTGGGAATGCACACTTCTGGTTACCTCAATTGGTTATTTCGGGAATCAAGCATTTTAAACACTTCATGCCATTTTCATGACTCTATTTTACTCATGCCATATGCATGTGAGCCCTTGTTTATTTTTATTTCTTCTAAGTTTAAAGAAACTGCAAACCTCCCTTGTGTTTTCTACCTAACTACCGTCTCCATTCAATCATGCATACTATCATACATAATCATGTGATGTAAAAATCATCCACACTATGTTATTTGCTTGAAATAAATATAAGATATAAAATTCATATTTGATCCTATATTTTTTTTATTCTGCCTTTAGTTAAAACAACAACTCCTCATACACCGTTATGTGATAAAAAAATCACATATATCATGCTAATTATTTCTAGCATAAATATGTAAGACATTTAAACCTTATATTAAACTTCATTTTATTCTGTCTTTAAATAAAACAGAAAACACCCCATATACTAAATATATGTATTTATATAATTCTTTGGACATGGAACTATATTTGTTTTGAGTCCCAATTTTTAATCACCTTAACTCCTTGCATTTTATCAAACAGAAACTCCTATGCACATTTTATTTATTAACAAGCTTTTTTTTCTGTTTTAATGCATTATATATTTTATAATTTCAGAAATTCTTAAAATAAATGTAACTTTCATTTTTTTTCTTTTAGGGTCATTACAGGCTCGGCACTCAGCACTTGGAAGTAGGAGAAGGCTCCGGGGTTGGACATCATGATGCAAGTCTTGACATTCCGGTGTCAACCCAGCCTGAACCTCTGCCCGCGGCTGACGCTCAAGCTGTTCCTACCTATAATCCGGATCAGCCACGGATGTCTCCGACTGCAGCGCCAGCGACTGAAGCCACCCCGTCGCTTACAAGCCAAACTGAGGTAGGTACTCCGAACATTCTATATGTCTTTCATGAGTCGAAGTCTTCGATCGAGTTTAAGTTCTAACAATTTCTTTTTTTTGTCCAATGATTGATGTTGCGCCGCACATGCCTCCTGCTACTCAAGGATTATATCAGACGCAGGAGGCTATTGTGACCGAAGCAACCACTGTGAGCACAGCTGCCCCGATTGGTGATATGCAGGGGAAAACAATGGCGTTCGACGAGCACTTGATGAATGAACTCTTTCGTTGTCATGGCGATCCCCCCGCTGATTTGCCATCTGTCATGAGTGGAACTAATCCTACTGCAAGCTCTTCAATGCCGACTGCTGATGCCCCCAGTGGGGCTCGAGCCGTTACCGAAGAGGAGATGTTTGCCTAGATCGACGCTGAACTGGCAGCAGCTGGTTATGACGGCAGCTTTGGAAGTGTGATGGCAGCATCGGGACTTGCCCCGCTTGGAATGATGTCTCCTGGTGGTTCTGTCTTTCTAACCCGCCTGCCCATTCCACGGTCTGTAATTGATCCCGTCCCTCCGACTACGCCCGTAGGAAGCATTCTCATTCACACGAGTTCAGTGTAAGACGTCGACATAATACTATTGTCGGGAGACCAACCCCCGAAAGGCACAGGCTTGAAGAGGAAGATTGGCGATGGCTTAAGCGGGTCCACACTGAAGAGGAAGCCAAGGGAGACTAGAGACTAAGCACGATTGCCTGACGTATTTTGATTTCTTTTTGCATTTTGTAGCCGTGTATAGATGCAAGTTCGGCCCCTGCTAGTATGAATTTTTTGGAAACTTGTACACGAACGGCTTCGATAATCAATAGAAATGAAATTTTTTCTTTTTGACTTCCTTTTTTGTCAATGTGTATTTGACTAAGTGTTTCAGTGTCTGGACTGCACTTGTGAAGTTTCAGTTTCCGAATGAAGTTTGTTCCTGCTTGCCAAGTTCGGGTATTGTGGTCATGGCTTGTGACTGAGAAGAGAGTTGAATTATGATGTCGCATCGCTTCAATCAATGGTTGATGCTTGAGTTCTGCCCCCCAGTCTTGGGGATGAGCAGTAGACCGTCAGTCGACGATCACTTCTTATTTATACCATGCTGGGCCTTGTGCCACCGAATGGACGTCTGAGTCAAGTGGAGATTGAGTAATGCATCCATACTTGTTTGATTGCCGATAATCATTTCCGCATTCCGGGGATCCTCATTTGTTTACTGGCGAATGGTTATACCGACTTGAGTTTCGATCACATGCCCGCCATCTGGGGACTTGGGATTGGTTTTTGTACTCCGACTCGCGCTCCGGGAGTTTGGAGTCGACACTTATACTTCGATCCATGCTGTGGGAACTTTGATGTTGGTGTTCAGGCTCCGTTCTGCATTCTGAGAATCCGGAGTTGACATATATGCTTCGACTTGCTCTCGGGAAATTCGGGACTGATGTTTATACTCCGACTCGCGCTCTGGGAGTTCGGAGTTGGATGTTTGTACTCCACTTCACACTCCGGGAATATGGAGTTTAATGTTTATACTCCGGTTCGCGCTTTGGGAATTCAGAGTTGGATCTTTATACTCCACTTCGCACTCCGGGAATATGGAGTTGAATGTTTATACTCTGGTTCGCGCTTTGGGAATTCAGAGTTGGATGTTTATACTCCACTTCGCACTGCGAGAATATGAAGTTGAATGTTTATACTCTGGTTCGCGCTTTGGGAATTCGGAGTTGGATGTTTATACTCCACTTCGCACTCCGGGAATATGGAGTTGAATGTTTATACTCCGGTTCGCACTCCGGGAATATGGAGTTGAATGTTTATACTTCGGTTCGCGCTTTGGGAATCCAGAGTTGGATGTTTATACTCCACTTCGCACTCTGGGAATATGGAGTTGAATGTTTATACTCCGGTTCGCGCTTTGGGAATTCGGAGTTGGATGTTTATACTCCACTTCGCACTCCGGGAATATGGAGTTGAATGTTTATACTTCGGTTCGCGCTTTGGGAATTCGGAGTTGGATGTTTATACTCCACTTCGCACTCCGGGAATATGGAGTTGAATGTTTATACTCTGGTTCGCACTCCGGGAATATGGAGTTGAATGTTTATACTCCGGTTCGCGCTTTGGGAATTCGGAGTTGGATGTTTATACTCCACTTCGCACTCCGGGAATATGGAGTTGAATGTTTATACTCCGGTTTGCGCTCTGGGAATTCGGAGTTAGATGTTTATACTCCACTTCGCACTACGGGAATATGGAGTTGAATGTTTATACTCCGGTTCACGCTTTGGGAATTCGGAGTTGGATGTTTATACTCCACTTCGCACTCCGAGAATATGGAGTTGGATGTTTATACTCCGACTCGCGCTCTGGGAGTTCGGAGTTGAGGAAGGATTATCGTGTACCAATCCTTTTTTTGACTTTGATGTGTTGGCTTGCCCCCGAGCTCGGGTTTCACTTAGGGAGTGATTGGTTGCACCGCAGCCACTCTCTATTTGAATAAATCCCACCGTATGATGAGACTTAGCTCTTCGTGCATAGTGATGGTCATATGAAGTATTTCAAGTAAATCACAGCTCTGGCTCGAAGAGGTTGCATTTTATTGCTGAAATAAGAAAGTGTGGCAAAGTCAGTTGCCTTATTACAAGTTCTAACTTCGAAATGCAAAAACAAATTGCAGAAAAAGAAAGTAGACTAAATGGATAAAGATAGCCTGTCAGGTGTAATAGCGGTGGAGGCTCTCGCTGTTCCAAGCTCTTGGCATGGTAAGACCGTCGATGGTCGATAACTTGAATGTGCCATCTCCGAGCCTTCATTCAATAACATATGGTCCTTCCCATGTTGGTTTCATATGTGAAGGAATCGGATAGACTCTTTTTAAGACGAGATCGCCTAACTCGAAGGTTCGCGGACGGACCTTGGCGTTGTACAATCGGGCGACTCGACTTCGATGCGCAGCTGCCCTCAAGTCAGCTTCCTCACGCTTCTCATCTAGTAGATCGAGAGATTCAGCAAGTAATATAGCATTCGTTTTTAGATCATAGTATGTCACACGATGAGAAGGTACTTCTAGCTCGACCGGAATAACGGCCTCTGAACCGTAGGAAAGAGAGAATGGAGTGTGGTCGGTCGTGGTCTTGTGGGTAGTTCGGTAAGCCCATAGAGCCATAGGAAGTTCATCGACCCATTTGCCCCCGACCTTTTCCAGCCGTTTCTTCAGGATTGATTTTATAACCTTATTAACTGCTTCGACCTTTCCGTTTGCTTGAGGGTGTGCAACTGCGGAGAATTTCTTTTGGATGTGAAATCGTTTGCAGAAATCTTTGAATTCAGTGTTGTCGAATTGGGTTCCGTTGTCTGTAATTATGGTGTGTGGGAGACCGAATCGACAGATGATGTTACGAACCACAAAGTTGATTACTTTCTTCGTTGTAATGGTAGCAAGAGCTTCGGCTTCAGCCCACTTTGTAAAGTAATCAACTGCGATAATGGCGTACTTCGCTCCACCTTTTGCCAAAGGTAGAGCACCGATGATGTCGATGCCCCACATTGCGAACGGCCATGGGCTGACCATTTGTGTTATCTCAGTAGGAGGAGCTCTAGGAATTCAGGCATATTTCTGGCACCTATCACATTTCTTCGCATATTCCAACGCATCACAATTCACGGTAGGCCAGTAATATCCGTAGCGAAGTATTTTCTTGGCGAGTATCTGCCCCCTGGTGTGATCGCCACATTCTCCTTCATGCACATCGTGTAGCACTTGTTTGATTTCATCGTGAGCGATACATCGGGGTAGGGGGACTGAGTACCCCCTTCTGTACATGTGTCCATTCTGGATGGTAAACCTTGACGCCTTTCGAAGGACTTGTCTTTTTTCACTCCTGCGCTCCGGTAGGGTTCCGTGCTCAATGTAGTTTCTGAGTGGAGTCATCCATGAATCCCTTTCGGGGACGGATTCGCATACCCGGTTTATTTCTGCTCGGTCGATACTTGGGAAAGACAACGTTTCTACGGGTACGAGTCCCATTTGTTGAGCTTCGCCTGTGCTGGCTAACTTCGCCAATGAATCGGCCTTTTGGTTGCGTTCTCGAGGTATACTGAATATGGCGTAGTAATCAAAATGGTCTAGTACTTCCTTAACTCGCGCTAAATAAGCAGCCAACCTTCGATCTCTTGCTTGATACTCTCCTCGTACTTGGCACACAACCAATTGTGAATCACAATAAATTTCCACTGCGATAATCCTCAAATCTCTAGCATGTTTCAAGCCGGCTAGGACGGCTTCATATTCAGCTTCATTATTAGTCGCATGGAAATTGAACTTTAAGGCATAACATATGGATCGACCCTCGGGAGTTTCAAGCACAATACCGGCGCCTGAACACCGGTCGTTTGATGCTCCGTCAGTATAAAGTTTCCAGACGTACTCTAGGGATTCACTGGCTTGGGGCAAGTCCTCTGGGATGGTAAATTCAGCTATGAAATCGGCTAGGACTTGTCCTTGTATGGTCCGTCTCGGAGCGTAAGTAAGGCCAAGCTGGCTCAGTTCGATGTTCCACTGGAGTAACCTTCCAGACGTCTCAGGCCGCGAGAGGACCTGTCGTAACGGCTTGTCGGTGTAAACAATAATGGAATGTGCCTGGAAGTATGGTCGGAGTTTTCTTGATGCAATGACCAGGCAGTAAGCCAACTTTTCCAGCTTCGGATAATTTCTTTCAGCCCTAGTCAATCGTTTGCTGACATAGTATACGGGCCTCTGTATCTTGTCTTCCTCTTAGATTAACGCAGCGCTGATAGCATTTTCTGATATCGCCAGATATATGAACAGCTTCTCATGATCAATAGGCTTTGACAGTATCGGTGGTGTAGACAGATGTTGGACTAGTGCTTGGAAAGCGCCCTCGCACTCTGTGATCCATTCAAAGTTTCGTTTCCCTTTTCGAATCAGATCGAAGAAGGGAATGCACTTGTCAGTGGATTTTGAAATGAACCTGCTCAATGCTGCTACCTTTCCATTGAGACTCTAGACTTGTTTTATGGTTTTAGGAGTTTCAAGGTTCCTGATTGCCCAAATCTTTTCGGGATTGGCTTCGATTCCCCGGGCGTTAACGATGAACCCAAGGAACTTTCCGAATGCAACTCCAAAGTGGCATTTCAGTGGGTTGAGCTTCATCTTGTATTCTCGAAGTATGTTGAACATAGTTTCCAGGTCTTTTACATGGTCAGTGGAGAGTCGTGACTTCACAAGCATGTCGTCTACATATACTTCCATTGTCTTCTCGATCAGATTAGCGAACATCCGATTGACCAACCGTTGGTAAGTAGCTTCGGCGTTCTTGAGTCCGAACGACATAACCTGGTAACAGTAAAGCCCCAGATTGGTCACGATGTTGGTGTGCTCTTGATCGGGTAAATGCATCGGTATATGATTGTAGCCCGAATACGCGTCCATGAAGGATAAGAGTTCATGTCCAGCCGTTGAATCTACTAGCTGATCAATCCTAGGAAGCGGGAAATTGTCTTTGGGGCATGCTTTATTCAGATCGGAATAGTCGACACATGTTCTCCACTTCCCATTTGGCTTTCGGACGAGCACGGGATTTGATACCCATTCGGGATATAGCGCATCTCGGATGAATCCGTTCGCTTCAAGCTTTTCTACTTCCTCTTTAAGAGCGGCAAATCTCTCTGGATCCATGCCGCGCCTCTTTTGTTTGACCGGGACATGCCGCGGGTCAATGTTCAGAGTGTGGCTCGCGTTTACGGCGAGATCCCATACATATCAGAATGTGTCCATGCAAATACGTCAAGATTTGCCCGCAGAAATTCAACCAATTCCTCTTGAGTTTGCTGGCTTAGCTGAGATCCAATCTTTATTATTTTTGAATCATCGTTATTGTCAATTGGGACATCAATCGTCAGTTCGGCCTGGGATGCTTGACTTTCTTTAGATCCTCTTTCGTCTTCAGTTTCTCTCGGGTCAAGGTCCTTAAGGAATTGGCTGGGGTGCCCGGGCCTAGGCCCGGGCGTTAGTTGTCAATTGTCGGCGAAACGGACGCAGAGAGACTCCTCTACGTCCTTTCCTTTTTCCTTCCGCTGTGCTTCCCATAGCTCAGCAACATAGCAGGCTCTAGCAGTGGCCTGATCTCCATGAACGATTCCTATTCCATGATCAGTGGGAAATTTCAAGGTCAAACACCATGGGGCAATGGCTACTCTGAATTCAGCGAGGGCTGGTAGGCCAAAGAAAGCATTGTAAGGGGAGTCTATGTACATAACGATG
Organism: Allium fistulosum; assembly: GCA_030737815.1. Classification (NCBI taxonomy): domain Eukaryota; kingdom Viridiplantae; phylum Streptophyta; class Magnoliopsida; order Asparagales; family Amaryllidaceae; genus Allium; species Allium fistulosum. The sequence continues at coordinate 940,326,390 of CM060905.1, read as the reverse complement.
AATCGCTACATTCGTACTCTCCGACGTTCTCCTACTCCCAACTCCACTGGCAGTTCCACCATCCCAGTGGGAATTGTGGCACTTCCGTTGAAACCATGGACTCGAGACTGACAAGGCTTCAAGTCTGCGGCTTCCATCTTCATTTGACCATAAGCTCGCTTGAACAAAATATTCACAGAGCTTCCACTGTCAACTAAGATCCTTTTTATCCAAGCGGAACCTACTTGTGCAGAGATGACCAGTGGGTCGATAGTGGGAGCCTCGATTTTATCTACGTCTCTGCTTTTGAACACGATGTCATCCGTCATCCGTCATCGTTTTCTATTGCTTGGCCGGAGCCCCCTCATCAAAACTACTACAACACTCGAAGTCCGCATGCCTGATAGAACTGGCATACGACTCCATTGCCTTCCAGCTTCGATCTGCCGGGTGAGGACCATCGCTTATTGTGTTCCTCCCGTCCGTACGAGCGGGTTCTTCCTGTCTTTCCTGATTCGGCGCGTGATTCTGATTTGATGGTCCCGCACCACCGGATTGTGGCGCCCGTACATACTGATCCAACTTCCGTTCTCGTATCAGTTTTTCAATGAGGTCTTGTAAGTGACGACACTCATTGGTGTTGTGGCCATAACTCTCATGGAATCTACAGAACTTTCCTATTTGGATTTGTCTTTCAGTTGGTGGTTTCGGGGCAGGCTTCTTATACTGCATGGTATTTGATGCAGCGCAAGCTAAGAGTTCACAAGTCTTAGACCACTCACGACCTAACAATCCAAAACTGGAAAATAAGTCGCTCAAAATTGAAGTCTTAGGTCGCTCACGACCTAACGGGTTCTTAGGTCGCTCACGACCTAAGGAAGATGGGCTACGAGCTAACGGAACCAATGCTCAGGAAAACAGCTCACGACCTAGCGAGATTGGTGAAGTATTAGGTCGCATACGACCTAACGAGGCTTCTAGGTCGCTCCAACGACCTAACGGTTTCAAAGATCACATGCTACGACCTAACAGCCTGAAGGGAAAGGTGCTTCGACCTAATGAGTTACGAGCTAAGTTAGGTCGCAAAGTCTTAGGTCGCGGAGGCCTAGGTCGCAAAGGCTTAGGTCGCAAAGTCTTAGGTCGCGGAAGGCCTAGGTCGCAAACAATTTCTGAAGCCGCTTCTGTTAGGTCGCAAACGAAGGGATGCCGTTCATTCTTAGGTCGCAAAGCTCTGGATACCATGGATTTCCTTAACTCGCTGATCTGGAATGCTGTAGGGTCTTAAGTCGCGGAAGATTGTAGCCGTAGATTGTTATGCCGCTTTATCAGATGCCGTTCATTTGTTAAGTCGTTGAATAATGTAATTAGGTCGTTACCGACCTAAGTGAGTCGTTTATCTTTAAGCCTGTTTGTTTTAGGTCGCTGTGTTGTACATAGGTCGTTTCCGACCTAGGAGTTGTGAATTTTTCTGCTGTGTTGAGTTGTAGCCTATAAATAGGCGTGTATGGTCATTTTGTAAAGGTTGTTGATTTTTGAATAAAATTCTCTTTTGATTGCTTTGTGCTTTCATTCAAATTGGTAGTTGAGTGTAATCTCCTATCTCCTCTTTCGGATAATCGAGTGCGCTCGATTCAACGATTGTAGAAGCCGATTCGCGGAATCAAGTGCGCTTGATCAACGCTTGAAGAATTGAAGATCTTTGAACCCGGTATCGTGCGCGATCAACGAGTTCGAGATAGCTAGAGTTCGGTATCTTCGGATCAACGAATTCGGGCAATTCAGCATCCATCAATCCATCGACTACTACTTTCACCGATCTACATTTGTTTTGAATTATCCGCTGCGTCAGTTTTTGGTATCAGAGCTTGTTCTAGCCAATCATAGCTAGATCGAGATTTGGAACCTAATCTTTTGAAGAGTTTGAAGTTTGAAGAGAAGCCGAGTGCTTGAAGTGTGAGGTTGAGCCGTGAGCAAGAGAAGAGTCATCATTGTTCGAAGATTGTTTGATCGGATTTGCATTGGAGGCCGAAACTTTGTCCATCGTGTTCATCGCGATTTGCTACAAAGTGGAAGTTTTCGATCCGTTTCATTTTGGATCAAAATCCGGAAAGTGTTTGAATTTGAAGTGTTGAAGAATTTGTGAAGTTTTCGAGTATGCCGCCAAGAAGAGCTAATCGCCACCAAAACGTAGAAGCTTTATATCGAAGAGAAGAGGCTGATGAGATGGAGCAAAGAATCAATGAGAATTTTAGTGAAAAGCTTAACGAAGGAATTGGCCGGTTAGAAAAGCTTATGACGGAGATGAATCAAAATCGGAGAAGGGTTTCACCAGAATCTAATCATGGAGGTAGTAGAGTCTCGCCACATTCCAATCGAGACCGAAGTATTGAAAATGATCAAGGGCGTGGGAGGAACGTGAATGATCACGCACGGAGGAACGTAGATAGAAGGGATGATGGTGGAAGGCGTAATGGTAGTAGAGATGTTGGTGGTCAGAATCGACATCGTTATGCATCTGATTTTGAAGAGGAGTATGATGGTGGTAGTGTTCAAGGAAGAGGTCAAGGCAGAAATTACTCTGAATATGATCACAAGTGGGAATCAGGGATGAAGACTGAAATTCCTGAATTCAAGGGTGGTATGCAAGCGGAGGAGTTTCTAGATTGGATGGCTAATGTAGAGGAGATTTTTGACTTCAAAGAAGTACCAGAACATCGTAGAGTAAAGTTGGTTGCTACAAGGCTGAGGGGTAGAGCTTTGGCATGGTGGCAGCAAACCAAGCTTACACGTGAACGTATGGGGAAGTCAAAGATTGAATCTTGGGAAAAGATGAAGAAATTGATGAAAGCGACATTCTTACCTTATAATTATCAATCGCTTATGTATCAACGTTTGCAGAACTTGAGGCAGGGCACGAAGACAGTTAATGACTATGCTGATGAATTTTATCAACTCATTGCAAGGAACGATATTATGGAAACAGAAGAGCAGCTGACATCTAGGTTCATTGGAGGATTGAGAATGCAGATTCAGGATATGGTGAATATGTTCGATCCAAGATCTGTAGCAGAAGCACATCAGAAAGCGTTGGCTTGGGAAAAACAAGGGAGACGAGGAAGTGGTGTGTTTCCTAATTCTAACAATCAAGCGAAGGGTGTTGGAGGAAGTTCTAATGTTTCTAAACCTATCAGTAGACCAGTGGTGAAGGAGGCTGAGAAGGCGAAAGTTAACAATGGTTTCAAATGTTACAATTGTCAGGAATTGGGTCATAAAAGCAGTGAGTGTCCAAAGCCAAAGAAGAGAACCATGATTGCAGAAGTTGACGATGAGGATGTTGATGAAGATTGTTCTAATCCAGCTGAGGAGGATGAGCAGGATATTGCGTCAGGAGACGAAGGTTGTAACCTAATGCTGAGGAGATCGTGTTTAACACCGAAGCAGGAGGAAGCTAGTTGGTTGAGGAGTAATATCTTTCAGTCAACATGTACTATTCTGGGGAAGGTGTGTAAGTTTGTGATCGACGCAGGAAGCTGTGATAATATTATTTCAACCGAAGCCGTGACGAAGTTGAAATTGAAGACAGAGAAACATCCGAGTCCATACAAGTTAGCATGGTTGAGAAAAGGAGGAGAAGTGAAAGTGGATAGACGAGTTCGTGTACCATTCTCTATTGGGAAGAAATACAAAGATGAAATATGGTGTGATGTAGTAGAGATGGATGTTTGCCACTTATTATTGGGAAGACCATGGCAGTATGATCGAGCAGTACAACATGACGGTCGGACCAATAGCTACAGTTTTATGTTTAAAGGCACGAAGATTATCTTAGTTCCAAAGAAGAGATCACAAGAAGAAAGTAAATCAGAAGAAATTGAAGAGCTGAAAACTTTATTGACTTTGAAGGAGTTTGTTAAAGAAGTTGAAGAAGAGCCGGAAGTATTCTTGTTGATTGGACGAGAAAGCAGTGAAGAGGTTGAAATTCCAGAAGAAGTTAAACCAGTTCTGAAAGAATTTGACGATGTATTTCCAGATGAGTTACCAACGGAATTGCCACCGTTGAGGGATATACAACATCAGATAGATCTTGTTCCCGGTGCTGTATTGCCACACAGACCACATTATCGAATGAGTCCGAAGGAACATGAAGAATTGCGGAGACAGGTAGAGGAATTGCTTGAACAAGGGCGTGTGCAGGAGAGTCTGAGTCCTTGTGCTGTACCAGCTTTATTGGTACCCAAGAAGGATGGGACGTGGAGGATGTGCACTGACAGTCGAGCATTGAATAAGATTACTGTGAGATATAGATTTCCAATGCCGAGGTTGGATGACTTGTTGGATCAAATAAGCGGAGCTACTATCTTTTCTAAGATTGACTTGAAGAGCGGTTATCATCAGATTCGCATTAGACCAGGGGATGAATGGAAGACAGCATTCAAGACAAGGGAAGGATTGTATGAATGGCTGGTAATGCCGTTTGGTCTATCGAATGCACCAAGTACTTTCATGAGGGTGATGAATCAGATTTTTCGACCGTTCATTGGGAAATTTGTGGTGGTGTATTTCGATGATATTCTGATTTACAGTGGGAGTTCAGAGGAACATCTGAATCATCTTAGAGAAGTGTTGATGGTACTAAGACAAGAACAATTTTATGCTGCTACAAAGAAGTGCGTGTTCATGACGCACAGTGTGTTATTTTTGGGGTATGTTGTTTCAGAGAAAGGAATACAAGTTGACCAAAGTAAAGTTGAGGCGATCAGAAATTGGCCGCAACCCAAGACGATAACTGAAGTTCGTAGTTTTCACGGGTTGGCTTCATTTTATCGAAGGTTTATTCCACACTTTAGTAGTGTGATGGCACCTGTTACAGATTGCATGAAAGGTAAACAGTTTGCATGGACAGAGGAAGCAGGGAGTGCTTTTGGGAAGATCAAGGAATTGCTGACGACTGCACCAATCCTAGTATTACCTGATTTTCAGCTAGTGTTTGAACTACATACTGATGCATCCAAGGTTGGGATTGGAGGGGTGTTGAGTCAGAAGGGGCGTCCAATTGCATATTTCAGTGAGAAGTTGTCAGGAGCAAAGATGCGATACAGTACGTATGATGTGGAGTTCTATGCTGTTGTACAATCTATTAAGCACTGGAGACACTATCTGTTTCAGAAAGAGTTTGTTCTGTATACTGATCATGAAGCATTGAAGCATTTGCAAGGGCAAGACAAAATTTCAGCGAGACATGCATCGTGGATTGCATATCTACAACAGTTTGCTTTTGTTGTGAAACACAAGTCAGGGGTGACAAATCGTGTGGCTGATGCTTTGAGTAGGAGGAGTCATTTGTTGACTACACTAAAGGTTGAAGTGACGGGATTTGAAATATTGCCAGAGTTATTCACTGAAGATCCTTACTTTGCAAAATTTGTTGAAAAGGTCAAGGAGGGAGAGTCGGATGACTTCGTGATGGTAGATGGTTTTCTTTTTAAAGGAAGTCGATTGTGCATTCCGGAGGGTAGTCTGAGAATGAAGATTATCAAGGAGTTACACGAAGAAGGGCATGTTGGAAGAGACCGTACCTTACAGTTAATTTCACAATCCTACTTTTGGCCATCGATGAGGAAAGAAGTGGAGAGGTTTGTGGAGCGTTGTCATATTTGTCAGGTTTCGAAAGGAACTGCGACTAATGCTGGTTTATATATGCCATTACCTGTACCAAGTAAACCATGGGTTGATGTGAGTATGGACTTCGTGTTGGGATTACCAAGGACACAGCGTGGTAACGATTCCATATATGTGGTGGTGGACAGATTTTCGAAAATGGCGCATTTTATTGCTTGCAAGAAGACGGCAGATGCGGTTCATGTTGCTCAGTTGTTTTTCAGGGAGATCTATCGACTTCATGGATTGCCAGAATCTATTGTGTCGGATAGAGATACTCGATTTCTGAGTCATTTTTGGTTGAGTTTGTGGAAAATGGTGGGAACGAAGCTGAAGTTCAGTAGTGCTTATCATCCGCAAACGGATGGACAGACTGAGGTGGTTAACAGATCATTGGGAAACTTATTGAGGTGTCTTGTTCAAGATAATCTGAGGAGTTGGGATGTGAAGTTATGCCAAGCAGAATTTGCTCATAATCATGCTGTGAATCGAAGTACTGGGTTCAGTCCATTCCAGATTGTCTACTCGAGCTTACCGAAAGGACCGTTAGATTTAACAGTGATACCACATTCAAAGGGGACAATTAAGAAAGCTGCTGATTTTGTTGAAGGGCTGACGGAGTGTCATAAAATCGTTCAAGAACGATTAGAGAAAGCAAATGAGAAATATAAACGAGCTGCAGATTTGAAACGACGAAATATGGAGTTTAATGAAGGTGATCTGGTTTATGCGGTATTAACAAAAGATCGTTTTCCAGTAGGCGCTTACAATAAATTGAAAGCACGGAAAATTGGACCGGTGGAAGTTATGAAACGAATCAATGAAAATGCTTATAAACTGAAGCTGCCAGAAGATGTGTATACATCTGACGTGTTCAATGTTAAGCATCTCGTACCATATCATGGGGATGAACGAACTGATGGAGATGAAGTTACAAATTCGAGGTCGAATTTTTCTCAACCTGGGGAGGATGATGCAGCGCAAGCTAAGAGTTCACAAGTCTTAGACCACTCACGACCTAACAATCCAAAACTGGAAAATAAGTCGCTCAAAATTGAAGTCTTAGGTCGCTCACGACCTAACGGGTTCTTAGGTCGCTCACGACCTAAGGAAGATGGGCTACGAGCTAACGGAACCAATGCTCAGGAAAACAGCTCACGACCTAGCGAGATTGGTGAAGTATTAGGTCGCATACGACCTAACGAGGCTTCTAGGTCGCTCCAACGACCTAACGGTTTCAAAGATCACATGCTACGACCTAACAGCCTGAAGGGAAAGGTGCTTCGACCTAATGAGTTACGAGCTAAGTTAGGTCGCAAAGTCTTAGGTCGCGGAGGCCTAGGTCGCAAAGGCTTAGGTCGCAAAGTCTTAGGTCGCGGAAGGCCTAGGTCGCAAACAATTTCTGAAGCCGCTTCTGTTAGGTCGCAAACGAAGGGATGCCGTTCATTCTTAGGTCGCAAAGCTCTGGATACCATGGATTTCCTTAACTCGCTGATCTGGAATGCTGTAGGGTCTTAAGTCGCGGAAGATTGTAGCCGTAGATTGTTATGCCGCTTTATCAGATGCCGTTCATTTGTTAAGTCGTTGAATAATGTAATTAGGTCGTTACCGACCTAAGTGAGTCGTTTATCTTTAAGCCTGTTTGTTTTAGGTCGCTGTGTTGTACATAGGTCGTTTCCGACCTAGGAGTTGTGAATTTTTCTGCTGTGTTGAGTTGTAGCCTATAAATAGGCGTGTATGGTCATTTTGTAAAGGTTGTTGATTTTTGAATAAAATTCTCTTTTGATTGCTTTGTGCTTTCATTCAAATTGGTAGTTGAGTGTAATCTCCTATCTCCTCTTTCGGATAATCGAGTGCGCTCGATTCAACGATTGTAGAAGCCGATTCGCGGAATCAAGTGCGCTTGATCAACGCTTGAAGAATTGAAGATCTTTGAACCCGGTATCGTGCGCGATCAACGAGTTCGAGATAGCTAGAGTTCGGTATCTTCGGATCAACGAATTCGGGCAATTCAGCATCCATCAATCCATCGACTACTACTTTCACCGATCTACATTTGTTTTGAATTATCCGCTGCGTCAGTATTGCAGGTCTGCAAGTACACATTTTCCAACGACGTGTTCAATGGAATGTAGTTTTTGTACATGGAAGCTCTACGTCGTGGTCCACGATCCTGATCGCGTTTTTTTTCTAATTTCTATTGTCCCTTTGCTGATTCTGTTTATTTTGGACGTTCAACTGAACTTTTCCAGAACTATCTCCGGACTGTTTAACAGCGACGTTACTCTGGATACCTTCGATGTTGGGTCCTGCGTCATCCTGTTTCCTAGACTGTCTCGCATCCTCCCTTCTTAGGAATTGGGCTGCCTTGGAATAGAAACGGTCCAATGATGCAGGTGGTTTCCCAGCTAACCAACTTCCGAACTCGGAATCAGCATCAATCCCCTTAGTCAGAGCCATCAGGATAGAGTTATTGTTGGGATTGCTTATTTCCGCACACGCACCATGGAATCGCTCCAAGTAACGTCTAAGCGTTTCTCCGGGAGCTTGCGTAACACTAGACAGGGTGTTAATGTCCTTTGGCCTCGCCATATGCATACAGAATTGTTCGAAAAATTTAGTGGCCATATGGTCAAAGTTAGAGATGGATCGTGGTGGCAAACGAGTGAACCACATGGTAGCGATGCCTCCCAGGGAAATGGGGAAACTACGGCACTTTACTGCGTCATCAGCTCTAGCAGCATTCATCATCCATTCGTATTTCAGGACATGTTGATTGGGGTCATAACTCCCTTCATAAACTGGCAAAGCTAGCATCCTGAAATGCCAAGGTGGTTCAGCATATAAAACATCATCGCTGAAAGGGGTATGACTTCGGGAGATTCCCTAGTCGTCATTGGATAGACCCTAACTTTCACGGATCATTTGGCGAATCATCGCTGGTATATCTGTCGTTTGGACACTCGGAGCATGTTGTCCCAAGGTGTGGTTGGGTTCCACAGCGCGAGTCTGGACCGGACGCGGTCGACGGTCCGTGCCTCGCCTCCTTGGTTCGACATCCTCTGGGACATAAGGTTCAGGAGTCTGCTCCCGTCGGTTATGTTGAGGATCAGCTTGGTTCCTAGCGTCACCTCCTCGCCCAGCAGTGGTGGTAGTAGGAATGTTGCCGGTAACATGATAAGGAGCAGCTCCTCCCCGAGTTGAAGGTTCTATGCGGAGGCTAACGGATGGTCCAGCTCTCGGTTGCCCAAGGTTCGAAGCAGGTTGTTGTCCCGTGGCCTGGGTGTAGCTTCCACCCAACCGTGGACGTGTGGATCTAGTTTGGCCATCGGAGGAGGCTGAGCTCTCTGTGGAGGAGTGGGAACCTTGGTCTCTTCTAGACCCCCTTCGCCTTTGGCGATTTAGCTGGTTAGTCAACTCCGTGTTGGCGCGTAGTTGCTCCGCTAGCTGCTGTCGACTTTGGGTCAACTCCTGAAGCAATGTCTGGAATTCTTGTCTAGTGATTGTACCTGATGGATCTGAAGGTCCTGCAGCATTTTGTTGGATGGAGGTGATTGTACGGGGTTTTGTCGGTCCCGTGCTCCTTGATCAGCGGCTGTAGAGGTGGTACGTGTGCTCACCATAATGAATTGATGAAGTCCTTTCCTAGATCTGATTGCAAATCTGAGTAGAATGGAGGGGATTCGAAGTCCTAGATCTGGATCTTCTTCTTAGATTTATGCAATCCAATATAGATAGGAGATCCAAAGAGTGGGAGAAAAATTGAGTTTTCTCAATGAAAGCACCAAAGTGTTTGTACCAAAATTGGGCACAACACTCTTCGGAAGTCTTTGAAGAGATAAAGTGAAGAATTAAATGAAAAAAGAGGATTTATCTAACAAAAACTCCAGATTTCAGAAATGAGAATAATTAAAGTGCAAGGAGACACAAGAATTTAGAGTGGTTCGGCGTATAGCCTACGTCCACTATGAAATAGTTTCTTTTATTGATCTTTCTTTTGCGTTTACAAGTGAATTCAATGATGTACAATAGTCAATTGTGATTTGCAGAAGTGAATTTCATTTGTGGCAGCAGCAATTGAGTTCAGACCTGGATCTGGCGGAGTTCGGGCGTTGGAGAGATAAAAGAGGAAGCCGAACCCCTTTTCTGTTGGCTTTGGGGGTCTATTTATAGGTGTAGGAGGCTGATATTTCGCTCAGATCTCGGGAGACCCTCTCTGGCACGTGACCAGGCCCGTACGCCCAAGCCCGTGAAGTTTCAGTCCGATCCATGATTGACACGAGCTGATTTCGACTCGCTCAAGATTTCATCCAATGCAGTCGAAATTTGGCGTGGACATTCTTTAGCATATATGTAGTCTTCTGTGAAAATTTCGTAGCATTTGGACTTGTAGATTGGGAGATATGATCGATACGAAATGGAGTCTTCGCTAGGCGGTTTCCTTCGACTCGCTTCCAGTTCGACTCGCTTCCTCTTGACTCGATGACGTGGCGCTTCCTGGATCGCTCTACCTTTAATGCTGTATTGATCGAGTCGAAGTGTACTCTGACTTGAGTGAGTCGAAGAGTGCCCAGATCGAACGAGTCGAAGCAAGCACCGGTCGAGCGAGTCGAAATGGGACGTCCTGGGAGGTTTTAGTAGTGGAGTCGAAGATGGAGTCGAACAGTTGTTGAGCGGAGCGAGTCGAAGTGTGCACTCTTGATGGCTTCAAACTGGAGCGAGTCGAAGAGAGCAGCTCCGAGCGACGTGGAGCGAGTCGAACCTGGTTGACTTTGAAGTCGGCCTCTGGGCGGAACGAGTCGAAGATGCCACTCTTGGGCGTTGCGAAGCGAGTCGAAGTTGGCTTCAAACTGGATGTTGTGAAGCGAGTCAAAGAGCGAGTCGAAGGAGCGAGTCGATTGGTAGTTGATCTCGGTCCAATCTTGCATCGTCCATAACTTGAGAAAACAAACTCGGATTGACTTGAGATTTGAAACGTTGGCTCTCATGGCTTAGCTTGCCATGTCCTACTAATTTTGGCTCGATCCGGACTCGGAAAAAATTCATAGATATCCATGGTGATCCCATGTACAACTAATCTCTGGGACAGACCGTCATTGGTTACTAGTCAATCCCTTGTTGTTACGGCCTTGCCAAAAGGCGGGATAACAATTATACTCATATTTTATGCAATAAATTTAATTCTTTTATTCCAAGTTATTATTAACTTTATTCCACTTAATATATCTTATCACATATATTTAAACCATATAAATTAATTTAAACCATATAAATTTAAATTGATTTATATTCAATAATTGATTTTAAATTCAAGGTATTTCCATAAGTTAATCTAATTTCAATATATTAATTCCTTCAAAAAAAACTTATTTGTCTCATATATTATTCAATTAACTTATTATTCTATTTATCTCTATTAACATCTTTATAATTAAAATTAAGTGTATAATATTTATTATAAACACTCAAATTTTATTTTTAAAACCTTTTATATTGTATATTATCCAATTACATATTCAACTTCAGAATGATTTAGGTAAGTTATATTGGGATGTAATTGAGTATTATACGAGAAGAAAAAAAATTTCCAATTCAATTATCTCAAGTTTACATATTTATCCAAAATTTTAACTCCAGTTTCGAATTGAAATCATCCTTTAAGAAAATTTAAGAATTTAAATTTCCGATTCACATCAAACCAATTAGAGATAATCATGTATATACTATATATATCAATCGATTTAAATTTAAAATAATATACATACATACATACATACATACATACATACATACATACATATATATATATATATATATCAAATCATACTTAGGAAATTCAAATCAAATAATTTTTCTAAAACAAAAGTGTAGCAAAGCTACTGAATGGTCTCTCCACTTCGAAACTCGAAAATGAATGTCGATGATGCGGCCGCCATCACCGAAATTATTTTCCAGCGATAAAAGAGAAGAGTACAGATTTAAACTTTTAAAATTTCTCTACAAACGATTTCTATTCGAAAATACTTTAAATAATATACATTTTAAAACTTTAAGACCAGAGTTTGAAATCATCGAAAATTAAATTCTCAAATTCCTGATTTAAATTCATTTAAAATTCCAAATCAATTTATAAACCATGTTTATAATTCATACATTGAACAATAAATGAAACTCAAATATTATCATTTCGAACAACCAATTTAATTAACTTATTAAATTCCAGAAAATTTTTACTTATATATTTTTACAATATAATCAAATTATTTCATTTACCAAATTTGAAAATAATATTGTGTCAGTTTGCTCTGTTCAAGTGTTTTGAAAATCCTATCGATAACATTGATCAGACGAATCGATCGAAAATCCAAATCAACATCAACAACTCAAACTACACACTATAAATATTTTAATATTAATACAAATACAAATACACTCCCTCACTCGATGATTACAGAATGGATTTAAAACAAAGATAGGGATTCCAATATAGAGGGATCCTAACCAAAAGAATTTAACTAGAAGATAACTCGATAGGGAGATAAATAGATTTCAAAGGGAGGAACGGATGGATAGACTTATATAAATCGTGGGTGACATTAACCGGTCAATCGAGACTTCAAGAAAAAGATTGATGCAGAATTCTGAGGCAAACCGACTTTCGATCGGTAGAGATAGAATTCGGGTATAGCAAGAGATAGTAGCATCGTAAACCGAGGATATAGAAATCTCTGGTGAATCGATGTCTGTTGTAAAGGAGTTTCACTCTTTTACAAATCATACAATGGAGCTATGGGATGCTCCAGGATCAAAGAAAACACGAATAGGGTGAGACAAGGATGGATTTTGGAACCGAAGGGAACATTCAAAAATTCAAAGGAAATTGAGTCATAAAGGAGGAGATTCAAGCTCGAACGAAAGTGATACTGTAAATAAATTTACCATATATTCTATGTTTGCCTAGAGCCAAAGCTCTGATACCAACTGTAACGACCAACTATTTTGGACCATTCAAATCGACAATAAATCCACACATGCTGGACTTGAATAATTCAAAACAATAGATTGTAAATAAAAATTTAGCAAAGCTCAGAATATATAGTTAATAAATCACAGATCACAAACACAGAGTAATAACAATGCAGCGGAAGCAAAGAAATAGTAGTTCATGAAGCTACTATATATAAACATCAGAGTTAACAAGATACAATAGAATTTATGAGTACAAAGATGTCTCAATACAATAGTCAAATACAAGATCTGAATACATCCCTGGAATCAACTGGATAACTGAAAGCGAAATAGATAGCTGGATCTCCAAGGAAAGCTCCAACTCCAAAGGTGAGTCTCGAATGCTGTATCAATCAGTCTGACCCGAGCGTAAAGCAAAACACAAAACATTCGAGTCAGGACATACATACTTATAAAATGTAAACCAACTCAAGTGAACTTTAATAGGAAAGTACAAGTAACTTAAAGAATGCTTGGGATCGCCCATTCTTTAAGGATCCATTAAACTATCTACTATGTAGTAATATTCTCTATTATAATAATGTTTATAATAAAATAATCTTACTTTTAAATAGCGTTAAGGCTTTACATTTTCCACCTTAACGCATAATAGTCCCAGTAGTCTATCCAGTATTAGCATAACCCCAAATCAGGAGCTACCCTCAATACTCCACAGGTTACGACACAAATCCAAACTTGTAGTAAAGCTCGATATGGTAGGTGACACGACACAACAAGGAAATGCCAGGGTATATATACCAATTACGCATTCGGGCTGGTGGAAACGCATAGCAGCCAATACCGCTCACCTCGAAACACACTCCCAAATCAAAAATCGAAGGGTGGCCACCAAATCAATCACAAAGTAATAGAATAGTATCGAAGACATGCGTCCAATCTGAGGTGCTACCTCATTGGCCCGAGAATCGCTCCTGTTTTAGCCACCTTATACCAACTCATGGGAGTCGGGTCCACGTTCATACCTCAATAGGATCGTCGCCACCATCCTACTTCATTCTGGAATCTCCACCGCGTACACGGTTGTCAAAGTGGTTTTCGGTATCGACAGAGAGTATGCCCATATCCGATCCCGGTCTCTTTGCCAACCAATCGTTATTATAACCCATGGATATTTATTCAAAAATCATTTATACTTTAAAATCAAAAATTTCATATCCATTTCGAAACTAAATACTATATTATTTCATTTCATAGCCAAATCAATATATCATTTCCATTTCAAAAACTAAATCCATAATATCATTTATATTCAAAAGCCAAATCAATATATCATTTAAATAAAACTCAAATTTCCAAATCACTGAATACTTCCTTAAATTTATTAAACTTGAAATATTCGTTTAAATCATCTTAAACCAAACCACTTTATAAAGTCACATTCTTAAATCTTAAATTTCAATAAGTTCCAAGTTAATATATTTTAAGATAATTCTTAATTAAAAACAATTTCACACAATTTCATTTTTCAAAACCATAGTACTTTTCAAAGTTATAACAACTCTAAAACCCAACACATTGAAACCATAATATTTTGAAATCATAACAATTTAGAAATGTTATTCTTTGAAAATCATGATACTTAAAAAATCATAACACCCTTAAAATAATATTCATTTAAACCAATGAACTTCATTGTTAAATAATATTCATTTCAACGCTGTAGCATTTCTAAGTTCATTCATTAAATTATAAATTTTTCAAAACATTGTCAAATTCAGAAATTGAAGCACTTATAAAGTGCTACAGTAGGTATTAGAATTTCAAAACAGTTCAGTTTAAGAAACAGCAGCACTAACAAAGTGCTGCAGTAGCTCTCTGGTTATTCCAAATTATAGTTTAGTTTCAGCAATAACAACACCTACAAAGTGCTGTAGTAGCTTTTTGTTATTTCAGAACTTAGTCTATTTCCAAAAACGACGGCACTTAACAAATGCTGACTTAAGACCACAACATTTCTGAAGTGCTATCAATATTAATTCCAGCTATATTATAAAATTTTCAGAAATAATAAAACTTAAAATTTGGCCATTTTAACTTATAAAAATCATATTTTTCACTTTAAAAATATTCATTCGGATATCTTAACTTATGATTCAATAAGATAAACCCTTAATAAGTAAATATCCAATTTAAACAATAATTCAATCATTAAGTCAAAAGTAAATTATTTCTCAACTTTTACTTTAACAATTAACTTAATATTATATTTTAAAATACCCATTTCCCAAGTAAAATTTTAATTTCCCTTTATTTACTTAACTTAAAAGTTTTCATTGAAAACCAAATTTCCAAATTCCAAATTAAGTCATAATTAAAGTTACATTCTTCCATTTAAAAATCATAACTATTTATTTTACAAAACATAACACTTCATAAAAGAATATTTTATCATAGTAAATATAACAATCAAATCTTTTTCTTTTAGATCTATTCATTTAGACATCAATTAACTATGATTTTCTAGTTAAATACATTTTACTACAAAATATCCAATTAAAACTGTATTCCATTTATTAGTTCAAAATACATTATTTATTACACAAAATATGTTCGTTCATAAAGTAAAATTCATTACCATTACTAGGTTAGATTTAAAATTCCATATTAAGTCCAATTATATTATTAAGTTATTTATCATCAATAAATGTCTTTAAATTCGATTTAAAACCAACACATCTTTAAAATTTCCATTAAAGCCACTTATTGACTTATAAAGTCTTAACTTATAAAAAACCAACATCTTCTTTGATTTAAGTCATTTAAATCAAATCTTTTAGCTCAAATTTCATATATTTAAAACATTCAAAATACTCAATAATTTTTAGGAAAGTATTATTTAAAAATATAACCATGGGCCTGTATAATATTTTCTAACCTAGGTCAAGTGATACAAATATGTATCATTTCAATCCGTAATTTAAAAAGAAAAATCCGGGTTCTATCATTTCAAACATGCAATCCCAAGTCAAATAAAATAAAATGAAAATACAATAAAAATCACTCGAGCCTATCATTTCAGCCCATAATGATTTTTCCTTATTCTAATATCCGTTCCGGTATGTATCATTTCAACCCATAGTGATAGGGAACTGGCAGTGTGAGATACAGAAAATAAAATGAATAGTATAACATATAATAACATATTTGGTAATGTAATAGGTATATAAACAGCATTTAACATCATATAATATATCACAGGCATGTATGAATAACATATTAATTTATACAGATTCACTTGTCATCATTTCACAATAATATAAGTACATATGTCTAGAGTGATAAAACTCACCTTTTTAAAGCTAGAGATCAAATTCAAAACACACAATTGAAACTCCGAAAAGCACGATAGAGCACGAATAAGATTTTTGTAAATGGAGAGCCAAGATCAAAACTTGTATGCAAACAAATATCACAAACATAAGTCTATAATTCAACATACAAGATTAGGAATCAAAACAATGAAAAGAAATAAGAATTAAAATGACATAACCTTGCTTTAACAAATGCAAGTGGGTCGGCCATGGTTGGATCTAGGGTCAAGGCAACCTAAATATACAGCTAGGGGATGGTAAGGTCATGGCAAATGAAAAAAGGTGGTGCTTGGAATTTGTTGTCGTGGCTAATATGGAAGAGGAAGTGGTGAACTATGGTGATGTAGGCTATGTTTTCAACAAGTTTTGGTGGAGTTTGCATATGGTGGTCACGGCTTGGTTTGGTGGTGGTGATGGGGTGATGGAGGTGATAATGGAGGAGATGGAGAGGAGATGAGGTCAGAAATATGGTGAAGAGGCCGAGGATAGGAGGAAGAAAAACAAAAGAAAATAAATGAAAAGGGAGAAAGAAAAAGAAGAGAAGCCATGGATCTAGAACTCTAAATTTTTTTCTCAGGAGATGAAGTGAGAAGTGATGAGATGAGAAATATTTTGTACGTGAATTACACTTAGTGGCAGCTAGGGTTACAACAAAATGAATGGCTAAAGATGTGTAGTGAATGGCTAAGGCAAATAATAAAGGGGCTAGGCAATAAAGTCAAGAGTTTGAATGGTTTGGAAAATAAAAGGGCAACACTATAAAACAAATAACTTGATGTATTTAATTAATTTTCTCCCTTGTTTACATGCAATGAAAAGAGGAGTTTGAGGAATGTTTTATGCGTGATTGATGAGAGGAATTCACGGCTAAGGAAAGATGAGAAGGCAAGAACAGAAAAGGCAACAATTAATGGAGAAAGATCTTGTATATATTCTATTCTTAAATTTGTATAAAATGTTACATTTCTAAATGTCAAATCTTGTTAATTGTACACATCAATTAAAAATTTAAAACCAATTAATTAATTTACCTTAGTTCCATTCCTTTTACAAATTTATTACTTTATAAATAAATTTACGTTTCTATTTATTTTATACATCCACACCTCTTGTTACTGCATAAATTCTCATTAGTGACATTAAAGATTTTCTAATTATTTTATAGACTAAATAGGTAACTTATAGTAGCTGTTATGACTACCCTTAAATTTACACTTAAGTTTATCATATATTCAACTAATTATCATAATTACTTACCTAATATTGAATTCATTCAATTACTATCAATTATACAATTTATTTATTTATACACCACTTACCCTTATATACTTATATTTAAATTTATATTCAAATATAACTGTTGTAACTAAATTAATAGGCCAATTAAATAGTAACTCACATCCGTTACTATTACTTTAATCCACATTAATGAATCCATTATTATTTACAAACCAAATGTTACAATTGCTCAATTAACACTGATTTACTTCAATTTCTATTTATCACATATTATCTCATTAATGATTCAACATTCACACTTGTTTCTTACATTCAAATTTATAACTAATTTACATTATTTCATCATTGGGACTTCATTTCAATTGTTACTAATTAGTTCTAATTACCATCGCTCAATTATTAACAAATAAAGTTTTTTTTTCTTTTTTTTATTAAATCACTCAAAACCTATTAACCTAACAAATTAAATTATTGAAAATTTTACGGATCGTTACAGTATCGTACCCCAATCGCCCGGTCATTGTATGGAATCCATTTACTAATACAAGCCTTTACAGTTTTAGTTGTATACCTATTAATGCAGAAATTTAATTAATGTAACAATTTTAGCTATGATTACTAAGTATTTGTATCTTAGACATTATTATAATATCATAGAATTTCATATAAAATGTTTTGGTTGTTATAAGTTAAAAATCCGTCCGTGCTTATGTGCGGCGTGGCGTGGTCTTACAAGATACTTTTGATTTTCAAAGGTTTGCTATTACTTTAAAATCCAGTTGGGCATATTTTTCTCATGCTGGTTTTCGAGACTGACTCGGGTATTATTTTATTATAATGCTCGGGTCAGACTGAGCATATTTACAAATTGCTTTGGATGCATTGGGGATCAGGAGACGAGTTGGAGGTCTTCAAGTTGTATTCACGTATATGTTTTTTTTCCGTTGGTTTGTTGTTGAGTCATCAACATTTGTGAGGACAGGTTGTTATAACTGTCCAAGCTGGTGATTGTGATTTGTTATTGTACTCTGATGGATGTATGTATGTAACAGTTTCTCTTTTGTAAAGATCATTGATATTATAGTATATATTGTTCAGCTGCTATTGTGAGATTCTGTGTTGTTTTTAGTTTCTTTCCTCTTCTTCTTATCTTCCATCTTTCTTCTTTCTTTCCCATAACTATCCATCTTTCCATTCAATTTGGGTTGGACATGTGTGGTTTATTATCGACTTGAATTGTGCGGATCGGCGGGTCGTCACATTAGGTATCAAAGTTGAAGGTTAAGCAAGAACCTTGGCTTTAGTGGGGTAACTCATTAAGAGATAAGTTAGTGGAATGCCTTATTATGCGTTTTGAGTGTGTATATATAAGCGTGTATTTGTTAGTGATTATATAAATGTTTTATATTGTGTTAATTTATCTAAGTGGCTTATGAATTTTGGTCGGTGCATGGGACCCCACGATATCGATATGGGTTTCTAAACACTTAAACAAGGAAAACCGACACGGTATTGTTTTGAGAATTGGTAAATGAAATAATTTTACCTAAATTATATTTTATATATAAAAGAATAATTTTTTAGAAATTATTATAGATATATATGGTATGTTTGGTTTTTGGTGAATGATAATATTTGATTATTATCATTTGTTGTTTGTTGTTGTAATAAAAGTTGTTGTTATTATAATCTAAACAAAGACAAACATTTATAAAATGATATTACAGAAGAAGTATAAATATAATTTATAAATGTGATTTATAAATGTAAAAGGTTTAAAAGCTGAGAATTTGAGAATTTACATTCCATTGATTTTGAAAATTGTTTTCAATGTTTTTGGAAGAATAATAGTAGTATTATTTTGGAAAATGTTTTAACTAGAAATATTTTGAAAAGGGAATTTAAAAGAGATAGAAAGCACTGAACTCACTTCAGTCATTGGAAAATAATTTCGGTGATGACTGCAGCATCATCAGCGTTCATTTTCGAGTTTCTAAGTGATGGATTGCTACCATTGAAGTTGTGTTTGGTAAAATAAGATTTGATTTTAAAATCTAAAGTATGATTTGATAAATATATGAAATAAGTTTTTGAACTTATAATTTAAAAATGGTATAGATAAGAAAATAAATTTGGAATTAAGATATGAAATTAAAATTTAACTTAAGTAAAGTTAAATAAATTGAGTTAATGAAATGAAGTTTAACTTAAGAAAAGTTAAATGAAATTGAATTGGAATTGAAATGAATTAAGTGAATAAATGGGATGAATATGAATTTGAGATATGAAATGAAATTCAATTTAAGTTATAAAATGAATTGAATATGTTCAGAGTGTTGTTTGATAAATTTGTATATGAACTTAAGTTGGGAAGTAATAATAAACATTAATGGTGTAGTATAGAATGTTTGGAATAAACTTAAGAAATTGTTGTATGGGATGGTTCATAAATAATATTAGCATTGAAGAAATACACTAAGTAATAATTGAATGTAAATTAATTAAATGTGAATGGTTGAATGTAAATGAATTGAATGAGAACAAAATGAATAAGAATGGGATGAATGTGAATAAAAATAATTTGGTACAGCTAAGGAACCAATTTAAATAAATACGTAAGTTGTACGTATATTATTTTATTCGCATAACTTTTTGATTCAGATTCGAGTACATGATTTCGAGATGATTTACATCGGTTCGACTTAGGATTTTTCACTCGATTCTTGACGGCGAACACTGAATATGGATTTTTGATTGATTCTAATATTATCTATCATAGTATATGGCTATGCAAGGAGAACGACGGTTTCTATTCAAGAAACCTAATCTGAGTTCACACTAGCGTGGTCGTGTGAACGATACTAGTTCATCAGTGAAGTTGTGTGATCGAATGAGTGATCATATTTGGTTTTGCAAACGGATGGTACATGTATGTTGTTCGAGATTAATAAATTATAAGTTGACATTGGAAAATGAAATGGATATTAATTCTTGAGGGTCTCTCTTGTTACATTTGCTACATTTGCATATAGTTATTGTATATTCTATATTGTATAGTGATGTTACTTTCTATACACATGTTCTCATTGGTTGTTGAGTGACTAGTAGGTGCGAATGGTGTATGCTTCGTATTTGGAGCTCGCTTTCGCATTTATGGGTTGTATATGCTTGCTAATATTAATAAAAGTTACACATCTCAAATTATACATCGTATTTTTATATTTTTCCCCATGGGATGCCTCATCCTCGAAGATGAGATGTATATTTGTGATTAATATATATTGTAAATTTTTCCGATTGGGCTACGCAAGGGAGACGCTGGCGAAATTTTCCGTAAATTTAAGGTGTTAGAAAATTTTTTAGGATTTTGAAAAACATTTTGATAACTAGAATCTAATTTTGAGTTATTACTTGGAATGAATGAATGGAAGGGAAGTAGTTGGTATAAGTGGGTGAATTTAAAAGACTTAGAAATTTTATAATCTATTTCGACTAATTGGTGTTGGAAAGTTAATGGGTTTGGGGTATTTTTCTTACCTTGGCAATTTAGAGGACGAAAATATTTTAACGAGGGAAGAATGTAACTACCCAGAATTTTTGTCATTTGAATTTAAAAATATTATATTGATTTTAAATATTGAAAAGTCAATTTTATAAATTAAACAATTTATATTTCAAATTTAGAGACTCAATTGATAATTGATTATTAAATTGAATATTTGGAATTATTAAAATTAGTAATTCTTGAATTTGATGTGAACAAAAATGATTTCAAAAGGTTGATTTAAATTCTATTTGAATATGAATGAAGATATGATCTTTTAAATTGGGATTTAAACGTCATTAAACTGATTTTGGAAAAAAATCATTTTAATTAACGTGTGAAAATAGACTTCTGGGGCACTGTCTCGAAATTGGACGAAATCAGTGTCATTGGATCTGTGATATAAAATTATTATATATCATCGAATCTCGTGGCGATTGGACGTATCGTTTAGGCATGCAAGATCGAAACGCTTAGAAATTAATTTCAAAATTTTATAATTTATTTAGGTTTGAAAACCTATCTTCTGTATACGATCGAATTAGATCTCGAAACTAGTTCCATTTTGTTCAGAATAGGGGTATAACATATAAAATGCTAGGTGGCATGCCTCGTTTGGAGTTCAAGAATTTCAGACATTAAAACTAGACATTTTCTAATTAAAATAATAATATATGTACTTCTTTATAACCATAACTTGCCCATACTCATCCATGTCTCTGCCCATACCTCCATTTCCTTTTTAAACTGTGATTTTTTAGAGAGTTGGTTCGAATTTTTTCAAATGAAATCACCACCAAATCCAACGACCCATGTTGATTGGAGCCAATCGTGTCGTTTCCCGGCGAGGCCTCCAACTAGGGAAAGGTAGAGCTCGAGGCAAGGAAGGGTGTCAACCATTGGATTGTCGCATGGAGCACCATGGTGACCAAATTTTTTCCACGTTCGCGGCGGCGTTTTGGTTCGAATTGGGCTCGATTGGCGAAACAAGGGGATCAGCGCTGAAGCTGCTAGGCTTGGTGAGGTTTGGGCGACATTGGGTGGAGATGCGGTAGATGGCGGCACAGCGTGGTGGCACAACGATCGAGTTGATTTCGCATTTTCTTTTCTAGAGCAAACGTAAGCGAGAACGAGAGGGAAGGGTAATTAAGTTAATAGTTTATTAATTTAAAGTTAATTTTAATTTAATCATATCAATGCTTATAAATTCCCAACCTTTTCTTATGCGGTCCAAACTGAACGCGACAAGTTGTTTTGCGTTCGTATCAGAGAATACTGTGCTATGGAGTTGGATTGGATAGATTTGGAGATCGTAGGAAATTGAATTAAAATTGAATGCTATTCAATTTTAATTCGAACCAGAGCGCTTTGGCGACTACTGGAATCAAAGTGAGTTAAACTCACGTTTTTGGTTAACAAGAAATATTATATAGTGGATAAAAATTATTTATTGGATGCGTGGATACTTTATTGTTGATTTTTATTGACTGTTTGGATGATTTACTATTTTATTTATTGGTTTGGATATATTCCCGCCCCTGCAACGGATGGGGCCCTATTATGTTCCCGGGTAAGAGCGGATGACCCTGTTTATACGATCCCGTCTCGAAGCGGTTGATTTATATTATTTGATTATATACGGTATATGATCCAAGGGGACGGGTTGGATGGATCAAACTGGATTCCTCACACAGTTGATCTTACTTTTCATATATATTGTGATATATGACTTGTGGGATGCCATATTTGATGACATGGATATGATTTTGCTTATTTAGTGCTTTATAGCACTGGGTCTTATTTTCAGTATTTTAAAATACAATAAAATTAATAATTTTGATTTAAAAAAGGGATTTCAAAATGATTTTTGAAATTATATGTGTTTAATAATTATCATTGATTTATTTAAAGAAGGAATTTATTTAAAGTAAATAAAAGTTATGATTTTTAATAGCAAATTAATAGTTTATGAAATATTTTAAATAGAGATTTTGAACTGTGAAAAAAGATTTTTAAAATGTAAAAAATAAGCTTCTTTTATAAAAAAAATGGATATGGTTTAAAGGAAGATAGAAATAATATGGTATAAATATTTATTAACCGTTAATATAAAGTGATATGTGTGTGTGTATACATATATTAAGGTTAATTTATAGATGTGGCAATTTATAAATAAAGTGAAGATTTGAAAATTTGTATTTTATTAATAGAATGATACATTTATAAACGATGTTTATAAATGAAAGGAAACCATTAACATTGGATAGATTGCGAAAATAAATCAAATTGAGAGTTTATGATAATGTTTGAGATGTTGTTTTAGGAAAATAGTTGATTCTATTTTGGGAAATTGAAAGTGAGGATAGATTTGGAAATGTTAAAAACGATATGTATTAAAATAGAAGGAGATTTATAAATATAGCTGTATAAATATAGCTTTGTAAATATGGAAATTATTATGTTGAAATTTAAGTATGGATTTTTATCAAGGAAGTATATTTATGTTTTAAAGGTTGTTTATTTATGATAATATTTTAAAGGTTGTTCTTCAATATTTTAGGATTTTGAAAAGTTAATTATTTAAATTATTAATATGGTTTGAAATTAAATATAATTATTTATAAATAAAGTTTTGGAAATTAATTATTATTCATCATAATGTTTAAGATAAATTATTATTGTTTTATTAAGAATGTTTTGAAATTATTAATTTTTATCTTTAAGATATTTTGAAGTTAATTACTATTTATTTATACAGTTTATTATTATATGTTTTGAAGTTAATTACCATTTATGTATACTGTGTATTGTTATATGTTTTGAAGTTCATTACTATTTATTTATACTGTTTATTATTATATAATAGTGTTTGAAAATAAATGATTAGAATTTATTTATAAATGTTCGAGATTTATAAATAGAGTTTTATAATGGACTTGGGTTTTATAAGGGGAGTTTTATAAAATGGTTTAAGGGCTTAAACGAAGATTAGTCAAAGGGTAAAAGTGTTTTATAAATAGTTAGATATTTATAAAAGAGTTTAGAAATGGGTTTATAGATTTATAAAAGGAGCTTTATAAATGGTCTTATGGATTTATAAAGGGTTTATAATTAATTTTAGAAATGTTAAAAATGGAGTTTATAAATGATTTCAGAGATTAATGAATGGGGTTATAAACGGGTTTTAGAGAATTATAAAGGAATTTATAAATTTGCCCTAGAAGTGTGCAAAAAGGAAATCTTTCTCTATTTTGTGAATATACTTATACCGTTGACGTATGTATATGGATATTTTCCAAGTATTGAAAATATAAGAGTTGTGAATGAATCTTTGTAAAGTTGTTTTGATACAAATATTTACAAAGTGATTTTAGTAAATGAAAAGATTTATTTAAAAGAGGCTAGTGGTTGCTTATGTGCTTAACAAATGTTGGTTTTCCCTATGGAAAAAATCCCTGATTTTGATATGTGTTTATGGATAGTTAAATAACTGACTATCAAATTTGGACCCAAAACGTAACTTCGGAAATATCTAGTAGAAACACGTGAGTTATATGGCACAATCATCTCTGATAATGTTGTACTATGCGTATAAATCTCGTTTCGTTCTCCTAGTACAATGTTAAGGAAATCCATCCACTAACGGTTAGGAGGTGATCCCCGCTCTTAGATTTGACTATTATTTCCTAAAGAACCGGGATTGAGTTTACTAGAAAATATCGAATGTTGTTTTAAAGAGACCAGGATCGGATATGTTTTTGAAAACCACTTCGATACAACAAAATGCATTTCATAGTGAAGATACCTTGAATATGATGGAATTTAAGACGGAGCTCTCAAGCGTTTTGTTTAGTCCTGGAACGAACTTATATGGATGAATGCTGGCATTGCATTGTTGCCTAGAGAGCATTGTTAGCATTCCTAGTAGGAAGTGCTATATGAAAGCTAAAACGTAGCTTTAAGCCTCATTAACCGAGAATGACTAAAACATGTGATATGCAGCAAGACTAAGTGGGTCGCTCCCAAGTAGGGTATGATCATCCCTATCTAGAGTCGATATCATCTCTCATTTTTATGCTTCGGGGCCCATTAACGGAAGGGTGATCATATTTGATACTTCTAGTCAAGTGGTTGGAATATTCTGTGCTGCCAGGGGATCTCGTCGAGGACCTTGATGTTATTTTATATAGAGATGCACCATGACGGGTGGTACCCCAGTAGTCTAGTCATTGTATGGAATCAATTTTCTAATACGTGTCTTTAAGGTTTTAGTTGTATACCTATTATGCTGAAATTTAATTTATGTAACAATTTCGGCTATGATTGCTAAGTATTTTTATCTTAGACACTATTATAATATTAGAGAATTTCATAAGAAATGTTTTGGTTATCATAAGGTAAAAACCCATATGTGTTTATGTGTGGTGTGGTCTTACGAGATACTTTTGATTTTCAAAGGTTTTCTATTACTTTAAAATCCAGTTGGGTGTGTTTTTCTAACACTGGTTTTCCAAACCGACTCAGGTGTTATTTTATTATAATGCTCGGGTCAGACCGAGCATATTTATAGATTACTTTGGATGCGTTGTAGGTTAGGAGACGAGTTGGAGGTCTTTAAGTCGTATTCATGTATATGCTTATTATCGCTACTTTGTTGTTGAAATCATCCACATTTGTGAGGACATATTGTTATAAATGTCTAGGCTAATGATTGTGATTTTTTGTTGTACTCTGATGGATGTAAGTATGTAAAAGTTTCTCTTTTATAAAGACCACTGATAATATAGTATATATTGTTCCACTTCGATTGTAAGATTCTTTGTTGTTTTTAGTTCTTTCCTCTTCTTCTTCGCTTCTCTTCCGTCTTTCTTAATTCTTTCCTATAAATATCTGTCTTTCCATTCAATTTTGGTTGGACATGTGTGGTTTATTGTCAGCTTGAATTATGTTGATTGGTGGGTCGTCACATGCAAGCTCACCATTTGATAGCTGATAGAATCCACATGCAATGGCAAAATGTACAAATCCTCGATGGCCCTTTGGAGTTATCATGTGATGGCTTAAGGGTGTCAATATTCGTTATCTCTTTGGAGTTAATATGTTATGGCCCAAAGATATCATTCCTCGATAGCTCTTTGGAGTCAATATGTGATGACTTTAGGAGTATCAATCTTCAATAGCTCTTTGGAGTTAGCATGCAATAACACCAACACCTCAGCTTTTAATAGTTTATGAAGTCACCATGCGATAGGTCATACATATTAACCTTCAATGTCTTATGTTTGTCATCTTTTAATCGATTCATTTGCAATCTTTTGATTGCACTACACTATATTTATCCTTAGAAATTGGGTATAATAGTAGGGATATTAAGATTTGGTATTATTTGTAGAGTGGAGTTTTGAATTTGTAAAGAAATTTTAATTGTAAGATCATATTTTTAAGTGATATTAAGTGTTACTCAGAAAATTCACCTTCCGCTTAAGCCATGAGGGCTTAAAACAGAGGAAAGAAAGGAAAGGAGCAGGATTAGATCATCCAGAGAGATCAAAGGGATGCAGTCAATAATATGAAGCGGCTCAAGACCTTTCATAGGAAAAGTAGAGTGTCATACTACAATGATCAGGACGCGCTTACCCTCCAAAGGGAGCAAACAAGAAGAAACAAAGATGTGGCCTCACGCCAACCTTTACAAAAGCGCAATAAGTTATTCAGGCCAGATAATACACCTGCAAGGCACCTTCCGATGTTACTGGATGGTTTAGGTAAAAGAAGGGCTTATAAGCCAACAGAAAGCAACCTTTCGCCATCACCCAGGGAAGATACAACTTTCGGCAGCAGTTGGGTAGGAAAAAGCGGCCTTCTGGTAAGGCCAAAGGGTCCACAAAGGCTATAACCTTCCAGTGGATCAGATTATTCATGCGCTATGCATATAACAGACCTTCCGGTAAAGGCAACAGTTTCTTGAAAATAAGTGAAGAAAATACCTTTCGGCAGCATCCGGCAGACCATAGCGATAAACATTCAACGATCCTTCCGACAATAATGAGAGGCCTACAACCGTGTACAAAAGACTATCTTCAGGCAAGACCGGAAGGTTTACAACCACATACCAAAGGCAACCTTCCGTACCAGATAAAGGCAGAAGGCTAATGTGATGCTACCCGCATCTGTAAATAGGACCAAGGAGGTCCAGTTTATGGGGACTTTTACTTTCATTTTTCTAAAATCTTGTAACTTCTTGATCAAAATTATGTAACCCTAAATTGGGGATCTAATTTGGGAAATTCAATAAAAGTAAAACCTTATGATGGATGGCAAGGTAAGTTTTCTAATTTTGTGAACCGTTTTATTGATTGCTTATCTTTTTACTGTCGTAATACCGATTTACAGGATCAATTCTCTCGAAAGGTTATGGTCGATAGGTCTGAAGATCAAATGATTGAAGCTATCATTTCAAGCAAAGAAAGATATTGAGTTTTTTATTTCCGCCCATCGATAGGGCCAATAGCCAATCTGGATTAATATAAGCGGTAACCTTCCGGGGTTTTCGGCATTGTAATCGAGTTGCTTCATCTAAAGTTTGCAGATTCTTATATCCTAGCACCAATCAAACCTTCCGTAGTCATTAGACAACCACTCAAACTCCTCGGAACAATATAAGTGTAGGAAAATAAAGTTCAATCTGGTAGTTAGAGTTCTAATACCTTTCTGCCAGATCAAGATCAACTTCCTAAGAGCAAATAAACCCTTCGACAAGATCAAGTGTCTTCACATATCGCCCAGGATTCCATTCCTTGCCTTGTTGCCAAAGGAGTCAATCATCCAAACCTTTCGAAATCACTAGAGCACAACTTTAAAAGATAACATTTAGTTAATCTTCATTAAAGCTGTAGATAAAAGCTTCACGAAGGTTCAAAACAAGTCTACCTCTAGTAATAACCTTCCAATTGAAAGATTAAACTTTCTGCCTACATTGTAATCTTCAAGTCCAAATATATCAATTATGGGAGTAAAGTGTGGGAGTTATTATCTTGGTTAATGTTTGCACAAAAAATGGACAAACACCTCAAAATTGTACGATTTAGTAGATCTTATGTTGTTCTTAGTGATTTGGGTGATTTATGCAAATATATGAAAAGCAGGGGCTAAACTGTAAAAAGACACGCAGATTTATAGTGGTTCGGCTAGAACGTGCCTACGTCCACTTTATATGTTATTTCTCCTTTAGATCTCAGATTACAAGTACAAAGCTTTGGTACAAGTATCTAAAAGTGTTTGAAAGTTCCTTCCGTGCTTGAGCTCTCAAACTTCCCCCTCATTGTTGTACCCCTGCCCCTCTATTTATAGAGTGAGGTTGGGGGCAGGGGTCTTGGATGTATATAGCTGCTGGTGGGCCTGGGCTGAAGCAATCTGGCCTGGCAAATCTGGTTCGGCGAAGCTTTGTTCGGTCGTAGCTGTGGAGGAGTTGGTCCGGCGATGAGCTATGTGGTCCGGCGTTGGTGGTTCGGCGAGGCTTAGGGATGGAGTTGGACCGGTGGTAGGGGCTCGGTTCGGTGATGGGTCTTGGACCGGTGGTGGTGATGAGGTCGAAATAGTTTGGTTCGGCAGTTGTGAGGATGCCGAATGAGGTAGTGCCGAATGAGGTGGTGCCGAATGAGGTGATGCCGAATGAGCTTTTGTACTGGGAATGCCGGATGTACCAAGGCATCCTGAGTGCCGCATGATGACTGCCGAATGACCTTGATGATGATACGCTTGCTGGCTGCTTCTTCTTGGTTCGGTTGTGGAGGAAACGCACCCCACACAGACATTCCAGTTTTGACCAAAAATGGGATAACACTTTGCCCCCCAAAACATGACTTGCGGTAGGAAGACGTGTTTTGTAATGCCCTGAGCTGGATGTTCATATCCTGTCAACAACCTGCAAAGAGCTTGATAGTTTTATATGGCCCCAAATGACGACCGTTCGGGATCGAGCTATTTGGGATGAAGCGCGGCCGTTCATGGTCAAGCGCCTAACTTCAAATGACGACCGTTCGCGATCGAGTTACTTGAGGTGAAGTGCGACCGTTCGCGGTCAAGCGTCTAAATCCATGCGACGATCGTTCGAGATCGAGTCATTTGTGGTGGAATGTGATCGTTCACGGTCAAGCGCTTTACTTCAAATGACGACCGTTCGGGGTCGAGTCATTTGAGGTAAAGTGCGACCGAGCCCGGTCAGGAGGCGGACCTCAAATGGCGACCGTTCGTGATCAAGCCACTTGGGGTGAAATGTGACCGTTCGCGGTCAAGCGCCTTACTTCGAATGACGATCGTTCGAGATCGAGCCAATCGTGGTAAGGTGCGACTGTTGGCAGTCAGGGGGTGGACCTCAAATGGCGACCGTTCGCGATCGAGCCACTTGGGGTGAAATGTGAGTTGTGCCGTTCGAGGCGAGTTTGTGACTGTTCGAAGTCGGGTGCCGTTCGAGGCGAGTTGTGACCGTTCGAGGTCGGGTGCCGTTCGAGGCGAGTTGTGACCGTTCGAGGTCGAGTGCCGTTCGAGGCGAGTTGTGACCGTTCGCGGTCGGGGTGTCGTTCGAGGCGAGTTGTGACCATTCGAGGTCGAGTGCCGTTCGAGGCGAGTTGTGACCGTTCGCGGTCGGGGTGTCGTTCGAGGCGAGTTTATGTGTGCCCGGGGGGGACTTAATACCATCCAAACCAGATTCACGTTCGGGTGAGTTTCTGGATTGTCTGTTGTGGCGGTTTATCACTATCTCGGAGCATGCCTAGGGATCGTTCGCGATCCCGTACATGTGTAAGTAGCTTAGCCATTTTAGAATTATCAAAACCAAATATTCATTCAACTGATGAAATTTAAAATAGAAATGTTCAGCAAAGTCAAATCCAAATCTAAGAAATAAAGAACAAAAGCAAAGCAGTGACGTCGGAGTGCAAACGCCTATATCGATGTGGTTTATAGTTGTATCAGAGCATGCCTGAGGATCGTTCGTGGTCCTGTACATGTGTAAACAACTTAACCGTATCAGTGTGGAGTTTGCTGCTCGTTCGTCGTTATCTCGATCAATGGATAATAAGATGACGTCTCGATCCTGAGCCGTCTTCAGTTGGTGCAGGCGGTGGTCGTTCTTGTCCCACCGTTGTGGCCCTCCTTCTCACATATTGTGATAGCAAACCATTCCGAATATGCCCCTCCACCTCATCTTTCAGATGCCTGCAATCGTTGGTATGATGACCATTCAGGTCGTGGAACAAGCAATATCTGTCTGATTTCCTTTCGTTAATAGTCGGATCCCTTCGCATTGGCCTACGGTAGGGAACCTGCTCTCTTGTATCTTGATAGATTCGCTCCAAACTCTCATTCAGCTCGGAGTAAGTGGTGAATCGTGACTCTTTCCGTGGCCGCTTTGACCTGTCATCATTATCCTCAGCCTTTTTCTTTCCTTTACCAGTCTCTGCACCCCTTCCAGGTGGGTTTCCGCTCTTGATTGCGTAAACATCAACTTCTTCCTCTCTTTCTGCACTAGCATCTTCCAAACGCAGAAACTTTTCAGCCTCATGATAGAACTCTCCCAGATTCATAGGTGGATCTTTAGTTAACGAATTCTTGAACTCCGTACTATCAGCTATTCCAGATACAGCCGCCATCATGACCATAGATGGATCTGGTCGATCCACTGATGCTGCTGCCGCATTAAATCGTGTTAGAAAACTCCTCAAAGTCTCTCCAGTTTTCTGCTTCAAGGTTGCCAAAGTCATCACATTCTTGGGTCTTCCAATATGAACCCTGAATTGCCTCATGAATCTCTCAGTTAAATCTGCCCACGTTCCTATGGAGCCGCTTTCCAGTTGTCTGAACCACAACGCCGCAATATCTGCCAAGTACAATGGAAAGCACCGGGCCATAACCTCCTCTGATGCCCCCAGCACTTCCATATGCCTTATATATTTTGTCAGATGAACCGTGGGTCTGTCCTTCCATTATACATATCCAATGATGGTAGCTTAAAATCTGGTGGGTTCCTAGCTCGCCTGATTGTTGTGGTAAAAGGACTCCTATTCACATCCTCCAGGTCTCTATTCACTAGTCCGCCTCTCATAGCTCTTCTAACCATCTCAACTAATCTGTCATTGTCTCCAAGCTGAAGTCCTCGTTCACTGCCTTCGACCTGCCCCCTGAGTCCGTGGGAGCTTTCAGGTGTATGCCCCCCTGGCGGAGCGTTCATTCTTCTATTGTTACCAGATTGTTCGGATGCCCCCGTCTCTCTTCTCGGGATTGGATCAACATGTTCTGCATGTGTGCCCCCTAGCTCTGGTGCTACGCCAGATGGTCCTGCTCCGTTCTGAACTCCAGTTGCGCCTTGGTTCCGTGCTCCAAGTTGCCCAATCTGTTGAAGCAAGTTCTGGATCATCCCTTCTTGTCTTCTCATCATGGCCTCCATCTCATCCCTGGTGATGAAGACTAAAGCTTGGTTTGCTCCTGAGGAAGCCTCTTGACTCCCTTCCTGTTGACTTTGCTCCGGCCTCGGCCTTCTGCTTGATTGTCTTGCCATGATTCTCCCAATCTGAATCTTTAGACTTTAAAATTCAGCTCCTAAGCAGCAGAATCCCTGAGTTCAGCTCTCAATGAAAGCACCAAAAATGTTTGCACAAAAAATGGACAAACACCTCAAAATTGTACGATTTAGTAGATCTTATGTTGTTCTTAGTGATTTGGGTGATTTATGCAAATATATGAAAAGCAGGGGCTAAAATGTAAAAAGACACGCAGATTTATAGTGGTTCGGCTAGAACGTGCCTACGTCCACTTTATATGTTATTTCTCCTTTAGATCTCAAATTACAAGTACAAAGCTTTGGTACAAGTATCTAAAAGTGTTTGAAAGTTCCTTCCGTGCTTGAGCTCTCAAACTTCCCCCTCATTGTTGTACCCCTGCCCCTCTATTTATAGAGTGAGGTTGGGGGCAGGGGTCTTGGATGTATATAGCTGCTGGTGGGCCTGGGCTGAAGCAATCTGGCCTGGCAAATCTGGTTCGGCGGAGCTTTGTTCGGTCGTAGCTGTGGAGGAGTTGGTCCGGCGATGAGCTATGTGGTCCGGCGTTGGTGGTTCGGCGAGGCTTAGGGATGGAGTTGGACCGGTGGTAGGGGCTCGGTTCGGTGATGGGTCTTGGACCGGTGGTGGTGATGAGGTCGAAATAGTTTGGTTCGGCAGTTGTGAGGATGCCGAATGAGGTAGTGCCGAATGAGGTGGTGCCGAATGAGGTGATGCCGAATGAGCTTTTGTACTGGGAATGCCGGATGTACCAAGGCATCCTGAGTGCCGCATAATGACTGCCGAATGACCTTGATGATGATACGCTTGCTGGCTGCTTCTTCTTGGTTCGGTTGTGGAGGAAACGCACCCCACACAGACATTCCAGTTTTGACCAAAAATGGGATAACAGTTAACGTACCTTTCAACCTAACCAACCTCCTCTTTCCTATTGAAAGCACTATTTGGTGTGTTGACCAAAAATCTGGTTAACATTTTTGGCGCTAGAAGGATGGCTCAAACCTCTGGCTTGTTTGATTTCTCGACACTACAATTCTCCAATTCTCATCGAACTAGATTCACATCAAAGTCATTTATCACTGAATAAATCATGGCTAAAAGATTCAAGATGTTCGAACAAGGGTCTTCCGTATCCCTACTCACAAGGTTTTCCTATGTGGACAATAAAGAATCTAATCAAAACGTGGAACAAAGGTTAAGGCTTGAAGCCTTGAGATTATAAACAGAAAGAAGGCGGATTCCTATGATCCAGAAAAATTGAGCTTGAACCCCCTCCACAAGGGACCAACTCCAATCTTTGCACTTGGGGGATGAGTTAATAGAAGCAACAACATTTTTAAAAAAATGAGGAAAACCATCCAATCATATTCCCAGGGAACCATCTTTGAAAAAGAAATGATAAAGGATTACGAAAATTTCTCAAACAAATGGAATAGGATCATAAGTAAGGCCTATCACCCTAGGGAAAGCTATGAGCATTTGGAAAAATCCACGGTTGAAAAAGTAAGACGGGCAAAAGAACTGCCTGGCAGAAACATAAGAATCACCAAAAAAATTCTATCCGAGACCTCGAGATTGGAAGGAAAGCTTTTGGAAGAAAACCAACAAGCTATGAAAAGAAAGTCTATTCCTCAAGAAGAAGTATTTGGACCAGGCCACAAAAGATTTAGACACCAGTCAAGGATGGCTCCAAAATAAATACTTCTTGGAGAGTACAATCTTACGACGTCAATCGAGGACATATATACTAAAACCATAGAGGAACTGAACTATTGGCGGTCTCGAAAGAAAAGGCCGAGGTTTGAGAAAAGGTCCAAAGGAGTATATTGCAATTTCCATCTCATGAATGGACATGATACTAACCAATGCAGTACTTAGGAAAATGTTCCTACACTTTCTACAATAAGGGAAGCTAAAACAGTTTGTAAGGGATTAACCAAATCATGAAATAAAAGCTCTATTTTTGAAATAAGAGAAGTCTACATGATCGGGAGAAGAGTTCTCCCTAAACTTGGACTACCGAAAAAGGTAGGCTACCAATGATGGTAGAAAGCTCTTGTTCGCATCAAGATGGCCAGGTCAAGGCATCTCCTAGAGGGAGGGCTTAAGCCTTTATCCGTCACAAAATCAGAAATGGCAATGTTAAAGCAGCACAAGCCCTTATCCGCGCCACGCTATGGCCAGGATAAGGCACCTCCTGGAGGGAGGATGGGTAATCCCTTGGTCCCGCCATGCTATGGCCTGGCTAAGGTACCGAACAAGCCCTTAGCCGCGTCACGCAATGGCCAGGTTAAGGCACCTCCTGGAGGGAGGACGGGTAAGTCCTCAGGCCCTGCTTCAGAATAAGCTAGCCGAGTGTGTCGAAAACCTGGATGAACTGTCTGGCGGACTAAGAAAAGTCCATTCCTGAAATAGGCACCGCCAGAAATTGGCATCACTTAAAATAGCAACAACCAAAGAGGTCGGTATTATCAAAGATGACTAACAGCATGAAATAGGCTCTGCTTAAATAAGCACAAAATCGAACAAAAGAGTCCCCGCTTGAAATAGGCCAAAAGCAAATAACAAATGAACGAAGAAATTGGGGCCCGGGAAAGCAAAAGCATGCAAGATATCTTCGAAGCCTAAAGATGGCATATTCAATGAATAGAGTCAGAGAAAATTTTTGGACCTCTGCCAAATGGTATTCTAGTCTTCTATTAATAATTACCAGAAATGGTATTCTGGTCTTCTTTTATTAATTGCCATAAATGGTATTATGGTCTTCTATCATTAATTGCCAGAAATGGTATTCTGGTATTCTATCATTAATTCCAAGAAATGGTATTCTGGTCTTCTATCATTAATTTCTAGAAATGGTATTCTGGTCTTATATTATTAATTACTAGAAATGGAAGTCTGGTCTTCTATTAATTGACAAGAATGGCATTCTGGTCTTCTACTATTAACATTCAAAAACGGTATCTTGGTTTTCTATTATAAAATTCCAAAAATGGATTCCGAGACTTCTTTTATTAATATCTCAAATAATGCTCTTAACTGCAACTATCAAATGTCAACAAAGAATGTTATGATTAGCAATTACTTTACCAAAAATGGTTTACTGGACTTCCATTATTGACGCTGGATTGGTTTACTGGCTTTCTGTCACTCATTATTAGGATGTACGCTTATGTTCCTTTAATACTTATTACCCGAAGCGATACTCTGGTCTTTTATCACTTATTGTCGAAGAATGATATTCTAACCTCCCAATATGAAGATTCTAAGAGTAGCATTTTAGTCTTCTATCACTTATTATCAAGAATGGTAATTCCGTCTTTTATTGCTCATCGCCAGGCTAAATTCTAGTCCTTCGTTGTTAACTGCCAAATATGAATAAATTACTGGTGTTCTATTGATCATCTTGTGTTATGTGAGGAATTTTGAACCTATAATACTTAATTACAACGTATAGTTCTCTAGACTTTCACTGATATTCTTGGAAAAGGACTGATGCCGAAAGGATCTCCTAAAGGATACTTCAGGCCTTTTTGTTCTCAGATTCCCTCAATAACGAAGGATAAATCCAAAAACTACCATGACAAGATCCTAGTCATAAATTTCCCCACTGGGTCTTTATTGAATGAATGTTAGAATTCAATAATTATGTGCAGCTCAGAATTAACTATTTCCAGGAATGTAGAGCAAGTGAAAGGTGCTAAATCTACGATCATCCCTCATCATAAGAAAAATGAGGCCTTAACATTTTAAATGAATTCCTTTTATTTTTATATATATAATTGCCACAACGATTTGTTAATCTAGGCAAATGACGCCTTTTAGGTTTGTTTGTCATTTTCAAGCTAATAATTAGAAATGCCATGTGCCACATGTTTCGCAGAAAAGTCAAAATAGCAGGGGATCTAGATTCATTCAGCCAAGAGAGAATCCAGGAACTAAAGCAGAAAGCAGAGAAGCACATCAACCCTCAAAGGAAATGTCTAAATCGAGAACAAACAAGGTGTGAATGAAAAGCAACAAAACAGGTAGAACTAGCAATATTATAAACGCCACATTACGTTATGAAACACGATTTTATTAGGGTATGGAGAATATATCATATATATTTAGATACTCATGATTTGGCTAATCATTAATTTGAAACTAGTAGACATCATAAGATTGGAACTCTAAACAAGATCACCAACTATGATTCTAAAGATTTGTGGTACCAAATTAACTTTTGAATCCTTATTTTTAAGATGGACGTTCCGAGTTGAAAATTAGTACAGGAACCATTTACTTTATAATTCTCTATATTGAGTCACTTTTGAAGAAGGTTTTCCCCTATTGGGCATGTTGACTTGATAGATCTCTTAAGGTAACTCAAGTTAAGAGACAAGTAATCTGGGAAATGTAAAACAAACTAGCCAAATACAAGATGCGCAGTGAGAAATGTATATTCATAAAAATAGTTACGTGTCGCGTATTTATGATCATCGCTCCAGTTTACACTATGGAGCTAAGAGAGAATTTGAAAGTAGGCCTATATTGATAAGCCAGAACTCTTCTAAAAAAAGAAGAAAAAGGAAAAGAAAACAATAATAATAATACGTCGAGTCAGGGCTGCTGTTTGCAGATTTTCATCGAATAAGGTTTAACTAAAAATTATTTTCAAGTTATAAAATACAACAGTAATTATGTAAAATGACAATAGCCATTAATGAAAGAATTTTAGAGAACAAAAGAACATCTTATCTTTTGCACCGAGACCACTAACACAAGCCATTCGTCTTCCTTCTTTTCTCCCCTCAAAATTTTGTTATATAGGCATTTGTTTCAAAAAAATACAAACAAAACAAAAGAGAAAAAGAATCAAAGTTGTTTGTAACCTCCATCAAATTCATCCCAATTTCATCAATGCGCAAGCACCCCATTGTTGTTTTTGCTTTGCATTGAGAATCTTAAACCTTCCGCAAGAAGCAGAAGAGGTTGCTAGTGCGCAATCCAGTAATGTTGCTCACCCACAACCAAATTTTGCTAACCCACATATAAAAGAAATGTACTCTTTGCTTTTCGACTTGGCCACAAACATATTTTGGATGGATTTGGCCATCTAGGAAGTTTCGGGAGAGAATCCAGCTTTAATAACTTATTCTCTATATCATCCAGTATGGGTTGAGCCCATTGTCATCAACTCCATTGACTTAGCTCCACACCCTCCGCCTTTTCTAGATGGGGCCATAGGATAAAAAGAAAAAAATGCTGTTTTTTTGTCACTTTCGATGTTTAATTTTAAGATGTTAATGTGATAGATCATTTTGAAAAAGTCTAGTATGAAGTAGTATATGTGTGTGTGTGTGTGTATATATATATATGAATATTTGAATGTTTCGTTGAATTTCTCAAGTTACATTGTACAGTTGGAGATGAATTAATATTCATGTTACTTAGGAAGGAATTGGAAGGTTTAGGACCTTCTGATTCAAGTGAAAGCTTGTTGTCGGAAGAATTAAGCGTTAAGCCATTTAAACCTACCGATAGTAAAGAAAGTTAAAACTGGAACACCTTCCGATCCCATCGGAAGGTTTAGCGCTGCAACTTTAAGCCCTTTCGAAGGGGCAAAAAAAAGAACACTTTAAAATTACCAGAATGGAGTTTAGATGGATCCCAGATCTTATTATTAACTCGATGTTAAGAGTAGTTCTAAACCTTACGTTTGAAGGAAGATGACCTCCTTGTTTTAAATCAAGTTTGAAAATGACTTCCTTGTTGCGGGGAAGATGAAATTGATTAAAAAGGGCTCTTTTACTTGTACTTAGAATTTATATTTGCAGGAAGAGGAAGCCAAAACTCCATGATTCTTAGAAAGGATGACTTAAAAGTCAAGTGCATCCCTTCGCATGGGGGGAGGGAAAATGTTACTCAGAAAATTCACCTTCCGCTTAAGCCCGAGGGCTTAAAACAGAGGAAGAAAGGAAAGGAGCCGGAATAGACCATCCAGAGAGATCGAAGGGATGTAGTCAATAATATGAAGTGGCTCAAGACCTTTCATAGGAAAAGTAGAGTGTCATACTACAATGATAAGGACGCGCTTACCCTCCAAAGGAAGCAAACAAGAAGAAACAAAGACATGGCCTTACGCCAACCTTTCCGAAAGCACAATAAGCTTTTCAGGCCAGATAATACACCTACAAGGAACCTTCTGATGTTACCAGAAGGTTTAGGTAAAATCAATGCTTATAAGTCAACAAAAAACAACCTTCCGCCATCACCTATTGAAGATACAACTTTCGATAGCAGTTGGGCAGGAAAAAGCGGCCTTCTACTAAGGCCAAAGGGTTCACAAAGGCTATAAACCTTTCGGTGGATCAGAAAGTTCATGCGCTATGCATATAACAGACCTTCCTGTAAAGGCAACAGTTTCTTGAAAACAAGTGAAGGAAAAACCTTATGGCAGCATCCGGCAGACCATGGTGATACATAACCAACGAACCTTCCGACAATAATGAGAGGCCTACAACCGTGTACAAAAAACTATCTTTATGCAAGACCGAAAGGTTTACAACCGCATACCAAAGGCAACTTTCCATACCAGATAAAGGCATAAGGCTAATGGGATGCCACCCGCATCTATAAATACGACCGAAGGGGTCCAGTTTTTGGGGACATTTCCTTTCTGTTAATCCTCTTTCGTTCGCGACCTAAGACTTACGACATAACGACTTAAAGACGATTCCGACTCAATGGGTTACAACCTAGGGCAGTTACGATTTAAGGCATGAACCAATCTTACAGGCTACGACCTAAGGAAGCTTACCGACTTAACAAATTGCGAGTTAACAAGGGCTTCCGACTCAAGAAGTTTAACAACCTATGGGAACTTACGACCTACCGAGTTAAGAAAGTTCCGACCTAAAAACGTACGAGTTAAAGTGTGCCGACTTAACCGGTCCGACTTAAAGCAGCATACGACCTAAGCTACAGGTCCGACCTAACAGCGTACGACTTAAGATAATCTATCACTTAAGAGCTAACACCGACTTAAGTAGGTTGCCGACCTAAGGAATGCTCCGAGTCAAGGAATGCTCTGACCTAATAGTGTACGAGTCAAAATGGTCCGACTCAAAAAGCCTACGACTTAAGGCTGTTGCCAACTTGATGACTTAAGGGACTTATGACCTACGACTTACGTTAAGTCGCTGCCGACCTAGGACTTCAGTTGAATAGCTCGTATTCAGGAGTAACTAAAAGGCAAGAACTTCTATCTCGTCGCCGACCTAAGACCTACGGCTTGCTATAAGTCGGCTCCGACCTAGGACTTGGCGAACAGAATCTCACCCAGAAATAATCCTATAAATAGGGCTCCAACTCCAACGAGAGTGGGACTTTGGCCATTCATTTCTTCAAGCGCCGTTATTCTGTCGAAATCTCCATTCATTCAGCAATCAAAGGTCTTCAAACATTCGAGACGCTACAACAAGCTTCGAGAGGAATTCCTTTCATCCAACACGGATTCATCGAGTTTCATCGTCGAAGATTGAGCTAGTAGTCAAGATTTTTTCTTGTGATCAAATTGTACTGTTTTCGTAAGAGATTTGTATCGATTTGTAACTGGATTCAGTAATAAAGAGATTCAAAGTGGACATAGGCTTAATCTCAAGCCGAACCACTATAAACTGCTGTCTTTTACTGCTTTTTCTGCTATTGTACTGCTTAAATTCTGTTCCCGTCACGCGGGTGGTGCTTTCACAACTCAACCACACACACCGGGTGTTAGCGTTCACTTTTTAGCGTTAACATTTTGGTACTTTCACTGAGAACCCAACTCAGGCTACTACTCACCATTGCTTCACAGAAGTTTGCTGAAAGAATTTCCTACAAAACCAGAAGTCTATCAGACATAATGGCTCCTGGAAGGAAACGAAAGTCTGTCAGAACTGATGATGACCGTGACAATACTGCCACTTCTCTTTCTCCAAATCAGGCAGCTCCAAGCGTCGGTGTGATGCGACAAGAGTTAGATGCTGCTGTATCCGGACTGTACCAGCAGATTGAAACTCAGAATAATCTGATGATGGAAAAACTGAATGCTCTATTTGGGGCTAATCAAAAACCAGTAAGTAATGAGGAAAACTTTGCTAATGCTGCTCCCAATTCTGAAGGGAGAAATATTCCTCAAGCGGGATCAGGTGCTGCTGAAGGGGCACCCCTCCAGGCTAAAGGATCCAGGCCGTCACCAGTTCTCCGTGAGCATATACCTGGACAAACCTCCGAAAAGATGGCCGAGGTCTATTCTGCGAAATCTCTAAACAATGAGGAATATCTCTCTAGCATGGTTCGGCAGATAATGAAGGAAAGCATGCAAAGAAACGAGGATGAGAATGATTGCGGATTCGCCCCAAGTAAAACTCCATTCACTGAAAGGATCTTAAAAGCTGAGTTTTCGAGAAAATTCGTTCCTCCCACCATTCCTTCTTATCGAGGAACGAGTGATCCAAATCAATTCCTATACAAATATGATTGGCACATGACTGGTGCCAGAGCAACTGACGAGATTAAATGCCGGTATTTCCCGGTATACTTAGAAGGAGTGGCGTTACTTTGGTTCACCAAGCTTCCCGTGCGATCTGTCGACCAATTTTTTGATCTGACCCGAAAATTCAAGGAACAATTCAGATTATACATCTCAAGGGCAAAGGATATAATGTCTCTCTCAAGTCTTGAACAGAATCCTGGAGAGCCCATTAAATCCTTCTTGAATCGCTTTAAATTAGCCCTAGCAGAAGTTGATAACGCGGAACCGCGAATGATCTTAACCTACTTGATGCGGGCTATTGACAAGTCTAGCGAGTATGGAAAATGGTTAAAAATGAAAGAACCAAATTCGCTCGAAAAATTCTACAAAAAGGCTGATGAGTTCATGCGCTTAGAGAATCTCTCCGCGTCAGCTAAAGTTGTGACAACAGTGGTGGAAAATAATGCTACAGTTCAGAACAAGAAAGAACCCACAAATCAGAAAAGGGAGAATAATGGTGGAAAGAAGCAGAAAGATCTCAAAAAGCCCCGCTTCCTCAAACCTTCGGATTTTACTCCTCTGACTGATACCCCGGAGAATATTTTCATCGCCACTAAGGATGCTGTTGATTTTCCAAAACCATCAGCAGTAAAAGTTGGGAAAATGCTATTCAAAGCGGAAGATTTTGCAAATTTCATAATCAACCAGGCCACGATACCAACGAATGCCGCCACTTGAAAAGCCTAATTGAAGAATTGTTGAGAGAGAATAAGTTGCAGCAGTATGTGAAAAGAAATAGAAAAGACCCGTCTTCATCTAACCAGGGGCAACTACCCCCAGCTCATTCATCTGGTTCAGGAGAGAGGCCTGCTGAAAAAGAAAGACCTGTTATCAATGTGATCACAGGAGGACCTCATCCAGTTGGCAGGAGTTGGGGTGAGATGGAAAGGTATGCTAGAGCTTTGAAGTATGCTCCAACTGAAGAAAGTGTCTCGATCTTGGAAGATGCTGCACCTCTAAAGCAGCGGAAGACTTTTCATGATGATATTATGTTCAGAACCAGGGATTCTATTGATGTGGAAGCTCCTACCGAGGACCCTTTGGTTGTTTCTGTCGGTATTGGGCCGGCTATTGTCAGAAGAGTTCTGGTTGATAGTGGTGCTTCGTGCAACATACTCTTTAAAAAGACATTTGACCAAATGAAAATTCCAATGACAGACGTACAAGCCTCTTCGCACAAGATTGCCGGATTTACAGGAGAGCTGAAACAGCCAATTGGAACGGTGGATTTGTTTGTTGAAATGGGCGAAGGGCATAAGAAGTTGGTTCGAAAGCAAACCTTTGTAATTGTTGATGGATTCTCTGCATATAATGCTTTCTTGGGTCGGCCTACTCTTGCTGCTTTCAGGGCCGTCCTCGCTCCGTGGTGCTTAACAATGAAATTTCCCACTGATAATGGGGTTGCTGTCATTAAGGGAGATCAGAACGCGGGGCGAGAATGTTATCTTGTAGAGCTCCGTGAGGCCCGAAAAAGAGAGATGGGAAAAGATGCGGCAGCTCCGCTCCGCATCAAAGAACCAACCTTGTAGCAGCTACGGAGTGGCCCCTGTACTGGCGAACACAGCAATGTAAGGAAAGAAATGGACCCCAGAAAAGCCAGTACAGGGGAGAATATGGTGGTACCTATGGAAGTAACGGTACCAATATCTGTTGATTCAAAAGAACCGAACAAAGTACTCAATGTGGGTTCACAACTGAGCATAGCAGTTCAAATCACACTGATATCATTCTTAAAAGCCAACCTGGATGTGTTCGCCTGGTGTCATGCTGATATGTGCTGGATCTCCCCGGAAATTGCCGTACATACTTTGAACATTGATCCGAAATTCACACCAGTGAAACAGAAAAGAAGAACTCAAGGCCCAGAAAGGTCGACAGCACTAAAGGAAGAAGTCGACCGGCTTCTGGAAAACGGCTTTAC
The DNA here is from genome assembly GCA_030737815.1 of Allium fistulosum. Classification (NCBI taxonomy): domain Eukaryota; kingdom Viridiplantae; phylum Streptophyta; class Magnoliopsida; order Asparagales; family Amaryllidaceae; genus Allium; species Allium fistulosum. The sequence goes on along the minus strand of CM060905.1, from coordinate 940,284,596 downwards.
CAGAAACTCCACTTATCCAAATTGGGTTTCAAATCTAATATTGGTCAAGAAGGCAAATGGAAAGTGGAGAGTATGCATAGATTTCTCAGATCTAAACAAAGCATGCCCCAAAGATTTCTTCCCGCTTCCCAGAATTGATCAATTGGTGGATGGAACAGCTGGGCATGAGTTGTTATCGTTTATGGATGCTTACTCCGGATACAATCAGATTATGATGCATGAGCCGGATCAAGAAGACACAAGCTTGATTACAGATGTGGATCTCTACTGCTACAAAGTTATACCTTTCAGATTGAAGAATGCTGGGGCAACCTACCAAAGGCTCGTCAATGCAATGTTCAAGCCTCAGATTGGTAGAACCATGGAAGTTTATGTCGACGATATGTTGGTAAAATCAAAGAAAGCTGTAGATCACATGGGTCACTTGGAGGAAATGTTCGCAATTCTTCGAAAGTACGGAATGAAGCTCAATCCATTGAAATGTTCGTTCGGAGTAGAGTCCTGGAAATTCTTAGGTTTCATTGTGAGCGCCAGGGGCATTGAAGCCAATCCTACTCAAATCACAGCTCTAAGGGAGGTCAAAGCCCCTAAAATAAAGAAAGAAATGCAAAGTCTCAATGGAAAAGTCGCTGCTCTGAGTCGCTTCATTTCCAAAGCCACAGACAAATGCATTCCCTTCTTTGACGCTCTAAAGAAAGGAAAGAAAAATTTTGAATGGACTCCCGAATGCCAGAATGCTTTCGATGAACTAATTCGTCATATGGAAACACCTCCGGTTCTTTCCAAGCCTACTGACGGTGAAGACCTTTTCATCTATTTGGCAATTTCATCCCACGCCCTCAGTGCAGCACTTGTACGGGAAGATATGAAAGTACAGCGTCCAGTCTATTACATCAGTAAACGGTTCACTGGGGAAGAGATGAATTATTCGAAGATAGAAAAGCTCGCCTATTGTTTGCTAATTGCTTCCAGGAAATTGAGACCATACTTTCAAGCTCATCCTATCAAGGTTCTTACTGATCAACCTCTAAAGCAAGTCCTGTTTCGTCTTGAAACTTCGGGTCGTCTTTTGAAATGGAACATTGAACTTAGCCAGTATGACATCACTTACAACCCCCGTAGAGCAATCAACGGACAAGCTTTAGCAGATTTTATTGCGGAGTCTACTGACAAAGGTGACAATAAGGAAGAAACAACTGACTGCATTCCAATACAGTGGAAGTTATATGTTGACGGCTCAAGAAATGATTATTGTTCTAGGGCAGGGGTTGTACTTGAAACCCCCGAAGGACGATCATTATGTTATGCATTGAGACTGGAATTTCCTTCAACAAACAATGAAGCAGAATATGAAGCACTTATTGCCGGTTTAAAAATCACCAAGGAACTAAACATCAAAGTGTTACAGATTTTCAGCGATTCTCAGCTTATTGTTTGCCAGGTGAAGAAAGAATTTCAAGCCAAAGGATGAAATTTGCCTGCATATTTGACAAAAAATTCCGAACTCCTCAATGATTTCGATCATTATTCAATAAGCAACATACCTCGAGAGGAAAATATGAAGGCAGATTCTCTAGCAAAGTACTCAAGTTCCGAAGAAGCTCAATTACTGGGGTTAGTTCCTGTAGAAGTTCTGTCAGCTCCAAGCATTGATGAAATGGATGTTGATTGGATTATGGCTACGTCTCAAGAGCATGAATCATGGATGACTCCAATCAAAGAATACCTACTCAATGGTTCCCTGCCAGAAAGTTCTAGGGAACGTCGACAACTATTGAGGAAAGCGTTAAGATATGTAATTCAAGATGGCCGATTATATAGACGGGGATTTTCAATGCCACTGCTCCGATGTGTAACTAAGGAAGAAGCCAAGACAATTCTAGCCGAGATACACAGAGGAGAATGTGGAGATCATTCAACCGGTCAAACTCTAGCCAAGAAAGTCCTCCGATATGGGTACTTCTGGCCCGATATTAATCGAGATGCAGCTATCCACTCCCGAAAATGCGACAAGTGCCAAAGATTTGCAAAGATTCCAAGGGCACCTTCCACTGAACTAACACAAATGGTCAGTCCGTGGCCATTCGCTATTTGGGGGATAGATCTAATCGGACCATTACCAGTTGCCAAATCAGGAGTCAAATATGCTATTGTTGCTGTCGATTATTTCACCAAATGGGCAGAAGCTGAACCTTTGGCCACCATTACTTCTAAAAAGATGATAAATTTTGTAACGAAGAATATCATTTGCAGATATGGTGTGCCACAGAAGATAATCACAGACAACGGTACTCAGTTTGAAAGTGAAGAATTCCAGGATTTTTGCAAATGGTTCAGAATTCAGAAAAGATTCTCAGCAGTGGCTCATCCGCAGGCAAACGGGCAAGTGGAAGCAGTGAATAAAATCATCAAGTCAACCATCAAAAAGCAACTCGAAAGAGCAAAAGGTGGTTGGGTCGATAAACTTCCCTTAGCACTATGGGCATACAGAACCACTCACAAAACTACGACTGGGCACACTCCATTTTCACTGGCATACGGATTAGAAGCAATGATTCCAGTGGAAGTAGAAGTTCCTTCACATAGAAGAGTTCATTTCAACGAAGCTGAAAATGAAAAGCTGCAACTTGAAGCACTTGATTTTCTTGATGAGAAAAGAGAAGAAGCAAGGCTCAGAGTTTCAGCTTATCAGCAAAGGATAGCCAGGCACTTCAACTCTAAAGTTTGCCAACGCAGCTTTGAGGTCGGAGACTTAGTTTTGAAAAGGATCATGACGACAACTAGTGTGTTTGGACCAAACTGGGAAGGACCATATTTCATTGGCAGTAAACTTCTTGATGGCACTTTCAAACTCATAACTGTTGAAGGAGATCCAATTCCAAGAGCCTGGAACAGCAACCACTTACGTCCTTATTTTACTTGAAAAAAGCTTTGCTCAAAATTGTAAAATAGTGATGAATGTATCAGTTGTATTGTAAAACATTGTAAATCAGTGTGAATGAATGAAAGCTATAAAGTGGATGTAGGCCCGATTCTTGGCCGAACCACTATAAATCTTGTGTTCTTTACTATTTCATAATGCCTGTTTTATTTCGATATGTAAATACTTTAAATGTATTGCTAAAATGTCGATTCAAAATTGCAGGACATTAAAACAAGGCTTGCTCATCACAAAGCCAAGCGACCTCTATAAATCACCTATTACGCAAATACCAAGCGACAAAAAATTCCAAATTCAAATCCTATACAAGGAGAACTTCACATAAAAAGTTGGCGACTCCACTGTGGCAAACCTTTGTTAATTGGTTGAGATTGTCGATATGAACAGACATCCAACTAGATAACTTGCGTTTGTCCCGTGAAGTCGTTCAACAGTGAAGTCCACTTCTTCGGATGAAGCAATTTACTTGTAAAAGGAAAGAAGATGCGCTTGGAAACGATAATAAAAGATCGCTAATGAGCAGATGATTAGAGAACATTGCCAAGCAAACAAAGAAGCAGCCAAAAGGAGGTATGCTTCTCAATAAAAGGGCCGGTAAGAACCACCGAAGGGACACCTTTTCAAGCAGAAGGAACATGGCCCTTGCTAACTGATCGTGATGCATCCGATCAGGCAGCTTGCGTCCGTCCCGTGGATCTACTCGCCCCTGAGACGCAACCTCCCTGGCACAACAATCAACCAACGTTTCTTCTCAAAGGTCAACAAAGCCCTCTAACGAGGCACGCCAAAAAATGGAAGTACCTCTCTCAATCAAAAAAGATTGGTGGAATCACCGGAGGGGCACCTTCCCAAGCTGAAGGAACAGGGCCCTTGTTAACTGATTGCGATCGTTTGTGCAAACGAGCATCCAACCAAACAACATGCGTCCGCCCTGTGGATCCATCCAACTATGAGAAAGTAACTTCCAGGCAATCAAAAAGCCCTCTTCGGAGGAACAAGCCCTTTTCGGAGGCACAAGCCCTCTTCGGAGGCACATGACCTCTTCGGAGGCAAAAGCCCTTTCCCAAGGCACCGCAAGCCCTCTTCGGAGGCACATGCCCTCTTCGGAGGCACAAGCCCTTTTCGGAGGCACAAGACCTCTTCGGAGGCACAACTCTTTAAGAGGATCCCTCTCCGGAGGCATGTCCCAAAATAGAATACTCGAACGAAAAGCCTTCTCCGGAAGCACAGTTCAACTCTCAAAGGAAGGTTAACTTGTTCATCTCAAAAAGTTCCTCCTAAAAAAGTTGAAATGCTACAAAATTCTTTCAGAAAAGTTCATTTCACTGCATAGGGAAATCTACTTTCTTTTTTTTGACAAATGAAAGTGATCATCCCCGATAGTTGAAGTGTTCTTCAGAAAGAAAGAAAAAATAATAATTTCTCCAAAAAACGAGATATACTCTATTAAAAGCAGAATGATTCTTCCCCTAAAAGTGGAATTGTTATTCTCTGAAGTGAGAATATCAGTCTTGTAAAAGCTAGAAATATTGCAATGCACTTGTGGTATGGGGGCAACACTATACAATTCAATTATATTAATAAAAGCAACACACCACAAGTTCATTGCAATATCACGAAAAATAGATGTGGAATAAATGTATTCCCAAACACAGACAAAAAGTTTGTACAAGCAAAAGGAATTGTTTATTCTACACTAAAAAAGAGAAACAGATGCGTTCTCACATAAACAAGAATTTGTACAAGTAAAATTACTGTTTTATTTAGTACTATGAAAATTCTTTACATGTGCAGATATCTCAAAAAAGCAAAAGCAGGGACCGGTACCCGCACAATCTCCGGTCTATACATGTAAGAAGCAAAATAAGAAGTAGAAAGTCCAACTTGTCATTCCTTCTTCCCGCCACCCTTGGAGCCTTTGCTTGGCCTAATAGTTAATTTTGGAATCCAATGTGGGCGGGACAGAGAAGGAGGAGTGGTTGGGTCTTCTTCTGTTTTGTCTTCCCCTGTCGAAGCACTTCTCTTCTTCTTCCTTATGGCACGCTTCCCCTTCCTCTTCGAAGAAGATTCGCTCCCCGGAGTAGCAAGCAATGTTGAAAGCTTCATGTCATCAACTAGAGACCGCTCCGGGGTCTTCTCGATGTTTTCAAGATCCTCCGCCTTCTGCTCCTGCAAAACAGCCGGATCATCCAGGCCTTGAAGAGCTTCGATTTTCTCTGCCTGTGATCTCAGTTGGGAAGCAGAAGAAGGAGTAATCTATGAAGATGGAGGAACGGCAACTGAAGGAGTGGAAACTTGTGCAGTGTTTGGTGCCTCCGCTGTAGAAGGAAAGAAGTTAAAATCGGTATTCTCCGAGAAAAGAGAAGGTATCGGTTCACCAAAGTTTAAGTAATAAGTAAGAAGGTCGTCAAACTCGGTTAAATCAAATAAATGATTCACTGGATCTGGATCGACACCAAAAGTACCTGGAGAAGTCGGTTTTGACAAGTCAATTTCAAATTTTTCAGCCTCAGTGTCTTCTTGGCTCTGCTCCTCGATATGAGTAAGGGGAGATCCGGTTGTGACGAGCTTGGTCTCGACGGTTTTTGCAGGAGAAGAAAAGTGAGAGCTGGAACCAACGATATCGACGTCAGTTGAAGTCGAAGTATGGACAGGGGCAATTAAAGATATTTTCTTCTCTAGATGTTCTTATGCCACTATTCCAACTCTGGCTTCAGCAAGCTGCTCTTTTCCCTTGGCGAGAGCAGCACGAGCTTCTTCGTCAAGGTAGCGTGCCTCGAGTTCCGCCTCATCATAGCCGGCCCCGCCAAGCATGTCAACTGCTACTTCCCATACTTCGGCAAGGGTAACCTCATAGTCAGGACCCAGAAAAGAGAGGCTCCCATGACCCAGAACGCTATGTAGATAAAAGTCAAATAAGGTGGAGCTAATGCTAGCTTTTGTTGTCTCATGCGATTGCTCGGCTGTCTCTTTTTCGGCAATGGCCGCAGCTCGACTAGCAACAACCTCATCACGCTCTTTCTCAGCGTTAGCAAGTTGAGTCTTCAGTAGTTCAATCTCCGCGTTCTAGGAATTAACTTTTTCCCGTAGTTCAGCATTTTCTATGCGATATTTCTCAGCAATGTGCTATTCGGCGGCAAGCTTCATTTCGACATCTCTTTGTGTAGCATGTGCATCCCGCACCTGCTTCTAAAAGACTTCTTCTTTTTGAGTATGTGATGCAGAAGAAGAGGCGAGATTTTCCTTAAGCTACTTGACTTCAGATTCAAGCCTTGCATTGTCATCCGCGATGTTCGTCATCTCCGCATCATGCTGCTTGCACCATTTATCCCATTCAGCTTTATCATTCTCCAGAGTCAGCATGTTTTCAAGATTCATAAGGTTGACTCTCTGGAGTTCATCAACAAGTTTCTGCCATTGCGACATCCTCTCAATGTTAAGCCTAACTGCATCAAGACTTTTAAGCATGTCTTGCTTATCGATTGGGACCAAATCCAGGTCAAAACGCACTCCTTTTAAGAACCAGTTCGGAAACCGGCTTTGAAGTGTTGGAGGGCCGTCTTTAACCTGATATTGGGGCCTGCTGATGATCGTTTGGATATCGGTTTTCTTTAAAGGAGGAGAGCCGGCCGGAGTATCAGAAGTGATAGGAGCATTAGTCTTCTCAGAAATTACAGACGCGTCACTTGGCTTGGACCGTTTGCTCGATTCGTCAGTAATATGAGTCTTCCCCTTGTCATCATAAGACTTTCGCTTATGGGAATCGTAACTTCTTTAAGAAGAATCATATCGATCAGCGTCTCTTCTTCTCTGCCGCTGCTCATAATCCCATTTTTCTTGAGCCTTCCTTTGAGCCCTTTCCTCATCTGTCTCTCTCTGGTCACCAAGATATTTCCTAAAGTCATAAGATCCACGACCTCCATGGCGCTGAAATGAGTCATAGTATGAGCCGATACGCCCCATCGGAGAATCTGAAAACCGAAAAAGAAGTAAAGTTTAGAAATTTCCAGAAAAAGAGGATAAATGCTTATAAGTGCTGAAAAATCCTAAGTGTGTGCGGCGTGCGAACTACGTGCGTCAAACTACAAACCACGCTTTAGTGCGGGAACGGGGACGACAGGTGTAGAAGGCGTCGAAGTTTGTTTCAAAGAGGACGTCGCTTCAACGACAGAAGAGTTCGCTTTTGGAATATTATCCGTGAAAAGCTCTTGAGAAGTTATCATTATGTCACTCAAGTCATCAAAGGTGTCATCATTATGATACTCAGCAGAATTCTCCTTTTCAACTTCCACATCGGCTGATTTTTCAGAAATTTGAGGATTTTCTTCCTCTTCAATAATTGGAGCAAGCGCCAGTTTGCTGGACGTTCCCGCAACACCAATAGAAGTAGAACACTTTACTAATGCAGTGTCTACAGTTGGCTCCTTTGAAGCCATCTCTTCCGTTGAAGCTGGGGCATCTGATGTCTGTGCTGGAAGATTAGAAACTTCACGAGGCTAGGTAAAGTGAGAAGAGTGTAAAAGACCGAATTGATGTAAAAATTCCTCTGTCAATAGAAAATGGATACTCCTTTCCTCAACCGGCACCGCCATAAGCCTCTCAAAAGTCACCTTGTGACCGGGATCTCTAGAAGGAGGAGGAAGTGCTGGAAAGAAAAAAGGCAAAGTTAGCACTTGATAACTCGGACTTCGGTAAGTTTGAAAGAACATGAAAAACAGAGACAAGTGATCTTACTTCCTACTCTCCAGATAGCGTAAAATCCCGGGGGACAGCGAACATAGAAAAACTGGCTTAGGAAACTATGAACACTCTCAGGGAGACCGGTGATCAACTTACGATTTCTAGCACTCCTCACGACTGTGATAGAAGGATGATCTTTGTTTTTAGCGAAAGTGCACAGATAGCGAATTTCTGCAAAACTGGGAAAACGGTCCAGCGTTCTCCTAAAAAGCACACACAGTCCCAGCAGGATGGAGTAGCCGTTGGGGTGTAGTTGAAAAGGGGAAATAGATAGTCGGAGGAGAAGTTCTCGAAGACAGTCGTTAAATGGGGGGATAGCCCCACTCAAACACATTTGGCGGTTAACCGTGACAAAGCCATGGGGCGGCCTATCAGCAGTATCATTTATTCTAGGGAACAAAGCGTCAGCTTCGACAATGCCAAACTGGATGCATAATTGACAAAAGACTTTATGGCTCAGAATGGTAGGAGTCCTTTCTGGAGGATCATTCAGTGGGACAATAATTGGAAATGTCTCTTCAACTTGCTCTATTTCTTCTTGTGGAGAAGACATTCTACACAATCAACTGGATGTTCAAATGTGAAGGTGCACATTTCTTAAAAAGGGTGAAGTGTTGTGCAAAACTAATGAAAGTAAAAGGCAAGCATAACTGGAATTAAACTAGTTGATAATCAATCGATTACAAAATTTCAGAACCTGTTAATGTTCAAGTGCAGTGTTAATGCAGACAAATCAGTTTCAGTTGACTATTACGATTTTGTTTTAATACTTCACTTGAATTGGTTATTGTACAGCATTTCATTCATATTCATTCAATTTAACTTTTTCTTTATCAACTAATCTGTCGTTCGATGTGGGGAGTCAGTGACAGTATATTCGACCCAGTATTTTGTAAATGTTGTATTAAGCAGGATTGTTAGCTTGCAAATTGAAGCAATCTGTAAAAAGAAATACATGCAACATAGTTCATAGTTCAACAGTTCGAAGTCCAGGCAAAGTTTAAAAGTCAAGTGCTAAGTCGCCGAAGACTCAAGTACTAACTCGGTGATGACTTAAGAAAGATTTCCTATGGGTTAAAATAAGTCGTTGGTCCTCTAGTTCTTTGGATCATCAGCCATAACACTTATAGAGCTATGAAGCTTCAGTTCGAGAACATATGTGCTAACTCGTCCACGACTTAAAGGTTATGAGGCGAGCTAGGGTAAGTCGTTTATACTACAAGTCGTTGGCATATCAGGCCAGCAGTCCCTAAGTCTTAAGTCGAAGAAAGAAGAAAAGGCCCCAATTCAAGGCAACAAGAAATCCTCCAAGTCCTAACTCAGAAGCGACTCAAAACGTAGGTCGCTCGAAACTGTTAAGTCGGTTCCGACTTAAACCATGGAAGTCACTGAGTCACACGGAATCACTAAGTCGTGACCGGGCCAGTACCTCGACCAATTTTCCTCCCTAACTCTTAACCCGTTAACCCAATAGCCTCACTGCTAATGGCGATCCTCATTCCATCACACCGTTTGATCACCCAAAAAGCCAATTCGAATCGCCTCAGATTTGCTGCGAATCCGATGTACCGTTATCCTATCACAACTACAACATGGTCGATGACAATGGCAGGACAATCGAAGGGTTATTCATGGTGAATCGCGGCGCCTAAAAACAAGTGGGAGTCGAAAATTGGGAGGTTATCAATTCGACAATGGACATGGGTGAACGAAGATCGGATCGACTTACGGAGTATAACAGGAAGATGATCGGCGATTGGATGGTTGGAATTTATCTCTGGGAGCTCTAAATTGCGTCAATGGCTGATTCGAGAAGAACGATAAGTGAGAGAGAGGGAGGATGTCTTAACTATTTATACACTAGAAGGCGAGTCGACTTGTACGGTGTACGACCTAAGGCATATGTTAAGTCGTTTCCGACCTAACCAAAGAGAGTTAAGAGAATCGAAGCATACGACCTATGGTTTAGGCATATACTTCGAGGGGCAAATGTTAATCCTCTTTCATTCGCGACCTAAGACTTACGACATAACGACTTAAAGACGATTCCGACTCAATGGGTTACAACCTATGGTAGTTACGATTTAAGGCATGAACCAATCTAACAGGCTACGACCTAAGGAAGCTTACCGACTTAACAAATTGCGAGTTAACAAGGGCTTACGACTCAAGAAGTTTAACAACCTATGGGAACTTACGACCTACCGAGTTAAGAAAGTTCCGACCTAAAAACGTACGAGTTAAAGTGTGCCGACTTAACAGGTCCGACTTAAAGCAGCATACGACCTAAGCTACAGGTCCGACCTAACAGCATACGACTTAAGATAATCTATCACTTAAGAGCTAACACCGACTTAAGTAGGTTGCCGACCTAAGGAATGCTCCGAGTCAAGGAATGCTCCGACCTAATAGTGTACGAGTCAAAATGGTCCGACTCAAAAAGCCTACGACTTAAGGCTGTTGCCAACTTGATGACTTAAGGGACCTAAGACCTACGACTTACGTTAAGTCGCTGCCGACCTAGGACTTCAGTTGAATAGCTCGTATTCAGGAGTAACTAAAAGGCAAGAACTCCTATCTCGTCGTTGACCTAAGACCTACGGATTGCTATAAGTCGGCTCCGACCTAGGACTTGGCGAACAGAATCTCACCCAAAACCAATCCTATAAATAGGGCTCCAACTCCAACGAGAGTAGGACTTTTGGCCATTCATTTCTTCAAGCGCCGTTATTCTGTTGAAATCTCCATTCATTCAGCAATCAAAGATCTTCAAACATTCGAGACGCTACAACAAGCTTCGAGAGGAATTCCTTACATCCAACACGGATTCATCGAGTTTCATCGTCGAAGATTGAGCTAGTAGTCAAGATTGTTTCTTGTGATCAAATTGTACTGTTTTCGTAAGAGATTTGTATCGATTTGTAACCGGATTCAGTAATAAAGAGATTCAAAGTGGACGTAGGCTTAATCTCAAGCCGAACCACTATAAACTGCTGTCTTTTACTGCTTTTTCTGCTATTGTACTGCATAAATTCTGTTCCCGTCACGCGGGTGGTGCTTTCACAACTCAACCACACACACCGGGTGTTAGCGTTCACTTTTTAGCGTTAACACTTTCATTTATCGAAAATCTTGTAACGACTTGATCAGAATTCTGTAACCCTAATTGGGGATCTAATTTGGGAAATTCAATAAAAGTTTATGATGAATGGCGAGGGAAGTTTTCTGATTTTATGAATTGTTTTATTGATTGCTTATCTTTTTGCTGCCGTAATACCAATTTGTAGGATCAATTCTCCCAAAAGGTTCTGGCCGATAGGTCCGAAGACGTAATGCCCCTGAATTTTAATTGACATTATTTGTGATATTTAATTGGATAAATTAAATAGAATATTGTGAATAGTAGGGAGATGAGATTAATAAATCCAATGGCCGTGTCTAAAAGAATGAGCTAAAATAAAAGGACTTAACTAAATTTTAAAGGAGGAATTTTCCTAAGGGGTAAACTTGGAAATGGGGCTACATTTCTTTGTATATATCTCTTCCTCCACTTGAATAAATTTCCACTTTCTCATTCTTAACTCCTCACCACTTCGGCTAGCCATTAAAAAGCTCCAGGGAGAGTTTAAATTGAAGAATAAGCTAAGGAATTAAAGCAAGGAAATTATCTCATTCTCCAATCAACTAATCAAGGTGAAAAATCATGATTATCATCTCATTTTTCTGTGTTTTGATCGGTTATGGGCTATACCCAATTCATGTTTGTTATTTTGGTTAGGATAAAACCATTTTAACCTTTGTTTGGATAAGGCTTAGGTCTTTTAAAATGTTAATGGGCTAATTAACATGTTTTCATTCGGTTTTGGCTAAATTCAGAGTTGTTTTGATCTTTATATGCTTTGAAATTTTAATATGTTGAAGTAAATGATTTGTCAAATTTTTGGTGATTTTTGAGAATTTTTCCTTAGTGATTTACTAAGGTAATTAAATTATTTAAGCTTAAGGGCTAAATTGAAAAATGTCTTCCACGTTTATTTAAAGCAGGAGGGAAATTGTTTTTAAGAATTGTTTAGGGAAGAAGTGCAGTGTTTTGAGAAAAAGGTTGATTTTGTATACTTTTTAATATTTGGAAGTATAGGAGAAGGTTCCTCAGCCAATCAAAATTAGAAAAACAAGACAAAAACATCAATTCAGTGGGCCAGTTCTGCCTTCGACTCCAACAAGCCCGCTTTTACCCTTTCGATGAAGTCGAAAAGTACCTTTTGTCTAAAATGGAAGGTAAACAGTTACCTTCCGCCCAAAGTTGAAAGGTAGGCATGGGGCCGAAGGGAAGAAAAGGGCGAAGGGATGGGGAGGCTGCTTCTTTTGCTACTGGATAGAAATAAAAATTGTTTTTGAATAAGTTGAAGGGGGATCCTTCGACTCTATCATTTTATAAAAAGACCAATTTTTTTTAATATATTTAGGATGGGGTTTCAAAGGGGATCTTCAAAAGCTTAAACCTTCCAGTGTAATATTATTAAAATGTTTTCTAAAAAGTTGTTTTAATAACTTTTGGCAAGCCGAATGGTAAACCTTCCGACATGGTCGGAAGTATACTTTCGAAGGGTTGGTTCCAACACTAACACTTCATTGTTTTTGAATGATTTTTAAAGGTTTATTTCAAAGGGTTTTGAAGGGGCTATCTTCAATAATTTCGAAAGGTTTTAATTTCGAAAGGTTTTGATTTCGAAAGGTTTTGATTTCGAAAGGTTTTGATTTCGAAAGGTTTTGATTTCGAAAGGTTTTGATTTCGAAAGGTTTGGTTTCGAAAGGTTTGACTTTGAAAGGTTTATTTCGAAGGGTTTTGAAGGGGATACCATCAATAATTTCGAAAGGTTTTTTTCGAAAGGTTTTTATTTCGAAAGGTATTGATTTCGAAAGGTTTTAATTTCAAATGGTTTTGAATTCAAAAGGTTTGATGTCGAAAGGTTTTGATTTTGAAAGGTTTGATTTTGAAAGGTTTGATTTCAAAAGGTTTTGAAGGGGTTATCTTCAATTATTGCGAAAGATTCTGATTTCGAAAGGTTTTGATTTCGAAAGGTTGGATTTCGAATGGTTTAATTTTAAAAGGTTTATGAAGGGGCTAACTTTGGATGTTTATTTGCTTTCGAATGGGACTTCATTCGAAGAGTTTTAAAGGGCTGCTTTTATCCCTTTTTCTTATGTAAAACTTTGCTAAGACATAGGGGTTACTTAGAAGGGTTATCACATAAAATACTTATCTTTGTTTGAATATGTAAGGGGGGTCCTTATATAAAATGAATGTTATAAAACCTTGGTGACAACGGGGTAGGTTTAATGTTTTCGTTACATAGTTTGGTGTTACAAACAGAAATATGCTTTCGAAAATATACATTGGGGCTATCATTGTGTTTTTATTTAATTTAACCTAATTGGGGATACCAATGGGAATAGGTTAAATAGGTGGTATACCTGGGGAAAATAATTAATCATGGGGATCATGAAGTTTTATAAATAATCATGGGGATCGTGATATTTTTGGCCAAGTGATGGTCTCCTGGTTAACCTAGGAAAACTATGGAATATGCGGTGGATAGCCAACATCAAATTTCTAAAGTAAAGAATGTTTTGCCAGAGGTGGTTAGCCTATGGATTGGGCACCCAAGGGTTCATAGTCATCCTAAGAACACTATGGAGTCTGCAGTGGATAGCCCACACCATCTTTTATAAAACAATGTACGATGGATAATCTGCATTTATTTTGAATGGATTTGGGATGGATAGTCCTATTAAATTATGACAGATAGTCATTTTAAAGATTTAGAGGGGAACTCTAATAAATTGATTTTTAGATGGGAAATCTAATAGATTGCTTTTAGATGGGATATATAATAAATGGGTGGATGGGATATCCTATACATATGATTTATGGCTTTATTTCATATTATGTTAAGACTAATCATTTTGGGTGTAGGGGCATAGTAAATGATTTGCATGTTTTATTTTGGATACTAGTGAGGGGAAAACCCATTCCACTAAGCGGCGTGGTCTTACTAGATATCTATTTATGATAAGAGATGATAGGGGATTATTCTTACCAGACTTATTGTCTGACTCGAAGTTTGTGTTTCTCCAAAAACTCTCGGGTACTCAAAATTAATTTGAGTAGTCTGAGAGTAGGAGGCTTTCTGGTTTTTGGACGAATAAGCTTCCAGAGACATGCAGGAGGCAATATTAGCTATATAGGAGCTATTTTGTGTATTCCGTTGTGATGTACTAAGAATTGTAAAGTTCATATTTATTAGTTCTTTGATCATCATAAGCGGACATCTTCATATGTCGCTCTTATCGTACTTTGTACATGTATATGTGATCTGAATGAGGTTAACGTCTGGGATTATGTAATTAAAACAAATTGAAATTCATAAGAAATGAGAAATTTTATTTTGTTGAAGTTTAAAATTTTTCATATTCTTGTGTTTCTGTGTTGCCAATTGTTTTTTGATTCCGATTTCGGTCACTTAAAAATAATACCTATGGATGACTGCAACATCCGTAGCAGTTAGTTTTTAGCCTCTAGAAGTGGGATGTCACAAAAGATCAATTGATCGAAGCTATCATTTCTAGTAAAGAAAGATATTGAGTTTTCTATTTTCGCCCATCGATAGGTCCAATAACCAATCTGGATTAATATAAGCAGTAACCTTCCGGGGTTTTCGGCATTGTAATCGACTTACTTTATCTAAAGTTGGTGGATACTTATATCCTAGCAGCAATCAAACCTTCCGCAGTCATCAACCAACCACTCAAACCCCTTGGAACAATATAAGTGTAGGAAAATAAAGTTCAATCCAGTAGTTAGATTTCCAATACCTTTCGGCTAGATCAAGTGCAACTTCCTAAGAGCAAATAAACCCTTCGACAAGATCAAGGGTCTTCACATATCGCCCAGGATTCCATTCCTCACCTTGTTGCCATAGGAGTCAATTTTCCAAACCTTTCGAAATTACTTAAGCACAACTTTAAAAGATAACATTTGGTTAATCTTCATTAGAGCTGTAGAGAAAAGCTTCACGGAGGTTCGAAATAATTATACCTCTGGTAGTAACATTCCGATTGAAAGATTAAACCTTCTGCCTACATTGTACTCTTCAAGTCCAAATATATCAATTATGGGAGTAAAGCGTAGGAGCTATTATCTAGGTTAACATACCTTTCAACCTAACCAACCTCCTCTTTCCTATTGAAAGAACTATTTGTGGTGTTGACCAAAAATCTGGTTAACATTAAGATTTGTAGAGTTATGTCATTGACAAGGTTGAGGATGAGAGATATTTCTCTCATTAGAGCCCATACCTAGACATCATTTAAGGACCAACAGTTCATTACCAAAGACAAGTTGGATTCGTCACCAATACAAAACATAGACTTGCTGCGTGTTTATGACATGCAATGGATAGGAGTGTCATGATTCTAGGAGTAACTGATAAGCTATAGGAAATGTGCCATAGTCATTAGTGTTATCCCGCCATTTGGCAAGGCCGTAACACCAAGGAATTGACTAGTAACCAATGATGGCCCATCCTAGAGATCAGTTATACACGGGCTCACTACGGATATCGATGAATTTTGTCCGAGTCCGGATCGAGCCAAAATTGGTAGGACATGACAAGCTAAGCCATGAGAGCCAACGTCTCAAATCTCAAGTCAATCCGAGTTCGTATACTCAAGTTATGAGCGATACAAGATTGGAGAAAATCAATTACCGGTCGACTCACTCCTTGAACTCGCATCGCAACACTCAGAAGAAGCCAACTTTGACTCGCTTCGCAACGCACAGGAGTGACAACTTCGACTCGCTTCGCTCAGTGGCCAACTTCGAGTCAACCAAGTTTGACTCGCTCCACATCCCTCAGAGCTGTTCTCTTCGACTCGCTCCAGTTTGAAACCATCGAAAGTGCACTCTTCGACTCGCTCCGCTCAAACAACTGTTCGACTCCATCGACTTCGACTTCGCTGCTCAAACCTCCCAGGACGCCCCATTTCGACTCGCTCGACAAGTGCTTACTTTGACTCGCTCGACCAGTGCTTTGCCTCGACTCGCTCGACCAAGTGCTTACTTCGACTCGCTCGATATGGGCACACTTCGACTCGCTCAATCAGTGAACAGTTCGACTCGCTCGAAGCAAAATCCAGGACAGAGTGAGAATCAAGTGCCACGTCACCGAGTCGAATGGTAAGCAGTCGAAACAGGAGCGAGTCGAAGGAAACAGCCAACCGAAAACTCCATTTCGTATCGATCATATCTCCCCATCTACAAGTCCAAATGCTATGAAATTTTCACAGAAGACTATGAGCATTCTAAAGAATGTCGATGCCAAATTTCGACTCCATTGGATGAAATGTTGATTGAGTCGAAATCTGTTCGTGTCGATTATGGATCGGATCGAAACTTCATGGGCTTGGGCGTGCGGGCCTGATCACGTGCCAGATAGGGTCTCCCGAGATCTGAGCAAAATATCAGCCTCCTACACCTATAAATAGACCCCAAAAGTCAACAAAAAATTGGTTCTTCTTCCTCTTTGAGATCTCCAACGCTCGGACTCCGCCAGATCCAGATCTGAACTCAATTGCTGCTGCCACAAACGAAATTCACTGCTGCAAATCACAATTGACTGATGTAAATCATTGAATTCACTTGTAAACACAAAAGAAATATCAATAAAGCAAACTACTTCATAGTGGACGTAGGCTATACGCCGAACCACTCTAAATTCTTGTGTCTCCTTGCACTTTAATTATTCTCATTTCTGAAATTTGGAGTTTTTGTTAGATAATTCCTCTTTTTTCATTTAATTTCTTCACTTTATCTCTTCAAAGACTTCCGAAGAGTGTTGTGCCCAATTTTGGTACAAACACTTTGGTGCTTCCACTGAGAAAAACCCAAATTTTCTCCTGGTCTTTGGATCTCCTATTTATATTGGATTGCATAAATCTAAGAAGAAGATCCAGATCTAGAACTTTGAAGCCCTTCCATTCTACTCAAATTTGCAATCAGATCTAGGAAAGGACTTCATTAATTCATTATGGTGAGCACACGTACCACCACTACAGTTGTTGATCAAGGAGCACGGGACCGACAAAATCCCGCACAATCACCTCCATCCAACCAAAATGCTGCAGGACCTTCAGATCCATCAAGTCCAATCACTAGATAAGAATTCCAGGCATTGCTTCAAGAGTTGACCCAAAGTCGACAGCAGCTAGCGGAACAACTACGCACCAACACGGAGTTGACTAACCAGCTAAATCACCAAAGGCGAAGATGATCCAGAAGAGACCAAGGTTCTCACTCTTCCACAGAAAGTTCAGCCTCCTCCGATGGCCAAACTAGATCCACACGTAAACGGTTAGGTGGAAGCTACACCCAGGCCACGGGACACCAACCTGCTTCGAACCTTGGGCAACCTAGAGCTGGACCATTCGCTATCCTCCGCACAGAACCTTCAACTCGGGGAGGAGCTGCTCCTTATCATGTTACCGACAACATTGCCACTACCACCACTGCCGGACGGGGAGGTGATGCTAGAAACCAAGCTAATCCTCAACATAGCTAACGAGAGCAGACTCCTGAACCTTATGTCCCTGAGGATGTTGAACCAAGGAGGCAAGGCACGGACCGTCGACCGCATCCGGTCCAGACTCGCGCTGTGGAACCCAA
This sequence comes from Allium fistulosum, assembly GCA_030737815.1. Taxonomy (NCBI): domain Eukaryota; kingdom Viridiplantae; phylum Streptophyta; class Magnoliopsida; order Asparagales; family Amaryllidaceae; genus Allium; species Allium fistulosum. Next base: position 940,267,191 of record CM060905.1, on the reverse strand, counting down.
CCACACCTTGGCACAACATGCTCTAAGTGTCCGAACGCCAGATATACCAACGATGATCCGCCAAATGATCCGTGAAAGTCAGGGTCTCTCTAATGACGATTGGGGAATCTCCCGAAGTCAAACGCCTTTCACCCATGACGTCTTATATGCTGAACCACCTCGGCACTTCAGGATGCCAGCTTTGCCAGTTTATGAAGGGAGTTCTGATCCCAATCAACATGTCCTGAAATACGAATGGCTGATGAATGCTGCTAGAGCTGATGACGCAGTAAAGTGTCGTAGTTTCCCCATTTCCCTAGGGTGCATCGCTACCGTGTGGTTCACTCGTTTGCCACCGCAATCCATCTCTAACTTTGACCAGATGGCCACCAAGTTTGTCGAACAATTCTGTATGCATGTGGCGAGGCCAAAGGACGTTAACACTCTGTCTAGTGTTACGCAAGCTCCCGGAGAAACGCTTAGACGTTACTTAGAGCGATTCCATGCTACGTGTGCAGAAATAAGCAATCCCAACGAAAACTCTATCTTGATGGCTCTGACTAAGGAGATTGATGCTGATTCCGAGTTCAGAAATTGGTTAGCTGGGAAACCACCTGCATCATTGGACCGTTTCTATTCCAAGGCAGCCCAATTCCTGAGAAGGGAGAATGCGAAATAGTCTAGGAAGCAGGATGACGCAGGGCCCAACATTGAAAGGTATCCAGAGTAACGTCACTGTTAAACAGTCTGGGGATAGTTCTGGAAAAATTCCGTTGAACGTCCAAAATAAACAGAATCACCAGAGGGACAATAAAAACCAGAACAAAAAACGCGATCAGGATCGTGGACCACGGCGTAGAGCTTCCATGTACGATAATTACACTCCATTGAACACGTCATTGGAAAATGTGTATTTGCAAACCTGCAATACCATGCAGTATAAGAAGCCTGCCCCGAAACCACCAACTGAAAGACAAACCCAAACAGGAAAGTTCTGTAGATTCCATGAGAGTTATGGCCACAACACCAATGAGTGTCGTCACTTACAAGACCTCATTGAAAAACTGATACGTGAGCGGAAGTTGGATCAGTATGTACTGGCGCCACAATCCGGTGGTGCGGGCCCATCAAATCAGAATCGTGCACCGAACCAGGAAAGACAGGAAGAACCCCTTGTGCGGACGGGAGGTTGGTCATCAATACAATAAGTGGTGGTCCTCACCCAGCAGATCGAAGCTGGAAGGAAATGGAGTCGTATGCCAGTTCTATCAGGCATGCAGACTTCGAGTGTTGCAGTAGTTTTGATGAAGGGGCTCCGGCCAAGCAACAGAAAACGATGACGGATGACATCGTGTTCAGGAGCAGAGACGCAGATAAAATCGAAGCTCCCACTATCGATCCACTGGTCATCTCAACACAACTCGGTCCCGCTTGGATAAAAAGGATCTTAGTTGATTGTGGAAGCTCTGTGAATATTTTGTTCAAGCGAGCTTATGATCAAATGAAGATGGAAGCCGCAGACTTGAAGCCTTGTCAGTCTCGAGTCCATGATTTCAACGGAAGTGCCACAATCCCCACTGGGATGGTGGAACTGCCAGTAGAGTTGGGAGTTGGAGAACGTCGGAGAGTAAGGATGTTGCAGTTCATCGTTTTGGAAATAGACTCCCCTTACAATGCTTTCTTGGGCCGACCGGCCCTCGCTGAATTCAGAATAGCCATTGCCCCATGGTGTTTGACCTTAAAATTTCCCACTGATCATGGAATAGGAATCGTTCAGGGAGATCAGGCCACTGCCAGAACCTATTATGTTGCTGAGCTTCGAGAGGCATAGCGAAAGGAGAAGGGAAATGGCACAGAGGAATCTCTCTGCGTCTGTTTCGCCGATAATTGACAATTAACTCCCGGGCCCAGGCCCGGGCACCCCAGCCAATTCCTCAAGGAACTTGACCCGAGAGGAACTGAAGACGAAGGAGAATCTAAAGAAAGTCAAGCATCCCCGGCCAAACTGACGATTGATGTCCCAATTGACAATAACGATGATTCAAAAATAATAAAGATTGGATCTCAGCTAAGCCAGCAAACTCAAGAGGAATTGGTTGAATTTCTGTGGGCAAATCTTGACATATTTGCCTGGACACATTCTGATATGTGTGGGATCTCGCCGGACATCGCGAGCCACACTCTGAACATTGACCCGCGGCATGTCCCGGTCAAACAAAAAAGGTGTGGTATGGATCCAGAGAGATCTGCCGCCCTTAAAGAGGAAGTAGAAAAGCTTGAAGCGAACAGATTCATTCGAGATGCGCTATATCCTGAATGGGTGTCAAATCCCGTGCTCGTCCGAAAGCCAAACGAGAAGTGGAGAACATGTGTCGACTATTCCGACTTGAATAAAGCGTGCCCCAAAGACAGTTTCCCGCTTCCTAGAATTGATCTGTTAGTGGATTCGACGGCTGGACATGAAGTCTTATCCTTCATGGACGCTTATTCAGGCTACAATCAGATACCGATGCATTTACCCGATCAAGAACATACCAGCTTCGTAACCAATCTGGGGCTTTACTGTTACAAGGTTATGCCGTTCGGACTCAAGAACGCCGGGGCTACTTACCAACGGTTGGTCAATCGGATGTTCGCTAATCAAATCAGGAAGACAATGGAAGCATATGTAGACGACATGCTTGTGAAGTCACGACTCTCCACCGACCATGTAAAAGACCTGGAAACTATGTTCAACATACTTTTGGAGTACAAGATGAAGCTCAACCCACTGAAATGTCACTTTGGAGTTGCATCTGGAAAGTTCCTTGGGTTCATCGTTAATGCCCGGGGAATCGAAGCCAATCCCGAAAAGATTTGGGCAAACAGAAATCTTGAAACTCCCAAAACTATAAAGCAAGTCCAGAGTCTCAATGGAAAGGTAGCAGCATTGAGCAGGTTCATTTCAAAGTCCATTGACAAATGCATTCCCTTCTTCGATCTGATTCAAAAAGGGAAACGAAACTTTGAATGGACCACAGAGTGCGAGGGCGCTTTCCAAGCACTAGTCCAACATCTGTCCACACCGCCGATACTATCAAAGCCTATTGATCATGAGAAGTTGTATGCGTACTTAGCGATATTAGAAAACGCAATCAGCACTGCCTTGGTTAGAGAAGAATACGGGATACAGAAGCCAGTGTACTACGTCAGCAAACGATTGACTGGAGCTGAAAGAAATTATCCGAAGCAGGAAAAGTTGGCTTACTGCCTTGTCATTGCATCAAGAAAACTCCAACCATACTTCTAGGCACATTCCATTATTGTTTACACCGACCAGCCGTTACGACAGGTCCTTTCGCGGCCTGAGACGTCTGGTAGGTTACTCAAGTGGAACATCGAACTGAGCCAGTTTGACCTTACTTTCGCTCCGAGACGGGCCATACAAGGACATATCCTACCCGATTTCATAGCTGAATTTACCATCCCAGAGGACTTACCCGAAGCCAGTGAATCCCTCGAATACGTCTGGAAACTTTATACTGACGGAGCATCAAACGACCGGTGTTCGGGCACTGGTATTGTGCTTGAAACTCCCGAGGGTCGATCCATATGTTATGCCTTAAAGTTCGATTTCCATGCAACTAATAATGAAGCTGAATATGAAGCCCTCCTAGCTGGCTTGAAACTTCCTAGAGATTTGAGAATTATCGCAGTGGAAATTTATTGAGATTCACAATTAGTTGTGTGTCAGGTACGAGGAGAGTATCAAGCAAGAGATCGAAGGTTGGCTGCTTACTTAGCTCGAGTTAAGGAAGTACTAGACCATTTCGATTACTACGCCATCTACAGTATACCTCGAGAACACAACCAAAAGGCCGATTCGTTGGCGAAGCTAGCCAGCACAGGCGAAGCTCAACAAATGGGACTCGTTCTCGTAGAAACGCTATCTTCCCCAAGTATCGACCGGGCGGAAATAAACCAGGTATGCGATACCGTCCCCGAAAAGGATTCATGGATGACTCCACTAGAAATTACATTGAGCACGGAACCCTGCTGGAGCGCAGGAGTGAAAAAAGACAGGTCCTTTGAAAGGCCTCAAGATTTACCATCCAAAATGGGCTCATGTACAGAAGGGGGTACACAATTCCCCTACTCCGATGTATCGCTCATGATGAAATTAAACAAGTGTTACGTGATGTGCATGAGGGAGAATGTGGCGATCACACCGGGGGGCAAGCACTTGCTAAGAAAATACTTCGCTATGGATATTACTGGCCCACAGTTAATCGAGATGCGTTGGACTATGCAAAGAAATGTGATAGATGCCAGAAATATGGCTGAATCTCTAGGGCTCCTCCTACTGAGATAACGCAAATGGTCAGCCCATGGCCGTTCGCAATGTGGGGCATCGACATCATCGGTGCTCTACCTCTGGCAAAAGGTGGTGTGAAGTACGCCATCGTCGCGGTTGATTACTTTATGAAGTGTGCTGAAGCCGAAGCTCTCGCTACCATAACAACAAATAAAGTAATCAACTTTGTGGTTCGTAACATCATATGTCGATTCGGTCTCCCACACACCATTATTACGGACAATGGAACTGACGCAGCGGATTAATCAAAACGATCTTCAATCGGTGAAAGTAGTAATCAGTGGATTGGAAGATACTGAAATGCCCAAATTCGTTGATCCGAAGATACCGAATTCTAGCTACCCCGAACTCGTTGATCGCGCACGATACCGGGTTCAAAGATCTTCAATTCTTCAAGCGTTGATCAAGCACACTTGATTCCGCGAATCGGCTTCTACAATCGTTGAATCGAGCGCACTCGATTATCCGAAAGAGGAGATAGGAGATTACACTCAACTACCAATTTAAATTGAAAGGACAAAGCTAACAAAGAGAATTTTATTCAATATTCAACAACCTTACAAAATGACACAACTTGCCTATTTATAGGCTACAACACATCTCCAGAAAATTACATAAGTCTTAAGTCGGAACCGACTTATCACGTACGACTCAAGAAATACAGACGACATATGACATAAAAATTACAACACAATACAAGCTTTGCCGACTTACGACTTAACAAGACACACGCCTTAAAAATAGAAAAAAATACAACGTACGACTTAAAACAGTCGACATACGACTTAAGACAGAAAATACAAACAGACAACCACTTAAGTCGTTGCCGACTTAACAACTCTACGCGACTCAACTTAGTAACGACTTAAGAACAGCGGTCCAGATTAACTCGGCATAAGGATCAACGGCCACAGCTTCAACGACTTAAAACATGCGGCATCCCAGAATAGCGACTTAAGGAAATCAATGGTGGAGATTAACTCGGCAGAAGTATCTATGGTTTCCATCTTCACGCGACTTACGAGTTAATTCTTCCAGGTCGTAACCCGCTTCTTCTTCTTGCCTTTTGTTAAGTCGTGGACGACTTAACCTTTCGTTTTCGATGAGTCGGAGATGACTTATCATTACGCGACTTAGGCCTCTGTTAAGTCGTACCCCCTTTCCTCCAAGCCTGTTAGGTCGTAGACGACTCATAGCTCCTTTCTTAAGTCGGTCACGAGTTATGCCTTCGCTTTCCTTGAGTCGGTCACGACTCATGCCTTCCCCTTTGTTAAGTCGGTCACGGTTTATGTCCTTAGTTTTGTTGAGTCGGTCACGACTTAGACCTGTCTCCTTAAGTCGGTCACGACTTATTACTTGGTCTGCATCATCCTCCCTAGGTTGAGAAAAATTCGACCTCGAATTTGTAAATTCTTCTCCATCAGCTCGTTCATCTCCGTGAAATGGTACGAGATGTTTAACATTGAACACGTCAGACGTATACACATCATTTGGCAGTTTCAATTTATAAGCATTTTTATTAATTCGTTTCACGACTTCTACCGGACAAATTTTCCTGGCTTTCAACTTGTTGTAAGCGCCCACTGGAAAACGATCTTTTGTTAACACTGCATAAACTAAATCTCCTTCGTTAAATTCCACACTTCTTCGTTTCAAATATGCAGATTGTTTATACTTCTCATTTGCTTTCTCCAATCGTTCTTGAACGATTTTATGACATTCCGTCAGCCCCTCAACAAAATCAGCAGCTTTCTTAACTGTCTTCTTTGATTGTGGCACTACCGTTAGGTCCAACGGTCCCTTTGGTAAACTTGAATATACTATCTGAAATGGACTGAACCCAGTACTTCGATTCACAGCATGATTATGGGCAAACTCTGCCTGGCATAACTTCACATCCCAACTCTTCAGATTATCTTGAACAAGACACCTCAACAAGTTTCCCAATGATCTGTTTACAACCTCGGTCTGTCCATCAGTTTGCGGATGATAAGCACTACTAAACTTTAGCTTCGTTCCCACCATTTTCCACAAACTCAACCAAAAGTGACTCAGAAATCGAGTATCTCTATCCGACACAATAGATTCTGGCAATCCATGAAGTCGATAGATCTCCTTGAAAAACAACTGAGCAACATGAACAACATCCGCCGTCTTCTTACAAGCAATAAAATGTGCCATTTTCGAAAATCGATCAACCACCACATAAATGGAATCGTTTCCCCATTGAGTTCGAGGTAAACCCAAAACAAAGTCCATACTCACATCAACCCATGGTTTAGTTGGTACCGGTAACGGCATATATAAACCAGCATTAGTCGCAGTTCCTTTCGAAACTTGACATATATGACATCGCTCCACAAATCTTCCCACTTCTTTCCTCATCGATGGCCAAAAGTAGGACTGTGAAATCAACTGTAAGGTACGGTCTCTCCCAACATGTCCCTCTTCGTGTAACTCCTTGATAATCTTCATTCTCAGACTACCCTCCGGTATGCACAATCGATTTCCTTTAAAAAGAAAACCATCTACCATCACAAACTCATCCGTCTCTCCCTCCTTGACTTGATCAACAAACTTTGCAAAGCAAGGATCATCGGTAAATAATTCTGGTAATAGTTCAAACCCCATCACTTCAACCTTCAATGTAGTTAACAAGTGATTTCTTCTACTCAACGCATCCGCAACACGATTCGTCACTCCCGACTTGTGTTTCACAACAAATGTAAATTGTTGCAGATATGCAATCCACGATGCATGTCTCGCTGAAATCTTGTCTTGCCCTTGCAAATGCTTCAATGCTTCATGATCAGTATACAGAACAAACTCCTTCTGAAATAGATAGTGTCTCCAGTGTTTAATAGATTGTACAACAGCATAGAATTCCACATCATATGTGTTGTATCGCATCTTCGCTCCTGACAACTTCTTACTGAAATATGCAATAGGACGACCCCTTTGACTTAACACTCCTCCAATCCCAACCTTGGATGCATCAGTATGTAGTTCAAACACTAACTGAAAATCTGGTAATATTAGAATTGGTGCAAATGTCAAAAGTTCTTTGATTCGCTCAAAAGCAACCCCGGCTTCCTCCGTCCATGCAAATTGTTTACCCTTCATGCAATCAGTAACAGGCGCCATCACACTACTAAAGTGTGGAATAAACCTCCGATAAAATGAAGCCAACCCGTGAAAACTACGAACTTCCGTTATCGTCTTGGGCTGCGGCCAATCTCTAATTGCTTCGACTTTACTTTGGTCAACATGTATTCCTTCTTCCGATACAACATATCCCAGAAATAAAACACTATGCGTCATGAAAACGCATTTCTTCGTTGCAGCATAGAATTGTTCTTGTCTCAATACCATCAGCACTTCTCTAAGATGATTCAAATGTTCCTCCGGACTCCCACTGTAAATCAGAATATCATCAAAATACACCACCACAAATTTCCCAATGAACGGTCGAAAAATCTGATTCATCACCCTCATAAAAGTACTCGGTGCATTGGATAAACCAAATGGCATGACCAACCATTCGTATAGACCCTCCCTGGTTTTAAAAGCAGTTTTCCACTCATCGCCTGGTCTGATATGAATTTGATGATATCCGCTCTTCAAATCAATCTTTGAAAAGATAGTAGCTCCGCTTATTTGATCTAACAAGTCATCCAATCTCGGCATTGGAAATCTATATCTCACAGTAATCTTATTCAATGCTCGACTGTCAGTGCACATCCTCCACGTTCCATCCCTTTTGGGTACCAATAAAGCTGGTACAACACAAGGACTTAAACTCTCCTGCACACGCCCCTGTTCAAGCAATTCTTCCACTTGCCTCCGCAACTCTTCATGTTCCTTCGGACTCATTCGATAATGTGGTCTGTGTGGCAACACAGCACCTGGAACAAGATCTATCTGATGTTGAATATCCCTCAACGGTGGCAACTCCGTTGGTAACTCCTCTGGAAATACATCGTCAAATTCTTTCAAAACTGGTTTAACTTCTTCTGGAATTTCAACCACTTCCTGACTCTCTTGCCCAATTAACAAAAACACTTCAGGTTCCTCCTCTACTTCCTTCACAAACTCCTTCAACGATAACAAAGTTTTGAGCTCTTCAATCTCCTCCAACTTGTTTTCCTCCTGTTGTCGCTTCTTTGGAACTAGAGTAATCTTTGTGCCTTCAAACATGAATAACTGTTGGTACGCCCATCATGTTGCACCGCCCTATCATACTGCCACGGTCTCCCCAGCAACAAATGACAAACGTCCATGTCCACAACATCGCACCAGATTTCGTCTTTATATTTCTTCCCAATGGAAAACTTCACACGAGCTCTTCGTCCAACCTTCACCTCTCCGCCTTTCCTCAACCAAGCTAGCTTGTACGGTTTCGGATGTTTCTCAGTTTTCAATGCCAACTTCCTCACAGCTTCTGACGAAATTATATTATCACAGCTTCCAGCATCAATAACAAATTTGCAAACTTTCCCCAGAATAGTACATGTTGACTGATAGATATTGCTCCTCAACCAACTACAATCCTCCTCTTGCTTTGGTGTTAAACAGGACCTCTTCATCATTAGATTGTAACCTTCGTCTCTCGTCACTTCTTCTTCCTCCTCATCAGGTGGTGAATTGGAGCATTCAGCTTCTTCATCCTCATCCTAAACTTCTGCAATCATGGTTCTCTTCTTTGGCTTTGGACACTCACTGCTTTTATGACCCAATTCCTGACAATTGTAACATTTGAAACCATTGTTAACCCTTGCCTTCTCAACCTCCTTCACCACTGGTCTACTGATAGGTTTAGAAACATTAGAACTTCCACCAACACCCTTCGCTTGATTGTTAAAATTAGTAAACACACCACTTCCTCGTCGTCCCTGTTTCTCCCAAGCCAACGCTTTCTGATGTGCTTCCGCTACAGATCGTGGATCGAACATATTAACCATATCCTGAATCTGCATTCATAATCCTCCAACAAATCTGGCTGTTAACTATTCTTCTGTCTCCATAATATCGTTCCTTGAAATCAGTTGATAAAATTCGTCAGCATAGTCATTCATAGATTTCGTCCCTTGTCTTAAGTTTTGCAAACGTTGATACATCAAAGATTGATAGTTGTAAGGTAAGAACGTTGCTTTCATCAATTTCTTCATCTTCTCCCAAGATTCAATCTTTGACTTTCCCAATCGTTCACGTGTAAGCTTGGTTTGCTGCCACCACGCCAAAGCTCTACCCCTCAACCTCGTAGCAACCAACTTCACTCTACGATGTTCTGGAACTTCTTTAAAGTCAAAATCTCTTCAACATTAGCCACCCAATCTAGAAACTCCTCCGCTTGCATACCACCTTTGAATTCAGGAATTTCAGTCTTCATCCCCGACTCCCACTTGTGATCATACTCAGAGTAATTTCTTCCTTGTCCTCGTCCTTGTCCTTGAACACTACCACCATCATACTCCTCTTCAAAATCAGATGTATATCGTTGTCTATCTCGTCCACCCACATCTCTACTACCATGACGCCTTCCACCATCATCCCTTCTATCTACATTCCTCTGTTCTCGATCACTCACGTTCCTCCCACGCCCTTGATCATTTTCAACACTTCTGTCTCGATTGGAATGTGGCGAGACTCTACTACCCCCATGGTTAGATTCAGGTGAAACCCTTCTCCGGTTTTGATTCATCTCCGTCATAAGCTTCTCCAACTGGCCAATTCCTTCGTTAAGCTTTTCACTAAAGTTTTCATTGATTCTTTGCTCCATCTCATCAGCCTCTTCTCTTCGATACAAAGCTTCTACGTTTTGGTGGCGATTAGCTCTTCTTGGCGGCATACTTGAAAATTTCACAACTCTTCAACACTTGAAAATTTCACAACTCTTCAACACTTCAAAATTCAAACACTTTTCGGACTTTGATCCAAAATGAAACTGATCGAAAACTTCCACTTTGTAGCAAATCGCGATGAACACGATGGACAAAGTTTCGGCTTCCAATACAAATTCGATCAAACAACTTTAATGCAAGTCGAACACTTCCACTTGCTCACGGCTCACTCTTCAAGCTTCTCGGCCAAACAACTTCAAACTTCAAAACTCTTCAAAATGATTAGGCTCCAAGTCTCGATCTAGCTATGATTGGCTAGAACAAGCTCCGATACCAAAACTGACGCATCGGATTAATCAAAACGATCTTCAATCGGTGAAAGTAGTAATCGGTGGATTGGAAGATACTGGAATGCCCAAATTCGTTGATCTGAAGATACCAAATTCTAGCTACCCCGAACTCGTTGATCGCGCACGATACCGGGTTCAAAGATCTTCAATTCTTCAAGCGTTGATCAAGCGCACTTGATTTCGCGAATCGGCTTCTACAATCGTTGAATCGAGCGCACTCGATTATCCGAAAGAGGAGATAGGAGATTACACTCAACTACCAATTTAAATTGAAAGCACAAAGCTAACAAAGAGAATTTTATTCAATATTCAACAACCTTACAAAATGACACAACTTGCCTATTTATAGGCTACAACACATCTCCAGAAAATTACATAAGTCTTAAGTCGGAACCGACTTATCACGTACGACTCAAGAAATACAGACGACATATGACTTAAAAATTACAACACAATACAAGCTTTGCCGACTTACGACTTAACAAGACACACGCCTTAAAAATAGAAAAAAATACAACGTACAACTTAAAACAGTCGACATACGACTTAAGACAGAAAATACAAACAGACAACCACTTAAGTCATTGCCGACTTAACAACTCTACGCGACTCAACTTAGTAACGACTTAAGAACAGCGGTCCAGATTAACTCGGCATAAGGATCAACGGCAACAGCTTCAACAACTTAAAACATGCGGCATCCCAGATCAGCGACTTAAGGAAATCAAGGGTGGAGATTAACTCGGCAGAAGTATCTACGGTTTCCATCTTCACGCGACTTACGAGTTAATTCTTCCAGGTCGTAACCCGCTTCTTCTTCTTGCCTTTTGTTAAGTCGTGGACGACTTAACCTTTCATTTTCGATGAGTCGGAGATGACTTATCATTACGCGACTTAGGCCTCTGTTAAGTCGTACCCCCTTTCCTCCAAGCCTGTTAGGTCGTAGACGACTCATAGCTCCTTTCTTAAGTCGGTCACGACTTATGCCTTCGCTTTCCTTGAGTCGGTCACGACTCATGCCTTCCCCTTTGTTAAGTCGGTCACGGTTTATGTCCTTAGTTTTGTTGAGTCGGTCACGACTTAGACCTATCTCCTTAAGTCGGTCATGACTTATTACTTGGTCTGCATCAGGAACCCAATTCGACAGTGCTGAATTCAAAGATTTCTACAAACAATTTCACATCCAAAAGAAATTCTCCGCAGTTGCACACCCTCAAGCAAACGGACAGGTTGAAGCAGTTAATAAAGTCATAAAGTCCATCCCGAAGAAACGACTAGAAAAGGTCGAGGGCAAGTGGGTCGATGAACATCCTATGGCTCTATGGGCTTACCGAACAACCCACAAGACCACAACCGGCCACACTCCGTTCTCTCTTTCTTACGGTTCAGAGGGCGTTATTCCAGTCGAGCTAGAAGTACCTTCTCATCGTGTGACATACTATGATCCAAAGACAAATGCTATATTACTTATTGAATCTCTTGATCTACTGGATGAGAAGCGTGAGGAGGCTGATTTGAGGGCAGCTACGCATCGAATTCGAGTCTCCCGATTGTACAATGCCAAGGTCCGTCCGCGAACCTTCGAACTAGGCGATCTCGTCTTAAAAAGAATCTATCCGGTTCCTTCACATATGAAGCCGACATGGGAAGGACCGTATGTTATTGAACGAAGGCTCAGAGATGGCACATTCAAGTTATCGACCGTCGACGGTCTTACCCTGCCAAGAGCTTGGAATAGCGAGAGCCTTCGCCGCTATTACACTTGACAGGCTATCTTTATCCATTTAGTTTACTTTCCTTTTCTGCAATTTGTTTATGCATTTCAAAATTAGAACTTGTAATAAGGCAACTGACTTTGCCATACTTTCTTATTTCAGCAATAAAATGCAACCTCTTCGAGCCAGAGCTGTGATTTACTTGAAATACTTCATATGACCATCACTATGTACGGAGAGCTAAGTCTCATCATACGGTGGGATTTATTCAAATAGAGAGTGGCTGCGATGCAACCAATCACTGCCTAAGTGAAACCCGAGCTCGGGGGCAAGCCATCACATCAAAGTCAAAAAAGGGATTGATACACGACAGTCCTTCATCAACTCCTAACTCCTAGAGCGCGAGTCAGAGTATAAACATTCAACTCCGTATTCCCAGAGTGCGAAGCGGAGTATAAACATCCAACTCCATATTCCCAGAGTGCGAAGCAGAGTATAAACATCAACTCCGTATTCCCAGAGTACGAACCGGAGTATAAACATTCAACTCTGTATTCCCAGAGTGCGAAGCGGAGTATAAACATGCAACTTCGTATACCCAGAGTGCAAAGCGGAGTATAAACATCCAACTCTGAACTCCCAGAGTGCGAGTCGGAGTATAAACATTTAACTCCGTATTCCCAGAGTGCGAAGCGGAGTATAAACATCCAACTCTGAGTTCCCAGAGCGCGAAGCCGGAGTATAAACATCAACTTCATAGTGGACGTAGGCTATACGTCGAACCACTCTAAATTCTTGTGTCTCCTTGCACTTTAATTATTCTCATTTCTGAAATTTTGAGTTTTTGTTAGATAATTCCTCTTTTTTCATTTAATTTCTTCACTTTATCTCTTCAACGACTTCTGAAGAGTGTTGTGCCCACTTTTGGTACAAACAATTAGCGTTTCCTAGAGCAGTGCTATTGCATGTCAGTCTCCCTTCTGGATAAATTAGGTAGAACAACTACAGATGAATTATTCGATGCTACACCTCACTAGATATGATGATTATATAAACTTAGAAACTTCCTACATGCTCGTCTATCATCTGAGATATCCTAATCTTAGGCCAGCTGCGTGCTATCTTTCTATATGATATTTGGGGACTAGTTGTGTGCTTGTCTGTCACTCTCCCTTAGAGTCTTTTGACTCAGAGATCTATGATTATGTTATAATTGTCTATCTCTTAGGGCCATTCGGTTTGGAGTATTGTCTCTCATTAAAACTGTTGGTCGAGATAGTTTATTGTCTTTTATTGTGTGTATTTTATATTTTCTTGTTATATCATGAGTCTATGTATCATATTTATTATATGTCTCTTAGTGCCACACAGCCGAGGGTTCTCGTCTCTCGTTAGGTGATGGTCAAGCTATACATTATGGATTGATGTATTTGATTGTATATGGTCGTTTTAATGTCAATTCACCCATTTTGCTCCTACGCCATTTGATGTAGTTTGTGGGTGATATTTCATGTGCATGGTTTGTACACCACATTGAAGTATATTTGATTATTCCATTCAAGTAACTCAATATTAACATCCACATAATCTAACCCGTATATCATTTATATATACTCGAGTTAGTCCGAGACATTTAAGGTTCAGACTGACTTATGGTTGTTGGGCTTAGATATAGAGGCTAGTTATTAGTAGATTTGTGTATCATTATGTAATTATGTAGCCACATGCAAGTTGATACTTTTGAGATGTATGTATTAGGCTTATGCTGTTAATATTTTTGAGATAGATGGGTGTTGAAACTACTATATTTACCCATCAGAACTTGTATTTATTAGTCATTATATATCATCACTATGTTCATGACTCTATGCTGTCTAATTACTATGTTATATTGTGTATTGTTCAACCTTGGAAACACACGTGTTTATTGCATTGTGCCGATATCGAGTGTCTATCATTGAGTAGTATAATTATGTACCGTATGAGATTCTAAAATGCATACGTATGTTAGCCGAAGGAAATATTTGCATGTGATAACCCAGTATCATCTTATTTCCATATTATCAGATTGTATTACCTAGTAATTCTCTTTGGTAGTTTAGCTATAAAGTGTTAGTACCTTAGGTATTGGTTTTTATGATAACAACTGTAGAACATTATATAAAATATAGATACTAATGTTTTATCAAGATATATAAAGTATATATTGTAGGATACTAGACAGGTATTGATTTAGAAGACTGTACAGTTTCAAGATGCTGATATCAATAGTAGATTCAAGATGCTGATATCAAGAGTAGATTCAAGATGCTGCTATAAAGTATCAAGAGTTCAAGAAAGAAGACTCATGAGTATCGAAGAGTTCAAGATTTCAAGATATTCCAGATAAGTTATAGAGTCATAGAATTTATGTTAAAACCTTGATAGCTCTTTCCTGATCTCTCTTACATTCTTTAATTTTGTTAAAATTATTTTTCAAATATTCTATTTTTTAAAATAATCTTTTCAAAATATTTCCAAAATGATTTTCAAATCTCTTATACTTATAAAGATATTATTTTATTGTTTTTAAGTTTATATATATTGAATTATTGTCTATATTTTAATAATTTATAACTATATTGATTTTATATATCATTTACATTATACTAAATATTTTTATTAAAACTTTCAAAAAAAATTATAAAGTTTTATTCAATTTTAATATGATTAAAATATGTATAAACTCTTTTTACATGTTTGTGCAAAGTTTCAAAATATTTTACAAAACTTAATATTTTCAAAACAATTTTTGTTAAATAATTTTTCAAAATACAAAGGGGTATGTCGACATATCCTTTACAGGTATGTCGACACACTAGCCGTATTTTTCAAAATTCAAATTTGAATGGAACTACCTTTTCATCGTATCTCTTGGCAAATGGACATGACCGTTGTTTCCCTATATATACCAGTCTTCCAAACGAATTTTTAGTAACTACTTTCTTATTTCTCTCTCCTCTTTTCACTCTCCTGATTTCTAAAGCAATTTCTATTGAAACTCTATGGAAAGTCAACCAGAATCAAATACAATCATCACTAGTTTGATTCTCTTTTATATACTCTATGATTTCTCTCATCTCTCTCAAAATCAAGTGCTATTCAAGAATTATAGGATCAATTGTAATCAAGATCGAAGATTAAAGTGTGTATACACTATCAAATCACACCCTTATACTCTATAGTGTGCTTAGTATCCCTAAAATCCAAGTAGGTTTGATTGTAGCCTGATTAAATTAATTGGGTGTGCTTAGTAGCTCATAAATCTAGTAGGCGTTCTTGTGGCCTGGAAATCAAGTGGCTCTACCTAGAGGCCAAGATTTTAGAGGGTGTGTCGCATAGCCTTGAAATCGAGATTTTATTTGCATTTACTAGTGGAAAAGAAATTCATACAATGAATTGTGCTAGACTGGATGTAGGGTAACTCCGAACAAATATAAAATCCTGATGTATTCATTCCTTTATACTTTTACTACATTTACTTTTACATGTACTTTGATTTAGTGATTGTTAATTCCATCTATCCAAGTAAAATCTTATAGAATTTGAATAATATTCATATAATCAATTAAAGCCACTGTTCACCCCCTCTCTAGTGTTAATTTAACCTTAAGATATCTATTTCGCTGACTCACATTTGGTATCAAAGAATTGGTTATCAAAGTATTCATAATCTTATTTTTGAAAAAATTTCAATGGCAATTTTTTTAATACGACTCTTGTCGTATAAATAAATAGTAACACATATGCAAAATGCCATGTGTCATTACACTTGTAATTTAGGAAATAAATGTATACATGCATGATTCCTAGTGTCTTTACAAATGTAATTCATTAATATATGTATAATTTGAATAGCGAAAATGACAAAATGCATTATGTCACATTATATTACATATAATAGTATCATGAACGAATTTTTAGAACTCTACTTGTGTTTAAAAATAAAAGGTTTAGTATAGTATCTAATTTATTTTATTATTATGTTTTTCCTTAGTTTTCTTCATGTTTTTTAAGTAATATAAGTATACTAATTATTGTAGTAAAATGGGATCAAAAATCAATTTTTTAAGTGTCAAAAGCTAGTCGCAAAATCATGTTAAAAACAAGCCTAGAACTTTAGATAGGATTTCTGAAACGTAGCCTCTACTTCTATAACACTTCTCCCCAATTGTGAATTGTTTAGATAGCATTTATGTGCTTTGAAACTTTATAATGTGCTTCATATATAAATGCTGCGGTTCCTAGTTTATAACGTTTTGAATACATTTTACAACAGAAACTTTTTACAACATTCTTGTAACGACCCGATATTTTCAACCATTCGCATCCATTATAAGTGTATAGGTAGACACTCATGCCGGAATTGAATTGCTCAAAATACCGTGTTGTAAATAAAAATTTGGCAAATCTCAGAATATGCAGTAAATAAATATAATCACAGATCACAGAGTAAAATAATGCAGTGGAAGTAAAAGAAATAGTAGTTCGTGAAGCTACTATGTAAATATATCAGAGTTACATGAGATATAACAAAAGAAATAGAATACAACAAAAGTCTCAATATAATAACCATGTACAAGCTGAGTAGAACAACGGAATTGAAATAGATAGGAAATGACAAGCAGATAATCTCCAGCGATTCAAATCTTCAAGAGAGTGGAAATCCAAATCTATGAATAACTCAGGGTGACCCGAGCGTAAAGCAAAACACAAAACACTCGAGTCAGGACAATATATACTTATATAATGTAAACCAACTCAGGCGAACTACAATAAGGGTACAAGTAACTTAGAAGATGCTTGGGACCGCCCATCCTCTAAGGATCCGTTAAAATATCTACTATGTAGTAATATTCGCTATTATAATAGTGTCTAAATAAGTAAAGTATAATCATATAGAAAATAGCGTTAAGGGGATGGAGAACCTTAACGCGTTCGGATCTTAAAATCATAATCGTAGTAAAGCTCGATATGGTAGGTGACACGGCACAACTAGGCAATGCCATGGTAGATATACCAATTACGCACACAGACTGATGGATAGGCATAGCAGCCACTACCGTTCCACCTCGAACAACACTCCCAAATCGGAGGATGGCCATCTAATCAATCACAAGTAAGAGTATAATATCGAAGAAATGTGTCCGAGAAGAGGTGCTACATCACTGGTCCGAGATCGCTCCTGTTTTAGCCACCTTATGCCAACTCATGGGAGTTGGGTCCACGTAACATACCTTAAGAACGTCGCCACCATCCTACTTCATTCTGGAATCTCCACCACGTACACGGTTGTCAAAGTGGTTTTCGGTATCGACAGAGAGTATGTCCATATCCGATCCCGGTCTCTTTGCCAACCAATCGTTATTATAGCCCGTGGTTATAATTTTAAAAACAGTTTATACTTCAAAATAGAATATCATTTCAAATCCAAATCTTTATCAAAATAAAGATTAAATCAATTCCAAACCATTTCCATATTTTTAAAATATCATATCATTTCAAAACTTCATTTCAAATCATTTTAATATTCCAAATATCATTTGAGTTCAACTTTAAATACCTTTTAAATTTAAAGGTATACTTCATTTATTATCATTTCAAGTCACCTTTTAAATAGTTTATATTCCAATCAAATCATTCATTTAAACCTTTTAAAAGTGTAATTATTATATTTTCAAATCAAGTATTCAATTTCCAAAGTTTCAAACCATTCTGAGTTCGTTTACTAAGTCAAAATCCCTAATTATTAAAATTTCAGCATTTCACAGCATTTAAAAACAACTGCTATAGGTTATATTTGAAAACATTTTTAATTCAGCAAAGACAGCACTTAAAACTGCTGTTAAAACTCAGTTTTAGTTGAATTATAGTTCAAAATAGAAAAGACAGCATATCAGAAGTGGTGCGGTAGTTCAGATTTCAAAACAAGGGTTAAATTTGGTTTCAGCAAAGACTGCAGACCATTATAGCATTTCCAGAGAATGCTGTAATAGACCTGAGTTCAATATTAGCCTATAAGTTCAACTACAGCAACTACATCATTTCAGAAATGTTGTAATAGCTCTTTTTACACAATTTTAGTTCAAAACAGAATCTATAGCATTTCTGAATGCTATTAAAAGTTAATTTCAGGTGTTAGTGTATTTCCAGCAATTAAATAACTTTAATTTAAAACACATAGACATTTTAAAAATCATATTTTAACATTTAAAATGTTCATTTACATATCATTTAACATATATCTTTTCATAATAAATTTCTTATAATAAAATCCAATTTTCAACAATTTACTTAATAAATTTAAGTGTAAAAGTTTCCAATTCTTCACATTTCAACAAATAACTTAACACTTCAAATCTAAATTACCATTTCACAAATTTAACTAAATTTCCAATTTTATTTAATTAACTTAACCCTTTAATTAAAACCAAATTTCACATTTCCTAGTCAAGTTATATTTTAAAAGATCACTTTTAAAAATTCACTTATTTAACCACTTAAATTCATAGAAAAATCAATAATACTTTAATAAATCACTTAAATTCAAATTTAATCAAATTATCATATTTACCATTTCCAAATAAAATTTAATATCCATTTTATTTATATAACTTAAATATCATTTTTAACCAAAATTCCAAATTTCCAACTTAAGTTATATTTCAAAAATCTAGTTAAACCATTCATTAATTACATTTTTAACACATGGAAAAAAATCATAATTTCTTTATTTTAAAACATTTCAAAATCTATTTAAATCAAATTTCATAAATTTATAATTTTTTAAAATACTTAAAAATATCCAAAACACTTTATAAAATAACCACGGGCCTGTATATAATTTTCTAACCTAGGTCAAGTGATACGGATATGTATCATTTCAATCCGCAGTTAAAAAAAAGAAAAATCCGGGTTCTATCATTTCAAACCCGCAATCCCAAGTTAAAATAAATTAAATAAAAATCGTTCAGGCCTATCATTTCAGCCCATAACAATTTTTCCCTATTATAAAGTCCGTTCGGGTACGTATCATTTCAACCCATAGTGATTCTAGTCTACAGGGAACTTGCAATGGTAATAACTGATATAAATAACAGAATAACATTAAATAACAGTAACATATGATATAATAGGTGTATAAACATCATATGATCATAATATAGTCAAGTATAACAAGATAATATATTTCTACAGATTCACAGGGTGTCAATTTACTAGTTATATAGGTACATATTGTCTGGTGAGAATAACTCACCTTTTTATACTGGAGTTAGCGATCAAAACACACAGAATAGATTCCATAAAGCACGACAAACACGATACAGCATGACTTTTGATTTGAATGAATATAGAGCCTTGATATTTATCTTGTAAACAATAACCAAAACAAGACAATATATACATAAATATTTAACACAAACAATGTTGAAAAAATGAAGATAAGAGACAACAAATGAATGAATGTTTTTGCCTTGCTTCCTACACTTGCTAGCATGACTTAGGGAATGTTTTTTTTCAGGTTTGGACATGGTTTGGGTCTGGTTTGGACCTAAAAAGGCATGGCTACAGGGCAAGAGCAAGGTGGAGGTTACAAGCATGAGAATACAAGGGGTCTAGGCTTGACAGTGGAGTTTTGGTGCACCACAAGGCTCGTCTACATGCATTATTTGGCTCGGATCTTCATGTTTCAGATCTGCACAGAGGTGGGGAGGGGTGTGTCAAGGTCAGGTCAGGGGAGTGGTGGTGGCTATGGTGGTGGTTTGGATGGTGGTTGAAGTGGATGAGCATGTAGAGGTGAAATAAGTATAGATCTAGGCATCTAGGTTGTAGTTTGAGGGGTTTGACCATCATTTGGGGTTCGGCTATGGTCAGATCTGGTGGGGTAGATGGTGGTGATGGTAGGGAAGAGATGGAAGGAGGTGGTGGCCATGGAATAGGGGGAGAGCCGCTCCAATCAGGGGAGAAAGCAAAGCAAATTTGCATAGAAAATAGGAGAAAAAGTAGAAAGAAGAGAGAGATTTACCTAATTTTTTTGCAAGATGGAGGCCATGATTTTTTTTAGGGTTTAGGAGCTTTGGAAATTCGTGAATGAGGGGAAAAAAGTGGCGGCTGAAGAAATGAGGAGATGTGGCCAATTGAATGAAAAGTTAGGTTAAAAAGTAGAAGGGTTAGAAAATAAAAGGGCCTTAGGAAGATAGAAAGTTTAAGGCCTTTCAAATTTCTTTAATTCATTTTTATAAGTTTATATTTCTGGTAATAACATTAATTCCAGTTAAAACTTCGAAAATTTGATAAAATATAAAAATATATATAATATTTATTGATTATATAAAGTAGAATTAAGGAAAATAGTTAAAACAGTGAACTAGACTAGAAAATTTTGAAATTGAATAGAATAAATTTTAGAAAATTCATATGAGCTTGCAATATATTTTTAAACATAAATAATAACATAAAATAAAAATATATTCAAAAAGTAAATATTTAAAATTAAATTTACATATAATTTTTAAATGAAGAAAATAGCAGAAAATAGGAAAATAGCCCTTAAAAATGGAAAATCAACACGGTAAATTTTGGAAAAATTATATTATTATTTTAAAATATTTAGAGATTAAATTTCAAAAATAAAACAAATTTAAAAATATAGTAAAAAAATTTAAAATGAAGAAAATAGCAGAAAATTAGAAAACAGCCTTTAAAAATAGGAAATAAATACAGTAAATTTTGGAAAAATTCTATTACCATTTAAAATATTAAAAGACAAAAATATACATAAAATAACATATTTACACATATTAAGATAAAATATAAGAAAGAAAAATATGATTTATAAAATTTAAAATAGGCAAAATTGCACAATAAAACAAATTATACTAAAAATTGAAATGTACATAACTTTTACATTTTAACTCCGTTTTCAACGAAACGAAAAGTAGTTTTCAAGTTATTACATATATTTTCATAATAAAAGATAAAATATATAATTTAAAACTATTTAAAATTTAAACTTAAAAGTCAAAGTTTGACTATTGACCAAAATTCACATTTTCTGGAAATATTAAATTTAGTCATATTTGGAATTCTAATCCACATCAAAATCAAAGTTTATACTTAAAATAACAAAATTTATTCTTTTCATAAATAAAGCTTTTAAATATGGAAAAATCAATTTAAAATATTTGAAAAATACAGGGTTGTTACAATTCTGGAAATGTTGTCTTTTCTGTTTGAAACTTTAAATTGTGTAAAAATGATATTTAAATTAAGGATTTTCCTATAATCTTTTTAGAGTTATTTTCTAGCTTATATTAGAATGTTTTAAAATTGATTTCATGTTTAAATAATTTTTAATAATTAATTATAAAATTTTAAAGTAAAAAGGCATTTAATACGAAACATGTTTATTTTTTAGTTTTTCAATCTTTTTTTTAATATTCTATTATGATATATTTTTAAGTAAGTTAAAAGTGTTTTAACATATATATAATTTTTTTTTAAAAGGTAATTTAATATATATATATATATAAGGGTTTTAACTAGTAAGCTAAGTATTTTGTAAACGTAGTAATGGAAGTTTGGATTTTTAACACTTAAGTTACGATGGATTATTTTAAAGAAACTAAATAAAGAGGTTAATAAGTTTATAAAATCATATTTGATCGCATACGTAGTTATACTTGGCAAACATTGTGGTTAGGCTACGATTAAATTTTGCAATTAATATGGTTTGTTATTCAAATATATGAATTTACATCATAAATCTACTGTAAAAATTTCTTTGTAAAATTTGGATGCTTTGGTTTATGCAACATACACATACACACATTATCTAGTTTATATTATTTTTAATATATTAATTATTGGTTTTGATGTACTTATCATCTAAGTAAGGCGTTTATTCTCAGTAATTTTTTTATATATAATTATATTATCACAGATTCATATTTGATAGTAGTTAAATAAATAGTTTAAGTTATATTTGGTTTGTCTTATTTATTGACTTTGATATAATATTAATAATCATTCATATATTTAGTTAAATCCATATTACTTAGCATTCTAGTATAGTTTATATTATCATATTTATCATCGTATATTTTAATATATGTCATAATATATCAGTTATATCATAATTATCATTTATATCGCATATTAATCATCATTCATATCATATATTAACCATCATTTATATGTCATAATTTCTCATTATATATCACATATTACATCTTTAAAATATCATATTCAATGTATCATTTTGATTCAATAACATAACATTTAAATCTTATTTATTGAATTTAACTCTCTACTTTATAAGTATTTTATTTAGGGGAAGTTAGTGTTAGAGTTATAATTTTAAGTTAATTATTTTTTGTTGATGAAAAAGGGGGAGAAATATATAAAATCTAGGCATAGATTAAGGAGGAGTTTTGTAACTCTGGGGGTGTTATAATATATTTTATATACAGAGTTGTCATTGTCTAAACAGGGAGATTGTTAGTACCTTAGGTACTGCTTTTGACGATAACAACTATAGGACATTATATAAAATATAGATACTAATGTTTTATCAAGATATATATATATATATATATATATATATATTGCATGATAATAGATATGTATTGATTATAAAGACTGTACAGTATCAAGATGCTGATATTAAGAGAAGATTCAAGATGCTGATATAAAGTTCCAAGAGTTCAAGAATGAAGACTCAGGAGTACTATAGAGTTCAAGATTTCAAGATATTACAGATAATTTATAGAGTCATAGAATATATGTTAAAAACTTGATTGCACTTCCTCGATCTTTCTTACCTTCTCTGATTTTTTTAAATTGTTTTTCAAATATTCTATTTTTAAAAATAATATTTTCTAAATATTTTCAAAACGGTTTTCAAATTTCTTATACTTATAAAGATATTATTTTAGTGTTTTCAAGTTTATATATATATAGAATTATTGGCTATAGTTTAATAATTTATAACTATTTTGATTTTATATATATTATTTGGTATTATATTAAATATTCTTATTAAATCTTTCAAAATTATTTTATAAAGTTTTATTAAGTTTTAATATGATTAAAATATGTATAAACTGTGTTTAAATGTTTGTGCAAAGTCTTAAAATATTTTACAAAACTTAATATTTACAAAAAAAAATTGTTAAGTAATTTATTTTAATTACAAAGGGATATGTCGACATATCTTCTGCAATTATGTCGACATACCAGCCATATTTTTCAAAATTAAAATTTGAATGGAAGTTTCTTTTCTTCCTATCTCTTCGCGAATGGACATGACTGTTGTTTCCATATATACAAATCTTCGAAACGAAGTTTTAATAACTACATTCTTAGTTTACTATCCTTATTTCACTCTCTTGATTTCTAAAGCAATTTCCATCAATACTTTGTCGAAATTCAACCAAAATCAAATTCAATCATTACTAGTTTGATTCTCTTTCATATATTCTATGATTTATCTCATCTCTCTCAAGATCAAGTGCTATTGAAGGGTTATAGGATCAATTGTAATCAGGATCGAAGATCTATGTCTATAAACTCTATCAAATCATAATCTTATACTCTATGGTGCACTTGGTATCCTTAAATTCCAAGTAGGTGTGATTGTAGCCTGATTAAATCAATTTGATGTTCTTAATAGCCCGTAAATTTAGTGAGCGTGCTTGTAGCCTAGAAACCAAGTGGCTCTACCTTAAGGCCGAGATTCTGGAGGGTGTGTCTCGTAGCCTTGAAATTGAGGTTGTATTTGCATTTACTAGTTGAAAAAAAATCATTACAAGGAATTGTGCGGGACTGGTTGTAGGGTAACTCCGAAACAGTATAAAATCTTGGTGTGTTCTTTCCTTTTTACTTTTACTACATTTACTTTTATCTGTACTTTGATTCTTTGATTGCTTCTATGATTTTAAATTCCATCATTCCAAGTAAAATCTTAAAGAATTTAAATAATATTCGTATAATTAATTAAACATTATTCGCCCCTTCTCTACTGTTATTTAGCCTTAAGATCCCCATTCCGCTGACTCACATAAAGGTAGGGTCATAAAGTTGGTATCAGATAAGGTCAAAACTATACATTATATAGGCGACATGAATCTTGGACTTAAATGAGACTTTATTTCCTTGTCCCCTTAGGAATTTCGGGTAGTTAACCTACAGTAAGGGATAGTAGTTATTAACCTACCTTTTGGCAAGGCCGTAGACATGCGGATTTAAATAAATCGACTGCTCGTTTAGGTCTGCTTCGAGTTTTCATGGCGTTTGCTTCGAGTACCTATGGGTTGTGCCTCGAGTCGCTTGGGGTCGGTAGAAGTTCATTGGATCGACATTAGTGTGGATCGACATTCGAGTGGATCGAAATTGGTGTGGATCGGTCTTGATGGTGTGGATCGGCCATGATGGTCTGGGTCGGTAGGCTGGTGTGGATCGGCATTGGAGTGGATCGACATTTGAGTGGGTCAGCATGTTGAAGTGGGTCAGTGTTATGAAGGCTTTGGATCAGTAGGAAGGTGGTTCGGTCATGATGAAGTGGATCGGCATGGTCGAGTGGCTCGGGGCCGGCATGGAGTTATACTCGGGTCGGCAATACATTTTCTTCGGGTCACACGCAAAGAAGCTTCGGGTCAGTTGGATGAAGACCCTGGATCGGCTAAAGTGGGTCAGTGCTTTGAAGAAGGGGGATCAACACTGGGTTGCTCCAAGTCTCAGGGCAATTTACTTCGGGTCGTATGCAAGTGTGCTTCGAGTCGTGCGAGCGATTACTCCGAGTCAAGCCTAGGGGATATCAGGTCGGCGTATTATGAACTAGGGGTCGGTCGTAGTGTTGAGTTTTGGATCGGCCATGGTATTGATGGGCTCGAACAACTCAAGAAGCCCAGTAAATCAGGTTTTGCCATTAAATACAGCGTGCGGGGCTTTAGAAAGGGGGACTTCATTTTTTTCCCATTTCTCTTCTCCACTAAGGCTACTCTGCCATTATTTGAAATCTCTGGATTGTAATTGTACTTGATTATGATATTAATAAAAAGGAAATTTATGGAGTGGATGTAGGCCGGAGTTAACCGAACCACTATAAATCCTGTGTTATTGCTGTTTCTTTTTAATTTTCACTATTCTTCACATTCTACTCTCTACATACATTCTATCTGTGATTTATGACTGTGATTTGGTGCTTTCATCTGGATTTAGGTATTAGTGACCAATTTTGGCACCAACATTTTGGTGCTTTCACTGAGAAGGTCTAGTACTCAGGGATTGGAAAGCTAGAATTTTGGATTTAAAGGGTTAGAAACTTGGATTTTGGAGACTATGGCAAAGCAATCAACTAGGAGATAGAGGACAGTAAGAAGTCAGCAAGAGGGAAGTCAGGAGGCTTCCTCTGGAGCTAATCAAGCCTCAATCAACATCACTAGGGATGAGATGCAGGTCATGATGAATTCCAAGCAGGAGCAATTAATGAAAAGGCAAGAAGAAATGATGCAAACCCTTTTCAGACAATTTGGACAAGCAGGAACTGCAGGAGCCCAGATCCATGGAGCTGGATCAGAAGGACTCAACCGGCACGTAGATGGAGTGGTTCAGCAGGGTGCAGCCCCCAATCAGTAAACAACTATCAATCTAGATGGACTTAGACTCGAGGGCTCACCACCAGGTAATTCTAGACCGATCCATGGAGGGATACCAGATGACACTGCATAGCCCGTCGCCAACGGGAATACAGGAGTGCGTGATGAGGAGTATGTACCGGAATTCCCTCGAGGACTTAGAAGGCAGTTAAGAAATGGAGATGGGTGGCAACCCTTGGTAGATAACACTAGATTAGGTGACATTATCAGGCGAACTATTGGTAGAGGTCTGACAAATAGTGATTTGGAGGGAGTCATCAAAAGTCCGTTTACCCATAACATCGGGATGGATAGGAATCCACCCGATTTCAAGCCACCCACTCTAGAAGTATACAATGGTAAGATGGATCCCACTAACCACTTAATGAGGTACACAAGGCATATGGAAGTGCTGGGGGCATCAGAGAAGGTAATGGCCCGATGTTTCACCCTGTACTTGACCGATATAGCTGCTATGTGGTTCAGACAGCTGGAGGATGGATTTATTAGAATATGGACAGAACTGGTGGATAAGTTCTTGAAACAGCTCTGAGTTCACATAAAATGGCCAAAGAATGTGATGACACTCACGTAAGTTAAGCAGACGGCGGATGAATCGCTCAGGACTTTCTTAACTCGGTTTAATGCGGTAGTTGTTTCGGTGGATCGGCCGGATCCGTCAATGGTTCTGATGGCGGCGGTGTCAGGAGTAAGGGATGATTTGGATTTCGAAGTATCATTGATACGGGATCCACCAATGGATCTCGAGGAGTTCTTTCATGAAGCTGAGAGATTTCTTCGACAAGAGGATGCATGTTTGCATATGAGGTCAAAAGAAGTAAACATGGTTAAGGATGGAGAACTGTCCGGTGAAAACTCGGGTAAAGTTAAGGATAAAGGGAAGAGGAAGCGTTGGGGAGAACCAAAATTCTATACCTACATAGGATTGAATGAGACATTGGAACGGATTAACTTGGATACTCAGGATCGCCTTCCTTATCGAAGGCCGGCAAGGAGGGAACCCCTAGAACGCGAAAGGGCATCAGGAAGGCACTGTCTCTTTTATGACCTGGACGGGCATGATACTAACAGCTACAGGCATCTAAAGGATATAATCGAGGAGCATGTAAGGAATGGTCAGTTGCGACAATATGTCGAAACTCGGAATGCGGCGGTGGAAAAGGAGCAGCCACCACCTACCTTGAATGACGATGGCGCGATGCCTAGGAATGGTGGTCGCTTGGTCATCAACTAATCGTACGGTATGGAATAAGTAACAAACTCTAGGCAGACGGCTAAGTCACTTACTCATGTACAGGGACGAAGACAACCCCTAGGCATGCTCGGAGATGATGATAAACCGTGACGCTCTGGTTCGTGAAATCTGTGTTTTCTTTTTATCTTGGACACTTGCTTTTTCTGGTTTGGTTTTGGAGTTTAGTTTTAACTCTTGGTTTTGTTTGTTTTTTGATTTGGATTCCGGTTTGGACATTTGTCTTTTGGTTTGGACTTTTGTTATGGATTTTGGTTTTCTGGTTTGAATCTGGATTTCAGATTGGATTTTGATTGACTTTTTATCTGGTTTTTGGCTAAAATGTCGTCGGGTATGGATTATGCTCGGCAAGGTTCCGGTGAGACCAAGATTCGGCCTAGAACTTGGCCCTATATTATCTATCGGTTACTATTTCAGGTCGTCGAGTATGGACTATGCTCGGCAAGGGTCCAAAGCAACCAGGATTCGGCTTAGGACATAAGCCACTACATTACTCAGCGTTCAGGGACACTGAACCAGGAACACCATGATAGTACTTAACACGGGTCGCCGAGTGTGGATTACGCTTGGCAAGAACCCAGAGAGGTAACAGATTTGGATATTGGCTATGAACAGCTAAGGGTTTGGGCATGAACCCAGAGCGGTCCCGGATTTGGATATCGACCCGAAGAGGTCATGGGTTCGGTTATTTGTTATTGGATTTGGATGGATTAGAGCTTGACTATCGGGTTCGTATTTCAGTTTAGGGTTTGGACCCGACGAGGTCCCGGATATGGAATTTTGGACCCAGTGAGGTCCCGCTTAGGATTTGGACCCAGCAAGGTCCTCGATTTGGACTACAGGACCTAAAGAGGTCCCGGAGTCGGATAAAATGATCCGAAGAGATTGTGGATTTGGATAATGGATTTGGGATGGATTCGGAATTGAATAACGACACATAAAAGTCATGGAATAGACTATCGGATGTGGATGGAATTGCATGATAATGGAAGGAACAATGACTTCGGATATCAGATTTGAGGCTGTTCAAAACACACCTTCCAATGGCAAGGCATGTTGTGGGGGGCAAATGTTAACTCACCTTTTGGCAAGACCGTAGACAGGCGGATTTAACTAAATCGACTGCTTATTTGTCGAGACTCAAATATGATGGTTTACTCAACTGGATGGATAGACGATCAATCGCGGATGATGATCATGATTATGAAGCCAGGATTCGGCATGGTCGATAGATAAAAGTTGCAGAATGCTCGAAATATAGGTTTTGAACGAAAGTCGAGTTGTCGTGAGTCACCCGGAGTTTACATCGAGTCACACTTTGGTCTGCTTCGAGTTTTCATGGCGTTTGCTTCGAGTCCCATTGAGTTGTGCCTCGAGTCGCTTGGGGTCGATAGAAGTTCATTGGATCGGCATTGGTGTGGATTGACATTCAAGTGGATCGGCATTGGTATGGATCGGTCTTGATGGTGTGGATCGGTCATGATGGTCTGGGTCGGCAGGATGGTGTGGATCGGCATTTGGGTGGATTGGCATTGGAGTGGATCGGCATTTGAGTGGGTCAGCATGTTGAAGTGGGTCAGTGTTATGAAGGCTTTGGGTCGATAGGAAGGTAGTTCGGTCATGATGAAGTGGATCGGCATGGTAGAGTGGCTCGGGGTCGGCATGGAGTTATACTCGTGTCGGCAATACATTTTCTTCGGGTCACACGTAGGGAAGCTTCATGTCGGTAGGATGAAGACCTTGGATCTGCTAAAGAGGGTCAGTGCTTTGAAGAAGGAGGTCGGCACTAGGTTGCTCCGAGTCTCAAGGCAACACTACGCCATAAATGGCCTTCTGCAACACAAAAAAATTGTTGGCTCAGGACCGAAAACTGTTTCCATAGGTCTATGGCAACACTTTTAGGGTGATGCAATTTTTGCCGTTGCCTTAAACATCAAAGGCAACATTTTGACTATCTAAGGCAACATAAGTAATATTGTTGCAATAGAACCCTATTTGGGTCTATGGCAACACCCATAGGTATCTGTAGCAACATTCCAAAAATGTTGCAATAGATATTAACTTTCTGAAGTTGTGGGGCCCACAATGTGGGGCCCACGACCCAACTGGGTCCATCCCTATGGCAACACCTTGAATGACTATTGCAACATTATTTTAATCAACATTTATAGCCTGGTGGAAACACTATTCTGAAGCTACTGCAACACTATACTGAAGCTACTGCAACACTATACTAAAGAGACACTAAGAGCACATAGAACAGTACAATATCACATAGAACACTTGCATAATACACAACACAATATCACATAAAACACCTGCATAATACACATCATAATACACAGTACATATAACAATTCATACAGCAGTACACATCATAATTCATGTCAGTTACCCCAAAATATCCAGTTACCCGAAAATACTACAAAGCTACCCCAAAATATCCGGTACACATAACAATTCATAAATGAGACTTAAGAGCTGGTGCCTCCAGTCAGATTATCAGTCTCACTGGACATGATTGTGGAAGTTAGATCCTCTACATTGATGTTCATCTCCGGGTTGGCATCACCTAATTTCTTAAGCACCCTAGCCAAATTCTCTTGTACCTTCTGATTTACCTTGGATTCTAGCTGTGCTTTAATTTCTTCGACAAGCCTTTGCCTTAAGTCATGTACGTAAGCATTTGTTAGAGCCTCGGTTGATTGTTTTGCACACTTTGCACGCCTCTCTATAAGCAAAGAACGACCCTGTGATTTTCCATTCGAAATTACTGTTTCAACGGTATTTCCTCCTTCTCCACCGGCCATTGCCTTTTGAACTAAGTCCTACAAAATAAAGCCACATCAAAATTACCCTACAATAAATGCAGAGAATGCAGCAAATGCTTACATATGGATTGTGTACAGCAAATGCAGAGAAAGCTACATTTTGGAAAACAATTTGTTTATGTGCATGTAATTAGAAAACAATTTGTAACATATATACTAGTAAAAACTGGAAAACAATTCCGTCGACAGCCAGCTACGGCTTTGTCATCTGGATTCTGAGGCTTCAAACGGCCATTCATTTTATTTATGCACATATGTGTATTACTATAGACATATATTTTTATATAAACCAAGTCAGTAATCCCTTTAACCAAATTCATTTCTTCGTTTCCAATTTTTGTGTCATTTCTAGCCAAACGGAAAATCAAGTCCTCTTCATTCGACTAGAAAAGGAAAAAAATGGCTGAGGGTTCAAAATTCTTAATCTCACAATATACTCAATTACAATTTCCAAAGAAAACATCTATGCCATTAGTACGTTTGCGAAACTCAGGTTCAACAAGTGTTTCAAGGACAGTTTCAAGGACTTGAGCATACATGCACATGAGCAAGACATGAACAATGTGCATCATGTGCAAAACAGAACAAAATTATTACAAAACAGAATTATTACTTACAAGTTTGTACTTCATTACTTGAGGATTAGACAAGTACTCACGCCCATCTGTTCTCTTACGACTTTTAAGAAAAAGTGCTGCATCGGATGGTGTCTCCTGATACAAGTTCAATAGATAGTTTAGCATACACTCTCTTCAGTCAAAAATGTAAAGTATCACATACCATCTTATGACGAAGCTGAGCGAACGACTTTGGACCAGCGGTGTGTGTGTCTAGATACGACTTACGACTATCAGAATTTTTCAGGGCTTTTTGCTAAAAAATACACAAAAAACAAAGTACTCGTTTATCTCACAAAAAAAGTACTCGTTTATCTTGCGAAATAAATAATATGTACGTATACCTGAATCTCATCATCTGCCCAATACCTCAAGAGCACTTTAAAATCCTCCACTGGGATGTTGTCCGGCTTGTTTTCTAGCCTCTCCTCATCAGTCTTATAAGCTTTATAATGAGCTGTTTTTATGCGACTCTTGTACCCCCTCCAACAGTCACGAATATACTTCAACACCCAGTTTTCACATTCATCCGGAATAATATACCGTTGCTTAAATATAAATCAAAGATAAAAAAGAATAAATAAATCAAAATTCAGCTACATTATAGTTAATAAATCAATATTACTTATTAAAGTAAAATTCAGCAACATTATAGTTAATAATAGATTACCTTAACATAATCCCATAGAGATTTCTTCAACTTTTTAGGAACATCCGACCAAGATTTATACGTAAGTGGTACAGACCTTTTCAATGTTCCTAAAAAGTTGCTTAGTTCAGATATTACTATGTCATCATCTGAAATAGGTTGGAACCACTAGTTCATCATAATTACAACTCTTTTGTCATTCGCCCTTGTATGAACATTAAACATCTTTGTGTGACCTCTGAGTCTTTTAGGAACTTCACCTTTAATTAAAATGAAAAGTCCCGTCAAATAATAACATAAATCATAATGTAAATTCGGTACTTAAATATTAATCCTACTGTAATATTAAATATTATTATCACATCAATTCAGTACCTGCTTCAACTTCTTCATTTTCAATGTCTGGCAAGACATTCTCCACAACATACTTATTTGCCATACCACTTGCACTAGCTTTTGCAGCATTTTTCTTTTGTTGTTCCTGTAGAGCCAAATAATCATCCATTGTTCCTTTTCCTTCAGCATCCTTCTCAGTTGAACTTACTACCAGGCTTGGGCTTGGGCTTGGGCTTCTCAACTTTTCCTTTTCCTTTGCGATACCACTAGCTGAACGAGTTTGTGGTCCACTAACAGGCTTTGGCTTCTCAACTTTTTTAGTTCTCTAAATTGTATATATAAGTAGGAAATAAGATTGGATTTTATAGTTATTACTTCATAAGCAGAAAAAATAAGATATGTAGCTATCATTCACCTTTCTTGGACTTTGTGAAGTATCATCTTCACTATGCTCCTCATGGTCCGGATTATATTCCTGATCACTATCCACATCCTCTTGCATCTTTTCCTTTAACTTTTTTTTGGTTTGCATTTCTCAGTTCAGCTGAAATTGCAGGCACACCTAGAGAAGCAAGAACTTCGTTGTTCCTCATCACATTAACAGCTCTATGTACTTCATAATCTTTTAGGTTCATCATCAACTTAGTAGCTCTCTGTACTTCATAATCTTGTAGAGATAGTGGAGGTGTAGAATACTCATTTGGAGGTGGTGGATGAACATCCTACAAGTATATAATAAATAGGAACATCCTAGTAAGTATGCTGCAAGAGTGGTACAAAATATTCAAATTACAATAAGATCATCATAATAAGAATTCTTCAAACCTGCATGCCATTTTCATCCATATCTTCTTCTTCCGATGTTGGTAAATGTGATTCCAACTTCCTCTTAACACTTGATGAGTTCAGATTCACTGTTGAATCGTTGATTTTTGGTTTTTTTTTGTGTCATCTTCTGAGGATTTACCTGATCAGCTAAATTTAGATTCACGGTTGCATTGTTGGGTTCTGGATTATTCAGCCGTGTCGACTTCTGAGGACTCCTCACCTCAGCTAACTTTAGATTCTCAGTTGCATTTGCTGGGTTCTGGATTATTCTAGCTCTTTCGAAATGTCCTCTTTCTTCCCAACCTCATCCTTTAGCCATTTCCAGAATTCTTCAGTATGTGCTCTCTCTGTTTTATATCTTCTCGATATTGCATGACCATCAATTAAAGCTCGATGTTCCCTATAATAATTATGATGGTATTAATATCAATAAAGAAATATTCTTATTCTTAAGTACTTGCTAGAATAAAATTAGAACATAAAAACTTACTCTTTTAAATTATCTATTTCCTCGTTACCACAATTGAATAGAATGTACCGATGACATGCCATCCACTCAGATTCTTTTAGATGAATAGCTTTCCCGTCTTTATTTCTTCTTGTACCAATAGCATATTCCATATTTTGTGGACAACTTTCAAATTTAGGTACTGCATCACCACCGCTTAAGAATCTTGAGCAGAATGTCAAGCATTCTTCTGCCAAGTAACCTTCGGCGATGGAACCCTCCGGTTTAGATCTGTTGCGCACATAAGATTTGAGTTTAGCTAGATAACGCTCAATCGGAAACATACATCGAACGTGCACAGGTCCACTGTATTCAACTTCCTTGCACAAGTGAACCGCCAAGTGAACCATTATGTCAAAGAAAGCCGGTGGAAATATCATCTCAAATTGGCAAAGAATTTCGACAATTGTTGTTGCCTCTTCACATCTTCCAAATCAATTACTTTGCCCCAAAGACCTCTTAAGAATGCACCAAATCTTATCAGAGGCAATGCAACCTCAGGCTTCAGTGTTTTTTTCACAGCAAATTGCAACAAGTAGTGAAGTAGAAAATGAGCATCATGGGTCTTGTACCCTGAGATTTTCCTTTCCTTCGTGTGAATATACCGACTGATATTGGCTGCACAACCGTATGGCAATTTAACATTCTCCAGTACTGAGCAAAATATTTCTTTTTCTTTATTCGTCATGTCAAATATGGCAGCCCTAATCTTAAAGTGTTTGCCATCATTTGATAAAACAGGATGCAGGACCTTCCTGATGCCCATTTCCTGTAAATCAAAACGAGCATTCAAATGGTCTTTTGACTTGCCACTAATATTTAGCAAAGCACCGAGTATGTTGTCGCATATGTTTTTCTCTATATGCATAACATCAAGGTTATGTCGCAATAAATTGTGGCTCCAATACGGTAAATTGAAAAATATTGACTTCTTTTTGAAAGGGGAATCCTTTTTCTTCCCAAAATTATTTTCAAAGTCACGCAACAGTTCTTCTATGTATGTTCCTGATAAATTCCCGAAATCTGTCCTATTTCAACTTCACCATTGAACCTCCTCTTATCAAACCTCCAGTTGTGTTTCGGATCCAGAAATTTTCTATGATTCATGTAGCACATTTTTTTTACTATGTTTCAAGTACATTGAAGAAGTCTCATAATGGCATACAGGACAACCCAATTTACCCTTTGTGCTCCAACCGGATAACATTGCATACCCCGAAAAATCGCTAATGGTCCACAACACACTTGCACGTAACATGAATTTTTGATCAGTAAAGGCATCATAAGTTTCTATGCCTAGATCCCATAATTCTTTTAACTCTTCAATTAGAGGCTGCATATATACATCAATTTTATTATTTGGAGACTCTGGACCGGAGATGAGTGTTGAAAGAATTAGATTTTCGGGCTTCATGCACAACCAAGGTGGAAGGTTGTAGTTAACTAATACAATTGGCCAGGTACTGTAAGTTGTACTCATTGTACGAAAAGGATTGAATCCATCAGAGGCTACACCCAATCTGATATTTCTATTTTCTGATGAAAAATCAGGATACATAGCATCCATCGCCTTTCAAGTCTCGCTATCAGCTGGATGTCTAAGTTTTTTGTCTTTTTTTCGGCCCACAGAATGCCATCTCATAAGTTGTGAATACTCCTTGCATATAAACAGCCTTTGCAGCCTTGGTTTTAGCGGAAAGTAACGCATCACTTTTGCCGGGACTTTGTGAATCAACTTCTTTGGATCATTCTCACGGGTGCCTTTCTTTTCCTCTTCCCACCTCGAAATACCACAAGAGTTACAAACATCTTTATCTTCATTTTCTGCCCAATAGAGCATGCAATCGTTTGGACATGCGTGTATTTTTTTGTAATCAAGACCTAAATCTTTAATGATTTTCTTCACGGCTCTAAAAGATAAAGGTATGTGGACCTGTGGAAAAGCGTCTCTCATCAACTCTAGTATATCCCCAACTGAAGACTCTATAATTCCATGTACACATTTTAAAGAATAAAGCCTGATGATAAAACTTAATCTCGAAAATTTTGAACAGCCAGGATATAATGGCTGCTTTCCATCTTCGACAAGGCGATAAAATCCTTTAGCATCGGCATTTGGTGCATCAGAATTCTCATCTTCACAGTTCTGCATATTTCCACGAGTACGGTGCAACATTCCACCTAGATTATCTCCAAAATAACCAGCATCACAGTCTATATCTTCATCACTCCTTCCAAAATTTGGGTGAGAAACCTCACAAATCCATTTCACATACAATGGAGATGGACCATTGTAGATGAGATGATCATAAATTATATCTGACGATGCCACATGCTATTTTTACAATTCTTGCATGGGCACGTCATTTCATCGCCTACGGCGAATTTAGAAAAACCGTTTTGTAAAAAGGCTCTTATCCCGCTAATATATCCTTCACTAAACTTTGGAAGTTCTATCCAAATGTTTTCGCTGTCCATCACTACAATTATGAATATGAGTATTTTAACATAAAAAGATAAAATTTGTGTGTGTGTCCAACAAGAGGAAACCTAGACAACTCGAATTGTTAATTCAGGCCAAATTAAGAATTTATAAGTAGTTTAAATCGAAACCCTAAAGTGATGGGAGAGAGTGTTATACCTCAAAATCGAAATTGAAGCCCTAAAGTGATGTGAACAATGCTTGAACCCCCAAATCGAAGCGAAATCACTGAACAAAGCTTGAACCCCCAAATCGAAGTCCTAATCGAACCGAAATCGCTTGAAACTTTGTAAGAAGAATGAAAATAAAAAGTAATTTGCGGGTACTTTTTTTCTTCGCGGCTCTAAAAGATCAAGGAGTGGTGTTCGGATTGATTAGGTGTCACGTTCTCCAACGTAGGATTTGCCTTGGTAGATTGGCGCGGATCGGTGCGAAAGATATGCAAAGGTCTCCTATAGCAACACTATAAAAAATATTGCATCAATTACACTTGTTTAGCTAGAGCAACACATTTTTATGGCTAAGGCAACACCAAAAATTCAACGTTGCAGTAGGACCAAAATTGTATAGCTATCGCAACATTTTACATGTCAACACCTTGCAAAAATGTTGCAGAAGGCCATCTATGGCGTAGTGTAATTTACTTCGTGTCGTATGCACGTATGCTTTGAGTCGTGTGAGCGATTACTCCGAGTCATGCCTAGGGGTTATCAAGTCGGCGTATTATGAACTCGGGGTCAGTCGTAGTGTTGAGTATTGGATCGGCCATGGTATTGATGGGCTCGGACCACTCAAGAAGCCCAATAACTCGGGTTTTGCCTATAAATACAACGTGCGGGGCTTAAGAAAGGGGGACTTCATTTTTTCCCCCTTTCTCTTCTTCACTAAGGCTACTCTTCCATTATTGTTTTTAAAACTCCGGATTATAATTATACTTGATTCTGATATCAATAAAATGGAAATTTCTGGAGTGGACGTAGGCCGGAGTTAGCCGAACCATTATAAATCTT
This sequence comes from Allium fistulosum, assembly GCA_030737815.1. Classification (NCBI taxonomy): domain Eukaryota; kingdom Viridiplantae; phylum Streptophyta; class Magnoliopsida; order Asparagales; family Amaryllidaceae; genus Allium; species Allium fistulosum. The sequence goes on along the minus strand of CM060905.1, from coordinate 940,230,743 downwards.
GTGTTATTACTGTTTCTTTTTAATTTTCACTGTTCTTCACATTCATACCCTCTACCTACATTATATCTATGATCTGTGACTGTGATTTGGTGCTTTCATCTAGATTTGGGTGTTAGTGACTAATTTTGGCGCTAACAGTAGTTATACGGTGATTACTAGGTAATTATCGATGGACATATTATTATTTTCTTACTCTGTAGCATATATCCCTTCTATCTTCTAAGTGTTAGACTCTGACTGAGATAGGTAGTTTATGAGGGTAGTGAAGGTAGAGTTACTTATCTAACCAGTAGCATCGTCCTTGTGATGAATATTAGTCCTTTGTATGGCTTTTGATTGAGTAGTCTGATCCTTTAGGGTTAGAGTGTGCATCAGATGTCGATGGTTTGCTTTCCGGTGAGCGTTGGTTATTTTAGAGGTCTTGATTGATTGGTTAACGTTTTGTTGGAATTAGTTGCTAGGGATCATTCTTGAGTGTGGTATTTGGTAGGATTTATCACTCAAAGTTAGTATACCACTTAATCCTTAATCTTTAAAACCTTATAGTGTCTTTGATTGTGAAGTTACTACAAAGGATAATGCAAATTACATTTCATATAAAATAACAACATATTTATAATTAATTAACACATGTTGAGAAAATGGTTTATAAGTTTCTATAAAATTGAGTTTATTAAGGTACATATATGTAAATATTAAAAGGAATATATGAAATCAACTTCATGTTAATTTGTTCATTGAAAGCTTTAAGAATTTTGGTCAATGTGCCTAATCAACGTTTCCGATAAGGATTCCTAAACACCAAGGTGAGACATTTGGATAATGATTTGTAAAGTAATGTAATATTTTTAAAGGAGTAAAAATATTTGTGTAATATTAAAACTAATTTTTGGAAATAATATTTCTAGGAGTTCTATTCATGAACTATTGAATAGGAGAATGTTTCGAAGAATATTTTAAAATGAGTATAGTGCTTTAGAAAATGTAGACTTACCATTTTGGAAAGTGTATGAATAATGATATTGAAATAAAATGTTTTGAGTAAAGATAAATATTATTTTGAGAAAGTAGATAATTTAAGGAAAAGTATATGCAATATTTTTTAGAAAGGTATTTTGGAAGTAAAAATATATTTTAAATATGTATATTAAGCAAAATCTTGAGAAGAGTATTATATAATGTTTTGGAAAATGATATAAAAGAAATTTGGATAAGTAAAAGTTATCCGGGTTTTTTACCCAATAGAATTCAATGGAAGTTAGAACATCTGCATCGATTCAAGACGACTCAAGAATCAACAAAAAGGGTCAAAATATGGAACCAAGAGGGACGCCCGCTAAGTTTTACGATGTTCCAAGTAAGCTGGTTCGAGAGGTGGGCATTCGTCTGATTCCAGTAATAGTTCAATGCAACCTGCACATGAATCATCATCAAAACAAAGCATCTAGTCATGAAATTGCATGAAGGGCATCTACAAAAGACATGGAACATGTACAATTGAAGAGAGCCAAAAATAAGCTAACTGGATGGATCGCTAGCGATCCATGCCCTATGGATCCATAGCGATCCATCATATTTGCTCGGCTCGCAATGAAATTTCCTAGGCGCCTTCGTATCTTCAAATGCAAGTTTCAAGCAATATGGCCTAGCCCAATAGCTCTCCAAGCCCTATAAATACTCACCCATCTGCAACATGAAGAGGATCTTTTAGACTGGCTGCTGAAACTCTGCTGAAACTATTCTTTACTCTTCTCCTCCCATATAACAGTCATCTAAAGGGTTCGATGTGATTCTCCAGTGAACTCTAACACTGGTGACTTGATCTAACTTACAAAATACAATCAAATAATTAGATTCAACTTGTAACAGTAGTCAATCAATAATAGAAAGTTATAAAGTGGATGTAGGCTCCATTAACAGTCGATCCACTATACAAATCTCTTGTCTCTTTACTTTTCCTGCAATTTGCTATTGCATGTTCTAGATTATTTTCCTTAATAAACAGGGATGCTACTTTCTCACTTATTCTAGGGTGTTGATCCATTTTTTGGGTTAACTTTTGCTGGTTTCACTGAGAAAAGTAAATCCAGGATTAGATCTAGCTATCTACATTAGATCATATAGGTTCATAAGTTTGATTCTTAATCTCTACTCAGAAGATCCGCTGTTGAGAATAAATGGCACCTGGAAGAAGGAGAACTACCTCCAGAAGATCCACAGGAGCTACCACTACTGGAGAACAAACAAACTCTCAGCAAATTTAAGTCAACAACCCCAACAATCTACAGTTAGTAGCAAACTCTAGAGATCATGTTCTAGGATCCTCTATTCAATGTGAAGTTGTCACTAGAAATGAATTAAATAAAATGGTTGAAGAAATTAATAAGAGGATGGAAAACAACCAAAGAGCTCTTATGGACAAATTAAATTCTTTATTGACCTTATAGTCACATGCTACTCCAAGAACCATGACAGATCCCGCGGTCGCTATGGAACAAGAGATTTTTTCCATCTCTGGCCTAAATAAGAGAAATGGAAAATAGAAGTAAAAAGGATTGATAGGTGGAACCCTAGGAATTAATATGGAAAGAAACGCAAACACTCCACCAACTACGAGGCAACCAGCTACAAACTTGAGTATAGGGTCGAATACCCCACGGGAAGGTATAGCTATGGATCTCTCCGACTCAGAAGATGGTGAGCGACTTGACGACGACAAGTTGGAAGGAAATACCAATGCATTCAATGATGCCAGAGGGATCAAAACTTCCCCTACCAGACCAATCGCAAGACAACTGAACCATAAGGGAGTGCCTCTCTGAAGAGAGGAGAGCCTAGGTTTTAGTCCACTTACCAAGATCGTTTGCAAAATCAAACAATTGGTGTAGTCGCCGACAGCTAACCCACAGACTACTGGACATCTGGGGCATACATCTTGGACATGGTCAAGTTACTAATCGATGAAAGTAAAGAGAAAAGGGATGATGAATAGGGATCCGCTCCAAGTCGAACTCCCTTTACTGATGATATTCCGAATGAGCGGTACCTTGAAAAGTTCACCATGCCAACTATTCCGTCTTACGGTGGAATGAGAGACCCGAAACCCCACTTTTAACTGCAGTTGGTACATGGACGGAGCAAATGCTTCAGATGTCGTTCGATGTAGGTGTTTCCCAATTTTCCTGGAGGGAATTGCTTCCATATGGTTAACCAGGCTTCCGCCAAGTTCCATCTCCACCTTTAATCAACTAGCAACAAGATTCCTAGATCAGTTTAGACTTCACATGGCATAACCAAAAGATGTGATGTCCTTATCCGGTCTGTTCCAGGGAAGGAATGAATCTCTGAAGTCCTTTATGAGTCGGTACAACACCGCGGTAATTGAAGTAACTAGTCCAAACGAGGATATGGTTTTCATGGCCTTAGTTTGTGCAATTCACCCTGAAACCGAATTTTGGAAATGGATCAAAATGAAATAACCTACCATTAGGAAGGACTTCAACCGAAAGAAAATCTGCTAATTTACAACCAACCAATATATGGAAGAGTGGTATGATGACAAATCAAGACATAAATACCTCTAGGACTGCTGAAGGGAACGCTGGAAGAAGTGGAAATCAAAAAAGGAAGAAACATAATTCCAACATGCGAAACGAAAGTAGCAAGCAACTCAAAGGTTTTAAGGCCCGAAAAATGCACCCCGCTAAACGATACTCCAGAAAACATCTATCTCGCAACACGGGTGCTGGAAGAGTACAAGAAGTCGCCTAATAAAGAAGCAACTGAACAGCAAAAGAATTCCAAAAAGTACCACAACTTCCATGAGACACATGGCCACAACATGAATGAGTGTCGTCACCTGAAGAATTTGATTGAGGAGTTGATTCAGGAAAACAAGCTTCAGTGGTATGTGAGGAAACCACAGAATCCTGATCAACCTGCAGCAAAGAGGGACCTAGATGGACTGACCAAAGACTCATTATTGGAAAAATATCTAGAGAACCTCATCCCGTGCAGAAGAGTTGGGCAGTAATGGAGCGGTATGCGAGCTCATTAAAGCATGTTCTGAAAGATTCGTGCTTTGAGATCAAAGATGGAACCCCCGTTAAGAAGCCGAGAACCCTAAACGATTACATAGTATTCTGGAACCGAGACAGTAAAGGGATAGAAGCTCCAACTCTCGACCCCATGGTCATGACAGTAGGAACCAGACTCGCCATAGTTCGACGAGTATTGGTAGACAGTGGCAGTTCTATGAATATCCTTATCAAATGCTCCTTTGATCAGATGAAGATCAGTATGAAAGATGTATCCGCCTACTGAATAAAGATTCAGGGATTCACAAGTGAAACCTAACAACCTGTCGGAACAATTGACTTGCCCATAGAACTCGGAGAAATTGACAGAACATACACCTTCATCCAAACTTTTGTGATCGTAGATGAAATTTCCGCATACAATGACTTCCTTGGGCGGCCCGCCTTGGTAGATTTCAAGATTGCTTTAGCTCAATGGTGTCAAACTATGAAATTTCCAAAGGAAAGTAGAGTCGGGGTAAACAAAAGTGACCAAAGTGCGGCTAAAGAATGTTATATCGCAGAACTACACGAGTCTAAAAGAAAAGGAAAAGGGAAGAATGTGGGGAGAACTCTCCACATTCGTGGACCTACCGAATAGCAACTACAAAGCCGCCCCTCGATTAGGGACCATACCGATTTGATAAGCTTTAGACCCTAGAAAGAAGAGTCGGGGGAGGAACGGGCAGCACCGGTAGAATTGACGGTGTCTGTCCCAATTGATATGGATGACCCAACACGGGTCTTGAAAATTGGATCACATCTTGGAAACAAGTTATGACTTGAACTCATCAAATTTCTTCATGCCAACATGGACGTATTCGCTTAGACGCATTCCGATATGTGCGGGGTATCGCCAGAGATTGCATGCCATGCACATAACATTGATCCCAAGTATACTCCAGTGAAGCAGAAAAGGCGTAGCCTAGGACCCGAGCTGTCCAAAGCACTGAGAGAAGAAGTGGAAAAACTGATGGCGAATGGTTTTATCCATGACTCAACCTACCCCGAATTTGTTTCCAACCCGGTCTTAGTCAAGAAGTCCAATGAGAAATGGCAAACTTTTTTTGACTACTCAGATCTGAACAAAGCTTGCCTAAAAGACAGCTTTCCTCTATCCAGAATCGATTAGCTTGTGGACGGGACGACTGGATATGAATCACTATCATTCATTGATGCATACCCGAGATACAACCAGATTATGATGCATGAACCTGATCAAGAAAATACCAGTTTCATCACTGGTTTGGTCCTATACAGATACAAAGTGATGCCATTTATCTTAAAGAATGCTGGGACGACCTACTAACAACTAGAGAATGCCATGTTTAAGCATCAGATTGGGAAAACTATGAAGGTTTATGTTGATAATAAGTTGGTTAAATTGCACATAGCTGCAAATCGCTTGGACAACCTCGCCGAAAATGTTTGAAATACTCTACAAATATGGAATAAATCTCAATCCACTTAAGTGTCACTTCGGGGTAGCCTCTAGAAAGTTCTTGGGACTCATCATAAGCGCCAGAGGCATCGAAGAAAATAACGAACAAATAACTGCTTTACGGGAAGTCGAGGCACCGAGGAACAGGAAAGAGTTACAAAGTTTAAATGGAAAGGTTGCAGCGCTCAACCGGTTCATCCCAAAAGCAATTGACAAATGTATACCATTCTTTTACGCGCTAAAGAAGGGGAAGAACTTTGAATGGAATCAAGCTTGTCAAACTACGTTCGAAGAGCTACTGCGACATATTGTAACGACCCTATCTTTGAGTAACATTATTTAGGATATTTAATTAGTTAAATAAAATAAAATAATGTAATGATTAGGGATTGGGATTTGTGATTATTAATAGTAGCCATGCCATGTTAAATTAGAATGAACTAGATAAGGGAAGTTAGACAAGGGGCAAAATAGAGAAATGACACATTCTAATGTCCTAAACCCTTAAGCCGTGTTCATTTTACGCATTCATTATCAAAAATTCAAAATAGAGGCCAACCACCATTAAGCAAGAACAAGAGGAAGATAAGCTAAAGGAAGAAGCTAAATCAACACTAATGCATTCTCAATTCTCAACTCCTTAATCTCAAAGCTAAGGTGAATAATGACTACATCTCATATTTTTGTTTTCGGTTTTAGGTTAAATCCGAATCATTTTGCAAGGTTTTTCCATGTTTTGATTTTTTGGAAATAAATATACATGTTAGTTGATGTTTTATGATATTTCATATGGATTTTATGATATGTTTTAATGTGAAAACCCTATTAAATGAAATCCAAATGCCTTGCGTTTTGAGATTCAGATCAAAAATTATATATTAGAGGTGGGTTTCAATTTTCATAATTTTCTGAATTAATGTGCATTTTATATTAATTTTCTAGTGAAGAAAATGGATATTTGGGTTTAAAATAATTTACGACTAGATTATATATGTTTCGGGTCTAAAATTTATATATGTTAGAAAACATATTAAAAATGATTTATAGGAATTTTGTAGAATTTTTATAAGTGTTTTATTGAGTACATAAAATTATTTAAGGTATGGGACTTAAATATTTTATATATTTATAAAATGAGAAGGGGTACTTTATAAATGTTATAAATAGTTACTTTTGAAATTTTGGTAGTGCTTTTAGAAAAGAAAATTAGCAACCAATCAGGTTCTGAAAAATAAGGCAGGTTAGTTGAAAGATTAAATAAAAAGCTAAAAAACAGTTTATACATGCTTTTTACATGTTTCGCTAGTTTCGACACCAGCTTTCGACCCAGTACTTCCGCTTCCATCTCCATCGAAACTAATGCGCATGGTATCAATACTTGGTACGTAGCGAACTAGACTAAGGCGGAAGGTATGAGGACGAAACATGGGGTTCCGAAGGGGTCGAAGCTTTGTTTTATGTTTAAAAGAGAATGCGCCTGCTTGTTTAAAAAAATGGTTGCGCCTTTTTTTAAGAAATTGCTTTCGCCTCGGTCAAAACCCTTACTACCGCCTTTTTCCTTTCGAAGTAGTGCTTTCAGAAGGTTCCTTTGATTTTAAATTAAAGCCACTTCTCCAATGCTTTCGAAATGTTAGTTACGACAGCATCACTTCTTTACTTAGGAATTGCTTTCGTAAGAGTGCTTTCGACTTAGTGTTTTATGACCCTTTTACTCTATTGAAGGTAGAAACCAAAGGTACTGAAAGGAAAGGTTTTTAAATGGTTTCGAAATGGTATTTCATATGTTTTACTTGAACCCAAATGCTTTAGAAAGGATTGATGTTCACAAGGGATTTAATGCTTTCGAAAAGTCTAAATGAAGGTTTTGAAGGGGTGGTTCCCCAATGGTTTAGAAAGGTTTAAATGGAAGGTTTCTAATGTTTTCAAAAGGCAATGTTAAGTGTTTAAAGATAGGATGTCTAAGGTTTTAAAGCTTTCGAAGTTGATGTTTTTCAATGGTTTCAAAAGGTTTATTATCAAGGGTTTCGAAAGGGTATGTTTTGGCCTTCGACCTAAGGTTATAAATCAAAGTGTTTTCACTTGTAACCGAAGGGGTACTTTGAATGGGTTTGAAAGGGGTACTTTCAAAGGTTTAAATGTTCTCATCAACAAAGATTTGTGTAAAGTATATATAACATGGCAAGGTGATTTGAGTAAAGCATAAAGTATATTTTCCTTGTATAAAGTATGATTTAAAGTTTTAAAATCAATTTTAGAGAAAAGGTTTTCAAGGAAAATTTAATGGTAGATGACCTAAGTAAAACGACTCGGATGTTCGAATAGCAGATGGGACTGTTATAGGGTTGCGCCCTATACATTAGCTATTAGACCCTAGCTAATTTAGTCCAAAATTCCAGTGTGTAGGGATTTGTCCTAGGTAAGACTAAAATAATGTTACACGGAGAAAGGAATATACAAAGGGAAAATAGGTTTTGGTGAGCCCATAAAACCATCTGGATCAGTTGACCTTGGAGAAGTAAGTTAGGGACAGACCGTCCAGAAGAGGAGTATCTAACAGAAGTTAGATTATTTGTTTATTTTGTTTGGTAGGCCCGAGGCAGCCAATGGTTAGTAGTTAGCCAAACAAAACTATATTATTCGGAAAGATAGTCCAATTGTTACCTGATTTATGTGCTTTCATTATATTGATATTACTATTTTATCCAGTTTTGGTTGCATGATTAAGATTTGCAAAAGGTACGTTTTAAAAGAATATTAGTGAGGGGAAAACCGTTCCGCTAAGCGACATAGTGTCACTTAAAATCATATAACCGAGATGTATAGCATTATTTCACACTAGGCTTTATGTCTGACTCGAAGTTTATGTTTTTCCCCTTAAACTCTCGGGTGCTCAAAATTAATTTGAGTACGCTAAGGGTTGAGGATTTTTAGGTTTTAGTAGGTGGACGAATAAAGCTTCCGAAGGCGAGTAGGAGGCTGAAGTTAGCTATATTTAGGAGTTGCTATGTTTTTATTTCCGCTGTGTTGTATTAAGTCTGTTATGACTATTTAGTACTCTGGTCAACCAAGGGGCATCTAGATATATCGCTCTTGGCATATTTTATAATTATTATATTTGATCTAAAACTGGGAAACGTTTGGGATTATGTAACTTGTATATGAAATGTTGTTTTGAAATGTAATCAGAAATTTTCTTTAATCTATGATGATTTTATTTCATATTCAAGTGCTTCTGATATTATGGATACCATTAACATTACAGTATTTGGTCATTGAAGTTAATACCGTGGATGATTGTAGCATCTGTAGCGCTTAGCTTCGGGCCTCTAGATAGGGGATGTTACAACTTAGTATCGGAGCATAGGTTTATGAAAAACTTTAAACTAAAATGATTTTTGAGAACATAATCCTAAGGAATTAGAGATAAGATTGGGGCATGGGATAACACTATTATAACGTACTTGTATTTTTTATATATAAGTATACGCTATATCTCTATTCTCCTATCCCTCTTAGGCTAATCTTCTATATCTCACAAGGTTTGAATATATATATGGATGCTAGAAGTGGAAGAGTTAACCTTAGAGGGGGAAGCACCACAACAAATGCAAATGCCAGACTGTTATCCTGTCACTTGGCCCGGCTACAAGGTGATAATTACAAAGGCTTTTATTGAGTCTGGATAAGACTTGAGTTAGTTAGAGATTGGACACGTAAGGGATCGATCCGTTTTGGATTGTCCGGCATATGTGCATTGTTCGGCCTATATGTACGGTTCGGCCTATGTGCATCGCTTGGCCTAAGAGAATGGTTCGGCCTTGAAGGATGGCGCATATCGCTCGGTCAAGAATGGGAAAACAAGATGGCTCAAACTAGGCGTCCAAGGAGAGGTCGCTCGGCCAGGTTCGTTCGACAACCACCATTCGGCCACCTTCGTTCGGCAACCACCATTCGGCCACCTTCATTTGGCAAACATCGTTCGGCCACCATCGTTCGGCTACCACCGTTCGGCCACCACCGTTCGGCCACCATCGTTCGACCACCATCGTTCGGCCACCACTTTTTGGTATGCCGGGCTCGGCACACATAAGTCGCCTACTATGAGCTGAAGTACCTTATTCCTGAGCCTGCGAAGGGAGTCCAGCCTATCTTCGTCTATAAATACAGAGGCAGGGGTACAGTTGAAAGGACCTTCTTTTGGGAGAACTCCAAGGAAACTCTGCCATTTTTTATGCTGTCCTATTTTCGATTCATACTTGTATTCAAGTTGTTTGTTTATGGATTGTATCTGTATTCAAGTTATAGGGAAAGTAATAAAGATCATATTGAAAGTGGATGTAGGAAATTACGCCGATCCACTATAAATCTGGTGTTCTCGATCTGTTGTTCCTTTTGCACTCAATTGCATTATTTTTCTGTTTTAATTTACTTTCTTCATTAATCTCTCTACATAACTCTATTCAAGGGTGCTAGTGACCAATTTTGGTGCAAACATTTTGGTGCTTTCCTTGAAAATTGAATTATCAACTTGATTGGATCTCATCGTCTACTAGTGGATTTCCATATTCGCGAGATAGATTCAGTTGTTTACCAGCAAACTTCCTATTCAACTCGGATTTGAAAGATATCTAAGGAGTTATTAGCCATGGGATTGGATTCACTGATGTATGCAAGATCTTGGGATTGGATGTTGAAGTTTGCACTCAAGTTAAACGAAGGCTGGCACTTCTTTGAAGGCAATTCAGCTGATCTCTCATATGGCCGAACCCTCACCAAGGCAAATATGTATATGCCGATCGCCTCAGAAAAGGCGTATGCTGACCGCTAAAAAATTGCGTATACCGACCGCTCCAGAAAAGGCGTATGCAAACGACTCCATAAAAGGCGTATGCCGATCACTCTAGAAAAGGCGTATGCCGACCGCTCCAAAACTGTTGTATACCGATCGCCCCACATACTTCGTATAGCTGATCCACCTTGGCCGATCCACCTTGGCCGAGCCACTCTTGGCCGAACCGCCTTGGCCGAGCCACTCTTGGCCGATCCGCCTTGGCCGAGCCACTCTTGGTCGAACCACCTTGGCCGAACCGCCTTGGCCGAACCGCCTTGGCCGAGCCGCCCTTGGCCGATCCACCATGCCTACACTCCAACACCAAACCACCTTCTATTCTTGTGCTTTACAAGCATGCCGACCCAGTATCAAATATACCGAACCATGTGCATATGCCGATCCAAACTTAAGTTACATCGGTCTCTTATACGACCCCTATTTTCAAAAAAAAACATAATGAAGGAACATTCTATCCACTTCCCTTACATCATATGACCGACCAGGGCATAGAGGATCAAGCGACAGCTTCTGAATGGCAACAAGGGAACGTACAAGCAACCGCTACTCAAACGATACTCCCAAAGGTTGGCGAACATAGATGATATAACTCTTGGAAAACTCCAAGATGACTCCAAGCACCATTCTTCACTGACCCAACACTTCAAATTTGGTGACTCCAACAAACCAATGTTTGACTCTAAGCAATTTTTTCCAAATGCTAACAAGGATATCATACTGATCGCGTTTGAGGGGAGTAGACCTCCAGATATATTTTGGCCGCTAGTTAGTTGGAGAGCCTCCTACGACCATGGATCGTTTCTGTTACAAAATGAATTAGAACCAAAGTAAGGAGGAATGGAGCAGACTAGGAAAAATAACAATGCAGGCCCATTGGCTAAGGACTCTGATTCCAATAGACAAAACAAGATTTCAAAATTTGACTCATATGCTCTTTGAAAGATTCAATTGATAGCCTCTACTTGGAGACTCGCGACTCAAAGTGGTACTGAAAACCAACCTCGAGAGAGTCCACTGAAGTCCAGATAAAATCAGGGGAATGTTGTATATTCCAAGATGCACACTAATCCTAACACTAGCGATTACAAACACCTCCGAGGTGTGATCGGAAAGCTGATTTGGAAAGAAAAGCTTCAATAGTACGTGCAAGCCTTGCAGAATGGCGAGCTAGAAAATTTGGATGCCCAATCAATAAAGAATTCTAATTATCAATTGGACCGTTGGCAGTCGACATCCCGCTAGAAGGGGCTAGAGGCAAAGTTGAATAGCGAGCACACGATGCTGCTCCCCTTATCAATGAGATTTATACCAATCTTCTTTGGATTATTTTAATTTCTGTTGTGCTTTGAATTACGACCGACTTGAACTAACCATCTTCCAAAATGATGCAAGTGACAAAGTACTCAGAGTTGGCTGCCAATCAATCCACACAGACCTTGATCGAATTTGTGGAGTTCCATCAAGACGAGCATGATATGATCACTTATTATCAACCATGTGCCTTTGATTTGGGGCTAAGGACTATAGATTGAAAAGCTCATCACGGTCAGAGCCCAATACAAAGCATACATGATTGACCATCCATTCATCGACCTCCATATTTGATTTGGTGGCCTACGCAAGGCTTGGAATGAATGTTGCTCAATCATCCACTCCTCGGGTCATAAAGTAAAGTTCGATAAAATACATATGCCTCTCTTTAATCTCAATGATGTTGGGATCTAACTAGAGCGGACATGATTTGATCATCAACACATCAAATCCTACCCTGAACACAAAAGGTGGTTCGAAAGCCCGACTTGAGGTAGGTGTGATAGACTGCCTACTCGTTAACCATCGCTCTCAATACATGGAAGCGACTGCACCTTGAAACATATGCAACTTTCTTTGTCTACTCAATAATCCATTATCTTCATTTTCTAGAAAGAGATACGAAGAAAATTGTGCGAGACTTGATTATCCAACCGCAACATGGATGTGATCCAACCATCTATCATATACCTCCTTCCTTGACTTGATTGGAAGAGCTACAATCACCAAGCAGACGAGAATCGACCGTCCATTTTTCAAGTTTAGTCCTTGATGCTGGGGTATAGTCACATTCCATGAGCAAACGCGGTTCGACCGTTTATTCGACAATATTAGCCTTAACACGGTAAATTAAATACAAATCAAACAGGTGGAAATACGACTGCTCTCAAGAAAAATCTTTAAGTCCCTGAAGCGGGCTCGAGTACTCTGAGTTCTCAGTGCGTGGACTATAGTATAAAGGACTTAAGAAAATTCTCTAAGTCCCTGAAGCGGACTAGAGTACTCTGAGTCCTCAGAGCATGGACTAGATTATAAACGACTTGAAAAAAATCTCTATGTCCCTGAAGCGGACTAGAGTACTCTGATTCCCTAGAGCACGGGCTAGAGTATAAACGATTTGAGCAAAATATCTAAGTCCATGAAGCGGACTAGAGTACTCTGAGTCCCAGAGCGCGGACTAGAGTATAAACTACTTGAGAACAATCTCTAAGTCCCTGAAGCGAACAAGAGTACTTTGAGTCCCCAGAGCGCGGACTAGAGTATAAATGACTTGAGAAAAATCTCTAAGTTCCTGTAGTGGACTAGAGTACTCTGAGTCCCTAGAGCGTGGACTAGAGTATAAACAACTTGAGAAAAATATCTAAGTCCTTGAAGCGGACTAGAGTACTCTAAGTCCCCAGAACGCGGGCAAGAGTATAAACCATTTGAGAAAAATCTCTAAGTCCCTGAAGTGGACTAGAGTACTCTGAGTCCCCAGAGCGTGGACTAGAGTATAAACGACTTGAGAAAAATCTCTAAGTCCCTAAAGCAGACTAGATTACTTTGAGTCCCCAGAGTGGGGACAAGAGTATAAATGACTAGAGAAAAATCTCTAAGTCCCTGAAGTGGACTAGAGTACTCTGAGTCCCCAGAGCGTGGACTAGAGTATAAACAACTCTGAGTCCCCAGAGCGTGGACTAGAGTATAAACCACTTGACGAAAATCTCTAAGTCCCTAAAGTGGACTAGAGAACTCTGAGTCCCCAGAGCGCGGACTAGAGTATAAATGACTTCAGAAAAATCTCTAAATCCCTGAAGCGGACTAGAGTACTCTGAGTCCCAAGAGCGTGCACTAGAGTATAAAAGAGTTGAGAAAAATCTCTAAGTCCCTGAAGCGGACTAGACTACTCTGAGTCCCCAGAGCGCGGGCTAGAGTATAAATGAATTGATGAAAATATCTAAGTCCCTGAAGTAGACTAGAGTACTCTAAGTTCCTAGAGCGTGGACTAGAGTATCAACGAGTTGAGAAAAATCTCTATGTCGATGAAGCGGACTATAGTACTCTGAGTCCCCAAAGCGCGGACTAGAGTATAAATGAATTGTTGAAAATCTCTAAGTCCTTGAAGTGGACTAGAATACTATGAGTACCCCGAACATAGACTAGAGTATAGATGACTTGACGAAAATCTCTACGTCCCAAACTGTGGACTAGAGCTAAACCATTCGACAAATCTCTAAATCCCCAGAGAGTGGAACAAAGCATGAACACAAATTGGGCGCAAATTGACCAGGGGAAGAATAACTCTAAGTCACTAGAATGCAGATTGGCGTATAAACACCGATAAATAGATGAGTCGATTTCGACCATTCTCTATTCTGCAAACTTCGGCCTGAAATTGACAGGAGGAATTTCAACTCGCTAAGGATGGAGTTCGACCATCCGACTTGTGGCCTGGCCAAATCAATGTTGGGAGCAGGAGTACAAATCACTAAAAGCTGAATACGATAGCTCATTATAGCTCTAGCCTAGCGTTCTTTACAACTTAAGGCAACGACTGCAAGGACCCCTCAACACAAAATCAATCGAAATGGCAACCAAAGCTATGAGTGACCGACTATATCATACCTCAAATCGAGAGTTAATATCGATCTGCACCAAGCACATACGAATGTGACCCGAATGTCCCTTGAAAAACTATGACCACCAAAGTGTGGAAAGGAGAGTAAATCGCGAAGACTTAGTCATTAATTCTCCAGCACCCTCCTTCGATCCGTTAGGAGAAATATGAAATTGGATGAGCATGACCCGACTGTAGTTGAGCCAACTTTACCCCGAAATCAGATTACATAACATGTACCAAAGTGGACGTTGTTGACCATCCAGTACCCAACTTACGCCTTTAAACTGACGAGGCATCGAAGTATTCCCCTAGGAATGAAAAACCACAATACAATCCAGGATTGGCGAGACTCAGCCTCCCATCAACAAACCTGATCCCACGATTCAACGGGAAAGAGAGTAAAGCTAAAGTGGACATGGCTGGCCTTCCTACTTATCGGTATATGCCCTAGACTTGGGGGCACGAGCGAGAAGCATGATGAATGTGAAACGATGATTCACCGATCGACTCAATGTCTTTGGAGTTTAGGTGGGAGTATAAACATAGCTAGGACAAAACTTAACCTTCCACACAGTACATTTATCAACCCGAGACTGGTAGCAGAAGCATGATCATCCAAAGACTGGCTACGATAGAACAATATTGAAACTTATATATAATATTTACAATTATTCAAGGCTACGACTGAAAGAATGCCTAGCAATAGAATCATTAAATCGATGCCTAAGCTCGTGGGAAACTGACTATCACTCCAACCCGAAGGACGGGTAAAGGATCACGAATGCATTGAATGGAAAGCGCGTTACTCGAATATACAAGAAAATTCAGACTCAAAGCAAGATCCAGCTGTGCAGCTTCACACAACTCGAGGCTAACCCCTACTCGACATTTTCTTCAACGTGGTTCTAAGCCCGATCTTTGGCCATTTGTAGACAATCGATCAAAGCATTCCGAGCCCTTCACTATCAGACTTAATAACTCATGACAAGACTCTAGGATTCGACCAGAGTATCCATCAACATTGACCGTCCCAACCAGATTTCACATTGAATGTTACACAAAATAGTACATATGAATTGAAAGAATCCGAGATTGCACCGGCTAAGCTGATAGTCGACATTCCAGTTAGCCATGGTGACCCTTCACGTGTGCAGAAGATCAGATCACAGATCAGTGCAATGATGATAAAAGAATTAGACGGATTTCTCTGAATAAATGATGATATGCTCCCTTGGACCCATTCTGACATGCATGTGTGATTTCACCGACTATCGTGAGCCATGTATTGAATATCGACCTGAAGCTACGAAAGCTAACGTCATACAATGACCTGAGACGTCTGAAAGACTACTAAAATAGAATATCGAACTAAGCCAATTCGATATCACTTATTTCCCTTGAAGAGCTATCCAAGGACGAAAATTAGCAGACCTCATATCTGAATTCACTACATCAGATGACTACTCAAAGAGTAGTGGAGAAACAACCAACAGATGGAAAATGTACGTGGATGGAGCATCCAATGATCAGTGTTATGGCGCAGGAATCATGTTAATGACTCCCGAGGAACGATCGATCGGATACGCCCTGAAACTCGATTTCCTTGTAGCAAACAATGAAGCTAATTATGAAGCCTCGACCGCTAGCCTCAAACTTGTTAGAGAACTTGGAGTGGAAACTTTAAATATCTTTTGTGATTCCTGATTAGTAGTATGCATAGTTAGGGAAGTTATTCTTGTCGGGGTCATTGTCTTGCTCCTTATCTCGGCCGGGTCCAAGAGCTACTAGCCGACTTCACATATTACATCATTACACACATCTTCAGCGAATGAAATGAATAGAGTCAAGTCACTAGCCAAGTTGGCCAGTTTCAGGGACGTGCAATGGACATACTTTGTTTTGGTTGAAGTACTTAATATTCCAAGCAATGATGGATGGAGATCGGCTTGATCTTGGAGACAGAGCCAGAAAAGGGGTCATCGATGACTCCTATCAAAGACTATCTATAGTGAGGAATTCTTACTGAACGGAGGAATGGAAAATGACAGATCCTCCTTAAAGCGCTATGCCAAATCATCAAAGAAGAAGTCATGAGTAGAAAGGAGTTTATCCATTCCCATGCTTCGATGTATCACCCATGATGATATCACATGAGTCTTGAGTGAAGTCTATGAAGAAGAATGCGGCAATTACATCAGAGGGCAAACTCTGACAAAGAAAATACTCTGCTATGTGTTTTACTGGCCGACTATTGATCAAGATGGTGTTGATCATGCTAGACAATGCGATGAGTGTAAGATGATTACAAAAAATTGGACAGCCCCGCCGATGGAAATTAGTAAAATGGCTAGTCGATAACCGTTTGCCACTTGGGGGCATTGACATCATCGTCTCCTTGTTGATCCTAAAGGTGGTGCAAAATACATCATCGTAGTAGTTGATTACTTCACCAAATAGGCAGATGCAGAACTTTTAACAACGACCAAGATGAAGAAAATAATCAACTTCGACATCCGTAACGTCATTTGTCCTTATGACCTTCCATGATCCATTATAACCGGTTGAAGCTATGAACAAAATCATAAAGTCTATTCTGAAGAGAGGTTTGGAAAAGGCTAGAGGTAAATGGGTGGATGAACTCTCAACAGCATTATGGGCTTATAGAACTACCCATGAGTCCATGGCTGGCCGTACTCCCTTCACCCTTTCTTACGGCTCCGAGGTCGTCATCCATGTAGAACTTGAAGTCCCCTCTCACCAAGTGGCTAATTACGACTCTTATTTCACAAAAATATAAATAAGGAACTGCAATCGAATTGCAATTAAATTAGATGGAATTGGTGACGACTTATGAGCATATAAAACGCATTTGTTAGCTAATGACAAGAACGTGTGCCCGAACATGCATGTGTATATTCGAAAAAATTTGACTTCTTAAAATCAACAGAAATTGAATTTTCACTTAGGTTATTAAGAAATGACTGGATCAGATAGCCAAAGCTTACTAGCTCTGTAGAACCAGACACAAATGGCCACTGATGAACTACAATCCTAAATTTATACTATTGGGAATCGACCAAGCGTCATGACGACGGAAGAAGGATACGACACTTTGGAGGATAAAATTGAAGGATAATGACTATTCAGGAAACATGATGGATTTCTTTCTAGAGACTCTAACTTGCTTCAGTTCAATGCGCGTCATGTTGGTTCACACGACGCACTTTGGGGGGCAAATGTTATTCGGTCACTTGGCCCGACTGCAAGGTGATAATTACAAAGGCTTTGATCGAGTATGGATAAGACTTGAGTTAGTTAGAGATTGGAGACATAAGGGATTGATCTGTTTTAGGTAATCCGGCATATGTGCATTGTTCCGCCTATATGTACGGTTCGACCTATGTGCATCGCTCGGCCTAAGAGTATGGTTCGGCCTTGAAGGATGGTGCATATCGCTCGGTCAAGAATGGGAAAACAAGATGGCTCAATCTAGGCGTCCAAGGAGAGGTCACTTGGCCAGGTTCGTTCGGCAACCACCGTTCGGCCAGGTTCGTTCGGCAACCACCGTTCGGCCACCTTCGTTCGACAACCATCGTTCGGCCACCGCCGTTCGGCTACCATCGTTCGGCCACCATTGTTCGGTGACCACCATTCGGTATGCCTGCTTGACACATAGAAGTCACCTACTATGGGCCAAAGTACCTTGTTCCTGGGCCTGCGAAGGGAGTCCATCCCTATCTTTGTCTATAAATACAAAGGCAAGGGTACAGTTGAAAGGACCTTCTTTTGGGAGAACTCCAAGGAAACTCTGCCATTTTTTATACTCTCCTATTTTTGATTCAAACTTGTATTCAAGTGGTTTGTTTGCAGATTGTATCTGTATTCATGTGATAGGGAAAGTAATAAAGTTCATATTCAAAGTGGACGTAGGCAATTACGCCGAACCACTGTAAATCCAGTGTTCTCGTTTCTGCTGTTCTTTTTGCACTCAATTGCGTTAGTTTTCTATTTTAATTTACTTTTATCATTAATCTCTCTACATAACTCTATTCAAGGGTGTTAGTGACCAATTTTGGTGCTAACACAGACCAAATACGAGAAGGAACCAAGGTCAGGCACAAGCTAGAAATGTAGATGTTGGAGTCCCGCAAGTTGACATGGGAGCTATGTATCAGTTCTTTGTCAACATGATATAGGCGGGTATTAATGCTGGAGTGGTTGGAGGAAATACTGGAGTAGGCAATCAGGAAGCTCCGGTGGTGAATAACTATGCCATTATGATTAGGGATTATGCTCAGTTGGAAGGATAGCCATTCATTGGAACTGAAGACACTATTGAAGTAGAAAACTAGTTGTTGCATTGTGAGAGGATTTTTGTAGATTTGGGGCTCAAGGACGAGGAGAAGAGAATGCTTGCTTCAAGATAGTCTCAAGGAGCAGCTTTATACTGGTGGAATAGTGTGGCGGTTGGAGTTAATGAAGAGACGATGACATGGGCTGAGTTTAAGAGGAGGTTCGAGGAGAGGTACATTTTTGTGATGGCGAAGTCTAGCTTGGTTAGAAAGTTTTCTGAGTGGGAGCAGCGGGAGATGACTGTGTTGAAGTATGCTACAAGGTTTTAGGAGTTGGCGAGGTATGCTTATGCTACGGTGGATACTAATATTAAGAGGAATGAGAAGTTTATTAGGGAGTTAAAGCCTAAGTTGGCAAAGGATACATTACCACATATTAGAGACCCTTGTAATGTTGTGGTTGAAATGGCTCTGAGGAATGAGTAGATGCTTGGTTTTTTGGAGAAAACAAGGCAAAGGAAGTCCAGGTGGGGAAGAGTCAGAAAAGAAAGTTTTTCCATAAGAAAGAAGCTAAAAAGGGCAAAGCTACTAAGAAGGGAAAGGCAGAAGTGGTTTGTTATAAGTGTGACAAGAAGGAACACTATGCCCATGAGTGCCAGACAAGTAAAGGAAAGAAAGCCACGGAGAAGAAAGAGGTGAGGTGTTTCAACTGCGATCAAATTGGACATTACAAGAACTAATGCAAGGAGCATGCTAAGGATGGGAAGGGCAAGGTGTATGCATTGGAGCCAGCTGCCTTGAGGCCAACAACAGAGGAAAAAGGAAAAGCTGTGTTAGGAGGTACGCTTCAGATTCATGGCACATCAATTAGCATTATGTTTAATACCGGTGCATCGCATTCTTTTATATCTCATTGTTTGGTAAATAAGCTTAACCTAAAACCCTCATACTTAGTTACTTCCTTAAGGGTTGCAAATTTGATATGAGGTATGCGACACTTGGGATGAAGTATGACCACCTAGAGTTTGATTTGTTAGGTCATACCTTTGTTTGCAGTTTGCATGTGTTTGATTTTGTAAGGTTCGGAATTATCATGGGTATGAATTGGTTACGTAAGTACGATGCTAGGATATTTTGCCACCATAGGGAAATATCACATAGACACCCTGACTGTAGTGATCGGATTGTATACTCCGTAGAAAAACCTAGTTGTGAGGTGAATGCTTTATTGGGTGTTGTGGAGGTAGAAGATGAGTTGAATCGAGTTTTTGTAGTTAGAGAATTCGTGGATGTTTTTGAACCTATAGTAGGATTGCCACCGAAACGAGCCATTGAGTTTCAGATAGATTTAGTACCTGGAGCAGAACTGGTTAGTAGACTGCCAAGCAGGATGGCACCTACCAAGATGAGGGATTTAAAGGTGTAGTTGGTGGATTTGGAAGGCAAGAATTTTATTAGACCTAGTAGTTCACCTTGGGAGCAACCGTAGAGTTTGCTAAGACGCCGGACAGATCGTTAGGGTTATGTATCGATTATCTCAAGTTGAATGAGAAGACGATAAAGAACCGATAACCATTGCCTAGAACTGATGATTATTTCGATCAGTTGAGTGGAGCCAAGGTACTTTTTTAGTTGGATTTGGCAACAGGTTTCCATCAGCTTAGAGCAGCAGAGGATAGTATTCCTTTGACGGCGTTTAAAACTAGATACGAATTGTACGAATGGTTTGTTGATGGCGTTCGGACTAACTAATACGCCATCATTCTTTATGGATATGATGAACCGAATTGTAACGACCCGGAATTTTGGACCATTCGCATCCATTATAAGTGTATAGGTAGACACTCATGCCGGAGTTGAATTGTTCAAAATACCGCGTTGTTAATTTAAATTTGGCAAAACTAAACATATACAGTAAATAGATATAATCACAGATCACAGACACAGAGTAATAAATGCAGCGGAAATAAAAGAGATAGTAGTTCATGAAGCTACTATATGAATATATAAAAATACATCAGAGTTTACAACAGAAGAGTAATACGATACATCAGATACAAATCCGAATACATCACTGGAATCATCGAATACTGAAAGCAGAATAGATGGTTGGATCTTCAAGCAAGCTCCAACTCCAAAGGTGAGTCTCGAAAACTGAACTACTCAGTCTGACCCGAGCGTAAAGCAAAAACACAAAACACTCGAGTCAGGATTAACATTCTTATATTAATAAATCCAACTCAAGTGAAGTAGCAATTGAAATACAAGTAACTCAAAGGATGTTTGGAATAACCATCCTTTAAGGATCCGTCAAACTATCTACTAGGTAGTAATGTACGCTAAGTAGATAATGTCTATCAGTAATATAAAGATATCAAAGTAGGGTTAAGCAGGGCCCATACACCTCTTAACCTGTTTATTCCCAAAAGCATATACAAGACCGTAGTTTCCCCAAAACCGGAAGTCACCAGAGGGCAATCCATATACTAAAGGTACAAATCAAAATCGTAGTGGTCGCGAATAGGATAATCAGTATGACAAGGTACATGAGGCGATACCAACTAGGATACTAGTAGTTGCGTGATCCGGACTGATGTTGGGCATAGCAGCTACTACCCCAACACCGCGAAACAACACTCCCAAATCAAGGGGTGCACCCAAATCGAATCACAAAAGTAATAGATATGGTATCGAAGAAGTGTGTCCGCTAGAGGTGGCGAACCTCAATGGCCCGGCGCGGCTCCTGTTTTAGTCATGTCAGGGGTCATCCAAAATCGTTCTCTTTCTTCAGTCAACGCATTCATCAAAACCATCCACTTCGTTCTGGATCAACACTCCGCGTATAGTTATTAAAGTGGTTTCGGTTCAGATAGAGAGTATATCCATTACCGATCCCGGTCTCTTTAATAACTTTCGTAATTATTACACCGATTGGTCGTTTATATATTTCAAAAACCAAATCAATTTCAATTTCAAATAGAGTTCGTAAATCAACATTTCATTTGTCTTTCTAAAACGATTTCCAAATTTTCGTTTCAAAACTTCCAATTTTCCGTTTCAAAATCTTATAATTCAATTTCAATTTCTATTTAAAACAATTCAAATATTGATTCAAGTTCGTATATAAGTTTCATTCCGAAATCATTTAAACAAATTTAATTGAACATTCAATCAATTTAAATTCATTAATCGATTTCATTCAATATTCGTTAAGTAAATTTATCATTCAAAACAATTCCCTTTTTAACTTTCCAAATCATTAAATCAATTTCTTAAGTTCAACTTATAAATTAAATTAAATTAAATTCATCAAATCCAATTCTTTAAATTTCAAGTCTTACATTAATTTCAATAAATCACAATTTTATTTCTTGTTAAAGAAATTCAATCTCAGTTATTTACTTCCTTAAATAATTTTCCAAAACTTAATTAATAAAGAAACTCAATTTCAATTATTTACGAAGTAAAATTCACATATTCAAAAGTTTTTTTTTTTTTTACTTATTAAAGAACTTCAATTCAATTTAATCATTAAATAATTCAATCTTATTTAATTATTAAATAATTCAAAACTTAATTATTAAATAATCTCACAGTTTAATAATTTCAACTTAATTATAATTTCAAACTTAATTTTTAAATCATTTCAAAGTTTAATAATTTCAAACATTTCTCAAATTAAACACATTCTTTCATCAATTACATTGCTAAATATTTTATTTCATATTTTTAAACATTAACATTTTCCTTCCGTTAAAATTCAAATTTCAACTTCATTTCAAAACCGTATATTTTATTCAAATAAAATCTTCATTTATTTTCAAATCAAATTATTGACCAATCGGGTTTTATTTAATTTTCTATCATAGGTAAAAATTCAATTTGGGTATTTATCATTTCAACCCGATTCCAATTCAATTCAAAATCAAAACATTCAAAGGGAACTTGCAGTGTGATAACTGGGATGGTGTCAAAGTAAATAAACAAGCAATAACAACAAACCATAACAATCAAATAATTAATTCAAATAATCTCGAAATAACCGTATTAATTCGCATTGTTATTTGTACGAATTAATATAATTATTTCTAGAATCTACACTATCATTTCATGTAGATTAAAGATTTATTACATTACGGTTTTCACTTGTCATCTATTTCAATTTCATACATCATCAATTTAACAACCTACATTCAAATGGTTCAAGGTGTAATTCCATATTTCTACGTGTCAATAAATTCAACAGTTAAAGGGGTCATATTATACAAATGTCAGTTAATCAATTTTAACATTTAACTGTCCTATATCAAGTTCAATTTCATACTATTTATCAATTTAACATTAACAATTTAACGTCCAATATAAACATCAACAATCAATCAATTATCAGCCAAACAGTATTATCATCACATAAATAATTAACAGATAATGGTGTCAAATGTCACAGGTGAACTGATACAGGCAATAGCATATATAACAGTGTAATTGACTAACAGCAGCCTATTTCAATTGTCGTTTCAATTGAAATCAAATTTAATAAATAAAAGAACGTTAATCGTGAGTGAGTGCTCACCTTTCGAGGCTAGAGAGATGAACGCCAATGGAAGCGAATTGTGGATCCAAACACGAATTCCAAAGCGAAATAAGATGGGCACGAATTCAACGGACGAAGCTGATAGATAAGAATTGATGAAAACGAATTAGAACCATCAGGATAGAAACAGAATATACATATATATACGTTTATTTTCAAATCAATTTAAATTTAAACTCAAATTAATATATATATATTTCAAAATCAATGGTTTATGTTTCAAAATAAAATTTGAAATAGATATACATATATACTTATCAACAATTATATAATAACCTACATATATAAAATGAACTATTATAAATCTTTACATTAAAACATGACAAGCTAATATATCCTATACATATATATAACTATAAAATTTCACTGTAACAAACAAAACTTAATATACATTTTAAACAAAGTAATAAAATACTGTTATAAAGTCTATACCATCACTGCACACTGAAACTTTATATATATAAATAAACAATCAAACTTATGCAACTTATAACACATACATACCGTCAAACTTCATACATAACTAACATTATACCTTGGAAAACTGGCATATAAACACATATAGAGAAATAAAATATAAATATACATAATATATTTCAAAATAAGTACTTATGTAGATTCCAAAAACTTTACTTACGCAATAGAACACTATATATAAACTGTGGCTAAGTCACCTATTACTGTAAATATATATGCTGTAAAACATACTTATTTTATAAAAATATTAATGTTTAACAGAGAACCAATATGCTTGTACCTTCATATCAGTATACCAATGTAAATATACCAAGAGTCCAATGATATATACAAGTTTAAAAAATATATATACATATGGTCCTATATATACTAATACATTATATACTATATATATGCAACTAGGTTTTATAACACTTATATCTACTATCATACGAATCAATGTATATTCCAATATCATATATACACTTTCCTGTATATAAAATACAACTAGCTTTTATAATAATCTATACCCTGACAGTTTTATAACTCATATAACAAACAAGTTATAGTCTTCAAATATATATACTTACCTATTCTGACAGAATATATGACAACTTATATAATATACCCTTTTAACAAAACTGAAATGTACGCATAGCAGAATACAACAAAATGTATTATAGAAGTCTATATAAACTATCATATATATATAGCTATAAACACTAACATATTTACTTGCATACAAAATATTACAGTAGTATATAATATATATGTATCAGATCACATAGTATATTCAATATACGTATAGAACAAGCTGTGAAGAAGAAACAGTAGAAGGTAGAAGGAGAAGTTTGATTTTATACTACAAATATATATGCTTATATACCTTTCCATTTACTTTTCTTTTTCATTTCTCTGCCGAACACTAGAGAAAGCAAGGAAGGAATGGAGGCGGAGGTAGGGAAGCATGAGGCGGCGGTGATCTCGGTTGGAGAAGCTAACCTGGTGATGGTGTGAGAAGCATGAAGGCCATGACCGGTCTCGGTGAAGGAGAGGGGAGAGGGAAGGTGGGTGGTGGAAGGTGGATGGAGGCGAATTGCTGTCAGGGTGTGGTTGCGGAATGGTGGGCGAAGAGGCTGTCAGGGTGGAGGGTTTGATGAGGTGGTTCGAGCTGCTGCGGTGTGGAACATGGCGGGGAATGGCCAAAGCCAAGTGGGAAGGGTTTCGGGTCTTGGTGAGCGGAGATCTTGGTGACAGGTGGGTGGTGGTTTCCTCGGGTGTAAGCAGGGGGTGTTGGTGATGGACGATGAGCTAAGGTGGCCGTGAGGAGGATGATGGTGTGTCGTGGGTGGCATGGAGGCTTGCGTGGCCGTGAGGAGGGTGGGGTTGGGGAAGAACGGTGGCTGGGCTGCTTTCGGCCAGGGAAAGGGAAGAGGATCGGCGGTTGGAGGAGAGGGAAGTTTCTCTGAGCAGAAGAAAGAAAGTGAGGCAAGAAATGAGGGAAGAGGAGTGGTCATGCTAAAGAAAAGGAATGTAAGTGAGAAGTAATGAACGCATGAAACTTGAAGGGCCATAAAATTTTTGAATGAACCGTGAAAACGTAAATGAACCAACAACATTTTGAAACTAGAGAATATAAATGCCTGCCTGAATCCAAGGCAACCATTAAAACTGATGACTATTCAAATTTGAACGGTGGAATATTGGAAATAAGTAAAACCAAAAGGTTTAAAAACCGGTACCGGTACGGTAGGCGTTACGTAAAATGCAACGTGCAACGGAACTCCGAATTTGACAATCGAATATACCGTAGAGATCGGCACGACGAGACGATCAAAACGGTATATAGAAATCAGTGGTACGATCGTCCGATAAAAATCGATATCGGTACCAGAATACTGCTATTTTATAGAAAATAAGAACGACGGAGCCAAAGATGTCCGAATTTGGAAAAACGACAAACTGAAATCTTGTTCAGAAGATGTTTTAGAATTTTTCTATGTAAAAATATTTAGGTTTTGAAAACATTTTATTTTCATTACTTTTAACTGATTGAATTGAAGTGAATTTACGCGCGAAATAAACTTTCGTATTTTCGGACGAAAATTTACCAGTCGCTATGTTTAACTAGACGTATTCCAATATTAAATTTTTTTATTTCAAAATTTTATCGTTTAAAATTTCACGAAATTTCAACTAATTCCGTTATTAAAACAGTTGAAATTTACGGGTCGTTACACTCTCCCCCACTCAAAACTTTTCGTCCCCGAAAAGGAACGAGGTAGGAGAATAGAAACAACCAGAAAGAAAACAGATTTGAAATACAAAATAACAATTAATTTAAACCATATAAATTCAAATTTAAATTAATTGATATTTAATAATTGATTTAATCTGTTTGATTTCACTAAAACCAATCTCACTATTTCTAAATTTATTATCTTATTATCCAATTATCTTAAATTTACAATTTCTAAAACCATAAATTTGAATAGTCTTTTATTATAATCATATTTCCTTTGACAATTTTAAATTCTTCTTTATTCCAATTACCGTTAAATTTATTCTACTTAATATCTCTAATCACATATATTTAACCATATAAATTAACATAAAAGTTTCAATTCAAATTAATTTACATCTATTAATTTCTTTTAAATTTAAGGTATTTTCATATGTTGATCAAATTTCAATTTTATTAATTCTTTCAAAACAAATTATTAATTCTTTCAAAACAAATTCATTTCATTATTAACTGAGTTTACTTATTATCCTATCTAACTCTATTAACATCTTTATAATCAAAATTTAGTGTATAACATTTATTACAACACACAAATTTTATCTATAACATTCAATTTATCTTATATATTATCCAATTACATATTCAACTTCTGAATGATTTAGGTAAGTTGTATTAGAATGCAGTTGAGCAATATACAAACAAAATTTTCCCAATTCAATTATTCAAGTTTAAATATTTATTCCAAATTTTGGTTTTATTTATAATTAAAATTATCTTTTAACCAAATTTAAGAATTAGATTTCCGATTAACTTAAACAATTTAGAAATATATATAATATATCTATATCAAATCAAATTAAATTTTAAAATAAGATACCCATATATATATATATAAACCAAATTATACTAAAGAAATTCAAATCAAGGTCTTTTTCAAAACAAATCGTAGCAAAGCTACAGAATAGTATCTCCACTTCGAAACTCGAAAATGAACATCGATGATGCGGCCGCCATCACCGAAATTATTTTCCAGCGACAAAGAGAAGAGCACTGATTTCAACATTTTAAAATTCTTTGGAAACGATTTCTATTCGAAAATACTTTCAATAATATATACTTAAAAATTTTAAAAAAACCAAAGCTCGAAATCACCGGAAACTAAATTCTCAAATTTCTGAGTTAAATTCATTTCAAATTCCAAATCAATTTATAAACCGTATTTATAAATTTATTTAGAACAATAAATGATGATCAATTATAATCATTTCAAACAAACAATTTAATTTACCTATTAAATTCCAGAAAATTTTACTTATATTTTCACAATATAATCAAACAAATTTATTTCATTTTCCAAATTTGAAAATAATATTGTGTCAGTTTGCTCTGTTCAAGTGTTTTGGAAATCCTATCGATAGCGTTGATCAGACGAATCGATCGGAAACCCAAATCAACATCAACAACTCAAACAACACAGCATATATTAAAACATTTCTAATATTAATTTACAATTACACTCTCTCGCTTGACGATACAATAATGGATTTCAAAGCAAGGATAGAGATTCAAATTTGATGGACTCAAATCAAAGAAATTTTTTTTTTCTATAATAAGTTCGAAACAGAAGATAAGATAGTTCGATTAACAGAATCAGGAGATGAATAAGCTTATTTAATTCACGGGCAACCTTAACCGGGTCGTCCGTAACTTCAAGAATAAGATCGATGCTGAATTCCGAGGTAAATCAACACTCGATCTCACGAGATGGAATTCAGGTATAGCATGGAATAGATAGCATCGTAAACCGAGGATACAGAAATCTCCGGTAAATCAATGCCAATTGTAAAGGAGTTTTGCTCCTTTACGAATCATTCGAAGTTTGGCGTGACCGCCGATCTATTATAGATATCATTCAAAATGGAGTTATGAGGTGCTCCAAAATTGAAAGAAGACGAATAGTGAGGGACACGAATGAATTTCGGAACCGAGGAGAACGTTCCAAAAATTCAAAGGAGTTGAGTCAAAGGAAGAGATTGAAACTCGAATGAGAGTGATTCTGTAAATACATTTACCCTATATGTTGAGTTTTGCCTAGAGCTACCAAAGCTCTGATACCAACTGTAACGACCCGGAATTTTGGACCATTCGCATCCATTATAAGTGTATAGGTAGACACTCATGCCGGAGTTGAATTGTTCAAAATACCGCGTTGTTAATTTAAATTTGGCAAAACTAAACATATACAGTAAATAGATATAATCACAGATCACAGACACAGAGTAATAAATGCAGCGGAAATAAAAGAGATAGTAGTTCATGAAGCTACTATATGAATATATAAAAATACATCAGAGTTTACAACAGAAGAGTAATACGATACATCAGATACAAATCCGAATACATCACTGGAATCATCGAATACTGAAAGCAGAATAGATGGCTGGATCTTCAAGCAAGCTCCAACTCCAAAGGTGAGTCTCGAAAACTGAACTACTCAGTCTGACCCGAGCGTAAAGCAAAAACACAAAACACTCGAGTCAGGATTAACATTCTTATATTAATAAATCCAACTCAAGTGAAGTAGCAATTGAAATACAAGTAACTCAAAGGATGTTTGGAATAACCATCCTTTAAGGATCCGTCAAACTATCTACTAGGTAGTAATGTACGCTAAGTAGATAATGTCTATCAGTAATATAAAGATATCAAAGTAGGGTTAAGCAGGGCCCATACACCTCTTAACCTGTTTATTCCCAAAAGCATATACAAGACCGTAGTTTCCCCAAAACCGGAAGTCACCAGAGGGCAATCCATATACTAAAGGTACAAATCAAAATCGTAGTGGTCGCGAATAGGATAATCAGTATGACAAGGTACATGAGGCGATACCAACTAGGATACTAGTAGTTGCGTGATCCGGACTGATGTTGGGCATAGCAGCTACTACCCCAACACCGCGAAACAACACTCCCAAATCAAGGGGTGCACCCAAATCGAATCACAAAAGTAATAGATATGGTATCGAAGAAGTGTGTCCGCTAGAGGTGGCGAACCTCAATGGCCCGGCGCGGCTCCTGTTTTAGTCATGTCAGGGGTCATCCAAAATCGTTCTCTTTCTTCAGTCAACGCATTCATCAAAACCATCCACTTCGTTCTGGATCAACACTCCGCGTATAGTTATTAAAGTGGTTTCGGTTCAGATAGAGAGTATATCCATTACCGATCCCGGTCTCTTTAATAACTTTCGTAATTATTACACCGATTGGTCGTTTATATATTTCAAAAACCAAATCAATTTCAATTTCAAATAGAGTTCGTAAATCAACATTTCATTTGTCTTTCTAAAACGATTTCCAAATTTTCGTTTCAAAACTTCCAATTTTCCGTTTCAAAATCTTATAATTCAATTTCAATTTCTATTTAAAACAATTCAAATATTGATTCAAGTTCGTATATAAGTTTCATTCCGAAATCATTTAAACAAATTTAATTGAACATTCAATCAATTTAAATTCATTAATCGATTTCATTCAATATTCGTTAAGTAAATTTATCATTCAAAACAATTCCCTTTTTAACTTTCCAAATCATTAAATCAATTTCTTAAGTTCAACTTATAAATTTAATTAAATTAAATTCATCAAATCCAATTCTTTAAATTTCAAGTCTTACATTAATTTCAATAAATCACAATTTTATTTCTTGTTAAAGAAATTCAATCTCAGTTATTTACTTCCTTAAATAATTTTCCAAAACTTAATTAATAAAGAAACTCAATTTCAATTATTTACGAAGTAAAATTCACATATTCAAAAGTTTTTTTTTTTTTTTACTTATTAAAGAACTTCAATTCAATTTAATCATTAAATAATTCAATCTTATTTAATTATTAAATAATTCAAAACTTAATTATTAAATAATCTCACAGTTTAATAATTTCAACTTAATTATAATTTCAAACTTAATTTTTAAATCATTTCAAAGTTTAATAATTTCAAACATTTCTCAAATTAAACACATTCTTTCATCAATTACATTGCTAAATATTTTATTTCATATTTTTAAACATTAACATTTTCCTTCCGTTAAAATTCAAATTTCAACTTCATTTCAAAACCGTATATTTTATTCAAATAAAATCTTCATTTATTTTCAAATCAAATTATTGACCAATCGGGTTTTATTTAATTTTCTATCATAGGTAAAAATTCAATTTGGGTATTTATCATTTCAACCCGATTCCAATTCAATTCAAAATCAAAACATTCAAAGGGAACTTGCAGTGTGATAACTGGGATGGTGTCAAAGTAAATAAACAAGCAATAACAACAAACCATAACAATCAAATAATTAATTCAAATAATCCCGAAATAACCGTATTAATTCGCATTGTTATTTGTACGAATTAATATAATTATTTCTAGAATCTACACTATCATTTCATGTAGATTAAAGATTTATTACATTACGGTTTTCACTTGTCATCTATTTCAATTTCATACATCATCAATTTAACAACCTACATTCAAATGGTTCAAGGTGTAATTCCATATTTCTACGTGTCAATAAATTCAACAGTTAAAGGGGTCATATTATACAAATGTCAGTTAATCAATTTTAACATTTAACTGTCCTATATCAAGTTCAATTTCATACTATTTATCAATTTAACATTAACAATTTAACGTCCAATATAAACATCAACAATCAATCAATTATCAGCCAAACAGTATTATCATCACATAAATAATTAACAGATAATGGTGTCAAATGTCACAGGTGAACTGATACAGGCAATAGCATATATAACAGTGTAATTGACTAACAGCAGCCTATTTCAATTGTCGTTTCAATTGAAATCAAATTTAATAAATAAAAGAACGTTAATCGTGAGTGAGTGCTCACCTTTCGAGGCTAGAGAGATGAACGCCAATGGAAGCGAATTGTGGATCCAAACACGAATTCCAAAGCGAAATAAGATGGGCACGAATTCAACGGACGAAGCTGATAGATAAGAATTGATGAAAACGAATTAGAACCATCAGGATAGAAACAGAATATACATATATATACGTTTATTTTCAAATCAATTTAAATTTAAACTCAAATTAATATATATATATTTCAAAATCAATGGTTTATGTTTCAAAATAAAATTTGAAATAGATATACATATATACTTATCAACAATTATATAATAACCTACATATATAAAATGAACTATTATAAATCTTTACATTAAAACATGACAAGCTAATATATCCTATACATATATATAACTATAAAATTTCACTGTAACAAACAAAACTTAATATACATTTTAAACAAAGTAATAAAATACTGTTATAAAGTCTATACCATCACTGCACACTGAAACTTTATATATATAAATAAACAATCAAACTTATGCAACTTATAACACATACATACCGTCAAACTTCATACATAACTAACATTATACCTTGGAAAACTGGCATATAAACACATATAGAGAAATAAAATATAAATATACATAATATATTTCAAAATAAGTACTTATGTAGATTCCAAAAACTTTACTTACGCAATAGAACACTATATATAAACTGTGGCTAAGTCACCTATTACTGTAAATATATATGCTGTAAAACATACTTATTTTATAAAAATATTAATGTTTA
This sequence comes from Allium fistulosum, assembly GCA_030737815.1. Classification (NCBI taxonomy): domain Eukaryota; kingdom Viridiplantae; phylum Streptophyta; class Magnoliopsida; order Asparagales; family Amaryllidaceae; genus Allium; species Allium fistulosum. The sequence continues at coordinate 940,199,220 of CM060905.1, read as the reverse complement.
ACAGAGAACCAATATGCTTGTACCTTCATATCAGTATACCAATGTAAATATACCAAGAGTCCAATGATATATACAAGTTTAAAAAATATATATACATATGGTCCTATATATACTAATACATTATATACTATATATATGCAACTAGGTTTTATAACACTTATATCTACTATCATACGAATCAATGTATATTCCAATATCATATATACACTTTCCTGTATATAAAATACAACTAACTTTTATAATAATCTATACCCTGACAGTTTTATAACTCATATAACAAACAAGTTATAGTCTTCAAATATATATACTTACCTATTCTGACAGAATATATGACAACTTATATAATATACCCTTTTAACAAAACTGAAATGTACGCATAGCAGAATACAACAAAATGTATTATAGAAGTCTATATAAACTATCATATATATATAGCTATAAACACTAACATATTTACTTGCATACAAAATATTACAGTAGTATATAATATATATGTATCAGATCACATAGTATATTCAATATACGTATAGAACAAGCTGTGAAGAAGAAACAGTAGAAGGTAGAAGGAGAAGTTTGATTTTATACTACAAATATATATGCTTATATACCTTTCCATTTACTTTTCTTTTTCATTTCTCTGCCGAACACTAGAGAAAGCAAGGAAGGAATGGAGGCGGAGGTAGGGAAGCATGAGGCGGCGGTGATCTCGGTTGGAGAAGCTAACCTGGTGATGGTGTGAGAAGCATGAAGGCCATGACCGGTCTCGGTGAAGGAGAGGGGAGAGGGAAGGTGGGTGGTGGAAGGTGGATGGAGGCGAATTGCTGTCAGGGTGTGGTTGCGGAATGGTGGGCGAAGAGGCTGTCAGGGTGGAGGGTTTGATGAGGTGGTTCGAGCTGCTGCGGTGTGGAACATGGCGGGGAATGGCCAAAGCCAAGTGGGAAGGGTTTCGGGTCTTGGTGAGCGGAGATCTTGGTGACAGGTGGGTGGTGGTTTCCTCGGGTGTAAGCAGGGGGTGTTGGTGATGGACGATGAGCTAAGGTGGCCGTGAGGAGGGTGATGGTGTGTCGTGGGTGGCATGGAGGCTTGCGTGGCCGTGAGGAGGGTGGGGTTGGGGAAGAACGGTGGCTGGGCTGCTTTCGGCCAGGGAAAGGGAAGAGGATCGGCGGTTGGAGGAGAGGGAAGTTTCTCTGAGCAGAAGAAAGAAAGTGAGGCAAGAAATGAGGGAAGAGGAGTGGTCATGCTAAAGAAAAGGAATGTAAGTGAGAAGTAATGAACGCATGAAACTTGAAGGGCCATAAAATTTTTGAATGAACCGTGAAAACGTAAATGAACCAACAACATTTTGAAACTAGAGAACATAAATGCCTGCCTGAATCCAAGGCAACCATTAAAACTGATGACTATTCAAATTTGAACGGTGGAATATTGGAAATAAGTAAAACCAAAAGGTTTAAAAACCGGTACCGGTACGGTAGGCGTTACGTAAAATGCAACGTGCAACGGAACTCCGAATTTGACAATCGAATATACCGTAGAGATCGGCACGACGAGACGATCAAAACGGTATATAGAAATCAGTGGTACGATCGTCCGATAAAAATCGATATCGGTACCAGAATACTGCTATTTTATAGAAAATAAGAACGACGGAGCCAAAGATGTCCGAATTTGGAAAAACGACAAACTGAAATCTTGTTCAGAAGATGTTTTAGAATTTTTCTATGTAAAATTATTTAGGTTTTGAAAACATTTTATTTTCATTACTTTTAACTGATTGAATTGAAGTGAATTTACGCGCGAAATAAACTTTCGTATTTTCGGACGAAAATTTACCAGTCGCTATGTTTAACTAGACGTATTCCAATATTAAATTTTTTTATTTCAAAATTTTATCGTTTAAAATTTCACGAAATTTCAACTAATTCCGTTATTAAAACAGTTGAAATTTACGGGTCGTTACACGAATTTTCCAAGAGCACTTGGATAGGTTTGTGTTGGTTTTTATAGAGGATATTTTGATATACTGTAAGGATGAAAGGGAGCATGATGTTCATCTTAGAGTGGTTCTTGAGACGTTGAGGCAGCATCAGCTAAAGGCGAAGTTTTCGAAGTGTCATTTCTGCAAGCAGGAAGTGAAGTTTCTTGGTCGTGTAGTCTAAGAGAAAGGGTTGTCTATAGATCCAACTAAGATTGAAGCGGTGAATAATTGAAAAAGACTCGAGACAGTGACTGAGATAAAGAGTTTTCTTGGATTAGCTGGATATTATCGAAGGTTCATTAAGGATTTTTAACGGATAGCAGCACCGATGACCAAGCTAACATGAAAGGATGTGAAGTTTGTCTGGACCGATAAGTGTGAGGAAGCATTCCAGAGCTTGAAACACTTATTGACTCATGCATCAGTGTTAGTTCCGGAAGGGAATCAGGATTTGGTGGTTTATACAGATGCGTGTGGAACTGGATTATGAGTTGCGTTAATGCAGAGAGGTAAAGTAATTATCGATGTTTCTCGACAGCTTAGACCACTTGAGGTTAGATATCCAACGCATGATTTGGAATTAGTTGCGGTGATTTTTGCAATGAAGGTGTGGAGAAATTACCTTTTAGGAGAGTGGTTTGAGCTATATAAGGATCATAAGTCATTGAAGTATTTGTTCTCTCAAAAGGAGCTGAATATGGGACATCAAAGATGGTTAGAATTTATAGCTGCTTATGACTTTGAAATTGAGTACACACCGGGAAAAGGCAATAAGGTTGTAGATGCACTTATCAGAAAATGTTAGAATGCGGTATTGGCGATGGTAGCTGAGTGGAAAAATATGGAAGCGTTGACTACAAGTAGAGTACAATGGAGGTCTAAGAGTAGTCCTTGTACTGAGACTGTAGTGTTGTCATGTTTAAAAGTTCGACCAGTGATAATTGAAAGGATTGCTTCTAAACAGATGGAAGATCCAGTATTAGTTGAACGGATCAAAAAGTTAAGGGGTGGAATGGAGAGCGATGACTTAAAGGATTTCATTCTTGACCAAAATGGGTGGTTAAGAAAGAAAGAAAGATTATGTGTTCCGAATGTGGGCGACATTGGGAAGGATGTTTTGGAGGAATGCCATCCTTCGAGGTTCACTATTCATCTGGGAGGAACTAAGATGTATCCGGACATGAACAGGAGTTTCTTCTGGGAAGGTATGAAGAGGGATGTAGGCTTATGGGTGAAGCAGTGTCTGAACTGCCAACAGGTAAAGGCCGAACATCAGAAGCCAAGTGGGTTGCTTCAGTCATTAGATATTCCAGTATGGAAGTGGGATTTTATTTTTGTGGATTTTATAGATGGTTTGCCAAGATCTAATAGAGGAAATGAAAGCATATCGGTCATGGTGGATAGATTAACCAAGAGTCCTTATTTCATTCCAGTTAAGTGAACTAGGACGACACCTGTTTTAGCTAAGTTATTTATGAAAAATATAGTTAGACTACATAGAATTCATAGCAGTATAGTAAGAAATACGAATTCCTTATTCACTAGCGAGTTCTGGAAGAGTCTACGGGAGATTTTAGGAACCAAGCTCAAGATGAGTACCGCTTACCATCCACGGACTGATGGGCAAACAGAAAGAGTTAACAAAGTCTAGGAGGATTTGTTACGAGCTTGTGTGTTAGATATTGGAGGATCATGGGAAGACCATCTATACTTAGTTGAGTTTTCATATAACAACAGTTATCAGGCTAGTATAAGGATGGCACCGTTTAAAGCTTTGTATGGAAGACCATGCAAATCTCCAGTTTTTTGGTTAGAGACCGGGGATAGATTGGTTCTTGGTTCGGATTTAGTTAGAAAAGCTGCAGAGAAGATTGAGCTGATTCGAGCTAGGATGAATGAAGGTCAGTCTAGGCAGAAGACTTCTGCTACTAGAAGACGGAAAGACTTAGAGTTCTCCGTTGGAGGTCATGTTTTTATTAAGGTGTCACCGACGAAGGGTGTGATTCAATTTGGAAAATCAGGGAAGTTGGCACCGAGATTTGTAGGACCATTTCCTATTATGGAGAGGATCGGGAAACTTACATATAAAGTAGAGTTACCGAACAGTTTGGCAGGAGTCCACAATGTTTTTCATATTCTCATCTAAGAAAGTGTGTTAGAGATCCGGATATTACTATAGCAACGACTGTGTTAGAGGATTTAGTAGTAGAGCCGAATTTAACTATAGTTAGAAAGCCAGTTCGTATAGTCGCGAGAGATGAGAAGAGGCTAAGGAACAAGACAGTGAGATTAGTTAAAGTCCAGTGGAGCGACAACGAGAGAGACTGTACTTGGGTGATTGAGAGTAGGATTAGAGATGCTTATCCTGATTTGTTTGATGGTATGTTTTACCTTTTTGATTGATTTGTTGAGTACCTTATCGTAATTTCGAGGACGAAATTCTTTAAGGAGAGGAGTCTGTAATGACCGTAATTTTGTGTAACATTATTTAGCATATTTATTTAGTTAAATAAAATAAAATAATGTAATGATTAGGGAATTGAGATTTGTAATTAGTAAGGGTAGTCATGCCATGTTAACAATTAAACTAAAATGAATTAGAATGAAATAGATAAGGGAAGTTAGACAAGAGGCAGAATAGGGAAAAGACGCATTCTAATACCCTAAACCCTTAAGCCGTGTTCAATTTAAACATGCATTATCAAAAATTAAAAATAGAGGCCGGCCACCATTAAGCAAGAACAAGAGGAAGATAAGCTAAAGGAAGAATCTAAATCAACACTAATCCATTCTTAAATCTCAACTCCTTAATCTCAAAGCTAAGGTGAATAATGACTACATCTCATGTTTTCTAATTGTTTTCGGTTTTAGGATAAATCTGAATCGATTTGCAAGGCTTTGCCATGTTTTGATTGTTGGAAATAAATATACATGTTTATTGATGTTTTACGATATTTCATATGGATTTTATGATATGTTTTAATGTGAAAACCCTATTAAATGACATCCAAATGCCTTGCGATTTTAGATTTAGCTCAGAAATGATAATTTAGAGATTGTCTTCAAGTTTCAAAATTTTCTGAATTAATGTGGATTTTATATTAATTTTCTAGTGAGGAAAATGGATATTTGGGTTTAAACTAATTTACGGCTAGATTATATATGTTTTGGGTCTAAAATTTATATATTAGAAAACATATTAAAAACGATTTATAGGAATTTTGTAGAATTTTCCTAAGTGTTATAATGAATATATAAAATTATTCAAAGTATGGGACTTAAATGTTTTATATATTTATAAAAGGAGAAGGGGTATTATGTAAATGTTTTAAATTGCTACTTTTGAAATTTTGGCGGCGCTTTTAGAAAAGAAAATTTGCAATCAATCAGGTTTTGACAAATAAGGCATATTAGTTGAAAAGATTACTTTAAAAATCTAAAAATCAGTTTATACATACTTTTTACATGTTTCACCACTTTCGGCACCAACTTTCGACACAGTACTTCCGCTTCCATTTCCATCGAAACCAATGCGCATGGTATCAATACTTGGTACGTAGCGAATTGGACTAAGGCAGAAGGTAAGAGGATGAAACATGGGGTTCCGAAGTGGTCGAATCTTTGTTTTGTGTTTAAAAGAGAATGCGCCTGCTTTGCTTTCGACTTAACTAGCTTTCGACTTGGTTAGCTTTCGACTGGGCTAAGTTGTTTTTAAAGAAATGGTTGCGCCTTTTTTTTAAGAAATTGCATTTGCCAGGGACGAAACCCCGGTTGCCACCTTTTTCCTTTCGAAGTAGTGCTTTCAGAAGGTTTCTTTGTTTTTAAATTAAATCAACTTCTCCAATGCTTTCGAAGGGTTTGTTTCGACGCCATCACTTCTTTACTGAGGAATTGCTTTAAAAGAGTGCTTTCGACTTAGTGTTTTATAACCCTTTTGCTCTGTTAAAGGTAGAACCTAAAGGTTTTGAAAGGAAAGGTTTTTAAATAGTTTTGAAAGGGTATTCCAAATGTTTTACTAGAACCCAAATGCTTTCGAAAGGTTTGATGTTTACAAAGGACTTAATGCTTTCGAAAGGTCTAAATGAAGGTTTTGAAGGGGTGGTTCCCCATTGGTTTCGAAAGGTTTAAAAGGAAGGTTTCTAATGTTTCCGAAAGGCAATGTTAAGTGTTTTAAAGATAGGATGCCTACGGTTTTAAATCTTTCGAAGGTGATGTTTTTCCATGGTTTCGAAAGGTTTATTATGAAGGGTTTCGAATGGGTATGTTTTGGCCTTCGGCCTAAGGTTATAAATCAAAGTGGTTTCACTTGTATCGAAAGGGGTACTTTCAACGGATTCGAAAAGGGTACCTTCAAAGGTTTAAATGTTTTCATCAACAAAGATTTGTGTAAAGTATATATAACATGGCAAGGTGATTTGAGTAAAGCATAGAGTATATTTTCCTTGTATAAAGTATGATTTAAAGGTTTAAACCAATTTGAGAGAAAAGGTTTTCAAGGAAAATTTAAGGGAAGATGACCCTAAATAAAATGACTCGGATGTTAGAATACCAGATGAGACTGGTATATGATCGCGCCCTATACATTAGCTATTATCCCCTAGCTAATTTAGTCCAAAATTCTAGTGTGTAGTGCTTTGTCACAAGTAAGACTAAAATGATTTTACATACAGAATGGAATATACAGAGAGAAAATAGGTTATTGGTGAGCCTGCAAAACCATTAGTATTAGTTGACCCTGGAGAAGTAAGTTAGGGACAGACCGTCCAGAAGAGGAGTGTCCAACAGAAGTTAGATTATTTGTTTGTTTTGTCTGGTCGGCCCAAGTCAGCCAAAGGTTAGTAGTTAGCCAAACAAAACTATATTGTTCAGACAGATAGTCCATCTGTTACCTGATTTATATGCTTTCATGATATTGATATTACTATTTTAACCAATTTTGGTTGCAGGATTAAGATCTGCAAAAGATATGATTTAAAAGGATATTAGTGAGGGGAAACCCATTCTGCTAAGCGGCGTGGTCTCACTTAATATCACATAACCGAGATGTATAGTATTATTCATACTAGACTTTATGTCTGACTCAAAGTTTATGTTTTCCCCTTAAACTCTCGGGTGCTCAAAATTGATTTGAGTAGGCTGAGGTTTGAGGATTTTCAGGTTTTAGTAGGTGGACGAATAAAGCTTCCGAAGACGAGCAGGAGGCTAAAGTTAGCTATATTTAGGAGTTGCTATGTTTGTTATTTCCGCTGTGTTATATTAAGTATGTTATGACTATTTATTACTCTGGTCAACCAAGGGGGCATATTTATTTGTCGCTCTTGGCGTATTTTGTAATAATTATATTTGATCTGAACCTGGGAAACATTTGGAATTATGTGACTTGGATATGAAATGTTGTTTTTAAATGTAATCAGAAAAATGTTTTAATCTGTGATGATTTTATTTCATATTCAAGTGCTTCTGATATTATGGATACTATTAACATTACCGTATTTGGTCACCGGAAGTTATAACTATGGATGACAGTAGCATCTGTAGTGCTTAGCTTCAGGCCTCCAACCAGGGGATGTTACACATACGGAAACCCCACGAATCTTATCCAAGCCAGTAGACGGAGAAGATTTGTACATCTACTTAGCAGTCTTGCCCCATGCATTGAGTTCCACGCTCGTACAGGAAGAAGCTAAGATCCACCGACTCGTATATTACATCAATAAACGGTTCATTGGAGCACAAAAGAACTATTTAAAATTGGAAAAAAGGCATATTGCCTCTTGGTCACATCCAGAAAGTTACGAGCATACTTCCAGGCACACCCGATTAGAGTGCTGGCAGGTTAACCCTTGAAGCAAGTGTTATACCACCCCGAGACCTCTAGACAACATATCAAATGGAACATTGAACTATGTTAGTACGAAATCAAATACCATCCTTGAAAGGCGATCAACAGGCATGGGTTGGCAGATTTCATTGCCGAATTAACAATATGAGATAATAAGGAAGAAATGACTCCAGAAGTGGAGACACGTTGGAAGCTGTTCGTTGATGGTGTATCTAACAACTTCTGCTCAGGAGCAGGGTTAGTACTTGAGACTCCCGAAGGACGATCCGTTTGCTATGCCATGTGCTTGGAATTCCCTGCAAAAAATAACGAGGCAGAATACGAATCATTGATAGCTAGACTCAAATTTGTGAAAGAACTCGGGATAAAGTCCATACATATCTATAATGACTCTGAGCCAGTCGTCTATCAGGCAAAAGGCGAATAACAGGCTAGGCGGAGAACCTCGCCCCGTACCTATCTAAAGTGCAGAAACCACTGAAAGACATCAAGCATTACACCATAACTCATATCTCGAGGGAACTGAACACGAAGTCCGATTATCTAGCCAAACTGGCTAGTTCTGGAGAAGCTCAATCATTGGGACTAGTCCAGATTGAAACCTTGACCACTCCAAGCATAACCAAAATGGATGTAAGCGTGCTTTTTGACACAACCAAAGAACCAGAGTCATGGACGACGCCAATCAAGGACTATCTGCTCGTAGGAACCCACCCCATAGACAAGAATTAGTGGAAAAAGATTATCCAAAAGGCGCCACGATTTGTAATACAAGATGGGATACTCTACCAAAGGGGATTCTCTACCCCCTTGCTCAGATGTGTGACCAACAACAAAGCTCGAAGTATCCTAATAGAAGTTTATGAAGGCAACTGCGGAGATCATACCGGGGGGAAACCCTTGCAAAGAAAGTTCTTCGGTATGGGTACTTTTGGCCAACCATAAACCACGATGTAGTGGATTACGCCAGGTGCTGCGATCAATGCCAAAGATTCAGCAAGATCAAAAGAACCTCCTCGACAGAGCTGACATAGATGGTCAACCCACAGTCGTTCGCAATATGGGAATTGATTTGATTAGTGTATTACCAGTGGCTAAAGGAGGAACTAAATATACTATCATTGCTGTTGACTATTTCACCAAATGGGCCGAAGCGGAACCGCTGGCCACTATTACCACAAAGGAAGTTATTAACTTTGTTACTAAAAATATCATCTGCAGGTTTGATGTGCCATAGAAAATCATCACAGATAACGATACTCAATTTGAAAGCGCTGAGTTCAAAGACTTTTGCAAACGCTTCCGAATCGAGAAGAGCTTTTCCGCTGTCGCACATCCGCAAGCAAATGGGAAAGTGGAAGCAGTAAATAAGACCATCAAGTCCACCATCAAAAAGTGGCTAACCAAAGCAAAAGGAAATTGGGTTGATGAACATACACTCGCACTATGGGCGTACAGGACAATGCACTAATCTTCAAATGGGCACTCTCTGTTTGCCTTATCATATTGTTCAGAAGCAATGATCCCGGTTGAGCTTGAAGTCCCTTCTCATCGAAGCCAAAACTTCGATCAAAGGCAGAACGAGCAGCTCTTGCTCAAGTCGCTTAATATGGTCGATGAGCAGAGAGAAGAAGCCGAATTAAGGATTGCCGCTAACCAAAAAAGGATCGCATGGTACTTCAACTTTAAAGTTCATAACTGCACCTTCGAAGTGGGAGACCTTATCCTCAAGAGGGTATACCCTATACCGGGAGTATTCGAACCAAACTGGGAAGGACACTATGTGATCACTCAAAAGCTAGGGGATGGCACATAAAAGCTAATAACCATCGATAGAGCCCAAATTCCCCGAGTATGGAACAGTGAATCACTACATCCTTACTTTATCTAAGACTGCCTTATCTATTTCCTATTTCCAGCGAATAAGCCATCACAGACTACCGGAGGCATTGTAAATAGGCAAAACTTGCCCAACTTTTATTAATAAAATTGCTTTGCTTTCTGATCCAATAAAACTCTGTTCACAAAAGTAACCTAATGAGTCGAGGGGGTCAAACCGACTCAAAACCATCTGATCCTACTTGAGATAGTAGAACCACACTCAAGTATGACCCATCACCCACCAGGTTGACAAAAGAAAATCGACTCAAACCGTTGGATCGACGGAACTCAATCCCTACCTGCTAAGTACCGGTGTTGCTCCGAAAACACCAGGAAGGCCCCAATCAAAGCCGCGTGCCTCCATAAGTTGCGCATTGCTTCCTGGGTCATGGAACCATGCTCTTTAAACATGAACTACTCACGTTGCCTATAGATTGGTAACGTCGAGAGATTCCAAACCGTTCTGGATCGATGGGTCATATCATTCCCAAAAACCGCGCATCCTATAAGCTGTGCACACTCCTAAAAGCCGTTCATCTCATAAGCCACACGTACTCTTAAAAGCTGCGTATTTCATAATCCGCGCACACTTTTAAGTACCGGAATTATCTCGGCAATGCCAGGAAACTCGCCTATTGCAGGACTCACAAGAATTAATCCACTCTCACCATCAAGAGTAATCAGCAAAGAATCTCTAGAATCGAGACGCATAAACGAGAAGTTCCTGAAGATAGGAACCACAAAAAAGAATCAGTTACAGACATCCGAAGAATCACACGGATCAATCGGTCATTTGTCAAGTGTTTGAAGTAAACAACCCCATGAACTAGTGGGAAAACACACCAATACTCAAAAATAAAAACCAAGTACTTCACAGTTCTGTTACTCTAAATAAGAATTTTTACGGCAATTACAGGAGTAGATAAAATAGTAGTAAATAAATTGGCATAAGTGCATGAAACATAGATTGGTAGATAAATAAATTTACAATCAAAATGTCAACATTGTATTACTTATAGCATTTTCTATACAAAATCAAAATGTGGGGGTCGTACCCACACAATATCGGCCAACAATAAGGAAAATACAGATGCTACAACAACAAAGAAATAAGTGCAAACTCTGCACTTGTACACAATACGTATTAAACAAATTAATGTCCTAAAATCTAGCACCACTATTACTCGAGCATGTCAATATTTCTTTCCACCGCTCCCCTTCCCACCTTTGGTCAAAAGTTTCTTCTTCTTCTTAGAATCCCTGCCAAGAGTTATGTCGTTGCTTGAAATATCAACTATCTCCTCCATGCCAGCATCTCCTCCATGTTCTTCGACCTTCTCGGAAGACTCCCCTCTTCTTTCGTTGGAAAAAAATTTCGATGATGATCGCAACTTCATCGACGTTCATTTTCGAGTTTCAAAGTGGGAAGACCACTTTAGTAGCCTTGCTACACATTTGTTTTGATAAACAAATTTTAATTTTATGATTTCATATATAAAAGACATAATATATATTATTTCAAAATGATTGAAGTGAACTCGGTTTTTGAATTCTTAGATTCCTGTTAATTAATGATTTTTAGTGTAGAGATAAAGTGAAATTTTAATAGTTGGAAACTTTTAAAATGAGAAACAAGAAATTAAAAGCTAAGTGTTTAATGAAACTATAAAGAAATTGGAGGTTGTAACTTGAAAATTAAAAGATAATACAAATTAAGAAGATGTAAATTATTGAACATTTTTGTTAACAAAAATAAATAATATAAATTTGTATAAAACACTCAATTACATTCTAAAAACATATATAAAACTTATAAGAAATGTTAAAAAAGTTGTAATGTTAAATATGAATATGTAATAGAATATTATACAAGTAAAGGCTTAAGTAATGAAAATGTTTTCAAATGGAATTATGTCTACAAATAAGAATTATGATGTACAAGAAATGTTTTAAACTTAAGTTAATGTTTTGAAATACGTAATAATTAAATTAAATAGTAAAAAGGTGAATACTATTTCAGTAAATGATTATAAATTTAAGAAAATATTGAAATGATTCATAAATAGTTTTAATATCAAATGATACTATATATGAAGAAATAAATGGGAATCAAAGAATAGAAACACTTAAGTATGAAATGATTCATTTATGAACATTAATATTAAATGGAAATCAAATTATATAAGTAAATAATAAATGTGAATTAAACTGCAAGAAACTTATGTAATACTTTAAAAATATATTCATTGATGATTTCAAATATTGAATGGGAAATAATTTATATAAGTAAATGTACATAAATAAATAAAAGTTAATCTTGCATGAATGAATGAAAATGAATAAAAGTTCAATAATGTGAAAGGAAACCAATTGAATAATATTTAAAATTCTTTGTTATTGGCTTATGGGATGTTTGGAAAATGATACTCTAATTGTTTGAGGTTGTATGAATAATCTATTGAGTGATTATCTAAGGCTATTGAGCGTAAGACACACTTGTTAGTTTTTTTTCACCCTTGTACGATAAAAGGTTTCTGAACCTGAACAAAACCATTAGCTTTGTTTGCAATGGATGTAAGACGAATTCTTTTGTTGCATAATGGTTGTATTGCTTTGTTTGCATATGATCATTATATATTGTATGTTGCTTGTGTTATTGATTTGAAACAACTAATATATTACTCTTTTACATAATTTTAAATCTTTTGGATTATATAAGTGAAACACGGGTTTATGGAAGCAACAGTTGTTGCTTTTTGTTTCATAAATAAATTTGTTTGCCCGACAAATAGGTACATTTTCGAATTACGGTTTTTGGAATGGTATTTATTGTTTTTCCCATGGTTTGGGATGTTTATTATTGAAACATGATTAATATAATGTAAATTATTGATAATATTATTTTTCGGGACCTATCAGCGCAAAGGAGACTGCCGAAATTTTTCGTAAATTTAAGACTTAGATTTTTTTGGTAGAAGATGAGTTGTTTTCAAATTTATATTAAGCTGTAATAGGTAAGTTTAATTGTCTATAAATTTGATTATTTTGAACAAAATTTATCAAATTTCTTGATTCCTTCTTGTTCCTTTTTAGGACGAAAAGTTTTGAGTGAGGAAAATTGTAACGACCCGTATTTTTGATAATCGAAAATATTAAATTTAATAAGATTTTTGGAATTTAATATTGTTTGAAATTAAAATTTAAGATTTATAAGTGAGAAAAATTATTAAAATATAATTTTTATAATGTTGATTGAATGAAATTGACAACTTTTTAATGTAATTTCAATCAATTGAAATGGCAAAGTATAATTTGGAATGTAATTGTAGAGCTTAATTTGGAAATAATTTTAAGTCAGTAAGGAATGAATTAAATGTTGTATTAGAAGTGCAATTTTGTAATTTAATTGAAAGTGGTTTTAATATAGAATATGAAATCAACTGTTGGTAAGTAGATTTATACTCCTTGTTGTGAACAATAAATTAATAGATATGAATTACTAAGTTGCAACAATTGATTTATCATCATCGTATTATTTAATCCGCTGAAATTAATTTGGAAATCAATGTGAAATTAATGTAATTAAATATTGCAGTTAATATAAGTTAAGATGATAACTGTAGAATATGAGTGTAATAAAATGTAAACTAATGTTAATAAATTCATAAGGTATTGGTTGATTTAATAATAAGATTGTGAATCAAAATAAAAGAATTGTTGAAATTAAAAATATAATAAACTAAGATTTTATTACAGTTGTAATTTAATATTGAAATTAATGTAATATTTAAATATTGGATTTAAAATGGAAAATTTAATTTTAAAAATATTATTAATTTCTGTGTAATCAGGAATGATGAAAATTGTTAACTTTTAAATTTGAAATTTACCTATGATTAAATTGATTTTAAAATAATAGTTCATTTAATTAACGTAGAAATTAGTCTTTTTGGGCATTGTCTTGGATTTCGACGAAACCAATTTCATTAGATCTGTAATGGTGAAATATATTAGATTTCAAGTTTCGTAGCGATCAGACTTATCGTTTGATCGTGCGAACTTGAAACACATAGAAATCAATTAAAGGAATTTAAATAAATATAATTTGACTTTAAAAGCTAATTTTTGTATAGAATAGAATTAGGGTTTGAAACTAGTTTTATTGAATTTAAAAATATTGAATACCAATATTTTGATATATGGGATGACCCATTTTCGTTTCGGGAGCGAATCGGGCTTTTCATGTCGTTGTCATCATTTGGACCCAATTCGATCTGTTCCATCCATCTCTGTATATATATAAGCTGTTATAAACCCTAGCAGTCTTTTATTTTCATTTTCTGTAAGTACAATTTCTATCTCATTTGTTTCTTCTCAATGGTAGACATCTCAAACCCTAATTACAATTCCAAATGAAACTCCAAGAAATCAAACTGCTCAAACCTTATTGAATTATATATTGTTATCCCGCCTTTTGGCAAGGCCAGGACATCAAGAAGCCGGCTAGAGAACAAGGATAACACGCCATGGATATCACTGAATTTTGTCCGAGCCCAGAGTGAGCTACAATTGATAGGACACGACAAGAAAGGCCATAGAGATCAGCACCTCAAATTTCAAGTCGATCCGGACTCATACACTCAAGATTATGATCGAGTCGAATTGGAGGGAAAGAGCCCAGATTTCGTATCCATCACTCTGGGCGATTTCGTATCCATCACCGAAGCCCCAGTTCGAATCCATCATGCTTCGTATCGATCAGCTCCGGATCCATCGAGGTACCCAGGTTCGACTCGATTTTCTTCGTATCCATCGAACTCGTATCGATGGACTTCACACATACCAGCAATTGAAGGACTTCGTATCCTTCAGCCAGTGTCAGTTTCGTATCCATCAGATGATGCATACTTCGTATCCATCAGCCAGTGCCTACTTCGTATCCATCAGATAGTGTTTGCTTCGTATCCATGGATGAAGTCCTACTCGAAACCATCAGGTCAACCAGCTTGGATAACGTGTCACCTCTCGAAGGAAACGGGGCAAGATACATGGAGTCGAAGCGGTCAACGCGGAGCAAATACCGGGTCGAGGCGAAGAGCGCACACCATGTCATCCCTCGATGCGAATGCGCCGAGATATATGGAGTCGACGCGGTCGACTCGGAGTGAAGGGCGGATCGAAGCGAGGCGCGCGCACCGCATCACCTTGAGAGCGCGTGCAATCATCGAGACGAAAGGATGGAGTCGAAGCAATGGAGACGAGCAGAACAGCCAGCGTTAAAATCCATCTCGTATCGACGATATCTCTCAATCCGCTGATCCAAACACCATGAAATTTTAACTGAAGGCTGCACACATAACAAGGAATGTCTCCACCAATTTTGAGCTCAGTTGGAAGTAATCCTGATCGATACGAAGTGATTTCGTATCGATCACGGATTGGCTTGAAACTCTCTGGAAGTGGTCGAATGGGCCCCCTCACGTGTCAGGCCAAGTCTCCCGGGGTTTGAGCGAAATCCAAGCCTCCTACACCTATAAATAGAGCCCCAGAATCAACGGAAAAAGGATCTTTTTTCTAAAAAGCGCCCAGACTCTGCCGGATTGAGATTTGCATCATACTTTTGCTGTCAATTTCGAATTCCAAACTGTAATCCGCTGTTCATCGCTGTAAACGCTTGTAATCATTGAAAGAGAATCAATAAAATCATCAAAACTTCATAGTGGACGTAGGCTATACGCCAAACCACTCTAAACTGCTTGTCTGTTCACTTTGCATTCATATTTGTTGGAGTTTTTGTTAGATAATCTCTCTTTTACATTTATAATCTTCATTTTATCTCTTCAAACAACTCCCGAAGAGTGTTGTGCCCATTTTTGGTACAAACACTTTGGTGCTTTCACCGAGAAAACCAGCTTTTTCTCCTGCTCGTTGGATCTGCCGTCGATACCGGATTGCACAAATCCAAGAGGAAGATCCAGATATCCAGCCCGGAATCCTTCCATTCTATTCAGATTTGCTCAGAATCTAGGAAAGGACTCCACCACCGACAATGGTCAGCACAAGAACTGGCGCCACCGCCACAGAGCAAGAAGGCAGAGACAGGCAAAATCCAACACAGCCGCCTTCTTCCAATCAAGACAATGCCACTCAGTCAGATTCAACGGGGCTAGTCACCCGACAGGAGTTTCAGGTATTGCTCCAGGAGCTGACCCAAAGCCGTCAGCAGTTGGCAGAACAGTTACGCGCCAATATCGAGCTGACCAACCAGCTAAACCGTCGGGGGCACAGAAGGTCCAGGAGAGATGATGTCTCCAGAGCGTCTACCGAAAGCTCAGCTTCATCTGATTACCACCGCCAGACTACCCGTCCTCGACTAGAGGGTAATCGCGCTCAAGCTGCTGAATATCAGCCTGCCTTAACTGTTGGGCAACTGAGGGTAAGACCGTCGACTAGTTTCCAAACCGGTCCCTCAACACGAGGAGGTACTGCCCCACAGTACACCACCGGTAACCGCGCCACAACTGCCGCAGCAGAGACAAGGGCTGATACCCGAAATCAATCTGAGCCGATTAATCAACAGCGAGGACATACTCCTGAACCTTATGTCCCAGAAGACGTTGAGACAAGGAGGCGAGATACGGGTCGTCGACAACGCCCGATCCCTACTCGCGCCGTGGAACCCGACCACGCCTTAGCTCATCACGATCCGAATCCGCCTGTTTCGGATATATCAACCATGATACGTCAAATGATCCGCGAGAGTCAGGGGCTCACTAATGATGACTGGGGAATTTCCCGTAGTCATACTCCTTTCACAGACGAAGTGTTACATGCCGAACCCCCTAGGCGATTCAGAATGCCGACTCTCCCGATGTATGAAGGGAATAGTGACCCCAACCAGCATATTCTAAAGTATGAATGGTCGATGAGCGCTGCAAGGGCCGACGACGCAGTGAAGTGTCGGAGTATCCCCATCTCTCTGGGAGGAATCGCGACAATGTGGTTTACCCGCCTACCACCTAGATCAATTTCTTCGTTCGATCAATTAGCCAAGAGGTTTGTGGAGCAATTCCGGATGCATGTTGCTAGGCCGAAGGACGTCAACACCTTGTCCAGCGTCACTCAAGCTCCTGGAGAAACACTCAGGCGTTACTTGGAGAGGTTCCACGCAGCATGCGTCGAGATCACCAATCCCAACGATAATTCAATCTTAATGGCTCTGACCAAGGGGATTGATCCTGATTCTGAATTCGGAAACTGGCTGGCTGGGAAACCGCCCGCGTCGTTGGACCGTTTTTACTCCAAGGCCGCTCAATTCCTGCGGCAGGAGGATGCAAAACAGTCTAGGAGGCAGGACGATGCGAGGCCCAGCATTGAAGGAATACAGAGCAATGTGGCAGTTAAACAGTCCGGCGAGAGTTCCGGGAAAGTTCAGCTCAACATACAAAACAAGCAAACCCAGCAGAGAGGAAACAATGGCCAGAACAAGAAGAGAGATGAGAACCGAGGTCCACGACGTAGAGCTCAGATGTTTGACAGTTATACACCGCTGAACACGTCATTGGAAAACGTATACTTGCAGACTTGCAACACCGTACAGTATAAGAAGCCTGCTCCGAAGCCCTCATCGGAGAGACAGATTCAGACAGGAAAATTCTGTAGGTTCCATGAGAGCTATGGACATAATACCAATGAGTGTCGACACTTACAGGACCTCATCGAGAAGCTGATTAGAGAGAGGAAGCTAGATCAGTTTGTACGGGCGCCGCAGCCTGGCGGAGCGGGCCCCTCAAATCAAAATCGTTCACAGAATCAGGAAAGAGAGGATGAACCCGCTCGTGCGGGCGGGAGATTAGTTATCAACACAATAAGTGGTGGTCCCCATCCGGCAGACAGAAGCTGGGGGGAAATGGAGTCGTATGCCAGTTCTATCAGGCATGCGGACTTCGAGTGTTATAGTAATTGCGAGGATGGGACCCCGGCAAAGCAACAAAAGATAATGTCCGATGATATCGTGTTCAGGAGCCGAGACGCTGATAAAGTTGAAGCCCCTACTATCGACCCACTAGTCATATCCGCCCAGGTAGGTCCTGCTTGGATGAAGAGGATCCTGGTTGACAGTGGGAGCTCTGTAAACATCTTGCTCAAACGGGCTTACGATCTGATGAAGATGGAGACAAAGGATTTGAAACCCTGTTTATCCAGAATCCATGGTTTCAATGGAAGTGCCACGATACCCATCGGAATAACTGAACTCCCAGTCGAGTTAGGCGTTGGAGAGCGCCGGAGGGTCCGCATGTTACAATTTGTTGTGTTAGAGATAGATTCGCCATACAATGCGTTTCTGGGACGACCAGCTTTGGCCGAGTTCAGGGCGGCGATCGCCCCATGGTGTCTGACTCTGAAATTTCCCACTGATCATGGGATTGGAGTTGTTCAAGGAGATCAGGCCTCGGGAAGGGCCTGCTATGTTGCTGAGCTGCGCGGGGCGCAACGTAAAGAGAAGGGTAAGGGCGTAGAGGAATCTCTCTGCGTCCGTTCTATCGACAATTGACAATTGGTGCCTGGGCCTCGGCCCGGGCACCACGACCAATTCCTGAAAGACCTGGACCCCAGGGACAACGAGGATAGAGACGAATCAACGGAGAGCCAAGCCTCTCCAGCCGAACTGACTGTGGACGTCCCAATCAGTGAGGATGATGATTCAAAAATGCTAAAAGTTGGGTCCCAACTAAACAAGCAGACACAGCAGGAGTTGGTCGAATTTCTTCGGGCGAATCTCGACGTCTTCGCCTGGACACACTCTGACATGTGCGGGATCTCGCCGAGCATTGCAAGTCACTCCCTGAATATAGATCCACGACATGTCCCGGTGAAACAGAAAAGGCGCGGTATGGATCCAGAGAGATCTGCCGCCCTTAAAGAGGAAGTTGATAAACTGCAATCGAATGGGTTCATTCGAGATGCCTTGTATCCAGAATGGGTGTCCAACCCTGTACTAGTTCGGAAACCTAACGGGAAGTGGAGAACTTGTGTTGATTACTCTGACCTAAACAAGGCTTGTCCAAAAGATAGCTTCCCACTTCCACGAATCGATCAGCTCGTAGATTCGACGGCCGGGCATGAACTACTATCCTTTATGGACGCTTATTCCGGTTACAATCAGATACCCATGCATCTGCCTGATCAGGAACATACCAGCTTCGTGACCGACCTGGGACTCTATTGTTACAAAGTCATGCCGTTTGGTCTAAAGAACGCTGGAGCAACATACCAACGCTTAGTCAACCGAATGTTCGCTGATCAGATTGGGAAAACTATGGAGGTTTACGTGGATGACATGCTGGTAAAGTCCCGATTCTCCACAGATCACGTCAGAGATTTGGGTTCAATGTTCAGCATCCTCCGGGAGTACGGGATGAAGCTCAACCCACTCAAATGTCACTTTGGCGTTGCATCCGGAAAATTCCTTGGGTTCATTGTCAACGCTCGAGGAATAGAGGCGAATCCTGAGAAGATCTGGGCTATTAGAAATTTGCAAACCCCTAGAACTATAAAGCAAGTCCAGAGTCTAAACGGGAAGGTCGCAGCATTGAGCAGGTTTATTTCAAAGTCCACCGACAAATGCATTCCTTTCTTCGACCTGATTCGGAAGGGCAAACGAAACTTTGAATGGACCACGGAGTGTGAAGGCGCGTTCCGATCATTAGTTCAACATCTCTCCACGCCTCCGATCTTGTCAAAACCGGTTGACCACGAGCAATTATATCTCTATCTGGCAGTATCAGAACATGCGATCAGTGCTGCCCTAGTCCGGGAAGAAGACAAAGTGCAAAACCCGGTCTACTATGTTAGTAAGCGACTAACAGGAGCTGAAAGAAATTATCCAAGGCTGGAGAAACTGGCTTATTGTCTGGTCATTGCCTCAAGGAAGCTCCGTCCCTACTTCCAGGCTCATCCGCTTACTGTGTACACCGACCAGCCGTTACGACAGGTCCTTACGCGGCCTGAGACGTCCGGTAGGTTACTCAAGTGGAACATTGAGCTAAGCCAATTTGATATCGCATACGCTCCGCGGAGGGCCATTCAAGGACAAGTCCTGGCTGATTTCATAGCCGAATTCACCGTCCCGGAAGACTTACCCGAAACCAGTGAATCTCCCGAATACATCTGGAAGCTGTATACTGATGGTGCGTCAAATGACCGGTGTTCGGGCGCGGGGGTTGTACTTGAGACTCCCGAGGGCCGATCCATATGTTATGCTCTTAAATTCGACTTTCGTGCAACTAATAATGAAGCCGAATATGAAGCCCTCCTGACCGGCCTAAGGCTTGCCAGAGATTTGAGAATTGTCGCTGTAGAAATTTATTGCGATTCGCAGTTAGTGGTATGCCAGGTGCGAGGAGAATACCAGGCAAGAGACCGAAGACTGGCCGCTTACTTGACGCGAGTTCAGGAAATCCTAAACCAGTTTGATTATTATGCCATCTATTATGTGCCTCGGGAACGCAATCAGAAAGCCGATTCACTGGCGAAGTTAGCCAGCACAGGCGAAGCGCAACAAATGGGACTTGTCCCCGTTGAAACTTTGGCCACTCCAAGCATCGATCGGATAGAACTGGACTCTGTATTTGAAATCGCTCCCAATAGAGAGTCCTGGATGACTCCGTATCGGAATTACATTGAGAATGGGGTGCTACCTGAACCTAGAAATGAGAAGAGACAGATTCAGCGAAAAGCCTCGCGGTTCATCATCCAAAACGGAGTCATGTACAGGAGAGGTTATTCCGTTCCTCTCCTCAGATGTATCGCCCACGAGGAAGTCAAGCGAGTGCTACATGACGTGCACGAAGGAGAGTGCGGTGATCATATCGGCGGGCAAGCTCTCGCTAAAAAGATACTCCGATATGGGTACTACTGGCCGACGGTGAACCGAGATGCGGCAAACTATGCCCGGAAGTGCGATAAATGCCAGATACATGCCCGAATTCCGAGGGCTCCGCCAACTGAGATAACCCAAATGGTCAGTCCCTGGCCATTCGCAATGTGGGGCATTGACATCATCGGCGCTTTGCCTTTAGCAAAAGGCGGTGCGAAATACGCCATTGTCGCAGTTGATTACTTCACAAAATGGGCCGAGGCCGAAGCCCTAGCAACCATTACGACAAAGAAGGTGATAAATTTCGTGGTTCGCAACATCATCTGTCGATTTGGACTCCCGCATACTATCATCACTGATAATGGAACCCAATTCGAGAGCGCAGAATTCAAGAATTTCTGTCAACGGTTTCATATCCGCAAAAAGTTCTCGGCTGTCGCACACCCCCAAGCGAATGGACAAGTTGAAGCTGTCAACAAAGTTATAAAATCGATCCTGAAGAAACGATTAGAGAAGGCTGGGGGCAAGTGGGTCGATGAACTTCCTATGGCATTATGGGCCTATCGAACGACCCACAAAACCGCGACCGGACACACTCCGTTTTCCCTATCTTATGGCTCAGAGGCCGTTATTCCGGTCGAGACAGAAGTGCTCTCTCATCGCGTGACTTATTATGATCCAAAAACAAACGCTATACTCCTAGCCGAGTCTTTGGATCTATTGGATGAAAAACGGGAGGAGGCTGATTTGAGAGCAGCCGCACATCGAAGTCGGGTCGCCCGATTGTACAACACCAGAGTTCGACCTCGAACCTTTGAACTCGGCGACCTCGTGCTCAAGAGAATTTACCCAGTTCCTTCACACATGAAACCAAACTGGGGAGGGCCGTATGTAATTACACGAAAGCTCGGAGATGGTACATTCAAGCTGTCGACTGTTGACGGTCTCGATTTACCGAGGGCTTGGAACAGCGAAAGTCTACGCCGCTACTACATATGACAGGCTTTATTTATTTCATTCTATTTAGCAATTTGTTTCTGCATTTCGAAATTTGAATTTTGTAATAAGGCAACTGACTTTGCCGCATTTTCTTATTTCAGCAATAAAATGCCACTTCTTCGAGCCAGAGCTGTGATTCATTATGTACGATATGCAACATCACGATGCACGAAGAGCTAAATCCCATCACACAATGGGACTTATTCAAATGGAGAGTGGCTGTGATACGACCGGCCACTCACTAGGCGAAACCCGAGCTCGGGGGCAAGCCATGACACCGATATTAATAGGATTGACACACGACAATCCTACAACCAACTCCGTATTCCCAGAGTGCGAAATGGAGTATAAACATCCGACTCCGTATTCCCAGAGTGCGAAACGGAGTATAAACACTTAACTCCATATTCCCAGAGTGCGAAATGGAGTATAAACATCCGACTCCGTATTCCCAGAGTGCGAAACGGAGTATAAACATCTAACTCCATATTCCCAGAGTGCGAAATGGAGTATAAACATCCGACTCCATATTCCCAGAATGCGAAGCGGAGTATAAAACATTTAACTCCATATTCCCGGAGTGCGAAATGGAGTATAGACATTCAGCCCCGCATTCCCAGAGTGCGAAGCGGAGTATAAACAGTCAATTCCATGTTCCCAAAGTGCGAACAACCGCTCACGAGATGACGCATATCCCCGGAGTATGGATGGAACGATTCATGAGAGAACGAGCGTAGTTCGACCACTCGGTCCTCGCTCGGTACCATCGCAAGCTGATCATCACACCTTGACCCCGAATCTGGGGGCAGAAGCAAATGTTAGTCATTGCCCGAAACTATTCGATGTTCAGCTCCGATGCGATTCCCTATCACAACTCGAGTCCGAAAGTTCCATACTTAACAAGTAAAAATGAGCTATTCTTGAAGCAATCAAAAAATGCAAATACACTGGACCAAAGTCCGAACACTGCGATATTCAAGCATAGAAAGGAACACAAGCTGAAGCTAAAAGACAAAATTTTATTCCAACTAAACTCAAAAACAATGCTTCATACATGAGATCTTTCCCAAAATGTTCCTACTAGCAGGGGCCGAACCCACATCTAAACACGGCCTACAAAAGGGAAAAGACAGAAAAAATAACAAAAGTCCCTAACTATCTATGAAAAGGATGTCTAATCCTTCTGCTTCCTCAGCTTCTTCTTCTTCTTTGAGGAACTACTGGAGCCGCCAGTACCCTTTCGCTTGGAGCCTTTCTCCCTAGGCAAGCTCCCCCCGGGTGAAGGCATAATGTCAACATCCTCGTCTGAGCTGGACTCTATAGGGATGCTTCCCGCGGGAGGAGTGGGAGGAACAGACTCCGCAACCGGAGGAGGGGCTGGTACATTAGTGTCAGTAAGTGTGCCCTCAGGAGACATAGTCATAAGAGGAATGGGGCACTGAGCTGCCGCTCCGTCATCAACACCGCCGCCGTGCGCCGCATCCGCCATCTCGGCATTGATCTCAGCTAACATCGCCGCTTCCCGCCGCGCCCTGGCCTCGCTAGGAGCCGTAGTAGTTTGGGACAAGGTGTCAGATGTGGCCGTGAATCCACCCAAGCCAAATGGCAAGTCCGCAAAAGGATCACTTTGACGGCCGAGAAGCTCGTTTATCATCTGCTCGTCGAAAGAAAGTGAGCTCCCCTCCGTCACTCCAACCGGTGCCATTGCTGCGACGGAGGTCGCCTCAGAAACGATGGCTCCTGGCGCATGACCTAATACTTGGGTGATAAGAGGCGCGGCTGGTGCAACTCCTGTCACTGATCAAAGGAAAAGACATGTCATTAGCAACATTTCAACACGGGATCTTCAATCCAAATATACTGGAAGTTAGTTCAAAGTACCTTCCTCGGTTTGGCTCGAGGTCGTCTGAACCGCTTCAGAAGGATGTTCCTTAATAGGAGATAAGTGCGGTTGATCTGGGTCATACGCTGGGATAGGCTGGGAGTAGATCATTGAAGTTGGCTCAGACTGAGATGACACGACAATCTCAGAACTTGTAACATGGTGTTCCACACCAGAGCTCTCTCCGACCTCCGGGACCTGAGCACCAAGCCTCACCTTGTCATGGGAAATCATGGAGTCATGGAGAACCTTCTTTTCGTCATCATTAAGGATGCGGTTCTCCAGCTCGAACTCATCAGGGGCTTCGTCAGGGTGCCCAGATCTCTCCTCATCCACCAGTAGGTTCCAGGCGTTATAGAGATGTGTGGGGTAATCGTCAAGCCATGTCAGGTCTCGGTGCCTTAGCACATTGGCGTTGTAAGTGACGAGTAGCTCCTCCACCTCGGCCTCAATCCTGGCCTCCGCCTGCCGTACTTTCTCCTCAACTCCAGCCTCAGCCTCACGGGCTTGTTGTACGGCCGCCTCTTTCTCCTTTTGAAGTGTCACTGCCTGGTCACAGGCTTCCTGCGCAGAGACATTAGCTGCGTCTTTTTCCTTAGCCATCTCTGAAAATTTTGACTTCAGCTCATTAAGCTCCTTGAGAGCGGCATCCCTCTCGGCCGTAATGGAAGTGTTCCTGTGACCCATGTCCTCAATAGCGGTGTAATGTTCTTGCTTCATCCTGGCCATGGCAGCGGTCACCTCGTCAACTTTCTTTAAGGCCTCCATTTCAGACTTACGAGAAGACTCGGCCTCAGAGTTAAGCGCTTTTATGATTTGGTCGTTGCGACCCAGCTCCTTCTCAAGTTTCTCGATGGTGACGCCCCGCTCAAACGCCACTTTAGATGCCTTCCTCGCGGCCCGTCCCCACTCCCTATACTGGAAAAAGATGTCCGCGACATAATCGTGGATAGTGGTTTCCGCGGTTGGCGGGATTCTCTTCAGGTGCGGGGGAAAGACATATCCATCAAAACAGATGTCAGGAAATTCCTTCCTCATCTGTGCCAATTTGAGCGCTCCCTCGCTAGACGCCTCGGTCGGGACCGACACAGTAGCCGAAGAGGTGGCTATTTCGGTCCTACGCGGAGGGTCGGACCTCAAAGCTTGGGAAGGCGGCCTAGACCGTGAAGTTTCGGAGGGACGAGTAACGGCGACCACAGGAGGTGCAGAGGTCCTGGGGGGAGGAGAACGAGATCGGGATCGGTAAACATGTCCCCTATCTCTGTCAGACTTCTCCTGACCAGAGTGTCCAGCGTCATAATCCCTCTCGCCCTCTCTCCTGCGTGGCTCGTGATAACGGCGCTTACGCAAACTACCAAGCACGGAACCTTTCCCGGACATCGTACCTGAAAAGAAAACAACAAAGAATCAGTAACCGTTTGCGATGTGTTGATTGTGGTTAGAAAAATGTGTTGTGCCGTGAGGAGTGTGTGAATGTGTAACCCCCCGGACCAACCAGAAGTGTCAGTCGCATCGGCAAACTCAGACTCGCTGACATCGGCGATATGTCGCGG
This sequence comes from Allium fistulosum, assembly GCA_030737815.1. Taxonomy (NCBI): domain Eukaryota; kingdom Viridiplantae; phylum Streptophyta; class Magnoliopsida; order Asparagales; family Amaryllidaceae; genus Allium; species Allium fistulosum. The sequence goes on along the minus strand of CM060905.1, from coordinate 940,174,206 downwards.
TCCACCCGACCCAACATCGTGTTGCTCCGGCTCGATGTCAGGGACTGGAGGGTCAGTACGCCCTTCAAATTGATCTTCAGCTTGCGGGGAGGACGCCTCCGTAATCTTAACTCCTGACGAAGGGCGGTGCAAAACCACAGACTTCCGCCTCCCAGACTTAGGCTGTTTCGAAGCCACAGCTTTGCCTTTCCTCTTAGCATCGGACTCTGGAGTTGCATTAGCAGGTCCGGCCAATGGTTCTTCGTCAGTGTGGGTTTTCTCGGAGTCGGGTTCCTCGATTATCACGACCCTGGGCTTCATCTGCTTGACCTTTTTCCTGGAGACGGTCTTTAATGCGCCGTCAAGTCTTATGCTCTGCCTCCGACCAATCAGCCCAAGGACTCTGAGATTCCGATCTGTCAATAATAGTTCAATATTCCTTTCTTCGCTAGGAATCTCTTGGAGGACCCGAACTATCTCTTTGTAATAGCCACCCTCAGGCCGCTGGATGATAGCTGAAAGAAAAAGAGGAGAAGACGTAAGTTTAATTTCACTCCGAAAATTGCCCTGTCAATTATTTGGGAAAAGAGACGATACTCACGTCTGAATAGCCATCTTCTGGCAAATCCCGGGGGACATCGGACATAGAACCACTCCGACTTAAAATAGCTTAGCCTAGTCCACGACCCCACGACGACTTGGCAGTTCCTTACAGACTCCAAGAACGTATAAGATGGGCTGTCAGTCCGACTCTTGAAGTTAAACAAGTATCTTATATCGATCATACGGGGAGGACGATGGAGGTACTCCATGAATACAACGAACAAGCTGTTGAGTGAGGCATATCCGTTTGGATGCAATTGAGACGGAGCGATGTCCAGATAAGCCAACACTTCTCTTATATAGTCGTTGAATGGAGGAAGTGTGCCGGCTGCGCACGCGTGCCGATTAAAAGCAGTATACCCCTCCGGGGGATTATGTGGCCTATCATCCGGTCCAGGCAACAATACCTCATCCAAAGATAAACCATGCCTTAAGCATATCCTCCCCAGCATGTCTTCGGAGATATTGGATGGGACGGAATCAGGTGGACTGTTAATGAAGGACGCGTTGGGCAACTCGTCCGGAGCTGGGCCAATAACTTCGGCCTCGATGACCGGAATCTCAATTCTAGGAAGGACAGGGTTCTGAATTTCTTGCTGCTGCGAACTTGACGGTTCCATCGCCAGCTAACTCACGAGAAACCATCATTAGATGACAAAAAGCCCGTGCGTTCCCCAGTGTAACGTGCATGAATGTGTTGTGTAGTGCGAATGCTGTGCGTGACTTGAGCAAATTCTGCAGAATTAAAGAAAATGTGCAAGCGACGAGATTCTGGAAGTCAAACAAACATGACCGTCATCGCTGACCGTCATGACTGCGCCATCCAGATGATAACGATCGATTCAAGATTGAAGAGTTCGTTGTACTTTTCTGTTAAAAGGCAGTTCCATCGACGAGCTTCGAAAGTCAGTCAAATATGCAATCCTGTAGTCAAGTCCAATTATGCAAGGCAGAAGCTCGTCGGAATCAAATGTAAGAACATACAAAAGTTCGCTAAGTTCGTCAAATTTCAGCATGGAATCGATCGTAGTTCAAGTTCAAATTCATTCGGAGGCATGATGTCTTTTGTATCGATCCAGTTCGAATCGATACTTTCGTATCGATCAAGTCGACTCGATACCTTTCGTATCGATGTCAGTTCGTATCGACCGGAGGAGGAGATTTCGTATCGATCAGGTAAGTTTACTTCGCATCGACCAAGGGTAACGGCTGTGAGACAACCAAATGCAATAACTTCGCATCGATCTGTGGTTATCGATATGGGACCGATGAGATCTCTTGGCCTTCGTATCGATCAAGAGAGATAGATTTTCGCATCGATCACGCTGGCCAAGCGCTTACATCGATCATCTCAGTTCAACACAAGCCCCTACCACCTTAGATCGATGCGAACCTCTGCATCCCCTTTAACCCATCAGTCGATGCGAAATCATGAAAATCTGGATCGAGTCGAATCCTCCTATCCCAGATCGACACGAACTAGTGGTGAAGCAATCACTCCAGAACTCCTTCTTCTCCGATTGAAGCGAGCATGGCCATGGCCATCCTCGACCAAGTTCTGGTCCAGATCTGGCCTTGGCACCACTATAATCGATAATCGGCAAAGGCACGATGGATCTGAGATCTGAACTTCGTCGCTCAAGTGTAGCTGTGATTGCTCGTTTACCTGAATCGAATTGGAGTTTGGGGAAATTATAAGATGATGTTTGATCGATTCAAAGATTGAAATAATTCTTCTCTCCTGCTTGTCTGTGGATCGATACGAGAAGGCAGAAGACAACAGTAAAAGTAAAAGGTAAAAAAGTGAGAAATGGCAAAGTCCCAGATATTTATACAAGGCCTAGGACGGAACCGAGTCGATTCGACTCCCAGTCAATCTGACCGGTCGCAACCAGTCAAGCAGCGCATCGATGCGAGCATTCGTATCGAACCCCTTAACCTTTATCAGTTCGAAGCGCACAGGGAGGCTACGTGAAAACGATGGGTAGGCGCACGCGCTTTTCTCGCATCCATCAAGCCGTGCATTCATCGAGACGAAATGTTCACCAGACACCATCGTTTCGAAGCATCCGGGTTTTGAGCCATCGATTCGAAACAGAGCAGATCTGTTGATACGAGCGTCAATTTCGTATCCATCCGTATCTATCGATGCGAACATCCATTTCGTATCCACCAGATATCATCAATTCGAACCAGGATTCGCCACCATTTGTGACCATCGATACGAATGATTGTTTTCGTATCCATCAAGTCAACCCACATCGATACGAAAGAAGGCTTTTTGACTTTGAGCATCGACTCGTAAGCGGACCGATACGAGAGAATGGCTAAGGGGTACGATTTCCAAAGCTATTCGAAGAAGGCCTACAGCTTTTCAAAGCACGTCATGTTTTCACAAGACGTACTTTGGGGGGCAAATGTTATCCCGCCTTTTGGCAAGGCCAGGACATCAAGAAGCCGGCTAGAGAACAAGGATAACACGCCATGGATATCACTGAATTTTGTCCGAGCCCAGAGTGTGTTACAATTGATAGGACACGACAAGAAAGGCCATAGAGATCAGCACCTCAAATTTCAAGTCGATCCGGACTCATACACTCAAGATTATGATCGAGTCGAATTGGAGGGAAAGAGCCCAGATTTCGTATCCATCACTCTGGGCGATTTCGTATCCATCACCGAAGCCCCAGTTCGAATCCATCATGCTTCGTATCGATCAGCTCCGGATCCATCGAGGTACCCAGGTTCGACTCGATTTTCTTCGTATCCATCGAACTCGTATCGATGGACTTCACACATACCAGCAATTGAAGGACTTCGTATCCTTCAGCCAGTGTCAGTTTCGTATCCATCAGATGATGCATACTTCGTATCCATCAGCCAGTGCCTACTTCGTATCCATCAGATAGTGTTTGCTTCGTATCCATGGATGAAGTCCTACTCGAAACCATCAGGTCAACCAGCTTGGATAACGTGTCACCTCTCGAAGGAAACGGGGCAAGATACATGGAGTCGAAGCGGTCAACGCGGAGCAAATACCGGGTCGAGGCGAAGAGCGCACACCATGTCATCCCTCGATGCGAATGCGCCGAGATATATGGAGTCGACGCGGTCGACTCGGAGTGAAGGGCGGATCGAAGCGAGGCGCGCGCACCGCATCACCTTGAGAGCGCGTGCAATCATCGAGACGAAAGGATGGAGTCGAAGCAATGGAGACGAGCAGAACAGCCAGCGTTAAAATCCATCTCGTATCGACGATATCTCTCAATCCGCTGATCCAAACACCATGAAATTTTAACTGAAGGCTGCACACATAACAAGGAATGTCTCCACCAATTTTGAGCTCAGTTGGAAGTAATCCTGATCGATACGAAGTGATTTCGTATCGATCACGGATTGGCTTGAAACTCTCTGGAAGTGGTCGAATGGGCCCCCTCACGTGTCAGGCCAAGTCTCCCGGGGTTTGAGCGAAATCCAAGCCTCCTACACCTATAAATAGAGCCCCAGAATCAACGGAAAAAGGATCTTTTTTCTAAAAAGCGCCCAGACTCTGCCGGATTGAGATTTGCATCATACTTTTGCTGTCAATTTCGAATTCCAAACTGTAATCCGCTGTTCATCGCTGTAAACGCTTGTAATCATTGAAAGAGAATCAATAAAATCATCAAAACTTCATAGTGGACGTAGGCTATACGCCGAACCACTCTAAACTGCTTGTCTGTTCACTTTGCATTCATATTTGTTGGAGTTTTTGTTAGATAATCTCTCTTTTACATTTATAATCTTCATTTTATCTCTTCAAACAACTCCCGAAGAGTGTTGTGCCCATTTTTGGTACAAACATATATCATCGCGAAGCTCTCGACAAACGTAATCTGCGTCTACAATTCGTTTTTTTATTGGAGGCTCCGTTTGTCCAGAAATCAGTGATTCATTTTCGGTCGTTCATTTTAGGGTTTGATTTTAACGGTAGATTTGCAGCGGTTCGTCGATCGGGAGGTGCTGCGTCGTAGAGGGCGATGAGAGGAGCTGGTCTATGGTCTCCGTTCATGTTATAGGTGCATAAAATCACCACGATCGGCCGTATAGGGCGGCTGCGGTGGTAGGTGACTGACAACGCCAGAGGCGATGGCGCGGCCATGAGGAGGTGCGGCCAGAGGAGCGCGACGTATTGGTGGTGGCTGATCTAGGTGAAGACGCCTGGAGTCGCATGCAGCAGTGGACGAGAGGATGGCACCTGTGAGGGTTTGGTTCGAACAGTAGCGAGATGTTAGGGTTGAGTGGTGAGGTAATTAACGATTATGCCCTTGCCTTTTTTTAGTTTTAATTTTAAATGTTCTAACTAGCATATCTTTTGCATACGAACTCGGATTTGCGCACGGTTTCTTTCGTTCGGATCGTATCGAAATTCCAGACAACTTGGAACTAGTTTTGTTAAATTTGGAGACTGTTCAAATTTTGGGCTTTATTGGGATTTTTAATCGACTATAAATCAAACGTGAGTGATTTAAACCACTCACGCAATACTAAACCTTCTTATGTTAGTTGAATTAAGTTTATGAAGTGATAAGAATTTTAATGGTTGTTGTTTGGTAGTTTAATTTGTCATTTTAATTGAAATTGAATTTTATTGAATTAAATTGCTATTTAAATTAATATTGAGTTTAATTGCTAGTTAAGTACTTGATATTGATAACTAGTTAATTGTTATGATTTATTGGCTGATTTGGATGTTGATTGTGATGGATTCCTATTTGTTGACATTTTGGATGATTGGATGTTTATTTGTTTATATATATCCCTGTATATTAATTGTAAGCATATAATTGTTATTTAAATAATTTCGAATAAATTAATAAATAGGTTGAAATGATATATACCTATGACACTTTGATTTGTATTGAAATGATATATACCCATCCCTGTAATTAAAATTGAAATAATTATTCACTTGGCCATAGGGTAGAAAATTATATACGGACACCGGATTGGTTAAATTAAATGGTTTCAAAAAACTTGAATTTGGATTTTTATTAAATAATATTGTTTAAAAGAAATAAATTTTGGATTTATATGAATTGAATTATTGTCTATTTCAAGCTTTGAAAAGTGAAATTGAAATTGGGTAAAAGAAATTATTTAAAAGAATTGGATTGGGGATGTAAAGTTATAATTGGTATTTGACATTAATTTTGGAAATTGAATTATTTTAAGATTTGGACCTTAAAATTGAATAATGAGGTTTAAATTGATTTAAGTGTTTTAAATCAGTAAATTGAAATTGGGCTTGAAATTGATATAAATTAAAATGGTTTAAAATAAGGATTGGATTGAAATTTAAATTATTTAATTGAATTGTTGAATCGAATTTGAAGTTAAAATGAGCGTTTCGAAAATTGAAGTTAATTCAAATTGAAATTGAAATCAAGTTGCTTTGAAATTTAATTGAAATTGAATCGATTGAATCGAAAGATTGGAAATTGAGTTTTGTTGATTTGAAATTTGACATGGTACAGGTTTGTTGAGATGGAAAGAAATAGTTGATTTAATACTATTTTCATAATAAATTATTTTAATAAAAACTTTTTAAAATCTATCTTTTTAATATTCAAATTATTTAGAGTTTTCCAAACTATTTTACTATATAAACCATTTTCAATACTCGAACCATTTATATTAAACTATTTAAAATCTCTAAACTATTTAAAATGTTTTTAAGCTATTTATAACTATTCAAACTATTTTCTAAATTTTCAAACTGTGCAAAGTTGAGATGTTTATATTTAAATCGTTGATTTAAATGTAAATGTGGTCAAATGAGGTTATAACCTAAGTTGGAATCTGATATGATATTTTCAGATGAAAATGACATATTTTGAGTAAATATGATGATTTTGAAATGAAGGATATTTTGAATTGAATATGATATTTTGATATCAACAATGAATTGGTTTTGAAATGTAAAAGAACCAACCGGTGTGAAAATTGTCGTTTGGTTGTTAAAGAGACCGGGTCCTCTTATTGGCATACTCTTTGTCAATATTGGAACCACTTTAACAATTGTGTATGCGGTGAATGATCCAGAATGGAGAGGTTGAATTTGAGGCGTTTGCTGGATTTGAAGAAAGAGAACGACGATGGATGACCCCGGCACTAGTGCCAATTTGAAATGACTAAATTAGGATGGCTTGTCAGGGCCAAGTGGGTTAGCTACACCTAGCGGACACACCTCTTCGTATTACTATATTGATGTTGGCTTGATCGATGCACCTTGATTTGATTTGATTTTGGGGGTGTTGGACGTGGTGAGTGGTCGTAGCTACGATGCATTACCACAAGCCCTACGACCCGATCTGGTAGTATCCTACCTTGGGCATTGCCTCAGGTGCCTTGGCATACTCTTTATCCTTATTTGTGCCCACTACGGTTTGTTTTAGTATGGTACATATAGGGGACTCACTGGCTACCGACGTTACTGGTTCTGTTACAGGACCTACATAGACTACCTGCTTAAAATTGTGTTAAGGGGGATTAATGTAAAGCCATAATGCTAAGAAAAATATTTATTTTATTGATTAGAACTACATATATAGCGTATCTTAATACATATAGATAGTTTAACGGATCCTTAGGAGTTGGAAAATCCCGTAACATCTCCTAAGTTACTGCACTCACGTTATACAGTGGATAGGAGATGTAAAATCCCGTAAACATTTCTAAAGCTATCACAATCATATTTACTTGTTGTTAATTTAACTAACATAAGAACTTTTAGTTCTGACTTGAGTGTTTTGTCTTTTCATTACGCTCGGGTTAGCCTGAGTATTTCAGTGTTTGAAGACATAAATTCTGGAGGACGAAGATGGAGTTTGGTATATTATATTATTAGTATTATTCTGTTGTATCATTATTGGTATGTTGTTGATTGTACTTTGATTTTGTTGTAAAATTTGTGTACTCAAATGTATATTATAAAACAGCTTCATGAAATGTTTATTTGATTATTATATTTTGTCAATTCCGCTGCGAGATTCTATGTTTTGTTTTTCCTTCTTTTCTCTTATTTTCTTATTTACCCCATTGACAATCCTCCCTTCTGAATGGTTTGAGTTAGACATGTGTGGTTATTATTGATTTAAACCGTCCAAAACGGTGAGTTGTCACAAACTCACTTTTATCTTTGGTTAGTAATTCTATTAACATAGTGGATGGCAAGAATTGTGATGGTTCTTCTTTCAATAGTGATGAAGTTCAGTTGGGTACTACTGTTAAGGATAATGACTTGTTTTTAACAGATTATGTTAATGTAGTAGTTGAGAGAGATGTGGTCAGAGAATGATGGATGTTGTCTTGAACGAAGGGGTCTTAGGAATTTTGACTTGTATTGGTAGTAGTAAGGATTTTGATGGTCCCTTTTTTAGTAGGGCCGCAGTTTAGTTGTGTTTTAATATAGTGGATAATGATTTGTATATTTGCGGTTGGCATGGAGATGCACATATTTATTTGGAGCAATTTTTGGATTTTGCTATTATAGTATGGGGTCTCTACGTGTATAGGATTGGGTCTATGCATGTATTTGTATTAGACTGGCGCAACTGCTCTGGAATCCTTTTGATGGTTGATGAACAGAAGGTTGGGAGATTTGATCAGCAAGTTTTGTGGGCTGTTTTTGGGGGTAGGTTTTTGTCCAAGTAGTTGAGTTCATTGAGTATAGTTGTAAATAGGGTGATGAGATTTCAAGTGAGAATGGGTATAGAAGTAAATATAGGGAGGCTTTATTTTGAAAGAGATTTGTATTGTGATTCTAATAAGGTCATTTATTATTACATTGGGCCTTTCAAATTTATTTTGTACTGCTGCCTCGCATCTTTAAGAAAATTTTCGCCATCTACCATCCATGCTTGTGATTCTACTCATTTACCCAAAGCTGGTAGAAGAAGCAGTATGTGTTCTTCAGTAGTTAGCATTAGAAGAAGTCCACGATTGAAACTTAAAGCTTCTAAGTCATATGTTTGAGGATTAATGACTTTTTTGGGGAGTTTTTATGGGTTTTATTGTTTTGGTGACAATTTGTGGATTGAGCAGATGTGGTATGATACTTTGAGGTTTTTTTTGGTATGGTTGTTGAGGTTGTGGGAGTTGTTATAGAAGGCTGCTCTTTTCGTGGAGGCATTTCTAGCATTTTGATTCTTGTTTTGTTGGCGTTTCGTGGAGTCTTTGGTTTTATTGGCTTTTGGGTGGGTTTTTTATTTTTATGTCTTCTTGTATGGGGTTTTTTTTGGCTACCAGCAAGGCTTGTTGGCGGCTCCTTTATTACTCGTGTTTTATAAATGTACATGTGTGTTCTCCTCTACTTTAAAAGATTACACATTTCTCTTAAAATATTAATAAGAATGAGAATTTTTACATGTTAATTATTGTGGGAAAATTTTATATAAAACAATGTTTGAAAAAATAATAATAATACATTTCTTAGTACAATTAGTGTTCTTATAGTGATGGAACAAGTATATTAGTAACACTTTTCTCAAAGAAAAGAATTAGCAACGCTTTGCTTATTGGGTTCAATACAAATCCTTCTGGCCTAAGTATATGAAATAAAGATTAGAAACAAAGTACGTACATTCTCATTCTAATTTTCATCAGGCAAACTAAAAATATGAACTCTCCAATAAACCTAAACCTAGCACTAACTAATTCCCAAATTCAAAAAGAAAATCAAAGGGGTTTTGATCAATACTTGTTTAAATTGAATTCAAGTAATTTTCCCCATCTTTAGTATGTTTAATTCGATTGTTAATTTCAATTTTTGCTTAGGGTTGTAACCTTTTTCTTTGATCTTTGAAATATGCCCTAAGTTGTGCGTAAAAGTATTCAATCTAGGAGAATGCGGTCTATTGCCATCCATTCAAGCTTGCATTAGTGAGTTAATCTCACACTTCTAGACTATAAATGGTTATTTCTTGCTGTTTGATGTTTTGAATGAATTTGATGTGAATTTGATCTCAAAACCCTTATGTTGTTCATAACTTTTGCTGTCCAAATCTATGATTGCGGAAACCACTTCATATAATCTTGATTCATATCCAAATATAAATGTTTTTATTCTTGCATGATGTCTATTTCAGTACAGTAGAAGTATAGGATCAAATAGACAAAGAAAACATTGCCAATGGGCAAACGAAGCAGTGCCGGAGACGCTTGGGGCTCAACCTAGGTGTGTCGACCGGTGCACCGGTGTACCGTCATGATCTGGGGTAAGACCTAGGTCACTCCGTCTCGGGCTTCGTTCATGTCTGTTTGCTCTATCGTTTGCCCATTTGATCACTTGAGCCCATTTTCTTGTTTTTGATGATGTTTTCATGCCAGTTCCGATGTTATTTCCGGATTTTAATTTCATGAATTCATGAATTCACCATGGAGCTCTATTCCATAAAAATGCTCCATGGATATATAAGATTGCATATAAGGTTTTATTGCACCATTTCAACTAAATTTTCTAAAAGGCTAATTTCCAAATTGAATTGTTTTGTCAAAATCTTTTCTAGTGTAAATATATCTTATTAAGAAAATTTTAAAAAGATAATATGTATACAACTTAATAAGAGTTTTAAATTGATTTGGAGCAATGAGTTTTAGTTACCTTTACTTATATGAATATACAAAAGGACTTTTTAAAGTTTTATATATATATGTGTGCAATGACCCTAATTCTTAACCAAAAAAAAAATATTTTTTTTTTCATACTTAGCTAAGACTACCTAGGGTCATCCTTCCCTATTCTCATATTATCCAGAATCTTTCACAATATAAAAATATTGTTTTAAATCTAAATCATTCCTAACATACATATATGAAGATATCTATGTTATATTCTACTAGAATCAGAGCATGATAATATGTAAGTAGAAATCCTTTTAAATCTATTAAAATGTGATAATTCCCTGATAAAAGATTAATTATTGTATCCTGATTTTTGACCATAGAATCCACTGGAAACATGTACTTTAGTCTGTTATTCTAATTAAGAAATGATCAAGTAATAATCAGGTGGAAGAAAGCTTTTAATATGGATGATTGTGTTAAAGTCTGTATAGTATCAAACTCAGGCTAAAAGAAAGTGGATCATAAGTGAACACAAGCAACATCTAGGCATAATGGAAACGCGCCTAACTTACACATGAGAGGTCACGAGTTCGAGTGCTATGCTGGTCGGTTCAAACCCAATTTTTGTTTTTCTTTTTATTTTTCTCCTGTATTGTAACAACCCGTATATTTGGACCATTTAAATTGACAATAATCCACACATGTCAACTTAAATTGTACAAATATACGGGTTGTTACAGTTGGTATCAGAGCTTTGGTTCCCGATAACCTTAGCCTGTGGAGTTTTAAGCTCATTAAAGATAGGGTGAACATACCCTAGAATGAGGAGAATCATTGCAGAATCCACCTCCTTTGATTCATCTTTCTTATTGAATTCGTTGAATAGAATTTCCTTAAGTTCTGTAAATTTCTACCTTTGATTCTAAATCACTTTTGGTATTCCAGGATGGCTACCAGAAGAAATGTTAGAGGCAGGGGTGGAAATGCTCCTGGTCCACATGCTCCAGCTCCCGCAGTCCGATTCTCCACTCTTAGCAAGGAGTATACTCAGCTTGGAGGAGTCAAATTTACTGGCTCTGAAAGTATTATCGAAGCACAACAATGGCTAAAGAGTTTGGAGAGGATCTTTTCTGGCTTAGAGATCGCAGATGCTCAGAAGCGCAAGTTGGCCGCTTGGCAGCTTCAGGATGCTGCTCAGGATTGGTGGGAATCAGTCACTTCTCGAACTGATGAGGAAACCATCACTTGGGCCCAGTTTAGGTAGTAATCTACCTAAATTCCAACCAAATAAATTTCTATCTTATCTCGTCATAATTTTGATTCGTTTCATATCATTTGTAATAGGGATTCTTTCATGGCTCAATGGATGCCAGCTGCTGGGAAGGCCCAACTCTACCGGTCTTTCATGGATCTCAAGCAGGGCAGCATGACCTTTACTGAGTACGAAAGGAGGTTTAACGAACTCTCCAAGTTCGGACCTGGCCTGATTGACACACCTCTATTGAAGAACGAGAAGTTCATACATGGCGCACGCCCAGAGTATTACGAGCTCCTCACCGCTCATGTCCATGGAACTTTCACTGAGTTGATGGATTTCGCTCTTCGATACGAGGGAAAGCCTAAAGGAACATCTGTCCCCAAGGCCCCAGTTACTCAGACACCAGCTAATCAGTCGGGAAAGAGGAAACAAAATTTTGAGCAACAGAAGAAGAATTGGCAGCAGAAATCTGGGATTGGCTATTCTCAGAAGAAGCCTATTGACATATCCTCCATCACTTGCTTCAAGTGCGACCAGAGGGGTCACTACGCCAACAGCTGTCCAACATCTGTCGGTGCTGCTGTTCCGCCTCCTCAGAATACTAGGAACGATCTCTGTCACGTATGTCTGCAGCCAGGCCATTTCAAGAAGGATTGTCCTATGTATAAAAAGGGAAAGACGGCCGGGGTTTTTGCTATGACTTCTTCAGCTCATGATCCACCTACCCCACCTGCTCCTACTGATAACCAAGGTACATTACAGGGTATTTTTATGTTGCATACTTTACCAGTTAAAGTTCTATTTGATACCGGAGCAACACATAGTTTCATATCTATTGATTTGTGCAATAAACTTGGTTTGGAACCCATTCTTTCATCTACCTTCTTATGTGTATCAAACCCTATTGGAGGGCCCGCTAACCTTAAAAGGGTTTGTAAATATGTCACTCTTATGCATGGCATTCACCACTTCACTTGGGATTTCTATGTCCTCGGATTCGAAGCATTCGATATACTACTAGGCATTGATTGGCTACGGAAGTTCGAAGCCAATATCTCATGCAAAGCTCGAACAGTATCTCTCATCGATAACCAGGGCATGCCTTTGGTTATAGAAGGCAAATCACCTCAAGAATATGCTGGGAGTTTTATATTTTCACTTGACTCCCATCCAAATGAACTAAGCTCTACTCCAGTGGTCAAATCTTTTTCTGATGTATTTGGATAAGTCAATTCTCTACCACCACCGCGGGAAATCGAATTCCGCATTGACCTTATTCCTGGTGCCCGACCAGTAGTTCTCCCTCCTCGGAGAATGGCTCCTAAAGAAAAAGCAGAACTGAATGCTCAAATTGAAGACTTATTTTCTAAAGGCTTGATTCGGCGAAGTCATTCAGAATGGGGTGCTGCAGTAGTGTTCGTCACAAAATCTGATGGTTCTCTCAGAATGTGTGTGGACTATAGAGAGCTGAACAAGCTCACACACAAGAACCGATATCCGATGCCCCGCATCAATGATCTATTCGACCAACTTCATGGAGCTAAAGTATTCTCTCAACTCGATCTGGCTACTGGCTTTCACCAACTCAGAATTGCCGAGGAGAGTATTCCTAAGACAGCATTCCGCACTGAGACTGGTTTCTTTGAATGGCTGGTTATGCCGTTCGGTCTTACTAATGCCCCAGCTTATTTCGTCGATTTGATGAATAGAGTTTTCCGGGATGTTCTTAACAAGTTTGTTCTTGTTTTCATCGATGACATTCTCGTCTTCTCTAAGGATGAAGAAGAGCATAGGTCACATTTGGCTTTTGTTCTTGAAACTCTACGCAGCCATCAGCTTAAAGCCAAGTTTTCAAAATGCCATTTTTGGAAAGATGAAGTTCGATTTCTTGGCCATATTGTTTCTGAGAATGGGATTTCGGTCGATCCAGCTAAGATCGCCGTAATCAATGTAAGTTCTATTCTTACTCATCAATTCTATCAAAACAACTTATCAATTTCTTAATTCGAATCTTTGGAATTTGCAGGATTGGGAGACTCCCAAAACTCCTACAGATATCCGTAGTTTCTTGGGTTTGGCCGGCTATTACCGCAGATTCATAGAAAACTTTGCCCGTATTGCCGCACCACTTACCGCACTGACCAGAAAGAATGTGAAATTTATTTGGAGCGAAAAGTGCGAAGCAGCTTTCAATGAGATGAAGCGAAAGTTGACCTCTGCCCCAGTTCTTACAGTTATTGATGGTAGCGAAGGATTGACTGTATATACAGATGCTTGTCGAGATGGACTTGGAGCAGTTTTAATGCAAAAAGGAAAGGTTATTGCCTATGCTGGTCGTCAGTTAAAGACCCATGAGACAAACTACGCAACCCACGATTTAGAGCTTCTTGCGGTTGTATTTGCTCTTAAGCTATGGAGGCACTATTTATTGGGAACAAAATTCGAGTTATTCACAGACCATAAGTCATTGAGGTATATCTTCTCGCAAAAGGACTTGAACCAGAGGCAAGTCCGATGGCTCGAATTTCTAGCTGCATATGATCTTGATATTAACTACACTCCGGGGAAAGCAAATGCCGTAGCCGATGCTTTGAGCAGAAACCAAGCTATGATATGTTGTAATCTTGTTGAAGGAATGTTATTCCAGCTTTCCGTCTCCCCAGCCCTTATAGATCGTATTATAGCCAAACAATACGAGGACACTTTGCTTTATCGCATCAAAGAAATAGTGCTTGGCAGAATTGAAAATGCTGATAATAAAGTTGGTGCACATGTTGATAGTAATGGAATCTTGAGGATTGATAATCGAATTTGTGTTCCTAATGTTGATGGTCTTAGACAGGAAGTACTGCGAGAAAATCATAAGTCTTCGCTTTCATTTCATCCTGGTGTCACTAAAATGTACCAGAATATGAAGAAACTATATTGGTGGAGTGGAATGAAGCGCGATATTTCTATCTATGTTAGCAGGTGCACCACTTGCCAACAAGTTAAAGCTGATCACAGAAAGACCGCAGGATTGCTCCAACCGCTAGAGATTCCAGGTTGGAAATGGGAGCAGATTTCTATGGACTTTATTGATGGGCTACCAAGGACTAGAAAGGGTAATGAAAGCATATGGGTGATTGTCGACAGACTGACGAAGTCCGCTCATTTTATTCCAGTCAAGACCACTCGTACAGCTTCAAGCTTGGCCGAGATATACATGAGGGAAGTTGTTAAACTTCACGGTGTACCATCTAGTATTGTATGCGATCGAGATCCTATTTTCACCAGTAAATTCTGGAAAGCATTCCAGGATACTTTGGGCACCAAACTGAATCTGAGCACAGCTTATCATCCTCAGACAGATGGTCAAACTGAGAGGGTGAATCAGATTTTGGAAGATCTTCTTCGAGCTTGTATTATTGACTTTGGTGGATCTTGGGAAGACCATCTTCACTTGGTTGAATTCACGTATAATAATAGTTACCAGGTAAAGAATTTAAATTTCAAATTTGAATAAGTATATCTGAATTTGAATTAATTATCCTTTATAAACCAGGCAAGCATTGGTATGGCACCGTTCGAAGCCTTATATGGACGGCCGTGCAAATCGCCAGCTTGTTGGATTGAGTCTGGAGATCGATTAGTGCTCGGACCAGAAATGATTATGGAAGCTGCTGAAAAAGTCGAAGAAATCAGAGAGAAGATAAAGACGGCACATGATAGACAGAAGAGCTATGCTGACAAAAGGAGAAGAGATCTCGAATTCAGTATAGGAGACAAAGTATTTCTGAAAGTGTCGCCTCTGAAGAATATTGTTCGATTTGGAAGAAAAGGGAAATTAGCTCCCAGATTTGTTGGTCCATTTGAGATTACTGAAAGAGTCGGAACATTGGCATATAGAGTTGCATTACCAGAGAAGTTCGCTGGTGTTCACAACGTGTTCCACGTCTCACATCTTCGCAAGGTTGTACACGATCCATCTATGACCATCCCTACTGCTCAGTTGGATGAAATAGTCATTGAGCCTGATTTGACTATTGAGCGAAAGCCGCTTCGGATAGTTGATCGTGAGACAAAACAACTCAGAAGGAAGTCGGTAAATCTCGTCAAAGTACAGTGGAGCGCAGATGAGTGAGATTGCACATGGGAAACTGAGGATAGCATTCGGGATTCAAACCCCGAACTATTAATTTCAGGTATTATTCAAATTTCTCGAAATCTATCTTGACTTTCCTACTTATTTCATTTCTACTTCACTCTTCTCGTTCCTTTTCGAGGACGAAAAGTTTTGAGTGGGGGAGATTGTAACGACCCTAAATTTCCGACCCGATTTAAAATTTTAAATTCATCGTTTCAATAAAAAAAATTTGAAATTTTAAACGATATCAATTTACGTCCAAACTTTATTTGTGACATACGTCTAGTTAGATATGGACATAGAAAAAGTTTCGTTGAAAAATATTACAGTAAAGTCCGTTCGCGTTTTACTGTATATCAGTCCATATAAAGCTGCGTAAAATTTATCTTCCAAATCCAAATATTTTTACACAGTCCGCTTGTAAAAATTATTCTGATCAAGATTTTATGATTCGTTTCGTCTAAAACTGTAATCGCCTGCTCCGTTTATATTATTTTGCAAAACGCACAATTTAAGCGGCGTAAAATGCAAATTTTATAAAATCATCGTATCGCAATAATCTGTATACCGTAGGAAGCGTATTGTCGCGGTGATCAAAATGGTATATTTATTCTGACAAATCGGAGTCTGATATAAATCCGTCACGTTGTTTTAACGGTTTCGGACGGACCGGGTACAAAAAAATTCAGCCCAAAATTCTTGAACCATTTTCAAAGGAAAGTTAAAAATAAAGTTAACTGGTGTATTTAATGGGGTAGTTGGAAGCTAAAGGGATGGCATTGGAAAAGGAAGTGACGCATCGGTTTGCAAAGCAACATTGATTTCACTTTAAATTATAAAGCAAATATGAAACGAAACATTTCACTTCTACTCACTACTCCATTCTTCAAATTCCAACTCTCAGGTATACGTGCCTCCTTCCTTCTTCCCTTCTCCTTCTATTTTCTTTTTCTTTTCACTTTGAATTAAGAGGGGTAGAATTCTTCCAGCAACCACATCCACGCGCGCACACCTCCGCACTGCCCAAACCCCATCCTCTCAGTCCTTTCCCCTTCACACCACCTCCACCCTGACACTGCCACTCGGCCACCACGTCCAACTGCCTCCACCGTGCCAAACGCAGCCAACCCAGACCGTCGCTGCCACCCCGCCTCACTTCGCTCATCCCCTGACCCACCGCGTCGCCGACCACCCTGTCTCACTGCCCAACACCAACACCATCCAGTCGTCTCCAACTCCCCACTTCGCCAACCACCCACTGTCCCCTGTCAGCGCAGCCACACGCCCAACTCCCTGACGCCGCTGCCACCTACAACCACCGCCAACACCTACCAGCAACCTCCACGTCTCAGCCACGCCTTTCTGGCCTCACGAACGAATGCCTGGGTAGTCAGTGGGGGTATGGGTGCGTGTGTGTTTGGACCGTGTGTGTGTGTGTTTGTGAGAAGGTTGGCGTGCGTGTGTATATATATATTTTTAAACTTAGGTGCGCGTGCATGTTCAATAAGTGTGTGTGTTAGTAGGTATAGATATAGGGTGCGTGTGTTCCAGTATTGCAAAATGAAGCGGTTTAGAATTGGTCTCTGTTTTGTATAATAAAAAAAAATTTTTTTTTTTTTGAACAGTAGCACTGTTGTTTTAGATACTGTAGAAGAAATTTGTACGTAAATATCTATTTTGGGTTGCTGAAATAGTAATCACTTTTCCCGTTGTGTGCAGAAGCAACCGGTTAAGTCCTTTTGCAGCATCGTCAATCTCCAGCTTTGTTCTTTCCTCCGTCTTCGGTAAGCGCATTTATATAAATTCATAAATTATATACAATGTTCATTGTATTAATATCGTTTCCTTTTTGTCGATATTACAGTGTTTGTTGTTCGTGCTATACCGACTCTGTTCTTACTTCTTTCGTGCTTCTTTCGCTTCGCCGTCTAAATTCTTATCCACGAAAGGTCAATTAATTTTCACGACTATATTCTTATGCTAGTTTGAATTGATAAATGATTGATATGTGATGTTGAATTGGATGTAAATTGTTATTGTTAAGTGTTAAATTAATTGCAAGTTAAAATTGGATATAGGATGATTAACGATTTAAAAAAAGAATTATATATGTCGAATTTTGATTGTTAACTTGACCCCTTTATATATGATGAATATTGATTAATTAAATTGACCTTTTAAATTGTTAAGTTAATTTACACGTAGAATTTGATAAATGTCACTTTGGACTATTGAACGTATTGAATTAACTGCTGTAATTGAAATTGAACGACAAGTGAAACCGAAATATTATAATCTTTAATCTACTTGAAATGATAGAGTAGATTCTAGAAATAGTTATATTAATTGGCGTAAATAACAAACGCGAATTAATACGATTATTTCGGGATTATTTGAAATTGTTGAATTGTTGTGAATGGATGCTATTGCTTGTTTATTTACTTTGACACCATCCCAGCTATCACACTGCAAGTTCCCTTTGTATGATTTGATTTTGAATTTAAATGGAATCGGGTTGAAATGATAAATACCCAAACAATCTGACTTAGGATAGAAAATTAAAATAAAACCCGATTGGTCAAATGTTTGATTTAAATAAAATAAAGTTTTATTTGACGAATAACAAAGTTTTGAATAATTTGGAATTTAAATTGGAATAAATGTAAATGTGAATATTTGAATTTGGAACGAATATTAAAGTAGTAATTGATAAAAAGAATATTGTTTAAAATTTAATTATTTAATAATTAAACTTAGAATTATTTGATAATTAATTTTTGAAATTATTAAAAAGAGTTTGAAAATTATTAATAAATTAACTTTTGAAATTATTAATAGTTAAGTTGTGAAATTATTAATAACGTAGTTGGAAATAATTAATAATTAAATTTTTGAATTTATTAACAATTAAGTTTGGAATTATTAATGAATGAGTTTGAAATAATTAATAATTGAATTTTTGAAGTTATTAATAATTAAGTTTAAAATTATTAATGAATGAGTTTGAAATAATTAAAATTTAAGATTTGAAATTATTGTAAATTTGATAAGATCGAATTATAATTAAGTTGAAATGAATATCTTTATTGGGAGAAATTGAATTATTGAACAAGTGAAACTAAGTTTCTCTAACTGAGTTTTGAAATTGTAACTAAATAAATAAAAGATGAAATGAATTTCTTTTTTTAAAAGAAATTGAATGCGCTTTATCGAAACAAATGAAAGACTTGTAATTTAAAGAATTGGATTTGATAAGTGTAATTGTAAATAAGTTGTAACTTTGATAATGAAATCGAATTTAAGACGTAACGTAATGAATTAGGAATTTAATTGAAATTGTTTAATGATAAATAAATTTAATGAATATCGAATGGAAGCGATAATTGATTTAAATCGTTTTGAACGTTAAATTTAGTTAAATGATTTTGGAATGAACTTATATACAAAATGCAATGAATATTTGAATTGTTTAATTGAAACTTTGAGGTTGAATTATGGAAATGTTGAAATTGAAATTGGAAAGTTTGAAACGTAATTTTGGAAATTGATTTCGAAAGACTAACGAATTGTCGATTTACGAATTCAAATTGAAATTGAAATGGTTTTGAAATATATTAACGACCAATCGGTGTTATAATCACGAAAGGTTATTAAAGGAACCGGAGTCGGTTAGGGACATACTCACTGTCAAAACCGGAAACCACTTTAATAACTATACGCGAAGTGATGATCCAGAATGAAGTGGTTGGATTGACGAACGTTGATGATTGAAGAAAGTGAACGATAATGGATAGCCTTGACACTTGTGTCAAATTGGAAATGACTAAAACAGGAGCTGTGCCGGGCCAATGGAGGATTAGCTAACTCAAGTGGACACACTTCTTCGTAAACTATTCTTTTACTTTGTGATTGATTGGTGCGCACCCTTGAATTGGGAGTGTTGTCTCACGGTGTTGCGGGCGCTGCGGCGTTGCGTTCTCACCAGCCCGGATCAGGCGAACGGTAGTATCACTATCTTGGGTATAGCCTCATGTGCCTTGTCATACTTGTATTCCATTTATGCGCGACCACTACGATTTTGATTTGTACCTTTAGTATATGGATTGCCCTCTGGTGACTTCTGGTTTTGGGGAAACTACGGTCTTGTATATGCTTTTGGGAATAAAAATGTGTTAAGGGTGGAATGGGCCATGACTTAACGCTATTTTGATACCTTTATTATTACTGATAGACATTATCTACTTATCGTACTCTACTACATATAGATAGTTTATCGGATCCTGAAAGATGCTTATTCCAATCATCTTTGAGTTATTGTTATTTCAAAATTTCTAACCATATTATCTGTATAAGAATATATGTCCTAATTCGAGTGTTTGTTTGTGCATATGCTCGGATCAGACTGAGGATTGTTGCTGCTGCTTATTTGGAGCTGAAGACTTGAAGACTATCTTATCTTTATCAGTATTGTTCTTTCCATTTGGACTATTTGGACATCTCTGTTGTTGTATTTCTTTTACTTGAGACATTGTTGTATTTTCTTAGTAGCTTCATGAACTACTATTATGACATTGTTGTAATTCCGCTGCACTATTCTGTTATGTTTTATTTTCTGTGATTCTGTGATGATTCTCATTTATATAATTATACTCCATTTATGATTCGTGTTTTGTACTATTTAAGTTGACATGTGTGGATTATCGTCAATTTAAATGGTCCAAATATACGGGTTGTTACATGTATGGTTTAAAATCTGACATCTACCTATATCTACACATATATACTTAATTTTTGCCTATAATCTAACATACAAAACAATATTTCTTGCTTTATTATATTTAAAACCCATTCCTACAACTGTTCTAGGAATTTATATTTATATTTTTGCCCAAATATCAACATGTACACAGATATACATGTACATGTCAATGTCTTTGCTCATTTTCCAGAAAACTGGGTTCAAATGGTTCCTTGCTTCATTGATTTGAAGTGAACATTTGGCCTGACCTATGGTCTAACCATGTGGTTAATCTGACCATTCTTTTATTTGCATTTTACAAACCAGAATCTACCCAAAACATTGATACTCCTTCTTTTCAAAAGCATGTTTATATATGTATGAATTAGACACCTTGTGATCAGATTTATATCATCCTTCCTAACCATAATTCTCTTTTAAAAATGCATATTCAGGGTATATACACTTTTACTTGCATTTGGACATATATCAATATCATGACTTGAAAATATAACAGTTATAATTCTTTCTGGATTTTCCCAATATAATTTCCTATATATCTATCTTTTGAAAGGACTTAGGATGAACTAAAATCATCATAAAATGATTATGCTTATAAAATCCAGGTTTTTCCTCTAAATCAAAAACAACTTTAGCAAATAGATTTTCAAATCAGTTTAACATCAATATCCTTAATACATACCAAACCAGAAATAACCAGAAACAACATAACACGTATTTCTTACGAGTTCTTCCTTCTTAATACATTTAGATAGCCATATCAATCAGGAAATACATGCATGAATTAACACATTCTAGCTCTTATTTCTAATTATCTTAGCATTCTCTATTCCATATCTTTTTAATCTTGCTTACTTAGCTCCATCACAACCTGCAAAAGCATTAGCGGCTGCCCCATTATGAATGAGACACCCCCATGTGCCATGAGCAATAAGGGTCAGATCTATGATCTGGTGTGAGCATTTCTAACATATCCATGATATTAAGCTAAGGATACAACATAAATGTACCTTGCATAACTTGACAGGTATTATCAAGAATGATTAATGTATAAATTAATCAGGTATTCCCATATACATACACAAGAGAAAACATATGCATTAAAACAATTTTTATCTGGAACTACTAAGGTTCCTCATACCAACCCTAATCCCGGAAAGGCCCAAGTTTCCTATATCATCATTTAAGGTTGCCTTTTCTTCTTATAAATTGCTGGCCTCATCTGCTATAAGGAATCAAAGGGACACATTGCCATGAACTAATTAACATCATGGCACAAAGATCTCAGGACTTAAACAAGCCATGTGTCAACTTGTCTACTTCAAATAGGACAAGCATTCCAGCAGCCTTCTTGGCACAAAATCCTTGGTTATATTACTAAGTGTATTCATGTTCATTTTATCAATGATAACTAGGTGTACAGACCACTTATATACATGAAACATACTAGTTACCTTGTAGACATAATATTGCAAGCAAGTTAAAGGTTACTTTCTAGAGGTATAACACCCAGTCATTCCATCTCACATTATTTAGCATATAAACACCCTATTCAAACATATACCAGAATGTTTGCAACTGAGAATAAATGCATGGCTCTATTGGGTTTATTTTGATTTTGCAAGCAACTATGTTTAGCCAGATTTTTAACCTTGTTTAAACATAATTTTTAGGCTTGTAAATTTTCTGTTTGGTTTAGGGCTCAGCACTTATAGAGAAAGATTCCATTGCACCCTTAACCAATTATTTCAAGCCTCAGCACTATACCATTGTATATGCAGCTCATAGTTTTTTTTTCTTCATTCTTTGTCTTAAGCCATGATTCAGACTAGTTACAAATACTCTCTTACATGTTCTTTAAGGTTTTGGTATAACATACAGGGATGAAAATAGAACAACAAAGTTATACATCCATCATAGCAGATCATATCTCATCAAGCATTCATGAAACCATCAGTAGTCAACATGGTTTGTAAATCAAAACATGCAAAATATAGCATATAAAAGCTTAGCTACCTAATCTCAGGTCTTAATGCCATGTATATGAGTGAGGATACTCACCTAAATGCTTACACAAGCTTAATCCAGAAAACCCCTCAAATCTTTAGCCTTTTCTTCCTCTTCTTCCTTAGGTTAATTAATTCAGTGAGAGAGTAGTTTTCTGGTTAGGCTCTTTATTTATATAAGGGTTCTACCTAGGGTTGTGGGTGATGCAAAATCCCTATTTTAGCCCAAACCAGAATCATGCATTTGGCATTGCATATTCTCTCCCTCCTAACCCTTAATGTCCCGGCCAATATTTTAAAACAAGGCTAAGTTGTGCCCATTTTCTTTTCTTTTCAGAAAGTGATTACTTTAAGTATTTTTATTATACTTACCTCAAACATGATAATGGTGTGACTTTCTATTTTCTGCCTTTATACATTTGCTTTCTTGCACTTTGGTTCTTACTATTTTAGTGCTTCTTTTACTTATTTTTCCTTTATTAATTTTCTGCTCAAATAATATCTGTATATATATACATTTATACAACTATGGGTGTTAGTTTAACTTTAACCTTCTTTTATTTGCAGAAAACATGTGCATTCTTATATGCATTTCTATGCTCCTATTATTCAAATAAAATTTCACTTATTCATTATAAATCAATGTTCTCTTCTGTCTTAATTTCTAGACAAGTCATACATATGCATATATATATATATAGATATATATATATATATATACATATCCTCAGGAATTTTAATATTCATGTCTAGGCCTATATTTCCTTTATTTAAAACATTTTATCTAAATGTTTTCCTTCTTTGTTTTATTATTCAGGAATTCTGGATTTTCTCTTAGTGCCATAACTAGTGTGCACGTGCACACATGCACACAACCTTGCACCACTGAAAATCCCACCTATATAATAATTCTGATTTTTCCCCCAGAATTTTAATCATTTATTTAAAAGGATTTTCCTCAAAATCTTGGGGTATTACAATCACCCCTTCTTTTAGGAATTGTGTCCTCACAATTTGCAACATAATCTTTGAGTACTTCTAATTTCTTAGGGAAAAATTATTCAGCATATGCATGAGCAAATCAATTAGTCACTGTCTATCATACATACTAAACTTTCTTAGTAATCTAAGAATTTACCTTTTAAATTTGCAAAGAGCCTAGGGTAATCCATCCTGATTTTATCCTCTAGCTCCCAAGTACAATCACTAGGATCTATACTCCATTGAATCTTTACAAGCTTCAATGTCTTGTTTCTTAATTTCTTTTCTTCCCTTGCCACAATTCCCACTGGCTCTTTCTCATAGATTAGATCTGGATTAATCTGAACTTCAGTAGGCTTTTCTAAGATTTCCTCCTTGTCATGTACCCATCTCCTTAGTTGTGACACATGAAACACATTGTGCATTGCACTCATCTCCTCTGGAAGCTCCAGCTTATAGGCTAGTGAGCCTATCCTCTCCAAAATCTTGTATGGTCCAACATATCTGGGTCTGAGTTTCCCTTGCTTGCCAAATCTCAAGACTTTCTTCATTGGTGAAACCTTAATGAAGACATAATCACCTACTTTGAATTCCACTGACTTCCTCTTTGCATCAGCATATTTCTTTTGCCTATCTTGAGCTGTTGCCATCCTCTTTCTCACCAGTCCTATTTTCTCTGTGATGTCCTTGACATATTCTGGCCCTAGGATAGCTTTCTCTCCTGCCTCAGGCCAACACATAGGTGATAGACATGGCTTTCCATATAGGGCTTCAAAGGGTGCCATTCCAATTGTGCTTTGGTGGCTATTATTGTATGTGAACTCTGCCAAATGGAGATGGTCCTCCCAATTTCCTCCAAAGTCTAACACACATGCTCTAAGCAAATCCTCTAAAATCTTGTTTACCACTTCTGTTTGCCCATCTGATTCGGGGTGATAAGCAGTGCTTAGGCACAATTCACTCCCCATAGCTTCTTGGAAGCTCTTCCAGAATCTTGAAGTGAAGATTGTATCCCTATCACTCACTATAGTTTTAGGAACACCATGCAACTTTACCACTTCTCTCATAAAAGTTTGGGCTAGCCTAGGTGCATTTCTGTCTGCTTTTACTGGTATGAAGTGGGCTACTTTAGTCAGCCTATCTACAATTACCCAAATACTTGTATTTCCCCTCTTGGATCTAGGAAGACCATCTATAAAATCCATAGATATGTTTTCCCACTTCCACTGTGGTATGCTAAGTGGCTGCAACAACCCTGAAGGTCTTTGGGTCTCAGCTTTTATTTGTTGACAAACCATGCACTTAGCAACATGTCTTGCTACATTAGACTTCATTCCCTTCCACCAATAGTCCCTTTTTAAGTTTTGGTACATCTTGGTGCTGCCTGGATGTATGGAATATTTGCTCCTATGGTACTCATTAAGTATTTCTTCTTTCAATTCTATGATGTTTGGGACACATATCCTACCGTTGTACCTTAGGTATCCTTTTCCATCAATGTGATAATCCTTCACTTCCTCCTTCTTTAATAGGAGAGACCTCTTTTCTGCTAAGTCTTGATCTTCTTCTTGCATCTTTGCCACCTTCAAGACCAAATTTGATTGTAAAGTAATTAAACTTAACCTTCCTTTACTCCTTTCTTCCTCAACTATCTCCATACTTATCCCACTGCTCTCATCTATTTCCAAATCAGTGAGCATGGTCAAGTCTCTAAACTCCTCCATCATCAACATGGCCACTTTTGCATGCTGCCTACTCAATGCATCTGCCACTTTATTAGCCTTGCCTGGTGTATAAAGTATATCTAAGTCATAAGCAGCAAGAAATTCAACCCATCTGTGTTGTCTCATATTCAAATCTTTCTGTGAAAAGAGATACTTTAAGGCCTTGTGATCAGTGTATAAAATGAACTTTGCACCTAATAAGTAATGCCTCCAGAGCTTCAAGGCATATACTACTGCTGCCAACTCAAGATCATGAGTTGCATATCTAGTTTCATGGGGTTTTAGTTGTCTAGATGCATAGGCTATGACCTGATCTTGCTGCATCAACACAGCCCCTAGCCCTGACCCACATGCATCTGTATATACAACTAATCCCTCATTGCCTTCTGGTACTCTCAACACTGGTGATTTTACCAAAGCCTCCTTGATCTGGGTGAAAGCTTGTTCACACTTATCAGTCCATATAAACTTTTGGTTCTTCCTAGTCAGGTTAGTGAGTGGCATTGCTATTTTAGAAAATCCTTGTATAAACCTCCTATAGTATCCTGCCATCCCCATGAATGACCTAACTTCACTAACATTGTTAGGCTTCTTCCATGCTTGGATTGCTACTATCTTATTGGGGTTTACAGAAATCCCTCTAGCAGAGACAACATGTCCAAGAAAATGTACTTCCTCTTGCCAGAACACACACTTAGAGAACTTTGCTTTCAAATCTTTTTCTCTTAATCTAGATAAGACCAAATGTAAGTGGTTCTCATGTTCCTCTATTGTTTTAGAATAGATTAGAATGTCATCTATAAAAATCAGAACAAACTTGTCTAAGTAATCTCTGAATATCCTATTCATTAGGTCTACAAAGTAAGAAGGGGCATTTGTTAGCCCAAATGGCATAACCAGAAACTCATACAAACCATATCTTGTGTTAAATGCTGTATATTTAACACTTGAATCCTCAACCTTCATCTGATGAAACCCAGATGCCAAGTCTAGCCTAGAAAACACTTTAGCTCCACTGAGTTGATCAAAGAGATCATCTATCCTGGGTAATGGGTATTTGTTTTTGATGGTTACTTTGTTTAATTCTCTATAATCTATACACATTCTTAAGGTACCATCATGCTTTTTAACAAATACTACAGGAGCACCCCAGCATGAATTACTTGGCCTTATAAACCCCTTGGCTTCTAATTCTTCCAGCTGGTTCTTTAGCTCCTTTAATTCACTTGGCCCCATCCTTGTAGGCTTTTTGATAATTGGGCTAGCCCCAGGCATAAGGTTAATCTGGAATTCAACAGGTCTATGGTGTGAGACACCTTTTACTTCCCCAAATACATCCAAGTATTCTTTAACTATGGGGATTTCATTAATAGCTATTTCCTTGGGATTATTTTCTAATTCAATTAAATGATTTAGCCTGTTTTCTTTGATAGGTTCACACAGAATTGTAACCCTTTGGCCTTTAGAATTTTGTAGTGAAATGGTGGATGCATCTAGGTCAATTATGGCTTTGAATTGTCTTAGCCAATCTGCCCCTAATATAACTCCTATATTTGGGAAATTTAGAACATATAAATTGGAAACAAATGTGTTTCCCCCTATGTTCAAATTCACATCCACACAAATCATATCTAATACACTAGAACTTCCTAAAGGGCTTTGTATTAACAGAGGTATTTCAGCCAAATTGCAGTTCATTTTCAACCTTTTAACTATTTCATGGGAAATGAGTGAGTGGGTTGCCCCAGTATCATATATTACAGCTAAAGGTATGGTACAAATAAATAGTGTACCTTCCACTTGACCATGGTTTTCAGCATTAGCCTCAATTATGGCCTTGCCCCTACCTTCCAGGTTTGCCACTTTCCCTTGTTGCTTGTATTCTGGGAAATTTCTTTTCATATGCCCTTCCTTCCCACATAGAAAGCATTTGAAAGCTCCCCCTTTAAGCTCTGGGCATCTTGGCTTAATATGGCCTTCTTTCCCACAATGGTTGCAAACTATTTTTCTTTTGGCTTCATTGGGTTTTGCATCTACTGCCTTCTTACCATCTGCCTCTCCTTTCTTCTTATCATAAGGATGGTACTTCCCTTTGTTCTTCTTGTTGCTATTGTTTTTGAAGCTCCTAAACTTATCTCTTTCCTTGTCATGCTGCTCAATCTTCAGAGCCAAATCTATCACTTGATCAAAAGTTCTGTCAGCATAAGGTAATATAGCCCTGCTAAGCCCTGGGTTCAATCCCTTGATGTATCTATCATTTTTGGATGCTTCATCAGCCACTAACATTGCCCCATAGGTTGACAATCCCTCAAACTTCTAGGTGTATTCTGTGACATTCATAGTCCCCTGTCTAAGTTTGATGAACTCCTCAAGTAAAGTGGTTTTTGCTGAGGCTGGAACAAACCTTGCCTCTAACATCTCCTTAAATTGATTCCAATTAATATCATTTTCATTCCGGCCAGCTATGATCACCTCCCACCAACTCAAAGCTGCACCTTTTAATTGCCTTGAGGCCACTTGCCTCTTCCTTTGGTCATCTAGTTGCATATCAGTGAAGATCCTCTCTAATGTCCTCAGCCATGCTTGAATCTCCATTACACTTTCAGTTCCTTCAAAGCTCTTGCCTCCCAAATTGGTATAAGTCTTCACTAACTTGGAGAGCTCCTCATATGGGTTCTCAGGTCTGTGCCCAATTCCATCTCTCAAAACTCTCACAAATTCCTGCATGTCAAGCATTTGTGGTGTGCTAGATCCTCCTTGATGATGAGACCCTCTTCCTACCATATTTCTAAAAGTATATGTATTTCATTATATTAGTTTATAATACTTCGCTTTAATTTTAAATTGGTTGTATCTATCCTATTTAATCATTGTGTATGTCACATGCACACACATACATTCAGGGAATACTTATAAACAGTCAAATATACCACAAACAAACCTAGTATAAACATAAGCACACAAATATTTTGCTATGTTAATTAAAACATAGCTCTGATACCAAATGCAATGACCCTAATTCTTAACCAAAAAAAAATATATTTTTTTTCATACTTAGCTAAGACTACCTAGGGTCATCCTTCCCTATTCTCATATTATCCATTATCTTTCACAATATAAAAATATTGTTTTAAATATAAATCATTCCTAACATACATATATGAAGATATCTATGTTATATTCTACTAGAATCAGAGCATGATAATATGTAAGTAGAAATCCTTTTAAATCTATTAAAATGTGATAATTCCCTGATAAAAGATTAATTATTGTATCCTGATTTTTGACCATAGAATCCACTGGAAACATGTACTTTAGTCTGTTATTCTAATTAAGAAATGATCAAGTGATAATCAGGTGGAAGAAAGCTTTTAATATGGATGATTGTGTTAAAGTCTGTATAGTATCAAACTCAGGCTAAAAGAAAGTGGATCATAAGTGAACACAAGCAACATCTAGGCGTAATGGAAACGCGCCTAACTTACACATGAGAGGTCACGAGTTCGAGTGCTATGCTGGTCGGTTCAAACCCAATTTTTGTTTTTCTTTTTATTTTTCTCCTGTATGGTTTAAAATCTGACATCTACCTATATCTACACATATATACTTAATTTTTGCCTATAATCTAACATACAAAACAATATTTCTTGCTTTATTATTTTTAAAACCCATTCCTACAACTGTTCTAGGAATTTATATTTATATTTTTGCCCAAATATCAACATGTACACAGATATACATGTACATGTCAATGTCTTTGCTCATTTTCCAGAAAACTGGGTTCAAATGGTTCCTTGCTTCATTGATTTGAAGTGAACATTTGGCCTGACCTATGGTCTAACCATGTGGTTAATCTGACCATTCTTTTATTTGCATTTTACAAACCAGAATCTACCCAAAACATTGATACTCCTTCTTTTCAAAAGCATGTTTATATATGTATGAATCAGACACCTTGTGATCAGATTTATATCATCCTTCCTAACCATAATTCTCTTTTAAAAATGCATATTCAGGGTATATACACTTTTACTTGCATTTGGACATATATCAATATCATGACTTGAAAATATAACAGTTATAATTCTTTCTGGATTTTCCCAATATAATTTCCTATATATCTATCTTTTGAAAGGACTTAGGATGAACTAAAATCATCATAAAATGATTATGCTTATAAAATCCAGGTTTTTCCTCTAAATCAAAAACAACTTTAGCAAATAGATTTTCAAATCAGTTTAACATCAATATCCTTAATACATACCAAACCAGAAATAACCAGAAACAACATAACACGTATTTCTTACAAGTTCTTCCTTCTTAATACATTTAGATAGCCATATCAATCAGGAAATACATGCATGAATTAACACATTCTAGCTCTTATTTCTAATTATCTTAGCATTCTCTATTCCATATCTTTTTAATCTTGCTTACTTAGCT
Organism: Allium fistulosum; assembly: GCA_030737815.1. NCBI lineage: Eukaryota > Viridiplantae > Streptophyta > Magnoliopsida > Asparagales > Amaryllidaceae > Allium > Allium fistulosum. The sequence continues at coordinate 940,144,721 of CM060905.1, read as the reverse complement.
CCATCACAACCTGCAAAAGCATTAGCGGCTGCCCCATTATGAATGAGACACCCCCATGTGCCATGAGCAATAAGGGTCAGATCTATGATCTGGTGTGAGCATTTCTAACATATCCATGATATTAAGCTAAGGATACATCATAAATGTACCTTGCATAACTTGACAGGTATTATCATGAATGATTAATGTATAAATTAATCAGGTATTCCCATATACATACACAAGAGAAAACATATGCATTAAAACAATTTTTATCTGGAACTACTAAGGTTCCTCATACCAACCCTAATCCCGGAAAGGCCCAAGTTTCCTATATCATCATTTAAGGTTGCCTTTTCTTCTTATAAATTCCTGGCCTCATCTGCTATAAGGAATCAAAGGGACACATTGCCATGAACTAATTAACATCATGGCACAAAGATCTCAGGACTTAAACAAGCCATGTGTCAACTTGTCTACTTCAAATAGGACAAGCATTCCAGCAGCCTTCTTGGCACAAAATCCTTGGTTATATTACTAAGTGTATTCATGTTCATTTTATCAATGATAGCTAGGTGTACAGACCACTTATATACATGAAACATACTAGTTACCTTGTAGACATAATATTGCAAGCAAGTTAAAGGTTACTTTCTAGAGGTATAACACCCAGTCATTCCATCTCACATTATTTAGCATATAAACACCCTATTCAAACATATACCAGAATGTTTGCAACTGAGAATAAATGCATGGCTCTATTGGGTTTATTTTCATTTTGCAAGCAACTATGTTTAGCCAGATTTATAACCTTGTTTAAACATAATTTTTAGGCTTGTAAATTTTCTGTTTGGTTTAGGGCTCAGCACTTATAGAGAAAGACTCCATTGCACCCTTAACCAATTATTTCAAGCCTCAGCACTATACCATTGTATATGCAGCTCATAGTTTTTTCTTCTTCATTCTTTGTCTTAAGCCATGATTCAGACTAGTTACAAATACTCTCTTACATGTTCTTTAAGGTATTGGTATAACATACAGGGATGAAAATAGAACAACAAAGTTATACATCCATCATAGCAGATCATATCTCATCAAGCATTCATGAAACCATCAGTAGTCAACATGGTTTGTAAATCAAAACATGCAAAATATAGCATATAAAAGCTTAGCTGCCTAATCTCAGGTCTTAATGCCATGTATATGAGTGAGGATACTCACCTAAATGCTTACACAAGCTTAATCCAGAAAACCCCTCAAATCTTTAGCCTTTTCTTCCTCTTCTTCCTTAGGTTAATTAATTCAGTGAGAGAGTAGTTTTCTGGTTAGGCTCTTTCTTTATATAAGGGTTCTACCTAGGGTTTTGGGTGATGCAAAATCCCTATTTTAGCCCAAACCAAAATCATGCATTTGGCATTGCATATTCTCTCCCTCCTAACCCTTAATGTCCCGGCCAATATTTTTAAACAAGGCTAAGTTGTGCCCATTTTCTTTTCTTTTCAGAAAGTGATTACTTTAAGTATTTTTATTATACTTACCTCAAACATGATAATGGTGTGACTTTCTATTTTCTGCCTTTATACATTTGCTTTCTTGCACTTTGGTTCTTACTATTTTAGTGCTTCTTTTACTTATTTTTCCTTTATTAATTTTCTGCTCAAATAATATCTGTATATATATACATTTATACAACTATGGGTGTTAGTTTAACTTTAACCTTCTTTTATTTGCAGAAAACATGTGCATTCTTATATGCATTTCTATGCTCCTATTATTCAAATAAAATTTCACTTATTCATTATAAATCAATGTTCTCTTCTGTCTTAATTTCCAGACAAGTCATACATATGCATATATATATAGATATATATATATATATATACATATCCTCAGGAATTTTAATATTCATGTCTAGGCCTATATTTCCTTTATTTAAAACATTTTATCTAAATGTTTTCCTTCTTTGTTTTATTATTCAGGAATTCTGGATTTTCTCTTAGTGCCATAACTAGTGTGCACGTGCACACATGCACACAACCTTGCACCACTGAAAATCCCACCTATATAATAATTCTGATTTTTCCCCCTGAATTTTAATCATTTATTTAAAAGGATTTTCCTCAAAATCTTGGGGTATTACAATCACCCCTTCTTTTAGGAATTGTGTCCTCACAATTTGCAACATAATCTTTGAGTACTTCTAATTTCTTAGGGAAAAATTATTCAGCATATGCATGAGCAAATCAATTAGTCACAGTCTATCATACATATTAAACTTTCTTAGTAATCTAAGAATTTACCTTTTAAATTTGCAAAGAGCCTAGGGTAATCCATCCTGATTTTATCCTCTAGCTCCCAAGTACAATCACTAGGATCTATACTCCATTGAATCTTTACAAGCTTCAATGTCTTGTTTCTTAATTTCTTTTCTTCCCTTGCCACAATTCCCACTGGCTCTTTCTCATAGATTAGATCTGGATTAATATGAACTTCAGTAGGATTTTCTAAGATTTCCTCCTTGTCATGTACCCATCTCCTTAGTTGTGACACATGAAACACATTGTGCATTGCACTCATCTCCTCTGGAAGCTCCAGCTTATAGGCTAGTGAGCCTATCCTCTCCAAAATCTTGTATGGTCCAACATATCTGGGTCTGAGTTTCCCTTGCTTGCCAAATCTCAAGACTTTCTTCATTGGTGAAACCTTAATGAAGACATAATCACCTACTTTGAATTCCACTGACTTCCTCTTTGCATCAGCATATTTCTTTTGCCTATCTTGAGCTGCTGCCATCCTCTTTCTCACCAGTCCTATTTTCTCTATGATGTCCTTGACATATTCTGGCCCTAGGATAGCTTTCTCTCCTGCCTCAGGCCAACACATAGGTGATAGACATGGCTTTCCATATAGGGCTTCAAAGGGTGCCATTCCAATTGTGCTTTGGTGGCTATTATTGTATGTGAACTCAGCCAAATGGAGATGGTCCTCCCAATTTCCTCCAAAGTCTAACACACATGCTCTAAGCAAATCCTCTAAAATTTTGTTTACCACTTCTGTTTGCCCATCTGATTGGGGGTGATAAGCAGTGCTTAGGCACAATTCACTCCCCATAGCTTCTTGGAAGCTCTTCCAGAATCTTGAAGTGAAGATTGTATCCCTATCACTCACTATAGTTTTAGGAACACCATGCAAATTTACCACTTCTCTCATAAAATTTTGGGCTAGCCTAGGTGCATTTCTGTCTGCTTTTACTGGTATGAAGTGGGCTACTTTAGTCAGCCTATCTACAATTACCCAAATACTTGTATTTCCCCTCTTGGATCTAGGAAGACCATCTATAAAATCCATAGATATGTTTTCCCACTTCCACTGTGGTATGCTAAGTGGCTGCAACAACCCTGAAGGTCTTTGGGTCTCAGCTTTTATTTGTTGACAAACCATGCACTTAGCAACATGTCTTGCTACATTAGACTTCATTCCCTTCCACCAATAGTCCCTTTTTAAGTTTTGGTACATCTTGGTGCTGCCTGGATGTATGGAATATTTGCTCCTATGGTACTCATTAAGGATTTCTTCTTTCAATTCTATGATGTTTGGGACACATATCCTACCCTTGTACCTTAGGTATCCTTTTCCATCAATGTGATAATCCTTCACTTCCTCCTTCTTTAATAGGAGAGACCTCTTTTCTGCTAAGTCTTGATCTTCTTCTTGCATCTTTGCCACCTTCAAGACCAAATTTGATTGTAAAGTAATTAAACTTAACCTTCCTTTACTCCTTTCTTCCTCAACTATCTCTATACTTATCCCATTGCTCTCATCTATTTCCAAATCAGTGAGCATGGTCAAGTCTCTAAACTCCTCCATCATCAACATGGCCACTTTTGCATGCTGCCTACTCAATGCATCTGCCACTTTATTAGCCTTGCCTGGTGTATAAAGTATATCTAAGTCATAAGCAGCAAGAAATTCAACCCATCTGTGTTGTCTCATATTCAAATCTTTCTGTGAAAAGAGATACTTTAAGGCCTTGTGATCAGTGTATAAAATGAACTTTGCACCTAATAAGTAATGCCTCCAGAGCTTCAAGGCATATACTACTGCTGCCAACTCAAGATCATGAGTTGCATATCTAGTTTCATGGGGTTTTAGTTGTCTAGATGCATAGGCTATGACCTGATCTTGCTGCATCAACACAGCCCCTAGCCCTGACCCACATGCATCTGTATATACAACTAATCCCTCATTGCCTTCTGGTACTCTCAACACTGGTGATTTTACCAAAGCCTCCTTGATCTGGGTGAAAGCTTGTTCACACTTATCAGTCCATATAAACTTTTGGTTCTTCCTAGTCAGGTTAGTGAGTGGCATTGCTATTTTAGAAAATCCTTGTATAAACCTCCTATAGTATCCTGCCATCCCCATGAATGACCTAACTTCACTAACATTGTTAGGCTTCTTCCATGCTTGGATTGCTACTATCTTATTGGGGTTTACAGAAATCCCTCTAGCAGAGACAACATGTCCAAGAAAATGTACTTCCTCTTGCCAGAACACACACTTAGAGAACTTTGCTTTCAAATCTTTTTCTCTTAATCTAGATAAGACCAAATGTAAGTGGTTCTCATGTTCCTCTATTGTTTTAGAATAGATTAGAATGTCATCTATAAAAATCAGAACAAACTTGTCTAAGTAATCTCTGAATATCCTATTCATTAGGTCTACAAAGTAAGAAGGGGCATTTGTTAGCCCAAATGGCATAACCAGAAACTCATACAAACCATATCTTGTGTTAAATGCTGTATATTTAACACTTGAATCCTCAACCTTCATCTGATGAAACCCAGATGCCAAGTCTAGCCTAGAAAACACTTTAGCTCCACTGAGTTGATCAAAGAGATCATCTATCCTGGGTAATGGGTATTTGTTTTTGATGGTTACTTTGTTTAATTCTCTATAATCTATACACATTCTTAAGGTACCATTATGCTTTTTAACAAATACTACAGGAGCACCCCAGCATGAATTACTTGGCCTTATAAACCCCTTGGCTTCTAATTCTTCCAGCTGGTTCTTTAGCTCCTTTAATTCACTTGGCCCCATCCTTGTAGGCTTTTTGATAATTGGGCTAGCCCCAGGCATAAGGTTAATCTGGAATTCAACAGGTCTATGGTGTGAGACACCTTTTACTTCCCCAAATACATCCAAGTATTCTTTAACTATGGGGATTTCATTAATAGCTATTTCCTTGGGATTATTTTCTAATTCAATTAAATGATTTAGCCTGTTTTCTTTGATAGGTTCACACAGAATTGTAACCCTTTGGCCTTTAGAATTTTGTAGTGAAATGGTGGATGCATCTAGGTCAATTATGGCTTTGAATTGTCTTAGCCAATCTGCCCCTAATATAACTCCTATATTTGGGAAATTTAGAACATATAAATTGGAAACAAATGTGTTTCCCCCTATGTTCAAATTCACATCCACACAAATCATATCTAATACACTAGAACTTCCTAAAGGGCTTTGTATTAATAGAGGTATTTCAGCCAAATTGCAGTTCATTTTCAACCTTTTAACTATTTCATGAGAAATGAGTGAGTGGGTTGCCCCGGTATCATATATTACAGCTAAAGGTATGGTACAAATAAATAGTGTACCTTCCACTTGACCATGGTTTTCAGCATTAGCCTCAATTATGGCCTTGCCCCTACCTTCCAGGTTTGCCACTTTCCCTTGTTGCTTGTATTCTGGGCAATTTCTTTTCATATGCCCTTCCTTCCCACATAGAAAGCATTTGAAAGCTCCCCCTTTAAGCTCTGGGCATCTTGGCTTAATATGGCCTTCTTTCCCACAATGGTTGCAAACTATTTTTCTTTTGGCTTCATTGGGTTTTGCATCTACTGCCTTCTTACCATCTGCCTCTCCTTTCTTCTTATCATAAGGATGGTACTTCCCTTTGTTCTTCTTGTTGCTATTGTTTTTGAAGCTCCTAAACTTATCTCTTTCCTTGTCATGCTGTTCAATCTTCAGAGCCAAATCTATCACTTGATCAAAAGTTCTGTCAGCATAAGGTAATATAGCCCTGCTAAGCCCTGGGTTCAATCCCTTGATGTATCTATCATTTTTGGATGCTTCATCAGCCACTAACATTGCCCCATAGGTTGACAATCCCTCAAACTTCTGGGTGTATTCTGTGACATTCATAGTCCCCTGTCTAAGTTTGATGAACTCCTCAAGTAAAGTGGTTTTTGCTGAGGCTGGAACAAACCTTGCCTCTAACATCTCCTTAAATTGATTCCAATTAATATCATTTTCATTCCGGCCAGCTATGATCACCTCCCACCAACTCAAAGCTGCACCTTTTAATTGCCTTGAGGCCACTTGCCTCTTCCTTTGGTCATCTAGTTGCATATCAGTGAAGATCCTCTCTAATGTCCTCATCCATGCTTGAATCTCCATTACACTTTCAGTTCCTTCAAAGCTCTTGCCTCCCAAATTGGTATAAGTCTTCACTAACTTGGAGAGCTCCTCATATGGGTTCTCAGGTCTGTGCCCAATTCCATCTCTCAATACTCTCACAAATTCCTGCATGTCAAGCATTTGTGGTGTGCTAGATCCTCCTTGATGATGAGACCCTCTTCCTACCATATTTCTAAAAGTATATGTATTTCATTATATTAGTTTATAATACTTCGCTTTAATTTTAAATTGGTTGTATCTTTCCTATTTAATCATTGTGTATGTCACATGCACACACATACATTCAGGGAATACTTATAAACAGTCAAATATATCACAAACAAACCTAGTATAAACATAAGCACACAAATATTTTGCTATGTTAATTAAAACATAGCTCTGATACCAAATGCAATGACCCTAATTCTTAACCAAAAAAATTTTTTTTTTTTTCATACTTAGCTAAGACTACCTAGGGTCATCCTTCCCTATTCTCATATTATCCATTATCTTTCACAATATAAAAATATTGTTTTAAATCTAAATCATTCCTAACATACATATATGAAGATATCTATGTTATATTCTACTAGAATCATAGCATGATAATATGTAAGTAGAAATCCTTTTAAATCTATTAAAATGTGATAATTCCCTGATAAAAGATTAATTATTGTATCCTGATTTTTGACCATAGAATCCACTGGAAACATGTACTTTAGTCTGTTATTCTAATTAAGAAATGATCAAGTGATAATCAGGTGGAAGAAAGCTTTTAATATGGATGATTGTGTTAAAGTCTGTATAGTATCAAACTCAGGCTAAAAGAAAGTGGATCATAAGTGAACACAAGCAACATCTAGGCGTAATGGAAACGCGCCTAACTTACACATGAGAGGTCACGAGTTCGAGTGCTATGCTGGTCGGTTCAAACCCAATTTTTGTTTTTCTTTTTATTTTTCTCCTGTATGGTTTAAAATCTGACATCTACCTATATCTACACATATATACTTAATTTTTGCCTATAATCTAACATACAAAACAATATTTCTTGCTTTATTATTTTTAAAACCCATTCCTACAACTGTTCTAGGAATTTATATTTATATTTTTGCCCAAATATCAACATGTACACAGATATACATGTACATGTCAATGTCTTTGCTCATTTTCCAGAAAACTGGGTTCAAATGGTTCCTTGCTTCATTGATTTGAAGTGAACATTTGGCCTGACCTATGGTCTAACCATGTGGTTAATCTGACCATTCTTTTATTTGCATTTTACAAACCAGAATCTACCCAAAACATTGATACTCCTTCTTTTCAAAAGCATGTTTATATATGTATGAATCAGACACCTTGTGATCAGATTTATATCATCCTTCCTAACCATAATTCTCTTTTAAAAATGCATATTCAGGGTATATACACTTTTACTTGCATTTGGACATATATCAATATCATGACTTGAAAATATAACAGTTATAATTCTTTCTGGATTTTCCCAATATAATTTCCTATATATCTATCTTTTGAAAGGACTTAGGATGAACTAAAATCATCATAAAATGATTATGCTTATAAAATCCAGGTTTTTCCTCTAAATCAAAAACAACTTTAGCAAATAGATTTTCAAATCAGTTTAACATCAATATCCTTAATACATACCAAACCAGAAATAACCAGAAACAACATAACATGTATTTCTTACAAGTTCTTCCTTCTTAATACATTTAGATAGCCATATCAATCAGGAAATACATGCATGAATTAACACATTCTAGCTCTTATTTCTAATTATCTTAGCATTCTCTATTCCATATCTTTTTAATCTTGCTTACTTAGCTCCATCACAACCTGCAAAAGCATTAGCGGCTGCCCCATTATGAATGAGACACCCCCATGTGCCATGAGCAATAAGGGTCAGATCTATGATCTGGTGTGAGCATTTCTAACATATCCATGATATTAAGCTAAGGATACATCATAAATGTACCTTGCATAACTTGACAGGTATTATCATGAATGATTAATGTATAAATTAATCAGGTATTCCCATATACATACACAAGAGCAAACATATGCATTAAAACAATTTTTATCCGGAACTACTAAGGTTCCTCATACCAACCCTAATCCCGGAAAGGCCCAAGTTTCCTATATCATCATTTAAGGTTGCCTTTTCTTCTTATAAATTCCTGGCCTCATCTGCTATAAGGAATCAAAGGGACACATTGCCATGAACTAATTAACATCATGGCACAAAGATCTCAGGACTTAAACAAGCCATGTGTCAACTTGTCTACTTCAAATAGGACAAGCATTCCAGCAGCCTTCTTGGCACAAAATCCTTGGTTATATTACTAAGTGTATTCATGTTCATTTTATCAATGATAGCTAGGTGTACAGACCACTTATATACATGAAACATACTAGTTACCTTGTAGACATAATATTGCAAGCAAGTTAAAGGTTACTTTCTAGAGGTATAACACCCAGTCATTCCATCTCACATTATTTAGCATATAAACACCCTATTCAAACATATACCAGAATGTTTGCAACTGAGAATAAATGCATGGCTCTATTGGGTTTATTTTGATTTTGCAAGCAACTATGTTTAGCCAGATTTTTAACCTTGTTTAAACATAATTTTTAGGCTTGTAAATTTTCTGTTTGGTTTAGGGCTCAGCACTTATAGAGAAAGACTCCATTGCACCCTTAACCAATTATTTCAAGCCTCAGCACTATACCATTGTATATGCAGCTCATAGTTTTTTTTCTTCATTCTTTGTCTTAAGCCATGATTCAGACTAGTTACAAATACTCTCTTACATGTTCTTTAAGGTTTTGGTATAACATACAGGGATGAAAGTAGAACAACAAAGTTATACATCCATCATAGCAGATCATATCTCATCAAGCATTCATGAAACCATCAGTAGTCAACATGGTTTGTAAATCAAAACATGCAAAATATAGCATATAAAAGCTTAGCTGCCTAATCTCAGGTCTTAATGCCATGTATATGAGTGAGGATACTCACCTAAATGCTTACACAAGCTTAATCCAGAAAACCCCTCAAATCTTTAGCCTTTTCTTCCTCTTCTTCCTTAGGTTAATTAATTCAGTGAGAGAGTAGTTCTCTGGTTAGGCTCTTTATTTATATAAGGGTTCTACCTAGGGTTTTGGGTGATGCAAAATCCCTATTTTAGCCCAAACCAGAATCATGCATTTGGCATTGCATATTCTCTCCCTCCTAACCCTTAATGTCCCGACCAATATTTTAAAACAAGGCTAAGTTGTGCCCATTTTCTTTTCTTTTCAGAAAGTGATTACTTTAAGTATTTTTATTATACTTACCTCAAACATGATAATGGTGTGACTTTCTATTTTCTGCCTTTATACATTTGCTTTCTTGCACTTTGGTTCTTACTATTTTAGTGCTTCTTTTACTTATTTTTCCTTTATTAATTTTCTGCTCAAATAATATCTGTATATATATACATTTATACAACTATGGGTGTTAGTTTAACTTTAACCTTCTTTTATTTGCAGAAAACATGTGCATTCTTATATGCATTTCTATGCTCCTATTATTCAAATAAAATTTCACTTATTCATTATAAATCAATGTTCTCTTCTGTCTTAATTTCCAAACAAGTCATACATATGCATATATATATATATATATATACATATCCTCAGGAATTTTAATATTCATGTCTAGGCCTATATTTCCTTTATTTAAAACATTTTATCTAAATGTTTTCCTTCTTTGTTTTATTATTCAGGAATTCTGGATTTTCTCTTAGTGCCATAACTAGTGTGCACGTGCACACATGAACACAACCTTGCACCACTGAAAATCCCACCTATATAATAATTCTGATTTTTCCCCCAGAATTTTAATCATTTATTTAAAAGGATTTTCCTCAAAATCTTGGGGTATTACAATGTGTGTGTGTGTGTGTGTCTATATATATATAGTCTACCATGTATAAAATGTCTCTAACTACAAGTTCAAAGTATAGAATTTTATATAAATTGCACGACATAGATCAAATGAGAAATTGATTTAAATGGTTAAATAAAGCAAGTTATATGGAACACTCGTGTTAATTTTACTGGTTAATTCTCGGATTTGTTCGACCGAGCCATTGACGTACACGAGTGAAGTTACTATTGTATAATGAACATTTGGGTAAACTCATGTGGTACAGGACACATGGTTGTTATCTATTTGATTGATATATAGATGTATTTAACACTTTTATCGACGATTTTATGACTCACCTTCCGAGTTTATAGGACTTGTTCCTATCTTGATGATTATAGGTCCCGTGTCTATTTTGATGTTTATAGGTCTCGCACCTATTTTGATCTTTATAGGGCTTGTTCCTATCCTATTGTTTATAGGTCGACTACCTATCTTGATGTTTATAGACTTATACGTCTATCTTGGGTTACATGCATGTAGGTGAATTTATTTACCAATCTTGGAGTTTTGACACCTTTCCTTTTTTATGTGATTTTATAGATTTCTGTTATGATTTCTAGATTTGATGTTATTTGTATTATCACCATATGATTTTTGGGGTTTGCTTTTAGAAGCTATTATGGGGTTTTGAAATTTGGTGACTTCATACTTGGAGTTTATTAAAGCATTCTTGTTGTATTTTCCAATACTTGGCTTTGTTTCTATTTGAGATATGTATCATTATATTCATTATCTATTTTGCTTAACTCTTTCATTATAGTCTAGACTGGCCCAGTTATTATTTTATAATACTCGGGTCAGACTGAGATATATCATGTGCTCAAATTTGACTATTCTAGAGAAGATTTTATTCCAGTCCTCTAGTTATTATTTACCTTGTCATCATCTTGTATATGTGTACCAATTCATTGTAGTGTTGTATCTACACCAAGTCTAGATTTATTCTTTATAGTTCTTCATTTCTTGAGTTGTAGTGTTGATATATTATATGAATCTTTTTACCACATCTTATATTCGACATTATGTATCTAATTCTCCATTCAGTTGTATCCATTATATATTCCACTCTGTGTATTCTATGATTCTATGATTTGTATGTATCATATATTGTTCTGGATTTTATTATAGCTACAGTAGTCTTGTTTAAGCCTGAATTTTATACCTCGGTTCCGCTTGAGAATAGAAATATATATAATGTTAATCGACGTATCAATACTCACTAAAAATAAATCTCATAGATGGTCGCTCCTAACCTACCCTATGTGAGAAATGCGGATTAAGGATCTTAAGGCTAGAATTAACACTAGAGGGGGGGTGAATAGTGTTTTAAGAAATTTGTTAATCTTTTTAAGTTTATCTAACTTTATTAATAATGTAAACACTAATTAGACACAGATATGAACATAGAATCAACCATAGATGCAAATATAAAGTAAAAGCAGTAAAGGAAAGAACACACCGGATTTTATACTGGTTCGGAGTTACCCTACATCCAGTCCCGTACAACTAAGTATGGATTTCCTTTCAAAAGCAATTCAACAATTACAACCCTCGATTTCAACGCTACGAGGTATACCCTCCAGAATACCAATCCTCTGGGTAGGGATACTTGATTTACCGGGCAACAAGTTCACCCAATTGATTTCCAAGGCTACAATCACACCTTTTCTCGCTTGATTGATTTCAAAGGCTACAATCACACCTTTTCTCGCTCGATTGATTACAAAGAAGTCTATAACTCAGATTTGCACTTGGATCTTGTAGAGATAGTGATGGAGAATCACACTAGAAAGAATCGAGTATGATTCGATGTTGATTTCGGCAGAGTAATGGTATGATTTTGTATTAAGAAATGTGGAAGAAGAAGAGGAGTGAAAACCAGAAAAATATGATTAAAAATTCGTTGGAACTGACCCCTATTTATAGAAGAACAACAGTCATGTCCATTCGTGAAGAGTTATGGCGAATAGACACTTCTTTTGAAATTTGAATTTTGAAGCCAACTAACACTATGTCGACATGGGGTATATGGGTATGTCGACATCCCAAAGGGATTTTTGGTGTTTTGATTTTCTTTGAAAATAACCTCTATTTTATATTAAAATTATTTTAAACTTTATAAATATACTTAACTATAGTTAAAATACATAAGTAAATATAAAGAACAATATATACATAATTTAACTATAATTTTATATTTAAATCTAAGTATAAATATTTAAAAGTTAAATATATTATTTGAAAAGATATTTAAAATCAGGAGTAATTTGACTCTGAAAATAAAGATGTTTTTGAGGCTAAAATTATTTAAAATCAGGACAGAGAGTTTTGAATCTTTTAAAAGGAAAGTTTTGAAATCATTTTGAAAACAAGATAATTTTATAAAATCATTTGAATTAAAATTAGTGGATACAAAACAATGTCCCACTAGATTTTCGTAGGTTCCATCCTACTTAGGGTTCCATCCCTTTAACGGGCTCGAAGTGGATTCCATTCCACAAATAAATTGGATATTAAGATGTCAGTGCCTTTCTATGAGTTTTAAAAAATATTCCTAATAAAACAAACTTAACCTTGAACTCTTGAACTCTTGATAATCTTGATACTCATGAGTCTTCTATCTCTGTATCTTAAATCTCTATACTGTACAGTTTTCATTCTTGATACCTGCATGGTTAGATCCTGCATATACATATATATCTAAACTTGTAATGTTAGTATTTATATTTTATAATCTATTCTAAGGTTGTTGTCATCAAAACCATCATCTCATGGACTAACAATCTCCCCCTTTTTGATGATGACAACCTTTGTTTATAAACTATTCCTTCTATCCTAATAACTCCCCCTAAAACTAACAACTCCCCCTTAATCTATGCCTAACTACCCTATTTTATATTTCTCCCCCTTTGTCATCAACAAAAACTATCTCTAAACTATATAACTCCCCCTTAATGTAATACTCTATGACATGTGATTATAATGATAGTGTTATCATAAATAATCAACACTTAGATCTAAAACTAAAAGTTAGTCCTAAACCACTAACTATAAAACTCCCCCTTAAACTAATACTAGAACAAAGTATAGTAAATGAATTGCGAAAGATATTAACTTAATTATACTATAATTATTAAATAAATATGTATAAATATATTTCAGACAATACAATCAACACTCACATCAAAACCAATCATGTCAGACAAGTCAAACAAATCAATAAATTCAAACAAGTCAAACAAGTCAATCAAGTCAATCAAATCAAACAAGTTAATCAAGTCAAACAATTCAAACAAGTCAATCAAGTCAAACAATTCAAACAAGTCAATCAAGTCAATCAAATCAACCAAAAAACTAATAATCCTATATTATAAGACAATACTACAAACTCCTTCTAAATAAGATACACTCGTTATGTATACATGTATGCAATATGTAGTTTGTAAAGTAGTATGAAGTGTATAACATATGCAATGTAGCATGAGATAATATGTGAAATGAAGTGCGACTTGTGATGCAAATGATTATGATATGCATTGTAATTTATGATGTAATATGAAATGAAATGTGATATGAAATATGATGCATAATGATATGTAATAAAATGATAATGAAGTAAAATAATTTGCAGAATGATATGATGATATATACATTATGGTAAGAGATATTCAGACTATAAGGTAAACATGAGTGATAAATAATATCTAATTGGCAAGCATATATATATATATGTGTGTGTGTGTGTGTGTGTCTATATATGTATGTATTCATATATCAAACTATTTATTATACTTCAACCAAACAAAGGTAAAACACACCAATTACTAAACCTAAGTTAAGGAAACTAATGAATGGGATAGAAAGAGTTGTAAAGCAAGAGTTTAAAGGTAATAAATGGTATTAAAACTATAACATATTCATGAAAGGTAGCAATCAAACTCAATATCAAAATTAAATGCTAAGGAATAAGGACTTATACTATATATGATCAAATATGTTTTTTATAAAGATTAATAGCCTACTTTTTTTTAATTTATTTAAAATAATTATCTTAATTTAATTACTATAGTCCAAACTTCCATGTTTATAAAATACTTATCTTACTAATTAAAACCTTTATATTAAATTTTTATTGACTAAAATATTTAGAAACATGTTTAAACATATTTTAAAAAAAATCATAATGAAATATTAAAAATAACAAAGATTAAAAAAACTAAAATAAACATGTGTTATATTAAGACCTCTTTCATTTAAATTTTAATTAATTACTAAAGAATATCTAAACATTAATTTTAAATATTCTAATATAAGTAAGAAAATAATTTCTAAAAAGAATAGAGAAAAATACTTAGTTTAAATATCGTTATTTTATAATTTAAAGTTTTAAGTAGAAAAGACAGCATTTACAGAATGCTATAAAAAGCTTTTCATTAAAATATATATACAAAGCATTATAAAACAGAAACTGCGGTATTTACCAAATGTTGTGAAAAGTTTCAGAAACACTACAGTGTTTCAAAGCACAGAAATGCTATAAAAACGTATTTGCAGCGTAACAAAATCAAAGACAGCATTTCAGAAATGCTATCTAAAGTTCTGGGCAAAAATGGTGATTTTTGACCCAATTTTTATAGTAGTTAATATAATTAAAGTACAAAAAATTAATAAAAAAATAATGAGAATACATGTGTAAAGATATTTGGCATTATGCATGTAAAAATGCTTTTATTAAAATGTATGTCACTATCTACTTATATGATAAGTATCATGTGATGTGATGCAATCTTATTAATTGAAGAAATCTATAAGTAAAGCCTTATTCTAACATTATAAATTCCTTTTATTAATTTCTTAAAAATATAAAATTAGTATCTTAAAAGAAATATAGTACGAGAAATAAAAACAACATTAGATAAGTTAAAACAACGAATGAAGGTATGCTTTTCTACTAAGTATAGTTGAAATAAATTAGTTGTAGATTTTATTCGAAAGAAAACACATTTTAAAAGACTTTTAAAACATTAGACTTTTATATTGATATTTATACTATGGGGTGTCGATATATGGAACAAAATATCAAAACTTATAAAAGTGATAAATTTCTATACCTAACTAAATGCATAGATGTATATTTCTAAATGCAACAATAAAGATGAAATAATAGTAAAGCGTACCAATTTTTGCATTCCATATTTCTAACTTTGTCGTTCCTCCATTGTCGTGATCCACACATTTATAACTTTTCGAATTTGACGACGAAATATGTTCTATTGCGACGGGCTCGTTTTTCTGATCAGCGTAGTATATTCATTTGTTGAATTTGAAGACCATATGAGAAAGATACAGGATTTAGCGGATCGACTAACTTGGCGCCAAAATTTTGAATGAATGGACACTTCAACCACTATAAATAGGCCCAACGGTCACCACTTTTCGTAAGAATTCCTTCTCTTCATCTTCTTCCCGTTTTTCTATATACTATCAAACTTCTAGAAGGCATATCTCCTTCGTTTCTTAACAGAATTGATGAAACCAGCGAAAAGTCGAAGAGGAAAGCAAGGGCTACGATCTAGTAATAGTTTGGTGTCGAATTTGGACGGTATTGTGATGCAACAGGCCGAACAGTAGAAGAAATGTAGAAGATCCCGTACACAGTTTTTCAGTTTTGGATAGCCAACTTCAAACTTTCATATCTCACTCAATTTTGATCGGAATTTGATGATCCACCCATCAAAATGACCACGAGAACAAGAACTACAATCTGAAAAGGAGCGGGAACAAAATACTCAAATCTATGGATGAATTTTTGAAGAATACCTTTGACAATTTTGCCTTCTTTTTCTCTTTGTTCACCAAAACTTCATTTGACCATAACTTGGTCATTTCTTGACGGATTCTCACAAAACCAGTGACATTGCGAAGCAGATAGAGAGAAGTACAGTATCAAATAAAGTTGTAGATGAGAACCCAAAGTTTTGAATTGATCTGGTACCCATTTCTTTATCGATTTCCATTATATATCCATTTGTTCTTCTTGATCGATGAATGATTATCTGGTATCTTTTAACCAACAATCATTAGACATAATTCTTCTCCTGCAAAACAAGATAACTTTTTAAAGAATCAAGTGACTTTTCAAAATAACTAAATATAATTTTAAACAACAATATCATGATGATTCTGTGACATATTCATATGAAAACAGTGTTAATAAAATCCTAAAAATAGCCATTTTAAAACTTTTCAAAATTCAGATTATGAAACTTTTGAAAACAAAGCTCTGATACCAAATGTGAGAAATGCGGATTAAGGATCTTAAGGCAAGAATTAACACAAGAGGGGAGGGGGGTGAATAGTGTTTTAAGAAATTTGTTAATCTTTTTAAGTTTATCTAACTTTATTAATAATGTATACACTAATTAGACACAGATATGAACACAGAATCAACCAGAGATGCAAATATAAAGTGAAAGCAGTAAAGGAAAGAACACACCGGATTTTATACTGGTTCGGAGTTACCCAACATCCAGTCCCGTACAACTAAGTACAGATTTCCTTTCAAAAGCAATTCAACAATTACAACCCTCGATTTCAAGGCTACGAGGTATACCCTCCAGAATACCAATCCTCTGGGTAGGGATACTTGATTTACCGGGCAACAAGTTCACCCAATTGATTTCCAAGGCTACAATCACACCTTTTCTCGCTCGATTGATTACAAAGAAGTCTATAACTCAGATTAGCACTTGGATCTTGTAGAGATAGTGATGGAGAATCACACTAGAAAGAATCGAGTATGATTCGATGTTGATTTCGGCAGAGTAATGGTATGATTTTGTATTAAGAAATGTGGAAGATGAAGAGGGGTGAAAACCAGAAAAATATGATTAAAAATTCGTTGAAACTGACCCCTATTTATAGAAGAACAACAGTCATGTCCATTCGTGAAGAGTTATGGCGAATAGACACTTCTTTTGAAATTTGAATTTTGAAGCCAACTGACACTATGTCGACATGGGGTATATGGGTATGTCGACATCCCAAAGGGATTTTTGGTGTTTTGATTTTCTTTGAAAATAACCACTATTTTATATTAAAATTATTTTAAACTTTATAAATATACTTAACTATAGTTAAAATACATAAGTAAATATAAAGAACAATATATACATAATTTAACTATAATTTTATATTTAAATCTAAGTATAAATATTTAAAATTTAAATATATTATTTGAAAAGATAGTTTAAAATCAAGAGTAATTTGACTCCGAAAATAAAGATGTTTTTTAGGCTAAAATTATTTAAAATCAGGACAGAGAGTTTTGAATCTTTTAAAAGGAAAGTTTTGAAATCATTTTGAAAACAAGATAATTTTATAAAATCATTTGAATTAAAATTAGTGGATACAAAACAATGTCCCACTAAATTTTCGTAGGTTCCATCCTACTTAGGGTTCCATCCCTTTAACGAGCTCGAAGTGGATTCCATTCCATGAATAAATTGGATATTAAGATGTCAGTGCCTTTCTATGAGTTTGAACAAATATTCCTAATAAAACAAACTTAACCTTGAACTCTTGAACTCTTGATAATCTTGATACTCATGAGTCTTCTATCTCTGTATCTTGAATCTCTATACTGTACAGTCTTCATTCTTGATACCTACATGGTTAGATCCTGCATATACATATATATCTAAACTTGTAATGTTAGTATTTATATTTTATAATCTATTCTAAGGTTGTTGTCATCAAAACCATCATCTCATGGACTAACACCCTATTCTCTACACTGGTGGATGCTATTACTCTCTAATAGCCTCTATTAGTGTGAGCCTCGAGGTGGGGCGTCACATGCTTCTTTTTTAAATGTACAATGTCAACTATGATGATCCTTTATATTTAGAAACTATTAAAAATATGCTTAGTTTTGAAATTTTAAATATTTATTTGAAAATATGTGTAACTTAGTTAATTCAAAATTTTGACAATATTACTTTTCTACTTCAGTTGAAAGGTGATAATATAACTTGATGACATGATTAAAATTTAACATTACAAAATTAGGAATTAATATAAAGCTGCTAGCACTAATTTAGTAACAAGTTGAACACCAAAACATGGTTGGTAGCTAGTTTACACTAGAAATTTGCATACAAAAAGTTCTTTGATTTATCTTTCAATATTTAACATCAATTAGTGTATGCGCATATAAAATATACAACAAAATGAATTTAATCACATGTTTATTCATATAAATCCAACGGATGTATCTACATATTGTTAAAGTTTATAAGTAAACTAAATTGAAATAGTAAAGATCATACTAAATCATATTGTCCATGCAACATACAAAAGGAATTAATATATATTTAAACTATATAACTATGATTAATATCATTTAATATGAATTTAAGCTAATTAACAACGGTTAATTCTCTTTATTGAAATTACATTTGATAAATAAAATCGGTTCTGTATTAGTTCCCTTTAATACAAATAAATTAGAGAATTGATTACTAAAAAATTAATTCATCTTAATTAATTCCTTTTAGAAACAACATTTCAAAAGCGAAGTAAGTTCTAACACTATTAAAGAACATGTAATGTGATTGTTTTGTAACTTTAACAAATGCTTTTTAATTGTTAGATATTGTAAAACACACAATTTGTTTTACAAATATGTTCCTTTCCTTTCATACATTTGGAAAAATAATAAATAAATGAGCAAAAATATTTATAGATAATCTTTTCCAATAAATGAACAAAATATTTCATTCCTTTCACATTTTTAACAATGTTATATTTTATGTATTTTTATATACCTTCGATGTATAGCAAAATATGTTGATAATCATTATCTTACATGCATAACATATGTGTTTGGTTAAAATTATATTTCATTCCTTTCACATGTTTAACAATGTTATATTTTATGTATTTTTATATACCTTCGATGTATAGCAAAATATGTTGATAATCATTATCTTACATGCATAACATATGTGTTTGGTTAAAATTATATTGCATTGACATTTCTTCATACAAACAAAAAATATCACGAACATTAGTATTGAGGTTGAGTTAGTGCTACTAAAAAAATTCATGTCTCTATGTTTGAGTTTAAATGTTTATACCATGATACCATGTTTTGACCACGATACCATATGAAGAACAAAAATTAATGAAGGCTAATTGCTTGAAAAAAAACAAGGTGATGAATTATTAAAAAAGAGTCATGTTGAAATGAAATTATATTTGAATGTAGAGTTTGGTCTTAAGCGATATCAGTTTGTTGCACGAGAGGTTTGCAAAAGTTTCCATTCAGCTAATTATTTGAAAGATTTACACGAAATAATGGAGATCGATAATGGACATAACTGATATTGAAGTTTAAACTTTTCAATTGATGGAAAACAACATAATTTATCTTTGAATAACCCACAGATTCCACAGATTGTGGTTTACAGTAAAATGATTTAACTTTAATCACTTCTTACATTTTATAAATAAGTATTTTACTGTATAAAATTACTACATCATGGATTTTTTGCTTCTGTGCATAAGTGTCTATTTAATAAATAAAATGATAGTATATTTTCATTACTTTGCTTCATTTACCATGTTTCATTACATCATTTGATTCGAATTTTATTTTCAATTAAATGTCATGTAAAGTATTTTTTATTTATCCATAAATATTTTTCTTAATAGTGCTATTAATTTAATTTGAATTATTCTTATTATCATATATATTATTTTAGTTATTATATTTGTATGAATATTTGAAGTACAAGGAAAAATTATCTGGCTATAATAGATATTTGATTACATAAAGTACATATTACGTATAAGTGGTATGCCGTTTTATGTTATCTATACTAGAAATATAATGTATCAATTCTGCTATAATATTTTCTCTAATTTAGTTATTATTCATAATGTCAGAAAGTGTAATAATGCAAATGTTGGGAAGAGATTTCCTTGAACCATTTAACATTATTTCACTTTGATTACTATTTCTCTATTCTAGGTTTAGAATACAATCATCAAACCAAATTATGTATATATTTTAATTTATATGTCAAACATAGGATAAAATTATGTTGACTTATATCGCTTATGTTTGAAAATTAATAAGCAGGCATGCTTAGTACTGTAATACTTATCAAGTTAGGACTAACTAACTATTGATGTTATCGTTCGTTGTATAAAACCATTATCCTCTAAAATATTAATCTTCTATTTATTGCTTCGAGATTAGATAAGCAAATTTATTTAAAAAGGTTTGTTGGTAGTATTCGAGTTTAAAGCTAATAAAAAGAATTATAATCCATAAACAAGTAATTTCAACTTCATATAACTTAAAATTCTAAAGAAATTCACTGTCAAAACTATATTGTGAAACCCGTGTGCATAGCATAGGTCCATAGTTGTAAATTAATAATAATGCTAAAAACGAAAATTTTGAAAATGTCGGAGTTTGGCCATGAAATTTTTTCCATTCCATTCATGGTGATTTTCTGATCAATTTCCATATATAAAGTTTTGAAATCGGAGCTCAAACGGAAATGTTATTGACGTTTGAAGTTTTCGAAGTTACAGTAATTCAAATGGAATTCAAATTCAAATGTAATTAATATTAAAATTTGAAATTCAAAAATTAATGCTAATTAGATACTTGGGGTTTAAGTAAACATTAAAGAAAATATTAATGTTAAATATTAATTAAGCAATTAAATAAAAATTAAACGAAAAAAATAAAAACATCCTAAATATAAGCTACCGATCGACCGCCTTCCTTAGGCCAGTCGAACGATAACGGTCGACAACTTGGAGATGAGCGATTAACTAGTGGGTGTTGTTGCGGCTAGGGTTATTTAGGTTAGGAATGGCCCGACTTTATTAACTTAAATCGGATAGCCTAGTGACTTCTTACCATTATAGATAAGAGCCTCGCCCCTTCTTTTTCATTCACAAATTATTTGGGAACGTAGCAAAGCTCTGTCGGTTTCTTTCTTTGACACAAATCAGAAGTTTATTAAGGTCTTCCGTTAAGGGATTTTAGATATTAATATTATTCTATTCTCCTCCAATCCTTGAAATTATGAATCTAATTAATATATAATCCAATTATTCTATATTTCAATATGAAGAGATCTGGGAAGAGATTAAATGTAACGACCCGGAATTTCACTACTTTGATTAGTGAATATTTATTTAATTTTAAAAATTCAATATGTAGGTTTTATAATGAAAATAAACTCATTTTAATTAATTAACGATGATGATAAAATCGTTTTCAAAATTTGTTTACTAAATTAAATAGTTCGTAGAAAAATAGAAAATGTGACCGAAGAACGTTTTCCGAAATTTGGACCTTTCGACACGGGAAAGCCGTCGGGAACGTTGTTCGACTTTATGCACCATATACACATATATACAAGAGTTCATTAACTAAATAATGATACACTTAGAAATAAAATATCTTATATTAATTTGGATTAGTAAGTGATGTAACAAGGTATAGTTTTAAAAATAATAAACTTATATATATATATATATAAATATATATAAGTATTGTCACATCATAGGTTTTATATAAATATATATATATGTATTGCCACATCTTAGATTGTAATCATTAACCATCGTTATCTCTTGTCACGTCTTAACTTTAATTAATAATTTAACTTATATATATATATATAAAGAAAGTGATGTGTAAACATAATAATTATATATATAAAAGAAATTGGCGTGACTAAACATAATTATATATATATAAGAGTAATGTGATTAAACAAAATTATATATATATATATATTATAAAAGATTTGTGATGTGATTAGATATAATTATGACAAGTTATATTATTTAATTCATTTTTCCTATATATATAACCACCTATTCTTTATCTTTTCTCCTTGCTTCCATTTCCTTCTTCTTCTTCTTCTTTGTTAAAGTTTTTCATGGCTTCTTCTTTTATCCTTGAGAGAAGAAAAAGAAAAAAAGAAATCCTTAGAAAACTTGTTCAAAATCCACTAAAAATCTTCTCCATTTTCATCCTACTTCCTTCGACAATAACATCCACCTTTCTGCTCCAAACATGATTTTCTATTTACCAAAGCATGTATAGCCCAGCGGCTACAACTTTCATGTTGACCAGTTCCTCGCGTATTTAGTATAGCTATATCAAAAACGCTTGTCTTTAAGACCCATTTTCGGACCTATGTTTTGAAGGTCGAAAATAGCACATCTACTTTTGACCATAACTTTCTCAAAAATGATCCAAATCGAGTGATTCTTTTATTGAAATGATAAAGAAAACAATTTCCTAAAACTATTCTATTGATTAATTTTCAAGGTTCCAGGAGTATAATTGGGAAATTCGGAGAGTAAGATGACATATTTTCGGGTTACTTTTTGGAGTTGTGAAGCTTTTCAAGTTTTAAAACATTTCAAGATTAGGAAAGCTTTATGGTCAGTAAATTCTAATCCTTTTGGGAAAGATTTGATCTATAATTATGTTTGTCATTATGGCTAAATAGCTGATGTTTGTTGTATGGATTATGACTTGGTTTTGATAAACATATATGTGCTAATATGTAGTTAGCATTAGATATGAAAACAATGGTTTAAGTGTTATGGTTGGATATAAAGTTGTGAACTTGATATGTTATGCAAATGATATGCTTGTGTATATGAGATCTCGAATTTTGGTCAAATGGCTATGGAAAGATTATAAGTTTGGAATGTTGAAAGGACTTGAGATCCATTTGGAAATCTAATCATTTACTAGTTTTGAGTTAGTAAATGTTTTTGTTTAAATTCTAACTCGAGTTAAGGATTTCAAAACCCTTTCTTTTATGTATTAAAAGATAATCCAAAGTGGAAGGTTAAAGTTTTAGATGGTAACTTAGAGAAGCAAATTCTAAGTTATTGCGTCCATCGCGATAGTCGTTATGGATGTAGTTAGGAAAAGTTTGATTTCTAAAATTAAAGTTTTCTTTTAAAAATGATTTGAAAACCTATTTTCAAACATAATTAGCAACACATAATTTAATTAAAACATGACTAAGTATGTTTAATAATTAATTAATTTATTAATTAAAGATAATTATTAATTAATTAATTAGTAATTAGGTTAAGTAATTAGTGATAATTAAGAAAGTTATTAAGAAGTTTTAATTAATGATTAATTAAGTTAAAAAGGGTAATTATCTTTATTGAATCAAGTTTAATTATTTTAATTATTATTTAATTAAAGTTGAATTATTAAATTAATTATTATTTAATTAAAGATTAATTATTTACTTAATTATTACTTAATTAGGGATTAATTTTAAGTAAATGTTTATTTGTTTAAATTTTAATTATTAATTTACTTTTAATTAATTAAGACTTAATTATGATTTTATTTTGAGTATTTAAGATTTACTTAAGCTTTAATTTATATTAAATTATGATTTAATTATTAAAAGTTATTTTAAACTTTATCTGTTATGTTTTAAGTTGGGTTCTTTTCTAAGTGGTTTGGTTTTAACCAAAGGATCTCTTGTCCATGATATTAAATAGACAAACAACTATTGTAACAACCCATAATTTTGTGAATACTTTTAATTAAGTTTTATTTGAAAACTTTGATTTTTAAATCATTAAAAGGTGAAATTTTAGAATTTTCCAAAGTAAGTTTGGAATTTGTTTGTAATTTATTTTCCAAATATAATAAAATAAATATTTTCTGAAATTTTATATTTTGGTCAAACTTTGACTTTTATTTGAAAATTTGAAAATTTTAAATTTTTAAAATTCTAACCTTTTTATTTGAAGCTGGATATAAATTTTATATTAGTTCTACTTTTCGATTCATGAAATTCCGATTTATACTTTTAGATTTAGATAAATTACAGCATTTTACACGCAATAAAGTTCTGTATTTTATTATATATATATATATATTCCTATATTTTTCCTATATCCATATCTTTGTTTATGTCTCTATTTATTTGTCTAGGATTTTATTGTATTCATTGGAATTTATTTGTTTATATCTTTTTATAAAGAGCTGGAGAAAATCAAGGAGACATGCATTACATTGTTTTTGCATTTTTATTTACTTACCCTCTTTATTACTTACCCGAGCATTCACTCCTTTGCTTGCC
Organism: Allium fistulosum; assembly: GCA_030737815.1. Taxonomy (NCBI): domain Eukaryota; kingdom Viridiplantae; phylum Streptophyta; class Magnoliopsida; order Asparagales; family Amaryllidaceae; genus Allium; species Allium fistulosum. The sequence goes on along the minus strand of CM060905.1, from coordinate 940,120,112 downwards.
ATCCAAAACTTCTTTAGCCATGCATTCTTTCTTGTTTACACGTACAATTTTTTTTTATTTCCCATCACTCATGTTCATTTGCATTTAAGAATAAAATATATGTAAGTTTCTTTCTCCTTAATTCTTGCCTTTTCCGTTTCCTAGCATTTACTCCTCCTTAGACGTTTCTTTTTATTTCCTTTTAGCCGTGAGAAACCTTCATTATTCACGTGCAAACATTTCTCATTTCCTAACAAATAAAAAGAATTAAATACATCAAGTTATTTGTTGCCTTTTTATTTTCCAAAACATTCAAACTCTTGCCTTTAATTGCCTAGCCTCTTTATTTCTTACCATAGCCGCCTCTTCTATTTGCAAATCACGTACAAACCATTTCTCATTTTACCTCATTCTTTCATTTACGTTCAAGAATATTTCCATGGCTTCCTCCTTCATGTCTTCCTCCTTTTCATTTCTCTTTATTTTCTCTTTTGTTTTCATACATATGCTCGGCCATCTCCTCCTATTGCTGACCTCACAACCTCCTCACCACCACCATGCCGACCATCACCACCTCCTTCATCACCCAAACCAAAGCCGTGACCATTGAAGCAAAACTCCATCACCATAGCATTGAAACTATTCATAACCGAACCTATTATGTCCTTAACCCACCATGGTCGAGCCACATAATGATGGTCTAGCCATTGAAGCCCATGGCCGAGCCCACTTGCTTGGTGATTGATCATCTTGCTTTGCTTTATCAAAGGTTATGTCACTTTGATTCATATTATTCATTGTTTTGATTCATAATCTTGTATGTTGAATTATACACTTATAATTGTTGTATTTGTTTGTGTACAAGAGTTGAAATCTTGGATCTTCATCCACTCAAAATCTTAGTCGTGCCTCGTCGTGCTTTTCAGAGTTTCAGTTGTGTGTCTAGAATTGTTATCTTCTAGCTTTAAAAAGGTGAGTTTATCACTCTTGACATACGTACTTTTATAATTGTGAAACAATGGCATGTGAATTGTAGAAAATTCATATGTTATGTTAATATGTTCATATATGCCTATGATATGATTATATGATGTTAAATTCTGCTTATATATTTGTTACATCATCTGATATGATTATATGTTCTACTGTTCATTTATTTACTAATTCTCACACTGCAAGTTCCCTTCCACTATGGGTTGAAATGATACATACCCGAACGGAATTTAGAATAAGGAAAAATCATTATGAGCTGAAATGATAGGCTCAAGTGATTTTTATTGTATTTTAGTTGACTTGGGATTGCGGGTTTGAAATGATAGAACCCGTATTTTTCTTTTTAAATTACGGATTGAAATGATACATATCTGTATCACTTGACCTAGGTTAAAAAATACTATACAGGCCCATGGTCATATTTTAAATAATATTTTCCTAAAATTTATTAAGTATTTTTAAAAAATATTTCCTAAAAGATTATTAAGTATTTTGAGTTTTATAGATATATGAAATTTTAACTTAAATTTTGATTTAACGCTTTAAATTATAAAGGTGTATTGGTTTTTCTATAAGTTAAATTTTTATAAGTTAATAATTGGTTTAAAATTAATTTAAGGATCTTTATTGATGATAAATAACTTAATAATTGAATTTGACTTAATATGGAAGTTTTAAATCTAACCTAGTAATTCTTATGAATTTTACTTTATGAAACAGACATGTTTTGTGTAATAAATAATGTATTTTGAACTGATAAAATGGAATACAGTTTAATTGGACATTTTGTGATAAAATTTGTTTAACTAGAAAATCATAATTAATTGATGTCTAAATCAATAGATCTAAAGGAAAAAATGATTGTTATATTAACTATGATAAAATATTCTTTTGTGAAATGTTATGTTATGTAAAATAAATAGTTATGATTTTTAAATGGAAAAATGTAACTTTAATTATGACCTAACTTGATAATTGGAAATTTGGTTTTTCAAATTGAAATTTTAAGTTAAGTAAATAAATAGAAATTTAGTTTTATTTATGAAATGGGTATTTTAAAATAAAGTGTTAGGTTAGTGGTTAAAATTAAAGGTTAAGTAAAATAGTGTATTTTGACTTAATAAATGAATTATGGTTTAAGTTGGATATTTATTTATAAAAAAATTATTTTTTTAAATCATAAGTTAAATGATATTCAAATGAATATTTCTGAAATGTGAGATATGTTTAATAAGTTAAAAATGGCTAAAATTGAAGTTTTAATGTTTCTGAAATGTTATAATAAATCTGGAATTGTATTGGCAGCATTTCCAAAGTGCCGCTGTTTCTAAAATTTAACTATGTTTGAAATAACTATAATACCATAGCACTTTATAAGTGCTGCTGTTTCTGAATTTGAACTGTTTTTGAAATACTAATATATCTACTACAGCAGTTTATAAGTGTTGCTGTTTCTGAAATTAAACTAGGTTTTTGAAATACTAAAATACTTACTACATCAGTTTATAAGTGCTGCTGTTTCTGAAACTAAACTGTTTTGAAATACTAATACCTACTGTAGCACTTTATTGGTGCTGCTGTTTTGAATTTGACAATGTTTTTGAAATTTTAATATATTTACCGTAACACTTTATAAGTGCTGTTGTGGTTGAAATTTCAATGAACTTTGGAAATGAATATATTTTGGATGATTTTGACATTGAAATTAAATGGTTTAAATGAATATGTTTTGAGGTGAAATATAAACCATTTTTGAAATTTATTAGTTAATACAATGTTTTCGAAATTGGTATAATTGAACGAACGAACTTAATAATGCTATAACTTTGGTAATGAGTAATATTTTTAAGGGTGGTACGATTTTTCTAAATATTATGATTTCCAAATGATAACATCTTAAAATTGATATGGTTTCAAAGTATTATGGTTTCAAAGTATTTGGTTGCAAAGGTGTTATAACTTTGAAAGTACTATGATTTTAGAAATGAATTTATTTGAAATAATATTTAATTAAGAATTGTTCTGAATATATTAATTTGCAATTTAAGATTTAAGAATATGGCTTTATAAAGTGATTTTGGTTTAAGATGATTTAAAAAGGAATATTTCAAGTTTAAATAAATTGAAAGAAATATTCAGTGATTGAAAATTTGGGTTTGTTCAAATGATATTTTGGTTTTGAAGTATAAACTAGTTTTGAATATGATATTTTGGTTTTGAAGTATAAACTAGTTTTGAACATGATATTTTGGTTTTGAAGTATAAACTAGTTTTGAAATGGATATGATATTTGGTTTTGAAGTATAAATTATTTTGAAATAAATATCCATGGGTTTATAATAACGGTTGGTTGTTAAAGAGACCTGGATCGGATATAGGCATACTCTCTGTCGATACCAAAAACCACTTTAACAACTGTGTACGCGGTGGAGATTCCAGAATGAAGTATGATGGTGGCGACGATCCTATTGAGGTATATACGTGGACCCGACTCCCGTGAGGTGGCATAAGGTGGCTAAAACAAGAGCGATTTCGGGCCCATGAGGTAGCACCTCTGATCGGACACATTTCTTCGATACTATTCTATTACTTTGTGATTGATTTGGTGGCCACCCTTCGATTTTTGATTTGGGAGTGTGTTCCAAGGTGGGCGGTCGTGGCAGCTATGCGTTTCCACCAGCCCATGTGCGTAATTGGTATATTACCCTAGCATTGCCTTGTTGTGCCGTGTCGCCTACCATATCGAGCTTTACTACGAGTTTGGATTGGTGCCGTAGCCTGTGGAGTATTTAGGATAGCTCCCGATCTGGGGATACGGTGATACTGGATAGACTACTGGGACTATTAGGTGTTAAGGTGGAAAATGTAAAGCCTTAACGCTATTTAAAAGTAAGTTTATTTTACTATTAGACATTATTATAATAGCGAATATTACTACATAGTAAATAGTTTAACGGATCCTTAGAGGATGGGCGATCCTAAGCATCCTTTAAGTTACTTATACCTTTATATTACAGTTCACTTGAGTTAGCTTACATTGTATAAGTATGTATGTGCTGACTTGAGTGTTTTGTGTTTTGCTTTACGCTCGGGTCAGACTAAGTGATACAGCATTCGAGACTCACCTTTGGAGTTGGAGCTTTTCTTGGAGATCCAGCTATCTATTTCGCTTTCAGTTATCCAGTTGATTCCAGTGATGTATTCTGATTTATACTTGATTATCATATTGAGACTTCTGTTGTATTTTGTTAACTCTGATGTATATATATAGTAGCTTCATGAACTACTATTTCCTTGCTTCTGCTGCATTGTTATATTACTATGTGTTTGTGATTTGTGATTTATTTACTGTATATTCCTAGTTTTGCCAAATTTATATTTACAATTCGGTATTTTGAGCAATTAAAGTCTGACATGTGTGGATGCGAATGGTTGAAAATATCAGGTCGTTACAACTATGAATAAGTTAGAATGTGATTGTTTGTCTTGTATGGACATTCATTAGTAGAATAAAACACCGTTCTGCTATAGGGTAATTGTTTGGACATGTGTTTAGCAGAATAAATCCCCATTCTACTATTAATTGATTAAATTTTTATGGACATCTATTTAGCAGGACAAATCACCATCCTACTATTATGTTGTTTAGACATTCTATGCTAGTTGAGTTGTATTGACATGTTATTCCCTGATTTGATAATTGGTTGGATTTACATATATGTTGGCCTATGTAAATAATTGATAAGTGCCTTGGAATCAAATTGAAATAAAATGGTAAGTTAAATCAATACCATTGGGACTGATTAGCCTCATTTGGAATTTATAAAGTATGGTTTCGAATTTACTTAAATTCTTTAATCAATTTGAGACTAAGGGTTTATAAATGGTTTTTCAAGTTATATAATTCTTATAAAGGTATTTATAAATGATAACTTGTGTATAGAAAGGGCTTTTACTATTGGAAAGGGTTATTAAGGTGTTTTACAAATGATGTTTTGTAAATTTGATATTTATAAAGGAGTATAGAAAAGTTTATATAAAGATTTTTGAAAATAGGAAAAAGGTTTATAAATAATTTCAGGGATTTGGAAAGAGGTTTATAAATTAACTTAAGGATTTATAAGAGTGGGTTATAACTTTATTTCAAAGTTATAAGATAACTGGAATATGAGATGAGCTTTTAAAAAAGGGAATTTTTGATAAAGGATAAGCGTAATGTTTTATTTGGAAGAAATGTTTGCTATTTAATACGGGATTTGGAAAGAAGAAAACTTTGAAAAGTTTGTAAATATACTTATACTGATAAGATAAGTATATGATTTTGTTTCAAGGCATGAAAAGTAAAATGTTTTGGTAATATACTTATGACACTAAGATAAGTATATAAATGTTTCCTAAGTATAAAAGGAAATGTAAGCGGTTTGGGAATAGTGTTTTGAAAAGATCTTGTGATCAAGTTTTATAAATTGGTTTTATTAATTAAAGAGAATTAATAAAGGCTTAGTGGATCTCATATGGAAGTTAAACCATGATTTGATGTTTGTTTATTTGATAGTTAAATAACCAACTATCAAATCTGGACAAAACGTAACTTTGGAAATATCTAGGAGAAACGCGAGAAGTATATGGTACAATTATCGTCGAAGGTGCTATACTGTACGTATAAACTCATTTCGTTCTTCTAGGATGAATGGTAAGGAAATTCGTCCACAAACGATTAGGAGGCAAACTCCGCACTTGACATTTGTCCGTTTGTTTCCTAAAGAAGCGGGGTTGAGTACACCGGAAATATCGAAAGTTGTTTTGAAGAGACCGGGATCGGATATGCTATCTGAAAACCACTTCAATCCAACTCAAGCGTTTCGAAATGAAGACATCTTGAAGCATGGGATCGAAGACGGAGCCATTGAAGTGCAAGGGTTGCTTGCTACTAATCCTAAGGGTGGTTCCAAAATTGATGTATTAGAAGTAGTGCCTTCGGTTTTTCCTTATCCTGGACAACTTGTACGGATGAATGCTGGCACTGTATTACTGCCTGGAGGGCAGTGTTAGCATTCCAAGAAGGATTGCTATTCCAAAAGATAAAATGTAACCTCAAGCCTCATAAACCGGAAATGACTAAAACATGGGAGATGCAGCATGACTATGTGGGTCGCACCAATTAGGGTATGTTGTCACCCTTCTAGATACGATACATATACATATTTATGGATTGGTTGTGCATGAGAGCTCGATATGAAAAGGATTGCAAAGCAACCAGGGTGATGACATATTTGGTTCTATCCGGTAAGGGGTAGGCCGGTCCTGTGTTGGCAAGGGTCGTTAGGTACAATCTTGATACATTTTCTAGATGTGTACTGTGATGGGCGGTACCCCAGTAGCCTAGGCATTAGTTGGAATCCATTCTCTAATACGAGCTCTACAGTTTTAGTTGTATACTAAATACGTTGGAACGTGAGATGCAAGCATTCCAGCTATTTTAATAATTTACTTTGAACCCTCAGACATTATTATAATATCACTGAATTTCTATAAAAGTGTTTTGGTTTTCGTAAGGTAAAAACCCGTCCCTGTTTATGTGCGACACAGCCTTACGAGATAACTTTTATTTTAAAAGAGTTTTAATTCAGTTGCTTTGAGTTTACTCACAACAGACCCATGTCAGACTGATTTTTATTTTCTTTCCCTAAAACTCTTGGGTGCTTAAATTTTTTCGAGCAGGCAAGTAGTTCAGGTTTCTATGAATGTATTTTTTTGGAGGAGCTTGGAGCAGGAGGCTTCATTGATTTATAGTTATCATCTTGTTCAACTGTATATTATGTACTCTATATTTGTGTATAAGGACAGGTTGTTATAACTGTCCTAATTAATAAATTGTATTAGTACGACTCTGACGTATCATTTTGTAAATGACTTTGTAAAGTATTATGTGATTAATATATGCTATTTCGTTGCATTGTGAGATTCTGTGTTTGTTCTTAGTTCTTCTATCTTCTTCTTTCTTTCGCCTAACGATCGGTATTTTTTCGGCACTTGAATACTCGACATGTAATAAAGTGGACGTATTAGTGTCGATTTTCGAGGATCGAAAAGCCAGGTTCGTCCCATTAAACAACAGGCATGTTCAAATCCAAAGGAGGAAGTTGGGAATTATGTATGAGTGGAAATCTTAGTTTTTATCATCTTATTAATTATATAGTATGGGTTGGATTTGATATATACTTTGCGGAATTTTGGTTCATAAAAACTTCAAATCTAAACCCCTAAAATTCCCCCAAAGCGAAATGTCAATTCTTATGTTTTTGAATCTCAATTATTCTATATTAAAATAGAAGAATTTGCATAGTTACTATAATTTTAATTTTTTACATTCTATTCCACTTCTCATTTTTCTCATTTGATATGATTAAGGGTCCTAAAAGTTAGGGAATGGTGTGTAAAATACGAATTCTCCTATTCATACTTTGCACTTCCTATTTCCATAATTTAAATATTAATCCCTTTTCCACTTTATATGTGGAAGTTGAGTAAAGTGCAAAAGTATGGTATTATAAATTCTATTGATGTTACTTGTACTATTTTAATATAAAATAAGTTTGGTAGTCAACTCTATTTTCTTATACAAGTCTATTGTTGGGCTAAGGATATCAGCTAATATGTATGTTATGGTGTGGAATTAGACTTGTATAAATTGGAAGTTTTGACATTTAATGATTAGTATTAAGCATAATTTTCATATGCCTTGGAATATTTTAATTACATATATATATATATATATATATATATATATATATATATATATTAGCGTATGAGTAACGTATGATTAATAAAGTATTAGTCGCGTAATAAATAAGGCAATTAGCATTAAAACCCCATAGGTTGGAAGATATGGATGATCATGATTAGTGGTGAAATAAATGATCTTTCTTTATAGACTTAGTAGAATGCAATGATGTTTGTGGTAGTATGGTTAGGGAAGTGTAGATTATGACTAAGTTATAGGGATGTGAGGTCAGTCAAAAGAACAGGGAAGTCTGTCCAGCTAACCAAGCTACCAGTAGAGTGACATTAGTGCCAATGTGAGACATAACCTATAATAAGTACCCATAGAGGATCCGAGGTTAGTCCTAATTCTGTAGGGTAAGTCTACCTAGTTAATATGGCTACCAGTGCCTACGAATGGTCAGACTAATGTAAGAAGTCACACCTAGGTTACAGATCATAATACGTAGGACTTGCTTCGAGGATATGTGATAGTAAGTGGTTGTTGCATGGTCTACCTCCTCCTTAATTTGGGAGTATCAAATGATCGAGGATAGCGATTAGGCACGGTAGATGGAAATCTCAAGAAGGTCCGCTTTTGGTTTAAGGTATTAAGTGGCTATTGTAGGGTCCGCCTCTTCCAAAAAGAAGTATTAAGTGGCCTGATGAGATTCCATGCAATGTTAGCTAGATAATACCAAAGAGGGGTCCGCCTTGGGTTAGGTATTAAATAACGTGGACTGCCTAAGATATATGTATTAAATGGTTAGAGTATTCCAAATTATCATTGAAAATTTATCAAGTGGTATGGGTACTTTATCTTATATTGTTAGGACATGATTGACGGTTGATGTACGAGACTAGGAATAGCCTTGAGCCTACAATAGAAGGTGAGTTGCAGAGTTGGTATAGAAAAGTGTAAGTTATAGGATTGGCCTAGGGGCATTGGGGCTTACATTTGAAGGTACTTAAGAAATATAGTTAGCATACATAAAACATATTCTTATCTAAATTATCCTTCCAAATACTACTATGGAAAGACTCGAGATTTTATTCCGTATGCATTGTTGTTCTAACTCCCTCCTCATTACAACATAGGTTAGGGAAGAAGATGCAGGTCTAGGAGATGAAGGCGAAGATGGAGTCTTGTGGCAATTATCTATCTACTTATGTTTTTATATATTTTGATGTACCCATTTTAGACATGATGTTATTATATTTTGAGATATTGTACTACATATATTAGGGTGTAATGTTTTGTTATGAAACTTAATTTTTGTAAATTGGGTGTTGTTTCTGATATTATATTTTATCTTTTACATTGTGAGATTCTGATAGCGTTGGTAGATAGCTCTATGTATTGTTCAATTTTACCAACCTATAGCATTCTTTGGACTGGGTCTAATATCCGATGGCCTTTTCTGGGTTAAAAATTAGACATGTTTCGAGGCAGGTTATTACATTTGGTATTAGAGCTTAGGTTCCTCCATTAATGAGTATAGGTATACATATGAGTGCTACTAGTTATTTTTGAAAATATTTTTCAAAAATACGATATATATATATATATTATGCCAAACTCTATAAATTCCGACTATAGAAGTAGTCGTGTCCGTATTCCGATAGGATGGCCGAAGCAACTATTAGTTGGGCTAATAAATCGAGTTAGATATATTCACCTTCCCCGATTACCCCACAAAGTGTAGTCACCGAGAAAATCATGAGCAAGACATATAGGAGAATCGAGGAGGTTGAATGGTAATGGACTCCTTTTTTTGCCTAGGCCATCTTAGGATTGTGGATTTTGATGGATTGTCGAATGAAGATGCACATTTCATCCAAACAAGTGGGAAGTAACGAACTGTATGTTGCAAGCATCAACAATTAAAGCATGATAGAGTGGAGAAATTTTCTGCAAGAAGGGTTGCACTAATAACCACTGGATGAAAATTGGATTTTTAACGAAGAAGAGTTAAGGAGTAAGAAGAAGGAAAATCCAAAAGGAATAGACAATAAGAATCTATTTCCATATCTGACCACAAATGAAAGAATTTAAAAGATATTTTGAAAGTTTCCTAATATACTTTGAATGGGTTTTTCAAAGGATTTATTTGGAATTTCTCAAATTAAAATTGATTGAGTCAAAAAGTTTTGGTTTAAAGATTTTTTATAAAGGGATTTTTCATTTTTTGAAATAAATGGAAAATAAAATGTAGGTTTGGCTCAATGATCTTTCCTATTTTTTAAATTTGGAAGTTTCATTTAAAAAAAATTCTTTTTTTAGGGTGGATAAATCAAAATGATATTTGACTAAATTAGGATATAGAAAATAGAAGGGTAAGGATGCATGGTAACTAAGATAAGAGGAAAATTTCCATATAAGGAAAATACGAAGAATAACAGCTGAAGTAGAAGCTATTTATGTAAGAGAAATATGGATAGTTGCAATATTAGGAGATTTGGATAGAAATAAAATTAGGAATTTATATAATAGAATTAGTAATCTAGTTAGGAATGATATAGGAGAGAAGCAATAGGAATATGGTATAAAGAATGGATAAATCCCATAGAATTGTAGTAATTGTTGTTGACCCAAGAAATGGACCAACACCCTGGTTTGGTTTTGAAAGCACCAGCCCTGTTTTTACAAAGCAATATCACAGATCACAGATAGGAAAGAAGCAGTAAAAGAAAATAGGCAGAGAATTTTTATAGTGGTTTGGCTGTTAACAAAGCCTACGTCCACTTTATAGTTTTATTAGAAGCTGATTGCTATTACAAAAGCTGTTTGATTACAAGGCTTTGGCTAAATCCTAGCTAGATTGGATCTCTAGAGTTAGAATCCACCGAAGAATCACATCGTATTCCTTCTGAGATCGTTGTGAGGGAGGTTGGAAGTGAAGAATAATCCCAACAGAGCATAAACAATCAGTTTCCAGAAGAAGATCCTCTTTATGTTGCAGGTGGCATGCTATTTATAGAGGTTGGAGGGTTTTTGGGCCAAACCCATCATTATCATCTCTCAGCATGGACTACAGTCGACCAAGGATTCTAGCTGGCGAAATGAACCAAGTCCACGGGTCGCTGGCGACCCATGGTCCACGGGTCGCTGGCCACCCATGCAGTCTATGGGTCGCTTGCGACCCATGGACTTGGTTCATTCCGTGAGTCAAGTTTTGCCTCCTTCCTTTGTTTTCCGTAACTCGTTTGTTCGAGGCTTAGAGGAGGTTCATGGGTTGCTGATGATCCGGCCACAGGGGACTGTCTTAGATTCCGAAATCGAAGATGTTTTCACATACATTCATCGTTGTCATCATTTGTCGATGGCTAGTCAGTAGCTAGTTACGTTCAAACACTTGTTGGGCTGCAGGGATGCTGGTCTCTTAGCTTCATTGACTCCAATCGCCGCCTTAGCCATATAGCTTGGCCCTCATCGATCTCTAGTCGTAACTTCCCTAGTTAGTTCCTGGACCATCCGGCTAGTACTTAAGGTTGTTTTGTTTTTTATTGGTATCTGCTGGGTTGAAAACCTGGATAACATTTGCCCTTCAGAGTATGTCTTCATTGTAAACAAGGTGTGCTCTGGAAGTTATCGTTTTCGGCATCCGTCTGCTGATAAGTTATCATCTTCAGCATCCGTTTGCTAATTTTCAAGTGATTGCATTAGAGCTCTACGGATATATTAGCGTCAACGGTTGACTTCCCCAGATTCTGGCTGTTATTACTCATCACAGTTTATCATGTTTCGCGTTGTAGCTTCCTGGCATGCCTTAGAATGAGGAACAGTTGTATCGGGTTTTAGCCGATTAGGTAGGGCCTTCTTCCTTTATACATATACGTGCATCATTTCTTCCCGTTCTTGTATGTATATTTGTATATATTTATTATTATGTATTTTATTATTATTTTTTTATCATGGGTCGTTGGCGACCCATGGGTAGTAGGTCGCTAGCGACCTAACTTAATAAAGCTTCAAGGTCAGGTCGCACGCGACCCATGGTGGTTTGGGTCGCATGCAACCCAATTACTTAGCGAAATAATTCATTGTTTTCTCTACATACTTATAAGGAGCCAGCATCATGCCCTTCATTCAACCCGAGTAACTGCCATCTCTCCAAGCGATCGAGCCTTCCAGTGATTCAACCAGCGATTCAAATCAAGTGCTCCAACGATTCATCCTACTTTTCTCCATCCATTCGCCACCGCTGATCCTTCATCTTGTTTGAGCTTAATCCCTAACTGACATATCACCTTGTTTGAGTTTAAGCCCCTACCGATCCATCATTTCGTTGCGTCTGAGCCAATCCATTGTCTTGTTGTAGCCGACCTTCCACTAACTCGCCCATGACCTGATTTGATGCTCGCCAGGCTTAATTCGTTATTCTTCTTGTTCCATTAAACCAATTTGTGGTGGGTTTGCTTGGTTGAGTTGTTAATTGTTGCATTGGCATGACGGTTTAACACCCAGCTTTAGCTCGTGAGGTTGACTACAAGATTTCGTGCTGATTGTGGTTCTTTGGAGGAAGATAAGAAATCGGGTCTTGAGTCATCTCTTGGAATGACATTCGGGCTTTGCCCAAGGCTTGACACGTTTTGCTATCTTCGTCCATCGAACCAGAATTGACCTCGTTTTACCTATTGCATGTTTGGTGTCCCTGCAATGAGAAGTGGTTTTCGTGTCGTTTGGGACGACGGATCCGTTATCAATCATTGACCGATAATGGGTAAGTGCAAAAGTTGTTCCACTAAAAATAGAAAGCGAAATTTCATAAGAAGTTCTTCTCTCCATCCACTACAAGCGAACTATCTACACGGGATAGGATGTTTGTGGCACTTCGGACACCGAGTTTACCTCATATAGATAGCACACTGCACTTGCCCCAGTTCACACTTGAAATCCGATCTGCTAATCTCAAGTTAATATTGCCTCGGAGTTTAAGTGTGACATGGGAACTCAAGAAAATAGGATAGATTTTCCAATAGAATTACCTAACCATTTATAGACACGAGTTCTGTCATATAGAATGAAACAACCGACCACACGTTGCAAGCCGAGTGGATAAAGTCCGGCACATTCTGAAGCTGAATCGTCATCCACCTCGCAAGCCTAGTTTGGTCAACTAGTTCTAGTTGGGCCCATCGTTGATCGCATGCCTCCTAACTTTCAAGTCCTACTCAACCCGCCTGAAAAATCCCCGTCGGTGGTCTCCGCCAAGGTTCTCCATAATATATGTATACAACACGGGATTCCCGAAGAGGACATGCACCGCCCGGCAAAAGATGAGTTTGCTCACATGCCTCCCTCGGGGTTCACAGCTTGTCATCGGTACATGTGTTTGAATGGAGTCGTGCCCCCTTCAGTTATTTCCTTCGCGAAATGCTCTCGAACTTGGGGATTGCCCCATTCCAGCTTCATCCGAATGGTTATGCCATTCTCACTTGTCTGCACATCCTTTTTATGTGGACGTTTCATCGCGCTCCGAGTTTCGACGAGTTGCATTACTTCTAGGCTTTCAAGAGGAGAGATGACTGCCCCTCTCTGATTATAATCGAGGCCCAGTGGAATCGGAAGATCGTCTTGCGTCTACAAAGCAACCTATCGCAATTTAAGATGCAGTACTTCTTCGTTAGGTGCCTTGAGGGATTTAATCGCTAATGGACGATAGAGGGTAAGTTCTCTTATTTTCTGCTAGTCGAGCTTTGACGTGATGTGATAGAGTTTCTAACTGACTGCTTGTTCTTTGCAGTTATCCCAAGACCAAACAGAGTCGTGGCTCTTAACGAGATCTGTCAAACTCTAAATGCCATTGATGTCGAGGGCGGTGCGTTAGAGTTCTGCTTACTAACGAGAATCTACGCCAATTCGGACTGTTAGCTCCAGGCAGATCCGTCACTCCGATTGAAGTTTCCTCTCCCAGTCGAGCCAGAGTCCGTGCAAGACCTTCTTCTTTACATGATTCTGATTAGGGTTATGAAATAGGCGGCCCCTTCAAAAGCCATCCCGATGACACTCATGAGGAGGATAGCGCGGTCGGTTTAAGTGGTTCCGCTAGAATGCCTCCAATCCATGAGGAACCGGAAGTTGAGCCCATGCGCAGAGAAGGAAAAGCCGTGATGGACTCTAAGAAGGAGGAGGGAGAGTTTGAAAGCAGTGGTGAAACAACGACCAGTGATTACTTTTTGTCAGAATTCATAGGTGAAGATTTAGAGTCATGCAACGAGACACCGGGCATGAGTCTCGTTCTTCCGGATTCACCCCTCCCGACACTGATGATAAATACAAAGCCCTGGAGGCTGGCAGGCATCAAGATTCTCCTAGCAAGGCTACCGAGGTGGATCTTGGAGATATCGGGGACGTATTCGTCGACTTCGACACCCTTATGAAGGACGACTTCAAATTTGACGTGACATCGTCCTGTTCAGGCGATATCGTGCCATCCATCAGCCCAACTCTGCCTGTGACAACCGAAGCCAGTCTTATTCCCCCTCTGACAGTCGTTCACTCTAGTTTGTGACGACGCCTTAGACCCATATTAGGAATGCACGACACGACACACTAGGATTGCGCATGTACTTATTTTTCATTCTCTCGTATGCTTTCTCAATTCCTTATGTGTTTTTGAAGTTTTTCATGTATGCTTTGTTCCAGGTATGACGAGAGGGCGTGGTCTTTACGATGACTTCAAGGGTTATACCGATTCGTAACGTACCCGAAGCATTTCTTCAGCCGCCACCAAGTTTGGGAGACGAAAGACGAATATAGGCGAAGGAAAGAACTTGAGGCAGACGCTCTCTTCCAAGAGGAGAGAGATAAGTTTTGTTCACACAGAGGTGGGTATGAGAAAAGATGGTCTCGTGATGAAAGGGAAAAGTCGTTGAAGAAGCCAAAGTTTGATCACCGCTCCAATCCTTCCGAGCTTGCTCTGAAGCATACTTCGGTGGGACATGATGTTCCAATCTCTTCTATCCCAACTCCACCTCCAGCGCATATTTCATCTTATTCTATTGTTGCAGCTGCCCCCGGCATTCCTCGTCCCCACCAGAGACCGGCCTACAGTCTTCTCGCAGGCCTACCTAAGCTTGAGGCGGCTCTCACGGGTTGGTTCCTAAGAGGCGTTAATTTGATATGGATATTCACCCCAATCGTAGGGCTCTTATATGCCACACCTCCAAGGTATTCAAGATGATTTGGAGCGGGGTGAGAAGTGGGAGAAGCTCTGTAAGTAACTAGCAGACACCAACCGGAATAACTACCAGGAGATCCTCTCGTTTGAAGCTGAAAAAGATGATTTTGAAAAGGCGTTAACTGATTGGGATGCCAAAATTAAACAGTTGGTGGAGGAGAAAGAGGCAGCACTCCGAGATAGTAAGAGGGCTGCCAGCTTAATGAAGGAGATGAAAAACACGCACGAAAGGGCCGAAATTGTCCGGAGAAACGAAATCAAGAAGGCTCATGCGTAAGAAGCCAAATTGAAGGACGATGTGGTCGCTTGCAATGCTATTATCAAAGCTCAAAGGAAGACAATTGCCGACCACAATCTGATTGTCGAGGGAGACAATAAAACAATTTCTGACTAAGCCGAGAAAATTGAAAAACTATAAGGGACAACTGCAGAAATACAAGCTCAGGTCGCACAATTCGGTGTTGGCAAAGCTGATGTGGAGATGGAAAAGGCTGCGGTGACAGCAAATTATCTGGAGCTCCAGCATACTTTTGAGCGAAAGATGGAGAAACTAGACGCGACGATCCTGAATTTTTATGTCAACTCCATACTACATCAAGGGAGCCTTTGTTATCTTGGCTTGAAGTTCCCACGCACTCTTGCCCACGTTTGGGACGAAATCTTGTCTCGTTTTTCCGAGAATGGTGATGTATATTCAGATCAGGAGTTGTGGGATGCCTATCTCAGTAAGGAATACAAGAAGGCGCTGCTTGAAGGCCAAGAAATTCTTTGAGTTGAACGGGAGATGGAAACCGCCGAAGCGGCTCTGGTAGTTGCCATAGATATGCTTGCCAATTTTTTATTCTCTGATGCGGGCGAACCTTCGGGACAGCTCCAGGATCAGCCAATGAGCTTGGGGCTCGATGTTGTTCCTCATGTGGTGGAGCCTTCCAAAGAAGGCGAAGGAGATGAGTTCGAGGTTGTCGTTCACGACACTTCCTCCGGCGCAGGTAATGCTCATGCCTCTCCCGAATTTGGGGGCCTCCATCTTACGCCATAGGAGCAAGAGGATTTTAAAGCTTTTCTTATTGATCTTATAGGTCCATCTACTCTTCCAGTTGGCGCGCCAGTTACTTCGGCGCTTATGCACGCTGCTATCTTTACATCCTTTGAAGTTGTATCAGTTCTTGCTCCTGCCCCTATATCTACACCTAGCTTACAACCGAGACCATATGTCGAGAAGATTGAGGCGCTTCATGGCCTGGATGATCCCTTGGCATCCCTTGAAGGTGATACGACTTCCGCTAAGGCCAAGGAGCAGGAACCCGGATGGAGCAACCAAAAAAGACTCCACACGACTTGGTCGCTGTCTAGAAGGAAAGGTGGAGATGGTTAAGGCATCGAAGAGCTCCCGAAAGTTAATAAAGCGTAAGGGGACGGAAAGCTCTTTTGGAAAACATTCGGTGGGGGAGGAGATCGCTACAGAGATATAGGTTGACATTACTGGCAGCGACACCTCTTCCAAAAAGAAGCAGAAGCTGCGACCTAGAGGCGGGAAAGGAAGTGCTAGCAAAAAGCGCTGATTGGACGGTACAAGGATGGACTGTGTTTTGTCATATAACTTGTGGGAAGCTTGACTAGTTGCGCTTCTTTTTGAGTTCTTATGCTCAAGTGCAGAGTCTGCACTTTGTATCTTTGTATCTTTGTTGTAGAATCTGTAATTTTTCTTTGTTGGCCACTGTTGTGTGGCTACGGCCCACACATTTCGATTCTATGTTCATAAGATTTTAAAAAATACAATGGTATTTTGACTTTATTTTCGTCTATCTTTTCATATATACTTTGTGTGCATGTGTATGTTTGATTTCATACATTGCTAGTCCCTCGGTCATGGCCGAAGTCCTTCATTCGAAGTGATAGAACTGTAATGGAACTTAGGGATTAACAACACTTAGTGGATTTTTGTTTAGAAGTTCACAAAACTTTTGACACTTTTCAAAACTGCTTAAACCTATTTAGAAATCCATAAGGCTTTAACGATTTCCCAACAGTTGGAAGTTTTGCTTAGGAAGTTAAACTTTTTCTTAGGATCCTTGAAGTTAATCTTTTGCTCAGGATCATTGTTAACTTTTGAGATAGAACTTGTGAATTTATTTTTGTTTAGGGTGATAGGGGTTGTGGACTATTTGCCTTCAAGTGATTCTATCTTTGTACAGATATATGCCCTTTAGTTCACAGGGTTATTTACTTCAAACAAACTTCAAGTATTCGACGTTCCTAAGCAACGTGAGAAGTTTCACCTCGAGTGCGCGGCTTCTAGGGTTCCTTGGCACTGCCTATCTCCGGGCAGCGCGAGGAGTTGGAATTTGGGGTTCCTCGGCATTGCCTATCTCCGGGCAACGCAAGAAACTTCAGTCTGGAGTCCCTCGGCGTTGCCTATCTCCGGGCAACGCGAGAAACTTGAGTCTGGGGTCCCTCGGCGTTGCCTATCTCTAGGCAACGGGAGAAACTTGAATTCGGAGTTCCTCGGCGTTGCCTATCTCCGGACAACGCGAGAAACTTGAATTTGGAGTTCCTCGGCGTTGCCTATCTCTAGGCAACGCGAGAAACTTGAATTTGGAGTTCCTCGGCGTTGCCTATCTTCGGGCAACGCGAGAAACTTGAATCTGGAGTTCCTCGGCATTTTCGATCTCCAAGCAATGTGAGAAACTAGAATCTGGAGTTCCTCGGCATTTCCTATCTCTAGGCAACGCGAGAAACTTGAATCTGGAGTTCCTCGGCGTTGCCTATCTCCGGGCGACGCGAGAAACTTGAATTTGGAGTTCCTCGGCATTGCCTATCTCTGGGCAATGTGAGGAACTTGAACCTAGAGTTCGTCGACGTAGCATATCTCCGGGCAACGCGATAAACTTGAATATGGAGTTCCTCGGCGTTGCCTATCTCCGGGCAACATGAGAAACTTAAATCTGGAGTTCCTAGGCATTGCCTATCTCCAGGCAACATGAGAAACTTGAATCTGGAGTTCCTCGGCGTCGATTATTTCTAAGCAATGCGAGAAACTAGAGTTTGTGTCCCTTCTGATGCAACCGGGGTGGCAACATTTTTCTGAGGGCCAGGATTGGGTTCCGCTGATCCAACGGTTTGAGTCGGTTTAATTCCGCCGGCTCGTCGGATAATTATTATGAACACAGTTTGATTGATTCAGAAAGCAAACTTTATTAAGAAAAGCATTGCAGATTCTTTGTCTATTTACAATGCCACCGGCATTTCCGTAATGGCTTATTTGCTGAAAATTAGAAAATACATAAAGTTGCTTTTAAATGAAATATCGATGGAGCGATTCACTGTTCTAGGCTCTGAGAACTGCGATCCCGTCGACGGTCGTAAGCTTGAAGGTCCTATGACCAAGCTTCTGATGAATGACAAATGGTCCTTCCCAATTATATCCGAATGCTACTGGGATAGGGTAAACTTGCTTGAGCACGAGAACGCCGACTTCGAAGGTTTGACTGTCAACTTTGAAGTTTAAGTATCGTCCAACCATCTTTTGGTGGGCAGTGATTCTCAGCTCTGCTTCCTCTCTCTTTTCATCGACCATGTCTAGCGATTCGAGTAGGAGTTGCTCGTTTTGTTTTTGGTCAAAATTTATCCTTCGGTGAGTGGGGACTTCTAGTTCGACGGGAATCATCGCCTCTGAACCATACGCCAATGCGAAAGGGGTGTAGCCGGTTGCAGCTTTGTGTGTTGTTCTGTAAGCCCAAAGTGCGAGCGGAAGCTCATCAACCCAGTTTCCCTTTTCTTTTGTCAGTTGCTTTTTGATGGTGGATTTGATGATCTTGTTTATTGCCTCCACTTGCCCGTTTGCCTGCGGACGAGCTACTGCGGAAAAGCACTTTTCAATCCGAAAGCCCTAGCAGAAATCTTTGAACTCGGCGCTTTCGAACTGCGTTCCATTGTCAGTGATGATTTTTTGTGGCATGCAAAACCTGCAAATGATGTTTTTAGTAATGAAGTAAATAACTTCCCTTGTGGTTATGGTGGCTAGCGGTTTTGCTTCGGCCCATTTCGTGAAATAATCTACGGCCACAATAGCATATTTGGCTCCTCCTTTTGCCATTGGAATGATGCCAATCAAATCGTTCCCCCATATTGCAAATGGCCACGGGCTGACCATTTGCGTCAGTTTTGTTGATGGAGTTCTCTTGATTTCATTGAATCTCTGACAGCGATCGCATCTCCTGGCATGATCTGCGGCATCGCGGTTTATTGTTGGCCAGAAGTACTCGTACCGAAGAACTTTCCTTGCCTGTGTCTGGCCCCCAGTGTGGTCTCCGCACTCGCCTTCGTGCACTTCTTCCAGGATTCGGTGTGATTTATCATCGGTCACACATCTAAGAAGAGGGGTCGAGAATCCCCTTTGATAGAGTATTCCATCCTGTATCATGAATCGCGGTGCCTTCTTGAGTAATTTCTTTCATTAGTTTCGGTCTGTTGGAAGAGTTCCTGCCAGGAGATAATCTTTTATTGGTGTCATCCATGTGTCAGGTTCCATAGTGGTCTCGAGAATCCATTCTACATCCATTTCATTAATGCTTGGATTGGTTAGAGATTCGACTAGGACCACCCCCAGACTAGGCTTCTCCGTAGCTTGCCAACTTTGCCAAGAAGTCTGCCTTAGTGTTTTGTTCCCGTGGTATGTGGGTTATGGTGTAGTTTTCGATGTCGCTCAACAGCTCTTGCACTTTGGACAGATACGGGGCCAATTTCACCGCGCGCTTGATACTCTCCTTTCACTTGACATACAACCAGCTGGGAGTTGCTATATATATGAACGAAATTTATTTTGAGTTCCTTTATGACCTTCAGCCCTACGATCAATGCTTCGTAATCCGCCTCATTATTCATAGCTGGGAACTCCAGACGTAGAGCGTAGCTAATGGCTCATCCCTTGGGGGTTTCAAGCACTACACCTACGCCGGAATAGGAGCTGTTTGATGCTCCGTCGATGAAAAGCTTCCATTGTGTGTCCACTTGTGGCTGAACTTCCTCTTCATCATCTCTTATTGTGAACTCAGCAATGAAATCGGCCAACGCTTGCCCATTGATTGCTTTTCTTGGGTGGTAAGTGATATCATATTGACTGAATTCTATGTTCCACTTAAGTAATCGTCCGAACGTCTCTGAACGGTATAAAACTTGTTTTAATGGCTTGTTGGTTAACACCTTAATCGGATGAGCCTGGAAATACGACCGCAACTTTCGAGACGCAATCGAAAGGCAATACGCTAGTCTCTCTAGATTCGGGTAATTCTTCTCAACCCTGGTGAATCGCTTGCTAATGTAGTACACAGGTTGTTGGATTCTCGATTCTTCCTGCATGAGAGTCAACCTCAATGCGTGTTGGGAAATTGCTAAGTAAACGAACAAGTCTTCTCCATCGACTAGTTTCGATAAGACTGGCGGAGTTTCCATGTGTCGCAGTAGTTCTTTAAAGGCCATTTGACAAGCTTCGCTTCATTCAAAGTTTTTCTTTCCCTTATTTAGGGCGTCGAAAAATGGTATACACTTTTCTGTGGCTTTTGAAATGAATCGACTTAGTGCCACGACCTTTCCATTCTAGCTTTGAAGTTCCCTGTTATTCCTAGGAGCACGGACTTCCCGTAACGCTGTTATGTGCTCTGGATTCGCTTCGATCCCCCGGGCACTCAATATGAACCCCAAGAACTTCCTAGAGGCCACCCCAAAGTGACATTTAAGTGGGTTGAGCTTCATTCCATATTTACAGAGTATCTCGACAATTTCAGCAAGATTATCTAGGTAGTTAGCGGCTACTCGGGATTTGACTAACTGTTAATCGATGAAATTTCTATCCAATTAGAAAACCGTCGACAAATTTCAAATTAAAATAACCGCAAGCGCAAGGCGTACAATTTTAGTACGTGGCCAGTACGGGTCGATCCGTAGGAAGTTGTTAGATTTTAAAAATCAATTAAATCAAATTAGACCAAAGTGAGAGGAAATTGTTAACTAAAAGAAAATGAAGCTAAACTAGAATTAAAATGAGATTTAAAAACTATGAGCTAAGAGAACAATTTAGAGGCAAATACACTCTCATATTTTTGTAAATCAACAAACAAATAATTTATGATCTCTAGTTATGATATTAGGTGAAATAATAGTTACATTGATCATAAGTATGGTTTATTTATGTTATTAATTAACATAACTTTAACCATCAAACTATAATACAACAATTATACCACTTATAAATTCTCATGAAAATGAAGCCAAAGCAAAAGCTATTTTAAGTATGATCTATTTACTATTGTAATTAGTAAGATAGATCATCAAATTTTGTTTTTACTTTTTTTCAAAATCAAAAATCAATTAGCAAATGATGATGTAAATTGTGTTTATGTTGAATAAGAATAGCTCATTTGCAAAAGCAACATAAGCTATCAAACCCACTTGTATAAACTTACATCAAAATCTACTCCCATGAAGCACAAACAAAAGAGATCATAAACCATAGAAATGTTGAAATTACATAAATTTAGAGAGCTTCATTACCCATAAATTGAAGGGGTTTAGCTACTCATTTCTGTTATCATATCAACACATGTAAATTTCAACATTAAAAGCAAAAGAAATAGAAACTAAACAAAAGAGGAAAATGAGATTGACTATTAAGCTACTTGCATAAAAGAAATAAAACAAAACTACACTACTTGCATGAATGTAAATCTAATCTACTAACAAAGAAAAGAAGAGAGCATAAAAGTAAAAATGAGCATAAAAGTAAAGAGAAGCATGTAGAAAAGAGAAGGCTTAGGAAGCCATTTTTATTTCACTTTGATTTGTGTTTACAACTTGCTAATTTCCTAAGTAAAACTGAGAGAGTAGGAAAATATTTACATGTACATAAGAGGGCTATTTATACATGCATAAAATCCTAATTCAATTTTTAGGGTGCTTCCCAAAATGCCCTTAGGAAGTGTAGCCACCAAGTAACCATTAGCTACTAATTAATCCCTCATTAAATGTGCATGAAGTTTTAACCTCCACTTAGTTGTCCATTAGCTTCTAATTGTAGATTTAGGTAAGTGGGTGGGGTCCTCCATGATCATGAACTCGAATTATTTCCTCTTCATTCCTTTGTATTACCTTGAGCATGCATATATCTTCATGAAACCCTCTTCCATATGCATCAAAATTTCCTATAAAAATCGTAAAAAATGTCCAAGTAAAAATTCTCAAATTGACACATGCACAAAAATGACCATCTTGCCCATAAATGAAGATGACTATATGATGATTTGAAAATAACTGAATTTTGGTTTTAAACATGTTAAAATGCCCAAATATGACTTTTATTTAAATAAAAATATTTAAAATATGGATGTAAATATATGAACATTTACGTGCACGTCAAATACCACCACACTTATCTTTTTATTCATTCTCGAATAAAGGAAAACTAAGATAAATCCGTTTTCGTAGGGAGCACGATTGCATTGAGCCTATGAAACAAGCCATTAAACCTCTGGTTTCCCCAGTAGGACGAGTGTTGTCTCATGAGGGTTTTCAGTGGATACTACCCACAAAATCCAAATGTAAAGTGAAAATATTTACAAAGTGCAAGATTTATTTACAATGGGATGAATGAATGTTTTTGAAAGTATTTACAAATGAAGGATTCACTTTCAAATCGACACTCATAAGTCAAATATAAGTTCTGGTTATTATCAAGAAATTTAAGTCCTTTTACAACACTACAGAGCGAGTCGCTCTTCTAGTCGGGCAGTTGTGTGACATCCAGAGAAAGCGACACTTTTGTATAACATGCTATGGTCTCAACGCCCTTACGAGGTAGTGATGATTTTCACGTGCTCTCAGCCTGGCCGTGCCCAGTTAGGAGGATTGGCCGCAATCTGAGCGGTACCACCCATCTTACCCTACTACCTATCAAAATTTTCAACAAAAATTAAGTTGTCATAACAGATAAACTGTAGTTTGGCTAGTTGTTTCGGTCGATAACACAATGTAATTAAGAACTAGATCCTTAGTTGATTATCAAAGTTTGTCGAAGTGGTATTTTCATTTCTTTTCAATAACAAGTTAAATTAAACAAGTAAAAATAGTGCTTAGATTTCAATTGCTTACTCTCTCTCTTATTTGAAAATTTTATTAATATTAACAATATCTATATATGCCTAACTCAGGTAAACTGAGGGCAGATATATTACCCGTGCACTACATTGCGAACTGATGTGAGGGGAATACAAAGCATGGTGAGTGAACACACATGTGTGAACACTTATCGACTGTAGGCGTTATTAAAAAGAGTTTTTATATACATACACTTAACTTAGATAAACCGAGGCCAGATATACCGATCGTGCACTGCCTTTCAGGCTTACGTGAGAAGGGTACAGAGCATGGCGAGTGAACACACGAGTGTGAACAAATGACTCTAGGTGTTAAAAATATATACTTATATACAAATGTTATATTTTTTATTTTTTATTTTTATTTATTTTTATTTTTTTAGAAAGAGAGAGTTTTGCAAAATCATCTTAGCACCATTTAACTTAGAAGATAAAAATGTTATATCTTTTACTTTAAATTTACCACTATTTTAAACGAAGATTTTCAATTAGAATATACTTCATAATTAACACATATGAACCTTCCTATATACTATTTAAACCATTGTTATTTGTAATCAAACTTAATTTTTTTATTTATGTTAAGACAAATAAATTTTCAAAAATTTCAATTTATTAACCAAAACTTATACTTATCCCATAGTGATTTTTCAAAATAAATCAAAATGCTAAAAAGAAAATGTTTTTGAGATTTAGAAATTTTGATTTTTTTTTGAGTTAAAAGAAAATGATAATTCAAAAATGCCATGAAACTTAAAAATAAAATAAAATGAGATGCCCCCACACTTAATTTTGATTGTGTCCCCACGGTCAATGCACGATATAATGAGTGTAACGGGGAAAAATATGTACATATTTTCAAAAGAGGGTTAACATTCTTATTAGACGTAGCTTGGCACAGAAGAATCATGAGCTCCTCCTCTTGGTTACAGGGCAATTCCAAGAAAGGTTTCAAACGATGACCGTTGACTTTGAAAATCGATCCATCCCCGGGGTTTTCTATTTCTATGGCACCATGTGGAAAAACAGTTCGTGCCACAAATGGTCTGGTCCATCTTGATTTAAGTTTCCCAGGGAATAAATGAAGTCTTGAATCATATAAAAGAACTTTTTGGTTAGACGAAAACGTTTTCCTTAGGATTGACTTGTCATGAAAAACTTTGGTTCTTTCTTTGTAAATTTTCTCAATTTCATATGCGTCGTTCCTAAGTTCTTCTAGTTCGTTGAGTTGTAGTTTTAGGTTTTTGCCAGCTTTCTCAAGATCAGGGTTTGAGTTCTTTATTGCCCACAACGCTTTGTGTTCAATTTCAACGGGTAAATGGCAAGCTTTACCGTAAACTAAACGAAATGGGGACATCCCAAGGTTAGTTTTAAAAGCAGTACGGTAAGCGCAAAGTGCGTCGGTCAATTTCTGAGACCAATCTTTTCGATTTTAGTTAACAGTTTTCTCCAAGATTTGTTTATTTTAAATTTGAAACTTCAACTTGGCCACAAGTCTGAGGATGATACGGAGTGGATAACTTGTGGGTTATCGAGTATTTTTCATTAATGTTTCAAAAGAACGGTTGCAAAAATTGGTTTTGTTATCACTGATTATTGTGCGAGATGTGCCGAACCTCGAAAAGATGTTTTCTTTGAGAAATTTCACAACAATTCTATGGTCGTTGGTTTTGCCAGGAATGACTTCAACCCGTTTTGAGACGTAATCGACATCGAGAAGGATATACAAGTTTCCAAAAGAATTGGGAAAAGGTCCCATAAAGTAGATACCCCAAGAATCAAAGATTTTTATCGTAAGAATGGGGTTTAGAGGCATCATATCTCATCGAGAAATTCATCCAAGCATTTGACATCGATCACAAGTTTTACAAAATTCAAATGAGTCTTTGAAAAGAGAAGGCCAATAGAAACCACACTGAAGCACTTTTTCTGCAATTTTTCGAGGACCGAAATGTCCACCGCACACTTGATTGTGGCAAAACGAAAGAACACTCCTGATCTCATTATCCGAAATGCAACGTCAGATTATTTGGTCAGGACAATATTTGAACAAGTATGCATCATCCCAATAGAAATATTTCAATTGGGGCATGAATTTGCATTTGTCCCGTTTGGACCAAGATGGGGGAGTTTCTTTAGTGACTAAGTAGTTCAGTATACCAGCGTACCATGGGTCGATAGAAATTGAAAGAAGTAGTTCACCGAGGAAGTTTTCATTGATTGAAAAAGAAGATGGTGCGTTCGGAAGAAGAGACAGTGATCGGCTATGACATTATCGGATCCTGTTTTGTCTTTGATCGTACGGTCAAATTCTTGATGCAAAAGGATCCAACGAATCAAACGGGATTTAGCATCCTTTATGGCAAAAAGGTATCGAAGAGCAGTATGGTCAGTGTAGACCGTGATGTGTGAACCTATCAAATAAGGTCAAAACTTTTCAAGTGCAAAAACGACAGCTAGAAGCTCTTTTTCGGATGTCGTGTAGTTGTGCTGAGAGTCGTTTAAAGTCGTCCTCGCGTAGTAGATAACGTGAAGGATCTTGTTGATGTGTTGTCCTAAGACAGCACCAACTGCAAAGTTTGAGACGTCACACATTATTTCAAATGGGAGATCCCAATTGGGCGCGCAAATGATTGGAAAAGTAATGAGTTCATTCTTAAGACGTTCAAAAGAAGAGATACACTCAGAGTTGAAATCCAATGGAACGTCTTTTCCGAGGATAGTTGTCAAAAGACGAGTAATTTTTCTAAAGTCTTTCACAATGCATCGGTAAAAGCCAGCGTGTTCTAGAAATGATCGAATGTCCTTAACAGATTTGGGAATGGGTAGGTTTGCAATGACATTGATTATTGCTTTATCTACCTCAATGCCTCTATTTGAGATGATATGTCCAAGGAATATGCCTTATTTGACCATAAAGTGAAAATTTTCCCAATTCAAAGTCAAATGCTTTTCTTTGCATCGATTTAGAACCAACTCAAGATGATATAAACAATCGAAAAAAGAATCACCATAGATAGAGAAATCATCTATAAAAACATCTAGAAAGCGTTCAATCATGTCAGAAAAGATGCCAACCATGCATCGTTGGAAAGTAGCAGGAGTGTTACAAAGTCCAAATGGCATACGTCGATAAGCAAAGGTACCGAATGGACACGTGAATGTCATTTTCTCTTGATCTTTGGTAGCGATTGGAATTTGGTTATAGCCTGAATAACCGTCAAGGAAGTAGTAGAATTTGTGGTCGGCTAAACGTTCGAGCATTTGGTCAATGAAAGGAAGGGGGAAGTGATCTTTTCGTGTTGCGGCATTTGGTTTTCGATAGTCAATGCAAACACGCCAACCCATTTGAGTACGAGTTGGAATAAGTTCGTTTGAATCGTTCTTGACAATGGTTAGCCCAGACTTTTTCGGTACAACGTGAATTGGGCTAACCCATGAACTATCATAGATTGGGTAAATGATTCCGTTGTCAAGAATTTTAAGAATTTCATCATGCACCGCATCTTTCATTTTTGGATTAAAAATTCGTTGCATGTCACGAACAGGCTTGGCATCGTCGATTAATTCGATGCGATGTTGAACAAGAGCGGGACTAATTCCCCTAATATCGGTAATTGACCATCCAATCGCTTCCTTGTTTTTCCAAAGAATAGAGAGAAGAGAAGTTTCTTGGTCAAGAGAAAGATCGTTAGAAATTATGATAGGACAAGTTTCGTTTTCACATAAGTATGCGTACTTAAGGTGATCGGGAAGTGGTTTGAGGTCCAACTTCAGGAGTTGCTCGATTAAAGAATTGGATTGAGATTCGGACTCAACTTGAAGCGATTCAAAGGGAAGAGTATATTCAGTCTCGTTGGGGATTTCGTGAAACAATTTTTCGTAATTAGCTTCGTGTTCGTTTTTAAGGTCAAGTGTCTCGTTTTCGAAGTTTTCGTGAATGGCGCTGACTTCCAACGTTTGGTCATAAGGTTCGTTCGATTGGCTTTCATGATTGAAAATGTTGAGATCCAAAGTCATGTTTCCAAAAGAGATTTTCATCGAACCATTAAGACAATTGACTAAGGCATTAGAGGTGGCTAAGAATGGTCGGCCTAAAAGCAATGGAATTTAACTCACAGGATTTGTCACGAGTTGTGTTTCGAGAAGGATAAAATCAAATGGTAACATGAATTACCCTACTCGAATGAGCACGTCCTTGATTTCTCCTATGGGCTTCTTAATGGAACGATCGGCGAATTAAAGTATAACTTTTGTGGGTTTGAGCTCACTTAAGCCTAATTGTTCGTACATGAAATATGGAATCAAATTGACACTTGCACCTAAGTCTATCAAGCATTTGTTAATCGTCTTATCTCTAATTGTACACGAAATCGTAGGGCAGCCAGGATCTTTTTATTTTACGGGCATGGATTGGGACAAGACTTCACTTAAACTAGCGGCTAAGAAGACTTTTTTGGGCACTTGAGTCTGTTGCTTTTGGGTACACAAGTCCTTAAGAAATTTCATGTACGTTGGGACTTGTTGAACGATGTCAAGAAGCAAAATGTTAACTTTGACTTGTTAAAAAATTCCAACATCTTTTCCATTTGGTCCGAGTGTTTCTTTGGTCGAAGACGATGTGGAAATGGAACACGATACTCGGTAGGCGGTCTACTCGAGTAAAAGAAGAATTTTGATTGGCATTCGATTCAATGTTTGGCTCCACATTCTATTTAGATTCGTTCGTTGATTTAGATGTGTCGAGAGAGGTTTCCAGTAAATCGTTTGGGTTAACGACTTGATTATCGATTTGTTTACCGGAACGTAAAGTAGTTATAGTATACAATTGGGCGACGTTGCTATCTTGAACAACATGGACTTGATTTGAATTTGCGTTTTGATTTCTGGGATTTGGAAGGGGCTGGCTTGGGAATGTTCCTTGTTCGCGTTCACTTACAGACATGGCTAATTGGCTCATTTGCATTTCGAGTTTTGCAATTGATTGTTTTGTGTTTTGAATATATATGAGGTCAATAAATTTTGCAAATTGCTGTTTTATTGAAGGCTTTGAGTAGTTGCTTTAGCCAATGTTTCAAGGGTTTACTCAAGAATGAGTAGAATTTGGTTGAAAATTTGATTGTTGTGGTTGATTATGAGACGGACGTGATTAGCTAGCCGAATGTTTGATCCATTAGAGAACGTCACTTTTTTCTTCCTACCAGACACCTTAGTCCAACCATCTTCCTCACTGGCCCCCTCCCCCACCAGATCTGAAGAAGTTCCATCGGATTGAGGTTTGGAAAATTGACCGTTGCTCTCTGCCATTTTTTTAAAACTCTATTTTCTGATGGAATCATATATATGTATATGTATATATATGTAATTGTTATAAAATTCTAACTAAACAGAAATGTATGTGTATATTATCATAGTGTACACAATAATGTTACAACAATTTCGACAACTTTTAGTTGACGAAAAGTCAGAAATTCGGAAAACAAATTCCGGTCACATTTTCAATTTTTCTTCGAAAGAAATATTTTTGTAAACAAATTTTGAAATCTATTTCACCATCATTATTTATTATTTAAAAGAGTTTTATTTTAATTATAAAATCTATTATTTGAATATTTAAAGTTAATTAAATATTATCAAATTAAAGTGGTGAAATTCTGGGTCGTTACACTCTCCCCTCTTAAAGAATTTTGTCCTCAAAATTTACCACAACCATAACCAAGAAACAAAACTCTCAAGCATAACTAACACTATACATCAGTCTGTATGATATACATATATCATTCTTACGCAAAAATTGATTTGATCACTTACTCGAATATATAGCTTTATTTCTGTACTAGTATCTCCCACCTGATTCCCTAGTGCGGATTCTGATCAGGCTTCTTAATTAGAAATACTCATTCTCCTTACATAGCCATATACTATGAACAAAAACTTCGGTTCTAGATTAAGAAACCTTACCTAGTGTTCGCGGTCAAAAAATCGAGTGATGAATCCTTCTTCGGAATGGCGTGAAACACCTCAAGTCATGTACTCGAATCTTGG
Source organism: Allium fistulosum (assembly GCA_030737815.1). Classification (NCBI taxonomy): domain Eukaryota; kingdom Viridiplantae; phylum Streptophyta; class Magnoliopsida; order Asparagales; family Amaryllidaceae; genus Allium; species Allium fistulosum. Next base: position 940,091,002 of record CM060905.1, on the reverse strand, counting down.
ATCGAGAATTATGTGAAAAAGAGGAAGGATCCACGTACAACTTACATACTTATCTAAGGATCCTTACTACATAATTACTTATTACCCTCCCACACCATACTTATGAAAATATTTCATAAAAATTTCAACTTAAATTCAAACATTTTAAATGTTATGACTTATTGAAACCTTTCATAAAATCATTTTAAATTTATTAAGTTGTATAATACTCTCTACATCCTAAGAGTATATACAGAACATCTGATTTAAAATTCTATTCACTTTTAATTATTTAGATGTAGGCCCAAAATAATTTGGGTCTCAAAATTAAATCGACCAATATAACTTCTTTACCTAATCGGCTTGGTAAGTTGCTAAGAAGAGTAGGATGTTGGTATCCAAACTTTGTCCTAGAGTCTACTTCTCTTTAGATCCTTCTAAGGTAAAGGTGTTTATTAGCCGGCTTAATAATATCAAATAAAATTTACCTTCTAGGTTTTAAAATTCAAAAAGACAATATTTAATAAAACCAACCTTATTAAATATTCTCATTAAATTAATTCAATTTTGACTTTATTTATTAACCCAATCTCTAATCAAATATCTTATGATGGGTCAACCCTTACCTTATTGAGTTTGAAACAATATAAAGTCATGAAACATATTGGTTAAAGTCCAAGTCTGTCTACAAGGCTACGAGAGATAAAACTATGATAAGAACCAATATCAAACAAAGGATAACAGAAGGAACATTATATTTATATATATAACATCGTTCAAACTAACTACCCTAGATACAAGCCGAGTAACTCCATCAGAGAATGGAAGTACACTCCAAAAGATATGATACAATAGAAGACACTAAAAAACAACTTAGGATACTACTTCCTAATACTAGCCATAAACCTTCCAAATGCTAAACCAACCTTTCCATAACCTCCTGTCCCTTTGTTGCTACTGAAGTGGATGGTGCTGAAATGAGAACAAAAGACCTAGGCTGCTCCCCTTTCCTGAGCATAGGACAATCTTTGATGAAATGACCTTTCTGAAGGCAATAATAACAATCCTTTGGTGTAGTCTGCATCTCTAACTTTGGTACCTTACCGACCTTTTCTTTCACCACTTTTCTTTTCTTACTCAACTTACATTCCTGAACAAAGTGATCATATTCCCCACACCTGAAGCAACCATGTTTAGGCACATTAGTCTTGAGCTTGCGCTTCCTATTCCCAACTGGTGTAGTAGTAGGCTGTTTTGGAGATAAATCTTCGAATCATAGAGCATTCTTTATTACCTTCTCGAATGATCCTTGAATACAATTCATCATGTCTCTACGTAGCTTGTCAGACAAGCCAAGCCAAATATTAACTTCGATGAGAGACTCGTTACGGTTGAACTTCCTTTTACTCAAAATCTCAAAGTCACGGCATAGCGAAGCAAAGTCCATTGGTGCTTGATCTTGCGGTCCTTCCGCAACAACTTACGGCTTAGATTCAAAAACACCGGTATTCATAATTCTTTGCTACATGAATTCATATTAAATATGTAACCTTCCCCATACTTGGAGGCCCAAAACTAATGGCTACGGTAGTTGTAGTCATCCATAGTTATTAATCTTTGGTGACCAAATACGGCGGTGCTGGATACATTGATACACAGATTACAGAAGTATGGAAAAAATTTTAACAATTCAAAAACATATTTCCACAAAAACCTATCATGTTCATTACATAATCCCAAAATATGTTACCCACATTCAGCAAAATATAATTATTTGCCTCCTCCATGCCTCCAGAAGCTTTATTCGTCAGAGAATAAAACCCGAGAACCATAAGTTTTAAACTACTCAAAATTAATTGAGTACCCGAGAATTTAAGGGGAAAACAAAAACTTCGAGTCAGACATAAAGCCTGGTATGAATAATAATCTAACATCTCAATCCTTTTAGATATCTAGTGAGACCACGCCGCTTACCGGAATAGGTTTTCCACTTACTGGTATCCTAAATCCTTTATAAAACCATATTCCTTGCTCCTGCATCCACAATGGTTAAAACATACATTTTCAAAATATTATGATGATATGCATACTTAAACAATTAAGATTACCCATCCCCAGTTTAATCTGATACCCTGTCATAATCATAGTTTTAGGGTCACTATTAACCTATTAGTTTTCATGGGTTTACTAATAACCAGTTTAATGTTTAAGGACTCCCTGTCCAGTTTCATATTTTTCATGGGCTAACTATTAACTTAATTTTAACTTGCAGATTCCCTGTCCGGTTTCATAGTTTTCATGGGATCACTAAGAACCTATTGGCCACTACCAATTAACTTAATCATTTCATGGGTTCTCTTTGAACCTATTGGTTATTCCAATAACTTCTTTCTTATCCTAGTTTCCATGGGTTGACTAGGAACCTATTGACATTTGTCAATATTACATTCAGATATAGTTTTCATGGGCAAAATACAAACCTACTGGCCCCTACCAGTATTCAATCATAGTTTTCCTGGGCATACTATGAACCTATCTATTTGACATCTTCCTTTACACCTATTTTTCATGGGCTAACTACGAACCTGTCTATCTGACATCTTCCTTTACAACTAGTTTTCATGGGCAAACTATGAACCAATTGGCCCCTGCCAATATCATACAGTTTTCGTAGGTTTATGTTGAACCTATTGGCCCCTGCCATTATCCTTCCTTTATATTTTAGCATCCTATATTCTTGTCTTCCTCACCCCCTGGATGAAATTCTATTCATTCAGGAGTTTAATCAATCTACATTCACTACTGGGTTAACCTAGCTCGTTCTTTTACCCCTTATCCCCAAAATACAGTTATGGGTCCATTATATTGTGAATATACTCACATTTGAAGAAGCCACATAACAATTAACAATACCACTCATGTGGGTTTAAGGTCCTTGAAATGCAATTCATATAAAACATAGTTAACTCCTTTAACTTATATTTTATAAGGCAATACTTCTTCAAAATTACACACTTATAGTCATTACAAAACTCCTCTATTTTGGCGTGGGTTTTTTCTTCAAATATTTGAGTTTGGGTTTCAAAAACTTTCGACAACGTCGAAACTTTTGCTTTCGACCCCTTCGAAAGCATAAAACTTATATTTAAAAACAATAGGCACCAGCCTTTTTGATCCTTTAAAACACTTCTTTTGAAACCTTTCGAAACCAATGAAGGCTACCCTTCAAACTGACTAAAAGTTCAACCTTTCGAAAGCATTGGGTTTACACTTAAAGATATCACTTTGGGTTATTGGTGAAAGTTTTCAAAACCACCCTCTTCTTTATAAAACATTGGTGAGAACATATAAACCTTTCGACTGTGTCGAGAGCTCCTGCTTTCTACCCCTTGAGAAAGTTGGGAAGCGGCTTGTATTTAATAAACTAGTAACCTTTCGACTAATTTAAAAGCTCCTATTTTCGATCCATTCGGAATGTTGAATAAAACAAAGGCGGCAGTTCTTTTCAAAAATCCTTTTGAAACAACCTTTCGAAACCAAACCTTTCGACTATGTCGAAAGGTCACTTAAATCCTTTCAAAACCTAACCTTTCGATTAAGACGAAAGGTCTTATAAAACAACTTATAAAAACCATACCTTCCGACCTTGTCGAAAGGTCTTTTAAAACAACCTTTTGAAAACCAAACCTTTCGACTGTGTCGAAAGGTCTTTAGATGACAGGCAAGTGATTTCTCTTTTCAAATAAAAATAAACTAAGGATCCATCTCCTTCGGAAGCAACCCTTCGAAAGCTACCCTTCGACACCATACCTTATGACTTAGATCAATTCACTACATACCACCTGAATGATATCATGTGCATTTCTTTCAACCTTGTTGGTCATTGAAGTCGAAAGGTCTTGTTTGAGAGGTCTGATACGAAAGGTTTACCAAAGAAGGCGAAACCAACTTTTTCTGGGTAAAAGTTGATTTTCCGAAATAAGTAAACTTTTTGCAACTAACTTGCCTGCTTCTAAACGTTTGATTGGCTTTCATATTCTTTTAAATATTTTGGATAATATTTGCCGCAATTTTCTCAGATCAAAACCAATTTAACATTTAGCAAATAAGCTCTTCCTATTATAAAACAATTAAATCATTTAGGTCCTCCTTTCAGAACAATTTAATTTCCGTACTAAATCACTTAGTAAAAATCCCCAAAAATTCACTTTAATTATGTTATTCAACATTTTAAAATTTTAGACCCATATTCTTAATATATTCTCCAATATAATTTATAAACCCAAATAACGTTATTTTCCTTTGAAAATTCATAATAAATTCTTCACGATTGGGAAAATTATAAAAATAGAAACCCAACTCCAAAATTATGTTTTCTACAACATATAATTTTCCCATGGCATTTAAAATCATTTCCTCTCGGTTTTACCCTAAAACCGTGTATACCCCTTATTAAACAACCTTAAACATACATAAATCAAAATCAAGCATATCTTCATTCTATACATCATAAAAACAGATTTATCATTAAATCTGAAACCATATGATGTAAATATCAAAATAGAGATGCTTAAATTATTATTCACCTTGCTTGAGATAAGGAGATTAGAGATTGTTTGAGATTAATTTTCCTCTAGCTTGAATCCTAAGCTTTTCTTAAATTTTCTTCTTCTGTTTTATCTTCCTACGGCCTGCCTTGTTGCTTCTTACGTTTATTGTTTTTGTTTGAGAATAATAATGAACTTGTATGGTTAGGGGAATAGTATAAGAGTTGGAAATATGGGTGGAAATTACTCTTATGCCCTTATATTTAACCATTTATAAGTTCATTTAGTTTAATAAGCACGGCCACTATATTTTTTATTAATTAACCTCAATCTCCATATCTACATTATTCTATTTAATTTATTCTAATTAAATCTCCTGAATAATGTCACTAAAATTAGGGGTGTTACAAGCTCCCCTTCTTAAATAATTTTGTCCTCGAAATTCAGTAAGGACTAACTAGCAACCATAGCAATCATCTGTAACATCTCCTAACATTTATACTAGCCTATCTGACTAGCAACCAGTCTATATAAATCTAATATAGACATACCATCAAAGCAGATCAGGATAAGCCTCTCGAATTTTGTCCTTTGTCTCCCAAGTATGGTCTTTCTCGTTGTTACTCCATTGAACTTTCACTAACTTGACTGTCTTGGTCCTCAATCTCTTCTCATCACCCACTACAACCTGAAATGGTTGTCTAACAAAAATCAAATCAGGCTCCACTACTAAGTCCTCCAACTCTGTTAGGGGAATAGTAGACCCTGGATCATGCACATACTTACGAAGATGAGACACATGGAACACATTATGGACACCTGCCAAACTGCTCGACAATTCTACTCTGTATGCGAGCTTTCCAATCCTTTCTATAATCTGAAATGGACCAAGATACCTCGGGGCTAACTTTCCCGACTTTTCAAATCGTACCACACCATTCATCGGTGATACTTTAATGAAAACTCTATCTCCCACTGAGAACTCTAAGTCTTTACGTCTTTTATCTACATAACTCTTCTGCCTGGATTGAGCTTCCTTCATCCATCCTCGGATTAACTCAATCTTTTCCGACGCCTCTCTAACCAATTCCGGACCTAAGACCAATCTGTCTCCGGTCTCTAACCAACACGATGGCGATTTGCAAGGTCTTCCATACAAAGATTCAAAAGGCACCATTACTATTATTATAGGAAAAATCAATCAGATGTAGGTGATCCTCCCAAGATCCACCAAAGTCTAACACACAAGCTCTTAATAAATCTTCAAGTACCTTGTTGACTCTCTTTGTCTGCCCATTCGTCTATGGATGATAAGTTGTACTCATATTGAGCTTGGTGCCTAATACCTCTTGTAAACTCCTCCAAAATTCGCTAGTGAATAATGCATCTCTGTCACTGACTATGCTACTAAGAATCCCATGAAGTCTAACTATGTTTTTCATGAACAACTTTGCCAAAACAGGTGCCGTCCTAGTTGACTTTACCGAAATGAAATGGGAACTCTTGGTCAACCTGTCCGCTATAACCCATATATTTTCATTTCCTCCACTTGACCTTGGCAACCCATCTATAAAATCCATCGATATTGAATCGCATTTCCAAACTAGAATATCTAAAGGCTGAAGTAACCCACTCGGCTTTTGATGCTCGGCCTTCACTTGTTGACAGTTAATACACTGCCTAACCCACAAGCCAACATCCTTCTTCATGCCTTCCCAATAAAATATCCTCTTCATATCTTGATATATCTTGTTTCCTCCAGAATGAATCGTAAACTTCGATCGATGACATTCCTCTATAACTTCCCTCCTTACGTTCTCTACATCTGGAACACATAATCGTCCCTTCTTTCTCAACCATCCTCTTTGGTCAAGACTAAAATCCTTTAGGTCATCAACCACTGATTCTCCCTTAAGCCTTCTAATCTTCTTAGCTAAAACTGGATCTTCTCTCTGCTTAGAAGATATCCTCTCGATCAGCACTGGTCGAACTTCTAAACAAGACAACATGGCAGTAGCCCGACTAGAACTAGCAGTAGATCTCGACTGCACACCACAACTGGCTAAAGCTTCTAAATCCTTCCATTCTTCCAACATCGCTAACACCACATTCTGATGGTTTCTACTGATAGCATCTGCTATATTATTTCCTTTCCAGGAGTATACTTTATACCGAAATCATAAGCGGCCAAAAACTCCATCCATCTCTGCCGTCTCATATTCAACTCCTTCTGAAAGAATAAATATTTTAACGACTTATGATTGATATACAACTCAAATCTCTCTCCTAACCGATAATTCCTCTAGATCTTTAAGGCAAAGGTCACAGCAGCCAACTCTAAGCCATTAGTAGGAAATCTAACTTCCTGCGGTCTAAGTTGCCTAGATGCATAAGCAATAACTTTGCCCTTCTGCATCAATACTGCTCCCAGTCCAGTGCCACACGCATCAGAGTATACTTCCAACCCTTGGTTACCATACGGAACTACAAACACTGGAGAATTGGTTAACAAATACTTTAGCACAAGGAATGCTTCCTCACATTTGTCGGACCAAACAAACTTCACTTCCTTCCTGGTCAACTTAGTCAAAGGCGCTGCTATCTGAGAGGAATCCTTGATGAATCTCCAGTAATAGCCAGGTAGTCCAAGAAAACTCTTGATCTCGGTTACCGTCTCTGGTCTCTTCCAATTATTGACTACCTCAATCTTAACTAGATCAACCGACAATCCTTCCTCTAAAATCACGTGACCAAGAAACTTAACTTCTCTCTTCCAGAAATGACACTTGGAAAACTTCGCCTTCAGCTGATCCTGCCTCAGTGTCTCCAACACCACTCTAAGATGAACCTCATGCTCCCTTTCATCTTTAGAGTACACCAAAATGTCATCTATGAACACCAAAAAAAACCTATCCAAGTGCTTTCTGAAAACCCGGTTCATCAAATCAACGAAGAAAGCATGCGCATTCGTCAATCCGAATGGCATCACCAACCACTCATACGAACCATAACTAGTTTGGAATGTTGTCAAAGGACTGTTATCCTTCGCCACTCTCAACTGATGGAACCCCGTTGCTAAATCCAATTGGGAAAATACTCTGGCTCCACTCAACTGATCAAACAGATCATCTATCCTTGGCAGAGGGTACCTATTCTTGATAGTCCTTTCATTTAACTTATGATAGTAGATGCACATCCTTAACCATCCATGTGGTTTCTTTACAAACAATGCGGCTGCTCCCTAAGGCGAACTGCTTGGTCTAATAAAATTCCTTCCCTCAATATCCACTAGTTGCACCTTCAATTCCTTCATCTCCGTTGGTGTCATCCTGCTAGATGGCCTACTGACAGGTTCAGCTCCCGGTACAAGGTCTATCTGAAAATCAACAACTCGTTTCGGTGGTAATCTAGTAACCGGCTCAAAGACATCTACAAACTCTCTAGCCACATGAACCCGACTATGCTCTTCTCCAGCTTCCATCGCACTTACCAAAGCAGAAACACTCTTACTGGAATTCTCCACTGAGAAAATGATTCGGTTATGACTATCTGGGTGCCTCAATGATATTTTCCGATCCTGGCAAAATATCCTAGCCTCGTACTTACCCAACCAATCCATACCTAATATGATCCTGAAATCTACGAAATCAAAAACATACAAGCTGCATGCAAACTTATGACCTAACAAATCAAGTTCTATCTAGTCACATCTCATCCCAAGAGTTGCATACCCTCATATTGGAATCGCAACCCTTAAGGAAGTAACAAGGTATGTGGGTTCTATACATAACCTATCAACCAAATACTGTGATATAAATGAGTGTGATGCACTGGTATCAAAAAGTACCCTAACTGGTATACTCTGAATCAAAAGCGTACCTTCCATCACAGTTTTCCCTTTCTCTGCTGTAGTAGGTCTAGAAGAAGATAGTGGTCCAATTGCAAACACCTTCCCTCTGTCCGCCCTAATTGGCTCTAGACACTAGTTCTTATAATGCCCAACTTGGTCACAATTGAATCATTTCACATTCTTCTTCTCTGCAGGCTTCATTCCTTTACCAGTTCAACACTCGTTAGCATAAGGGCCTTTCTAATCACACTTATAACACACCAACTCAGCCTTTGCCTTCTTAACGGCATCCCCATTCTGGGCTCCCTTCTTCTTAAAGAACTTCCTTTTCCTTCCTTGAGAACACTGGGACTCAACTGGCTTTTCTCAAGCTGAAAAAGCATGCATCTCCTCAAGTCGGACCGTCATCTCCACCATCAAATGATAAGGTTCTCTGATATGAGTCATAGCCATCCTTCCTAGCTTTGGCCTCAAACCCCTAATGAATCTCTCATTCCTCTTGACATTCGTGTCAACCAAAGCATATCCATATTGAGATAGCTCATCAAAATTAGCAGCATATTCGATTGCAGACATCTGTCCTTGGACAAGATTAATAAACTTACTCATCAACCCCAACTTGACAACCTCAGACAAGAACCTCTGCTCAAATCTCCTTCTAAAATCAGCCCACATCAACTCTACCTCAGGCACTCCGGCCGTCACATTGTTCCACCAATGCAGCACTAAACCTTGCAACTATCTAGAGGCTAGCCTTCTCTTCTCTCCATCATTCAAGCCTAAATCTGTAAAGATCCTTTCACAGTTCAACAGCCAGTTGTCAACTTCCATGGCATCTTCCGTTCTAACAAACGGCTTTCCTCCTAGATTGACATCGTCTCTACTCTGCTTAGCATAGTTATAACCAGCTGGAACTACATGATTAGCTCCACCAACATTCCCAGCATCCCCTGCTTGCAAAAGATTAGCCAACAACTGATATACCATCCCCACATCTATTGGTGAATTTCCAGCACCTACATTGGCCTTATCATTTTAATTAGCATTGGCCTGTCGACCTGGGTTTCTCCGAGTATTAGGTTGAGCATTTCCGTTGGTAGTGGTGCTTCCTCTACCCTGATTTCCTCTTCCACTTCCGGCCTCCATATCTTCTTTCTCGTATATCTGCATACGAGCCTTAGTAAGGTATAGAAGAGCGGTCTAAGAGAGAGGGGAATACATACTTAGATATATACCTATATATCAAATACAAATACGTTACTACAGTGTTAACGCAAAACCCCGATCATATTTTCAAATTCATTGGATTATGTTTGAAAAAGCTTTTAGGTTTATCTTTTTTTTTAAAGTTTCATAAACCTATGCTCTGATACCAACTTTTAACATCCCCCTACTTGGGGCCCAAAACTAACGGCTACGGATGTTGTATTCATCCAAGTTATTAACCTTCGGCGACCAAATACGGTGGTGCTAGATACATTGATACACAAATCATAGAAATATGGAAAAAAAATTAACAATTTAAAAACATATTTCCACAAAAACCTTGCATGTTCATTACATAATCCCAAATTACTTTACCCATGTTCAACAAAATATAATTATTACAATTACGCCAAGAGCGACATATGAAGATGCCCCCTTGGTTGATCAGAGTACATAGTAAGGCTAATAAATCTGCCTTTACAACAAAATACACAGCCGAAAGTAAAACTCATGATATCTATCTGCCTACTGCATGCCTCCGGAAGCTTTATTCGTCAGAGAAGAAAACCTAAGAACCTTAAATCTCAAACTACTCAAAATTAATTGAGTACCCGAGAGTTTAAGGGGAAAACAAAAATTCAAGTCAGACATAAAGCATGGTATAAATAATAATCTAACATCTCAATCTTTTTAGATATCTAGTGAGACCATGCCGCTTAGCGGAACGGGTTTTCCCCTCACTAGTATCCTAAAACCTTTATACAACCATATTCTATGCTCCTGCATCCACAATGGTTAAAACATACCTTTTCAAAATATTATGATGATATGCATACTTAAAACAATTAGGATTACCAATCCCCAGTTTAATCTGACACTCTATCATAATCATAGTTTTAGGGTCACTATTAACCTATTAGTTTTCTTGGGTTTACTAATAACCTGTTTAATGTTTGTGGACTCCCCGTCCAGTTTCATAGTTTTCATGGGCTAACTATTAACCTATTTTTAACTTGCGGACTTCCAGTCCGGTTTCATAGTTTTCATGGGATCACTAAGAGCATATTGGCCCATGCCAATTAACTTAATCATTTCATGGGTTCTCTCTGGACCTATTGGTTATTCCAATAACTTCTTTTTTATCCTAGCTTTCATGGGTTGACTAGGAACCTATTGACATTTGTCAATACTACATCTGGATATAGTTTTCATGGGCTAACTACAAACCTACTGGCCCCTGGTAGTATTAAACCATAGTTTTCATGGCCTTACAATGAACCTGTCTATCTGACATCTTCCTTTCCACCTAGTTTTCATGGGCTAACTAAGAACCTGTCTATCTGACATCTTCCTTTACACCAAGTTTTCATGGGCTAACTACGAACCTGTCTATCTGACATCTTCCTTTACACCTAGTTTTCATGGGCTAACTATGAACCTATTGGCCCATGACAATATCATACAGTTTTCATGGGTTTACTGTGAACCTATTGGCCCTTGCCAATATCCTTCCTTTAAATTTTAGCATCCTAAATTCTGGTCTTCCTGACATCCTAAATCCAATTCTGTTCATTCCAGAGTTTAATCAATTTACATTCACTACTAGGTTAACCTAGCTGGTTCTTCTACCCTTTATCCCAAAAATATAGTTATGGGTCCATTATATAGTGAATATATTCATATTTGAAGAAGCAGCATAACAATTAACAATACCACTCCCGTGGGTTTAAGTTCCTTGAAATACAATTCATATAAAACATAGTTAACTCCTTTAACTTATATTTTATCAAGGCAATACTTCTTCAAAATTACATACTTATAGTCATTATAAAACTCCTCTATTTATGTTGTGGGTTTTTCCTCCAAAAATCTGATTTTGGGTTTTAAAACATTTCGACAACGTCGAAACCTATGCTTTCGACCCCTTCAAAAGCATAAAACTTATATTTAAAAACAATAGTCACTAGCCTTTTTAATCCTTTAAAACACTTCTTTCGAAACTTTTCGAAACCAATGAAGGCTACCCTTTGAAACCATGAAAAGTTCATCCTTTTGAAAGCATCGGGTTTACACTTAAAGATATCACTTTGGGTCATAGGTGAATGTTTTCAAAACCACCCTCTACTTTATAAAACATTGGGAAAAACATTTAAACCTTTCAACTGTGTCGAGATCTCCTGCTTTCAAACCCTTCAGAAGGTTGGGAAGCGGCTTGTATTTATAAAACTAGTAAACCTTTCGACAAAGTCGAAAGCTTCTGCTTTCGATCCCTTCGAAAGGTTGAATAAAATAAAGGCGGAAGTTTTTTTCAAAAATTCCTTTGAAACGACCTTTCAAAACCAAACCTTTTGACTATGTCGAAAGGTCTCTTAAATCCTTTCAAAACCTAACCTTTCGATTAAGACGAAAGGTCTTATAAAACAACTTATAAAAATCATACCTTTCGACCTTGTCGAAAGGTCTTTTAAAACAACCTTTTGAAAACCAAACCTTTTAGCTGTGTTGAATGGTCTTTAGAAGACAGGCAAGTGATTTCTCTTTTCAAATAAAAAATAAACTAAGGATCCATCTCCTTCGGAAGCAACCCTTCGACACCATACCTTACGACTTAGATCAATTCACTACATACCACCTGAATGATATCATATGCACTGCTTTCAACCTTGTTGGTCATTGAAGTTGAAAGGTCTTGTTCGAGAGGTCTGATATGAAAGGTTCACAATAGAAGGCGAAACCAACTTTTTATGTGTAAAATCTGATTTTTCCATAATAAGTAAACTTTTTGCAACTAACTTGCCTACTTGTAAACGTTTGATTGGCTTTTATAACTAACTTGCCCATACTTTTATAAAACAATTAAATCATTTAGGTCCTCCTTTCAAAACAATTTAATTTCCATGCTAAATCACTTAGTAAAAATCACCAAAAATTCCAGAAATTCACTTTAATTATGTTATCCAACATATTAAAAATTTAGACCCAAATTCTTATTATATTCTCCAAAATAATTTATAAACCCAAATAAACTTATTTTCCTTTAAAAATCCATAATAAATTCTCCACTGCTTGAAAAATTATAAAAATTGAAACCCAACTCCAAAATCATGTTTTCTACAACATATAATTTTCCCATGGCATTTAAAATCATTTCCTCTTGGTTTTACCCTATAACCATGTATATCCCTTATTAAACAACCTTGTTTAAACATACATAAATCAAAATCAAGCATATCATCATTCTGTATATCATAAAACCATATTTATCATTAAATCCAAAGCCATATGATGTAAAAGTCAAATTAGTGATGCATAAATTATTATTCACCTTGCTTGAAATAAGGAGATTAGAGATTGATTTTCCTCTAGCTTGAATCCCAAGCTTTTCTTAAATTTTATTCTTCTCTTTTATCTTCCTATGGCCGAACGTGTTGCTTCTTACGTTTATAGTTTTTGTTTGAGAATAATAATGAACTTGTATGGCTAGGGGAATAGTATAAGAGTGGGAAATACAGGTGGAAATTACTCTTATGCCCTTATATTTAACCATTTATAAGTTCATTAAGTTTAATAAGCACGGCCACTATATTTTTTATTAATAACCCTCAATCTCCTTATCTGCATTATTCTATTTAATTTTTTCTAATTAAATATCCTGAACAATGTCACTAAAATTAGGGTTGTTACAAAATACCTTAGAATAATTCCAAGAATAAGGTTGTTCAAAAATTAAACCCCACCTTTCTACGTTTCAAAGGAAAAATACTTTAAACCTTTACTAGCTATTCTTTAAGTTTAAAGAATAATTTTAAAAAAACCAACAATAACTACAATCATTCAAAACATACTATACATAATTTCCTAATAATACCATAAATACTAAGGGTTCTTCCCAATGATCTTATCTAAACTATGGTCCTCCAGACCTACCCATGGGTACTTCCCCCAACTTTTCCCTCTTGTGGGTGATGATTTCTTAATAATTTCCTCAACCTGCTTTACCCTTTCTAAAATAGGGAAACTTTTCTTGATGTGCCCTAGCTGATGGTAGAAAAAGCAATGTTTTTTCAAAACTTTGGGAACCCCCGGCCCCCATACTCCTTTTGTATAATAATCCATGGTGTATCATGTCTTATGACAACAGTAGCAAGTAATTTCTTTCCCTTTCTCAAAAAACTTCCTTTGAGGGGCACCTTCTTCCGATTTGTTCTCCCAAGACTTCTTCCAATGCGACATAAATTTCCCCCTTTTACGGTTACTGATACCGCTTTCTTGAAAGGTTGTTAGCTTCTTCTAATCTTCAAAAACTTGTACCTTAGGATCCACAACTACTATGACGACTTGAGTATCAGCCCTACCATCCTTAGAGACTATCCTATTTGATTCCTTTTCTCATCCACATCCTCCTTATGTACTCGTTTCTTACTATCGGAATATAGCAGGATACACTTTCCAACGGGATTTATATTGGAAAAGATATCGCCTACAAATGATAAACAAATATTATCATTTCCTAATAGTAATCACAACAAATAACTACATTAGTTTTGAAATGTTTTTTTTAATATAATCCTAGGTAATATTATTTCATTTACCAAATTTGAAACAATATTATGTCAGTTTACCTTGTTAAAGTGTTTAGGAACCTCTATCGATACCGTGGCGTCCCACGTCTCGACCAGAATTAATAAACCACTAAATCGATAAATCAACATAATATAAAACATTTTGTAATCACTAACAAATACGAGCTCTTACATATAATACACTCATACTCATTTTAGGGTTTCAGTTACTCGATCTCAAATTAGTTTACCCCACCAGGGCCAAGGTTATAGCTCAACCTTGCACTCTAATACCAAGTGTAGCGATATGCCTTTCTTATACCTAAAGACGACACTTACCACATCCTTGGTATTCATGTTCCGATCATTTAAGTATCCGAAAGGCAGGTCATTTGGGGTGAAGGAAGAAAAGACAGAACATAATCTCACATCGTAACGAGTAATATGTAATATGAACAAATATTTACAAAAGAAATCATCTTTATTATACACAACATCAGAGTACAATAATCTATTCTCCAACTGCACAGTTATAATACCCTGCCCTTACAATTTTTGATAAATACAGACCGAAACAAAGTGACAATAGCGGAAGAATATAAGATACGGGAATACATCTTGGAGAATCCCGCTCGTCTCCTGAAAGCTCCAAAGGATCCAGCTAAATCTAGAAAATATGCTCGGGCTGACCCGGGCATTATAAGAAAACAACGCCCGGGTCAGTCTGGTAAAACCAGTGTGAGAAAAGCTCGTAACAGATCATATGACTTACTATATTTGAAAAACCTTTCAGAATAAAAATTATCTCATAAGACCACACCGCACATAAACACGGATGGATTTTTACCTTACGATAACTGAAACATTTTATTGTAAAATTCAATGATAGTATAATAATGTCTAAGGGTTCAAAGTAAATATATTAAAAAGTTGAAATGCTTGCGTCTCACATTCCAACATAGTTGGGCACAATCATAATCGTAATTGCTTGTATTGGAGATTGGATTCCATACTATGGCAAGATAAGGGACTACATTCCGATGATACACCTATAGAAAATGTACCTGAGGGCTACAGACGCATCTGCCCCTCTGCCATACAGAGCTGGCCTGCCCCTTTAACATGACAAGCCGGATTACCTCACCCCTTTGACACCGAGGCCTTCTACTACCACGGTGCCTGCGCGCAAACCAACTCTAAAAGGGAAAATCCAGAATGGGATGAAGGCTCCTAATGGTAGCTAACCACATGGCTCTGCTGCATGCCCTGTTTTTGCCATTTCTCCGAGTTGTATGGCTTGTGAGGTAAGGATTTTTCCTCTTCTACTAGCATCTCATCTTGGAATGCTAACACTTCCCTCCAAGCAGAGATGCAATGCTAGCATTCATCCGTACAAGTTGTTTCGGGATCGAACAAGCATTCAAAATTTTACTATCTTTCATTTTGGAATCACCCTCAGGAAGGATAGTATAGCTCCATATCATACTATATCACGAACATTATTAGTTCGGAGTGGTTCGAATAAATTTGAAAACTGATGTCTCAAAACTAAGCGAAAATTTTCGGCCGACTCAATTCCGGTTCTTTAAAAGTATGGAATAAGTATTTGAGTCCATACCGGGGAACTCGAATATACAATCATACTTCCCGAGTTACAGCAGGTCAAGATTTGATAGTTGAACTATCAAATAAACAAACAAAAACAATTCAGAGATTTAATTATCCATAGGAACCACAAAGCCTCAAAATATTTCTTTCATTTATTAAAAACCTCTTTTCAAAAGTGTTTATCAAAAACATCCATATACTTATCTCACTAACATAAGTATATTCACAAAACATTTGTGAATGGTTTCTCATTTAAAAATCACATAAAAATTATCAAATTACTCCAAACACCTTTAATAAAATAATTGCCTAATTATTCTTTAAATATTTTTAAATATAATAAACTTTAAACCATTATCAAAGGGATAAAATGAAATATTAGATTTCACAAGTTTTAGAAAAAGGCTTAATGACCACAATGGTTCTTATTTTCATTGATTTTAACTCCCCAAGTTATAATATGGGTATTTACATAAAATCTGATATGTAAAAGGAAGCAACACATAACAACCAATCACATATAGGAAAATATCCAAGTTACTATAATAGTAGACGTGGTTTGTTATGCTAAACACATGTCCAAGTTAATATAATAGTAGAATAGTGTTTGGTTCTGCTAGCAAATGTCAAATATAACTTAACTAGCAGAATGTCATTGGGTTACATTTTCAATGAAGTTACTTAAAGGTGATCGACAAAGAAAACCCTTAGATTTAAAATACACTTTGATAGCGAGTTACTTAAAACCAAATCCGATTTTTGCAAATAAAATGGTTTTAATCCTTCAAACTTTTATTTAAAAATAATTAAATAACATTTAAATTCTTTATTAAATAACGATTGACCTTTAAATAATTAAACAATAATTAACTATTAAATAATAATTATTCTTAAATAAATAATTAAATAATAGTTAGCTTTTAAATAGGTAATTAAACCATAAATAAATCTTTAATTAATTATTAGATAATAATTTAAACATTTTAAATAGTAATTAAATATTAATCAACCTTAATTAATTAATTAAATAATCCTTAATTAAAACTCAAATAATAAATAAACCTTGATTTAAAATAATTAAAACATAATTAAATTTTAAATTAAATCTTAACTTAAATTTAACTTGATTAGAAATTGATTAATAATGAGTATCTATTGTCCTCTCATGTCCTCTCTTTTCATCCTTCCCCCTTACCTATTCCCATCCCTTCCCTGTCTCCGCCT
Source organism: Allium fistulosum (assembly GCA_030737815.1). NCBI lineage: Eukaryota > Viridiplantae > Streptophyta > Magnoliopsida > Asparagales > Amaryllidaceae > Allium > Allium fistulosum. Next base: position 940,074,026 of record CM060905.1, on the reverse strand, counting down.
GCCAACCATCTCCATCCATGTCATGTCTCTAACCATCATCTCCCGCTTATCTTTCCTCATCTTCCTCTGGATCCTTCTTGCTCTTCTCTACCTATCTCTTTTTCACATATCCCTCCTTCTTCTTGTCCCATTCCTTCTCCATGCTCTAATCCTTTTCCTCCTCTTCTTTCTGCTTCCTCTCCTCCTCCTTCAGGTTGTCTTGGTTAGACTGCATGTAATTCCTAGTAGTATCATCAATGATAGAGATACTTTGTTTACTAGCGAGTTCTGGAAGAGCCTGCAAAGTGTGTTAGGCACTAAGCTCAAGATGAGTACAGCTTAGCATCCTCAAACGGATAGGCAGACAGAGAGAGTCAACAAGGTACTGGAAGATCTGTTGAGAGCTTGTGTGCTGGATTTTAGTGGTTCTTGGGAAGATCACTTACACTTAGTGGAGTTTTCCTATAACAATAGTTATCAGATTACTATAGGAATACCACCTTTTGAAGCTTTGTATGGAAGGCCATGAAAATCACCAGCATGTTGGTTAGAGACCGGGGACGGATTGGTCCTTGGTCCAGATTTGGTCAGAGAGGCGATGGAAAAGATCGAGTTGATACGGGAAAGAATGAAGTAAGCTCAGTCTAGGAAGAAGAGTTATGCAGAAAAGAGGCGTAAAGACCTAGAATTCTTAGTTGGAGATAGAGTTTTCATCGAGGTATCGCCGATGAAAGGTGTGGTTCGGTTCGGAAAGACTGGGAAGCTAGCATTGAGATATGTTGGACCATTTCCTATATCAAAGAGGATTAGGAGACTCGCGTACCGAGTAGATTTACTGAGCAATTTGGCCAGGGTCCACAATGTGTTTATTGTTTCTCATCTTAGGAAGTATGTTCATGATCCAGAAACTACTATCGCTCTGTTGGAACCGGAGGACTTAGTGGTGAAACCGGATATCACTTTTGTTAATCAACCAGTTCGTGTTGTGGAAAAAGATGAGAGAAGGCTAAGGAACAAGACAGTTAGGTTGGTGAAAGTTCAGTGGAGCGACAACGTGAAGGACTGTACTTGGAAGACAAAAGTTGGGATTAGGGCTACTTTTCCTGAGCTGTTTTAGATGGTATGTTCCATATAGGGTTTAAATAGAATTTGGCTGGTAGGTTATACTAGCTTTGCTTGCATGGGCTATATGCTTGTTGTTTTGTCCTTACTGGAATTTCGGGGACGAAATTCTTTAAGGGGGGAGTCTATAATGCCGATGAATTTTAATTAACATTATTCGGGATATTTAATTGGATAAATTAAATACAATAATGTGAATAATTATGGAGATGAGATTAATAAATCCAATGGCCATGTCTTAATGAATGAACTAAAATAAGACTTAACTAAATTAAGAAGGAAGAATTTCCTAAGGGGTAAACTTGGAAATGGGGCTACATTTCTTAGTATATATCTCTTCCTCCACCTTAATAAACTTTTACTTTCTCATTCATAACTCCTCACCTATATTTCGACCGGCCATTAAAAGTTCTAGGAAGAGCAATAATTTGGAGATAAAGCTAAGAAATTAAAGCTAGGAAATTATCTCATTCTCCAATTAACTAATCAAGGTGAATAATCATGTTTATCATCTCATTTTTCTTTGTTTGGATCGGTTATGGGTTATACCCGATTCATGTTTGTGATTTTGGTTAGGATATAACCATTTAAACCTTTGTTTGGATAAGACATAGGTGTTTTTAAATGTTAAGGGGCTAATTAACATAGTTTTTTTCGGTTTTGGTTAAATTCCGAATTATATTGATCTTCAAATGCTTTGAAAATTTAATATGTCAAAATATATAATTTAAAGGATTTTGGGTGATTTTTGGGGATTTCTCCTTAGTGGTTTGCTAAGGTAATTAATTTATGTCCAAGGGCTAAACTGAAAAATGGCTTACGAATTAGTTAAATTTGGAGGGAAATTGCTTTCGAAAATTATTTGGGGAAGAAGAATAGTGTTTTAAGAAAAATGTTGACTATTTAGTACTTTTTAATATTCAAAAGTGCAGGAGGAAGCCTCATGACCAATCAGATTTAGACAAGGAAGAGGAACCATCACTTCCATAGGCCCAGAACTTGCTTCGAACTACATTGCCCGCTTTCACCATTTTCACTAAGTCGAAAGGTACCTTTTGTCTACGTCGGAAGGTAAGCATTTACCTTTCTCCTATGTCGAAAGGTACGAATGGTGTCGGAAGGAAGAGAGGCGAAGGGATGGAGGCTGCTTCCTTGGCTTTCGAATGGAAATATGAATTCTTTCGAATTAATAGGTTTCGAAGGGGGATCCATCGACTCCGTCATTTTTATAAAGACAAAACTTTTATACTCAAGAAGGGGTTTCGAAGGGGATCTTCGAAAGTTTAAACCTTCAAGAGGATTGTTTTAAATGTTTTCCAAAAATATGTTTTAGAACCTTTCGACTAAGTCGAAAGGTAGGAGAGGAAATGGAAGCGGTTACTTCCAAACCTTCCTATTGTTTTAAAAGTTAAGTTTTTAATGCCTTCGAAAGCCATGCTTTCAAAGGAGATGTTTGTTTTCGAAGGGATGAAGTCAAAGGGGTGCTTTCGGCTCAGAACTTCAAAAGGAACGAAGTCGAAGGGGAGCTTCCGACTTCATTATGCTTTATGTTTTATAGGCCTTCGAATGGGATATTCGAAGGAAGGTTTAAGCGGCCAGCTTATACATTTTGTCTAAGTCGAAAGGTGAGCCCTCACCCTTCCGACTAAGTCGAAGGGTGGGGATGTTTTAAAAGGTTTTGGTGCCGAAAGGTTTTGATTTCAAACGGGTTACCTTCAATGATTTCGAAAGGTTTCGAGTTTCAATGATTTCGAAAGGTTTTGAGTTTCAATGATTTCGAAAGTTTTTGAGTTTCATTGCTTTTGAAAAGTTTATAAATGGTTTTATAAGGGGGATACCCCAGGCTTTCGACAAAGTCAAAAGGTGGAACCTTTCGACTAGGCCGAAAAGGAACCTTCCGACAAGGTCGAAAGGTGTGATCTTGTAATGCTTTCAAAAGGAAGGCTTCCGACGGGGCTAACTTTGGATGTTTATTTGCTTCCGGATGGGGCTTAATTCGAAGGGGTTTAAAGGGCTGTTTTAGCCATTTTTTCTTAAGTAAAATTTTGCTGATTTGAAGGGGTTACTTCGAAGGGTTATAACATAAAATACTTATCTTTGTTTGAAATTATAAGGGAGATCTTTATATAAATTGGATGTTATTAAACCTTGGGGACACCGGTGTGGGTTTAATGTTTTCAATACATAGTTTGGGGTTACAAACAGAAATATGCTTTCGAAAATACAAATTGTGGCTATCAATGTATTTTTATTGAATTTTACCTAATTGGGGCTACCAATGGAAATAGGTTAAACATGTGGTATACCTAAGGAAAATATATAATCATAGGGATCAAGAATTTTTATACTTAATCATGAGGATCATGATATTTTAATTGGCCAAGTGTTGGGTTCTCGGTTAACCTAGGAAAACCATGGAATGTGCGGTGATTAGCCCACATCAAATTTCTAAAGTAAAGAATGTTTTGCCAGAGGTGGTTAGCCTCGGGATTTGGCAATCAAGGGTTCATAGTCATCCTAGGAAAACTATGGAGTGTGCGGTGGATAGCCCACACCAACTTTTATAAAATAATGTATAATGGATAATCTTTATTTATTTTAAATGGATTTGGGACAAATAGTCCTACTAAATTATGATGGATAGTCATTTTAAAGATTTTAGAGGGGAACTCTCATAAATTGATTTTAGATGGGAAATCTAATATATTGCTTTTAGATGGGATATCTAATAAATGGGTGGATGCGATATCCAATGAATATGATTTAGGGCTTTATTTCATATTATGTTAAGACTGATCATTTTGGGTGCAGGGGCATAGTAAATGATTTGCATGATTTGTTTTGGATACTAGTAAGGGGAAAACCCATTCCGCTAAGTGACATGGTTTCTCTAGCTATTTGTTTATGATAAGAGATGATAGGGGATTATTCATACTAGACTTATTGTCTGACTCGAAGTTTGTGTTTCTCCACAAACTCTCGAGTATCCAAAATTAATTTGAATAGTTTGAGAGTGGGAGACTTTCAGGTTTTTGGACAAATAAGCTTCTGGAGACGTGCAGGAGGCAGTGTTAGCTATATAGGAGTTATTTTGTGTTTTCCGCTGTGTTGTACTAAGAACTGTAAAGTTCATATTTACTAGTTCTCTGATCATCATAAGGGGACATCTTCATATGTCGCTCTTGTCATATTTGTACATGTATATTGATCTGAACGTGGTTAACATCTGGGATTATGTAATTAAATCTTAAATTGTAATTTGCATGAAATGGGAAATTCTGTTTATTGGAAGTTTAATTTTTTTCATATTCATGTGTTCCAGTTTATCAATATTAACTATGCCACATTCGGTCGCCAAGAAATAACAACTACGGATGACTGCTGCATCAGTATCGGTTAGTTTTGGGCCTCAGAAGGCGGGATGTTACAATAAAAGAGGCTCTGTCTAGGTAGAAAAGTCATGCATATAAGAGACGGATAGATCTAGAGTTTTCAGTTGGAGATCCGATTTTTGTCAAAGTATCACCGATGAAGGGGGTGATTAGGTTTGGAAAATCGGGGAAGTTAGCACCGAGATTCGTTGGACCTTTTCTTATTGTTGAGAGGATCGGATAGCACGCATATAGAATCGAGTTACCGAGCAGTTTGGCAGGAGTCCACGATGTTTTTCATGTTTCTCGTCTCAGAAAGTGTGTTAGTGACTCGCAGACTGCTATTGCACCGACAATGCTAGAGTACTAAGTAGTAGAACTGGATTTGACAATTATGAGAAAGCTTATTCGTATTGTTGCGATAGATGAGAAAGGCTTAGAACCAAGACGATCAGATTAGTTAAAGTCCAGTGGAGCGACGATGACAGAGACTGTACTTGGGAGGTTGAGAGAAGGATTAAAGATACTTATCCTGACTTGTTTGATGGTATATTTTACCTTCTTGTTTGATTTGTTGTGTACCTTATCATAATTTTGAGGACGAAATTCTTTAAGGAGGGGAGTCTGTAAAACCTCAGATTTTTGGTAACATTTTTTAGGATATTTAATTAGCTAAATGAAATAAAATAATTTGTTGATTAGGGGATTGAGATTTGATTTTAATTAAGGTGTAGCCGTGTCATTTAACCATGAATTAAAATAAGAGTTAACTTGAAATAGAGGAGGGGTAAAATAGGAAAGAGGCCATTCCTATATCCTTCAAACCTTGGCCGTGTAAAATTTTACATGTTGATTTTCATTCTCAAATTTTAAAGTAAGGAGCCGGCCACCATTAACAAGGAAAAGAAGAAGAAAAGCTAGGAAGAATCTAATTCAAATCAAATCTATTTACATCTCAATCTCTATAATCTCTAAAGCTAAGGTGAATAATGTTTACATCTCATTTTTGATTGTATTTTCGGTTTTAAGATGATTATCGAATATTTTGCCATGATTTTGAATGATGGAATGATTATATATAAATGTTGATGATTTAAGTATATTCATATTGATTTTATGATATGTTTTAAGGTGATAATCCTATAAAATGACATCCAAATGCCTTGCAATTTTGAGGAAGGTCGTAAATATTATTTTGGAGATAGGTTTCAATTTTTAGAATTTTCTGAAATTATGTGGAATTTATATGAATCTTTTAGTAAAGAAAATGTAAATTTGGGTTAATAATTATTTTCGATTAAATAATAAAAGATTTGGATCTGAAATTTTTATATGTTGCAAACATATTAAAAGAGATTTTCTGGAATTTTTGTAGATTTTTCCTTAGTGTTTTAATGGTTATATAAAGTTATTTAAGGTATGGGACTTAAATGTTTTACATAATTTAAAAGAGGAGAAGGGGCTTTTTGTAAAATAACAAAAATTATTAAATCAGGAAAGTCGGCAGCCCTTTTTCCAAAGTGCGGTACTTTTTATTGGTAAAGAAAGAGGCAACCAATCATAATTAGACACATAAGGCAGGTTTGTTGAAAAGAACTATTTACTATGTGTTTTTCACTGTTTCGGCACCGTCGATACCAGGTTCCGCCTCCTCATCTCCGCTTCCGACACATTCGAAACCAATGCGCATGGTATCAGTTTACTGGTACGTAGTGAATTGGATGTAGGCGGAAGGCAAGGAGTCGAAACCAGGGGTTCCGAAGGTGTTAAGGCAGTCCTTTGTTTTTAAATTAAAGAAATACGTCTGCTAGCTTTCGACTAAATGGCTTTCAAAAAAGTAGCTTTTGACCAGGTCAAATGATTTAAAGGAAATGGTTTTGATTGGGTTGTGCCTCTATTTTTTAATAATTGCTTTCGACTAAGTTGAAACCTTTTTGCTGCTGCTGTAACAACTCGAATTCCAGTGGGTTCGAATTTTTCGCAAAAATTCTAAAATCCAAGCCCATTGAAGATCAAGTAGGGTATCTGGTATGCTGCAAATAGGCAAAGATAAATATGTCAGAGCTTAAATAAATATCTCACAGTAGAACTGAATAAAAATATAATAGTAAGTAAATAATCACCAAGGTAATAAAACTTGTATGTCACCAAGCTGGAAAATCTCTGCCATCTATCTAACCTGTGGGATGTTATGAGGAGGGGGTCAGAACTAAAGTTCTGGTGAATGGACAAATTATACACTTCTAAGCATAATTCTACATATACCATTCTATTTCCATTTTTTGTTATGTTAGGTTTATTGGGTTTATAATACTCTCGCCTCTATATGTGAATCGTACCCACTATTTCCTACTAGATTAAAATCTAATAACTAATATATATGTAGCTACATGCCCAAAGACCACATCGGTCCACGGTACTACCCATAGTACCTTCCATATCCTCCTCGAAGAGGACTTCATCGTCTCGCTGCTAGAGCGTACTCAAACTACTTATGCAAAGGACAGCTTCGTGAGGCCTATAATATAGATGTTCCGTCTTCTGCTAGGAAAATGTGAAACTGCATCCGCACTAGCTTATACTAGTTCTCAGACATCCACAATGTACCACCCAATGCGTACCTTATGGACTACACGTAATCATTCTCTCTACTCCCTAAATTATGCCAACAAGGTCTACCTTGTACGGAACTCGGTCAGGGATTTTCTGTATCTGTAAAGGTCTGTTTCGTTAGGCCTGCAATACGGATATTCTACTTTGTCTGTCTCTTTTCTCATCGTGGCTATGGCCCCACGCGCCACCTCTCGATTAATCAAAAGACCTTTCAAGTGCTAAGCGGCTGTGCCCTATTGCAAACAATCTAAACATCCAATTGGCTATGCCCCTCATCTAATGTCTCGATAGTGAAAGAATCATTGGCATGTTGGTTTAACTCTAGTCTTTCACGAATTCGCTCTGACTGATGATGGCTTGATCTTCGCATGCGACTATCCTTTTGGGCCCTTCCCACTATAACTTGCTCGCAACCCAGAGTACGGTGTCATATGAATATCCTAATCCATAATCAACCTTTTGACTGACTACAAAGGTCCGCTTCGTTAGGCCTGCAATGCAAAAGCAGTCAAGGCATGCTCTCTTGATGGAACACCTACAGACCTACCTCCGGGGGTGCAGCTTCATTAGGCCTACCCTAGAGGGCCATCATAGAGTACCCTCCCGACCTGTTGAAGTCTTGTACTTCATCTAGCCCAAACTAACTAAGTTGGCGTGCTCTTTCTGTACTGAAATCGGTGATGAACTGCTTCGTTAGGCTCTTCATCCTTTGGGCTGCTCCAAACGCATCTTAACATTTTATTAGACCCTACGTCTAATCTTTTATTATGCATTTAGTTTACATTTCTTATTCTATTGGCTACTTATTTACCCTAATCAACATAAGTGTGTCCCAACCTCACCTAACTAATATGAGACCATCAATTCCTGACTGAAAGGGAATGCTGCCGGTATGGGCCACTTCTATTATTTTGCTTATTAACTTAATCCAAGATCTAAGTTTGATAAAATATGCCTCTTCTGTTTCTTTCTTTTAATTATAACCTATGTGTTACAATTATACATGCAATAGTTACTTTTATATTCTTTTATAATCTACGTGTTATAAATATAATTGCAAGTATCTCTTTTCTATTCTAGTCTATCTTCTTTTATTATGGTACTAAATTCTTTTTAGTTCTCTTATATTATATGACAGTCATAGCTTGGGACTACGTTCAAATGTCACAAATTACTTATCATAATAACTGCTTTACTTTTATTCTACTATCTGCGCAGTAAATGTAGATCTAGTCACTTTTTTATTTATTATCTCTAGTCTTGTCAAATAATTAACTTGATTGCTACTTCTTCTTTAATTTCTTTTAATGCTTCACGCTATTCTCTTTTATTCTAGGAAGTAGTTCTATTCTATTTGGTTGGATACAAAAACTGTGCTAAATATCCATTTCATTATTTTAATACTAAATACTAAATAATGCTATAAACAATTGTGACGACCAGCCATGACCCCTGCACTGAACAAAGAAATAGTGCGTTGTAAAGTGTGCCAGGTAGCCATGGACGATTGCCAAGGTAAATTAAAACAGCAGAATCTATCGTATTACTCACAGCGCATGGATAAAATACAATAGAGAATATATATAGTGAAGCATCTAAAAGTAGAATCTCATCAATTAAGCTTCATAATAGTTGAATACAAACATTTGAATAGTCAATACATCAGGCCTCACTACATAACACTCAGAGAATTATACAAGCAGCGGAACATCCAGTACATATAGTAAGAAAATAATATGCAAGCCTCCAGCTCGTCTTCGTCTTCAGCATCGTCGAAAACTAAGAACAGCACCTGTCACCTGCTACCTAGTCTGCCCATCCCAAAGCGGATGAACCGCCCAAGGCAATAAGAGTTAAACATAAAGCCTTGAGTCAGACAACAGTCTTAGTGAGCGGTAAATTAACTAACAACATACCAAAAGAGCATAAAGGTAAAAGGAATAGGAATCCAACCCTCCCACTCCACCTCTTTCTACAGTGATAGCCCCCAGACACACAAAGCAGAAATAAACATAGCAATGCAGACATTTAAAGTAAAGCAATTATCACTCGAGTCAAGGTCGGTGTTTTCCAAGTACAAACCCCCAAGGCCTAAACCAAGGTCAGATAAGCACCCAGAAAACATCGCTCTTGAGATCGAATGACGATACAACCAAACATCCATGACTCTGGCTATCACTGTTATCTTTGCTTCGATACCACCGTTAATTGAATGACCGGCACATTCTTTCAGCCGTCCGTCAAGGGTTAATGGAAACCCTGGTTCTAGACAGAACTCTGCACGTCGTCGCAGCCCGTGCCTAGGACTATCGAATCTGCCCAGAGTACTCGACTACAATCATAGTCTTTAGGGACTATCGAATCTGCCCAGCGTACTCTTGCTTTGAGCCTGCTAGAACCTTCAACAACGATGAAATCTCAACCTTCTAGTCATCCTCTTTGACGACTATTTCCATACTAGCTCAAGCGCCTCTCGAGCCAACCATTATCCTCAACTCGAACCATTTCACCGAGTTATCAACATGCTTGGACTGATCCCGTCTGGATTAAACCAAGGCTATCTCATACCATGCCTCGCTTCATCTCATCATAGCAAAGCCTCATCTCAACATCAACATCATCAAATCTATCCATATGAGCTTCATCATCCGCCACATATGCCATGAGCAGCTTTTCCAATTCAAGAGCCTTTCCCTTAGCTTCTAAATCATCTTCGACTAACTTGTCCAAATCTAATCATCAATCAACTAATTTACAACAATCAATCAAGTCAAACATTAATCCAAGTAATCAAGCATTCAAACATGATCAAATAAACAATTATAACAATAATGGCAATCTTGTAAATAAAGAGTCTAACTCTAACAAGCATGAATCATGAGCAATATCGCTACAACTTGATGAATGAACTTGCATAGGATAGCATGTAGTAAAATAGATCTCAAATCATCATGAACAATAGATCTATACCTTAAGTTTATGAAAATGCATGGAAATCACTATTTTAACACTCAATCAAGCCAACAATCCGATATACTCCTTTGGATCCGTGTGAGAGATAACCACCACTCACCAAATCACCTAAACACCTCAAAAGCAACACACTGCAGATCTGGACAGCGAAGAATCTAACTCGATCTATCAAAACTCCGCTTCAAACAATGAAATCTCTCTTCGATGGATGAAGATCTTCAATCTAAGCTTTTGGATCTTCGATTTGATCTTCGATTTGGATGGAAGGAATCACAAGATTAGAGTGGAGAAAAGAAGTGAAGAAGTATAGAACTCGAGCTCTGAAAATAGCAGCACTTCGTCGCCTCAAAATCCGGATCCCAAAAATGAACAAGAACCCGTGTATTTATAGGCAGTTTCATAGGTCGTTCGCTCTTAGGTCGTCCACGACCTAACAGTTGCCGACCGAACAGTTGCCGACCTAAAAACCTTGACCTAACGACCTAACAGACCTGCGACTTACAACTTAGCGCACACTCGACTCAACGTCTTAACATAAGCCATGACCTAACTTTAGCTCGCTCCTAGGTCGCTCACGACCTAAGACTCAGCAACCTAACCCCTTAAGCCTTCACGCGACTTAACCACACACACATGCGCACGACCTAGCGACATATGCGCTTCCACGACCTAAAAAAGTCACGACCTAAGACTCAACACTGTTGTACGACCTACGACTTTTAAGCCCGTGCGCGACTTAACACCCTACGACTTAACTCTTAGCGACTTAACGCTACACGACCTAACAACTTCACTAGGATACGACCTAACATCCACGCGACCTAACGACTCATCCCACTTATCTCCTTAACTCGTCCACGACCTAACCTTCTTAGGTCGTTAACTCGCTTAGTTCCTTAGGTCGTTAACTCGCTAACTCCTTTAGGTCACTGTCTTTCCTTAAGTCGCCGATTCCTGTAGGTTGCTAACTCATAGGTCGTCCACTACCTTAAGTCGCCAACTTCCTTAGGTCGCTCCAATCCCTTAAGTCGCTCACCCGACCTAACTACTACTCGACCTAACCTACCCCACGACCTAAGCCACTACACGACTTATCTTCCAGACGACCTAAGCTACACATGGCTTATCTTCTATACGACCTAATGACAACTGTTTTACAAACATTCGATCCGTAAAAATACGGGTCGTTACATTCTCTCCCCCTTCGGAATTTCGCCCCTGAAATTCCAAACAAACAAGAGCAATCAAAAGCTATTCTGCATGCCTACCATCTATAGCAATCAACAAACCATGCATCCAATTCTTGCCTAGCATGTAGAATTCTAAAATTAGAACAAGTTACAATGTCATGAGATGTCACGACACCTTATGGCCATACCTCGAAGAGTTCAGGATGAGCTGCCTTCATCCTCTCTTCCACCTCCCATGTACAGTCGTTAACATCATCACTCCATTGTACCTTGAGCAACCTAACTACCTTCCTCCTAAGCTGTTTTGTGTCAGTTTCCACAACACGAAGCGGCTTACGAGGTCTCTTATCGACTGGATCAATCTCGAAATCTTCACAGCTATCTGCAGAAACTACTGTATTCGAGTCGTGCACATACTTCCGTAGATACGATACATGAAAAACATTGTGCACACCCGACATCTTTTCTGGTAACTCCAATTTGTAGGCGAGCTTTCCAATTCGCTCGATAATCGGAAATGGTCCAACAATTCTCGGAGTCAATTTCCCTTTCTTCCCGAATCGAATAACATTCTTCAGTGGAGAAATCTTCACAAAAACCATATCACCTATGTCGAACTCCAAATCCTTACGACGCTTATCGGCATAACTTTTCTGACGGTCTTGGGCTGCCTTCATTCGTTGCCGAATGATCTCTATGCAATCCGTAGTCTGTCAAATCAATTCTGGCCCAAGTATCAGCTTTTCTCCTGTTTCTAACCAACATGTCGGAGAGTTACATGGTCTTCCATACAATGCTTCATACGGTGCCATACCAATGCTTGACTGGTAACTGTTATTATACGAAAATTCCACCAAATGAAGATGATCCTCCGAAATCAACACAAGCTCTAAGGAGATCTTCCAAAACTTGATTGACTCTCTCGGTCTGACCATCTGTTTTGGGATGATAAGCTGTACTCAAACACAACTCGGTTCCCAAAACTTCCTGGAAGCTCTTCCAAAATCCACTAGTGAACAATGGGTCTCGATCGCTCACTATACTCTTCGGAATACCATGGAATCGAACTATCCACTTAACATACAGCTCAGCCAACTTTGATGCAGTCCTAGTTGATCGAACAGGAATAAATCTTGCACTCTTAGTCAGACGATCTACGATGACCCAAATCCCTTCATTTCCCGTTCTTGTTCTAGGTAGTCCATCAATAAAATCCATCGATACATGCTCCTACTTCCATGTAGGAACTTCTAATGGCTGAAGCAATCCACTTGGCTTCTTCTGTTCGGCTTTTACCAACTGGCAGTTCATGCACTTGGAAATAAAATTTCCAACATCCTTCTTCATACCTTCCCAGTAATAGGTTCTCTTCATATCCCGATACATCTTATTTCCATCTGGATGAATTGTCAGCTTCGAGTGATGACTTTCCTTCAGAACTTCATCTCTCAATTCATCTATATCGAGAACAACTAGTCGTCCTTGCTTCCGAAGCCAACCCTCTCGATCGACCTCGAATCCTTTATCCTTTTCTGGGTCCAATCCAGATTCCAAATCACGGATAATCTTGACAAGCTTATCGTCTCGCTTTTGGCTCTCGCCAATTCTTTCCACAAGAGTAGGTCTTATAGATAAGTTTGCCAACATCTCAGGCTCCAATTCACATTTGGGCCTGAAGTCAAATCCAGCCAAATACTCGAGATTCTTCCATTCTGAAAACATGGCTCCCAATCCTGTATGTCTTCGACTTAACGCATCTGCCACTGCATTACCCTTTCCCAGAGTATAGGCTATACCAAAATCATATGATGCTAAAAACTCTAGCCATCGTTGCTGCCGAAGATTCAAATCCTTTTGGGAGAAAAGATACTTCAACGACTTATGATCTGTAAACAACTCGAATTGAACTCCCAATAGATAATGTCTCCACATCTTCAGAGCAAATACAATCGCCGCTAACTCCAAATCATGAGTCGCATAATTCCTTTCATGCGGCTTCAGTTGTCGACTTGCATACGCAACAACTTTATCCTTCTACATTAGCACTGCTCCAATTCCAGTACCACATGCGTCGGTGTAAACCACCATCTCATCATTTCCACTAGGAATAGTCAAAACAGGAGCACTTGTCAGTCGCTCTTTCAGGATTTCGAAAGCTTTCTCACACTTAGCATCCCATCTGAATACTTGATTCTTTTTCGTCAATCCTGTTAATGGTGCAGCTACCTTGGAAAAGTCTTTGATAAATCGACGATAGTATCCTGCTAATCCAAGAAAACTTCTCACATCAGATGCATTCTTAGGTCTACCCCAATCCTGGATTGCTGCTATCTTGGCGGGATCAACCGCTATTCCGCTTCCAGAGATAATATGGCCTAAGAACCTCACCTCACTCTTCCAGAAGTGACACTTCGAAAACTTAGCCTTCAGCTGATGTTTCCGTACAATTTCCAAAACAATACGCAAGTGCTTCTTGTGCTCTTCTTCAGTTCTGGAATAAATCAAAATATCATCCACGAACACTAGTACGAACTTGTTCAACTGATCTCTAAACACTCTATTCATAAGATCCACAAAATATGCTGGTGCATTGGTCAATCCAAAAGGCATTACCAGCCACTCAAAGAAACCGGATGGTGTCTTGAAAGCAGTCTTCGGCACACTATCCTTAGCCACTCTTAACTGGTGAAATCCCGTTGCCAAATCCATCTGAGAAAACACCTTAGCTTCGTGAAGCTGATCAAACAAGTCGTCTATTCTCGGCAATGGATACTTGTTCTTCTTATTCACTTTATTCAGCTCACGATAATCCACACACAACCTCAGCGATCTATCCGCTTTGGTTACAAACACAACTGGTGCACCCCATTCGGACACACTACGCCGAATGAATCCTTTCTGTAAAAGATCATCAACTTGCACCCTCAACTCTTGCTGTTCTCTAGGCGCCATCCTCCTAAGAGGCATCACAACAGGTCTGGCTCCTTCAATTAAATCGATACGAAACTCAATCTCTCTATGCGGCGGTAACCCTTTGACCTCATCAAAGACATCCTCGAATCCATTAGCGATTGGCAGCGATGACAGTCCATCCCGTGGAACAACTAGCGAATACATGAAGCTCATGAAGACGCCTTCCTCATGCTTACATCGTATCACCACCTTTCGCCCTTCCACATTCTCGACTGTCACCTCCAACCTTTCACAATCAACCTTTGTCGCATACTTCCTAAGCTAGTCCATACCCAAAATAATTCCGAACCCCGCAAAGTTCAGAACAAAACAATCACAAACAAAAGAGCAATCATGACTCGATACAATCAGACCACGGCATAGCATACACAGACAAGACGAACCCCCAACTGGATTAGTCACAACCAATGGCCTATCAACAATATCCGGTTCTAAACCCAACCGGCCTACAAGTTATTTACAAACAAAAGAATGCGACGCCCCAGTATCGAATAACACTCTAACTGGAACACCACATATGGAAAGAGTACCTTGAACCACCACACTCTTCCCTTTCTCTTCAGCGGTAGGAGCTTTCGAAGATGATGGAACAGCCCCCAAAGCGTAAGCTTGCACAATCTGCTTGTCCTTACGCACAATTCTTCCTGATATGCCCCGGCTTGTCACAATTGTGGCACTTCACCGGCACCTTTGGATTCTTGCAATCTCTGGAGAAATGGCCCTTCTGCTGACAATTGTAGCAGGTCACTTCGCCCATCGGCTTCTTCTGGTCATCCTTACCCTTTTGCTACTGCTGCTTCCTCTTCTTGTTTCCACCCTGCTATGGTTTAGACTCCTCCTTGGTCACAGCAACAACAGATCCTTCTTTAGGAAACAAATTCTCGTGCCTGAGAGCCTTCTCTACAAGCTTCTCAAATGGATCGTCCAAATGATCCACCAACTGCCTCCCAAGATAACTGTCCAAGCCTGTCACAAACTTCTCGTTCTTCTGATAAGGAGATTCAATATACGACCGGGCATACTTGGACAAAGCTTCAAACTCAGAAACATACTCGAGAACTGGTCTCCCACCCTGCTTGAGCTCCACAAACTTCTTGAACAGAACAGATTTCTGAGCTGTAGAAATGAACTTAGCTTCGAATCTGGCTTGGAATTGCTCCCAAGTAATTTCTTCCTCCGGAGTATCAATGGTGATAGAGTTTCACCAATTAGAAGCTCTCCCTTGAAGCTGTCTTGATGCGAGCTTCCTTTTTGTTGCATCCTCGATTCCCAAATCACCAAAGATTCTTCTACAAGCATCTATCCATCTCTGGACTTCAATGGTTGACTCTGTTCCCAAGAAAACCTTCCCTCCAAGACCAGTATAATCTTTACACAGCTTAGCAAAATCCACCGGTTTTGGAGTTTGAACTTGAACTCCAACATCTACTAATGTCCCCGGAGCTGGCATCCTTCTCATGATCGAAGTCATCATAGCTTCGAACATAGCAACATAATCAGCAGCCCCCTCAGCAGCACGGCCTTCCCTAGCAGTTGGTCTCCCTCTTCGACTCATCCTTAATATCTATAAAAAGGAATGATTAATACACCTTGAGAAGAACTGCGTAAAGGGGTCAAATCATTCTAAGCTACTATATTATATATAGTAATCATCCATCAAAATACAATTACGTCTCTCATACGTAGTTACGCCGGCGAGCGTTGGGTAAAATCGATTAACCAATGCTTTGATACCAAATGTGACGACCAGCTATGACCCCTGCACTGAACAAAGAAATAGTGCACTGTAAAGTGTGCTAGGCAGCCATGGACGATTGCCAAGGTAAATTAAAATAGCAGAATCTATCGTATTACTCACAGCGCATGGATAAAATACAATAGAGAATATATATAGTGAAGCATCTAAAAGTAGAATCTCATCAATTAAGCTTCATAATAGTTGAATACAAACATCTGAATAGTCAATACATCAAGCCTCACTACATAACACTCAGAGAATTATACAAGCAGCGGAACATCCAGTACATATAGTAAGAAAATAATATGCAAGCCTCCAGCTCGTCTTCGTCTTCAGCATCGTCGGAAACTAAGAACAGCACCTGTCACCTGCTACCTAGTCTGCCCATCCCAAAGCGGATGAACCGCCCAAGGCAATAAGAGTTAAACATAAAGCCTTGAGTCAGACAACAGTCTTAGTGAGCGGTAAATTAACTAACAACATACCAAAAGAGCATAAAGGTAAAAGGAATAGGAATCCAACCCTCCCACTCCACCTCTTTCTACAGTGATAGCCCCAGACACACAAAGCAGAAATAAACATAGCAATGCAGACATTTAAAGTAAAGCAATTATCACTCGAGTCAAGGTCGGTGTTTTCCAAGTACAAACCCCCAAGGCCTAAACCAAGATCAGATAAGCACCCGGAAAACATCGCTCTTGAGATCGAATGATGATACAACCAAACATCCATGACTCTGGCTATCACTATTATCTTTGCTTCGATACCACCGTTAATTGAATGACCGGCACATTCTTTCAGCCGTCCGTCAAGGGTTAATGGCAACCCCGGTTCTAGACAGAACTCCGCACGTCGTCGCAGCCCATGCCTAGGACTATCGAATCTGCCCAGAGTACTCGACTACAATCATAGTCTTTAGGGACTATCGAATCTGCCCAGCGTACTCTTGCTTTGAGCCTGCTAGAACCTTCAACAATGATGAAATCTCAGCCTTCTAGTCATCCTCTTCGACGACTATTTCCAAACTAGCTCAAGCGCCTCTCGAGCCAACCATTATCCTCAACTCGAACCATTTCACCGAGTTATCAACATGCTTGGACTGATCCCGTCTGGATTAAACCAAGGCTATCTCATACCATGCCTCGCTTCATCTCATCATAGCAAAGCCTCATCTCAACATCAACATCATCAAATCTATCCATATGAGCTTCATCATCCGCCACATATGCCACGAGCAGCTTTTCCAATTCAAGAGCCTTTCCCTTAGCTTCTGAATCATCTTCGACTAACTTTTCCAAATCTAATCATCAATCAACTAATTTACAACAATCAATCAAGTCAAACATTAATCCAAGTAATCAAGCATTCAAACATGATCAAATAAACAATTATAACAATAATGGCAATCTTGTAAATAAAGAGTCTAACTCTAACAAGCATGAATCATGAGCAATATCTCTACAACTTTATGAATGAACTTGCATAGGTTACCATGTAGTAAAATAGATGTCAAATCATTATGAACAATAGATCTATACTTAAGTTTATGAAAATGCATGGAAATCACTATTTTAACACTCAATCAAGCCAACAATCCGATATACTCATTTGGATCCGTGTGAGAGATAACCACCACTCACCAAATCACCTAAACACCTCAAAAGCAACACACTTCAGATCTGGACAGCGAAGAATCTAACTCGATCTATCAAAACTCCGCTTCAAACGATGAAATCTCTCTTCGATGGATGAAGATCTTCAATCTAAGCTTTTGGATCTTCGATTTGATCTTCGATTTGGATGGAAGGAATCACAAGATTAGAGTGGAGAAAAGAAGTGAAGAAGTATAGAACTCGATCTCTCAAAATAGCAGCACTTCGTTGCCTCAAAATCCGGATCCCAAAAATGAAGAAGAACCCGTGTATTTATACGCAGTTTCATAGGTCGTTCGCTCTTAGGTCGTCCACGACCTAATAGTTGCCGACCTAAAAACATTGACCTAACGACCTAACAGACCTGCGACTTACGACTTAGCGCACACTCGACTCAACGTCTTAACAGAAGCCACGACCTAACTTTAGCTCGCTCCTAGGTCGCTCACGACCTAACACTCAGCGACCTAACCCCTTAAGCCTTCACGCGACTTAACCACACACACATGCGCACGACCTAGCGACATATGCGCTTCCACGACCTAAAAATGTCACGACCTAAGACTCAACACTGATGCGCGACCTACGACTTTTAAGCCCTTGCGCGACTTAACACCCTACGACTTAACTCTTAGCGACTTAACGCTACATGACCTAACAACTTCACTAGGATACGACCTAACATCCACGCGACCTAACGACTCATCCCACTTATCTCCTTAACTCGTCTACGACCTAACCTTCTTAGGTCGTTAACTCGCTTAGTTCCTTAGGTCGTTAACTCGCTAACTCCTTTAGGTTACTGTCTTTCCTTAAGTCGCCGATTCCTGTAGGTTGCTAACTCTTAGGTCGTCCACTACCTTAAGTCGCCAACTTCCTTAGGTCGCTCCAATCCCTTAAGTCGCTCACCCGACCTAACTACTACTCGACCTAACCTACCCCACGACCTAAGCCACCACACGACTTATCTTCCAAATAACCTAAGCTACACATGGCTTATCTTCTATACGACCTAATGATAACTATTTTACAAACATTCGATCCGTAAAAATACGGGTCGTTACAACAATAATCCGTAATTGCAAGATATTTCTTTTATTATTGTTTTAATTTCTGGGTAATGCAAAATACAGTGATGTCTCTATTTTGCACTAATTCCATTTTTCTTGTTTTTATTCTTGCAATTAGTTTTATCGTTATTCTTACAATATTAAACTATGGAAATATATTCCCTTTTCTAAACCAACCAACTATTCTATCACTAACTTCCAAATCAAGTTACTAGATTTTCCCTTTATTTCTCCCATTTTAGCATAATTTACTGTAAAATTCTTACTTTTAGGCTAATAATTGTTAATCCTAATATTATTCATATTTAATTGGATTCCTTTCTTTTCCATATAAATAATAGTTAAATATAAGTTCTTTTATAAAATTTATAGTTTCAACATAACTAATTAACAGAATTAATTACTGAGATAAATGCTGAATTAAAATATTTAACGGGAATCTAACGATATTATATCACAAACGTAAAAGATATATAATTTAAATCCACTCACTTGTCGTCCTTAGCTTTAATCTATGGCCATCTTGAATCCACTTCTACGACGTCTAATATTTTTATTAAAAATATCTTCTCCCCGGAAATATTTTCTATTTAGGGTTCAGCCTCAGACAATAAACCCAATTTGGAGAAAACCTGATTGTGAGAAAATAGCTAGGCCTAGGGTTCTATTTATAGTGAATCTTAGGGATCTCGGGCCGTCGGATTTTAGGATTGAATCTGATGCAACCACATCACAGGCTTGTTGTGAATCGTTGGATCCAGAAAACAACGCTTGAGATTGCGCGAAAATCAATTTATTAAACGTTAACCTTTAACCTTTGCCTATTCATTCTAATTAATTTCCATCAATTGCAAATTTAATTTCCTTTATAACACATGTTTATTTTGAAATTCAAACATTGCTAATTAATGTAAATTAATTTCCTTTAATTGCTGATTTGATTAACATTGCCTACTAATGTTAATTAACTACCTATAATTGCTGATGTCAACTAATTTCCTTTATGACGCGCGTCTATTTTGAAATTCAAACGCGTGTTATTTCTGGAATTTATACGCGCATTTATTTATAAATAAATATATTCACGCACATTTACACGTATAATTATTTTTTGATACGGAACTTCGAATGTTAATAACTTTTTCATATAAAGTCCGTTCGATTCATGTTATATATGTAAATTAATCAAAAAATCGCCACGAACACAATGGTATAAGTTTCGAGGTCATATACTAACAATTCCAAAAATGCTTATATTCACCGTTTATAATTATTTGATTATTTAATTATCTAAAAATGCGGGGTGTTACATTCTCCCACCCTTTAGGAAATTTCATCCCCGAAATTCGACAAAGGTAAAATTATGTAATTCCTCGCACCAATCACATCCATTTTGTGTACATCCAATTTTGCGACCATCTATGTCCTTGTGCAAAGTTTCATTCAACATAAAATATATGCATGTACATGAATTTCTCAGTAGTACCTCCTATATGAGTGCTTTTCTTCTTTAAAAATTTATTTTAAAACATGATGCACACACCCTAAATATACTTGTAATTTCTATATTAATGCAATCGTTTGAAAAATCGGAAACGTTTTTCATCCAATTTGTCCCACACTCCGACCGATTAGGGGTGTAGTTCAACGTATTTTACATCCAAATCCTACCACACAACTTTTAATATACGAATTTCAGAAAAATCTAATTTTCCGAACTCGATTTATTATGTCAGAAAAAAGGTAGAAAACAGAAAAACTCACATTTCCCGTTTTATTTTTGCGCACCCTTTTCTCCGTACTTGGAATTTATGCCACTATTATGAAAATCCCTATTTGCTTTCCCAAGCATAATTCATATAAGAAAATTTTTCTTTTCAATTTTTTTTCTGTTGATGTTTCTGTCGCTTTCTTTTTGATTTTACTATTTTTCTTTTAGTTACTCTTATCTGCTTTTGCCTTTCTTTTATTCTTTACATCCTATGTTTTTATTCTCTTCTTGTGAACATCACAAAAAAGAGCATCATACTAACCATCACTGATTTACTTCAATAGGAAGTAAATGCTTACATAGGAGTACAATCTCATAACTAAAAGAGAAAACAAGTCCTACTATAAAGTGATACTATATAGGTAAATATAGCAGCTAAACACAACTATCTTCTAGGACTAGGAGGTTTTAGGACCATGTCCACTCTGACACAGAAAGGTCCTACTCTAGGAATCCAAGTAACTCATATGCTCCTTCTATCACCTATTACTCATTACTAACTTACGCTGTGTTACTTACGATGAATAAGATCTATTCATCTCTTCCATTCCATACTCAAAATGGAATAACCAAGTCTTATTTACTCCAACGAATAAGGATTTCAATCTATGCAGCCTCTATCTAAAAAGGCAACTAAGCTTGGAGAAATTTTCTCTTTACCTTTACCTTTCATTTTTCCCCAACTAAGGTCTACCTATCCCAACCTCGTGTGTCTTACTATCTTACTAATATCACTTCACTATTCTTCTATAGTCTGCACACATAAAGCAACATTCCTAGGTTCTCACTAGTGTCCTATACACTTTATGGGAACTTTTATTATTACTACTAAAAGTAATAACTACTATATCCTACATAGCCTTACACTTTTCCCGTCACACCTAGGAAATGATTCCTATCTACTCCATATTTAATAGTTTGGTTTGGTATTTATCATTTCATTTCAAAAATTAAAGCTTCTAAATTTTTGAAACATCAAATCCCAAAATTCTTGCCTTTAAAAATGTTACTTTGAAGTTTTTATTAAATTCTATGGTACTTGGTTACTTAACATTTTATCCTTCTAGACTTGCATCTTTACAGCTCTTTGAATTTAAATTATTACCCAATCCTAGAGGGGAAAACTTACAAATTCAAAGTTCAAAACTTATTCCTCTTTTCCTTTTAAAGACCTTTACAGTTTTCCAAAAAAAGTGGATTTTTAAATTTAGCTGTTTACTAAGTTTTTCTCTTCCAAAAACTTATTTACTTTTTCACCAAACCATTTTTCTTTAAAACATACCTTGCTTGTCCTTAAAACATTTTTTTCTTGACTTCCAAAATGTCTTCACATGCTTTCAAAACATCTTCTTTTCATAGATTTTCACATTTACAAAAACTGGAGTAGATAAGAACAATTATTTTATAAAAAATCCCTTAACTTTCCTACTCTTCCAATTACCTAACCTTGGAGGAGTTTCTAACTTACTACAAATGGGGACTTTATATAAATGCAAGCAACCAATGCTCCTAATCAATGGAAAAATATGAAATTTCCATTGCTTAGCTTTCCTACTAAGGTTCTCTATAATATCCCTCCTAACTAACAACGTCTCTAATTATTACCCTTCTTATTACACCTAATGGTTTTATACCTTAATGTATTGGAACTAATTTCTCTTATGAGAAACCATTAATGCTAAAACCTTCTATGAATCCATTAAAAGAGGATTTCATGTTTATGTGAAATTACAAGGAACTTATTTTATATTTTATCGAAATAGACTATACAAAATATGGTGCTTTCCATACCTTGTATATCTCTTTCACGTATTCCTTATAACTTGCACAAAACATCTTTATTTGTGATTTGGTTTCATAGAAAATTTTATCATTATTCATTTCATTCCAATATATTAAAATATGTTTAATCTATATTCACTTACAATAGACATTTCCTATGAAATTTATTAATTTCCTAGTTTTTAACTTACATCTTCTTTTCTTTCAGAACTACTCGTTTTCAATACTGTTTTAATATTTTCATAACTAGAAAACATTTCCATATACTTATTTAAATAATAAGTGTACTTACAAACCACATTATTTCTATACCTAGAAATTATCTTCAAAACACATTTTTATTTGGGTCAAAAAAATGTTGCGTAAAACACCATTACTACAACTCAAAAATACTATTATATGGATTCAATTAAAATAAATAATAATAAATCCCATATGCTATGTAAAAACATTTCCTTTAGGAGTCACCTACTATAACAATAATGTCATAGTCTATTCTTCCTTTATTTTTCATGAAAACATCTATTGCAACAATAACTGTTGTAACCTACGTTTTCGATACTTAACACACACTAGGATTTTATATTTAAAATCTTTGTTTACCTACAAAGAAGCTAGCGAGCTATAAATGCTCTATAATTCTTCGAAAAGAATTTCACTTTTAACAAACTTTACATCATATAAAAACCAATTTAAATTTCATACCACTTTTTTCAAAAATTCAATATTTACTTCCTCAAACATATTAACAATTATATTTTTCAACTTTTCAATTCCAAAAGTTTCATTTCATCGGGCTACACATAAAGTGGATTTTCTTCTTATTACCCTAGGAATACCCTTCCTAAACCTTGGAAATCTCATTTCCTTAATAAAGTCTCTTATTCCTTCCAAAATAAAAATACTCTCTACTATCCCTAGGGAACTTTCCCACTTCCTACAACATATGGATACCAACCTTCTCTCAAAACATAACTTATTGTACATTATAAATTGGCAATAACATAGGGCTCAACATCCTTGGGACATCCCAAACCCAACTAGCAAACTATGCACAAATATACTTCTAAAAACTTTCCATATGTTAAAATCTATAATTGGGGACTATTTGGATTTTAGTACATAATATATTTATATTTTATTAAAAAATACAAATATGTTCACTCATATTTCCTAATTTACTTAGGATCTACTAATCTAAGCTCTGATACCAAATGTAACAACTCGAACTCCAGTGGGTCCGAATTTTTCACAAAAATGCTCAAATCCAAGCCCACTGAAGCTCGAGTTCAGTATCTTGTATCCTGCAAATAGGCAATGATAAATTTATAAAAGCTTAAATAAATACCTCACAACGGAACTGATTAAAAATATAATAGTAAGTAAATACTCACCAAGGTAATAACACTTTCTATACAAGTGTCACCAAGCTGGAAAATCTCTATCATCTATCTAACCCGTGGGATGTTATGAGGAGGGGGTCAGAACTAAAGTTCTGGTGAATGGACAAATTATACACTTCTAAGCATAATTCTACATATACCATTCTATTTCCATTTTTTGTTATGTTAGGTTTATAGGGTTTATAATACTCTCGCCTCTGTATGTGAATCATACCCATCTACTTCCTAGTAGATTAAAATCTAATAACTAATATATATGTAGCTACATGCCCAAAGACCGCATCGGTCCTAGGTACTACCCATAGTACCTTCCATATCCTCCTCGCAAAGGACTTCATCATCTCGCTACTAGAGCGTACTGAAACTACTTCTGTAAAGGACAGCTTCGTGAGGCCTACAATGTAGATGTTCCATCGTTTGCTAGGAAAACGTGAAACTGCATCCGCACTAGCTTATACTAGTTCTCGGACATGCACAATGTACCACCCAATGCGTACCTTGAGGACTACACGTAATCGTTCTGTCTACTCCCTGAATTCTGCGAACAAGGTCAACCTTGTACGGAACTCAATCAGGGATTTTCTATATCTGTAAAGATCTGCTTTGTTAGTCCTGCAATACATATATTCTACTTGGTCTGTCTCTTTTCTCATCATGGCATGGCCCCATGTAGCCACCCCTCGACTAATCGAAAGGCCTTTCAAGAGCTAAGTGGTTGTGCCCTATAACAAACAATCTAACCATCTAATTAACTGTGCCCCTTAACCAATGTCTCAATAGTGAAAGAATCATTGGCCTATTTGTTTAACTCTAGTCTTTCCCGAACTCGCTCTGACTGATGATGCCTTAATCTCTGCAAGCGACTATCCTTTTGAGCCATGCCCCCTATAACCTACTCGCAACCCAGAGTATGGTGTCATACGAGTATCCTACTCCATCATCAACCTTTCGACTACCTACAAAGGTCCGCTTCGTTAGGCCTGCAATGCAAAAGAAGTCAAGGCATACTCTCTTGATGGAACACCTACGAACCTGCCTCCGGGGGTGCAGCTTCATTAGGCCTACCCTAGAGGGCCATCCTAGAGTACCCTCATGACCTGTTGAAGTCTCGTACTTCCTTCTAGCCCAAACTAACTAAGTTGGACGTGCTCTTTCTGTGCTGAAATCTATGATGAACTGCTTCGTTAGGCTCATCATCCTTTGGGATGCTCCAAACGCATCTTAACATTTTATTAGACCCTACGTCTAATCTTTTATTATGCGTTTAGTTTACTTTTCTTATTCTGTTGGCTACTTATTTACCCTAATCAGCATAAGTGTGTCCTAGCCTCACCTAACTAATATGAGACCATCAATTCCTGACTGAAAGGGAATGTTGCCGGTACGGGCCACTTCTATTATTTTGCTTATTAACTTAATCCAAAATCTGAGTATGATAAAATAAGCCTCTTCTATTTCTTACTTTTAATTATAACCTTTGTGTTACAATTATACATGCAATAGTTACTTTTATATTCTTTTATAATCTACATGTTATAAATATAACTACAAGTGTCTCTTTTCTATTCTAGTCTGTCTTCTTTTATTATGATACTAAATTTTATTTGTTCTCTTATATTATATGACATTCTTAGCTTGGGACTATGTCCAACTATCACAAATTACTTATCATAATTACTGCTTTACTTTTATTCTACTATCTGCGCAGTAAATGTTGATCTAGTCACTTTTTTATTTATTATCTCTAGTCTTGTCAAATAATTAACTTGATTGCTACTTCTTCTTTAATTTCTTTGAATGCTTCACGCTATTCTCTTTTATTCTAGGAAGTAGTCCTATTCTATTTGGTTGGTTACAAAAACTGTGCTAAAAATCCATTTCCATATTTTAATGCTAAATACTAAATAATGCTATAAATAATAATCTGTAATTGCAAGATATTTCTTTTATTATTTCTTTAATTTATGGGTAATGCTATAAATAATAATGCTAAATACTAAAGTGATGTTTATCATTATTCTTACAATGTTAAATTATGGAAATGTATTCCCTTTTCTGAACGAACCAACTATTATATCACTAACTTCCTAATCAAGTTATTAGTTTTTTCCCTTTATTTCTCCCGTTTTAGCATAATTTACTGTAAATTTCTTGCTTTTAAGCTTATAACTGTTAAGCCCAATATTATTCATATTTAATTGGATTCTTTTCTTTTCCATATAAACAATAATTAAATATAAGTTCTCTTATAAAATTTACAGTTTCAACATAATTAATTAACAGAACTAATTATCGAAATAAATGCTGAAATAAAATATTTAACGGGAATTTAACGATAATATACCATAAACGTAAAAGATATATAATTTAAATCCACTCACTTGTCGTCCTTAGCTTTAATCCATGGCCTTCCTGGATCCACTTCTACTACGTCTAATATTTTATTAAAAAGATCTTCTCCCCAGAAATATTTTCTATTTAGGGTTCAGCCTCAGGCAATGAACCCAATTGGGAGAAAATCTTATTATGAGAAAATAGCTAGGCCTAGGGTTCTATTTATAGTGAATCTTAGGGATCTCAGGTCGTCGGATTTTACGATTGAATCAGAAAACAATGCTTGAGATTGCGCGAAAATCAATTTATTAAACGTTAACTTTTAACGGTTGCCTATTCATTCTAATTAATTTCCATCAGTTGCAAATTTAATTCTGTAACAACCCTAGATTTTGGCCTATATTTTAAATTTTGACTTTATTTTATTTTAAATTATTTTAAACTTGTTCTATTTCAAACATTTCATTTTAAATATAAATGTTGACTATTAAGTGATTTATAGTTCAAACTAGTATAAATTGGATATTTCACTGAAAAGTGAATTTCTATTGAAACTGGTCAAACTTTGACTTTTGAACTTTAAATTTAAATATTTCAAATTCTTAAATTTTATCTTTTATTATGAAAATAGATTTAATTCCATGGATACAGCTTTTTGTTTCGTTGGAAACGGAGTTAAATTGTGAGAGTTATGTATATTTCAATATTGTGTGTAAACTGATGTATTTAGCAATATTGTCTATTTTAAATTATATTTTATTTGTCATATTTTGTTCTAATATGTGTTAGTATTTTATTTTATGTATAATTTTGTCTTTTAAATAATTTAAAGTGATTTTATAATTTTTCCAAAGCGTATTGAATTTATTTTCTATTTTTAAAGGCTAGTTTCTATTTTTCTGTTATTTTCTTCAATTAAATTATATTTAATTAAAATTTATTTATTCATTTTGTGAATGCATTTTTATTTTATGTTATTATCTTTGTTTATAAATGTTTTACAAGTCCATAAACTTTTTCCAAAGTTCATTGCATTTATTTTTCATATTTTCAAGACTAGTTGCAATTTTTTGCTGTTTTACTTAATTAAATTTTATATAATTAATAATTAATTAATTTATTTTTGTTTATTTACTAAATTTTCGTATTTTATCTGAGTTTATATATATATTTCAGTTATATAAAACTTAAAAAGAAATTAGAGGAAATATGAAAAGTTTTAAACTATTGAAATTCCTATGGCTTTTCACCTCCCGACCTTTCACTTTCTCAACTCCTCTCTTCAATGTTTTTGGCCATGCATACCCTATTCTTTTCAGTGGACTTCTTTTCATTTTTTTCACGCAAACACTTCTCTTTCTCCTCCAAAAAAATCACGGCCATGGCTTTAAAATTTTGGGTAAAAATTCCTTCTCTCTTCCTTGTTTTCTATGTTTTTTCTATTGAAACTGCATATGCTCTCTACCTTCATAGTTTGGTTCCTCCTCCTCCAGGCTTTGGCCGACCACCACGACCCCCTTCCTCTGACCATCACCCATCCTAGCAACCCTCCTCCTCAGGCCTAACCAATCCAAGTCCAAGATCTACACAAAATCCACTAAAAACCATCACAAACTATCACTTATGGCCTAGAATTGTCATCTCCTCCTTCTACCACCTTTTGCCACCACTACCTCCACCACCACCACCTCTGACCTGACCTTCCACCACCTCTGGCCCACACTCCAGCCACCACCTGACCACCACATACCATGGCCAAGCCACATCAGCAAGGGGCCGAACCCTATGGTGCAACAAAAGCCACACTTTGCCTTGAAACCCTTTGGTATTCCATTGCCTTCAACACCTTGTAACTTCCACTCACCTTCATCACCTTGTAGCTGCACCTTTTCCAGACCATACCTGATCCAAACCATGCCTTTAGCCATGCCATTTCAGATCTGGAGCTGAAGCATAGGTGGTAGGAAGCAAGTGCAAACACTTTGACTTTGTTTATGCATCCATTTCTAGCATTGTTTATTGAATTGTTGGGTTGAAATATTATGTTGTTTGTAATTGTTTGGTTTGAATGTGACAAGGCAATTAGCTTTGGCTCTCCCACACTCAAATAATTATCGTGCTCTCGTGCCTCTGGAAATCTTTGTTGTGCGTTTGTGGTTGTCATCTCCAGCTTGAACAAGTGAGTTATTCTCACCAGACAATATGTACCTATATAACTAGTAAATTGACACCCTGTGAATCTGTAGAAATATATTATCATGTTATATATGCCTATATTATTATCATATGATGTTCACACCTGTTATTACACCTGTTATATCACATGTTACTGTTATTTAATGTTATTATGTTATTTATATCAGTTATCACCATTGCAAGTTCCCTGTAGACTAGAATCACTATGGGTTGAAATGATACATACCCGAACGGACTTTAGAATAGGGAAAAATCGTTATGGGCTGAAATGATAGGCCTGAATGGTTTTTATTTAATTTATTTTAACTTGGGATTGCGGGTTTGAAATGATAGAACCCGGATTTTTCTTTTTAAACTATGGATTGAAATGATACATATCCATATCACCTGACCTAGGCTAGAAAACTATATACATGCCCGTGGTTATTTTATAAGGTGTTTTGGATATTTTTAAGTATTTTAAAAAAATATAAATTTATGAAATTTGATTTAAACATATTTTGAAATATTTTGATTTAAAGAAATTATGATTTTTCTATGTGTTAAAAATGTAATAAATGAATGGTTTAACTGGATTTTTGAAATATAACTCAAGTTTGGAAATTTGGAATTTTGGTTAAAAAAATGATATTTAAGTTATATAAATAAAATGGAAATTTAATTATATTTGGAAAATGGTAATTATGATAATTTGATTTAATTTGAATTTAAATGATTTATTAAAGTATTATTGATTTTTCTATGAATTTAAGTGGTTAAATAAATGAATGTTTAAAAGTGATCTTTTAAAATATAACTTGACGTGGAAATGTGAAATTTAGTTTTAATTAAAGGTTTAAGTTAATTAAATAAAATTTGAAATTTAGTTAAATTTGTGAAAAGGTAATTAAACTCTGAATTTGATTTGACAGCATTTTTGAAATGTATGTAAAAGATATTACAGCATTTTGCAAATGATGTAGTTGTTTAAATGAACTAAAAAAGTTAATTTGAAATAAAGGCTATTATAGCACTTTGTAAGTGCGGTAGTGGTTAAACTTAACATTTAAGTTTATTTTAAATTTAATGGAAATATATTACAGCATTTAAGTGCTGTCGTTTTGTTAAATGAACTATTTTAAACTATAACTTTACGTAGCATTTGTAAGTGCTACAGAAACTGTATTTTTGTTGTTTTAATAAATTTTAATGAAAAATAATCTTTGGAAAATGATAAATTTTGGAAATTAAATGTTAAATTTCTAAAGATAATGAAGAGACATTTAAAGGGTTTTTAATGAAAGAATTTGATTTTAATGTGAGTTTAAAATGGTATTTAAATTTAATAAAATGAATGGATTCAAATGGTATTTAAATGAAATATAAATGAATGATGCTTTGAATAATATTTTGATATTTTGAAATGTATATAAATGATTTTGAATTTATGAAATGTGGGATATTTAAGCTTTGAAATATACTAAAGATTGAATATTGTATTTGTGAATTAAACCTATATTTGAAATGGTTTGTTAGTAAACTGAATGTGAGTTGAAAATGATGGTTTGAATTAAATTAAAATTAAAATTTGGAATTTGGTTCAATTTAATAAATTTGTAAATATGTAGAATTAAAAGATGATTTCAAATATATGTTTTCGAAATGTTGTGATTTTCAAAGTATAATGATTTCAAATGTTTTAGTTTCAAAAGAATTATAGCTTTGAAAGTATAGACTATTTGAAAGGTGAATATATGTTTGAAATGGAAATGATGTTGTTTTGAAATGAACATAGTTTTGAAATAAAAATGATTTTGGTTTCGAAGTATAACTATCAAAGGTATGATATTTTGATACATAAAAATGATTTGAAATAAAGTTTGAAAAGATATAATATTTTGATGCATTAAAATGATTTGAAAAGAAGTTTGAAAGGATACGATATTTTAGAATATTGAAATGATTTGGAAATGATAAATCTTTATTTTGATAAAGACATGATTTTGAAATGATATCTTATTTTGAAGTAAAGTATTGTTTTTAAAAGTTATAACCACAGGTTATAATAACGATTGGTTGGCAAAGAGAACGGGATCGGATATGGACATACTCTCTGTCGATACCGAAAACCACTTTGACAACCGTGTACGCGGTGGAGATTCCAGAATGAAGTAGGATGGTGGCGACGTTCTTAAGGTATGTTACGTGGACCCAACTCCCGTGAGTTGGCATAAGGTGGCTAAAACATGAGCGATTGACGGACCAAGGAGGTAGCACCTCTTATCGGACACACTTCTTCGATACCATTCTATTACTTGTGATTGATTTGGTGGCCACCCTTGATTGGGAGTGTTGTTCGAGGTGGGCGGTAGTGGCTGCTATGCGTCACCACTAGTCCGGATGCGTAATTGGTATATCTACCCTGGAATTGCCTAGTTGTGCCGTGTCACCTACCATATCGAGCTTTACTACGATTATGATTTTAAGATCCGACCGCGTTAAGGTTCTCCATCCCCTTAACGCTATTTTCTATATGATTATACTTTACTGATTAGACATTATTATAATAGCGAATATTACTACATAGTAGATAGTTTAACGGATCCTTAAAGAATGGGCGGTCCCAAGCATTCTTTAAGTTACTTGTACCTTATTACAGTTCACTTGAGTTGGTTTATATTATATAAGTATATATTGTCCTGACTCGAGTGTTTGTGTTTTGCTTTACGCTCGGGTCAGCCTGAGTATTCACAGATTTGGATTTCCACCTTCTGGAGATTTGAATCGCTGGAGATTATCTGCTAGTCTTGTTCTATCGACTTCAGATATGTTGCTCTGTTCAGCTTGTACTTGGTTATCTTATTTATACTTCCGTTGTACTCTATTTCTTCTATTGTATCTTATGTACTCTGATATATTTATATAGTAGCTTCATGAACTACTATTTCTTTTACTTCCGCTGCATTATTTTACTCTGTGTTTGTGATCTGTGATTATATTTATTTACTGTATATTCTGAGATTTGCCAAATTTTAATTACAACGTGGTATTTTGAGCAATTCAACTCCGGCATGAGTGTCTACCTATACACTTATAATGGATGCGAATGGTTTAAAATATCGGGTCGTTACAAATTCCCTTTATAACACATGTTTGTTTTGAAATTCTAACATTGCTAATTAATGTAAATTAATTTCCTTTAATTGCTGATTTGATTAGCATTGCCTACTAATGTTAATTAATTACCTCTAATTGCTGATGTCAATTAATTTCCTTTATGACGCGCGTCTATTTGGAAATTCAAACGTGTTATATTTCTAGAATTTATACGCACATATATTTATAAACAAATATATTCATGCACATTTACACGTATAATTATTTTTTGATACGAAACTACGAACGTCAATAACTTTTTCATAAGAAGTCCGTTCGAGGCATGTTATATATGTAAATTAATCAGAAAATCGCCACGAACACAAAGGTATAAATTTTGAGGCCATATTCTGACAATTCCCAAAATGCTCGTTTTCACTGTTTATAATTATTTGATTATTTAATTATCTAAAAATGCAGGGTGTTACAACCGCCATTTTACCTTTTGACCCAGATGGTTTCGAAAGGGTTGTTTTGTTTTCTAAAATCTTGACCACCTCTCCAATGCTTTCGAAAGGATGGTTTCGACATCATCACTTCATTACTTCGGAAATGGTTTCGAAGCAGTTGCTTTCGACTTAAATGTTTTAAGACCCTTTTTCTATAAGTAAAGTAAAACCAAAAATTGATTTTTAAAGAGATAGTTCTAAGTGGTTCCGAAACGGATGCTTTCAACTTTAATGGATTTCTAATCCTTTTACTCTACTTGAAAGAAGAATCAAAATGGTATTGACCGAGATGTTTTTCAAAGGTTTCGAAGGGGTAAATTTTTGAATGGTTTCGAAAGGTTTCCACATGTTTTAAATTGAACCAAAGTGCTTTCGAAAGGATTGAGTTTTAACTGTTTCGAAAGGTTTTATTGAATGGTTTCGAAAGAGGTGGTTCCCCTGGGTTTCGAAATAGTTGAAAAGAATGGATTTTTTCCTATGTTTTCAAAAGGCAATATTTAAAAGGTTTTAAAAGAGAATGTCTAATAATTTGAAGCTTTCGGAGAAAAGAAAGGAAAGGTTTTTCCATTGTTTTCGAAAGGCTATATTTAATGGTTTCGAAGGGGTTACCTTCAAGGGTTTTGAAAGGGTTGTTTAAAGGTTTTAAACAAAGGCTTCGAATGTTTGAAATAGGCAGTACAGCCTAAGTATTTTCACGTTAAAAAGTACTTTAACTTGTTTTGCAAGGATAGTTAATCCTCATTAAATCTGATCAACAATATTTTGAGTAAAGTATATATAATATGGCAAAATGGCTTAGAGTAAAGCAAAAGATATATTTTCCTTGTATATATGTGTATGATTTGAAGGACTAAATCATTTTGAAAGGGTTTTCAAGGAAAATTTAAAGGGTAGTTAACCCTAAGAAAATAATTCGGACAGTTAGCCCATTTTGCAGGCAATCAGCCAGCCTAGATTTTGGACAATTAGTCTAGTTTGCGGACAGTCGGCCCAGTTGTATGGACAGATAGTCCATTTGTAGCATAACGGACCCTATCATTATATTATGGGCAGATAGCTCACATATTACTTATTTTACGGATATATAGTCCATTTATTAGAATAAAGGATATTGCTATTTTGGTATAATCAGTTTGATTAACTAGTTTGGTTGTAGGAAAGGATTGAAAAATTAATGTTTTGAAAACGGTATTAGTGAGGGGAAACCCGTTCCGCTAAGTAGCATGGTCTCACTTAATATTAGTAAACCGAGATGTAACAGAATTATTCACACCAGGCTTTATGTCTGACTCAAAGATTTTGTTTCCCCTTAAACTCTCGGGCACTCAAAATTGATTTGAGTAGGCTGAGGGTTGAGGTTTTCAGGTTTAGCCTTTTGGCGAGTAAAGCTTCCAAAGACGAGCATGTGGCTGACGGATAGCTAATTTAGGAATTGCATATTGTTTTATTCTATTGTGTATTAAGTCAGATATCACTATTTTACATTGATCAACCAAGGGGGCATCGTCATATGTCGCTCTTGGCATATTTTATAAATGATATATTTTATCGTTACCTGGGAAACGTTAAGGGATTTTGTAACATGGATATGAATTATTGTTTTGAAATGTAATTAGTAAAATGTTGTTTTGAAATCTAAGATTTTATTCATATTCATGTGCTTCTGATACCATTATCATTACTGTATTTTGTCACCAAAAGTTAATATTGATGTCTGCAGCATCTGTAGTGCTTAGCTTTTGCCTCTTGATACGGGATGTTACACAATTTGAAAGAAATGATGTATGAGAACTCGTACCAAGACCAAATGATCATCCATAATAGGAGAAAAATTGGTTTTTTATGAAAAAACAGATGACAATGGAAACATTGTTCGTAATAAAGCAAGATTAGTTACTCAAGGATACAACCAAGAAGAAGAAATTGATTATGAAGAAACATTCGCTCTTGTAGCACGTCTTGGAGCTATACGAAAATTACTTGCTTTTGCATGTCATTATAATTCTAAATTATTTCAAATAGATGTTAAAAGTGCATTTTTAAATTGTTTCATAAAAGAAAAAGTATATGTTTAACAACCAACTTTATTTGTTCATAAAAAATATCTAAACCATGTTTTTAAACTTAAAAAGGCATTATATGGACTAAAACAAACACCTCATGCTTGGTATGAGAGACTAAAAATGTAACAACCCGCATATTTTTCGATTGCAAATTTAAATATTTTATTTAAATATAGAATCGTTAATCGGATGAGGTCCGAAACGCTACTTTTTGCAAACAGTCAAATTAGGACTCGAGACCACTTCCATTGAGGTCAAAATACTGTTTGCGACCTTATTGAGTATAAACTTCGATATGTTTGGAGTTAGTAGAATTTTGCTACTTTTTCACTTTGGACTTTGGGGGTTTGGTTCAGCCCATTTGCCCAATTATGGTTTCCTTAACTCAAGCTCCACTCCCTCTCCTCTTCATTACTTCACTTTCATTTCCTAACACTTAAGCTTCATCAAAAATGGAGAGGGGAATGGGAAATTAAAACTCCAACCCCTAGTTCATTTGCAAATCCTTCTTCTAGCTCCAAATTCGAAGAGAAGCTATTGGTAAGCATCCTCTTCATCTTCTCCAACTCATTCTCCTTTCAATTTCAGAAATTCCCTAAACCCAATTTAGGAAATGTTTCTCTTTTAAGCTTAGATTCAAGCTTGTTGAGTATGAATTGAAGAGTGATTGTCCTTGCCTTGCTCTATAGCTCCCTCTTCATTGTTTTTGTGTAAAAGGTGAGATTATTATCTCACATCTATGTCTATATTTATCTTTGATTGTTGGGTATGAATTCCTAACACTTCTTTATGTGCATTTGCTTTCGATTTGGATTGAATTGATGAATTGTTCAATTTTTTTGTTTTTGGAATCCAATTTTTATAAAAATCCAATCTTTGATGTTTGAACACGTTAGTGGTGTGTTTCGGAGGGTCATATAGGGCTGGGTTGCCGATTGGCATAAACCCTTAGCGCCCGTTGCTCGTCCGATCGCCGTTGTTGGAATTTCCCCTAAAAGGGGGCTGGACTGAAAATGCTTCTGGAGTAGGTTCGGTCGACCGAACCAGGGGTTTCGCCGACCGAACAGAAAAACAGAATGTCTCGGAAGCAGGTTCGGTCGACCGAACCAAGGGTTCAGTCGACCGAACCAGACCCAGGAAATTGCCTGGGTCTGTATCGGTCGACCGACCCCCTGGTCCAGTCGATCGACCTGCTCCCATTTTGCCTATTATGTCTATTTTTGCCTATTTGCTTGATTTCCAAATTTTATCGATTCGTGTTGATTCCCATTTGTTGTTATCATCTATTATTGATGACGACGACTTCTTTTTCGGGATTTTTTTGGAGAATATCTATTTTGATGGATTTGGTATCGATTTCTTTGGAATTGATTCACGTCTTCGTATGTGAATTTTTATCATTGATTGTTTTTACAATCGTTTTTGTGATTTGCCACTTTAAAAATATAAAGGTTTTCTATACTAGTAGTAAATATTCAAACTCTTTCACAAAGATGATTTCAACTCTATTTTTAATACAAAGTTCGTTTATAAAACCGTTTTCCAATCTATTAGTATATACAAACCTTTACCTAATTCGTATGAGAAAATCTAATTAAACGGCTTACAAAACAAGTGGTATGAAACGCTTGCGTTTACTTCGTCGGTTAATTTATGGACTTGTTCGATTGAAACTCTTGTGACAATTTTCGAGTGGAAATCTACAATATGTTCGTAAATATTTGAGTTAAGCAAGTGGTTATAGGACATGAAGCTAAACTCTTATATTTACTAGCTTAGTGTGATCGACACTTTTTGATGATCGATGATGATCGTTGTATGGTTTAGACTAGCAATGTGCGATGTCTCTTTGTCCACGTGGAGGACTGTTCCTCGTTTTAATGAGCTTCGTCTCACTTCTCGCATGGGTCGTACCTATTTAGGTGCGTCGATGTTTATTTCTCGCATGGGTCGTACCTATTTAGGTGCGTCGATGTTTGTTTACTTCGTGGAGCAATCGGCTCAATAAGTCGGGGCATGGGGCGTATCTTTCTAGGTGCGTCGATGTTCGTCTATGCATGGGTCGTATCTTTCTAGGTGCGTCGATGTTTGACTTTGCATGGGGTGTATCTTTCTAGGTACATCGATGTTAGACATTACATGGGGCGTATCTTTCTAGGTGCGTCGATGTTTATTTATGCATGAGGCGTATCTTTCTAGGTGCGTCGATGCAAGAGCATGAGGCGTATCTTTCTAGGTGCGTCGATGTTCGACTTTGCATGGGGTGCATCTTTCTTGGTGTATCGATGCTAGACTTTACATAGGGTGTATCTTCCTAGGTGCGTCGATGTTCAGTTTATGGGATTGGCCATCATCTTTTCTTGTGATTTCTGGATTTCTCGTTGTGATTTCTGGAATTTATGTTTCACCACCTTTTTCAGTTGGCATTGATATGTATGTCATTTATTGTGGCTTGGTGAATTAAATAAAGAATATGACATTCTTTTTATGCTATGAGATTCGTGGGATATTTATATGATTTTCCTTTGTTAATTTTCTAATGTATACTTGTCGAGGTATGACATTTTTGGTTATCATACGTTTTTATTATATCTCTTCTTATATCTCATTTTGTCTGATAATTATAGCTAGACTGATCCGTTTATTATTTTCTTATTAAATAATACTCGGGTCAGACTGAGATTTTACAGGTGCTTCCTCATGACTTCTTATCCGGGTCTATCATCTGACTTTTGGTTAACTACTCTAGCATTGTAATTTTTGGTTGTATACATTCGATATATTGACTCATTGATGTATACATATTATGTTGTCTAGCACTTGTATCTTTTCTTTTGTGATACTGTGGATCTTATTTGACCACTACTCTGATGTAAACTTTCATGTGTTATATTCATATCTATTTTCGCCTTTGTGATATGATCTTTTTGTGACTAATTTGTGTTATGTTTATTTCTATATTTGTTTCCGAAATATATATACATAGCCACCGCGTAGTAGCTTTGAGTTTGTTTCGGTATGTCGGATTTCCCCTTGAGATGAAAAGTTATATTTTTATCTGGCATATCGGTACTTGCACAAAGCAATTACATGGATGGTCGCTCCTCAACAGCCTTATTCTCCACGCTAGTCGACGACATTACCCCATAGTGTCCTTGGCTAGTGTGGGTATAGAGGTGGGGCATCACAGCTTGGTATTAGAGCCAAACTTCGGAAAAATGTAGAATAATCTAGCAAGGATCATTGTCCTAAGTCTTTCTTAGGAATCGTGCCATAGGATTTAATTCGGGTCTTCGTACCGTTCTATCCTATTTCATTTTATGATTCCTTGTTTTATCAATCAAGTTTGTTTGATATTCATTCTGAGATTAACCTTTTTCTCTTTTCTTTCTTTCTTAAAGAAGAGAAATGGTTAGATCTGGCCGTACCAACGTCAGTCAATCCAGTGCTACTCCTCAGGAGGGAGTATTTATGTCTGCCCAACAGCTTCTAGATCTTGTTAAGAATGCTCAAGATATCGGACACATTCCAGAGCCTATTCATCCTAGATCCGGGTTTGCACGCTTGTGTAGAGATTATACCGATTTGGGTGGAAGGCCATTCCGGGGATCCGAGAGTGTCATTGAAATCCAAGCTTGGCTTAGATCATGCGACTGCGTCTTTTCTCGCATGAATCTTGTTGATCTCCACCGAGTCCAAGTGGCTTCTAGCATGCTCCAAGAAAGAGCATTGGATTGGTATGAGCTTCTTATTTCTAAAATCGTTGAAGCGGATCTCACTTGGGAGGAATTCCGTAAAAGATTCGACTTGAAATTTGTGCCGGAGGCTGAAAAAGTAACTTTAGCCCGACGCTTTATTGACCTTGTTCAAGGTGAATCTTCGGTGGCAGATTATGTCGCATCTTTTGAATCTCTCTCTAAATATGGGGTCGAATATATTAATTCCCCATTGAAGAAAAATCAGAGATTTGTCTATGGGTTGAATAAGAACCTTAAAAAGCCTTTTCTTCTGAAACTAGAAGTTTCTTTTGATCAGCTTGTTGATATCGCTCTTCGACTGGAAGAGGCCGAAAATGAAAGTAATGTTGAAGTTGTGGGTGCCAAACAGAACTTCAACAATAACCTGAAGAAGCCTATTAAGTTCAAAGGCCCCAATCCCGAGAAGAAAGGGAAGCAAGAAACTTCTGTAGCAAAGACTCCTACCACTAGTCGTGGACGATGCTACAATTGTGATTCTATGGACCACTATGCAAAGGAGTGTCTGCAACCCCTCTATTGTCGCTATTGCAAGAGTTTGAGTCATCATATATCTGTGTGTCCCATACTTCAAGCAAGAAGGAGGGAAAGCTAAAGGTTGTGCAAGCCTCTACTAGCACTTCTCCTGGTCAAGGTATTTTCTATCCTTAACGATATTTGTTTTGAGATTATCTTATTTGAGTTCCTTTTTGATTTGGGTTCATCTTATTATTTTATATCAATAGAACTTGATGATTCTTTCTCTTTTTAAATTTTTGGCTTGATGACTTCATTGAGAATTGCGAATTCGATTGATGGATCCGCAACACTCAATTTACTTTGTCAAAATGTCGAGATTATTTTATGTGATTTTTCTTTCCGAGCCGATTTTTACTTATGCTTCGGAATTGACTTTTGTATGGATTGGCTTAATTATTATGAAGCCATATCCTTTGTCCCGTATGGACTATTCATCTTCGACATTTTCAATCTGTTAAGCAGATTTTTGTTTTTCCTTTGTGATTTTGATTCCAATTTGATGGCATCATTTTAATCTTTAAGCTCACATGATGAGGAAAGTGTTATTTCTCTCATTCATGTAGTTTGAGAATTTTCCGGTATTTTTGAGTTTGCCTTAGGATTATCACCTAAGCAATCTTTTGAGTGGTGTTAAGGTCTTTTTAGCTCGACCTTGCCATCGATTTTCATTTGCTACAAGTTGCGGGAGTTAGCATTCCATTTACCGCATTCCGCACTCATTATGAAACTTATGAATGACTTATTATGTCATTTAGTTTTTCCAGCTTATTTCATCCATTTTATGAATCGAGTATTCTACGATCTTGATGACTCCATTCTTGTATATATTGATTTTGGATGAAAACAGCAATTTAAAATTTTGCAAATCTTTTTCATAAGATTTATTTATAAGTACAACTTGATTTTTGCTCTTAAACGAGCAAAGAATATTCTTAAAAGTTTTTAAGAAACATGTGTTATCATATAAAAGATGATTTAGTGATTGTATTGCC
The DNA here is from genome assembly GCA_030737815.1 of Allium fistulosum. Classification (NCBI taxonomy): domain Eukaryota; kingdom Viridiplantae; phylum Streptophyta; class Magnoliopsida; order Asparagales; family Amaryllidaceae; genus Allium; species Allium fistulosum. Next base: position 940,034,946 of record CM060905.1, on the reverse strand, counting down.
CATTGAGTGCTTTAAGAATTCTAGTCGATGCGCTTGATCAACGTTATCGATAGGAATTTCCTAAACGCTTTGATGAGACAGTCAGACACAATATTTACTTGTAAAAATGTAAATTTTTCTAGAAAGATTATTACATAAAGATAAATGTAATTTTGAAAGTTTTAGCTTTTTGGGAAAGAAGATTATTTAAAAGAAATTCTTTCTTTTCGATACTCTTATTCTTGTGATTCCCGAAGGGAACCAAGACTTTATCTTTTGGTACCAATGCTAATCGTATTGGTTTGGATGTCGTTCTCTTGCAAAAGAGAACGTGCTATCACTTGTGCCTCTAAATCATTAAAGACGATCGAGACTAGGTATGCCACTCATGATCTAGTGCTCGCGGTTATTGTTTTCGCTTTTAGAGTTTGGCATCCTCATTTTTAGGGGAGAAATTTGTTCTCCACCTCGATCATAAACCTTTGGAATATTTATTTTCTCGTAAGGAACTTCATGTTGACTCAAGTTCCTGGCATCTTATGATCTTGATATTCTTTTTATTCCCAGAAGGAAAATCGTGTTGCCAATGCACTTAGTCGTAAGCAACAAGTGGTTGATTCTTTGATGATGTCTGAATGAAATTATCTTTTTATCAAGTTCATCGGACGTTTTGATATACTTCGTTTTATTGAGCTTTATCTCATTTCTTTTATGGACTAGCGTCCGATGTTCTTTTATGGTGTTCGGTTCATTGGACGTACCATTTTTGTACTACGTTGGTGTTCCGAAATTATTCGAGCTTTGGTTCATCTGACGTACCGTTATTGTACTACACCGTTGTTCCAAATTATCCGAGTTTCTCATTTCTTGGGCGTACCGTTTTTGTACTACGCCGTTGCACCGGCTCAATTTTCTGCTATTCTTGACGGTTTCCACGTCTTTTAACTATGGAAATGATTTTAGGTTTCCGATTTTTATTCTTGAGCCTGGTGTTATAGTAGGAATTGAAGTTTCAGCGGATTTGACTTTTGAGCAACATTCTATTTGCATCATTTCTTCGGGGGTTGAGTGCCTTCGAAATAAAGATGTTATTTTTGGGAAAGTCCAATGGTTCTAAAATCCTAAGGATTTCTCTTGGGAATCCATAGAATTCATCGAGAGAACACGTTCGGGCTAACTCTTTCATGCTCTTTATGGTGAACTTCTTATTTCAAATTTTCTTTTGTGTTGATATGCTTTTATGGTTGTTACTCTTTATTTTCTTCTTAAGTATTGCGAGGACGCAATTTCTTTAAGGAGGGGAGTCTGTAACAACCCGCATATTTTTCGATTGCAAATTTAAATATTTTGTTTAAATATAGAATCGTTAATCAGATTGAGGTCCGAAAAACTACTTTTTGCAAACAGTCAAATTAGGACTCGAGACCACTTCCATTGAGTTCAAAATGTCGTTTGCGACCTTTTTGAGTATAAACTTTGATAAGTTTGGAGTTAGTAAAATTTTGCTACTTTTTCACTTTGGACTTTGGGTTTGGTTCAGCCCATTTGCCCAATTCTGGTTTCCTTAACTCAAGCTCCACTCCCTCTCCTCTTCAATACTTCACTTTCATTTCCTAACACTTAAGCTTCATAAAAAATGGAGAGGAGAATGGGAAATTAAAACTCCAAGCCCTAGTTCATTTGCAAATCCTTCTTCTAGCTCCAAATTCAAAAAGAAGCTATTGGTAAGCATCCTCTTCATCTTCTCCAACTCATTCTCCTTTCAATTTCAGAATTCCCTAAACCTAATTTAGGAAATGTTTCTCTTTTAAGCTTAGATTCAAGCTTGTTGAATTGGAATTGAAGAGTGATTGTCCTTGCCTTGCTCTATAGCTCCCTCTTCATTGTTTTTGTGTAAAAGGTGAGATTTTTATCTCACATCTATGTCTATATTTATCTTTGATTGTTGGGTATGAATTCTTAACACTTCTTTATGTGCATTTGCTTTCGATTTGGATTGAATTGATGAATTGTTCAATTTTTTTTGTTTTTGGAATCCAATTTTTATAAAAATCCAATCTTTGATGTTAGAACACGTTAGTGGTGTGTTTCAAAGGGTCATATAGGGCTGGGTTGCCGATTGGCATAAACCCTTAGCGCCCGTTGCTCGTCCGATCGCCGTTGTTGGAATTTGCCCCAAAAGGAGGCTGGACTGAAAATGCTTTTGGAGCAGGTTCGGTCGACCGAACCAGGGGTTCAGCCGACCGAACAGAAAAACAGAATGTCTCGGAAGCAGGTTCGGTCGACCGAACCAGGGGTTCCGTCGACCGAACCAGACCCAAGAAATTGCCTGGGTCTGTATCGGTCGACCGACCCCCTGGTCCAGTCGACCGACCTGCTCCCATTTTGCCTATTATGTCTATTTTTGCCTATTTGCTTGATTTCCAAATTTTATCGATTCGTGTTGATTCCCATTTTTTGTTATCATCTATTATTGACGATGACGACTTCTTTTTCAGGATTTTTTTTGAGAATATCTATTTTGATGGATTTGGTATCGATTTCTTTGGAATTGATTCACGTCTTCGTATGTGAATTTTTATCATTGATTGTTTCTACAATCGTTTTTGTGATTTGTCACTTTAAAAATATAAAGGTTTTCTATACTAGTAGTAAATATTCAAACTCTTTAACAAAGATGATTTCAACTCTATTTTTAATACAAAGTTCGTTTATAAAACCGTTTTCCAATCTATTAGTATATACAAACCTTTACCTCATTCGTATGAGAAAATCTAATTAAACGGCTTAGCAAAACAAGTGGTATGAAACGCTTGCGTTTACTTCGTCGGTTAATTTATGGACTTGTTCGATTGAAACTCTTGTGACAATTTTCGAGTGGAAATCTACAATCTGTTCGTAAATATTTGAGTTAAGCAAGTGGTTATGGGACATGAAGCTAAACTCTTATATTTACTAGCTTAGTGTGATCGACACTTCTTGATGATCGATGACGATCATTGTATGGTTTAGACTAGCAATGTGTGATGTCTCTTTGTCCACGTGGAGGATTGTTCCTCGTTTTAATGAACTTCGTCTCACTTCTCGCATGGGTCGTACCTATTTAGGTGCGTCGATGTTTATTTCTCGCATGGGTCATACCTATATAGGTGCGTCGATGTTTGTTTACTTCGTGGAGCAATTGGCTCAATAAGTCGGGGGCATAGGGCGTATCTTTCTAGGTGCGTCGATGTTTGTCCATGCTTGGGTCGTATCTTTCTAGGTGCGTCGATGTTTGACTTTGCATGGGTGTATCTTTCTAGGTACATCGATGTTAGAAATTACATGGGGCGTATCTTTCTAGGTGCGTCGATGTTTATTTATGCATGAGGCGTATCTTTCTAGGTGCGTCGATGCTAGAGCATGGGGCGTATCTTTCTAGGTGCGTCGATGTTCGACTTTGCATGGGGTGCATCTTTCTAGGTGTATCGATGCTAGACTTTACATGAGGCGTATCTTTCTAGGTGCGTCGATGTTCAGTTTATGGGATTGGCCATCCTCTTTTCTTGTGATTTCTGTATTTCTCGTTGTGATTTCTAGAATTTATGTTTCACCACCTTTTTTAGTTGGCATTGATATGTATGTCATTTATTGTGGCTTGGTGAATTAAATAAAGAATATGACATTCTTTTTATGCTATGAGATTCGTGGGATATTTTTATGATTTTCGTTTGTTGATTTTCTAATGTATACTTGTCGAGGTATGACATTTTTGGTTATCATACGTTTTTATTATATCTCTTCTTATATCTCATTTTATCTGATAATTATAGCTAGACTGATCCGTTTATTATTTTCTTATTAAATAATACTCGGGTCAGACTGAGATTTTACAGGTGCTTCCTCATGACTTCTTATCTGGGACTATCATCTGACTTTTGGTTAACTACTCTAGCATTGTAATTTTTGGTTGTATACATTCGATATATTGACTCATTGATGTATACATATTATGTTGTCTAGCACTTGTATCTTTTCTTTTGTGATATTGTGGATCTTATTTGACTACTACTCTAATGTACACTTTCATGTGTTATATTCATATCTATTTCCGCCTTTGTGATATGATCTGTCTGTGACTGATTTGTGTTATGTTTATTTCTATATTTGTTTCCGAAGTATATATACATAGCCACCGTGTAGTAGCTTTGAGTTTGTATCGGTATGTCGGATTTCCTCTTGAGATGAAAAGTTATATTTTTATCTGGCATATCGGTACTCGTACAAAGCAATTACATGGATGGTCGCTCCTCAACAGCCTTATTCTCCGTGCTAGTCGACGACATTACCCCGTAGTGTCCTTGGCTAGCGTGGGTATAGAGGTGGGGCGTCACAAAAAACACATTTATTAAATTCCGATTTCAAGTTGGGAAAATTGATTCTACATTATTTATAAAAAGAGAATATAATAATATACTAGTTGTACAAATATATGTTGATGGTATCGTATTTGGATCAACTAATGAGAAACTCTGTAATAATTTCTCTAACATAATGAAAAATAAATTCAAAATGTCGTATTTGAAAGAATTAAATTTATTTTTAGCTTACAAATAAAATAACTAGAAAATGGAATTTTAATAAATCAAGAAAATTATTGTAGAGAATTATTAAAAAGATTTAGAATGAATTGTACTTCAAACAAATCCACTCCAATGAGCATGATTTTCCATTTGGATAAAGATGAAATGGAAAGGATTTCGATCAAAAATTATACCAAAGTATGATAGGCTCTCTATTATACTTAACGGCTAGTGGATCGGATATTATGATGAGCATTTGTCTATATGCAAGATTTCGAGCATAACCAAAGGTCTCACATCATCGAACAGTTAAAAGAATTTTAAGATACTTAACCAACTCCAAAGATTACGGACTTTTCTACCCGTAAGGCAGCTCTTTCAAACTTGTATTGTATCGTGATGCTGAATTCGGTGGTTGTAAGAAGGATAGAAAAAGTACAAGTGGCACACATTATTTTTTTGGTCAATCTCCAGCATCGTGGTTTAGTAAAAAGAAAAATTGTGTTTCTCTCTCGTCATGTGAAGCCAAGTACATCTCAGCGGCCTTAGCTTGCGCACAAGTAATTTATACGCAATAAACACTTCAAGATTTTGGTAAAATTATAACTAATTCTTCTATACACTTGATAATACCAGTGCCATAAATTTACCTAAGAATCCAATTAATCATTCTCGCACAAAACATATCGATATTCGTCACCATTTTTTAAGAGATAATGTAGAAAAAGAAATCATTTATCTTGAATTTGTTAACATTGAAAATCAAACTGCCGATATTTTCACTAAATCGTTATGTGAATCAATTTTTATAAAGCTACAATGAGACCTTGGTATATACTTATTTAACGAATTAATTAATTAGTATATGTCACATTTATTTATCATTATAAAATTTTGAACACTATTTTTAAATAGATTTATTTTTTGACAATCTTTTAACAACCATAACAAAAACCGTTAAGAAATTTATGTTTAAAACGGTTCTGTCTATACAATGCTTTTCTTATAAATAGACTATACACTATATATACATAAACACTTGGTCAAAGAAAAATATAAAAAAAATATTATTTATAAACTTAGAAAAACTGAACATGTCTTATGATCACGACTCTACTTACTCAACTATCGACTTTAGCTCGCCTTTGGCAAAGAGCACCTACATATCACCACGAAAAACCACACCTCCTTGATATAGATCGGCCTCACTAAATATTATGGCATCACCTACTTATCATACCGACTGCTCTCCGAAGGAAAAGAAAGTAAAACGTGCGATTGATCTTAAATCAACGTCTCTCAATACTAAAGTGGATGCAATATATTACTATCAGCAAGAAATGATGGGAGTTCAACGAGAAATGTATTACAAGCAACAATGTCAACGGTCTCATCTTAACTTTATAGAAAAATGTATTCTGGCAATTTGCTGTCATTCACAAAGACAAAATTGTTTACCTAAAAACTCTCCTCGTTTAAAAGATACTCCAATAAAAACTTGCAACATTACTCCAAGAAAATTATGGAAGGCATGGCCATCAATCCAAGACTGGAATGACACTCCGGCTCGCCTAAGTTGATCTCCACTTAAGCCTCAAGATAAGCAAACTAACACAAACTCTTGGGATCAAACTGAATTCAAAAATTCATAATCTTCGGAAGAAAAATAATTCTATATATATAAAGATTTAAATATGTAGACAAAATAATATATATTTTTGTATGTTTCTTGATTATAATAATCATTTGTTATGATGTTTCCATAAAAATATGAAATAAAAAATAAAAAATATAGACTGTATAATTAAAAATAGAAATCTTCATTTCTTAGACGTCTATGGAAACTTAACAGGCGTCTGTCAAGTTTCTAGGGAAGAAAATACTGTGTGATCTCATGCATCTGTCACCATTCCTCGAACATCTGAAAACGACTTTCGGCTATTACTGACAGCACTTCATATAAACTTTTCTCACCTAACTCTTTATTTATTACCCAAACTATTTCAATTCTTAACTCCAAATCAAAACCCTAGCTTGCTCAAAACCCTAATTCGCCAAAAATGGCACCAAAGCAAAGAATCCAACAATAAGAAATCAAAGAGAGGCAAATCATCTTTTCTCAAAATAATATTGTCCTCGATGCACATATTCAAGAATGGTTGTGCAATAGTCCAATTGTTAACAAAAGATTCGAAGATCTGACGTTAAAGAGACTTCATTATGGTCCTTTCTACCGACTATGCAAATTTGGAGAATATGGTCTTCAAGAACTCATCATCGCCTCCGAATGTCGTAAGCTAATTAATTTTGATGAAAATCAGGTACAATTCGATCAATTGGCCATCTTTCTTTTTTATGCAAATTTATGTAGTAGTGGTATTTGTGAAGGAACTGGGCCAACCCGTAGCGGAAGAAATGGGTGAATTTCAAACTTTTTTACCATTTTGGATAATTTGATTACGAAGTCTAAATTTCAATTAGAAATTTTCTAAATTTAGTTTAAATAAAATCTTGTATTCTATTTAAAATAGTTAAAGGAAAGTTGAAATAAATTTAATTTCAAATTTATAATGTATCAAATACACCTAACATTTATTTATAAGTGCTAATGTATAGGGAATGAAACCTTTCATTTCTTTCCCTAAAACAAGAATTAATTGAGAGCATTAATTGTATTAAATGGAGAGAGAAGCCTTTCATTATCTCTCTTTAATTTGAATTGATTGATTCATTAAATGTCATTATTAACAATTTATTCATGGCAATATTTATTACTATATCCATGTGAATTCTAACTGTACAATTTGTAGTTTGAGAATTATTTAATTTAATTTTATTTATTTGTAGAAGTATACATATGTATATATGTATGTATGTATGTATCATATATATTACGACGACCCACATTTCGGAAGGTTTGAATCGACAATAATCCACACATGTCCAACTCAAATAATCCGAAACACAGATAATCAATGGGATTAATTAAGAAAAATAAGAAAAGAAGAAAACAAATATAGAATCTCGTAGCGAAATGACAAAATATAATAATCAAATAAACAGTTCATGAAGCTGTTTATGCTATACATTTGATTATAATTTTACAACATTTATCAAAGTTATATATACAACAGAACAATAGAATATAATAGTGCAGCAGGACAACATGATGCAGGGGAATAATACTAGTAATAATAATATACCAATCTTCGTCTTCGTCCTCCAAAAAATAACCTTCAATGCGCTGAAAACTCAAGGCTGACCCGAGTGTAATGAAAAGACAAAACACTCGAGTCAGGACTAAAATATCCTTATATGAGACAAATCAATATCACATATAACATGACTATAGCATCAGAGATGTTTACGGGGTTTTACATCTCCTATCCAGTGTATAATGTGTGGGCGAAAACTTAAGAGATGTTACAGAATTTTCATCTCATAAGGATCCGTCAAAATATCTATATATAGTAGAATACGCTATATATATAATGTCTAATCAATAAAATAAATAGTTTTCCTAGCGTTAAGGCTTTACGTTAATCTTCCTTAATGCATTTTTAAGCATTGTCGTACAGTTTGAATATAACACAACCAATAGAACGTCAATAGATAGGGATATGCGGTAATACAACAACACTAAACCAAAATCATAGTTGTCTCGTATAAGGATAAAAGTATGACAAGGCACTTGAGGAAATGCCCAAGGTAGGATACTACCAGTTCGAGTCACAAGTCTGGTGGTAACGCATCATCGTAATGACCGCCCATCGCGTCCACCCATCCCATATCGAGTCAAAGGGAGATTATCCCAATCAAGGTGCACAAATCGAAATCAACAACAAAGGTAATAGTATGGAACGAGTCCACAAGAAAATCGAAGAATGGGTGTCCGCTAGGGGTAGCTAGCCCACTTTGCCTGGATAAAGCCGTCCTCTTTTAGTCATTTCAAATTGAAACAAGTGTCGGGGTCTATCCATTATCGTTCTCTTTCTTTAAATCTAGCAAACATACACCAAATCCAACCACTTCATTTTGGAGTCTCCTCCGCATACACAGTTGTTAAACTGATTTCAATATTGACAAAGAGTATGCCAATAAGAGGCCCCGGTCTCTTGAACAACCAAACATCATTTTACACACCGGTTGTTTCTTTTACATTTAGAAAATAATTCACTTGATATCAAAATATCATATTCACTTTGAAATATCCTTCATTTTAAAATAATTATATTCACTTCGAAATCAATTTCATTTCAAAATCATTTCATTTTAATATCTGAAAATCATTTCTTTTCAATATCTCAATTACACTTCCTAATATCGTTTCGTATTCCAACTTAGGTTATAACTTCAATTTAATCAAATTCACATTTAAATCCATGATTTAAATATAATAGTTCCCAACATGAATATTTTGAATTTTTGAAAATAGTTTTAAAATTTAAATAGTTAAAATAGTTTAGATATTAAAACAGTTTGAAATAAAATAGTTTGCAACAAAATAGTTTTAATAGTTAAAATAGTTTGAATAGTTAAAATAGTTTGAATAGTTAAACTAGTTAAAATAGTTTAAATATTAGAATAGGTTAAATATTAGATGATTGGAAAATTTAAATAATTTGAAAATAAAAATAAAAATGAATTCTAAAACATTTTATAGTAAAACATTTTATAGTGAAAATAGTTTCAAATTCAAAACTATTTCTTTCCTTTTCCAATAAATCTAAACTCAGGCCCAAATTTCAATCAAATTGATTTAATTTCAAAAATTCCAATTAAAATCATCTTCAATCTCAATTCAATTCAAATAGACTTACTTTCAATTTCAATTCAAATCAATTTCGATTTCAATTCAAATCAACTTCAATTTCAATTTCAATTCGAATTAATTTCAATTTTGAAACATTCATTTTAACTTCAAATTCAATTCAAAGATTTGATTCAATGGTTTAAATTTCAATTCAATTCTTATTTTAAACCACTTTAGTTCATATAAATTCCAAATCCAATTTAAATTTACCGATTTAAATCAAATTAAACTTCAATGTTCAATTTAAGGTTCAAATCTTTAAAATGATTCAGTTTCGAACCAAATTTAAAATATCCATTTAAATTACTTTTACTTGGCAATATTTCAAAGTTTAAGTTAAAGTTATAATTTTTTTTAACACAAATCAATTTTCGTAATTCAAATCATATTTTAATTATAACTTCAAACATTCGAATTCAATTCTTTAACAATTTCTTTTAATCAATTTCAATTTCAACATTTCAAGCCCGAGTTCGAAAATAATTTAGTTTCCATATTTCAATTCAATTTTATTTTTTTATAAAACAAAATCATTTAAATAAATTCAAGTCCAAGAATTTAAAATCTTTTAATTTAACCAATCCGGTGTCCATATATAATTTTTTATCCTATGGCCTAGTGATCAGTTACTTCAATTTTAATTTCAGGGATGGATATATATCATTTCAATCCAAAATAAATGTCATAGGTACATATCAATTCAACCTATTTCTTAATTTATTCGAAATAATTCAAATAACAGTTTTATATATTGTCCATAATATACAGGGTGATAAGAGAGATATATAAAAATAAAGAAACATCCAAATCATCCAAAATATCAACCAATAGCATCCATGAAAATCAACATCCAAAACAGTCAATAAATCACAATAATTAACCAGTTACTAATAATCAGGAATTTAACTAGCAGTTTAATTCCAATTTCAATTTAACTGTTAATTCAAAATTTCTAACATATAAATTTCTATGCTAATTTCCATGTCAGTTAATTTACCAAACAACAATCAATAAAATTAAATAACTTCATTATTTTAATTTAACTAACATAAAATATTTTAGTCATTCATGAGCATTTAAAACACTCACCTTTATTTGAAACTGAAATTTTTTTAGCTTCAAATAAATACAAATCTAAATCCAATACGTAGCCTGTCAAGACCCGCAAATCCGTACCCTTGATTAAACACTAATCTCCATTGATTAACTCAAGAGGCATGGAAAAACGAACCCTGAGGGTTTAAGAAAAAGAAAAAAAGGCAGAAGAAGAAGAAAAGAGTAGAAGAAGAAGAGAAGAACAACAGAACAACATCAGAACAGAAAAAAATATCAGAATCTTACACATCGCAGCGGAACAATATATAATAAATAAACACTAGTCTTTTAAAATAAAGAGCTATATCAGTTTATACATACATCAATCATCAGAGTCAATATACAACAATGGACAGTTATATAACTTGTCCTCATACAGAATACACAGCGTAATAAATACTATCAGATACAAATACTACGTCTCGTCATCCATCTTGCCTCCAAAGCTCCAGAATATCCAGAATATCCTGATAACATAACTCTAGACTGCCCGTGTGGCAATTGTGGGCACCCAGAGTTTAGAAGGGAACAATAAACTCCGAGTCAGTCATGGTGACTGGTGTGAGATCGTAAAACAGGTTATCTTTAAAATAAACAACAGGAAGATTTAAAGTAAATTTCGCAATGCTTTTGGAAAATGAAACTACCATAAGACCTCCCGCCACACACACAATGCAAACGCAGAATTGGAGGAGATTTCTTCTTATGATAGTCAAAGATGCTTACTACGCAAAATCAAATTCTTTTTGATATTATTATTAGTGCATAGTGTAGAAAACATTTCGAAAGTATAATATTAATCTTAGCCAACATACGACCAGTATCGTATGCCTACTATAGCTACCATCTAAACAGTGGTGACCACCGTACGTAAATGGCAGGTTCTACAACTAATACCGTATAAATCACGTATTGGAGTTTGGATTTCCAACAAATGGTCAGGCTAAGGAACTTCCTTTTCCACGATGGGTACGTCCCTGGAATAGACGACCCGAGAAATAACCTAACATTACGGTTAGATCTCTGCCAACACAAGGCTGGGTTACCTCTGCAAAAGTAGGTAACTACTGACACGCGTATGCCATCCCCCGATCGTAACCGATCTTCCCGAGGATCCCCGATTTCCAACAAACCACATCAAGATAATAATGCAGCAACCACATAGGTTAAGTATCTGGGCTCCATACCATGATACCACCTCTATCCAGAAGGAATGACATACACTAAGGGGCGCTACTCCCTAGAACCTTGCTGCATCCTTCCTGTTTCGACCATTTCCGGGGTGTGAGGCTCGATGAAGTCTCGTCCACAAAGCTACGCTTTCTACAAAGCCATGCTTCGGGTCAAAACAAATGATCAACCTATGATCACAAAGATATAAGATCAAACAAATGATCATATCACAAATGATCAAACACTGATCATTTCACAGCAACACTCAGTATGCCACGTTACCAAATTGGGATATATCGCTGATAAAATTCAACTACATAACCTCTGAGCTCGTACGTCTCAGAGAAGGGTGTTAAGCTAAGAGAATAAATTCTCCGCCACCAACAGAAATGTATTTGAAAGAAATCAGCTTTATATCTCAAATTGTAACGTCAGACACACAATCCATACAAGTCTGTTCCGGGATCGAACAGAACCGAAGGCACTTCTCACGAAGCCCTTGCATATCCGGATAATTTTCTAATCACGTCCGGACTTCCCGTCACTAAGGGTGATAAAACCTCTAAATCGGAGATCAGCCGATGTAGAGTAACTCGACGGTAATCCTTCCGTTTTCAAAAATATCCGGTCTTCAACACCGGTCTTCGAATGCAGTTCATAACGACGTATCACATATTCGGAATGGGTTATACGACCCCATGGTCCTTTCCCGGCTAACCCGAATAGTGAGCGTTTATTCAAAAATAAGTGTGGCATTCAAATTCATCCAATTCACAACAAATACCTACCTAAAGGTAATTATTGATAGTCGGTTATTTAACTATCAATAAAGATGTGCAACATCATCAGATTCCAAATAATTTTCCAAATTATTTCATCTTCAAAAATATCTTTACTAGATATAAAATTTCCACACTTCAAAAATAAATCGACGTTTATTTTTTCTAAAACAATTCCCCTTTCTTTTATAAATTCCATAGTGAATTTATATTTCAAAATATCTACTGATATACGATTCTCAAATCGTTTTCAAATATTCAATTTCAATTTATCGTTAAGAAGATAAATTCTCAAAACGTTCATTTCATATGGAAAACATTCTCATACTTATTTAATAATAAGTAATTCACAAATCTATTTATTTTCAACACTTGAAAAATATTCGATATACTTAAATCAATATTAAGTATATATACATTCTTTAAGGAAACCATTTACTATAACCACATTTATCTGAGTCAAAACGAATGTTACGTAAAACATCGTTACGACGACTCAAAATCACTAGTATAGGAATTCGGAATTAAGATAGATGTATGAATTCCAATACTATATCAGAACATTTCCTTTCGGAAATCACTTACTATAACAACAGTGTTATAGTCCATCATTTCCTTATTTCTCGAAAACGCCTATTTCAACAATGAATGTTGAAATCTATGCTTTCGATTCATAATACGTTTTAAAACATCTTTAAAATATTTAACTTCATTTTTAATATCACTTCTTCAAAAATAAATCCATTTTATTTAACAATATATTCACTGTCCAAAATCGTGAATATACTTCACTTAACCCAATTTCAATCATTTCTACACATTTTTATTACAATAAAAATTCGCTATCCAAAATCGCGAATATATCTTCTTTAATAATCTTCTATATTTAATTTATCAAATTCAATCTATTTTCGAATTTATAAACACGTTTATAAATTCTATTTCTATTTTAATAACAACTTCGACTTATAAATCTTCTTTTTATCAACTTCTATATTTTTTACTTACCAAAATAAGTGATTTCGGATTTATAAACAACTTTTATAAATTCCAATTCTATTTATAAAAACTTCAATCCCAAATCAATTTCGATATTTATTTAAAAATTTATTTATCACTACTAAGTAATTCCTCATTTTTTCTCAAATGATTCAATATTCTGTTTTAAAATGGATTCTTCAAATTGAAATCATTTTACATTGATTTCCCAATTTATTTCAATTTACCGATTAAATTTCTAGTTGGATTTCCAACTTATCTTCTTTTAATAAATTCCTTTTTAAGGAAATACATTTCAATCGTTTCTTTCAATCTATTTAAAAATCCAAATTCTTAAATTAAATTCTTCAAATTATAATCACTATTTTACAAAATCCATTTATTTAACATTTTCACTTGATTCTGGAATTAATTCGATAAGATTATAAAAATTAACTTTTTATACTTTAAAAATTCCTTTCTTCAAAATTTATTCAATTTCTAAAATTAATTCACTTAGAAATTTCTATTTTAATTTCAAAAATTCAATTTCGTTTATTTTTGGAATCCAATGATATCAAACATCCATTCAGCTAAATTTTAGCTTTCAAACAATTTCCAGACATCAATTCAATAACATCAATAATCATTCACAGATTTTCACATCACAGTAGAAATAAATTCAATCAATGTGAGGGGTCCAGTTGGATCCCTCCAACCTGTTTCCCTGCATCCAAAGACGTTAGCACAATACCAATTCCACTTCGAGGTGGAATATCGCGGTATATGGGTTTTATAAAAATAATCCGCTTACTAACGGCGCAATAGGGTCTCATCCGCTATACGAGGCGGGAAATCATCAATCCAATATATACATATGCCAATATGTATATATTGCTATATATATAGATATATCCTATCATATCTAATATCACATCCAAATAGCAATCATCAATAACTGCAAAAATTCCACATTCAATTTGAGTGAGAAAAATCTCACCTTTGATTTTATTTTGCCATCCATTTCTTTTTCGGCTCGATTTTCTTGATTTACAGACCTTGTATAAATAATTATACAACTTATTAATATTCGAATAAATCAAGCAATTAATCACTAGTTATTTATTTTAATTAATCACTAGGATTTACACCCATAATTTATTTTTAAACACATTTTTCTTTTAATAAAATAAATTAATTAGTAATTCAATTTAAACAAATCTCCCTGTAAAATTTCCAAAATAATTAACAAGTCAATTATTATTATTCATTATACTAAAAATTAAACTAGTGGGATAAAAATATGTATATGAATATTTATCTTCAACTTCATATATAAAAACTATACTTTATAAAAATCCAATTTTTATATAACCTTATATATATATATATATATTCTTTTATCTGCCTATCTATCTTACATAAAATCGAATAATAAATTATTATTCATTTATTTTATTTTTCAATCTGATTATAGAATACTAAATCAAGTTAAACTCTAGAAAGATGAAACCGAATACCTCCTTGCTTGTTCCAGACAAAAATCGAAAAGCAACCAAGAGTCGACCACGGCCTGCCACCACCACGTCGACTTCGAGCGCCACCATTTGCCCCATCGATGCCCTTAATCTCGCGACTTCGGCAACCCTCAATCAATCATCACGAAATCACTTGCGACCCACGACCATCGCGAACGCCTCCACGCCCCAGCGCTGATTCCAGTTGCCACGATTTCATCGCCTTCGTTTGCGAGCGACTTCCTGACCTCTCCACCTGATCACCGAACCTTCAATCGAGACTACCGCACTCCCATGCCCTGGCATTCGTGCGCTTCGCATCCATCACCAACGCTTATCACTCGAGCCTTCAACCTAAATCGCCATCGCTAAATGTCGCAACTACCCCTAACTGTCGACATCCCCCAGAACGACGCGCGCGCCTCTCCTTTCATCGCGAAGCCACCCCGGGCTCGAGTCACGCGAGACTTGACGACGAAGCCAGGCTTCTCAAACTCGAACTCGAGTTCTATTTCATCTCGAATTTGAACAAGAGGGGGGTTTCGTTCGAACTGTTATTTACTTTCGAACGTGAAGGAGGTCTCGGCTGTTTTTAAAATGAAAGAAGAGGGGTTTTTATTTATTTTTTTCTTCTTGACTGAATTTGAAAGAGAGGGGAAGAGGGGTACGAAGGTATGGGTTTTGCACGATATCCTTTCGTGATATCAGCCGTGTTTCTCGGCGTGTTCAAAGGGAAGATAAACGTGTTGACGTTTGACCAAATACAAATTTAAATTTAAATTGAATTTCGACAAAAATTTAAATGAGTTTACACGTCGTATGTTCACATATCAGCTCCTAAAAATACGAAATGTGAAATCCAACAATAATTCAATATTACGGACCCAATGGGACTGGTTTCGCCGAAATCCGAGACTGTGTGAAAAATGACTATTTTTAAATATTGATTTGAACAATATAATTTCAAAACTGAACGAAACAGTTTAAATTTCAATTCTGAAGCTTTTATTATCTTCAGTGTTATCAATATAAATATTACAAGCGTTTGGAATATTTTTCTTTAACTTTAAATTGAAGATTCAAATATTTATTCAACTCTCAATAGATTAAATTTTAAAATTTAATCGCTAATTTCAAAGTTATATTCGGGATTCAAATTAAATCATCGTTCAAATATTTTAAAATTAATTAAATATTTTCAATTTAATTTGTCCAAAATTCTGGGTCGTTACAAACTTCCCCCCTTAAAAGAATTTCGTCCCGAAATTACAAGTTAGGAAAAAAAAAGCCCTTAACTCGTCTACTATCTTTCAACATCTAATAGTTTTATCAAATTTCAAAACAAATCTTTCTATTAAAGATTCGTTATCAATTCAACTAAATTTCTAACCATTCATAGTTTTCAAACAATATTGTTTTACTCCAAGGTTCAAATTCGAGTTTAAATTCAAATTTTAAACTTACAAAATTTTCTCAAAAATTTTCTAACACTCGAAATTTTTGAAAAATTTCGCCGGCGTCTCCTTTGCACGGCTAATACGGCACGACTACAAAACGTCCCTATGGACTCTCAGATTTCAAAAAGAAAAAGAAAAAGCCAAGCGGCTAGACCAGAAATCATCAAAAACTCATATTATAATTCAAATACTTACCTTTTGTCGAGCAATTCAAATTCTCTTCAAAATTAAAATCCCAATTCCTTTATACCTGTATATCCTACTAGCCATAATATCTAGTTACATATTCAAAACATTTTGCAAATTCCATTACGAATTTTTCAATATAAACTGCTTATAAAATTTTACTTCACTGTTGAACTTATATATCTATTATCATTCAATTTTTCATTTCGATTTCATTGAATTCAATTTCATAATTCCAAATCAATTTGGATTCAGTTTACTTCTGAATATTGAATTTATCAATTATCTTTTATTCATAACTGATTATTTTAAATTAGTTCCAATTACTAATTCATCCCAAATTCTAGTTCATTTTATTTAAATTTGTTTTCAACATTCAGTTTCAATTCCAGTTTTATTCTTTTGTTCATTCCCAAAATTTATTTTCAATTCACTATTTGGTTTATAACCACTTATATTAAACTGGATTTCAAATTCCATATGAATTTTAATTCATCTTTCATTTATAATTATTCAATTCAATTCATTGCTTACAAATTCGAAATGAATTTCAACATTTAATTTCACTTTCATTAAATCACAATTGATTCACTTGTACTTACATTTATTTAACTTCATCTTTAAGTTAAATTTATTCTATCAAAATTTACATTGTATAAGTTATATCTTAATAATATTTCATAAATGTCTTTATATAGCATTCCAGAGTCTTTTCAACTTTTCATAAATTATTTTGAAAACAATTCAAATTATCCCTTGAATTTCCAAAACAAAACCCAAATTTTCAAACAACTCTTATTTAAAACAATTTGGCAGCAATTCCTCTTTTGGAAACCCGAAAATGAATTCTAATGATGTGGCCATCATCATCAGGATTATTTTCCAGCGACCTAAAAGAGTTTAGAGCTTTAATCTTTCCAAAATACTTTTCAAAACCTTTGAAAATCACTTTCAAACCAAAAAGGATTTAAACTTTCCAAATCTCCAAAATTTCCAAATTCTTTCAATTACATTTCAAAAAAAAACTTCTCTGGAATTCCGTTTCAAATTACAATTCACATTTATAATTTACATTCTTCAATTTCATTTGTATGTGAATTTATCTCTTAATCTTTGGTTATTATTTTATTTCTTATTCAATTTCAATATAACAATGATAATATGTCAATGTTATTATTTTATAACAACCAAACATCCATATACTATAATAATTCATAGAAAATCATTTCCTTTCTATACAAAAATAATTTTGGGCAAAATTATTTCATTCACCCTATTTAAAAACAATATTATGTCGTCTTGCCTCGTTTAAGTGTTTAGAAATCCCTATCGATAATATGGCGTCCCACATACCGACCAAAATTCACAAACATCTCAACGGATAAGCAAACACAATATAAAACATTTTTATATTCACTAACAAATACGCGCTCATATCTATTATTACACTCAACTCATTCTAGAGTACTACTGACTCTATCTCTAATGAGTAACACCCAACAGAGCAGGGTTGTCGCTTAACCATATGCTCTGATACCACTTTGCCACTGATACCACTTTGTCAAGACCCGCAAATCCGTACCCTTGATTAAACACTAATCTCCATTGATTAACTCAAGAGGCATGGAAAAACGAACCCTGAGGGTTTAAGAAAAAGAAAAAAAGGCAGAAGAAGAAGAAAAGAGTAGAAGAAGAAGAGAAGAACAACAGAACAACATCAGAACAGAAAACAATATCAGAATCTTACACATCGCAGCGGAACAATATATAATAAATAAACACTAGTCTTTTAAAACAAAGAGCTATATCAGTTTATACATACATCAATCATCAGAGTCAATATACAACAATGGACAGTTATATAACTTGTCCTCATACAGAATACACAGCGGAATAAATACTATCAGATACAAATACTACGTCTCGTCATCCATCTTGCCTCCAAAGCTCCAGAATATCCAGAATATCCTGATAACATAACTCTAGACTGCCCGTGTGGAAATTGTGGGCACCCAGAGTTTAGAAGGGAACAATAAACTCCGAGTCAGTCATGGTGACTGGTGTGAGATCGTAAAACAGGTTATCTTTAAAATAAACAACAGGAAGATTTAAAGTAAATTTCGCAATGCTTTTGGAAAATGAAACTACCATAAGACCTCCCGCCACACACACAATGCAAACGCAGAATTGGAGGAGATTTCTTCTTATGATAGTCAAAGATGCTTACTACACAAAATCAAATTCTTTTTGATATTATTATTAGTGCATAGTGTAGAAAACATTTCGAAAGTATAATATTAATCTTAGCCAACATACGACCAGTATCGTATGCCTACTATAGCTACCATCTAAACAGTGGTGACCACCGTACGTAAATGGCAGGTTCTACAACTAATACCGTACAAATCACGTATTGGAGTTTCGATTTCCAACAAATGGTCAGGCTAAGGAACTTCCTTTTCCATGATGGGTACGTCCCTGGAATAGACGACCCGAGAAATAACCTAACATTACGGTTAGATCTCTGCCAACACAAGGCCGGGTTACCTCTGCAAAAGTAGGTAACTACTGACACGCGTATGCCATCCCCCGATCGTAACCGATCTTCCCGAGGATCCCCGATTTCCAACAAACCACATCAAGATAATAATGCAGCAACCACATAGGTTAAGTATCTGGGCTCCATACCATGATACCACCTCTATCCAGAAGGAATGACATACACTAAGGGGCGCTACTCCCTAGAACCTTGCTGCATCCTTCCTGTTTCGACCATTTCCGGGGTGTGAGGCTCGATGAAGTCTCGTCCACAAAGCTACACTTTCTACAAAGCCATGCTTCGGGTCAAACAAATGATCAACCTATGATCACAAAGATATAAGATCAAACAAATGATCATATCACAAATGATCAAACACTGATCATTTCACAGCAACACTCAGTATGCCACGTTACCAAATTGGGATATATCGCTGATAAAATTCAACTACATAACCTCTGAGCTCGTACATCCCAGAGAAGGGTGTTAAGCTAAGAGAATAAATTCTCCGCCACCAACAGAAATGTATTTGAAAGAAATCAGCTTTATATCTCAAATTGTAACGTCAGACACACAATCCATACAAGTCTGTTCCGGGATCGAACAGAACTGAAGGCACTTCTCACGAAGCCCTTGCATATCCGGATAATTTTCTAATCACGTCCGGACTTCCCGTCACTAAGGATGATAAAATGTAACGACCCGTATTTTTACGGATCGACAAGTTCGTCAAAATCTGGAATTTTAGCACTTTCAAGTCATTTCAGATTTTTAGGCAGATTTGTCTAAGTCCTAGGTCGTGAACGACCTAAGAGCTAAGTCGTGACCGACTCAAGAGGTTTAGGCGACCTAAGGAAGAGTAGTAGGCGACCTAAGTATTCTGGGGTTAGGTCGTGGGGTAGAGTAGGTCGGCAACGACCTAAGGAAACTGTTGTGAGCGACCTAAGTGAATGGGTGAGTTAAGTTTTAGGTCGGCAGTTCGAGTTAGCGACCTATGATAGTTAGGTCGGAGTTTACGACTTAGGTAGTGTAGGCGACTTAAGAAAACCAGCGACTTATAAAATGTGGCGACTTAGTATCTTGGAGCGACCTATAGGTTAGCGACCTAAGAAAGTTAGCGTGTTAGCGACCTAAGAGTTAGGCGACTTAAGGAGTTAGAACATAACCCAGTAAGGTCGCATGTGTAGTTTTGTTGTATGAGTTGTTAGGTCGCATGGTATATCTTAAGTGTTAGGTCGCGAGATTTCTAAGTCGTAAGTCGCGCACTTGTTAGGTCGTAGGTCGCGCGAGTTGTTAGGTCGTTGGGCTTTGGCTTTGTAGTTAGGTCGCAGTCCAGTTGTCTGTAGCTTGTGTTAGGTCGCAAAATTGTTAAGTCGCGTAAGTTTTAGGTTGCGTGCCAGCGTTGTTGAGTTATTAAGGCACGCTAAGTCGTAAGTCGCTAAGTCGCGCATAGGCTAAGTCGTTAGGTCGAAGACTGTTATGTCGCGTGCATCTGTTAGGTCGGAGAGGCTTAGGTCGAAAACGACCTAGGGAGATAGCCGAGTTACGACTTAAGGAAATTTCTGCTATAAATAGGAAGGGTCTTTCTCACTTTTTGGGATCCGGATTTTGAAGCGACGAAGTGCTGCCATTTTGAGAGCTCGACTTCTACACTTCTTCACTTCTTTTCTCCAATCTAATCTAGTGATTCCTTTCATCCAAATCGAAGATCAAGATTGAAGATTCAAGAGCTAAAGATGAAGATCTTCATCTTTTCAAGTGAGATTTCTTCGTTTGAAGCGGATTCGTGATAGATCAAGCTTCATCCTTCGCTGTCCAGATCTGAAGCGTGTTGATTTGGGTTTGTTTAGGTGATTTGGTGAGTGGTGATTATCTCTCACACGGATCCAAAGGAGTATATCGGATTGTTGGCTCGATTTGGTGTTAAAATAGTGATTCCCATGCATTTTCTTCATCCTAAGTGTAGATCCATATAGATCCATTGTTCATGATGATGTTATATCCATTTTATCATAAATTAACCTATGCAAGTTCATTCATCAAGTTTATAGAGATATAATCCATGTTTTCATGCTTATTGGACTTTCAACTCTTTAATTACGAAAATGCCATTATTGTTATAATTGTCTACTTAGATCATTTTTTGAATGCTTGATTGCTTGGATTGATGTTTGATTTGATTGATTGTTATGAACTAGATGATTGATGATTAGATCTAGATCGAAGATGATTCAAAAGCTAAGGGAAAGGCTCTTGAATTGGAAAAGCTGCTCGTGGCATATGTAGTGGGATGATGAAGCTCTTATGCATAGATTTGATGATGTGATGTTGAGATGAGGCTTCGCGAGGATGTGATGAAGCGAGGCAATCATGTGATGAAGACTTGGTCTAATCCAGACGGGATCATTCCAAGCATGTTGATAACTCGGTGATATGATTCGAGTTGAGGATAATGAATGGATGTGAGAATAGTCGTCGAGGAGGATGACTAGGAGGCTTGGATAGCATCGTTGTTGAAGGTTCTAGCATGCTCTAAGCAAGAGTACGTTTGGGCGGATTCGATAGTCCCAACGACCAACTGTTGAAGGTCGAGTACTCTGGGCAGATTCGATAGTCCTAGGCACGGGTTGCGACGACGTGCGGGAGTTATGTCTAGAACCGGGGTTTCCATTAGCCCTTGACGGACGGCTGAAAGAATGCGCCGGTCATTCAATTAACGGTGATATCGAAGCAATGATAACAGTGATAGCCAGAGTCATGAATGTTTGGTTGTATCGTCATTCGGACTCAAGAGCGGTATTTTCTGGGTGCTTATCTGATTTAGGCCTTGGTACTTGGAAAACATCGCCCTTGACTCGAGTGATAGTAGCTTTACTTTAAATTGTATGCTCTGCTATGTTTGTTTCTGCTTAGTGTGTGTCTGGGGGCTATCACTATAGAATGAGGTTGGAGTGAGAGGGTTGAATTCCTATTCCTTTTCCTTTATGCTCTTTTGGTATGTTGTTAGTTAATTTACTGCTCACTAAGACTGTTGTCTGACTCAAGGCTTTATGTTTTTAATTCTTATTGCCTTGGGCTGTTCGTCCATTTTGGGACGGGCAGACTAGGTAGCAGGTGACAGGTGCGGTTCTCTTCTCACGATGCTGATATCGAAGACGAGCTTGAGGGTTGCATATTATCTTCTTCTTATATGTACAGGATATTCTACTGTTTTGTATTCTCTGAGAGATATGTAGTGAGGCTTGATGTATTGACTATTTGGATGCTTGTATTCAACTATTATGAAGTTTTGTATGATGTCATTTTGTTCTGTAAAGCTTCACTATACATATGTTCTATTGTATTTTGTCCATGCTCTGTGAGTAATACGATAGATTCTGTTGCTTTAATTTACCTTGACAATTGTCCATGGTCGCCTGGCACACTTTACAGCGCACTATCTCTAGATTCGGTGCAGGGGTCATGGGCGGTCGTCACATTTGGTATCAGAGCATTGGTTAATCGATTTTACCCAACGCTCGCCGTCGTAACTACGTATGAGAGACGTAATTGTATTTTGATGGATGATTACTATATATAATATAGTAGCTTAGTAGAGTTTGAGTCCTTTATGCAGTTGTTTCTCTAGATGTTCTAATCATTCCTTTTTATAGATATTGAGAATGAGTCGAAGAGGGAGACCAGCTGCTAGGGAAGGCCGTGCTACTGAAGAGACTGCTGATTATGCAGCCATGTTCGAAGCTATGATGACTTCGATCATGAGAAGGATACCAGTTCTGGGGGCAGCAGTAGATGTTGGAGTTCAAGTCCAAGCTCCGAAACCAGTGGATTTTGCTAAGTTGTGCAAGGATTATACTGCTCTTGGAGGGAAGGTTTTCTTGGGAACAGAATCAACTATCGAAGTCCAGAGATGGATAGATGCTTGTAGAAGGATCTTTGGTGATTTGGGAATTGATGATGCAACTAAGAGGAAGTTGGCATCAAGGCAGCTTCAAGGGAGAGCCTCTGATTGGTGGAACTCTATTACCATCAATACTGCGGAGGAAGAGATTACTTGGGAGCAATTCCAAGTCAGATTTGAAGCTAAGTTCATTTCTACAGCTCAGAAGTCTGTTCTGTTCAAGAGGTTTGTGGAGCTCAAGCAAGGTGGAAGATCAGTTCTTGAGTATGTTTCTGAGTTTGAAGCTTTGTCCAAGTATGCCCGGTCATATATTGAGTCTGCATATCAGAAGAATGAGAAGTTTGTGACAGGCTTGGACAGTTATCTGGGGAGACAGTTGGTGGATCATTTGGACGATTCATTTGAGAAGCTTGTGGAGAAAGCTCTTAGGCATGAGAGTCTGTTTCCTAAGGAAGGACCTGTTGTTGCTGTTACCAAGGGAGAGTCTAAACCACAGCAGGGTGGAAACCAGAAGAGGAAGCAGCAGCAGCAGAAGGGTAAGGATGGCCAGAAGAAGCCGAAAGGCGATGTAACTTTCTACAATTGTCAGTAGAAGGGCCATTTCTCTAAGGATTGTAAGAATCCGAAGGTGCCAATGAAGTGTCACAACTGTGACAAGCCAGGGCACATCATGAAGAATTGTCCAGAACCGAGGAAGGACAAGCAGATTGTGCAAGCTTATGCTTTGGGAGCTGTTCCGTCGTCTTCAAAAGCTCCTACTGCTGAAGAGAAGGGAAAGAGTGTGGTTGTTCAAGGTACTCTTTTCCTATGTGGTGTTCCGGTTAGAGTTCTGTTTGATACTGGAGCGTCGCATTCGTTTGTTTGTAATGAACTCGTAGGCCGGTTAGGTTTGGCACCGGATATTGTTGATAGGCCATTGGTTGTGACTAATCCAGTTGGGGGTTCGTCTTGTTTGTGTATGTTATGCCGTGGTATGATTGTGTCGAGTCATGGTTGCTCTTTTGTATGTGATTGTTTTGTTCTGAACTTTTCGGGGTTCAGAATTATTTTAGGTATGGACTGGCTTAGGAAGTATGCGGCAAAGGTTGATTGTGAGAGGTTGGAAGTGACAGTCGAGAATGTGGATGGGCGAAAGGTTGTGATACGATGTAAGCATGAAGAAGGCGTCTTCATGAGCTTCATGTATTCGCTTGTTGTTCCACGGGATGGACTGTCATCTGTACCAATCGCAAATGGATTCGAGGATGTCTTTGACGAAGTCAAAGGGTTGCCGCCGCATAGAGAGATCGAGTTTCGTATAGATCTAGTTGAAGGAGCCAGACCCGTTGTGATGCCTCTTAGGCGGATGGCGCCTAGGGAACAGCATGAGTTGAAAGTGTAGGTTGATGATCTTTTGAAGAGAGGATTCATTCAGCGTAGTGTGTCCGAGTGGGGTGCACCAGTTGTGTTCGCAACCAAGGCAGATGGGTCGTTGAGATTGTGCGTCGATTATCGTGAGCTGAATAAGGTGACTAAGAAGAACAAGTATCCATTGCCGAGAATAGATGACTTGTTTGATCAGCTTCACGAAGCTAAGGTGTTTTCTCAGATGGATTTGGCAACGGGATTTCACCAGTTGAGAGTGGCTAAGGATAGTGTGCCGAAGACTGCTTTTAGGACACCATCCGGTTTCTTTGAGTGGCTGGTAATGCCGTTTGGATTGACTAACGCGCCAGCATATTTTGTGGATCTTATGAATAGAGTGTTCAGAGATCAGTTGAACAAGTTCGTACTTGTGTTTGTGGATGATATTCTGATTTATTCCAGAACGGAAGAAGAGCACAAGACGCACTTGCATATTGTTTTGGAAATCTTGCGGAAACATCAGCTGAAGGCTAAGTTTTCGAAGTGTCACTTCTGGAAGAGTGAAGTGAGGTTCTTAGGCCATGTGATTTCTGGAAATGGAATAGCGGTTGATCCCGCTAAGGTGGCAGCAATCCAAGATTGGGTTAGACCTAAGAATGCATCTGATGTAAGAAGTTTTCTTGGATTAGCAGGATATTATCGACGGTTTATCAAAGACTTCTCCAAGATAGCTGCACCGTTAACAGGATTGACAAAGAAGAACCTAGTGTTCAGATGGGATGATAGGTGTGAGCAAGCTTTCGGAATCCTGAAAGAACGATTGACGAGTGCTCCTGTTTTGACTATTCCTAGTGGGAATGATGAGATGGTGGTTTACACCGACGCATGTGGTACTGGACATGGAGCAGTGCTGATGCAGAGAGATAAAGTTGTCGCGTATGCCAGTCGACAACTAAAGCCGCATGAAAGGAATTACCCGACTCATGATTTGGAGTTAGCGGCGATTGTTTTTGCTCTGAAGATGTGGAGACATTATCTATTGGGAGTTCGATTTGAGTTGTTTACGGATCATAAGTCGTTGAAGTATCTTTTCTCCCAAAAGGATTTGAATCTTCGGCAGCAACGTTGGCTAGAGTTTTTGGCATCATATGATTTTGGTATAGCTTATACCCCGGGAAAAGGTAACGCAGTGGCAGATGCGTTAAGTCGAAGACATGCAGGATTGGGAGCCATGTTTTCTGAATGGAAGAATCTCGAGTATTTAGCTGGATTTGACTTCAGGCCTAGATGCGAACTGGAACCTGAGATGTTGGCAAACTTATCAATAAGACCCACTCTTGTGGAAAGGATTGGTGAGGGCCAAAAGCGAGATGATAAGCTTGTCAAGATTATCCGTGAATTGGAATCTGGATTGGATCCAGAAAAGGATAAAGGATTCGAGGTCGATCGAGAGGGTTGGCTTCGGAAGCAAGGACGACTAGTTGTTCCCGATATAGATGAATTGAGGAGTGAAGTTCTGAAAGAAAGTCATCACTCGAAGTTGACAATTCATCCAGGTGGAAATAAGATGTATCAGGATATGAAGAGAACCTACTACTGGGAAGGTATGAAGAAGGATGTTGGAAATTTTATTTCCAAATGTATGAACTACCAGTTGGTAAAAGCCGAACAGAAAAAGCCAAGCGGATTGCTTCAACCATTAGAAGTTCCTACATGGAAGTGGGAACAAGTGTCGATGGATTTTATCGATGGATTGCCTAGAACCAGAACGGGAAATGAAGGGATTTGGGTCATTGTGGATCATCTGACTAAGAGTGTACGATTCATTCCTGTTCGATCGACTAGGACTGCATCAAAGTTGGCTGAGTTGTATGTTAAGTGGATAGTTCGTTTCCATGGTATTCCGAAGAGTATAGTGAGCGATCGAGACCCATTGTTCACTAGTGGATTTTGGAAGAGCTTCCAGGAAGTTTTGGGAACCGAGTTGTGTTTGAGTACATCTTATCATCCCCAAACAGATGGTCAGACCGAGAGAATCAACCGAGTTTTGGAAGATCTTCTTAGAGCATGTGTTTTGGACTTCGGAGGATCATGGGAAGATCACCTTCATTTGGTGGAGTTTGCGTACAACAACAGTTACCAATCAAGCATTGGTATGGCACCGTATGAGGCATTGTATGGAAGACCGTGTAACTCTCCAACATGTTGGTTGGAAACTGGAGAAAAGCTGATGCTTGGGCCAGAGATGATTCATCAGACTTCAGATTGTATAGAGATCATTCGGCAACGAATGAAGGCAGCCCAAGACCGTCAAAAGAGTTATGCTGATAAGCGTCGAAAAGATTTGGAATTCGACGTAAGAGATATGGTTTTTGTGAAGATTTCTCCACTGAAGAATGTTATTCGATTCGGGAGGAAAGGAAAATTGACTCCGAGATTTGTTGGACCATTCCCGATTACCGAGCGAATTGGAAAGCTCGCTTATAGACTGGAGTTACCTGAGAAGATGTCGAGTGTGCACAATGTTTTACACATATCATATCTATGGAAGTATGTGCACGACTCGAATACAGTGGTTTCTGCTGATAGCTGTGAAGACTTCGAAGTTGACCCAGTTGATAGAAGACCTCGTAAGCCGCTTCGTGTTGTTGAAACCGACACGAAACAGCTTAGGAGGAAGGTAGTTAAGTTGCTCAAGATACAATGGAGTGATGATGATAACGACTGTACGTGGGAGGTGGAAGAGAGGATGAAGGCAGCTCATCCTGAACTCTTCAAGGTATGGCCCTAAGGTGTCGTGTCATCTCACGATATTGTAACTTGTTCTAATTTTAGAATTCTGTACGCTAAGTTAGAATTGGATGCATGGTTTGTTGATTGCTATGGATGGTAGGCGTATAGAATAGTTTTTGATTGCTTGGAATTTCGGGGGCGAAATTCCTAAGGGGGAGAGAATGTAACGACCCGTATTTTTACGGATCGACAAGTTCGTCAAAATCTGGAATTTTAGCACTTTCAAGTCATTTCAGATTTTTAGGCAGATTTGTCTAAGTCCTAGGTCGTGAACGACCTAAGAGCTAAGTCGTGACCGACTCAAGAGGTTTAGGCGACCTAAGGAAGAGTAGTAGGCGACCTAAGTATTCTGGGGTTAGGTCGTGGGGTAGAGTAGGTCGGCAACGACCTAAGGAAACTGTTGTGAGCGACCTAAGTGAATGGGTGAGTTAAGTTTTAGGTCGGCAGTTCGAGTTAGCGACCTATGATAGTTAGGTCGGAGTTTACGACTTAGGTAGTGTAGGCGACTTAAGAAAACCAGCGACTTATAAAATGTGGCGACTTAGTATCTTGGAGCGACCTATAGGTTAGCGACCTAAGAAAGTTAGCGTGTTAGCGACCTAAGAGTTAGGCGACTTAAGGAGTTAGAACATAACCCAGTAAGGTCACGTGTGTAGTTTTGTTGTATGAGTTGTTAGGTCGCATGGTATATCTTAAGTGTTAGGTCGCGAGATTTCTAAGTCGTAAGTCACGCACTTGTTAGGTCGTAGGTCGCGCGAGTTGTTAGGTCGTTGGGCTTTGGCTTTGTAGTTAGGTCGCAGTCCAGTTGTTTGTGGCTTGTGTTAGGTCGCGAAATTGTTAAGTCGCGTAAGTTTTAGGTCGCGTGCCAGCGTTGTTGAGTTATTAAGGCACGCTAAGTCGTAAGTCGCTAAGTCGCGCATAGGCTAAGTCGTTAGGTCGAAGACTGTTATGTCGCATGCATCTGTTAGGTCGGAGAGGCTTAGGTCGGAGAGGCTTAGGTCGAAAACGACCTAGGGAGATAGCCGAGTTACGACTTAAGGAAATTTCTGCTATAAATAGGAAGGGTCTTTCTCACTTTTTGGGATCCGGATTTTGAAGCGACGAAGTGCTGCCATTTTGAGAGCTCGACTTCTACACTTCTTCACTTCTTTTCTCCAATCTAATCTAGTGATTCCTTTCATCCAAATCGAAGATCAAGATTGAAGATTCAAGAGCTAAAGATGAAGATCTTCATCTTTTCAAGTGAGATTTCTTCGTTTGAAGCGGATTCGTGATAGATCAAGCTTCATCCTTCGCTGTCCAGATCTGAAGCGTGTTGATTTGGGTTTGTTTAGGTGATTTGGTGAGTGGTGATTATCTCTCACACGGATCCAAAGGAGTATATCGGATTGTTGGCTCGATTTGGTGTTAAAATAGTGATTCCCATGCATTTTCTTCATCCTAAGTGTAGATCCATATAGATCCATTGTTCATGATGATGTTATATCGATTTTATCATAAATTAACCTATGCAAGTTCATTCATCAAGTTTATAGAGATATAATCCATGTTTTCATGCTTATTGGACTTTCAACTCTTTAATTACGAAAATGCCATTATTGTTATAATTGTCTACTTAGATCATTTTTTGAATGCTTGATTGCTTGGATTGATGTTTGATTTGATTGATTGTTATGAAATAGATGATTGATGATTAGATCTAGATCGAAGATGATTCAAAAGCTAAGGGAAAGGCTCTTGAATTGGAAAAGCTGCTCGTGGCATATGTAGCGGGATGATGAAGCTCTTATGCATAGATTTGATGATGTGATGTTGAGATGAGGCTTCGCGAGGATGTGATGAAGCGAGGCAATCATGTGATGAAGACTTGGTCTAATCCAGACGGGATCATTCCAAGCATGTTGATAACTCGGTGATATGATTCGAGTTGAGGATAATGAATGGATGTGAGAATAGTCGTCGAGGAGGATGACTAGGAGGCTTGGATAGCATCGTTGTTGAAGGTTCTAGCATGCTCTAAGCAAGAGTACGTTTGGGCGGATTCGATAGTCCCAACGACCAACTGTTGAAGGTCGAGTACTCTGGGTAGATTCGATAGTCCTAGGCACGGGTTGCGACGACGTGCGAGAGTTATGTCTAGAACTGGGGTTTCCATTAGCCCTTGACGGACGGCTGAAAGAATGCGCCGGTCATTCAATTAACGGTGATATCGAAGCAATGATAACAGTGATAGCCAGAGTCATGAATGTTTGGTTGTATCGTCATTCGGACTCAAGAGCGGTATTTTCTGGGTGCTTATCTGATTTAGGCCTTGGTACTTGGAAAACATCGCCCTTGACTCGAGTGATAGTAGCTTTACTTTAAATTGTATGCTCTGCTATGTTTGTTTCTGCTTAGTGTGTGTCTGGGGGCTATCACTATAGAATGAGGTTGGAGTGGGAGGGTTGAATTCCTATTCCTTTTCCTTTATGCTCTTTTGGTATGTTGTTAGTTAATTTACTGCTCACTAAGACTGTTGTCTGACTCAAGGCTTTATGTTTTTAATTCTTATTGCCTTGGGCTGTTCGTCCATTTTGGGACGGGCAGACTAGGTAGCAGGTGACAGGTGCGGTTCTCTTCTCACGATGCTGATATCGAAGACGAGCTTGAGGGTTGCATATTATCTTCTTCTTATATGTACTGGATATTCCGCTGTTTTGTATTCTCTGAGAGATATGTAGTGAGGCTTGATGTATTGACTATTTGGATGCTTGTATTCAACTATTATGAAGTTTTGTATGATCTCATTTTGTTCTGTAAAGCTTCACTATACATATGTTCTATTGTATTTTGTCCATGCGCTGTGAGTAATACGATAGATTATGTTGCTTTAATTTACCTTGACAATCGTCCATGGTCGCCTGGCACACTTTACAGCGCACTGTCTCTAGATTCGGTGCAGGGGTCATGGGCGGTCGTCACATAAAACCTCTAAATCGGAGATCAGCTGATGTAGAGTAACTCGACAGTAATCCTTCCGTTTTCAAAAATATCCGGTCTTCAACACCGGTCTTCGAATGCCGTTCATAACGACGTATCACATATTCAGAATGGGTTATACGACCCCATGGTCCTTTCCCGGCTAACCCGAATAGTGAGCGTTTATTCAAAAATAAGTGTGGCATTCAAATTCATCCAATTCACAACAAATACCTATCTAATGGTAATTATTGATAGTCGGTTATTTAACTATCAATAAAGATGCGCAACATCATCAGATTCCAAATAATTTTCCAAATTATTTCATCTTCAAAAATATCTTTACTAGATATAAAATTTCCACACTTCAAAAATAAATCGACGTTTATTTTTTCTAAAACAAATCCCCTTTCTTTTATAAATTCCATAGTGAATTTATATTTCAAAATATCTACTGATATACGATTCTCAAATCGTTTTCAAATATTCAATTTCAATTTATCGTTAAGAAGATAAATTCTCAAAACGTTCATTTCATATGGAAAACATTCTCATACTTATTTAATAATAAGTAATTCACAAATCTATTTATTTTCAACACTTGGAAAATATTCGATATACTTAAATCAATATTAAGTATATATACATTCTTTAAGGAAACCATTTACTATAACCACATTTATCTGAGTCAAAACGAATGTTACGTAAAACATCGTTACGACGACTCAAAATCACTAGTATAGGAATTCGGAATTAAGATAGATGTATGAATTCCAATACTATATCAGAACATTTCCTTTCGGAAATCACTTACTATAACAACAGTGTTATAGTCCATCATTTCCTTATTTCTCGAAAACGCCTATTTCAACAATGAATGTTGAAATCTATGCTTTCGATTCATAATACGTTTTAAAACATCTTTAAAATATTTAACTTCATTTTTAATATCACTTCTTCAAAAATAAATCCATTTTATTTAACAATATATTCACTGTCCAAAATCGTGAATATACTTCACTTAACCCAATTTCAATCATTTCTACACATTTTTATTTCAATAAAAATTCGCTATCCAAAATCGCGAATATATCTTCTTTAATAATCTTCTATATTTAATTTATCAAATTCAATCTATTTTCGAATTTATAAACACGTTTATAAATTCTATTTCTATTTTAATAACAACTTCGACTTATAAATCTTCTTTTTATCAACTTCTATATTTTTTACTTATCAAAATAAGTGATTTCGGATTTATAAACAACTTTTATAAATTCCAATTCTATTTATAAAAACTTCAATCCCAAATCAATTTCGATATTGATTTAAAAATTTATTTATCACTACTAAGTAAATTCCTCATTTTTCTCAAATGATTCAATATTCTGTTTTAAAATGGATTCTTCAAATTGAAATCATTTTACATTGATTTCCCAATTTATTTCAATTTACCGATTAAATTTCTAGTTGGATTTCCAACTTATCTTCTTTTAATAAATTCCTTTTTAAGGAAATACATTTCAATCGTTTCTTTCAATCTATTTAAAAATCCAAATTCTTAAATTAAATTCTTCAAATTATAATCACTATTTTACGAAATCCATTTATTTAACATTTTCACTTGATTCTGGAATTAATTTGATAAGATTATAAAAATTAACTTTTTATACTTTAAAAATTCCTTTCTTCAAAATTTATTCAATTTCTAAAATTAATTCACTTAGAAATTTCTATTTTGATTTCAAAAATTCAATTTCGTTTATTTTTGGAATCCAATGATATCAAACATCCATTCAGCTAAATTTTAGCTTTCAAACAATTTCCAAACATCAATTCACTAACATCAATAATCATTCACAGATTTTCACATCACAGTAGAAATAAATTCAATCAATGTGAGGGGTCCAGTTGGATCCCTCCAACCTGTTTCCCTGCATCCAAAGACGTTAGCACAATACCAATTCCACTTCGAGGTGGAATATCACGGTATATGGGTTTTATAAAAATAATCCGCTTACTAACGGCGCAATAGGGTCTCATCCGCTATACGAGGCGGGAAATCATCAATCCAATATATACATATGCCAATATGTATATATTGCTATATATATAGATATATCCTATCATATCTAATATCACATCCAAATAGCAATCATCAATAACTGCAAAAATTCCACATTCAATTTGAGTGAGAAAAATCTCACCTTTGATTTTATTTTGCCATCCATTTCTTTTTCGGCTCGATTTTCTTGATTTACAGACCTTGTATAAATAATTATACAACTTATTAATATTCGAATAAATCAAGCAATTAATCACTAGTTATTTATTTTAATTAATCACTTGGATTTACACCCATAATTTATTTTTAAACACATTTTTCTTTTAATAAAATAAATTAATTAGTAATTCAATTTAAACAAATCTCCCTGTAAAATTTCCAAAATAATTAACAAGTCAATTATTATTATTCATTATACTAAAAATTAAACTAGTGGGATAAAAATATGTATATGAATATTTATCTTCAACTTCATATATAAAAACTATACTTTATAAAAATCCAATTTTTATATAACCTTATATATATATATATATTCTTTTATCTGCATATCTATCTTACATAAAATCGAATAATAAATTATTATTCATTTATTTTATTTTTCAATCTGATTATAGAATACTAAATCAAGTTAAACTCTAGAAAGATGAAACCGAATACCTCCTTGCTTGTTCCAGAAAAAAATCGAAAAGCAACCAAGAGTCGACCACGGCCTGCCACCACCACGTCGACTTCGAGCGCCACCATTTGCCCCATCGATGCCCTTAATCTCGCGACTTCGGCAACCCTCAATCAATCATCACGAAATCACTTGCGACCCACGACCATCGCGAACGCCTCCACGCCCCAGCGCTGATTCCAGTTGCCACGATTTCATCGCCTTCGTTTGCGAGCGACTTCCTGACCTCTCCACCTGATCACCGAACCTTCAATCGAGACTACCGCACTCCCATGCCCTGGCATTCGTGCGCTTCGCATCCATCACCAACGCTTATCACTCGAGCCTTCAACCTAAATCGCCATCGCTAAATGCCGCAACTACCCCTAACTGTCGACATCCCCCAGAACGACGCGCGCGCCACTCCTTTCATCGCGAAGCCACCCCGGGCTCGAGTCACGCGAGACTCGACGACGAAGCCAGGCTTCTCAAACTCGAACTCGAGTTCTATTTCATCTCGAATTTGAACAAGAGGGGGGTTTCGTTCGAACTGTTATTTACTTTCGAACGTGAAGGAGGTCTCGGCTGTTTTTAAAATGAAAGAAGAGGGGTTTTTATTTATTTTTTTCTTCTTGACTGAATTTGAAAGAGAGGGGAAGAGGGGTACGAAGGTATGGGTTTTGCACGATATCCTTTCGTGATATCAGCCGTGTTCAAAGGGAAGATAAACGTGTTGACGTTTGACCAAATACAAATTTAAATTTAAATTGAATTTCGACAAAAATTTAAATGAGTTTACACGTCGTATGTTCACATATCAGCTCCTAAAAATACGAAATTTGAAATCTAACAATAATTCAATATTACGGACCCAATGGGACTTGTTTCGCCGAAATCCGAGACTGTGTGAAAAATGACTATTTTTAAATATTGATTTGAACAATATAATTTCAAAACTGAACGAAACAGTTTAAATTTCAATTCTGAAGCTTTTATTATCTTCAGTGTTATCAATATAAATATTACAAGCATTTGGAATATTTTTCTTTAACTTTAAATTGAAGATTCAAATATTTATTCAACTCTCAATAGATTAAATTTTAAAATTTAATCGCTAATTTCAAAGTTATATTCGGGATTCAAATTAAATCATCGTTCAAATATTTTAAAATTAATTAAATATATTCAATTTAATTTGTCCAAAATTCTGGGTCGTTACATAGCCTTTGTCAATACAATTCCAACGCAACTCGTTTCACTCGAATCGGACCTCGTATGCAAAAGTTATGATTTAATTAGCATTAATGATATAATTAATTTAAAATTAACAAAATTAAAAAAACAAACCTATACCGTTCTCTCCCTCAACTCTTACCAGGCAACACGCGACGAACCCAAACAACGCGATCAACCTCGTCGACGCGCGTGCAACCCAAGATCAGACCACCATCTGAACCCACCACCACGTGCGCCCTCGCCAACTCCACTTAGGTCAGCCATCACGCCTTCATCGCACGCGCGCATCGCGCGTAAAAACCCAAAACCCGCGTCGACTTCAGAGCTCAATTCTGGCGAATCCGAGGCGATTCGCCTCGATCCAACCGCACAACATGTAGATCTCGATAAGATCTACACTTTTCCTTTTAGTGGCATTTGATTTTAATGAGCGGTTTGAGAGAACTCGAGGAAGAAAAGAGGTCGATTTTCGGCCATTTATCGATAAAAGAGAGAGCGGCTAATGTCTTAACTCTAGGGTTACGCGAAAGAGGGCCTTATATAGGAAATTACAAAACACCATTCACACGACAAATTTTCCGAACTCCGAACGAAGCATGCTGCTTATCGTTCTATATGTTATACCCCTATTCTTAACACAATGGAATTGGTATTGTAAGCAATTTCCATCATATTCAGAAGATAGAATTAAATTTCTTTAATTGATTTTTATGTTTTTCAAGCTCGCACAGCCAAACGGTAAGACCAATCGCTACGAAACTTGTAATCTTATAATAATTCACTATTACGGATCCGATGAAACTGGTTTCGTCGAAATCCGAGATAGTGGGAAAAATGGTTATTTTTGCATGTTAATTAAGACAAGAAATTTCCAAAATCAAATTATTCACTTAAAATTCAATTTTAAAAGTAAACAATATTCATTCTTGTTAAAATAAATTTAAATCAACTTTTGAAATCATTTTCATTCATATTTAGTTTAGGATTCAATAATTTAAATAATTTCCAATATTATACCTAAACAATTTAATTATCCAATATTAAAATCTCAATGAATTTTAGATATCAACAATTAAATTATTTCATCTAAATAAGTCAACATCTATTATTCAATTCAATCTATTGATTGCAACACATTAAATATATTGAACTTCATTCTAACATAAACAACTTCCTTAAATCTTATCAAAATTGTTATTTCAAAATTTTATTCAAGTTCATATCCAATAAACTACATTAATAAATCATTAAATTTTTATTTATAACCATTTTTATTCAATAATCAAATTAAATTAAAATTTTAAAATAGTTAATAATATGGGTCGTTACAATCTCCCCCACTCAAAACGTTTCGTCCTCGAAAAGGGGTTAAGTAAGGAATTTACCATTCAATATATTTTATTCAAAATAATCAACATATAAAACATTAAAATTTTATTAGAAAACCATTACTACGCTTCCACTATGCCACTTTGATATCAGCTTTACGGAAATTACAATTTATTTATAAAAAAAAAATTAAAATTTTAAAACCTCAAAAAATTTCTAACGCCCGGATTTACGGAAAATTTTGGCAGCGTCTCCTTTGCGCGGCTCGATCTTACAAATTTTACAATACAAATATATATCAAAAATATACCAAATATACATCTCATCTCAACGATGAGGCATCCCGTAGGGAAAATAATAAAAGTGCCGTGTGTAATCTAAGATATGTACCTTATTATTATTAATACGAGCGAGTTCACTCATATTAAGCAAGCAAAAGCCAAATAAAATCCGTGTATACGTCCAAACGGTCTTCGTATGTAACTATCTCTACTCAATTTAGAAATATTAGTCACTTATAAAAGACATAGAACATGTATGGGCTTAGTAGACTATATAACATGAATTTTGAATCCAAATCATAAGCACAAGCACTAATACACAACCATAATAATCATATGCAATCAAAACAGTTATAAAAATGATTTGCAACAAAAGAAACCATTTAACAATTATTAATATTCATCTATTTAATCCAAACTATCACAATTTACATTTCCAATGTCAATATTAAATTTATACACTTCATTTTTTATTAACATTCATTTTATATTAACATTTAATTAGTTTACTTCCAATTTATTTACATCTATTTCATTTACATTTAATTTATTCAAATGTCAATTATTTCACTTCTTGTTTAACAACATTTCATATCATTTTACTGGTTTACTTCATTAGTTCATTTCATTAATTCGTATCATTAGTTTTTCTTAAGTAAATTTTATTTTATAACTAAAATTCATATTAATAAATTTTTCTTTTTATCACAATCGATTTCATTCAACTTTTCTTAAGTTAACTTTCATCTTATAATTCATTTCATTCACTTATTTCATATTCAATTAGTTACCATTCAATTTATTAAAACTCACTCCAATTGCATTTAATTTATTTACATCCAATTTAAATCAAATTCAATTACTCATATAAATTTCATTTACACCCATTTATTCGCATTCAATTTCTTTCACACCCAAATTTAATTTTATTTTATAATTCAAGTTCATATTCATTATATTAATTCAATTTATAGCTTAAGTGGAATTAGTTCACTTTACTAATTCATCTAGTTTCATTCAAATCCAAACTCAATTCATTTAATCTTTATAAAATTAAACTTTATTTCATTTAATCCATTACTCAGTTTATTTAACTTTATTTAAGTTAAAATTTTCTTTTCTCATCATTCACATTTAACAAAATTAAAATTTACTTTTATCTTAATATTTCTCAAATCTGTAAGTTATAAAAACTTATTCACTTAAAATTGCATTTCATTATTTTATCTATTTCATTACAAATACAATTCACTTTTAAGCAACCTTGAGTTAAACTTTATTTTATTTACTTCATTAACTCAATTTGTTTAACATTTCTTAGGTTAATTCTTTTATTTCATATCTCAAATTCAATTTTTCTTTTGTTTGCTTAACCAAAATGTTCAACCGCTTTTAAAATTTGGTCTAACTTTCTTGTTCAAATTTATGAGTTATAAACTTATTTTTATCTATACTGTTTTCAATTTTTAAGTTCAAAACTATTTTCATGTATTTATCAAATCATACTTGGAATATTTTTTCACAATCAAACCTGTTTTAACTGAAAATAAATTTCTTTTGGTAGCAATTCTCACTCAGAGACTCGAAAATGAATACTGCCGATGTTGCAGTCATCCCCAGAATTATTTACAACAACTAAAGCGAGTTTAATTCTTCTATTTCTTTCAAAAATCTTTTCAAAATATATTTCTAATCAAAACACTTTCAAGTAATAATATTATTATTAATTCTGAATACTTTGAAAACAATTTTGAAAATCAACGGGATTTTTAAATTCTAAAACTCTTAGCTTTTAAATCCTTTCTATTTATAAGCTATATTATAAATATACTTATACAATTCCATTACCATATTATGAAAACATTTCGTTAATTTACATCTTTGCTATTGCAAACAATTATTATGTAATTAGATTTCAATTCAATTGAATTATCGAACGCTTTGTGAAATAGAGTTCAGAAAGTATTCGTTTCTAGTGTAATTCAAACTGATAACTAAATATTATGATCCTCTAACAACAACTTCATTAATAATCATACAGGTACATGAAAATTTTCATTTTATATATACAATATAATTTAGGTAAAATTATTTCATTTACACGATTTTAAAATAATATTATGTCGACTTGCCTGGTTTAAGTGTTTAGAAACCCCTATCGATAACATAGCATCCAACGCAGCGACTAGAATTCATAAACAACTCAACGGTTAAGTTAACACAATATAAAACATAGTATAACACTAACACGTACACGCTCTCATATATAGACACAATCAGACAAACTCATTCTATGGTATTACTACCCTATCTTAATGAGTCAAACCACACAAAGCTAAGGTTATCGCTAAACCAAAGCTCTGATACCAACTATGATGGCCCACACTTCGGAAGGTCTAAATCGGAAATAATCCACACTTGTCCAACTCAAAAAATCCGAAACACAGATAATCAATGTGGTTAATTAAGAAAAATAAGAAAAGAAGAAAACAAATATAGAATCTTGTAGCGGAATGGCAAAATATACTAATCAAATAAACAGTTCATGAAGCTTTTTATGCTATACATTTGATTATAATTTTACAACATCTATCAGAGTTATATATACAAAAGAACAATAGAATACAACAGTGTAGCAGAATAACATGATGCAGGGGAATAATACTAGTATAATAATATACCAATCTTCGTCTTCGTCGTCCAGAAAATAATCTTCAATGCGCTGAAAACTAAGGGCCGACCCGAGCGTAATGAAAAGACAATACGCTCAAGTCAGGACTAAAGTATTCTTATATGAGTCAAATCAATATCACATATAACATGAGTGTAATAACGTCAGAGATGTTTATGGGGTTTTACATCTCTTGTAACAACCCTGTATTTTGTGATTATTTTAATTATATATTTTAATTAATTTAATTTAGTTTCCTGATTTAAAAACTTTATTTTATTTACTTAAATTAGATAATTTTGTTATTTTAAATATACATTGTGTTTTGGTTGTGAATTATAATTTCAAACATGAATAAATAAGATATTTTCCAGAAATGTGAATTTTGGTCAATATGGTCAAACTTTGACTTTTAATTCAAAAATATAAAATGATGAAATTTTATCTTTTATTATGAAAGTAAATAAAATTTCAAGAATACTGCTTTTCGTTTCGTTGAAATCTGATTTATAATGTGAAAGTTATGCCCTTTTAAATATTGTGTGTAATTTGCTGTATTTAACAAAAATTGTTTATTTTAAATTATATAAATAATATTTTATTTGGTCATGTAATGTTCTAATTTATATTTATATGGGTAAAATAACATGTTATGTATATATTTTGGTTTTAAAACATTTTTAAAAGAACAATTGGAATTTTCCAAGTCAGCTGCAATTTATTTACAAATTTTAATTTCTAGTTTCAATTAATTAAAGTAATTCTTTGTTTATTTTTCTATTTTTCCTAAAGATAAATTTTTATTTTCATTTTTATTTGTTTTTTTTAGCATTTATTTTATCTTACTTAACTTTTATTGGTTTAGAAGTATAGTAATAATTTTCCAAAGCGAGTGATAATTTATTTGTAATTTTTGAGCATGTTTCCAATTTTTAAGCAATTTCTTTAATTCTTTTTCTATTTTATTTAAATTTAATTTTTTATTTCCATTTTATTTTACTATGTTTCAGTTTTAAAATTCATTTTCTGAATTTTATTTGTTTTTATTTAATTAAAATAATTTGGAAATTCAAAAAGACTTGGTGCTTGTAACTTATGACTTTTCATTGTCTAGTCTCTTCATTTGCTCGACCTTTCCTTTTCCTTTGCTTTGGCCGTGCATAACCTCCTTGTAGCCATTCATTTTCTTTTGCTTATTCACGTGAAAAATCTTCTCATTCCATCAGCAATACACGACATTTCATTTGGAGAAAAAAAATGTAAACAATGGCTCCTCTTCTTTCTACTTTTCCTCTTCATTTTGTCTTGTTTTTCCTTGCTTTTCTTGCTTGGTTCGGCCATATACCTCCACACCCTCCACCATTTCCTTCACCACTTCCTTCCCATCATCTTCCACGACCTATAATCCATCTCCTCTGACGTAAAGTGGCCATGGCTTCCACATGTAGATAGCACCATAAAAAAACAATGCAAACTCTTCCATATTTGCATAGCCTAGCCCAATATCACCACCACCTTCACACTTAGCTTCGGCCATCACCTTAGCCACCACCACTAGCACTTGCTCCACCTCTGAACACCAGCCTAACCACTAACCTGACCTAAACAATGCATGGCCGAACCCTCTTGACCATAGGCCGAGCCAAAATGTTGCAACCAAACCCACTTATGCCTTGACCTTTGACCTACCTTACTTTGTAACCCCAAAACCCTTCATCTAATCAAGCCTAGCCATGCATTTGCAGTCCAAACCTGATCTATTTCCACATGAAAACATGTTATGGCCGAGCCATATATGTGATAACCCGGATTTCTGGACATCTGTAATTGATATAATAATTGGGTTAATTAATAGAAATACTGAATTATAGATTGAACAAATGAATCTGATCAAATAAATATTTATATTTGTAATTGTGTTGTGTGTATATATATATATATGGATATAAGAAGATTTTAAATAAAAATATTATTATTTTCAAATAAAGTGAATTTGTGGTTGTTTTAAATATATTTATATGAGTTGATTTTAAATTGGATTTTGAATTAAATTGAATTTGTATTAGAATTCAAAGGATAAATATCTTAAATATATTTTGGATTTAAAATGTATTTTAAATGATTTTATTTAGAATAATATTTGTTTTATATTATTTTCTTTAAAAGATTTTATAGATTAAGATAATTTATTTACTTAATATAAAATATATATAAGTTTTATAAAAATCATTTATAAATTTATTAAATTCAAGGAAATTACACTTGTAAGTTAAGCGTATATAGTTTAACAAATGTAAATCAATTAATACATGCTAATGACAAATGTTAACAAATGTCACCATGTTATTTTATTTTTCTTTTATTTTTAATAATCATAAAGTTAAATCTATATATATATATATCAATATCTTCTCTTCTCCATTCTTTTTCTACCTTCATCTTTCAAAACAATGAAAACAAAAATCTGTAAAACTAAACCAGAGAAAATCAAAATCTAAAACCTGTAAACAAAAGGTTAGCAAAACAGAAATTAAATCAAAGCAATTTACTAAGCAAGCTTCCAACTAAAATCAAAGTCTGGATCATCTTAGCAAGTAGATTCACGTTCATTTGCAAAAATAAAGAATGCAAGTTTAATTCAGTTTTATCAAGTCTTAGTTTTCAAATTCAAGTAATAGTGTAAGATCAAAAGCACCTCCAGGTTTCTCAAAGACCATGGCTTCTCTGTTTTATAAACAACATGTGAGTAAATTTAATCTTAAACAATTTTAAATTTTGATGTGTGTAAATTGTTTGAAGTAAAATTTGTGATGCATATTTAAATATAGGTATGCATGCTTGTTTAAAAATCTGGGTACATGCATATATGAAATTAATATACTGGTGTGAATGTCTGTGATCATCCTTGTTTATATTTCATAGTTTTAATAATTTAGATATAAATTCCAATCCTCCTCATCTGATCTCTGATTAGGCTTAGGAATTCAAACAAATTTTGTTTGTTTAATCATAAGCACAGTTTTAAAATTATTTTTATGTGAAAAAAGTATGTATATTTCTGGAAATTGAATTTTACAAGAAGAAACTCAAAATTTGTCAAAATTTGATTTCATCAATTAAATGTTTCAAGTTTATAACCTAAATCTACTTCAGAAATTAGGATTTTTAAAATAAAAATCATAAATTTTAGTTGAGTTTTGAATGACCATTTTGTAGATGATCAGAAAATGGGTTTCGGCCTTTATCTGGTGATCAACGATGATTGGGTGATCGGGGTCTTAGTTGGAGCAGGGTTGGAGGTCGGGGGTTAGTAGAAAAATAGTAGGCTATGGTCTGACTCGTCGTGGTGGTGCGGCGAAGCGCTAGTAGAGTTTAAGTAGCAGTTTGGGTTCGTCGACAATTCGTGAGTTGTGTGACCTCCACAGTTGATCGGAGAGTATCGGACATTGGGGAATCAATGCGTTGTGATCTGGTGCATCTTTAGGTGAGATGGCAAGGTGGTTGGTGTTTGGGATTGTCGTCGGCGATGAGTTTTTCTGATCTGCGTATGGATTCCAGTTCGATCGACAAGCTCGTTTTCGATCTACGACGAATTATGGAAATCTAGGTGTTTGTGAGGCTTAGGCATATCATCGACGATGTGTTCATGGCAAAGGAGTTGATCAGATCGTCGGCAAGGTGACGTACACGTGCACGAGGAATCGTTTGTGCCTATTATTATCAAAGGTTTGGGAGAGAAGCTTTTGCCTTGGGTTGGTTTAGGGGATAGTCTCGTGTTGGACTCGAAGGAAGATAATGTTCGTGAAACTCGAGATTGGGTTTGAGGAAATTGAATGTTTGGCTTGGGTAAACGAGAGTTTTGTTCAGGATTGTTTAAACCGGGGTTTAAACTTTAAAATTTTAAAATAAACCAGTTTTAGGAATTAAATAAATCAAGTTTTAAGACTGTTTTCTTAAATCAAATTCTTTTATATGTAATATATGTTTTTATATAACATTTGATTTAAGAAGCTATGTGATTTGTTTAATTTAAATTTGTAAATTAATTTAAACTAAATTTTAGGAATGTAACCAAGTGTTAATTAAAGGATAAAAAGTTTAAAATTTTTATGTAAATGATAATTAAGAAATTAATAAGATAAATGGATTATCTTAAAGTTGATTAAGGTTTTAACGATTAATGATTTAATTAATAAAGTAATTAAAAGATTAATTACTTAATGTAATTAATTAAAGGGGTTTATTAATTAAAGGAAATTAATTACTTAAAGATAATTAATTAATTAAAAGTAATTAATTTATGATCAAAGTTGATTAATCAAGTGATTAATTAAAGCATAATTAATTAATATGGTTAATTAATTAAAGAGATTAATTTGAGGGTAATTAATAATTAAAGATTAATTAATCAAGGAAAGTAATTAAAGTTAATTAATTAAGGACAATTAAATTAAGATAATTAATTGGTTAAATTAATTAAGGATAAGTAATTACTTAATTAATTAGGGGTAATTACTAAATGAAAGTAATTAAAAGTAAATTACTTAAGGGAAGTAATTAAGAATTCATTACTTAGGGTAATTAATTAAAGGATTGATTAATTAAGGAAATTTATTAAGGATTAGTTAATTAATGAGTGTGAATTAATCAAAGGATAAATAATCAATGTGATTGTCGGATAATTAATTTGGGTAATTAATTAAGATGGTAATTAAAGGTTAGTAATGTGATGGGTTTGAGAATAATTAATTTGTGTAATTAATTTAAAGGCAAATTACTTAATGTAATTAAAGAATGATTAATCAAGGATGATTAATTAATTGAATATAATTAATTAATAAGCAAGATTTATAAGTAATAAGTAATTAATTTAATTCATTGGTAGTTAATTAAATTAATTAGAAATGGTATGACTAATTTATCTTGCTTATTGATGAATGAATGATATTTGAATGCCTTGGATTATTTGTTATCCCTGGTATGTGATCGGATTTGCTATAGTACATCATGATAGGGGGTTCTCGCTTTGCGTTTGGTGGCGAACGGGAGACTCTTACCCCTACATGTTCCTATGGGGTAGTATTTATCCGCTGCGAATGTGAGATTCTGAGTTTAGTTTTCTGTTTCTTCTTCTTCTATCTCTTTCTTCTTTCTAACTATCTCGAATTTTCGGGATCGAAATTTCTGGGTCATTACAATATACATGTATGGTTGAGCACAAGTTGAGGCAAGGTCAAGCAAATTGTTTAAAAGCTAGGTGGTGTATTTGTCTAGCCTAGTTTCCATTTGTTTCAATCTAAACATTGGTATTGTAATTATATTTATATTCCTTTGTTTTTTTTTGTATACAAGATTAATATGAAGGCTCTCCATCCATTCAAATCTAATCGTGCTTGTAGTGCTTTTGAAATCGTTCTTGAATGTTGTTTTGGTCTCTAGCTTTGTAAAAGGTGAGTATTCACTCATGAAATATATACCTATATAATTGTGAATTGACAACAAGTGAATGTGTAGAATTATTATATCATGTTATACATGCCTGTGATATTATTTATATGATGTTAAACTCTGTTATAAACTTGTCACATCATCTGCTATGTTATATTCTGCTATTTTATTTATTTTATTCTGTGTATCACATTGCAACTTCCATGTAGAATAGAATCACTATGGGTTGAAATGATACATACCCGAACGGACTTTAGAATAGGGAAAAATTGTTATGGGCTAAAATGATAGGCCTGAGCGATTTTTATTGATTTTATTTAACTTGGGATTGCGGGTTTGAAATGATGAGAACTCGGATTTTTCTTTGTAAACTGCGGATTAAAATGATACATATCTGTATCACTTGACCTAGGTTAGAAAACTATATACAGACCCGTGGTTAATTTTTAAAGTGTTTTGAATTATTTTTAAGTATTCTAAAAGTGAAAATTTTATGGAAATTTGATTTAAATAGATTTTTAAATTGTTTAAATAAAGAAATTATTAATTTTCTATAAGTTAAAATTGTAAATAAATAAATGGTTAAATTGAAAATTTTGAAATATAACTTAAGTTTGAAATTTGGTAAAAATGAATTTAAGTTATGAATAAAAGGGAAATTTAATTTATTTGGAAAATGGGAAATATGATAATTTGATTTAAATTTGAATTTAAATGACTTGATAAAGTATTATTGATTTTTCTATGAACTAAAATGGTTAAATGAATGAAGGCTTAAATGTGAAATTTTAAATTTTAACTTGACTTCGAAATGTGAAATTTGGTTTTAATTAAAGGTTTAAATTAATTAAATAAATTGGAAGTTTAGTTTAATGTGTGAAATGGTAATTTAAATGTAAGTGTTAATAAATTGTCAAATGCAAAATTTGGAAAATTATACACTTGAATTTAATGAGTGATTTTATTGGAAGTTGGATTTTATTGTAAAAAATTAC
This sequence comes from Allium fistulosum, assembly GCA_030737815.1. Lineage (NCBI taxonomy): Eukaryota > Viridiplantae > Streptophyta > Magnoliopsida > Asparagales > Amaryllidaceae > Allium > Allium fistulosum. The sequence continues at coordinate 939,990,189 of CM060905.1, read as the reverse complement.
TTTATAAAAATTATAAGTTAAAAGAGTATTTTTAATGAACATTTTTGAATGTTAAAAATATGATTTTTAAAATGGTTAAATGGTTTAAATTGAAGTTTATTATTTGCTGGAAATACATTAAAATCTGGAAAATACTTTTAATAGCATTGAGAAATGCTATGGTTTTTGTAAATAAACTAAAAGCTTTATAAAGAGGCTATTACAGCAGTTCTGAAATGCTGTAGTTGCTGTAGTAAATTAAAAGGCTAAAAACTAAATAAAGGCCTATTACAGCAGTTCTGTAAATGCTGTAGTGGTCTGTTGTCTTTGCTGTTTTAAACTAAATTGCAACTAAACTGAGATTTAACAGCATTTTTAAAATGATGTCTTTGCTAAATTAAAAATGTTTTCAAGAATAACTTATAACAGTTTTTCTGAATGCTATGAAAGGCTGAAATTTTCAATGTTTATGGTTTTTAACTTAGTAAATGAACTCAGAATAGTTTAAAACTTTGGAAATTGAATACTTGTTTTGAAAGTATAATAGTTACACTTTTAAATGGTTTAAATGAATTATTTTGATTGAAATATAAACTATTTAAAAGGTGACTTGAAATGAAAATAAATGAATGATATCTTTGAATTTAAAAGGTATTTAAAGTTGAATATTTGGATTTGAACTCAAATAAATGATTTGAAATGATGTTTTGAAATGATATGATGTTTTGATATGTTAAAATGATTTGAAATGAAGTTTTTGAAAGGATATGATATTTTGATATATTAAAATGATTTGAAATGAAGTTTTGAAAAGATATGATATTTTGATATATTAAAATGATTTGAAATGAAGTTTTGAAATGATATGATATTTTAAATATATTGAAATGGTTTGGAATTGATTTAATCTTTATTTTGATAAAGATTTGGATTTGAAATGATATTCTATTTTGAAGTATAAAATATTATTTTAAAATTATAACCACGGGTTATAATAACGATTGGTTGTTAAAGAGACCGGGATCAGAAATGGACATACTCAGTGTCGATATGGAAAACCACTTTGACAACTGTGTACGCGGTTGAGTTTCCAGAATGAAGTAGGATGGTGGCGACGATCCTAAGGTATATACGTGGACCCAACTCTCGTGAGTTGGCATAAAGTGGCTAAAACAGGAGCGATTGATGGGACAATGAGGTAGCACCTCTGATTGGACATTTCTTCGATACCATTCTATTATTTTGTGATTGATTGGGTGCATCCCTTGATTTGGGAGTGTTGTTCGAGGTGGACGGTAGTGGCTGCTATGCGTCACCACCAGTCCGGTTGCGTAATTTGTATATCTACCCTGGCATTGCCTAGTTGTGCCATGTCACTTACCATAGCGAGCTTTACTACGAGTTGTGATTTCTCCCATGGCCTGTGGAGTATCGAGGGTTGCCCCCATTTTAGGAGTATGCTAATACTGGATAGACTACTGGGACTATTACGTGTTAAGGTGGAAAATGTAAAGCCTTAATGCTATTTATAAGTATGTTTATTTTATATTAGACATTATTATAATAGTGAATATTACTACATTGTAGATAGTTTAACGGATCCTTAAAGAATGGGCGATCCCAAGCATTCTTTAAGTTACTTGTACCTTTATTATAGTTCGCTTGAGTTGGTTTACATTGTATAAGTATGTATGTCCTGACTCGAGTGTTTTGTGTTTTGCTTCACGCTCGGGTCGGACTGAGTGATACAACATTTGAGACTCACCTTTGGAGCTGGAGTTTTGCGTTGAAGAACCAGATATCTATTCATTTTGTTATCCAGTTGATTCCAGTTGTATTCTCAGTTGTACCTGATTATCATATTGTTTCTCCTGTTGTATCTTGGTATTCCTATTGTATCTTAATTAACTCTGATGTATTTATATAGTAGCTTCGTGAACTACTATTTCTCTACTTCTGCTACATTATATTACTCTGTGTCTGTGATCTGTGATTATTTATTTACTGTATATTCTGAGTTTTGCCAAATATAAATTAACAATTCGGTATTTTGAATTATTCAAGTTCGACATGTGCGGATGCGAATGGTTGAAAATATCGGGTCATTACATGTGGTATCAGAGCTCTGGTTTTAGGCAAACTCAGCATATAGGGTAAATTTAATTACAGAATCACTTTCGTTCGAACTTGAATTCCTTCTTCTTCGATTCTGTTTCCTGTGAATTTTGGAACGTTCCCTTTGGTTCAAAAGTCCATTCTTGTCCTCCCCTATTCGTGTCTTCTTGATTCTAGAGTGTTCCATAACTCCACTACGAATAATCTTTCTAATGAATTGGCGGTCCTGCCAATATTCTAATGACTTGTAAAGGGGTGAAACTTCTTTACAAAAAGCATTGATTCACCGAAGACTCCTGTATCCTCGGTTTACGATGCTACTATCTCTTGCTATGCCTGAATTCCATCTCTTGAGAACGAAGGTAGATTTGCTTCAGAATCCTATATCGCTCTTATTCGTTAAGTCACGGTTGACCTGGTTAAGGTTGCCCGCGATTTATATAGGCTTATCCATACTCCTTATTTTGTTGTTTAATCATCTTATCTTTTGTCTCCAACTTATATTCAAATCAGAGTTCTCTTTGATTTGAGTCCATCAATTTGAATCCCTATCCTTATTTTGGAACATTAATCTTGTATTTGAAAATCTTATATTTAAAGATGTTTTATATATTGTGTTGTTTGAGTTGTTGATGTTGATTTGGGTTTCCGATCGATTCGTCTGATCAACGCTATCGATAGGATCTCCAAAACACTCGAACAGAGCAAACTAACACAATATGGTTTTCAAATTTAGTAGATAGATAAATTTTGTATAATTATAATATGTATAAGGTTAATTTATGAATTTTGATGATTAATGGAATTGGGTGTTAAGAAATAATATTTAACTTTGTATGTATTTTATAATCATTGGCTTTAGTTTCATATCTAAATAATTAAACATGGTTATAAATTAATTTGGAAATTTAAATGGATTTAAATCAAGAATGTGAGAATTAAATTTCCGATGATTTCGAACTTTGTTTTGAAAGTTCTAAAAAGGATATATTATTTAAAAGTATTTCTAGTAGAAATTGTTTCAAAGGATTTTTAATTTGTAAATCAGTGCTCTTTTCTTTGTCGCTGGAAAATAATTTCGGTGATGACTGCAGCATCATTGACATTCATTTTCGAGTTTCGAAGCGAAGAGACCATTATGTAGCTTTGCTACAGTTTTGCTTTGGAAAATTAAATTGATTTGAATTTCTAGATATGACTTGACTTATAATATATATTGATATATGATTTAAATTTGATTGGATATATTGTGTATGTATATATATATTTATTTCTAAATAGTTTGAAGATAATCGGAAATTTAATTCTTAAATTTTATCTTAAAGGATAATTTTAATTATAAAAGTTTGAATAAATATGTAAACTTGTATAATTGAATTAGAAAGAATTTATTTGTATAATACTCAATTACCTTCCAATATAACTTACCTAAATTATTAAAAGTTAAATATGTAATTGGAAAACATACAATATAAATGGGATTTTATAAATAAAATTTGAGTGGTTATAATAAATGTTATACACTTAAATTTTAGTTATAAAGGATCAATAAAGGTAAATAGAGAAAAAGAGTTAATTGAATCATTTACAATATAATGATATTTAAAAGAAATTATAAATAAATTGAAATAGTTATAATAAGTGAAATAAACTTAATATATATTAGATGTGATATATTAAGTGGAATAAATTTAAGAATAATTTGGAATAAAGAAGAATTAAATTTATTGAATAAATTATAAGTATAATAAATGATTTTCAAATTCATGATTTTATAAATTGTTAAATTAAGAAAATTGTATGATAAAATAATGAAATTAGAGATAGTTAAGATTTATTTAACTTATGTAAAATTAATCATCAATTTAAGTTGAAATTTCCATGGTTTCTAACTTATTATCTTCTTTTGTTTTCAAACTATATTTTGGATGTCCTTATTTTCCCGTATCTTGCTTCAAAATGGGAAGGCTATTGCTTATACCAGTCTGTTTCGAAATCTTTCCATAATCTTTGATAATCTTTGGTACTCATTTTGAATCTGAACACTGCTTGTCATCCACAGACCGTCGGTCAAACGGAAAGGGGTGAATCAGATTCTAGAGGATTTTTTTTTATTCTTATGCTCTTGATTCTGGAGGATCTTGGGAAGATGATCTCGACCTTGTTAAACATACCTATAATAACAGTTATCAGGTAAAATTTCAATCTTCTTGACATCTTGTCTTAATCTTATTTCATTTTTTATCTTTTCTGTGCTTTCTCGTACCTCAATCCTTTTCGGGGACGAAAACTTTTGAGTGGGGGAGAGTGTAACAACCCTGTATTTTGTGATTATTTTAATTATATATTTTAATTACTTTAATTTAATTTCCTGATTTAAAAACTTTATTTTATATATTTAAATTATATAATTTGATTATTTTAAATAAAATTGTGTTTTGAATGTGAATTATAATTTCAAACATGAATAAATAAGATATTTTCCAGAAATGTGAATTTTGGTCAATATGGTCAAGCTTTGACTTTTAATTTAAAAATATAAAATGATGAAATTTTGAATTTTATCGTTTGTTATGAAAGTAAATAAAATTTCAAGAATACTGCTTTTCGTTTCGTTGAAATCTGATTTATAATGTGAAAGTTATGCCCTTTTAAATATTGTGTGTAATTTGTTGTATTTAACAAAAATTGTTTATTTTAAATTATATAAATAATATTTTATTTGGTCATCTAATATTCTAATTTATATTTATATGGGTAAAATAACATGTTATGCATATTTTTTGGTTTTAAAACATTTTTAAAAGAACAATTGGAATTTTCCAAGTCAGTTGCAATTTATTTACAAATTTTAATTTCTAGTTTCAATTAATTAAAGTAATTCTTTATTTATTTTTCTTTTCCTAAAGATAGATTTTTATTGTCATTTTTCTTTATTTTGTTCAGCATTTATTTTATCTTACTTGACTTTTATTGGTTTAGAAGTATAGTAATAATTTTCCAAAGCTAGTGATAATTTATTTGTAATTTTTGAGCCTGTTTCCAATTTTTAAGCAATTTCTTTAATTCTTTTTCTATTTTCTTTAAATTTAATTTTTTGTTTCCATTTTATTTTACTTTGTTTCAGTTTTAAAATTCATTTACTGAATTTTATTTGTTTTTATTTAATTAAAAGAATTTGGAAATTCATAAAGACTTTGTGCTTGTAACTTATGACTTTTCATTTTCTAGTCTCTTCATTTGCTCGACCTTTCCTTTTCCTTTGCTTTGGCTGTGCATAACCTCATTGTAGCCATTCATTTTCTTTTGCTTATTCACGTGAAAAAGCTTCTCATTCCATTAGCAATACACGGCATTTCATTTGGAGAAAAAAAATATAAACAATGGCTCCTCTTCTTTCTACTTTTCCTCTTCATTTTGCCTTGTTTTGCCTTGCTTCTTCTTGCTTGGTTCGGCCATACACCTCCACACCCTCCACCATCTCCTTCACCACTTCCTTCCCCTCATCTTCCATGACCTATAATCCATCTCCTCTGACCTTAAGTGGTCGTGGCCTCCACATGAAGATAGCACCACAAAAAAAACAATGCAAACTCTTCCATATTTGCATAGCCTAGCCCAATATCAACACCACCTTCACACTTAGCTTCGGCCATCACCCTAGACACCAGCACTTGCTCCACCTCTGAACACCAGCCTAACCACTGACCTGACCTAAACAATGCATGGCCGAACCCTCTTGACCATAGGCCGAGCCAAAATGTTGCAACCAAACCCACTCATGCCTTGACCTTTGACCTACCTTACTTTGTACCCCAAAACCCTTCCTCTTCTCAAGCCTAGTGATGTAGCTCAGGCCAGGGATGAAGGCATAAGTCGTACGCGATTTATGGAAGGAGCTATGAGTCGTGACCGACTCAAGGAAACAAGAGGCATAAGCGTAAGTCGTAACCGGCTTAACATGATGAGGGACTTAAGTCATGACCGACTTAACAATGGGGAAGGCATGAGTCGAGACCGACTCAAGAAAAGCAAAGGCATAAGTCGTGACCGACTTAAGAAAGGAGCTATGAGTCGTCTTCGATCTAACAGGGTAGATGAAAAGGAGATACGACTCAACTGGGAAGAAGGCCTAACTCGTAACCGACCTAATGAAATGATAAGTCGCGACCGACTTAGTATAACTCGGCAACGACTTAGCGAAGACTGGCGAGTTAACGAGTCTCTTAAGTCGCCTGGACGACCTACTGGATTACGCAGTGAAAATGCAGAACAAGTTGGTGAAATGACAGGTCGTGTGCGAGTTAACGAGCCAAGTGATAAGTCGGAGACGAGTTACGACCCAAAGAAGACTTATCTTAAGCCGCTGAAGTTTGACTCGTGATGTTCTTAAGTCGCGGAAGCCTGAATGCCGTTGGATGATCTGCCGAGTTAATCTCCACCATTGGTTCCTTTAAGTCGAAGTTTCTGATGCGCATGTTTTAAGTCGTAGTAGCTGTTACCGTTGTTTTCGCTGCCGCTTAAATCTGGACCGTTGATGATGAAGTCACTGTTTTGATAAGTCGTGAGAAGGTGTTAAGTCGGCAACGACTCAAGTGGTTGTCTGTTTGTAATAAGTCGTCTGTTTTCATCTGTATTATGTTTTTAAGTCGTAAGTCGTCTCTCTTCTGTTGGGTTGTAAGTCGTGTACGACTTATGTTGAGTCGGACTTTGATAAGTCGGAACCGACTTAGGACTTGTAATATTTTTGAAGTTTTCTGTTGTGTTGAGTTGTAGCCTATAAATAGGCAAGGGGTGTCATTTTGTAAAGGTTGTTGATTTTTGAATAAAATTCTCTTTTGATTGCTTTGTGCTTTCATTCAAATTGGTAGTTGAGTGTAATCTCCTATCTCCTCTTTCGGTTAATCGAGTGCGCTCGATTCAACGATTGTAGAAGCCGATTCGCGGAATCAAGTGCGCTTGATCAACGCTTGAAGAATTGAAGATCTTTGAACCCGGTATCGTGCGCGATCAACGAGTTCGAGATAGCTAGAGTTCGGTATCTTCGGATCAACGAATTCGGGCAATTCAGCATTCATCAATCCATCGACTGCTACTTTCACCGATCTACATTGTTTTGATTAATCCGCTACGTCAGTTTGGTATCGGAGCTTGTTCTAGCCAATCATAGCTAGATCGAGACTTGGAGCCTATTCATTTGAAGTTTGAAGAGATTTGCCGAGCTTGAAGGGAAGGTTTGGGTTTGTGTTTATCACGGCCGAGAGTAAGAGGAAGAAGAGTCATCATTATTCGAAGAATTGTTTGATCGGATTTGCATTGGAGGCCGAAACTTTGTCCATCGTGTTCATCGCGATTTGCTACAAAGTGGAAGTTTTCGATCCGTTTCATTTTGGATCAAAATCCGCAAAGTGTTTGAATTTGAAGTGTTGAAGAATTTGTGAAGTTTTCAAGTATGCCGCCAAGAAGAGCTAATCGCCACCAAAACGTAGAAGCTTTATATCGAAGAGAAGAGGCTGATGAGATGGAGCAAAGAATCAATGAGAATTTTAGTGAAAAGCTTAACGAAGGAATTGGCCGGTTAGAAAAGCTTATGACGGAGATGAATCAAAATCGGAGAAGGGTTTCACCAGAATCTAACCATGGGGGTAGTAGAGTCTCGCCACATTCCAATCGAGACAGAAGTGTTGAAAATGATCAAGGACGTGGGAGGAACGTGAATGATCGTGAACGGAGGAATGTTGATAGAAGGGATGATGGTGGAAGACGCAATGGTAGTAGAGATGTTGGTGGTCAGAATCGACATCGTTATGCATCTGATTTTGAAGAGGAGTATGATGGTGGTAGTATTCAAGGAAGAGGTCAAGGAAGAAATTACTCTGAGTATGATCACAAATGGGAGTCGGGGATGAAGACAGAAATTCCTGAATTCAAGGGTGGTATGCAAGCAGAGGAGTTTCTAGATTGGGTGGCTAATGTTGAGGAGATTTTTGACTTCAAAGAAGTTCCAGGACATCGTAGAGTGAAATTGGTTGCTACAAGGCTAAGGGGTAGAGCTTTGGCATGGTGGCAGCAGACCAAACTTACACGTGATCGGATGGGAAAGTCAAAAGTTGAATCTTGGGAGAAGATGAAGAAATTGATGAAAGCAACGTTCTTACCTTATAATTATCAATCTTTGATGTATCAACGTTTGCAAAACTTGAGACAAGGGACGAGAACTGTGAATGACTATGCCGATGAATTCTATCAACTCATTGCAAGGAATGATATTATGGAAACAGAAGAGCAGCTGACATCTAGGTTCATTGGGGGATTGAGAATGCAGATTCAGGATATGGTTAATATGTTCGATCCAAGATCTGTGGCAGAAGCACATCAGAAAGCATTGGCTTGGGAAAAACAAGGGAGACGAGGAAGTGGTGTGTTTACTAATTCTAGCAATCAAGCAAAGAATGTTGGAGGAAGTTCTAATGTTTCCAAACCTATCAGTAGACCAGTGTTGAAGGAGTTTGAGAAGGCAAAGGTTAACAATGGTTTCAAATGTTACAATTGTCAAGAATTGGCTCATAAAAGCAGTGAGTGTCCAAAGCCAAAGAAGAGAACCATGATTGCAGAAGTTGACGAAGAGGATGTTGATGAAGATTGTTCTAATCCAGTTGAGGAGGATGAGCAGGATATTGCGTCAGGGGATGAAGGTTGTAACCTAATGCTGAGGAGATCGTGTTTAACACCGAAGCAGGAAGAAGCTAGTTGGTTGAGGAGTAATATCTTTCAGTCAACATGTACTATTCTGGGGAAGGTGTGTAAGTTTGTAATTGACGCAGGAAGCTGTGATAATATTATTTCGACCGAGGCTGTGACAAAGTTGAAATTGAAGACAGAGAAACATCCGAGTCCATACAAGTTAGCTTGGTTGAGAAAAGGAGGAGAAGTGAAAGTGGATAGACGAGTTCGTGTTCCATTCTCTATTGGGAAGAAATACAGAGACGAAATCTGGTGTGATGTCGTAGAGATGGATGTTTGTCATTTATTATTGGGAAGACCATGGTAGTATGATCGAGCAGTACAACATGACGGTCGGACCAATAGTTACAGTTTTATGTTTAAAGGCACGAAGATTATCTTAGTTCCGAAGAAGAGATCACGAGAAGAAAGTAAGTCAGAAGAAATTGATGAGCTGAAAACTTTATTGACTATAAAGGAGTTTGTTAAGGAAGTGGAAGAAGAGCTGAAAGTATTCTTGTTGATTGGGCGTGAGAGCAGTGAAGAAGTTGAAATTCCAGAAGAAGTTAAACCAGTTTTGAAAGAATTTGACGATGTATTTCCAGAGGAGTTACCAACGGAGTTGCCACCGTTGAGGGATATACAACATCAGATAGATCTTGTTCCAGGTGTTGTGTTGCCACACAGACCACATTATCAAATGAGTCCGAAGGAACATGAAGAGTTGCGAAGGCAGGTAGAAGAATTGCTTGAGCAGGGGCGTGTGCAGGAGAGTTTAAGTCCTTGTGCTGTACCAGCTTTATTGGTACCCAAGAAGGATGGAACGTGGAGGATGTGCACTGACAGTCGAGCATTAAATAAGATTACGGTGAGATATATATTTCCAATGCCGAGGCTGGATGACTTGTTAGATCAAATAAGCGGAGCCACTATCTTTTCAAAGATTGATTTGAAGAGCGGATATCATCAAATTCGTATCAGACTAGGAGATGAGTGGAAGACTGCTTTTAAAACCAGGGAGGGTCTATACGAATGGTTGGTCATGCCATTTGGTTTATCCAATGCACCGAGTACTTTCATGAGGGTGATGAATCAGATTTTTCGACCGTTCATTGGGAAATTCGTGGTGGTGTATTTCGATGGTATACTGATTTACAGTGGGAGTCCAGAGGAACATTTGAATCATCTTAGAGAAGTGCTGATGGTACTACGACAAGAACAGTTTTATGCTGCAACGAAGAAATGCGTGTTCATGACGCATAGTGTTTTATTTCTGGGGTATGTTGTTTCAGAGAAAGGAATACAGGTTGACCAAAGTAAAGTTGAGGCGATCAGAAATTGGCCGCAGCCCAAGACGATAACGGAAGTTCGTAGTTTTCATGGGTTGGCTTCATTTTATCGAAGGTTTATTCCACACTTTAGTAGTGTGATGGCGCCTGTTACAGATTGCATGAAAGGTAAACAGTTTGCATGGACAGAGGAAGCAGGAAGTGCTTTTGGGAAGATCAAGGAATTGCTGACGACTGCACCAATTCTAGTGCTACCTGATTTTCAGCTAGTGTTTGAACTGCACACTGATGCATCCAAGGTTGGGATTGGAGGGGTGTTGAGTCAGAAGGGACGTCCAATTGCCTATTTCAGTGAGAAGTTGTCAGGAGCGAAGATGCGATACAGTACATATGATGTGGAGTTCTATGTTGTTGTGCAATCTATTAAACACTGGAGACATTATCTATTTCAGAAAGAATTTGTTCTATATACTGATCATGAAGCATTGAAGCATTTGCAAGGGCAAGATAAGATTTCAGCGAGACATGCATCGTGGATTGCATATCTGCAACAGTTTACTTTCGTTGTGAAACACAAGTCAGGGGTGACGAATCGAGTGGCTGATGCTTTAAGTAGAAGGAGTCATTTGTTGACAACAATGAAAATTGAGGTGACTGGTTTTGAATTATTGCCGGAGCAGATTGCAGAAGATTCTTATTTTAAGAAATTTGTTGAAGGGAACAATGAAGGGAAGACTGATGAGTTTATGTTGGTTGACGGTTTTCTTTTTAAAGGAAGTCGATTATGCATACCGGAGGGTAGTCTGAGATTGAAGATTATCAAGGAGTTACACGAAGAAGGGCATGTTGGAAGAGACCGTACCTTACAGTTAATTTCACAATCCTACTTTTGGCCATCAATGAGGAAAGAAGTAGAGAGGTTTGTGGAGCGTTGTCATATTTGTCAAGTTTCGAAAGGAACTGCGACTAATGCGGGTTTATATATGCCGTTACCGGTACCCACTAAACCATGGGTTGATGTGAGTATGGACTTTGTGTTGGGTTTGTCGAGAACGCAGCGTGGAAATGATTCCATTTATGTGGTGGTTGACAGATTTTCGAAAATGGCACATTTCATTGCTTGTAAGAAGACGGCAGATGCGGTTCATGTTGCTCAGTTGTTTTTCAAGGAGATCTATCGACTTCATGGATTACCAGAATCTATTGTGTCAGATAGAGATACTCGATTTCTGAGTCACTTTTGGTTAAGTTTGTGGAAAATGGTGGGAACGAAGCTGAAATTTAGTAGTGCTTATCATCCGCAAACTGATGGACAAACAGAGGTGGTTAATAGATCATTGGGAAACTTGTTGAGGTGTCTTGTTCAAGATAATCTGAAGAGTTGGGATGAGAAGTTATGCCAGGCAGAGTTTGCCCATAATCATGCTGTGAATCGAAGTACTGGGTTCAGTCCATTCCAGATTGTCTATTCGAGCTTACCGAAAGGACCGTTAGATTTAACGATAGTGCCACAATCAAAGAAGACAGTTAAGAAAGCTGCTGATTTTGTTGAAGGATTGACGGACTGTCATAAAATCGTTCAGGAATGATTGGAGAAAGCAAATGAGAAGTATAAACAATCTGCAGATTTGAAACGACGAAATGTTGAGTTTAATGAAGGAGATTTGGTTTATGCCGTATTGACGAAAGATCGTTTTCCGGTGGGAACGTAGAATAAATTGAAAGCACGAAAGATTGGTCCAGTTGAAATTTTAAAGAAGATCAATGAAAATGCTTATAAATTGAAGCTGCCAAATGATGTGTACACGTCGGACGTATTCAACGTTAAGCATATCATACCATATCATGGAGAAGAGTTTGTTGTGGATGCAGAAATTACAAATTCGAGGTCGAATTTCTCTCAACCTGGGGAGGATGATGTAGCTCAGGCCAGGGATGAAGGCATAAGTCGTACGCGATTTATGGAAGGAGCTATGAGTCGTGACCGACTCAAGGAAACAAGAGGCATAAGCGTAAGTCGTAACCGGCTTAACATGATGAGGGACTTAAGTCGTGACCGACTTAACAATGGGGAAGGCATGAGTCGAGACCGACTCAAGAAAAGCAAAGGCATAAGTCGTGACCGACTTAAGAAAGGAGCTATGAGTCATCTTCGATCTAACAGGGCAGATGAAAAGGAGATACGACTCAACTGGGAAGAAGGCCTAACTCGTAACCGACCTAATGAAATGATAAGTCGCGACCGACTTAGTATAACTCGGCAACGACTTAGCGAAGACTGGCGAGTTAACGAGTCTCTTAAGTCGCCTGGACGACCTACTGGATTACGCAGTGAAAAGGCAGAACAAGTTGGTGAAATGACAGGTCGTGTGCGAGTTAACGAGCCAAGTGATAAGTCGGAGACGAGTTACGACCCAAAGAAGACTTATCTTAAGCCGCTGAAGTTTGACTCGTGATGTTCTTAAGTCGCGGAAGCCTGAATGCCGTTGGATGATCTGCCGAGTTAATCTCCACCATTGGTTCCTTTAAGTCGAAGTTTCTGATGCGCATGTTTTAAGTCATAGTAGCTGTTACCGTTGTTTTCGCTGCCGCTTAAATCTGGACCGTTGATGATGAAGTCACTGTTTTGATAAGTCGTGAGAAGGTGTTAAGTCGGCAACGACTCAAGTGGTTGTCTGTTTGTAATAAGTCGTCTGTTTTCATCTGTATTATGTTTTTAAGTCATAAGTCGTCTGTCTTCTGTTGGGTTGTAAGTCGTGTACGACTTATGTTGAGTCGGACTTTGATAAGTCGGAACCGACTTAGGACTTGTAATATTTTTGAAGTTTTCTGTTGTGTTGAGTTGTAGCCTATAAATAGGCAAGGGGTGTCATTTTGTAAAGGTTGTTGATTTTTGAATAAAATTCTCTTTTGATTGCTTTGTGCTTTCATTCAAATTGGTAGTTGAGTGTAATCTCCTATCTCCTCTTTCGGTTAATCGAGTGCGCTCGATTCAACGATTGTAGAAGCCGATTCGCGGAATCAAGTGCGCTTGATCAACGCTTGAAGAATTGAAGATCTTTGAACCCGGTATCGTGCGCGATCAACGAGTTCGAGATAGCTAGAGTTCGGTATCTTCGGATCAACGAATTCGGGCAATTCAGCATTCATCAATCCATCGACTGCTACTTTCACCGATCTACATTGTTTTGATTAATCCGCTGCGTCACCTAGCCATGCATTTGCAGTCCAAACCTGATCTATTTCCACATGAAAACATGTTATGGTCGAGCCATATACATGTATGGTTGAGCACAAGTTGAGGCAAGGTCAAGCAAATTGTTTAAAAGCTAGGTGATGTATTTGTCTAGCCTAGTTTCCATTTATTTCAATCTAAATATTGGTATTATAATTATATTTATATTCCTTTGTTTTATTTTGTATACAAGATTAATATGAAGGCTATTTATCCATTCAAATCTAATCATGCCTGTAGTGCTTTTGAAATCATTCCTGAATGTTGTTTTGGTCTCTAGCTTTGTAAAAGGTGAGTATTCACTCATGACATATATAACTATATAATTGTGAATTGACAACAAGTGAATATGTAGAATTATTATATCATGTTATACCTGCCTGTGATATTATTTATATGATGTTAAACTCTGTTATATACTTGTCACATCATCTGCTATGTTATATTCTGTTATTTTATTTATTTTATTTTGTTTATCACATTGCAAGTTCCCTATAGAATAGAATCACTATGGGTTGAAATGATACATACCCGAACGGACTTTAGAATAGGGAAAAATCGTTATGGGCTGAAATGATAGGCCTGAGCAATTTTTATTGATTTTATTTAACTTGGGATTGCGGGTTTGAAATGATAAGAACCCGGATTTTTCTTTGTAAACTACGGATTGAAATGATACATATCCGTATCACTTGACCTTGGTTAGAAAACTATATACAGAACCGTGGTTAATTTTTAAAGTGTTTTGAATTATTTTTAAGTATTCTAAAAGTGAAAATTTTATGGAAATTTGATTTAAATAGATTTTTAAATTGTTTAAATAAAGAAATTATGATTTTTCTATAAGTTAAAAATGTAAATAAATAAATGGTTAAATTGAAAATTTTGAAATATAACTTAAGTTTGAATTTGAAATTTGGTAAAAATGAATTTAAGTTATGAATAAAAGGGAAATTTAATTTATTTGGAAAATGGGAAATATGATAATTTGATTTAAATTTGAATTTAAATGACTTGATAAAGTATTATTGATTTTTCTATGAACTAAAATGGTTAAATGAATGAAGGCTTAAATGTGAAATTTTAAATTTTAACTTGACTTGGAAATGTGAAATTTGGTTTTAATTAAAGGTTTAAATTAATTAAATAAATTGGAAGTTTAGTTTAATGTGTGAAATGGTAATTTAAATGTAAGTGTTAATAAATTGTCAAATGCAAAATTTGGAAAATTATACACTTGAATTTAATGAGTGATTTTATTGGAAGTTGGATTTTATTGTAAAAATTACTTTATAAAAATCTTAAGTTAAAAAAGTATTTTTAATGAACATTTTTGAATGTTAAAAATATGATTTTTAAAATGTTTAAATGGTTTAAATTGAAGTTTATTATTTGTTGGAAATACACTAAAATCTGGAAAATACTTTTAATAGCACTGAGAAATGCTATGGTTTTTGTAAATAAACTAAAAGCTTTATAAAGAGGCTATTACAGCAGTTCTGAAATGCTGTAGTTGCTGTAGTAAATTAAAAGGCTAAAAACTTAATAAAGGCCTATTACAGCAGTTCTGTAAATGCTGTAGTGGTCTGCTGTCTTTGCTGTTTTAAACTAAATTGCAACTAAACTGAGATTTAACAGCAGTTTTAAAATGCTGTCTTTGCTAAATTAAAAATGTTTTCAAGAATAACTTATAACAGTTTTTCTGAATGCTGTGAAAGGCTGAAATTTTCAATGTTTATGGTTTTTAACTTAGTAAATGAACTCGGAATAGTTTAAAACATTGGAAATTGAATACTTGTTTTGAAAGTATAATAATTACACTTTTAAATGGTTTAGATGAATTATTTTGATTGAAATATAAACTATTTAAAAGGTGACTTGAAATGAAAATAAATGAATGATATCTTTGAATTTAAAAGGTATTTATTAAAGGAGGAAAATATTATAGATAGTGATCCAGATGTTGGTGACTGAGTATCGAGTTCTGATGGTAAGACGATGCCCATAATAAGGTGGAACTTGTGTGATGTTTTCACTCGATGCAAACGAGACGCTATCTGTGAGATGTCATGATAATATGACTTATTAGACAAGACTAGAGTTATATGTTAACTTTGGTTGTTCGATACGATTGTTTGAGAAACAAAACATTTCTATACGGCTTCAATTAATGTTGAATATTTGGATTTGAACTCAAATAAATGATTTGAAATGAAGTTTTGAAATGATATGATGTTTTGATATGTTAAAATGATTTGAAATGAAGTTTTTGAAAGGATATGATATTTTGATATATTAAAATGATTTGAAATGAAGTTTTGAAAAGATATGATATATTGATATATTAAAATGATTTGAAATGAAGTTTTGAAATGATATGATATTTTAAATATATTGAAATGGTTTGGAATTGATTTAATCTTTATTTTGATAAAGATTTGGATTTGAAATGATATTCTATTTTGAAGTATAAAATATTATTCTAAAATTATAACCACGGGTTATAATAAAGATTGGTTGTTAAAGAGACCGGGATCAGATATGGACATACTCTCTGTCGATACCGAAAACCACTTTGACAACTGTGTACGTGGTGGAGTTTCCAGAATGAAGTAGGATGGTGGCGACGATCCTAAGGTATATACGTGGACCCAACTCCCGTGAGTTGGCGTAAAGTGGCTAAAATAGGAGCGAATGACGGGCCAATGAGGTAGCACCTCTGATCGGACACTTCTTCGATACCATTCTATTACTTTGTGATTGATTGGGTGCACCCCTTGATTTGGGAGTGTTGTTCGAGGTGGGCGGTATTGGCTGCTATGCGTCACCACCAGTCCGGATGCGTAATTGGTATATCTACCCTTGCATTGCCTAGTTGTGCCGTGTCACTTACCATAGCGAGCTTTACTACGAGTTGTGATTTCTCCTGTGGCCTGTGGAGTATCGAGGGTAACCCCCATTTTGGGAGTATGCTAATACAGGATAGACTACTGGGACTATTACGTGTTAAGGTGGAAAATGTAAAGCCTTAATGCTATTTATAAGTATGTTTATTTTATATTAGACATTATTATAATAGCGAATATTACTACATGGTAGATAGTTTAACAGATCCTTAAAGAATGGGCGATCCCGAGCATTCTTTAAGTTACTTGTACCTTTATTACAGTTCACTTGAGTTGGTTTACATTGTATAAGTATGTATGTCCTGACTCGAGTGTTTTGTGTTTTGCTTTACGCTCGGGTCAGGCTGAGTGATACAGCATTTGAGACTCACCTTTGGAGCTGGATTTTTGCATTGAAGAACCAGATATCTATTCATTTTGTTATCCAGTCGATTCCAGTTGTATTATGAGTTGTACCTGATTATCATACTGTTTCTCCTGTTGTATCTTGGTATTCCTATTGTATCTTAATTAACTCTGATGTATTTATATGGTAGCTTCATGAACTACTATTTCTCTACTTCCGCTGCATTATATTACTCTATGGCCGTGATCTGTGATTATTTATTTACTGTATATTCTGAGTTTTGCCAAATATAAACTAACAATTCGGTATTTTGAATTATTCAAGTCCGACATGTGCGGATGCGAATGGTTGAAAATATCGGGTCGTTACATCTCTTATCTAGTGTATAACGTGTGTGCGATAACTTAAGAGATGTTATGGGATTTCCATCTCATAAGGATCCGTCCAAATATCTATATATATAGTAGAATACGCTATATATATACAATGTCTAATCAATAAAATAAATATATTTCATAGCATTAAGGGCTTACATTAATCCCCCTTAACGCGTTTTTAAGCATTGTCGTACAGTTTGCATATAACACAACCAGTAGAACGTCGTTAGATAGGGATGCGCTGTGATACGACAACACTAAACCAAAATCGTAGTTGTCTCGTATAAGGATATAAGTATGATAAGACACGTGAGGCAATGCCCAATGTAGGATACTACCAGTTCGAGTCACAAGACTGGTGGTAACGCATCACCGCAACGACCGCCCACCGCATCCACCCATCCCATATCGAGACAATGGGAGGTTATCCCAATCATGGTGCACCAATCAAAATCAACAACAAAGGTAATATTATGGATCGTGTCCAAAAAAAAAATCAAAGAATGAGTGTCCGCTAGGGGTAGCTTGCCCACTTGGCCTGGATCAAGCCGTCCTGTTTTAGTGATTTCAAATTGGAACAAGTGCCGGGGTCTATCCATCATCGTTCTCTTTCTTCAAATCCATCAAACGTACACCAAATCCAATCACTTCATTCTGGAGTCTCCTCCGCGTACACAGTTGTTAAAGTGGTTCCAATATTGACAGAGAGTATGCCAGTAAGTGGCCCCGGTCTCTTTAACAACCAAACATCGTTTTACACACCGGTTGGTTCTTTTACAGTTCGAAAACGATTCACTTGATATCAAAATATCATATTCACTTTGAAATATCCTTCATCTCAAAATCATTATATTCACTTTGAAATCAATTTCATTTCAAAATCATTTCATTTTAATATCTCAAAATCATTTAATTTCAATATCTCAATTACACTTCCCAAAATCGTTTCGTTTTCCAACTTAGGTTATAACTTCAATTTAATCAAATTCGCATTTAAATCCACAATTTAAATATAAATAGTTCCCAACATTAATAGTTTGAATTTTTGAAAATGGTTTGAAAATTTAAATAGTTAAAATAGTTTAGATATTAAAATAGTTTGAAATAAAATAGTTTGCAATAAAATAGTTTGAATAGTTAAAATAGTCTGAATAGTTAAAATAGTTTAAATATTAGAATAGGTGAAATATTAGATGATTTGAAAATTTAAATAATTTCAAAATAAAAATAAAAATGAATTCTAAAACATTTTATAGTAAAACATTTTATAGTGAAAATAGTTTTAAATTCAAAACTGTTTCTTTCCTTTTCCAATAAATCTGAACTCAGGTCCAGATTGCAATAAAACTGATTTAATTTCAAAACTTGCAATTCAAATCGTCTTCTATCTCAATTCAATTCAAATCGACTTACTTCCGATTTCAATTCAAATCAATTTCAATTTCAATTCAAATCAACTTCAATTTCAATTTCAATTCGAATTAATTTCAATTTCGAAACATTCATTTTTAACTTCAAATTCGATCCAACGATTCGATTCGATGTTTAAATTTAAACTCAATTCTTATTTCAAACCATTTCAATTCATATAAATTCCAATTCCAATTTCAATTTACCGATTTAAATCGCTTAAATCAAATTAAACTTCAATGTTCAATTTTAGGTTCAAATCTTTAAAATGATTCAATTTCGAGCCAAATTTGAAATATCCCGTT
Organism: Allium fistulosum; assembly: GCA_030737815.1. Taxonomy (NCBI): domain Eukaryota; kingdom Viridiplantae; phylum Streptophyta; class Magnoliopsida; order Asparagales; family Amaryllidaceae; genus Allium; species Allium fistulosum. The sequence goes on along the minus strand of CM060905.1, from coordinate 939,971,504 downwards.
AAATTACTTTTACTTGGCAATATTTCAAAGTTCAAGTAAAAGTTCCAATTTTTTTTAAAACAAATCAGTTTTCATAATTCAAATCATATTTGAATTATAACTTCAAACTTTCGAATTCAATTCTTTAACAATTTCTGTTAACCAATTTCAATTTCCACAATTCAAGCTCGAGTTCGAAAATAATTCAATTTCCATGTTTCAATTCAATATTATTTTTTATTACACAAAATCATTTGAATAAATTCAAGTTCAAGAATTTAAAATCATTTAATTTAACCAATCTGGTGTCCATATATAATTTTATATCCTTTGGTCAAGTGATCAGTTACTTCAATTTTAGTTTCAAGGATGGATATATATCATTTCAATCCAAAATAAATGTCATAGGTACATATCATTTCAACATATTTCTCAATTTATTCGAAATAATTCAAATGACAGTTTTATATACTATCCATAATATACAGGGTGATAACAGGGATATATAAAAAAAAAGAAACATCCAAATCATCCCAAATATCAACCAATAGCATCCATAAAAATCAACATCCAAAACAGTCAATGAATCACAACAATTAACCAGTTATCAATAATCGGGTATTTAACTAGAAGTTTAATTCCAATTTCAATTTAACTATTAATTCAAAATTTCTAACATATAAATTTCTATGTCAATTTCCATGTCAGTTAAATTACCAAACAACAATCAATATAAATAAATCACTTCATGATTTTAATTTAACTAACATAAAATATTTTAGTCATTCGTGAGCATTTAAAACACTCACCTTTATTTTAAACTAAAATTTGTTAGCTTCAAATAAATACGAATCCAACTCCATGACGTACCCTTCGTCGATACGATTCCAATGTGACTCGTTTTGCTCGAATCGGACCTCGTATGCAAAAGTTATGATTTAATTAGCATTAACGATATAATTAATTTAAAATTAACAAAATAATATAAAAAAACAAAACAAACCTGTAACGATCCGGAATTTCGCGTTCGAAAATCGACATCCATACTTTACATCGTACTCGAATGTCATAGATTCGACCGTTCAAATCCGATTCGCCGGAGCTTATAACACCATTAAGTATAACAACACAGCGGAAGAAAAAGAATAATACAGATATACAACATCTGATACAATATCCAGATACAATGATGATACAATGAATATCTATATACATCAGAGATATGATACAACAAATAGCAGCGGAAAAGAAAACGATAACATTAGCAGCGGATAGAATGTCTCCAATAGAATGCTCCAAGATAAGCAACGTCAGTCCATGAACTCCAAGAACTGAACTAGCTCCAGATAATCTACTCAACCTGAATAGCTGAAAAACCCAACTCTAGACTGCCCGTGTGGAAAATAGTGGGCACCCAGAGTTTAGGAAGGGAACAATAAACTCCGGATGAGTCATGGGACTGGTGTGAGCAACAAAAACAGTTTATCTTTAAAAACAAATAGCAAAAGAATTTTAAACATTGAAATCCGCAATGCTTTTCTAAAATGAAACTACCATAAGGCCTCCCACCACACACACAATGCAAACGCAGACTTGGAGGAGATTTCTTCTTATGTTAGTCAAAGATGCTTACTACGCAAAATCAAATCATTTTGATATTATTATTATTAGTGCATAGTGGAAAACATTTCAAAAGTAGAATATAAATCTTAGCCAGCATACGTACCATTATAGTATGCCTACTATAGCTACCATATTAGATGGCAGGTTCTACAACTAAAACCGTACAAAGTTCGTATTGGAAGATGGATTTCCAACAAATGGTCAGGCTAAGGAACTTCCTATGCCACGATGGGTACGTCCCTGGAATAGACGACCCGAGAAACTAACCGGATCTCTGCCAACACAAGGCCGGGTTACCTCTGCAAAAATAGGTAACTACTGACATGCGTATGTCATCCCCCGATCGTAACCGATCTTCCCGAGGATCCTCGATTCGCAACAAACCACATAATAATAATGCAGCAACCACATAGGTTAAGTATCTGGGCTCCATACCATGATACCACCTCTATCCAGAAGGAATGACATACACTAAGGGGCGCTACTCCCTAGAACCTTGCCGCATCCTTCCTATTTTGACCATTTTCGGGGTGTGAGGTCCGACGAAGTATCGTCCACAAAGCTACGCTTTGTCACAAAGCCATGCTTCGGGTCAAACAGATGATCAACCTATGATCAAAAAGATATAAGATCAAACAAATGATCATATCACAAATGATCAAACACTGATCATTTCACAGCAACACTCAGCATGCCACATTACCAAATTGGGATATATCGCTGATAAATTTCAACTACATAACCTCTGAGCTCGTACGTCTCAGAGAAGGGTGTTAAGCTAAGAGAATAAATTCTCCGCCACCAAACATAAATGTATTTGAAAGAAATCGGCTTTATATCTCAAAGTGTAATGTCAGACATGTATCCATACAAGTCTGTTCCGGGTTCGAACAGAACCGAAGGCACTTCTCACGAAGCCCTTGCAATTCCTGATAACTTTCAATCACGTCCGGACTTCCCATCACAAAAGTGTGATATAAATCTCTATACCGGCGCGACTCAGTGCAGAGACATTCGATAGGTTGTCCTTTCATTTTCGAAAAATATCCGGTCTTCAACACCGGTCTTCAAATGCTATCCATATACGACGTATCACTATTTGGAATGGGTTATACGACCCAAAGGTCCTTTCCCGGTTAACCCGAATAGTGAGCGAAATATTTAAAGACAAATGGATAATGGGAATTCAATTAAGTCACAATTTTAAACCCAAACTTCTCTTTTCAAATGGTTTAACAAATTACCATTTTAATCTTTTTAAACAAAAAGATTCAATTCACAAAGTTCACTTAATTTCACAAAGATTCATTCACAGATTTTCCAAATCGATTTCCATTTCAGTTTAATTAATTCATTAAATCTTTAAATCAAAGATTTAACTAATAGCTTTCAAAACAATTTCATTTCGAATGTGTTAAACAAATCATCATTTTAAATCTGTTGAAAATAACAGATTTAATTCATAGCTTTCAAAAAGAATTCATTTATAACTTGGAAAACCATTTTTCAATTTACTTGAAATTCCTTTAATTAAACTGGAATTTCATTTCTTATCTGAAAGCTTTTATCATTTGAAAACAAACAATTTCATTTCAGAAAATCTGATTCATTTATACGAGTTGAAATCCTTGGTTTAAATTCAAGTTCCCAACTTATACTTTTAAAAATGGTTTAATTCATACAAACACATTTATATCATCTTTTATCCCTAGTTTCCAAATCATAGATTTAATTTCAAACTTGAATTCAAATTTAAATCAAATTATTTAAATTTTCAAAAACTCGGTTAAGTTATTCAAAATAACTTTTATCCTTGAAATTCCATTTCAAAAGCTTTTCACTTTAAACCTAACTTTCCAATTTCAAAATCAATTGAAATTAAAATTTCAATTTCAAAAACATCAAATTTAAATTATCTGTGACTTAACCGATTTCCACGTGAAATCCATATTTGTGTGTGTAATAGTGTAGTCCAGGGGTTTTACACAATAGTGCAACACGATGAATCATCACAGATCAAAATACAGGATATAGTTGATAAGCGATATAAAGTATAACGCTTATCTTTCACATACAGATCACAGATGTATAAATATCACAGATAAAGAAATTACAGATCTCCACATAAATCAGGGTATATCACAAAGCATCATATATCAGGGATATCAAACAATTCAACATTCTATAGAATCCAAACATCCATAAGTAAGGTCAATAAATTGTCTGATTAATTTAAATCAGATAAATTTCCTATGAATTACTAATCCAGGTTAATTAACATTAAAAATTTACAAATCATTTTGATAAATTATTCTGTAATCAGATATTAATTATCCACTAATAATAAATCAATTAACCTTTAGTTATAATTCATCAACCTTTAATTATTAAATAATTAATCTTTGATTATTTAATTCACTATTTAATTAATTATCTTCAATTAATTACTTTAATTAATTTTTCCTTGATTAATTATCATTCCTTAATCAACTTCATTAAATTAAATTTAACCTTTAATTAATTAATCTCAAATTAATTACCATTTTGAATTAATCACATTATACTTTGTATTAAATATTGATTAATCACTTGATTAAATCAATTTTTATCATTTATTAATATTTAATTAAATAATTATCCTTTAATTATTCATCATTAATAAATTAGCTCTGAACAAATTAATAAATCTTTAATCAGTACTTAATTAACCTTTAATTATTAAAGAATCTTTTTAATTTATCACATTAATTTATTCAATCACATAAATTAAATCTTTAATAAATTAACCCTTTTAATTAAATCTTTAATTAAAACTTAATTTAATTGAAATAATTTACTTTTAAACCTTAAACCGATCCCATACTTAAATAAAAACAATTATTTAAAAGAATGAGTTAAAAACGTTTAAAACTTGAATTTTGTTTTAAAATTTTGAAAACTGTTTTTATACTACCCGGGCCCTGCTTCGAGCCAAACCTCGTTCTACCCGAAGACGACTTTGAGTCTTTCCCCAAACATACCCGAGCCTTATAAATTTCAAATTTTTGTTTTAAGTGTTAAAAATTGACCCGGTATCATGCCAAAACAACTCGAGTTCAACTTCGAGTTCGAGCTTCATTTTCTTGTGTACGACTTCGAGTCGCGTTGCTTCTTCCCCAAAACCAGAACTAACCCAAACACTAACACTCGTGACATATCGTGCACGCGTGCACTTGCACGAGGCGCCGGAGCCTCGGTGATCGACGCCGCCTTCCTCCCCATGTCGACGATGATCGACTCATCCCCATCCACCACCCAGTTCGACGAATTCGAACAAAACTCGAGATCGAGCATTTCACCTAGAACTGGAACACAACTGAGCCACCAGAAAACCCCTCGTCTCACCATCACAGGCCACCAGCGACCACGTCCCCCTACCAGAACCTTCTCCGTAGTCCCCTCTACCTTCCCCTTGAACCACGTGCAACTCGGTCAACTCGTGATGATGAAATCGTCATGTTTACAGACCACCACCAAACTTAACGTTAAACCCTACTTTTACCTCCACCGAAAAATCTATGCATTCGAAAAAATTTTAGGCATTTTTCCTGTTATAAATCATCTTCAATCTTGCTTTATACGAAATTCCAAAAATCAAAATTTATCGTACCAACTGAATTTGGCAAAAATGCAATTTTTCTTCATATTCAAACTGCTCTTAGACTACTTAAGTAAAAATCTTCATATTGCTTTTAAAAATCATAACTTGGTATGTTTATTCAATTTAGGTAATCAAATCAATGTTTTAAGACACTTGAATTTATCACAAGATTTTGTTTTTACTATATTTTTACCCTTTCCAGTAAATCCATATATATTTATTACTTAGAAGTATTTTTAAACTTTGGTCTTGTTAATTCAAACATTTTTTTGTTTAAATAACAAAGCCTATCAGTGAATGATTTAAGAGATTTGTATTTTCCTTTTTTGTTTAGCCTGTAAACATTAAAACAGGGATATATATGCTTGTACCTACATCTGTTAATCCTTATGTATATATATACACACCTATGCAGCTATATCATACAAGCATAATCATAACTTCAAAACAAGATCAAACAACAAGAAACATATCAGATTCAAAAGGGTTGCTCACTTGAAATTGTTGAAGACAGAGACCAGCTCTGTTCTTTGCTTGCTGAAGCCTTTTTAAATTTTGATCCTCTGGTTGGCCTTGTTTATTGTTGTTTAAAGCTGAATCTCTTTTGTTTTTAAGTTGAAGATGATAATATCTTTAGTTTTTTTTTTTTCCTTTCTTTTTCACAGTTTTGAAAAATCGAAACTGAGATGAGGTAGATGGAGATAAATAAAAAGAGAAGATGTATATGTGAAGGAACAGATTACAGGGAAAGGTGATGTTATCTTGTACTAGAGTTATGGGCTACCTTGTTTTATATTTTCATTTTAAATTTACATGCTTTGTTTATTGCAGCCATACTTGCTTGTCTCGGTTGTACATGCTGGGTGTCTTCTTATTTAGGCTGAGATGATGTTAGTAAGTTCTTTTGTTTATTTATTTTTTTCTTGGTTTACTTTGTTTTATTACTTTTGTTTTAAAATGGTGCTGCTAGTTTTGTTTATATTTAAGTGTTCAAATGAATTTTATAGTTAATATGTTGTTGTCTTGTATTATAAGCTAATGCTTATTATTATTATCATTTTCTATGTTTTTGTTCTATTATTTTACTTTGTTTTTGTTTTAATGTTGTTTATACCATTTACATTGCTTTGTTACTTGTATTTGTTATTTTATTACTTTACAATAAAATTGAATTTCTAATTTATTCTATTTCAAACATTTACTTCTATTTTAACTTAAATATTTATTTTACTTTAATATCATCATCATCATTTATTTACACTTCAAATCAAAAATATATCTATACATACTACTTCAAATTTATTATTATTCATCAATTCAAATATTTATTATTATCATATTATTATTAAACCATTTATTGTTATGTATATATATTATTAATTTTACTCTTAAATCACATATACATATATATATATGTATAAACAATATTTCAAATTAAATGATTTAACAATTTTTAATTACGATCCAGGGAAACTCGCTTACTTTATCATTTTCTAATTGAATTAACAAATTTTTATCCAAAAATTTATTTAATTACTCAATTAAATTCAAAAATTCAATAAATTATTAATTTAAATAAATTTAAAGTTCGGGGTCGTTACAAATTTCCCCCCTTAAAAGAATTTCGTCCTCGAAATTCGCAGGCACGAAAATAACGCAGAGATAGATAGATCCGATCTCCTATAATTCCTCAAACACAAGATACGGATTCCGAATTCAAGTCGGAATATTCCAAAGTATATATCAATTTTTTCCTCTTCGGACTTCAGTCTTCACAAGAAATTACAATAGAATTTCAAATTCGGTTTCAAACGATATCGTTTTAATTGATTCAATTCAATTTACCCTCATATTTTATTAGTCAATTTAATTCAATTTAAAATTCCAATTTCAAATTCATTAAGATATAAATCAAAAAGCTGATAAGAAATTGATGAAGATACGAAGTAAGATCTTCTACAACGATTTGTAGGGCCACCATTACACCGAAACTACTTCTTGTAGCTGATACGAAGCAATCAAAAGAATTTGGAATCGAATCAAAGAAAATTGATAGAGAAAGATTGTTCCCACTGTTGCAGGGTATAGACCATTTATAGTCGTATTCCCTTGTTCCCTATCTCGTCTTCTTCTTGTACTCATACTCACTATCAGTGGATAGCAAGAGAATTTACTGAGACGTTCAGACGGATATCTTAAGGATTACTCATTCTAGAGTTTACTTCACTCTATCTCTAACGAGCTACTTAACGTGTTATACTCCTGAGCTAAAGTTCAACCTTAGCTCTGATACCAAATGTAACGAACGACCGTCGCCGGTCACAACCGGTAGGCTTTTCAACCATCCCAGCCGCACCGTGGCTTACACTGGAACCCCAAACTTGCTTTTACGGCCAGCCTCTCGACTGTCACGACCTTCGCCTAACCAACCCATCCCTCTCAGGGACATGTAGGGGTAAGAGTCCCCCGTTCGCCACCAAACTGCGAAGCGAGAATCCCCTATCATGCTGTAATATAGCAAGACTGGTGCGAGCAACAAAAACAGTTTATCTTTAAAAACAAATAGCAAAAGAATTTTAAACATTGAAATCCGCAATGCTTTTCTAAAATGAAACTACCATAAGGCCTCCCACCACACACACAATGCAAACGCAGACTTGGAGGAGATTTCTTCTTATGTTAGTCAAAGATGCTTACTACGCAAAATCAAATCATTTTGATATTATTATTATTAGTGCATAGTGGAAAACATTTCGAAAGTAGAATATAAATCTTAGCCAGCATACGTACCATTATAGTATGCCTACTATAGCTACCATATTAGATGGTAGGTTCTACAACTAAAACCGTACAAAGTTCGTATTGGAAGATGGATTTCCAACAAATGGTCAGGCTAAGGAACTTCCTATGCCACGATGGGTACGTCCCTGGAATAGACGACCCGAGAACCTAACCGGATCTCTACCAACACAAGGCCGGGTTACCTCTGCAAAAATAGGTAACTACTGACACGCGTATGTCATCCCCCGATCGTAACCGATCTTCCCGAGGATCCTCGATTCGCAACAAACCACATAATAATAATGCAGCAACCACATAGGTTAAGTATCTGGGCTCCATACCATGATACCACCTCTATCCAGAAGGAATGACATACACTAAGGAGCGCTACTCCCTAGAACCTTGCCGCATCCTTCCTGTTTTGACCATTTTCGGGGTGTGAGGTCCGACGAAGTATCGTCCACAAAGCTACGCTTTGTCACAAAGCCATGCTTCGGGTCAAACAGATGATCAACCTATGATCACAAAGATATAAGATCAAACAAATGATCATATCACAAATGATCAAACACTGATCATTTCACAGCAACACTCAGCATGCCACATTACCAAATTGGGATATATCGCTGATAAATTTCAACTACATAACCTCTGAGCTCGTACGTCTCAGAGAAGGGTGTTAAGCTAAGAGAATAAATTCTCCGCCACCAAACAGAAATGTATTTGAAAGAAATCGGCTTTATATCTCAAAGTGTAATGTCAGACATGTATCCATACAAGTCTGTTCCGGGTTCGAACAGAACCGAAGGCACTTCTCACGAAGCCCTTGCAATTCCGGATAACTTTCAATCACGTCTGGACTTCCCGTCACAAAAGAGTGATATAAATCTCTATACCGGCGCGACTCAGTGCAGAGACATTCGAAAGGTTGTCCTTTCATTTTCGAAAAATATCCGGTCTTCAACACCGGTCTTCAAATGCTATCCATATACGACGTATCACTATTTGGAATGGGTTATACGACCCAAAGGTCCTTTCCCGGTTAACCCGAATAGTGAGCGAAATATTTAAAAACAAATGGATAATGGGATTTCAATTAAGTCACAATTTTAAACCCAAACTTCTCTTTTCAAATGGTTTAACAAATTACCATTTTAATCTTTTTAAACAAAAAGATTCAATTCACAAAGTTCACTTAATTTCACAAAGATTCATTCACAGATTTTCCAAATCGATTTCCGTTTCAGTTTAATTAATTCGTTAAATCTTTAAATCAAAGATTTAACTAATAGCTTTCAAAACAATTTCATTTCGAATGGGTTAAACAAATCATCATTTTAAATCTGTTGAAAATAACAGATTTAATTCATAGCTTTCAAAAAGAATTCATTTATAACTTGGAAAACCATTTTTCAATTTACTTGAAATTCCTTTAATTATACTGGAATTTCATTTCTTATCTGAAAGCTTTTATCATTTGAAAACAAACAATTTCATTTCAGAAAATCTGATTCATTTATACGAGTTGAAATCCTTGGTTTAAATTCAAGTTCCCAACTTATACTTTTAAAAATGGTTTAATTCATACAAACACATTTATATCATCTTTTATCCCTAGTTTCCAAATCATAGATTTAATTTCAAACTTGAATTCAAATTTAAATCAAATTATTTAAATTTTCAAAAACTCGGTTAAGTTATTCAAAATAACTTTTATCCTTGAAATTCCATTTCAAAAGCTTTTCACTTTAAACCTAACTTTCCAATTTCAAAATCAATTGAAATTAAAATTTCAATTTCAAAAACATCAAATTTAAATTATCTGTGACTTAACCGATTTCCACGTGAAATCCATATTTGTGTGTGTAATAGTGTAGTCCAAGGGTTTTACACAATAGTGCAACACGATGAATCATCACAGATCAAAATACAGGATATAGTTGATAAGCGATATAAAGTATAACGCTTATCTTTCACATACAGATCACAGATGTATAAATATCACAGTTAAAGAAATTACAGATCTCCACATAAATCAGGGTATATCACAAAGCATCATATATCAGGGATATCAAACAATTCAACATTCTATAGAATCCAAACATCCATAAGTAAGGTCAATAAATTGTCTGATTAATTTAAATCAGATAAATTTCATATGAATTACTAATCCAGGTTAATTAACATTAAAAATTTACAAATCATTTTGATAAATTATTCTGTAATCAGATATTAATTATCCACTAATAATAAATCAATTAACCTTTAGTTATAATTCATCAACCTTTAATTATTAAATAATTAATCTTTAATTATTTAATTCACTATTTAATTAATTATCTTTAATTAATTACTTTAATTAATTTTTCCTTGATTAATTATGATTCCTTAATCAACTTCATTAAATTAAATTTAACCTTTAATTAATTAATCTCAAATTAATTACCATTTTGAATTAATCACATTATACTTTGTATTAAATATTGATTAATCACTTGATTAAATCAATTTTTATCATTTATTAATATTTAATTAAATAATTATCCTTTAATTATTCATCATTAATAAATTAGCTCTAAACAAATTAATAAATCTTTAATCAGTACTTAATTAACCTTTAATTATTAAAGAATCTTTTTAATTTATCACATTAATTTATTCAATCACATAAATTAAATCTTTAATAAATTAACCCTTTTAATTAAATCTTTAATTAAAACTTAATTTAATTGAAATAATTTAATTTTAAACCTTAAACCGATCCCATACTTAAATAAAAACAATTATTTAAAAGAATGAGTTAAAAACGTTTAAAACTTGAATTTTGTTTTAAAATTTTGAAAACTGTTTTTATACTACCCGGGCCCTGCTTCGAGCCAAACCTCGTTCTACCCGAAGACGACTTTGAGTCTTTCCCCAAACTTACCCGAGCCTTATAAATTTCAAATTTTTGTTTTAAGTGTTAAAAATTGACCCGGTATCATGCCAAAACAACTCGAGTTCAACTTCGAGTTCGAGCTTCATTTTCTCGTGTACGACTTCGAGTCGCGTTGCTTCTTCCCCAAAACCAGAACTAACCCAAACACTGACACTCGTGACATATCGTGCACGCGTGCACTTGCACGAGGCGCCGGAGCCTCGGCGATCGACGCCGCCTTCCTCCCCATGTCGACGATGATCGACTCATCCTCATCCACCACCCAGTTCGACGAATTCGAACAAAACTCGAGATCGAGCATTTCACCTAGAACTGGAACACAACTGAGCCACCAGAAAACCCCTCGTCTCACCATCACAGGCCACCAGCGACCACGTCCCCCTACCAGAACCTTCGCCGTAGTCCCCTCTACCTTCCCCTTGAACCACGTGCAACTCGGTCAACTCGTGATGATGAAATCGTCATGTTTACAGACCACCACCAAACTTAACGTTAAACCCTACTTTTACCTCCACCGAAAAATCTATGCATTCGAAAAAAATTTAGGCATTTTTCCTGTTATAAATCATCTTCAATCTTGCTTTATACGAAATTTCAAAAATCAAAATTTATCGTACCAACTGAATTTGGCAAAAATGCAATTTTTCTTCATATTCAAACTGCTCTTAGACTACTTAAGTAAAAATCTTCATATTGCTTTTAAAAATCATAACTTGGTATGTTTATTCAATTTAGGTAATCAAATCAATGTTTTAAGACACTTGAATTTATCACAAGATTTTGTTTTTACTGTATTTTTACCCTTTCCAGTAAATCCATATATATTTATTACTTAGAAGTATTTTTAAACTTTGGTCTTGTTAATTCAAACATTTTTTTGTTTAAATAACAAAGCCTATCAGTGAATGATTTAAGAGATTTGTATTTTCCTTTTTTGTTTAGCCTGTAAACATTAAAACAGGGATATATATGCCTGTACATACATCCGTTAATCCTTATGTATATATATACACACCTAGGAAGCTATATCATACAAGCATAATCATAACTTCAATACAAGATCAAACAACAAGAAACATATCAGATTCAAAAGGGTTGCTCACTTGAAATTGTTGAAGACAGAGACCAGCTCTGTTCTTTGCTTGCTGAAGCCTTTTTAAATTTTGATCCTCTGGTTGGCCTTGTTTATTGTTGTTTAAAGCTGAATCTCTTTTGTTTTTAAGTTGAAGATGATAATATCTTTAGTTTTTTTTTCCTTTCTTTTTCACAGTTTTGAAAAATCGAAACTGAGATGAGGTAGATGGAGATAAATAAAAAGAGAAGATGTATATGTGAAGGAACAGATTACAGGGAAAGGTGATGTTATCTTGTACTAGAGTTATGGGCTGCCTTGTTTTATATTTTCATTTTAAATTTACATGCTTTGTTTATTGCAGCCATACTTGCTTGTCTCGGTTGTACATGCTGGGTGTCTTCTTATTTAGGCTGAGATGATGTTAGTAAGTTCTTTTGTTTATTTATTTTTTTCTTGGCTTACTTTGTTTTATTAATTTTGTTTTAAAATGGTGCTGCTAGTTTTGTTTATATTTAAGTGTTCAAATGAATTTTATAGTTAATATGTTGTTGTCTTGTATTATAAGCTAATGCTTATTATTATTATCATTTTCTATGTTTTTGTTCTATTATTTTACTTTGTTTATGTTTTTGTTTTAATGTTGTTTATACCATTTATATTGCTTTGTTACTTGTATTTGTTATTTTATTTCTTTACAATAAAATTGAATTTCTAATTTATTCTATTTCAAACATTTACTTCTATTTTAACTTAAATATTTATTTTACTTTAATATCATCATCATCATTTATTTACACTTCAAATCAAAAATATATCTATACATACTACTTCAAATTTATTATTATTCATCAATTCAAATATTTATTATTATCATATTATTATTAACCATTTATTGTTATGTATATATATTATTAATTTTACTCTTAAATCACATATACATATATATATATATGTATAAACAATATTTCAAATTAAATGATTTAACAATTTTTAATTACGATCCAGGGAAACTCGCTTACTTTATCATTTTCTAATAGAATTAACAAATTTTTATCCAAAAATTTATTTAATTACTCAATTAAATTCAAAAATTCAATAAATTATTAATTTAAATAAATTTAAAGTTCGGGGTCGTTACAAAACCTATACCGTTCTCTCCCTCAGTAGTTGCCAAGCAACACATGATGAACCCAAACAATGCGATCAACCTTGTCGACGAGCGGGCAACCCTAGACGATCGGACCACAATCCGAACCCGCCACAGCGTGCGCCCTCGCCAACTCCACCTACGCAAGCCATAACGCTTCCATCGCGCGCGCATCGTGCGTAAAAACCCAAAACCCGCGTATACTTCGGAGCTCAATCCTATAAAATCCGAGACGATTGGCCTCGATCCAACCGCACAACATGTAGATCTCGATGAAATCTACACTTTTCCTTTTGGCGGCATTTGATTTTGATGAGCGGATGAGAAAAATCGAGAAAGAAAAGATGGTGATTTTTGGCCATTAATCGATAAAAGAGAAAGCGGTCGATGCTTTATCTCTAGGGTTACGCGAAAGAGGGCCTTATATTGGAAATTACAAAACACTATTCACGCGACCAATTTTCCGAACTCCAAACAAAACATGCCACCTGACGTTCTATATGTTATACCCCTATTCCGAACACAATGAAATAGGTATCGAAAGCCAATTCCATCATATTCATAAGATAGCTTTTCAAAATCAAATTATTTTAATTAAATTCCTTTAATTGATTTCTACGCGTTTCAAGCTCGCACGGCCAAACGGTAAGTCTGATCGCTACAAACCTTGAAATCCTATAATAATTCACTATTACGGATCCGATGAAACTGGTTTTGCCGAAATCCAAGACAACGGCCAAAATGGGTATTTTTACACGTTAATTAAGATAAGAAATTTCCAAAATCAAATTATTCACTTTAAATTCAATTTTAAAAGTAAATAATATTCATTATTGTTTAAATAAAATTTAAATCATCTTTTGAAATCATTTCATTCATATTTAATTTAGGATTCAATAATTTAAATAATTTCCAATATTAAATCTAAACAATTTAATTATCCAATATTAAAATCTCATTGAATTTTAGATACTGACAATTAATTTATTTACATTTAAACAAGTCAGCATTTATTATTCAATTCAAGCTATTGATTACAACACATTAAATATATTGAACTTCATTCTAACATAAACAACTTCCTTAAATCTTATCGAAATTTTTATTTCAAAATTTTATTCAAGTTCATATCCAATAAACCACGGTAATAAATCATTAGATTTTTATTTCTAACCATTTTTATTCAATAATCAAATTAAATTTAATAATTTAAAATATTTAAAAATACAGGTCGCTACATATATATACACATATGCGTGTGCATGTGTAATATCATAATCCGGGAAGGGTTCAATATGCCCGTATATAGAGTTGGGATTTACTTTGCAATTGACACATTAGCTCATGGAATTTTTAGAAAATCTAGAAATACATTTTGGGCTTAAGATTAATTTATGGGATTTTTTACAATTAAAATAATATTTATTATTAAATAATTAATAATAGTCCGTAATCAAATTAATTCTTAAAAATAGGAAATCAAGTTAAAAAATTCCAAAAAAATTCTATAGTTATATGAAACATATAATGGGCTCCGGAATTTTTTTTGGAATTTTCTCAACTGAAATTATATTTTTAATTAAATAATTAATTTCATTTCAAAAACAAATTAATTCAAAAACATAATAAATTAAGTTAAAAAAATTTGAAACTTTTTTCGAAGGATCCAGATACAGATCTAAGTCTTAAAAAAAATTTCTAGAATTTTCTTAATTGAAATTATATTTTTATTAAATAATTGATTGCAGGCGGAAAGTAAATTAATATTTTTCTTCAAAAAATTAATTCAACAATAAATCAGTAAAAAATATATTTTAGCAAGCACATAACTAATCTAATTTTAACAAACACGCGTAGCTACAAAAATCTCACCTAATCTAAACAATAAACAGATCTGAATAAAAACAAAGGATTTGGATGTAAATCAACTTTTATATGATAACTTAAAATCAAAACAATGATAACAAATAAAAGTGCACCTCCTAATGAAGCCTTTGAGTCCACGTTGAACAATGATTTTTCTTCTAAGAACAATTCACAATCCGTCACTAATATGGGATTGGAGACCTTCTACTACAAATTAGAATTTTTAATTTTGAGTTGGATTTGGGAATTTTAAGGATGATTTTATAGGAAAGTTTTGGGCCATTAAAAAGAGGTAAAGGAAGAAGAAAGTGGGGGCTCAAAAATGAATTAGCTTATAATTAGGGTATTGAGATTGGCTTTTATATGGATAGGACAAGAGAGCAAACAATGATCTCAACCACACATCTCAAAACATAATTACACAATTCGTAGCCACCTCCTATTTTTGTCCAAACCAATGGCTAACTCTCCAAATCTTAAGGGTTGTGAGCCCATTTAACCCAAATTAAATATGTACAATCATATTTAACATATTTTGTTATCGATATCTCATATCGATCAAAATTTAATAACTTTTATAAATATATGCAATAATTTTGTTTCTCAAATCACAATCAAAATTCATAATTAATATTTCATAAATATTAATTTATTTAATTAATTTATAATAATTATAAACTAATTAAATTGTTTGGTCGAAAGAGAATTTATCGTTTCGGTTGTGTGACTCTTGGGTGTAAATTCGGTCAGCGATTAACGTTGAACTATTCGAACGTTAATGTTCAAACTTCACTTAGAAGGGTGTGTGATATTATGGCCAAATTTATCGCTTACTCATTTTTGGAAAATCTCATTTTAATTTAATAAGCGTTACCCAGTTGTGACAATTATTTATACTAATTCTCTTCGTCAAAACTATATCACTTTGGACGTGTTGAATTTGGTAACGGTCGAAATTGCAACATCATCCACATTCAACTCTATAATCCAATCACAAAGTCCTTGGTTCAATAATAACAATTATTATCAAGCAAACTACTTTGGCCAGAGATTTGACTTTTGGTTGACTTGGGTTGATTGTGATACAAACCCCATATAACTGAGGAGTCTTGAATACTACTTCGCTTCCAATACTTCCACTCGACCCAACTATAGTCAATCAATGGACTCTCTACCATGATTTGACTATAATCAAAACGGAGCTTTCATATTGAAGATTCACAGTATTTTCAAGTTGAAAGAACTATATGAATTAGTCATATCGATATTTTCTATATGACCTTAGTTATATTAACCAACAGAAAACTACCGAGTGAGTCGTTCCATAGTTACCCAATAACTATTAGTACGTAACCCCTGGTGCCCCTTGCAGTCACGAGTAATACACTGCCCAGCATTCGGAGAGTGTAACATACTCTAGTCTCAACGGATACATCGATATCCAGTCTCGATGCATCTTGAATAGGAACATTTAAAATGATATATTTGTTTCATTGTGATAAATTACTTATGGTTACAACACTTTGTAACTACTATGACAAAACATATCATATATTGATTTTATATTAAATATACTTTTAATTAAATTAATTAATTAATATAACCACATTATATCAAGTATATAATAGAAAGAAAACACCTTTATTTCAAACAAGATTGGTCAACGAGTTAGATATATGTAACAAATCACATAATTGCTCCCTAGGGCATACCCCTAACTCTATCAATCTCCTACTTGCACTCGGGGTCAAATATGGAATCTTATTCCAACATCTGTAATCTGTTTTCTCAAAATTAATTGGGTCAGTTCCTTTGTGTACGGGTATGCTATTTTGTTTCAATTATCTACTCTGTCAATTAACTCTCTCCAACAGTGATAAACGTTTGATAATGTGGAACAATTTAGAGTATATCTCTCGACTTCTAGTAAGCTATAAGTTCTATTATGAACTATATTGCGACATTATTGTCATATAACAATGTTATGAGATTCTCAATATTTGAAATTGGCTTAGTTATAAATTTATGCACTTATATATTTATATACATTGTTTTTATTGCGGCGCTAATCAAGACGATGTACTTAGCCTTTTTCATTGAACCAGCCTCTTTCATTTGGAACATTTCCAAATTAAAGATTCCTAACTTGAATTTATTATTGACATATTATACTCAATATCACTTATGATGTTTGAGTCTGAACACTCCTTCATAGGGAGTTTTTGTTTTTGTAAACAATTCCCTAGTATTTCATAAATACATGAGAACACTTCAAACAACCATTTAGTGATATCAATTTGGATTTGATATTTGCGTCATGTATCAAATACACAAACAAATCACGATATCATAACCAACACAACATGTATGATAATTCCTATTGCCAGTGCATAAGGAACTCGCATGTTCCGTATTAAACAATTTAATAAGGTGTATTTACATATCAATTTAGGACATTCCTAATATTTTTTATACTCGTTATAAAAGGCATTATTTACAATTCAAAGTTGATTATTAAAACAACTAAGGTTGATTTCAACATAAATACACCGTTAAAATCAATAATGTGTTGTTTACTTACAGTTTAGAAATACCAATGTACCTTTTAACGTTCTTTCTTATGAACACACGCTTCCTCTGCTCTTTGATTGAAAATCAAACTCTATGATTTCTATCAAAATACTTATTAAATCTTGATGCTTATAAAATGACACTTTCGTATCATTTCTTGGATCATATTCAAAAACTCATGAACTCAATAATGCTTCCACTGACTTTGAGACATTTTTGGTTGATATGTGTAAACAGCTTATTCTAAATCATTATTTAGAATTTTCTATTTCAATACATATGTACCAAAACACTAAGTCTTATTAAGCGATAATTTTGTGAGTAAATCCGAATTAACTTGAGCATGTTGAATACTGAATCTATTATGCTAATTTCAACAATTAAAATTTGCGGTATTATTCTTATCAATATTGCTCATTTAATTCCAACTACATTAGTCTTTCTCATAAAGACACAATCTCGGTCGATGGATCACATCCCTTCGGTTATGACCACCAAAATCATATTTTGATAACGTACATTGATTTCTTTCGGATTTGCGCATCATACCATATAGAGTCAACGCTCTTAATGGTTTAATTAAACAACAGAGGATTATATAATTTCGACATTAATAAGAGACTCATAGTTTCTCAATGATGTACTAGAATACTTGTTAGATCTTCTAATGCCATGTGTTCATTTAGGTTGGTTAATTTCATTTCATCTCATTAATCAGTTAT
This sequence comes from Allium fistulosum, assembly GCA_030737815.1. Lineage (NCBI taxonomy): Eukaryota > Viridiplantae > Streptophyta > Magnoliopsida > Asparagales > Amaryllidaceae > Allium > Allium fistulosum. The sequence continues at coordinate 939,953,162 of CM060905.1, read as the reverse complement.
ATTTATGGATCATATCTAATTTCATTTAACTATCAATAATTCCTCAAAGAAATTCCTTCATAATGAAGTTGGTATATCTTGGAACAGTAGTTGTTTCTTGGTGTAAATAGAATAGGGATTCATAAACGCTTTATGAATTTCTTTATTTATAAAACTGATTTTGTTTCCTGGAGATTTGACCAGGCAACTAGTACTCGGCATCAGTTAGTACTCGGCATCAGGTAGTACTCGGCATCAGATAGTACTCGGCATCAGTTAGTACTCGGCATCAGGTAGTACTCGGCATCAGATAGTACTCGGCATCAGGTAGTACTCGGCATCAGCTAGTACTTGGCATCAGGTAGTACTCGGCATCAGATAGTACTCGGCATCAGGTAGTACTCGGCACCTGGCGGAACTCGGCAACAGGAGTACTCGGCGTAGTGCTCGACATCCAGTAGAACTCGGCAACAAGAGTACTCGGCATCCAGAAGTCGTTCGGTGTACATGACTACTCAACATGACAGTATCATTCGGCCAAAGGAATCGTTCGGCCAGAATGCATCGTTCGGCCAGAGAGCATTGTTCGGTCAAGAGCTTCGGACAGAGGCACGTTCGGCTTTGACTGACAACCATTCTGCACTTCCCACACATCAAACATACCGTTCGACATAGAAAGGATGGTTCGGCATCATGGTGTTCGGCATAACTGGTTTGGCATGCAGCGACCACTATACTTGGGCTAGAGTGTTCGGCTACCGAGCCCACCAGGGAAGTCCAGCCCATCTTTGTCTATAAATAGAGGGGCAGGGTCATAGTGAAGAGGGATCTTTTGGGAGAACACTGGGGAGACTCTTCCATTTTTCAAGCTCATCTTCTCTACTTAACAACTTCATTCAAGCATTTGATCTACGAATTGTATTTGTAATCAATCATTAAGAAGATCAATAAAGTTTAATCTCAAAGTGGACGTAGGCAATTACGCTGAACCACTATAAATTTGGTGTTCTTACTTTCTGCATTTAAATTAGCATTGTCTTCTCTGTTTAATTTACCTTCATCACTTATTTCTCTACATAATCTTTCTCTACGAGGTTAGTGACCAATTTTGGTGCTAACACTTTGGTGCTTTCACTGAGAATTGAATTCTCAGACCTCAAGGATCTGCTTTGAAGCTATTGGATTGAACAAATCCCCCAAAGAAGATCCGACTCATTGATAGGACATCCGTTGATTCTACTCAGAGTTCCAACCAATAACTCTACAATGGCGAGACCACGTACCAGGTCAGCTTCTCATAATGCGGATGCCCATGAAACTGCTAGCGTACAACAAGCAGGACCTAGCAATCAACCAGCGATTCCGAGTGTAGGAATTGCCACCCAGGACCAAACTCCAGTTGTCACCAGAATAGAGTTCAACGACTTGATGAGAGAACTCAGGGAAAGTAGGAGACAACTAGGAGAGCAGATGAAAGCTAACGCCAACCTGATGGCACAACTCACTCAACAGTAGCAACAGAATGCTGGGGGCAATCTCGCTCCCTATTCCTCCTCCGACAGCTCAACTTCTTCTGATGAACCTCCCAGGCGCAGACGCCGTAAGACTGAAGCTGCACGGACGGGTGCTGCTGCTCAAACAGCTGGAAATCGCGACCAAGTCGGAGCTAGAAACTTAGGAACTGGAGTACAGGTGGAGGCTGGAGGCCCAGACCATCAAAACGCTAATGATGTCGAACCTCAAAACGCACGATTGGCAGATCGCCAGGAGAGGAGACATCAACATGGAAAGTCATGTAGAATGGACTCTAACCTCCCACCTTCCATACAGACACCAGACCTGACAGCCATGGTCAGGCAATTGATGAAAGAAAATCAGGGCTTGTCGAATGACGATTGGGGAGTATCAAGGAGTCACACTCCATTCACAGATGTTGTGTTACAGACGGCGTACCCTAGAAAGTTTAGTATGCCAACTATCCCTGCGTACGAGGGAAAGACTGACCCCAGACAGCATGTCATGAGGTACGAATGGATGATGGATTCAGCTAGAGCAAATGATGCCACCAAGTGTAGATGCTTTCCAGTTACTCTATCTGGGATCGCTACTATGTGGTTTACCCGACTTCCTCCGCGGTCTGTATCCAATTTCGAGGAGTTGGCAAAGAAGTTTATTGAGTAGTTCAGGATACACACTACTCGTCCAAAGGACGTAATGTCTCTGTCAAGTGTAATCCAAAGTCTTGGGGAGTCATTGAAGGAATATTTACAAAGATTCCATGTTGCGGCAACTGAAGTCAGTAATCCCAATGATCATGCAATTCTAATGGTTGTAATGAGAGGTGTGGATCCGGAGTCTGAATTTGGAGACTGGTTGGCAGGGAAACCTCCGACCACACTAGAACGTTTTTACTCAAATGCACATCAGTTCATAAGAAGAGAGGAAGCTAGGTGGGTAAGGAGAGATAAGGCACCAGGACCTGTCCAAGAGTCCGTGAAAAGCAACATTGCTATGAAGCAGTCCGGAGACAACACAGGAAAGGTTCAAGTCAATGTCCAGAACAAGTCTGGGCAGCCTAAGGAGTCCGGAGGAAGAAATCAAGGAAAAAAGAGAGAGGCGGGGAAGTGGAAGTTGAGAATTCCAAGCTTCAACGAGTATACCCCGCTGAATGCGTCTCTCGAAAATATTTACCTCTCAACCTGCAATACCTTTCAAAACAGAAAGCCACGTCCAAAAGAGTCAATCGAGGAACAGAAACGGACTGGAAAATATTGCCACTTCCATGAGACTTATAGGCATAATACGGAAGAATGCAGACACCTACACGACGCAATAGAGAAGTTGATCAGACAGAAAAAGCTGCAGGAATTTGTGAAGGATCCTCAGGAAGGAGGGCAAGGAACATCCAACCCAGGTCGTGCTCCACCTCCGTGTCATCCCGATGAACTTACCCAGACTGTGGGTAGGCTAGTCATAAACACGATCATCGGTGGGCCTCACCCCGCGGATAAGAATTGGCAGGAGATGGAGCAGTATGCTAGTGCCCTGAAGCATGCAGATTTTGAATGTTGTTCAAACACAGAGGATGGGACCCCTGCTAAGCAACAGCGCGTAATGACAGACGACATAGTGTTCAGAAACAGAGATGCTGACCAAGTGGAGGCTCCAACTGTCGACCCGATGGTCATATCTGCAACGATCGGACCAACATATGTGAAAAGAATTTTGATTGATTGTGGAAGTTCTATCAACATCATCTTCAAGAAGGCTTATGACCAGATGAAAATGGAAACAAAGGACTTGAAACCGTCCAAAGCTCGCATACACGGCTTTAATGGCGCAGCGACCGATGCAGTGGGCTTGTTGAGTTACCAGTTGAACTGGGACAAGGCAAACGTCGGAGGGTGCGAATTCTACCCTTCGTAGTCTTGGATGTGGATTCTCCATATAATGTTTTCTTGGGCCGATCGACCCTGGCTGAGTTTAGGGCAGCGTTAGCCCCGTGTTGATTAACTTTGAAGTTCCGAACTGACAAAGGAGTAGGTGTTGTTCATGGCGACCAAGCGGCTGGTCGTGCCTCTTATGTGGCTGAGATCCAAGAGGCCCACCGGAGGGAGAAAGGAAAGGGTGTGGACAATCCAGTCCGAGTCCTTAATACGGATAATTGACAAGTAGTGCCCGAGCCCTGGCTCGGGCATAATTCTCGGATCTTCAGAGACATAGATCCGAGAGACGACGATGGGAAACCCAGAGGAGAAAAGGCAGCGCCGGCCGAATTAACAATTGACATTTCAGTCAGCCGAGACGACCCATCGCGAATACTGAAGATTGGATCACAACTCGGCCCCGCAATGACTAAAGACCTTAGTGATTTCCTTCGGGAGAATCTTAATGTTTTTGCCTGGACGCATTCTGATATGTGTGGGATTTCCCCTGCCATTACGAGTCATATGTTGAACATAGACCCGAAATACGTCCCTGTTAAACAGAAAAGGAGAGGGATGGACCCAGAGAGGTTCGCTGCTCTCAGAGAGGAGGTGGACAAACTCAAAACCAATGGGTTCGTTCGCGACGCCCTCTACCCTGAATGGGTATCGAACCCTGTGCTGGTGAAAAAGGCAAATGGGAAATGGAGAACTTGCGTAGACTATTCCGATTTGAACAAAGCGTGCCCCAAGGACAGTTTCCCATTGCCTAGGATTGATCAGTTGGTCGACTCCACTGCCGGACACGAGCTGTTATCGTTCATGGATGCATACTCGGGTTACAATCAAATCCCGATGCATATTCCGGACCAAGAACACACCAGCTTCGTCACAGATGTCGGGCTATATTGCTATGTAGTAATGCCCTTCGGACTGAAAAATGCAGGAGCGACTTATCAGCGTTTGGTGAATCGAATGTTAAAAGACCAGCTTGGTAGAACGATGGAAGTCTATGTGGATGACATGCTCGTGAAGTCACGACAGTCAAACGACCACATTCGAGACTTGGCTGAAATGTTTGACATACTCAGATATTATGGGATGAAGATCAACCCTCTGAAGTGTTCCTTCGACGTTGCGTCGGGGAAGTTTTTGGGATTCATAGTCAACGCAAGGGGAATTGAAGCTAACCCAGAAAAGATCCAAGCTATTCGATATGTGCAAGTGCCTAGGACTATAAAACAGGTACAAAGCTTGAATGGAAAAGTAGTTGCGCTGAGTCGATTCATATCCAGGGCCACGGACAAATGCATCCCTTTCTTTGATATAATAAAGAAAGGGAAGAGGAACTTCGAATGGACATCCGACTGTGAGGAAGCATTCCGGGATCTGGTGAGGCACCTGGAGAGTCCACCAGTGCTATCAAAACCAGTAGACCATGAGATGCTGTATATATACTTAGCTGTATCCCCACATGCGATAAGTGCGGCTCTGGTTCGCGAGGAGGACCGAATCCAAAAGCCGGTGTACTACGTTAGCAAGCGTTTAACGGGGGTAGAAAGAAATTACCCTAGAATCGAGAAATTGGCCTATTGCTTGGTGATTACATCACAAAAGCTACGTGTAACGACCCGTAAATTTCAACCGTTTTAATAACGTAATTGGTTGAAATTTTGTGAAATTTTAAACGATAAAATTTTGAAATAAAAATTTAATATTTGGAATACGTCTAGTTAAACATAACAACTGGTAAATTTTCGTCCGAAAATATGAAAGTTTATTTCGCGCGTAAATTCACTTCAATTTAATCAGTTAAAAAGCAATGAAAATAAAACTTTTTCAAAACCAAAATATTTTTACATAGAAAAATTCTAAACCATCTTCTGAACAAGATGTCAGTTGTCGTTTTTCCAAATTCGGACATCTTTGGCTCCGTCGATCTTATTTTTCAGCATTTTTCTTACATTTTCCACCGGTTGAAAATTCGAATTTTTATAATTCAATCAAACCGCTGATATCTGTATACCGTTTCGACCGTCTCGTCGTGCTGATCTCTACGGTATACTCGATTGTCAAATTCGGAGTTTCGTTGTACGTTGCACTTTACGTAACGCTTACCGTATCGGTACCGGTTTGTGACGTTTGGTTTTTGTGCCTTTTGATTTTCTTTTCGTGACCATTCAACTTTCCTCCGTAAACCCAACAGCCATTACATTTAATAGTCATTTAAATTTATATTGCCTTGAATTCATGTGCCGGGCCGTTTCCATTCCCATTGCATTCAATACCGTCCTTCACTCATTTACGGCTGACCTTTCATTGAATGATTAAAATATAAACAAACTTCTAGCCTGTTCTCTCCCTCATATTGCTCTGCATCTCTATACTCCAAACCCTTTCATTTTCTCAACCTACAGCCGAGACATTCAAGCATGCAACCCACCTCCCTTCCTCCGCATCATGCTTGCCATCTCGTTCGCCTCCACCCACGCACCCTCATCGACCCATACTTCATGCCTCCGCCTGTCGACACGTGGCCGAGCCCACCATTCCACCACAACCCCTCAGCCAAGATCCACCACTTTACCCTCCTCCAATCCAAGTCAGTCACCGTCCAACGTCACGCAGCGCTGCCTTCCCATCAACGGTCGAGCCTCCACTCCGCAAAAACAACAGCACCCCTCCACCGTGAGTTCCTCTTTTCCTCCGCGAGCAACCCCAGATCCTTAAGCCTTTGCCGTATTAAAGAAGTCATAGTTGAGGAGCCTTCTCATCACTTGATTTCACAAACACTCTTCTTTCCCGTTATCTGCTCAGCCGCCTTCTGGAACCAATCGAGCAAGCCTCACCGAAGCAGCATCAGCTAGTAGCCTAAACTCCTTTGCAGCCTTCCCATTTTTAAACGTGAGTTTTTTTTATACATTTGCTTAAATATAAAGTAGGTGCTTTTATATATTAAAACATGTTAGTTACAGGGGTTATACTAGTATTGTTGTTATAAATTTCATTATATAAAGGTATGTTATATGGAAAGATATATATACATGTATATGGGCTTTTATAAATTATATTGATCTTTTAAATTTTCATAAGGTTTCTACACGTCAGTTTGATATATTATAAATTGTAGTTTACACATTGGTTATATGTATATACATATTATATAATTCACAATCCGTTATATGTAAAGTATATAAAAGGTAGTCGGACCCTATAGGTGCTGTGCACATATATATGCTAACTGAGTGTATATACATTGAAACACATATATTTCGTTATTGAATTCTAGTTTTATCTGTTGCATATATATTAGTTTTATATATATTTTATGAAGTGTGTACATTGGTGTATATATATGTAGTTATTATTAGCTGTAAACTATGTTGTCTGTAACGTTGGTTTTCAAGTACAAAAATATATTGCATATTGAATTTATATTTTTGGATGGTACAAACGGCAACTCATTATTTTAACTGGGAGAGAGAGCCTAAATATTTTTAAATTACAGCGGGTATGTGGTTATGGAAGTTGTTTATACGTTACTTTGGGTTCTCTGGTTCACGTTTCTTACTTCCATTTTATGTATGTAACATAGATTATATAAGAAGTCCATAAAAGGTAAGTTCACCTCTCTGTTCTATGTCCAGGTAGCAGGCCACGTTTGTCATTTTATCTTTATTATATATGCGGTGGCGAATATATATGACTCTTGAACTATATATCAGTTATATAAGCATAGGAATAGAATGCGTATAATATAATAGTTTTCAAGGGGTGATTTGTTGTACTGAAAGTCTTATGATAATACATATGTTTAGATATATGTGCTAAATTTATAAGATCTTGAGATTTATAGATTTCGGTTTCGACTTATGTGTGGGTAGGTGTTTAAATTTAATATTGAATCAAAAACGTATATGTATATAAAATTAAATATTGATTTTTCAATAATAGATGGTGTACGTTTGATATATTTTATATTGTATATAATTGATTTTGGAATATATGGATTTTAATTTAATATATGCTTGGAATTAGAATATATACATATATATAGTTATATACCTATATGCGTTCACATATACATTTATCTTCATTGACCCAATTTTGATTTGATTTCGTCTATTCTCTGTCATCAGCTTTGATCGTTGAATTCGTGCCGATTTTGCTTTGCTTGGATTCGAAATTCAACTTCAGTGTCTGTATCTATGTGCATATCCCTGTCATCTTCCATTCTATCTAGCCTCGAAAGGTGAGCACTCACTCACGATTAACGTTCTTTTATTTATTAGATTTGATTTCAATTGAAACGACAATTGAAATATGCTGCTGATAGTTAATTACACTGTTTTATATGCTATTACCTGTATCAGTTCACCTATGACATCTGACACCATTATCTGTTAATTATTTATGCAATGATAATACCGTTTGGCTGATAATTGTTTGATTGTTGATGTTTATATTGGACGTTAAACTGTTAATGTAAATTGATAAATGGTATGCAATTGAACTCGATGTAGAATAGTTAAATGTTTAAAATTGATTAGTTAAATTTGTATAATATGACCCCTTTTACTGTTAAATTTATTGACACATAGGATTTGTTTAATTACATTTTTGAACCATTGAATGTATGTTGTTAAATTTATGATGTATGAAATTGTAAATAGATGACAAGTGAAGAACCGTAATGTAATAATCTTTAATTTACATGAAATGATAGTGTAGATTCTATAAATAATTATATTAATTCGTACAAATAACAATGCGAATTAATACGGTTATTTCGGGATTATTTGAATTGATTATTTGTTTGTTGTTATTGATTGTTGTTATTGCTTGTTTATTTACTTTGACACCATCCCAGTTATCACACTGCAAGTTCCCTTTGTTATGCTTTGATTTTGAATTGAATTGGAATCGGGTTGAAATGATAAATACCCAAATTGAACTTTGACCTAGGAAAGAAAATTAAATAAAACCCGATTGGTCAATAATTTGATTTAAAAATAAACGAAGATTTTATTTGAATAAATATACTGTTTAGAAATGAAGTTGAAATTTGAATTTTAACGAAAGGAAAATGTTAATATTTAAAAATATGAAATAAAATATTTAACAATGTAATTGATGTAAGAATGTTGTTTAATTTGAGAAATTATTGAATTAAGTTTGAAATTATTAAACTTTGAAGTGATTTAATAATTAAGTTTGAAATTATAATTAAGTTTGAAATTATTAAACTTTGAAATTATTTAATAATTAAGTTTTGAGATTATTTAATAATTGAATGAGATTGAATTATTTAATAATCAAATAAGAATTTAATTCTTTGTTAAGAGAAATTGAACTTTTGAATAAGTGAATTTACTTCGTAAATAATTGAAATTGAGTTTCTTTATTAAGTAAGTTTTTGGAAAATTATTTAAGTAAGTAAATAAGTGAATTGAATTTCTTAACAAGAAATAAAATGTGATTTATTGAAATTAATGTAAGACTTGTAATTGAAAGAATTTGATTTGATGAATTTAATGTAATTCAAAATTGTAAATTTTGATATAATGAAATTGAATTGAATAATTGATTTAATGAAATGGGAAATTTAATAAGAATTGTTTTGAATGATAAAGTAACTTAACGAATACTGAATGAAATCTATAAATGAGTTTAAATTGATTTGAATGTTAAATTTAAATTAATTTAAATGATTTCGGAATGAAACTTATATGAACTTGAATCAATATTTGAATTGTTTTAAATAGAAATTGAAATTGAATTATAAGATTTTGAAATTATGAATGTGGAAGTTTTGAAACTTAAATTTTGGAAGTTGTTTTAGAAAGACAAATGAAATGTTGATTTACGAATTCTATTTGAATTTGAAATTGATTTGGTTTTGAAATATTAAACGACCAATCGGTGAAATAATTACGAAAGTTATTAAAGAGACCGGAATTCGGTTATGGATATACTCTCTATCTAAACCGAAAACCACTTTAATAACTATACGCGGAGTGATGATCCAGAATGAAGTGGTTGGATGATGTACGTGATGACTGAAGAAAGAGAACGATGATGGATAGCCTTGACACTTGTGTCAAATTGGAAATGACTAAAACAGGAGCTGTGCCGGGCCAATGGAGGATTAGCTACCTCAAGTGGACACACTTCTTCGAACTACTTATTACTTGTTGTCGATTGGTGCACCCTTGATTTTGGGAGTGTTGTTTCACGGTGTTGCGGGCGCTGCGGCGTTGCGTTCTCACCAGTCCGGATCAGGCGAACGGTAGTATCACTACCTTGGGTATAGCCTCATGTGCCTTGTCATACTTGTATTCCATTTATGCGCGACCACTACGATTTTGATTTGTACCTTTAGTATATGGATTGCCCTCTAGTGACTTCCGATTTTGGGGAAACTACGGTCTTGTATATGCTTTTGGGAATAAAAATGTGTTAAGGGTGGAATGGGCCATGACTTAACGCTATTTTGATATCTTTTTATATTACTGATAGACATTATCTACTTATCGTACACTACTACATAGTAGATAGTTTAACGGATCCTTAAAGGATGGTTATTCCAAACATCCTTTGAGTTACTTGTATTTCAATTGCTATTTCACTTGAGTTGGATTTATTAATATAAGAATGTTAATCCTGACTCGAGTGTCTTGTGTTTTGCTTTACGCTCGGGTCAGACTGAGTGTACCAGTATTCGAGACTCACCTTTGGAGTTGGAGCTTTGCTCGAAGATCCAGCCATCTATTCTGCTTCCAGTATTCGATGATTCCAGTGATGTATTCTAATTTGTATCTGATGTATCGTGTTACTCTTCTGTTGTAAACTCTGATGTATTTTATATATTCATATAGTAGCTTCATGAACTACTATCTCTTTTATTTCCGCTGCAAATTATTACTCTGTGTCTGTGTTCTGTGATTATTTATTTACTGTATATGTTCAGTTTTGCCAAATTTAAATTAACAACGCGGTATTTTGAGCAATTCAACTCCGGCATGAGTGTCTTCCTATACACTTATAATGGACGCGAATGGTCCAAAATATCGGGTCGTTACAGTTGGTATCAGAGCTTTGGTAGCTCTAGGCAAAACTTAACATATAGGGTAAATGTATTTACAGAATCACTCTCATTCGAGTTTCAATCTCTTCCCTTGACTCAATTTCTTTGAATTTTGGAACGTTCCCCTCGGTTACGAAATCCATTCGTGTCCTTCACTATTCGTCTTCTTTCAATCATGGAGCACCCCATAACTCCATTCTGAATGTTATCTATAATAGATCGGCGGTCTCGCCAATCTTAGAACGATTCGTAAATGAGTAAACTCCTTTATAATAGGCATTGATTTACCGGAGATTCCTGTATCCTCGGTTTACGATGCTATCTTTCTCCTGCTACACCTGGATTCCATCTCTTGAGATCGAATGTCGATTTACCTCGGAATTCTACACCGATCTTATTTTGAAGTCACGGTCGACCCGGTTAAGGTTGCCCGCGATTTATATAAACTTATCCATCGCCTTATTTTGTTATTTAATCACCATATCTTTGTTTCAAACCTATCTTCGAATCGAAATTCTCTTTGATTTGAGTCTATAAAAAAAAAATTTCTCTATCCTTGCTTAAAAATCCATTATTGTATCGGTAAGTGAGGAAGTGTATTTGTAAATAAATTTTGAAATGTTTTATATTGTGTTGTTTGAGTTGTTGATGTTGATTTGGGTTTTCGATCGATTCGTCTGATCAACGCTATCGATAGGATTTCCAAAACACTTGAACAGAGCAAACTGACACAATAGTATTTTCAAAATTTGGTAAATAATATAATCTTGTATGATTATATTATATATAAGTATAAATTTTCTGAAATTAAATTGTTAACTGAATTAGTTGTCAGAAAGGTAATATTGGATTTTCACTATTTGTTTTGTAAATCATTGATTATTCCAACATAAAAATAAATGGAATTATAAAAGTTGGTTTATAGAATTATTTAAAAATTTAAATGAATTTAAAATTTAGAATTTGAGAATTTAATTTTCAGTGATTCAAGCTTTGGTTTTTAAAAGTTTAAAATGTATATTACAACGTATTTTCAAATAGAAACCATTTTCAAAGAATTTTAAATGTTTAAATCAGTGCTCTTCTCTTTGTCGCTGGAAAATAATTTCGGTGATGGCGGCCGCATCATCGACATTCATTTTCGAGTTTCGAAGTGGTGATACTATTCTGTAGCTTTGCTACGGTTTGTTTTGAAAAATATTTTGATTTGAATTTCTTCAGTATAATTTAATTCATATATATATAAGTATCTTATTTTAAAATTTAATTTGATTGATATAAATATATGATATATATCTCTAAATTGTTCAAAGAAAATCGGAAATCTAATTCTTAATTTTTGTAAAAGGATGATTTTAATTATAAATAAAACCAAAATTTGGAATAAATATTTAAACTTGAATAATTGAATTAGGAAAATTTTATTTGTATATTGTTCAACTGCATTCTAATACAACTTACCTAAATCATTCAGAAGTTGAATATGTAATTGGATAATATATAATATAAATTGAATTTATAAATAAAATTTGAGTGTTTATAATAAATGTTATACACTAAATTTTGATTTTTAAGATATTAATAGAGTTAGATAGGATAATAAGAAAACTCGGTTAATAATGAAATAAATTTGTTTTGAAAGAATTAATAAATTTTTTTTGAAAGAATTAATAAAATTGAAATTTGATCAACTTATGAAAATACCTTGAAATTACAAGAAATTAGTAAATATAAATTAATTTAAATCGAAACTTTTATGGTTTAAATTAATTTATATGGGTTAAATATATGTGAGTAGATATATTAAGTAGAATAAATTTAACAGTAATTTGGAATAAAGAAGAATTTAAAATTATTGAAGAAAATATGATTATAATAAAAGACTATTCAATATATGGTTTTAGAAATTGTAAATTGAAGATAATGGGATAATAAGATAATGAATTTAGAAATTGTTGAGATTGAGTTTAGTGAAATCAAATGGATTAAATCAATTATTGAATATCAATTAATTTAAATTTGAATTTATATGGTTTAAATTAATTGTTATTTTGTATTTTAAATCTGTCTTCTTTCTGGTTGTTTCTATTCTCCTACCTCGTTCCTTTTCGGGGACGAAAAGTTTTGAGTGGGGGAGAGTGTAACGACCCGTAAATTTCAACCGTTTTAATAACGTAATTGGTTGAAATTTTGTGAAATTTTAAACGATAAAATTTTGAAATAAAAATTTAATATTTGGAATACGTCTAGTTAAACATAACAACTGGTAAATTTTCGTCCGAAAATATTAAAGTTTATTTCGCGCGTAAATTCACTTCAATTTAATCAGTTAAAAAGCAATGAAAATAAAACTTTTTCAAAACCAAAATATTTTTACATAGAAAAATTCTAAACCATCTTCTGAACAAGATGTCAGTTGTCGTTTTTCCAAATTCGGACATCTTTGGCTCCGTCGATCTTATTTTTCAGCATTTTTCTTACATTTTCCACCGGTTGAAAATTCGAATTTTTATAATTCAATCAAACAGCTGATATCTGTATACCGTTTCGACCGTCTCGTCGTGCTGATCTCTACGGTATACTCGATTGTCAAATTCGGAGTTTCGTTGTACGTTGCACTTTACGTAACGCTTACCGTATCGGTACCGGTTTGTGACGTTTGGTTTTTGTGCCTTTTGATTTTCTTTTCGTGACCATTCAACTTTCCTCCGTAAACCCAACAGCCATTACATTTAATAGTCATTTAAATTTATATTGCCTTGAATTAATGTGCCGGGCCGTTTCCATTCCCATTGCATTCAATACCGTCCTTCACTCATTTACGGCTGACCTTTCATTGAATGATTAAAATATAAACAAACTTCTAGCCTGTTCTCTCCCTCATATTGCTCTGCATCTCTATACTCCAAACCCTTTCATTTTCTCAACCTACAGCCGAGACATTCAAGCATGCAACCCACCTCCCTTCCTCCGCATCATGCTTGCCATCTCGTTCGCCTCCACCCACGCACCCTCATCGACCCATACTTCATGCCTCCGCCTATCGACACGTGGCCGAGCCCACCATTCCACCACAACCCCTCAGCCAAGATCCACCACTTTACCCTCCTCCAATCCAAGTCAGTCACCGTCCAACGTCACGCAGCGCTGCCTTCCCATCAATGGTCGAGCCTCCACTCCGCAAAAACAACAGCACCCCTCCACCGTGAGTTCCTCTTTTCCTCCGCGAGCAACCCCAGATCCTTAAGCCTCTGCCGTATAAATGAAGTCATAGTTGAGGAGCCTTCTCATCACTTGATTTCACAAACCCTCTTCTTTCCCGTTATCTGCTCAGCCGCCTTCTGGAACCAATCGAGCAAGCCTCACCGAAGCAGCTTCAGCTAGTAGCCTAAACTCCTTTGCAGCCTTCCCATTTTTAAACGTGAGTTTTTTTTTATACATCTGCTTAAATATAAAGTAGGTGCTTTTATATATTAAAACATGTTAGTTACAGGGGTTATACTAGTATTGTTGTTATAAATTTCATTATATAAAGGTATGTTATATGGAAAGATATATATACATGTATATGGGTTTTATAAATTATATTGATCTTTTAAATTTTCATAAGGTTTCTACACGTCAGTTTGATATATTATAAATTGTAGTTTACACATTGGTTATATGTATATACATATTATATAATTCACAATCCGTTATATGTAAAGTATATAAAAGGTAGTCGAACCCTGTAGGTGTTGTGCACATATATATGCTAACTGAGTGTATATACATTGAAACACATATATTTCATTATTGAATTCTAGTTTTATCTGTTGCATATATATTAGTTTTATATATATTTTATGAAGTGTGTACATTGGTGTATATATATGTAGTTATTATTAGCTGTAAACTATGTTGTCTGTAACGTTGGTTTTCAAGTACAAAAATATATTGCATATTGAATTTATATTTTTGGATGGTACAAACGGCAACTCATTATTTTAACTGGGAGAGAGAGCCTAAATATTTTTAAATTACAGCGGGTATGTGGTTATGGAAGTTGTTTATACGTTACTTTGGGTTCTCTGGTTCACGTTTCTTACTTCCATTTTATGTATGTAACATAGATTATATAAGAAGTCCATAAAAGGTAAGTTCACCTCTCTGTTCTATGTCCAGGTAGCAGGCCACGTTTGTCATTTTATCTTTATTATATATGCGGTGGCGAATATATATGACTCTTGAACTATATATCAGTTATATAAGCATAGGAATAGAATGCGTATAATATAATAGTTTTCAAGGGGTGATTTGTTGTACTGAAAGTCTTATGATAATACATATGTTTAGATATATGTGCTAAATTTATAAGATCTTGAGATATATAGATTTCGGTTTCGACTTATGTGTGGGTAGGTGTTTAAATTTAATATTGAATCAAAAACGTATATGTATATAAAATTAAATATTGATTTTTCAATAATAGATGGTGTACGTTTGATATATTTTATATTGTATACAATTGATTTTGGAATATATGAATTTTAATTCAATATATGCTTGGAATTAGAATATATACATATATATAGTTATATACCTATATGCGTTCACATATACATTTATCTTCATTGACCCAATTTTGATTTGATTTCGTCTATTCTCTGCCATCAGCTTTGATCGTTGAATTCGTGCCGATTTTGCTTTGCTTGGATTCGAAATTCAACTTCAGTGTCTGTATCTATGTGCATATCCCTGTCATCTTCCATTCTATCTAGCCTCGAAAGGTGAGCACTCACTCACGATTAACGTTCTGTTATTTATTAGATTTGATTTCAATTGAAACGACAATTGAAATATGCTGCTGATAGTTAATTACACTGTTTTATATGCTATTACTTGTATCAGTTCACCTATGACATCTGACACCATTATCTGTTAATTATTTATGCAATGATAATACTGTTTGGCTGATAATTGTTTGATTGTTGATGTTTATATTGGACGTTAAACTGTTAATGTAAATTGATAAATGGTATGCAATTGAACTCGATGTAGAATAGTTAAATGTTTAAAATTAATTAGTTAAATTTGTATAATATGACCCCTTTTACTGTTAAATTTATTGACACGTAGGATTTGTTTAATTACATTTTTGAACCACTGAATGTATGTTGTTAAATTTATGATGTATGAAATTGTAAATAGATGACAAGTGAAGAACCGTAATGTAATAATCTTTAATTTACATGAAATGATAGTGTAGATTCTAGAAATAATTATATTAATTCGTACAAATAACAATGCGAATTAATACGGTTATTTCGGGATTATTTGAATTGATTATTTGTTTGTTATTATTGATTGTTGTTATTGCTTGTTTATTTACTTTGACACCATCCCAGTTATCACACTGCAAGTTCCCTTTGTTATGCTTTGATTTTGAATTGAATTGGAATCGGGTTGAAATGATAAATACCCAAATTGAACTTTGACCTAGGAAAGAAAATTAAATAAAACCCGATTGGTCAATAATTTGATTTAAAAATAAACGAAGATTTTATTTGAATAAATATACTGTTTGGAAATGAAGTTGAAATTTGAATTTTAACGAAAGGAAAATGTTAATATTTAAAAATATGAAATAAAATATTTAACAATGTAATTGATGTAAGAATGTTGTTTAATTTGAGAAATTATTGAATTAAGTTTGAAATTATTAAACTTTGAAGTGATTTAATAATTAAGTTTGAAATTATAATTAAGTTTGAAATTATTAAACTTTGAAATTATTTAATAATTAAGTTTTGAGATTATTTAATAATTGAATGAGATTGAATTATTTAATAATCAAATAAGAATTGAATTCTTTGTTAAGAGAAATTAAACTTTTGAATAAGTGAATTTACTTCGTAAATAATTGAAATTGAGTTTCTTTATTAAGTAAGTTTTTGGAAAATTATTTAAGTAAGTAAATAAGTGAATTGAATTTCTTAACAAGAAATAAAATGTGATTTATTGAAATTAATGTAAGACTTGTAATTGAAAGAATTTGATTTGACGAATTTAATGTAATTCAAAATTGTAAATTTTGATATAATGAAATTGAATTGAATAATTGATTTAATGAAATGGGAAATTTAATAGGAATTGTTTTGAATGATAAAGTAACTTAACGAATATTGAATGAAATCTATAAATGAGTTTAAATTGATTTGAATGTTAAATTTAAATTAATTTAAATGATTTCGGAATGAAACTTATATGAACTTGAATCAATATTTGAATTGTTTTAAATAGAAATTGAAATTGAATTATAAGATTTTGAAATTATGAATGTGGAAGTTTTGAAACGTAAATTTTGGAAGTTGTTTTAGAAAGACAAATGAAATGTTGATTTACGAATTCTATTTGAATTTGAAATTGATTTGGTTTTGAAATATTAAACGACCAATCGGTGAAATAATTACGAAAGTTATTAAAGAGACCGGAATTCGGTTATGGATATACTCTCTATCTAAACCAAAAACCACTTTAATAACTATACGCGGAGTGATGATCCTGAATGAAGTGGTTGGATGATGTACGTGATGACTGAAGAAAGAGAACGATGATGGATAGCCTTGACACTTGTGTCAAATTGGAAATGACTAAAACAGGAGCTGTGCCGGGCCAATGGAGGATTAGCTACCTCAAGTGGACACACTTCTTCGAACTACTTATTACTTGTTGTCGATTGGTGCACCCTTGATTTTGGGAGTGTTGTTTCACGGTGTTGCGGGCGCTGCGGCGTTGCGTTCTCACCAGTCCGGATCAGGCGAACGGTAGTATCACTACCTTGGGTATAGCCTCATGTGCCTTGTCATACTTGTATTCCATTTATGCGCGACCACTACGATTTTGATTTGTACCTTTAGTATATGGATTGCCCTCTGGTGACTTCCGATTTTGGGGAAACTACGGTCTTGTATATGCTTTTGGGAATAAAAATGTGTTAAGGGTGGAATGGGCCATGACTTAACGCTATTTTGATATCTTTTTATATTACTGATAGACATTATCTACTTATCGTACACTACTACATAGTAGATAGTTTAACGGATCCTTAAAGGATGGTTATTCCAAACATCCTTTGAGTTACTTGTATTTCAATTGCTATTTCACTTGAGTTGGATTTATTAATATAAGAATGTTAATCCTGACTCGAGTGTCTTGTGTTTTGCTTTACGCTCGGGTCAGACTGAGTGTACCAGTATTCGAGACTCACCTTTGGAGTTGGAGCTTTGCTCGAAGATCCAGCCATCTATTCTGCTTCCAGTATTCGATGATTCCAGTGATGTATTCTGATTTGTATCTGATGTATCGTGTTACTCTTCTGTTGTAAACTCTGATGTATTTTATATATTCATATAGTAGCTTCATGAACTACTATCTCTTTTATTTCCGCTGCAAATTATTACTCTGTGTCTGTGTTCTGTGATTATTTATTTACTGTATATGTTCAGTTTTGCCAAATTTAAATTAACAACGCGGTATTTTGAGCAATTCAACTCCGGCATGAGTGTCTTCCTATACACTTATAATGGACGCGAATGGTCCAAAATATCGGGTCGTTACACTACGCCCCTATTTTCAAGCACACTCAATCAGTGTTTATACCGATCAACCCCTACGGTAGGTACTTCAACGACCAGAAACTTCCGGAAGATGGCTAAAATGGAACATCGAGTTGAGCCAATTCGATATCGCCTACTTGCCACGGAGGGCCATACAAGGGCAAGCATTAGCAGATTTCATCGTTGAGTTTACCATACCCATAGAACGGGTAATCACGACGTCATTCCCCCCGTTCGGTGGAAATTATATACTAATGGGGCATCAAACGACCGTTGCTCCAGCGCGGGAGTAGTTCTTATAACTCCTGAAAACCGATCAATCTGTTATGCTTTGAAGCTCGATTTCCCAGCTACAAATAACGAAGCAGAATATGAAGCACTGATTGCTGGCTTGAAGCTCATCGGAGAACTCGGGATCAAATCAGTTGAAATCTTTTGTGACTCACAGTTGGTGGTTTACCAAGTGCGGGGAGATTACCAAGCAAAGGGATAGAAGCTTGCTCCGTACCTTGTTCGGGTCCAAGAACTACTCTCGAATCTTGAGCGTTATGACATTTCGCATGTCCCGCGCGAACAGAACAAAGAAGCCGACTTGTTGGCTAAGTTTGCGAGTACCGGCGATGCGCAGCAAATGGGATTGTATCCCGTTAAAGCCTTGCATGCCCTGAGCATAGACGAGATGAAAGTCGATCGTGTGTTGGAAACGGAAATCGAGAAGGAATCGTGGATAACCCCACTCAAATTGTACCTAACGACAGGGACTTTACCAGGAAAAAGGAGCAAAAGACGGCAGGTCCTTCGAAAGGCCACGCGATACGTGATGCAGGATGGATTAATGTATCGGAAAGGATTCTCAGTCCCATTATTACGGTGCATCGCTCATGACGAGACAAAGCGGGTCTTAAGAGAGGTTCACGAAGGGGAATGTGGCGACCATACTGGGGGGCAAACGCTAGCAAAGAAGATCCTCCTCTATGGATAATACTGGCCGACCGTAAATCGGGACGCTGCAGACTACGCAAGAAAATGTGACAAGTGTCTAAGATATGCGAAGATCCCGAGGACTCCATCAACGGAACTCACACAAATGGTTAGTCCCTGGCCATTTGCAATCTGGGGAATCGACATAATCGGCTCTTTGCCTATATCCAAAGGTGGTGCGAAATACGCGATAGTTGCAGTCGACTATTTCACAAAATGGGCTGAGGCAGAACCCTTGGCCACCATCACCTCTAAGAAGGTCATTAACTTCGTTGTACGAAACATCATATGCCACTTTGGCCTTCCTCGCACCATCATTACGGACAACAGGACGCAATTTGAAAGCAGAGAGTTCAAAGAGTTCTGTTTAAAGTATGGCATCGAGAAGAAGTTCGCCGCTGTTGCATTCCCAAAAGCTAACAGACAAGTCGAGGCCGTTAACAAAATAATCAAGTCAATACTGAAGAAGCGTTTGGAGAAAGTCGGAGGCAAGTGGGTAGATGAGCTCCCGACAACATTGTGGGCTTATAGAACTACCCATAAGTCCGCGACCGGCCACACTCCATTCGCATTGGCATACGGCTCGGAAGCCGTTATACACGTGGAACTTGAAGTTCCATCGCATCGAGTGACATATTACGATCCCAAGACGAATAAGGACCTCTTGTTGGAATCACTGGACTGCATCGATGAAAAACGAGAAGAGGCCGAATTAAGGGCGGCAGCGCATAGACACCGAGTCAAGCGTTACTACGACGGCAAAGTCCGCCCAAGGACTTTTGATGTGGGTGATCTCGTTCTGAAACGAGTTTTCCCGGTACCATCACGTATGAATCCCAGCTGGGAAGGTCCGTACGTCATTGAACGGAAGCTTGGAGAGGGAACATTCAAGCTAGCGACCGTCGATGGCACGACACTCCCCCGAGCATGGAACAATGAACATCTGCGGCACTATTACATTTAGCATGTTATCTTTCTTGTTTTAGGCACTGTTATTTCCTGTATGTTTTCGTTCAGTCGTAACTTAGTTTCTTTTTAACTATGTAATCAATCAGTTTAGCTGTTTTTCATTAATAAAGGCTTGAAGCCCTATTTTCCACGAATTACTAATGTTTCTATATCTCATAGTCGGGTGATGAGTTACTAGAACTACATTATCCTATACAATGCATGTTCTCGTATAAACGAATTTCAAATCTCCGAATCCCCAGAGCGCGGATCGGGGTACTCTTAGTCCCCAGTGCATGGACTAGAGTATAAAGGATTTCAAATCTCTGAATCCCCAGAGCGCGGATCGGAGTACTCTAAGTCCCCAGAGCGCGGACTGGAGTATAAACGATTTCAAATCTCCGAATCCCCAAAGCGCGGATCGGAGTACTCTCAGTCCCAGAGCACGGACTAGAGTATAAACGATTTCAAATCTCTGAATCCCCAGAGCGCGGATCGGAGTACTCTAAGTCCCTAGAGCGCGGACTAGAGTATAAACGATTTCAAATCTCCGAATCCCCAGAGCGCGGACTGGAGTATAAACGATTTCAAATCTCCGAATCCCTAGAGCGTGGATCGGAGTACTCTAAGTCTCCAGAGCGCGGACTAGAATATAAACGATTTCAAATCTCCGAATCCCCAGAGCGCGGATCGGAGTACTCTCAGTCCCCATAGCACGGACAAGAGTATAAACGATTTCAAATCTCTGAATCCCCAGAGCGCGGATCGGAGTACTCTAAGTCCCCGGAGCGCGGACTAGAGTATAAACGAATTTCAAATCTCTGAATCCCCAGAGTGTAGATCGGGGTACTCTAAGTCCCCAGAGTGCGAACTAGAGTATAAACGTTGCGAACCTCCGAATCCCCTGAACGCAGATCAACTTACTCTAAATCCCCGGAGCGTAGATTTAGAAAAAAGTCCAAGTACTCGAGAAATGTGGAACGAGAAGTATGCCACGTCTGGAAATGTTTGAACAACACGAGAATGGACTGGGAGATAATGCAACTCATAAGAACTTGAGTTATGACTACAGTTAGTCAGCAAACCAAAGAAAAGCAAGAGAATCATTCAAACGAAAAAGAAACTAAACTTCATTCAATAGTTCAAAATGGGGTTACACAGTTACTCCTATAAAACTCAGAGTTAAGAACCTATCTATACAAACTACAAGACTTAAGCAAGAAGCTCGTTGAACGAGTGTATCGATTATTTTTTCGGTTTCTTCTTCTTGTCTTCCTTGGTTTTTTCCGACGACTACTCTCCTTCACGCTTTTTCTTGGGTTTCTTGCTTGCTAAAGAAGCGGAGTCAGGAGTAGGAGACGGAACATCCAGTGGTTTGGACCTGCCCGAGAGAATGATTTTCAAAGGTCTGTTCCGCGGGTCGGTAAGTTCCAGTATTTCAGGTTCAACTTTGACCTCGACCTTTTTCTTCTCCTCCTCGGTGAGGCGGTCCTTCATGTTCATCTTTGAAGTATGCTCAGAGGCGCCAGTGATTTCAGTTTCATCACTCCCTTCGGCAGGAGATGAAGTGTCAAGCTTATCATCATCTAGCGCCCCGATCACTTGAGCATCGGGACCGGGAATTACTCCCACATGAACAACGTCGCTTGTTTTCTCTGCCTCCTCCTTGGCGTCATCGCTCCTCGGAGTTGGCTCAGGGTCAGAGCAGCCTGCATGAAAACATAAAGAATAAACATTAAAACGAATAACCACTGCTGGAAAATGACAGATCTTTCAACTTCTAGAGAAGAAGAGTTTCCTACCAGGTTCCGGTTGGCTATCGGTTGCGCGCGGTGTTTTACCCTCCAAGATAGGGGATAGCACATGAGCACCGAGCCCGGGATCTTCAGGATCATAACCGGCATGCTGCTCGAATGGATCAAGTGTCGACCGACCCACCGGTTGAGCAGCGGGAGGAGCAGCAATATGAGGAGCCGTAGTCTCAGCCCCAGATGGGCCAGCTTCATCACTTTTCTTTTTTGGAAGGGGAGAGCCTTTGCTATAAAGCGCCAAAGCTGCGGATAGATCCGCTGGCTCATTCCCCCTAAGAAACTCCTTCACCAAGGCATCCTCATCGACCTCTTCAGAGCCCAACTCTATTTTCCTGATCTTTACCAAGGTTTCCCAGGCCTCAGCTAGGGATTCGAGATAGCCGTCGCCCAAGAATGTTAAGTCACGATGCATAAGGACGCGGGCTCCGTACTCAGCAATCAACGGGTCAAACATGCATTTGACCTCTTCCCTGCCGGCTTCTGCGGCCGCCTCGAGGCGAGAGTCAATCTCCTCCGCAGCTTTTCTTTTGCCCTCCTCACAGGCTTCGTCCTTCATTTTTTCAACCCCAGCGAGTTCGCCATCGAGCTTCGTTTTCAGGAGCCGAGTAGCAACGATTTCATCACAATATCGTTGTGATTCTTCTTGAGCAGCTACTTTGTCCTCCTTCTCCTTGGAGAGTAATTCTTTCAGCTCGCTGACTTGTACGGCGAGCGCGTCCCTTTCTTTTTGAACGGAATCTTTTTCTAGGGCAAGGGCACCGCTGCGCTGGATTGCTTCATCAAGTTCCTTCTTGTGAGCCATCTCTAAACGAGTAACTGCCTCAGCAGTATCTTTTGCGCTTTGTTCAGCGGCTTCCAGCTTCGACTTATACGAAGCAAGCTCTTCGTCTTGATGCTTGATGATGTTCTTGTCGCAGCCAGCCTCCAATTTCAGGCGATCAATCTCATATTGACGCTCAACGGACACCTCCGAGATCTTTTCAACCAAGTGTACAAACGTGTCATGTTGAACATAGACGTCGTTATTACAGGCAATGGCACTCTGCTTCACGTGCCCAGGTATATGGTGAATAGCCGGGTGGAACTTCAGACCATCGAAGCAAATTTTTGGAAACTTGGCCTTAAGATCGAACATCTTTTCTGCTACAGTTGGGTCAACCGCGGGAGTAGGGGAGGAGGCCTTGGAAGTTCTGCTCTTTTTCGTTGCTCCCGAATTTGCCTCGTACTCGACGAACCAGAATGTTGTTCTCGAGGAGCATCGTGTTGGGACCCCTTCTTTAAAGACTTCTCTCTATCCGGCTTAGTTTGAGGAAGAGGATCACGGGACTGAGAAGATTGGGAATATGCCTTCTTACAATGAGACGAATCGCGGGGACGGTTGTCTCTATCTTCATAAACGTCTCTGTCCCTGCGTCTGCCCGAACCTGAATCCCGTCCGGAATGATGAAATATGGAAGAGCCATGGAGGCGATCGAATCCGTGAGAGCGCCCCATGTCACCTACAAAGAATAGAGATAACAACGAGTTAAGAAAGATCCGGGAAACAAGAAAAAACTTGAAGTGTATGATGGAATGCGTATGTGCATGTGTGTCCTAGTGTTCCCCCCGACGGACCAGTTCTTTTGTCTTTACTAATCGGAGTATTGTCTCCCTTGAGTGGGAGTTGAACTCCCTTATTGCCTCTAGCGGGCGAAGAAAACTTGAGGGCTTCAGGATCATCAAACCCGTAATTAAGTATATCGTCGGGGATGGAAAGATTCGACAAACCCCTTAGAGAACTCTCCAGGTGCTGTGAGGAAGCCTCTTTCTTTGGCGGGATAGGCATATCTTTAGAAGTGCCGCCAACTTTCTCCTTCCGAATATTGTATTTTAACCTTTTCTTTCCCTTTGAAGGGGAGGATGACGTTTCAATATGATGAACTTCGACCGCCGGATTCCAAGCGGGGCCCACATTCTCGCCTTGGGTCTCAGGAGCTTCATCCTCTTTGTGCTCGCCTTCTTCGTGCGCATCGGGAGTGCGGCGTGATGACGATCCGGCCTGTTTTTCCCTTTACCGGATGCTGGCTTGGGAATAGAGATGCCCTCCGGAAGGCTAATCCGGCGACCAGGGGCAAGCAAGCCAAACCACGACAATGACTCGTTTGAAATGATGGTCCGAATGTCTCGTTCCTCGGCAGGAAGAGCTCTAATGGCCTCAACGGCCTCAGAATATCCTCGGCCCTCCGGACGCGGGTTGATACCTAAAAAAGATGAAACGAGGAGTTAGAAAAAGCATGACTCCGATTGATCGCGAATGATGACTCAGCGAAGAAACTTACTGCCTTCAACCCATCTCCTCGCAAAACCAAGAGGGCAACGCACGTAGAACCATTCCTGTTTGTACAGGGCGAATTTACTACATGCCCCTGTCAAGGTCTGGCATTTGTGGTATGGCTCGAGGAACATGAAGGAAGGGCTGTCTTTCCGCTTCTTGATCATATAGATATATCTGATATCGCCAGAAGTTGGAGGTCTGGAGAAGACAGCCATGAAGAGTAGGTAAGTCCCATGTAGAAACGCGTGACCGTTCGGGTGCAGCTGCGACGGGGCAATGTCGATGTACTGCAACACGTCCCGATGGAACAAGTTAAACGGAGGCACGCTGCCCATCCAACACATGAATTTGTTGCAAGTGGTATATCCGACTGGGGGCAGGTGAGGACGATCGTGTCGCGAAGGGACTAACACATCGGCGAAAGGAATCCCGTGGATGGAACATATCCGTCGGAGTGCGGCTTCATTGATCTTCGAAGCTTGTGAATCGATCGGATTGTCTAGTAGAATTGTTGCCTCCAGGGCATCGGGTGCTAAGTTATGAGTAGGGGAAGTCGACGGATTAGAAGTATCAGCGACTTCTTGCCTTGATGACGGCCTTGGCCTGTCGGATATAGTGGCGGAGCTAGACTTTCTTGACATCCCCAATAAATAATGAATCTGGCTAAGTGCCTGAGAAAACTATACTTAAAAAACGTTGAACGTTAGAATTAACAACACGAATTTTCCCCCCACGTGATGTGTGAACTAGTGCATGCAATCGTGTACAAGCAATAAGAATCTAGAGATTTCAAAGATATAAAAATGAGCTTCGAATCGTTGCCTTCGAAGACCGTCATCGCTGACCGTCTCAAAAAGCCCGCCTTGTGGTGACTACAGTTTCAAATTCAGAAAACGAATGTTAATCTAAGATCAGATTTATGTCTACTAAAGCTAGGGATTTAATGATCCGGGTCAGTTTCATGTGATAGTATGCTTAGGTCCTGGTCCTTGTTTTGCTATATGAATAGGCAAGGTTAATAATTGTTCGGCCTAGTTCCTGCTCGGCTAAAGGTATCGTTCGGCATGTTCGGTTAAGTTTTGTCCGGCCAAAACAGGTTTTAGCATTCACAAACGTTCGACATTCATGTGGTTCGACATCTGTGTTGTTCGGCATTTGTATTGATCGGCATTTATATTGTTCGGCATTTATATTGTTAGGCATTTATGTTGTTCGGCATTTATGCTGTTTGGCACCCATGGTGATTCGGCATTTGTGACTGTTTGGAAAGGCGTCATTCGGCCGAAATCTTGTTCGGCCGGGACAACATTCGACATCCTATTTGGCTCATACTCCCACCACATCTTTCCATTGCACTACCTGGCATATGAAAAATCGTGCCGAGCCAAGGTTATGCCGAGTGCCAACGCTCGACACACCGTCCACTACAGCGACCTCATTCCCCCTTTTCTTCCTCCATCCACACCAAACCACGAGGACGAATCGTTCGGTGAGTCGCACCGAACCATCCTGTTCGGCATTCTAACCAACTCCTACCTTCCTCCACATCATCTAGCCCTAAAAATCCACGCAACACCTATCAATTTACGAACTCGAGCTTCATGTTGAAACCCCTTTGTGGATCTAGTTAGAGGGATTGTTACCTAGTTAGTAGAGCACGACTTGGAGGAATTTGGAGTTGAGGCCGCGGTTTTGATTAGTGCCGAATAGGTTAGGAAGAGTTGTTAAGTCTTTGAAGGTTGTTAACAGGCGAGTTTCTCGAAAACAAGATAGGAGAAGTGAGCATGAAAAGAGAAGGATGAAGAAGGTATCGACTTTTATAGGACAGAAGGAGAAGTCGAAAAGGCTATATCCGGTGGAACCGGTCAAAGCCACAGTGTTCGGCATCGGAATACAAAGTCGTTCGGCATGAGGAGTATTCGTTTTCGACTGCTTCGTTCGACATCTATACCACGCTCGTCATGCACCTCCACCACTGATATTCTCAAGAAAGCGTCTCCAAGGAGAGTTAACCTAGATTCGAAGCGAAGTACGGGGGATACGCAATTCAAAGCGTATCAAGATTCAGTCACGTAATACACTTTGGGGGGCAAGTGTTTCCTGGAGATTTGACCAGGCAACTAGTACTCGGCATCAGTTAGTACTCGGCATCAGGTAGTACTCGGCATTAGATAGTACTCGGCATCAGTTAGTACTCGGCATCAGGTAGTACTCGGCATCAGATAGTACTTGGCATCAGGTAGTACTCGGCGTCAGATAGTACTCGGCATCAGGTAGTACTTGGCATCAGATAGTACTCGGCATCAGGTAGTACTCGGCACCCGGCGGAACTCGGCAACAGGAGTACTCGGCGTAGTGCTCGACATCCAGTAGAACTCGGCGACAGGAGTACTTGGCATCCAGAAGACGTTCGGTGTACATGACTACTCAACATGACAGTATCGTTCGGCCAAAGGAATCGTTCGGCCAGAATGCATCGTTCGGCCAGAGAGCATTGTTCGGTCAAGAGCTTCGGACAGAGGCACGTTCGGCTTCAACTGACAACCATTCTGCACTTCCCACACATCAAACATACCGTTCGGCATAGAAAGGATGGTTCGGCATCATGGTGTTCGGCATACCTGGTTCGGCATGCAGCGACCACTATACTTGGGCTAGAGTTTTCGGCTACCGAGCCCACCTGGGAAGTCCAGCCCATCTTTGT
Organism: Allium fistulosum; assembly: GCA_030737815.1. NCBI lineage: Eukaryota > Viridiplantae > Streptophyta > Magnoliopsida > Asparagales > Amaryllidaceae > Allium > Allium fistulosum. The sequence goes on along the minus strand of CM060905.1, from coordinate 939,926,315 downwards.
CTATAAATAGAGGGGCAGGGTCACAGTGAAGAGGGATCTTTTGGGAGAACACTGGGGAGACTCTGCCATTTTTCAGACTCATCTTCTCTACTTAAAAACTTCATTCAAGCATTTGATCTACGAATTGTATTTGTAATCAATCATTAAGAAGATCAATAAAGTTTAATCTCAAAGTGGACGTAGGCAATTACGTTGAACCACTATAAATTTGGTGTTCTTACTTTCTGCATTTAAATTAGCATTGTCTTCTCTGTTTAATTTACCTTCATCACTTATTTCTCTACATAATCTTTCTCTACGAGGTTAGTGACCAATTTTGGTGCTAACAGATTTGGTTTATTTTAAAAAAATTATGTTCAAAACATAAATACTCATTCAATGACAGTCCTTTCCAAAATCCTTTTGGGGAGATTCATACAAGATCCCTCATAAACAATTATTACGTGCAATATTTCAACACGCATTTCCTACCTACTCCTTGGCTTAGGATATGTTGGAGTTTCTAATAAACTCTTATCTTGCAAGATTTTGTAAAGTGTTATTCAGATGAAATAATATTAACCATGTGTACTACTTTGAAGTACATTACCTTATAGAAAGAAACTAACTCAACTTCAGTCACAATTAATCATACATTTTCCAACAAAGTTCGATTACTCCATATCGATGCATTATCATGTATCACATGAAGGAGTTACATTTTAGGTACATTTGGAACCTTTTCCAATATACTAACTCATTCGATCAAATCGAATCTTTTCTATCACTTGTTACTTTTACTTTTGTTTCATATTCAATGAGCTTACCATAGACATACTACATGTGTATCAAATACACGAGTCCATGTTGATGATGACTCATCAGTGAATACGACGAAGTACGTGGAACCGTTTTGGTATTTATAGAATTACGATTGCGTACATCAATATGTATCAATCCGAAGAGTTCATCAACTCTTATGATGCTCCCACTAAATGGACGCATAGCGCTTTATTGTTTGAGATATAATTAACAAGTATCATATGATTCAAAATCATATAATAAAATTGTTTTCTCATAACTACGGCTTAGTTTATAATTCCAGAATAACTGTAAATAATATTAGATACTTCTATATTTTCCAATGCATCACTTTTATTATGAAAACAAATACCAAATTATAGTATTATTTCGTAACTGTTGACACCAAAAATGGGCATCAACACTTGTAGAATTTCATAGATATCAGAAAATTAATGGAATCTAAAGAACAAAGCATAAAAGTAAACAAACACGAGGATTTTATAGTGGTTCGGCAATCTTGGCCTACGTCCACTTCAATTTTTATTAATCTTTCACTTGATTACAATTACATGAGCAGTTGGATTAGCTAGAATCCACTAATACAAGTTTATAAAAAGAAATAGCCATGGCAGAGCTCAAGGAGTGGCAAGAAGGAGAAGATGAAGAAGAAGTCCCCCTTTCTTAAGTTATGACTGTTGTATTTATAGTACGAGACGCGCAAGGATTGGGATGAATCTTTGCAAAAGGCTCCCGAGGTCCAGTAGAGCCCACCATATTGATTAGCCATACCCATTCCACAATCCATAATGATCGGCTTTGCCTTATGCACGTCTTTGGAAGCTTATTCATCCAACCTACTAAACCTAAAAAACCTTAACTCTCAATCTACTCCAATTAAAATTTTGAGCAGAAGAGATTTTAAGGGAAAACATAAACTTCGGATCAGACATAAAGCCTGGTGTGAATAATACCATACATCTCGGTTATCTGATATTAAGTGAGGTCGTGCCGCTTTGCGGAACGGGTTTCCCCTTAATAATATCCTGTAACATCTCCTATTTAAAGGCCCAAAGCTAAGCGCTACAGATGGTGCAGTCATCCATAGTATTAACTTCCATCGACTAAATACGGCTATGTTAATGGTATTCATAATATCAGAAGCGCATGAATATGAAACAAATCACAGATTTCAAAAGACTATATTTTTGGGTACATTTCCAAAACATGTTCCATGTTCCAATTACATAATCCCATAATCATTTCCCAGGTTCAGAAAATATATAGTTATTATAATATTACGCCAAGAGCGACATATGACGATGCCCCCTTGGTTGACCAGAGTACTATATATACAATGCAGCGGAATCAATCCAAAATATAACAGCAACTCCTAATTACCTATCCGTCAGCCACCTGCTCATCACCGGAAGCTTTATTCGCCAACCTACTAAAACCTGTAAACCTCAACCCTCAACCTACTAAAATCAACTTTGAGCACTTGAGAGTTTAAGGAAAATAAACTTCGAGTCAGACATGAAACCAGGTATGAATAATACAATACATCTCAGTTATCTAATATTAAGTGAGACCACGTCGCTTAGCGGAATGGGTTTCCCCTCACTAATTTCCTTTTTAAAACATATATTTTGCAAAATATAATCCTGCAACCAAAACTGGTTAAATCTATAAAGCAATATTATGTATATGTACATATAAGTTATCATATGGACTATCTGTCCATACAATGTAGTTTTGTTTGGCTAACTACTAACCCTTGGCTAACTCGGTCCAACCAGAAACATAAAAATCTAACATCTGTTAGAAACACTCCTTTTGGACGGTCTGTCCTTACTTACTTCTCCAAGTCTAACTGATCTGAATGGTTTTGCGGGCTTACCAATAACATGTCTTTCCTTTTTAGATTCCTTTCTATGTGTAAAAAAAATTTAGTCTTACTTGTGACATAGCCCTACACACTGAAATTTTGGACTAAATTAGCTAGGGGCTAATAGCTAATGTGTATAGGGCGCGACCCTACACCAGTCCCGTCTGCTCTTCTAATCTGAGTCATTTTCTTAGGGTTAACTACCCTCTAAATTTTTCCTTAAAACCTTTTCAAAATGATTTTAACCATTAAATCATACATATACAAGGAAAATATACTATTTGCTTTACTCTAAGCTATTTGCCATGTGATATATACTTTACCCAAAATAATGTTAATGAGACTGTTAAGGATTTCCCATCCCTCCAAATAAGTTAAAACACTTTTTAACTTAAAAGCACTTAGGCTATATTGCCAAAAGCAACTCATTAGAAACCTTTGTTTAAAACCTTCAAACAACCCATTCGAAACCATTGAAATTATCCCCTTCAATACAAGTAAAACCTTAGGCCAAAGGCCAAAATATACCTTTCGAAATCATACCTTTTGAAACCATTCATATCTATCCTTTCTAAAGCATTAAAAACATCTCCTTTGAAAGCTTTAAAACCTTAGACATCCTCTTTAAAACCCTTAAACATTGCCTTTCGAAACCATTGGAAAACCTTTCCTTTTAGACATTTTGAAACCATTGAGGAACCACCCCTTCGAACCCTTCCTTTCAAATTTTTCGAAAGCATCAAAACATCAAGCCTTTCGAATGCATTTGGGTTCAATTTTATAACATGTGGAAACACCTTTCGAAACCTTTAAAACCATCCCTTTCAAAAACATTTGGGTTCTACCTTTGATACAGGAAAAGGGTCATTAAAACATTTAAGTCGAAAGCATCTCTTTCGAAAGCATTCCTAAGTAAAGAAGTGATGGTGTCGAAACCATCCATTCGAAAGCATTGGAGAAGATCTTGGTTTTAAAAACAAAGTAACCCTTTCGAAACCAATCTGGGTCAAAAGGTAAAAAGCGGCAGTCAGGGGCTTCGACCTAGTCGAAAGCAGTTACTTAAAAACAAAGGCGGAACCTCTTTAAAACCATTCTTTTTAAAGTCAATGACCCAGTCGAAAGCAGACTAAGTCGAAAGCTATTCAGTCGAAAGCAAAGCAGACGCATTTTCATTTAAAAGCAAAGTAGTGCTTCGACCCCTTCGAAATCCCTAGCTTCGACCCAATACCTTCCACCTATATCCAATTCACTACATACCAGGTATCTAATACCATGTGCATTGGTTTCGATGGAGTTGGAAGTGGAGGTAAGGAGTCAGAAGTTGGTGCCAAAAGCATTGAAACAGGAAAAAGCATGTAGATTTGACTTTCTAAACTATTTCTTTGTACCTAACCTGGCTTGTTTGTCAAATTATGATTAGTTGCAAATTTTTCTTTTCTAAAAGTACTACCAATTTTCAGAAATAAGAATTTGGATTATTTACAAAATACCCCTTCTCTTTTTTTATAAATATATAAAACATTTAAGTCCCATACCTTAAATAATTTTATATATCCATTAAAACACTTAAGAAAATTCTAAAAAAAATTTAGAAAATCATTTCTAATATTTTTTCAAACATATATAAATTTTAGACTCTAAGCCAACATAATTTGGCCATAATTAATTTTAAACCCAAAATAACATTTTCTTCACTAGAAAATTCATATAAAATCTACATTAATTCATAAAATTATGAAAATTGAAACCCATTTCTAAAATATCATTTTTGATGAAAATCAAAATTTACAAGGCAATTGGATGAAATATAATAGGATTTTCATATCAAAACATATCAAAAAATCTATGTGAATTAGCATAAATCATCAACAAATATAGATATACATTTTATCATTCAAAACATGGAATGAACATTTTCAAATAATTCGTATTTCATACTAAAACCAAAAACCATTAAAAATTAAGATGTAGTCATTATTCACCTTAGCTTTGTGATTAAGGATGTGAGATTTTTTCTGTATTAAGTGATTTGATTCTTCCTCTTGCATTCTTCTTCTTTGCTCTTCCTAATAGTGGCCGACCTTAGCTCTATTTTTGTTTGTGAAAATAAAATGAACATGAGTGTTGAGGGGTAAAGGGTTTAGGGTATAAGGATATGCCTTGTTCCTATTTTTTCCTTGCATATTTCCTAACCTTTTATTCTCTTTATTATTCTTTAGTTCATTGTTTACATGACACGGCTACCCCTTATTTAATCACAAATATCAATCCACCAATCAACTTATATTATTTTATTTTATTTAACTAATTAAATATCTGAAATAATGTTACTAAAAATATAGGGTGTTACATATCCATTTTTAAAACATATCTTTTGCAAATCAAAAACTTGCAATCAAACTGATTAAAGCAATAGTAGCAATACCATATATGCACATAAATCAGGAAATCAATGGACTATATGTCCCTAAAAATATAGTTTTTTGGCTAACTCTTAACCATTGGCTGACACGGGCCCACCAGACATAATCAATTATCTAACATCTTTTAGACACACTACTGAGCTATCTCCCCTTTACTATCTTCTTATAGGGTCAACTGAACCTAATTGTTTTGCCGGCTCACCAATAACCCATCTTCTCTCTTTATATTCCTTCCGGTGTGTAATATTATTTTAGTCTTACCTATGACAAAGCGCTACACACTGGAATTTTTGACTTATATTAGCTAGGGGCTTAATAGCTAAAGTATAGGGCGCGACCGTATACCAATCCCATCTGTTATTCTAATATATGAGTCATTTACTTAGGGTTAACTACCGCCTTAAATTTTCCTTGAAAACATTTCTTTCAAATTGATTTAACTCTTTAAATCATACATAAACAAGGAAATTATACTCCTTGCTTTACTTGATATCTTTGCAATGATATATGATTTACACAAAACCATGTTGATGAAATATAATGGGATTATCTATCCCTCCAAAGTAAGTTAAAAACCCTTTTTCACTTAAAAGATCTTAGGCCATAAAGCCAAGGTAAACCATTCGAAACCTTTGCTTAAAATCTCTAAACGATACCTTTCGAACCCTTTGAAAATACGCCTTTCAAAATAAGTTAACTACTCTACCTTGAAATACTAGGCCAAAAGGCCAAAACATACCTTTCGAAACCTTTAAAAATAGACCTTTCCAAATCATTGAAAGTATCCCTTTGAAAGCTTTATAAAACCTTAGACATCCTCTTTTCAAAACGCTTCAAACTTGCCTTTCGAAAGCATTGGAAACCTTCCATTCTAATACATAAGGTAAACCTTTTTAAAACATTAGGAAATCTCCCCTTCGAAACCTTCATTATATATCTTTCGAAAGCATTAATGTCCTTTACTTAAAACATACATTTCGAAAGCATTGGTGTTAACCCAAAAAATGGATCAACACCTTGGATTGAGTGTGAAAGCACCAACCCTGTTCTTGTAAAGCAATAATATAGAGAATAAATGTAAAAAAAGAAGAAATAGAAAGAAGACAAGAAGATTTTTATAGTGGTTCGGCTATTAATGAATCATACATCCACTTTATAGTTATTTTATTATTGACTGATTGCTGTTACAAAGTTAATCGGATTACAAAGTTTTTGAATAACTCTAGTTAGATCAAGCCCCCAATGTCAGAGTTCACTGGAGAATCACAGTGAACCCTTTGGTTGACCATTGTGAGGAAGGAGAGGAGTGAAGGAAGCTTTCTGTGGAGTTTCAACAACTAGTCTGGAAGATCCAGTATATGTTACATGTAGGACTATATTTATAGAGGTTGGAGAGCTACTAGGCCAAGCCTGCTTGCCACATGATTGTAGATCGACATAGGAAGGTGCACTGGAGGTCACTTCGCAACCCAAGCTAAAAGGATGGATCGCCAACGATCCATAGGATTTGTTCGAAGGCAAGCCAATGCCTTGGCATTTTTTCTTTGCCTTGCTCCATGAAGATCGTAGCTGGTCGATGAAATAGCATGGATCGCTGGCGATCCATGGTATATGGATTGCTAGCGATCCATATACTTAGCCTAATTTTGAAATTTGCCTTCTGAATAACCTTTGTTGTCTTGCGTCGATGTTGTTCGTGAACTCCTGAGTTGATGCCATGGATCGCTAGCGATCCATAGGCCATGGATCGTCAGCGATCCATGCCCTTAGAGTATTTTCTTTCTTTTTTCCTTACTTCCTTTGGCTCCTTGTTCTAATCCCTTTGGTTGGCCTTTGAGCTATTCTGACTCGATGGAGTTCTTTCGACTTCTTCTAGATTCCGCTGAGTTAAAACCTCGGATAACATTTTCCCCCTAGAGTATGTCTTTATTGAAAATATGGCATGCCCGAGAAGTAATCGCTTTCCAGTTTCTGCTTGTTGAATTTCAAGTAGTCGTGTTAGAGCCGCACGAATTTGAACTAGATTAGATTGTCCTTGCTAAGTTTTGACCTGGACTGCCACTGCTTATCGTTACAGACTGAACTTTACTCTATAGCTTCCTGACATGCCTTGAAGTAGTATATGGTTTTCGCTAGACAAGTTTGAAATCGATCTCAGGCGGCTCTATTGGTCGCTAGCGATCCAATGACCCAGGATTTTTTTTACATTATGTTCGTTCACCCTTATTTAAACCCTTTAAGCCGACCAACCTTAGTTCGCCCTTGTTTCTCATGACCTGATTCTCCAGCTTCCTGTGATTCAAGCGAATTTTAGCGATTTGAGCCATCTTCTATGATTCGATCCACCATCTCCAACGACCCGATCCACTTTCGACCAAGCTTCCATCGACGCCACCGACTTCGCCTTGTCGTTGACTCTAAAGCTTCGCCGCTGCCTTGAACCTTGCTACGCCAATCCCTAGTTTCTCCTGTTTGCGTCCTTGGATCGCCGACAATCCAGCGCACAAAGCTCGCTGATTTGAAAACTTCGACTGTCTTTGTGTTTTGATCATTGATTCAAGGTGGGTTTGCTGATTATGACGTTCATTTATTGATTTGGAGATGGAGTTGTATTCTTGATGTTAGTCATGCAAAGTCCGAGTCGATTGCGGTTTAATGGAGGAAGATAGTAAATCGAGTCTTGATTTCTTTACGGAACGACATTTGGGCCTTGCCCGGTGCATGACATGATTTGCTGTCTTTGTCCATTGAACCATAATTGACTTATGCCAGGTCCCATTGCCGATACCGCATGACACATCGTGAATTGATTTCTCCCTTTCGAAGGATTCAGATTGACTTTGCTTTCTTTTGCATGCATGGTGTACCTATACTGGAAGGAACTTTCCACATCGTTTCGGACAATGGATCCATTATCGATCGTTGATCGATAACGTGTAAGTGTAGAAAAGGTAATTTCAAAAAGAAAGCGATACGGGAAGTCCATTTCCCTTTCAGCTACGAGCATACTATCTACACGAGATAGAGCGTTTGTAGTGTTCATGACATCAAGCCCATCACCGATAGATAACACACCGCACTCACCTCGGTACATACTTGAAATCTGACATGTTATCATGAACCAATTTTTCTTTAGAATTTAAGTGTAGTAGTGAGAATTCTTATTTTAGGGTAGAATTACCTGACCGTTTCAGACGTAAGTCCTATTGTTTAGAACGAAGCACCCGTCTTCTCGCCGTAAGTCTAGCGGAGGTAGTCCTGTGCTTTTGAAGGCCGAGTCATCATTTGTCGCCCCTCCTTCTACTTCACAGGCTGAATATAGTCAGCTAGTTCCAGTCGGTCCTGTCTTGGATTGAACTCCTCCTAATTTTAGAGTTCTTCTCAATCCACCAGAGAGAGCCTCCTCCATGATTTCTGCTAAAGTCTTGCACAACATATGCCTGCAGCATGGCATTTTGAAGGAAGACATGCGCCTCCTAAAGAAAGATGAATTTGCTCATATGCCGCCTCTGGGATATCCTGCTTGTCATCGGTATATGTGCCTGCACGGAGCAGGCCCCCCTTCAAAGACTTTCTAAGAGAAACCCTCACGAACTTGGGAATAGCTCCGTTTCAGATTTATCCCAATGGATACGCTATTCTAACTTGGCTGCACGTTCTTTTCATGTGGACTCTCAATCGTGCCCTGAGCTTTGACGAGTTAAGATATTTTCTATCATTCAAAAGAAGAGACGAGTGTCCATCCTTGGTTGTGATTGAGGCCCAGAGAAACCGTAAAATTGTGTTGTGACTTCAGAGCAATTTATCACAATTTAAGACTCAATACTTCTTCGTTAGGTGTCCTGAAGGATTCAATCGTCTCTAGACAACAGGGGTAAGTTCTTTTTCTTACTTATAGGGCTCTGATATATTGCTATGGTATTTCTAACAAGCCAAATACTTTCTACAGTTATTCTGAGGCCGAACAAGGACTTATTCTCGACGAAAATTTCCGAACCTAGAAGGTTGTCGATGCCGAGGAGAGATCAGTTAAATTCTTGTTGACAAACGAGAACCAGCTTTGGTACGTGATGTTACATCCAAGGAGATCTGCAGTCCCAGTTGAGGTCCCATCCCCTTCTCAATCCAGGATACGTACATGATCCACTTCTTCGTCTCATGGTTCCGAAGAGGGTGTTTTTCAAGAGAGGGAAGGCTTGTTCGGCGAGTCGGCTTAAGAGGCTCACGAGGGAAAAGACGACGCGACCGAAGCCAGTTGCCTGGCTAGAGTGCACCCGATTCCGGAAGAAGAGGAAGAGTATTTTCAAAGAGTAGGTAAGGCTTTGATAGGCATAGAAAAGGAGGAGGGTGAGATTGAAAGCGGTGGCGATGAGTCCTCCTCTAGCGACGATGATGATTTCTATGCAGAATCCGACGATGGAGATTCTAAATCCGAGCTTGCCTCCCACATACACGAGTGGTCAAAATGATTCTCCGAAAGCTGGACGACGTCGGGATTGTCCGATTAAAGATGCTAGCATAGAATTCGGAGATTTGAGCAATGTCCAATTGCAGAGTCTGTACTTACTGCTTTTGTTATGTTGTCTATACATTTTTTCTTTTGTTGGCCAGTATCATGTGGGTACGGCCCCCGCATTTTGACCTTGTACAGAAAAGAGTTATAAGTAATACATTGCTGACATTTTGAATGTAACTTTACTTATCTTCTTATCTATGTTATGTGCACTTATATCTACTTTGCTTACTTCCATTTTCCTATGATTACTACCAAAATTCTTTGTTTGAAGTAACAAAACATGTAAAGTATTTTTTGTTTTTGAGCATTTCTACTTGAGTACCAGTGTACGCTTCCCAGTTCACGGGGCTGTTTACTTCGAACACTTGGCAAACAACCGGTGACATATGGTTTGAGTAGTATGCACACCAAAACCTGGAATAAAACTAAGTTACGATTTATTTTCTGTAAGTTTTACAACTTTAGTATATAGTTTACAATTTTTATGTAATTCGGGAAAGTGTGTAACATATGTATGTTAGAAATGTGCATAAAAATGTAAACTAAGTGTAGAATATATAGTTATAAGATTAACCCCTAAAGAATTCGGAAACACACTTCGTGTAATATGAATAATCTTATGAACATGTGTTTCATTTCTTAGAGCATGCACATTGTATGAGTTAACCGTGGATAACTAAATGTTATCCACGTTAAATGTTATAGTTAATCTTTGGGTGTCAGCAATTGGAGTTCTCTACTAGTTCGTAGCACTTCGATTTTGTTATATGCATGGTCGTTACTTCAGATAATGGAAGTGGGTTGATCCTCATTATTCCTATGATGGATGAGTTTCCCGGTATTTCTAGGGCAATTTCGGTACTAAAAAGTGTGTGTGGCTTTATGGGATGCGCGACTTTTGATACTTCTCAATGTTGCATATCTTCGGGCAACGTGAGGAGTTTATGTTTTATGGGATTTCACGGCTCGAAAAGTAAGTGCGCGGCTTATGGGATGCACGAATTTTTATACTTCTCAATGTCCTATCTTTGGGCAACATGAGGAGTTTATGTTTTAAGAGCATGATTTCATGACTCGAAAAGCTAGTGCGTGGCTTATGGGATGCGCGGCTTTTTATTTGAGCCTTCCCGGTGATGTTGGGGCAGCAACGGTTCTTAGAAGGCCGGGATCGGGTTCTGCCGATCCAACGGTTTGAGTCGATTTGCTTCTGTCGACTCGTAGGGTAAGTGAGGCATACTTGAGCGTGATTCCACTTTCTCAAGTGGCAATTGAATGGTTTTGAGCAAATTTGACCTCGTTGACTCAGCAGATTACATTATGAACACAGTTTTGTTGGTTCAAAAAACGAATTGATTTTATTAAGAAAAGCTGGGCAAGTTTTTGCCAATTTACAATGCCCCTAGCATCTTGGGATGGCTTATTTGTTGAAAAATAGAAAGTACATAAGGTAGTTTTCAAGTGAAGTAGTGGCATAGCGATTCGTTGTTCCGTGCTTTGGGAATTTGGATTTCGTCGGTTTTTGTCAGTTTGAAAGTTCAATCCCTTAGCTTTTGATTGATCACATACGGCCCTTCCCGGTTTGGTTTGATGGCTCCCGGCACGGGATAGACTCGTTTGAGGATGAGGTCTCCCACTTTGAAGGTTTGGTTGTAAACTTTGGAGTTGAAGTATCGCGCGACCCTTTTTTGGTTGGCGGCGGTCCTCAACTTGGCTTCTTCCCTCCTTTCGTCAATCATATCCAGTGATTCGAGTAGGAGCTGCTTATTTTGCTTCTGATTGAAATTTTGTCTTCGATGAGAGGGGACTTCTAGTTCGACAGGAATCATTGCTTCTGAGAATATGCCAGGGCCAACGGAGTGTGATCGGTTGCCGCTTTATGGGTTCTTCTCTAAGTCCATAGTGCGAGTGGAAGTTCATCAACCCAGTTCCCTTTTGCTTTAGTTAGTCATTTTTTGATAGTGGACTTGATGATCCTGTTTACTGCTTTCACTTGCCCGTTTGCTTGCAGATGAGCGAATGCGGAAAGGCTCTTATCAATTCGAAAGTGTTTGTAGAAGTCTTGAACTTGGCACTTTCAAATTGGGTCCCGTTATCAATGATGATTTTCTATAGCACACCAAACCTGCTAATAATGTTTTTAGTAACAAAATCAATGACCTTCTTTGTGGTAATAGTGGCCAGCAGTTCCGCTTTGGGCCATTTCGTGAAACGGTCAACAGAAACTATAGCGTATTTTGCCCCTCCTTTAGCTATTGGCAATACGCCAATCAAGTCGATTCCCTATATTGCAAAAGGCCACGGGCTGACCATTTGTGTTAACTCTGTTGAGGGAGTTCTTTTAATTTTGCCAAATCTTTGGAAACAATCACACTGTCTGGCGTAGTCTCCTGCATCGCAGTTTATTGTAGGCCAGAAGTACCTGTACCGGAGAACTATCTTTGCAAGGGTTTGCCCCCAAGTATGGTCTCCGCATTCGCCTTCGTTCACTTCTTTCAGGATCCGTCGAGCTTCGTCATCGGTCACACATCTAAGGAGGTGGGGTAGTGAATCCCCTTTGATAGAGTATTCCATCTTATATTACAAGTCGCGACGCCGTCTGGAGAAGCTTTTTCCATTGATTCTGGTCAGTTAGAAGGGTCCCTGTGAGTAAGTAGTCTTTGATTGGCATCATCCATGTTTCCGGTTCAGCAGTGGTCTCGAGAATCCAGTCGATGTCCATTTTGCCTATATTCGAGCCAGTCAGAGTCTCAACCGGAAGTAGTCCCAATGGTTGAGCTTCTCCGAAGCTTGCTAGTTCAGCTAAGTAATAAAACTTGGTGTTTTGCTCCCGCGGACTGTGAGTTATGGTATAATGTTCGATGTCGCTCAGCAACTTCTGTACTATAGACAGATATGGGGCAAGGTTCTCCACTCGAGCCTGGTACTCGCATTTTACTTGGTAGACAACTAGCTGGGAGTTTCTGTAGATGTGGACGGACTTTATTTTGAGTTCTTTCACAACTTTCAGCCCTGCTATCAATGCTTCGTATTCCGCTACATTATTTATTGTAGGAATTCCAAGTGTAAGGCGTAGCAAATAGCTCGTCCTTCAGGAGTCTCAAGCACTACCCTCGTCCCCGAATAGAGGCTCTTAGATGCGCCATCAACAAAGATTTCCATTGCGTCTCCACTTCCGACGGTGTTTTTTCTTCGTCATCCCTTATGGTAAACTCGGCGATGAAATCTACCAGGGCTTAACCATTGATTGCCTTTCTTGGATGGTAAGTAATATCATATTGGCTCAATTTGATGTTCCGTTTGAGAAGTCGTTCAAAAGTTTCGGATCGGTATAGTACTTGCTTCATAGGCTGATCAGTCAGTATTTCGATTGGATGTGCTTGGAATTATGGTCGTAACTTCCTAGACGTGACTAGGAGACAATACGCTAGCTTTTCTAGCTTTGGGCAATTTTTCTCGGCTCCGGTAAACCGCTTGCTAATGTAGTATACGGGTTGCTGGATTTTAGCTTCCTCACTCATAAGGGCAGCGCTCAACGCATGAGGTGAGATTGCTAGGTAAATCAATAGGTCCTCTCCATCCACTGGCTTTGATAGGATCGGTGGGGCTTCCATATGTCGCATTAATTATTCAAATGCAGATTGACATGCCTCACTCCATTCAAAGTTTTTCTTTCCTTTCTTTAATGCATCAAAGAACGGTATGCAATTGTTGGTGGCTTTCGAGATAAATCGGCTTAATCATGCGACCTTCCCATTCAAGCTTTGAAATTCATTCTTGTTCTATGGGGCTTGAACTTCTCGTGGGGCAGTTATTTTCGCTAGATTTGCTTCAATGCCCCTGGCACTTACTATGAATCCTAAGAACTTTCCAGAGCTACTCCGAAGTGACATTTGAGTGAATTGAGTTTCATTTTATACTTCCGGAGTATTTCAAACATTTCAACGAGAATATCCAGGTGATTCGCAGCTACTCACGATTTGACCAACATGTCATCCACGTAAACCTCCATGGTTTTTCCGATTTGAAACTTGAACATGGTATTCATCAATCATTGGTAGGTTGCTCCAGCATTCTTTAAACCAAATGGCATTACCCTATAGTAGTATAGTCCTGGAACGGTGACAAAACTGGTGTTCTCTTGATCAGGTTCGTGCATCAGGATCTGGTTGTACCCTGAGTATGCATCCATGAATGATATCAGTTCATGTCCCGCCGTCCCATCCACAAACTAGTCAATTTGGGCAGGGGGAAGCTATCTTTCGGGCAAACTTTGCTTAAGTCTGACTAGTCGATACACATTCGCCACTTCCCATTGGACTTTTTGACTAAGGCCAGGTTAGATACCCACTCAAGATAAGTTGCATCATGGATAAAACCATTGGCCATTAGCTTGTCCACCTCTTCTCTTAATGCCTTGGACAGTTCAGGGCTCAGGCTGCACCTCTTTTTCTTTACTGGTGTGAACTTGGGGTTAATGTTGAGTGCATGGCATGCAATTTTTGGTGATACCCCACACATATCGGAATGTGTCCAAGCGAACGCATCCAAGTTGGCACGAAGAAATTTAGTAAGTTCCAACCGCATCTTTGTTTCCAAGGTGCGATCCAATTTTCAAGACACTTGTTTGGTCATCCATATCGACTAGGACAGACAACGTCAATTCTGCCGGTGCTGCCATATCCTCCCCTGAAATCTTCTTTTTAGGGTCCAAAGCCTTGTCGAATTAGCTATGGTACCCGAGCCAGGTACGGCTCTATAGTTGCTATTCAGAAGGTTCATGAATGTGGAGAGTTCTCCCCACATCCTTCCCTTTTTCCCTTCTTTTAGATTCACGTAACTCTGCAATGTAACATTCTTTGGCGGCGCATTGATCTCCGATGACCATCTCGATTCCATTTTCTATTGGGAACTTCATGGTAAGGCACCATTGGGCCAGAGCGACTCTGAAATCAACTAGATCGGGCCGTCCTAAGAAGGCATTGTATGCAGAAGTTTCATCCATAATTACGAAAGTCTAAATGAGGGTGACTCATTGATCACCCTCTCCAAGTTCTACTGGCAAGTCAATCTTCCCTACGGGTTGTTTGGGTTCGCCAGTAAACCCTTGGATTTTTGTTTGGAATGCGCACATGCTTTTCATGTCGATCTTCATTTGGTTAAAGGTGCATTTGAAAAGAATATTGACAAAACTGCTGCTATCGACCAATACTCGTCGGACTATAGCGGGTCTGATTCCTAATGCCACCACCATTGGATCAAGGGTTGGAGCTTTGATCCCTTCGGTATCTCGATTTCTGAATACAATATCATTATTCAACATTTTCTGTTGCTTGGTTGGAGCCCCATCTTTGATTATGAGACACTATTCCTTCGGAGCGTGCTTTTAATGAATTTTCATACCGCTCCATCTCTCCCCAACTTATCTGTGCAGGATGTGGGCCTCCAGATATCGTTCCAATGATGAGTCTTTGGTAAGTTCACTTTGATCCCACTTCACTGGTTCCGGCTAGGTTTCTTTGATTCCTAGGGGCTTGAGGAGCCGCGGGATGGTCAGGATTCTGTGATTTTCTCACATATTGCTGAAGCTTGTTTTCCCGAATCAGCTCTTCAATCAACTTCTTTAGGTGGTGGCATTCGTTTGTGTTGTGACCGTGCATCTTGTGGAAGCAGTGGAACTTCCCTGGGTGATTTTGTTGTTCAGTTGCTTCTTTCTTTGTGGGTTTTTTATATTCCTCAGTCCCCTGTGTCACGAGATAGATATTTTCTGGTGTATCATTGAAAGGGGTGTAATCTTTAGGCCTGAATCCTTTAAGGCATTTATTTTTTCCAATCCTTTTATTGGAATTTTGATTCTTCCGCTTTTGATTTCCATCTTTCCCTGTGATTCCATCAGTAGTCCTGGAAGCATTTGTATTCTGATTCATCGCCACGTTACTCTTCCTGATGTTCATTAGTTGCATGCCAGTAGACTTCCATTCTAGCTCTTGCACCTCCTTCAATCTCGGGCATTGACTTGCTTTGCGATTGAAATCCTTCCTCGTAGTTGGCTGCTTCATTTTGATCCACTTTCCGAATTCAGTTTCAGGGTGAATGGCATGGACAAAGGCCATGTACACCATGTCCTCATTCGGATTGCTTACCTCTATAGTGCGGTATTGAACCGGTTCATGAAAGACTTCAGCAATTTGTTTCATCCTTGGAATAGTCCGGACAAGGACATCACATCTTTCAGTTGCGCAGTATAGAACCTAAACTGATCAAGGAATCTTGTTGCTAGTTGGTCGAAAGTGGAGCGGTGGAAGCCTAGTGAACCACATGGAAGCAATTCCTTCTAGAAAGTTGGGAAAACATCTACATCGAACAACCTCCGAAGCATTTGCTCCGTCCATGTACCAACTATACTTATACAAATGGGATTTTAGGTCCTTTGTCTCGTCGTAGGATGGAATAGTTGGCATTGTGAATTTGTCAGGATATCGTTCATTAATTTAAGATCTCATCATTGAAGGGAGACTGACTTGGTGCAGATCCCTATTCATCGTCTCTCCTATTTTTATTCTCGTCCATCAATCACTTAACCATATCCGCGATAAATGCCTTTGATGTCCGGATGTCCTAGTGACGGCCGTTAGTCACTACACCAAGTGTTTGGCTTTGTAAACGGTCTTGGTGAGTGGGCTGAAACCTAGGCTCTCTTGTCTTTGGGAGAACTACTCCCTTGGGATCCCGTTGGCTTGCGGTTGGCCTGACTGGGGCAGTTTGGACATTTCTAGCATTAACTAATGCATTGGCATTTTCTTCCAACTTATCGTCCTTAAATTGCTCTCAATCTTCTTAGTCGGAGAGGTCCACGGCTGTATCCTCTCGTGGGGTTTTCGACCCATGGTTCAAGTTCAAAATTAGTTGCCTTGCGGCGAGCGGGGTACTTGTATTTCCTTCTGCATTGATTCCCATAGTTCCTGTTGTCACCCTTCTTTGCGGCTGCTTCCCGTTTCTTGTATTTAGGCCAAAAACAGAAGAATTTTCCTGTTCAACGACAGCCGCAGGATCAGCCATAGTTCTTGGAGCAGGATTAGACTGTAGGTTTAAGAGAGCATTAAGCTTATCCATCAGAGCTCTCTGACTGCTTTCCATTTTTTGGTTGATTTCATCAACCATTTTGTTCAACTCGTCTCTTGTAACGACTTCGCATTGATTGGAGGATGCTGGCACCTGATCTTCTACGTTGGCACCATTTACTGCATCATTTACTTCAGTTTGACGATGATTCATACCTTCTCAAGCTACTACTGCCGCTATGGACCTCCCAGAGGCAGTTCTTTTCCTTCCCGGAGTCATTGATTCCAAGCAACTGATTTTTCAAGAAAAGAGCAAGGATCGAACTTCTGGACCTATATGATCAAAAGTAAATAGCCAGATCTAAATCCTGAGTTGGGTTTTCAGCGAAAGCACCAAAATGTTAACCCAAAAAATGGATCAACACCTTGGATTGAGTGTGAAAGCATCGGCCCTGTTCTTATAGAGCAATAATATAGAGAATAAATGTAAAACAACAGCAATAGAAAGAAGACAAGAAGATTTTTGTAGTGGTTCGGCTATTAATGAAGCCTACGTCCACTTTATAGTTTTCTTATTATTGACTGATTGATGTTACAAGGTTAATCGGATTACAAAGTTCTTGAATATCCGTAGTTAGATCAAGCCTGGGCATGATCTAACTAGGGATATTCAAGAACTTTGTAAGCCAATTAACTCTGTAACATCAATCAGTCAATAATAAAAAAAACTATAAAGTGGACGTAGGCTTCATTAATAGCCGAACCACTATAAAAATCTTCTTGTCTTCTTTCTATTTCTTCTTTTTTACATTTATTCTCTATATTATGGTCTATAAGAACAGGGTTGGTGCTTTCACACTCAATCCAGGTTGTTGATCAATTTTTTGGGTTAACAATTGAGTTTAAGTAGAAGTTTGTGGAACATATCTTCAAAATCATTTAAATCCATTCCTTTTGAAGCCTTTGGGTATAACGTTCGATATATCTAAGGGTCTTAAAAAAACTAGGGCGAAAGCAACTCTTTTGAAAGCATTATTGCTAAGTAAAAGAAAGTGGATGGTTTTGAAATTAACCCTTTCGAAAGCATGGAGAAGCAGCTTCAAAATTTAAGGCAAAAGGACCCTTTTGAAGACATTTATTCGAAAGGTTGAATGCGGCAACAGGGGTTTCGACCCCTTTGAATGCTTATTTTAAAAACAAAAGGTGGCAACCTCTTTCGAAAGCCCTTTTCTAAAACAAAGGCGTATTTGACTAAGTCGAATGCTATTTCCTTCGAAAGCCTCATTTTGTAACCAAAATAGTTCAAAGTTTATAAAGACTACTTCTACCCCTTCGAAAGTATGTTTCAACTCTATACCTTCCGCCTACCTCCAATCCACTACGTACCAAGGCATTAATACCATGTGTATTGGTTTCGACTAGATTCGAGATGGCGGTTTGGGGTCGAAAGGTGGCTACCGAAATTGGCGAAGCAACAATCCTTTACAAAACCGGTTTTTTAACCTTTTAAAGTAATATCTTTCCAACTAACTTGACTTATTTGTCAATATAAAATTGGTTGCCAATTCTTTTACAAAACCTTTTTCTAAAAATGCTGCTGAATTCAGTAATTAACAATTTTAAAACATTTTAAGAAATTGCCCCTTCTCCTTTTATAAACATATAAAACATTTAAATCCCATACCTTAAATAATTTTATATCCTTAGTAAAATACTTAGAAAAAGTCTCCAAAAATTCACATAAATCGCTTTTAATATGTTTTCTAACGTATTCAAATTTCTGACCCAAAGCTAACATATAATATGCGAAAATAATTTAAACCCATTTTAACCATTTTCTTTACTAGAAAATTCATAATAAATCCACAACAACTTAGAAAATCATGAAACTTGAAACCCATCTCTAAAATAATGTTTTTGACTTTATTTCAAAAACGCAAGCCATTTGGTGTCGAATAATAGGTTTTTCAAATCGAAACATACCATAAATCTGTATAAAGCAACATAATTCTTCAACAAGCATATATATCCATTTAAACAATCAAAACATGGTATTTTACTTATAAAATTATTTCGGATCTTATTTAGAAATCGAAAATAATAAAAATGAGATGTAGTATATTATTCACGTTAACTTGACTGTTAAGAAGGTTGAGATTTCCCTTGAGTTGATTTAATTAAGGTTCCTTCTTGAATTCTTGCTTATCTTCCTCGTGTTTTCTTCTTATGGTGGCCGGCCAAGCTCTATATTTAGTTTTGTTTGTGAATGTTGGAAATGAGAATGGGATAAGGGTTTAGGGTATAAGATTATAACCTATTCCTATTTTGCCCGTATCTTATTACCTTCACTTACTTTAAATTTCCATTTGTTTATTCATTACTTAAGGCACAGCTACCTTATAATTATACAAATCTCAATCTCCTAACCATTTACATTATTTCATTTAATTCATCGAATTAAATATATTAAATAATGTTAGTAAAATTAGGGTCATTACAGACTCCTATCCTTAAAGAATTTCGTCCTCCAAATTACGATAAGGTACTCATAACAATCAATCATAAAGGTAAAACATACCATAAAACAAGTCAGGATAAGTATCTCTAATCACGCTCTAAGTTTCCCATGTACAGTCTCCCTCATTGCCACCTCGATAGACTTTGACTAATTTGACTGTCCTGTTCTTTAGTCTCTCCTCATCTCTCGCAACTATATGAACTGGCTTTCTAACTATTGTCATATCCGGTTCCACTACTAAATCATCTAACACAGTCGGTGCAATAGTAGTTTATGGACCTCGAATACACTTTCTTAGATGAGAGATATGAAAAACATTATGGACTCCTGCCAAACTGTTCGGTAACTCTATTCTATATGCGAGTTTCCCGATCCTTTCTACAATAGGAAATGGCCCAACAAATTTTGGTGCCAATTTTCCTGATTTTCTGAATCTACCTTTCATCGGTGATACCTTGACGAAAACATGATCACCAACTAAGGACTCTATGTCTTTCCGTCTCTTATCAGCATAACACTTCTGCCTAGACTAAGCTTCCTTTATTCTAGCTCGAATTAACTCAATCTTTTCTGCGGCTTCCCTAGCCAAATCCGGACTAAGAACTAACCTATCCTCGGTCTCTAACCAACAAACGGCATGTAACATCCCTCACTTGGAGTACCAAAAGTAACGGCTACGGATGTTGTAGTCATCCATAGTTATTAATCCTTGGTGACCAAATATGGTAATGTTAGATACATTGATATAACAGAAACACATGGATATGGAAAAAATTTAAAATCGACAAACAACTTTCTAATTCCATTTCAAAGCATTTCAAATTCATTACATAATCCCAATACGAGAAGAACGTTCAGAGAAAATAGCGACATACGAAGATGGCCCCTTGGATGATCAGAGTATATAACAAGGTAATTAAACATCTTTGCCTTTACAACAAAACACAGTGGAATCAAAAATAGGAAAGAACTCTAAATAGCTGTCATGCCTTCTACACGTCTCCGGAAGCTTATTCGTCTAAAGAGGTACCTAAAAACTTAAAATCTCAAACTACTCAAAGTTAATTGAGCACCCAAGAGTTTAAAGGGAAAACATAAACTTCGAGTAAGACATATAGCCTAGTATGAATAATAATCTACCATCTCAAACCATTTAGATATCTAGTGAGACCACGCCACTTAGCAGAATGGGTTTTGCCCTCAATGGTATCTTATTCAAAACTTTATAAAACCATACAATGTGCTCCTGCATCCACTATGGTTAAAACATAGCAATTCAAAAATATACGCAAACAAGTAAATCAATTTCGGATTTCCCATCCCCGTTTGTTTTTTACTATCTGATTCATTTATAGTTTATAGGGTCACTATTAACCTAATAGTTTTCATGGGCTAACTAATAACATGTTTAACACTTATGGACTCCCTGTCCGGTTTCATAGTTTTCATAGGATCACTAAGAACCTATTTGGCCCCAGCTAATAATTTCATTGTTTCATGGGTTCTCCCTGAACCTATTGGTATCTCCTATAACTTCCTTCTTATCATAGTTTCATGGGTTGACTAGGAACCTATTGACATCTGTCAATAACTTAATCCGGATATAATTTTCATGGGTTCACTACAAACCTATTGGCTTCGGCTAATAACTCTTTCTAATCATAGTTTTCATGGTTTTACTATGAACCTGTTTATCTGACAACTTCTCTACTTAGGCATCTTACATTCAGGTCTATCTGACCTACTGGATGCAATTCTACTCATTCAGGAGTTAATTCAATTTATAATCACTACTGGGTCAACCTAGCTTGATATTCTGCACTTTCTCCCCAAAATGTAGTTATGGGTCCATTATAACGTGAATATATATTAGAAGAAGCAAACATATTAACATAGTAATACGAACAACTGTGGTTTAATATCCTTGAAATAAATTTCACATAAAACATGGTTAATCCCTTTAACCTATTATTTTATCAAGGAAAGCTTCTTCAAAAACTCCTATTTAAAAGCATTTAAAAGCTCTTTTATAAAGCCATGGGTTTTACCTTTAAAAATTGAGATTGGGTTCTTTGTTTTAAAAACTAAGGCTTTCAAAACCTTTAATCTTGACTTTCGAAACCATTGGAAAACTTCCTTTCGAAAGCATTCAAATATTCTTTACAAAACACTAGGCACCTGCCTTTCAAAACACTTTAAAACCTTTCTTTTGAAACCTTTCGAATGTATTAAAATATTACCATTCAATTATAGAAGCATAGCTTTGAAACCATTTGAAACTACCCCTTTCGAAACCATTGAAAGTACCCCTTTCAAAAACATTGTGTTTTTCTTTAAAAATATCTTCTGGGTCAAAGTGAATATATACGAAAGTACCCCTTTCGAAAATTTTAATCTTCATATAAAATTGTTTGGGTAAAATTGATAGCTTCAGAACCATCCTTTCGAAAGCTCAAAACATTTAACTAACACATTTGAAGGATAGCTTCGAAACCCCTTCCAAAGCCATTGCCTTCGAAACCCTTAACCCTTTCCAAAGCTTTAGGAAGTGGCTTAGTATAGGTTTAAAAAAAGCTACCTTTCGAATTGGTTGATGACTTCAACCCATTCGAAAGGCATAGGGACGGTAGCAAGGTTTCGATTGGGTTGAGACTACCCTTTCGAATGCATTAGTTTTAAACATAGGAACTCATTCGAAAGCTACACTTAAAAAAAGGTGGCAACCCTTTCAAAAGCTATTTAGAGGACCCTATTGAAAGCATTTGTTTCGACTCCTTCGAAAGTTTTTAGTAAAAAAAAGAAAGCACATTTCTTTAGAAAGTAAAACAAAGGTTTCGACCCCATCGAAATCTATATTTCGACACCATGCCTTCTGCCCTCCTCCAATCCATAACGTACCAATATTGTGATACCTTGTGTATTGGTTTTGGCTTAGTTGGTTTCAACCTGGTAGGTTTCGACTTGGTTGAAGCGGGAGCATAAGTTCGAAAGGTGTTTCTAAAATAGGAAAAACCTACTTTTCTGGGTAAAACTGATTTAATGCCGTTTAAAGTGAATACTTTATAACCAATCTGCCTATTTGTAAACATTTGATTGGTTTCCATAACTTTTCAAATTCTTTACAAAAATAACTGCCGTAGAATTTCAGATGTAAACAAGGATTAATTTAACAAATAAGCCCTTCCATTAATCAAACCAATATAACAATTAAGTCCTTGATCTAAAATAATTTTATTTCTATAGTAAATCACTTAGGAAAAATCCCTAAAAATCATGGAAATTCACTTTCAATATGTTATCTAACATATAAAAATTTCAGATCCAAATTCTTCATAAAATAACCAAAATTAATTTCTAAACCCAATTATTCATATTTTCCTTTGAAAATTCATAATAAATTCTCAATTGCTTGGAAAATTATAAAAATTAAATTCCATCTCCAAAATGATATTTTACTTAACATATAATTTCCTCATGACATTCGAAATTTAATTTTAACGATTTTACCCTTAAAACCATGTATAAACAATTATCAAACAATCTTGTTTGAATCAAACATACCATAGAAATCCAAGCATATCATTAATCAAAATCTTCGTAAATGTTTTAATCTTAAACCCAAAAATCAAATGATCATAAAAGAAAAATAGAGATGGTTTTGATTATTATTCACCTTGATTATGATAAGGACTTTGAGATTTGATTGTGATTAATTTCCCTTGCTTAAATCCTTAGCTTTAATTTGATTTCCTCCTCTTTTCTCCTATGTAATGGCCGGCTTCTCTCTTTTGTTTGTGTTTTATGTTTTGAGAAAAATGAACATAAATGGATAGGAAACGAGAATATAAGGTAATGGCATTATGGTGCACAATTACCCTTGTGTTAATTACTCTCCTAATTAACATACAAAGCCATTTATAAGCCCATTTATATAATTAATTTAGCTCGGCCTCTATTTTGAATTTTCAAATCTCAATCCCCTTATCACTCTAAGATTTGCATTATTCTATTTAATTTATCTAATTTATCTAATTAAACTTCTTGAATAATGTTATTAAAAACTATGGGTGTTACAGGCTCCCCTCCTTAAAGAATTTCATCCTCGAAATTCAGTACGGACTAAATACTAAACATAGCAATCATCTGTAACCATTCCTAACAACCATACTAGCCTACCTGACTAGCAACTATCTATATAAATCTAATATAGACATACCCTCACAGCATATCAGGATAAGTATCTCTAATCCTATATTCTAAGTACAGTCCTTCTCGTTGTCCCTCCACTGAACTTTCACCAACTTGACTGTCTTATTCCTTAATCTTTTCTCGTCTCTCGCTACAACCCGAACTTTTTTCCCAACAAAAGTCAAATTAGGCGCTACTATCAAATCTTCCAACCTAGTTGGAGGAATAGTAGTCTCTAGATCATGCACATACTTGCGAAGATGAGACACATGAAACACATTATGGACACCTGCCATACTGCTCGGGAACTCTACTCCGTATGCGAGCTTCCTGATCCTCTCTATAACTTGGAACGGACCAACATATCTTGGTGCTAGTTTCCCTGACTTTCAAAATCGTACCACACCCTTCATTGGTGATACTTTAATGAAAACCTTATCTCCAATTGAGAATTCTAGGTTTTTAAGCCTCTTATCTATGCAACTCTTCTATCTGGACTGAGCTTCCTTCATCCTTTCTCGGATTAATTCAATCTTCTCTGTCGCCTCTCTAACCAGATATGGACCTAAGACTAATCTGTCTCCAATCTCCAACCAACATGCTGGTGATTTGCATGGCCTTTCATACAAAGCTTCAAAAGGCGCTATTCCTATACTAGTCTAATAACTGTTATTACAGGAAAACTCCACTAAGTGTGGGTGATCTTCCCAAGATCTACAAAAGTCTAATACACAAGCTCTTAGTAAATCCTCGAGTACCTTATTGACTCTCTCTATCTGCCCATCCATCTGAGGGTGATATGCAGTACTCATCTTAAGCTTGTTACCTAACACATCCTGTAGAATCTTCTAGAATCCACTAGTGAACAAAGCATCTCTGTCACTGACTATACTACTAGGAATTCCGTGTAGTCTAACTATGTTCTTCATGAACAACTTAGCTAAAACAAATGCCATCCTGGTTGACTTAACTAAAATGAACTGGGAATTCTTGGTTAACCAATCCACTATGACCCATATATTTTCATTTCCTCTATTTGACCTTGGCAACCCGTCTATAAAATCCATGGATATTGAATTCCATTTCCAAACTGGAATCGCCAAAGGCGGAAGCAACCCACTCGACTTCTGATGTTCGGCCTTCACTTGATGACAGTTTGAACATTGCCTAACCCATAAGCCAGCATACCTCTTCATACCTTTCCAATAGAAGCTCATCTTCATATCTTGATACATCTTGGTCCCTCCAGGATGAATCGTAAATTTGGACTAATGACATTCTCCTTGAACTTCTTTCTTTAAGTCCTCAACATTCGAAACACACAACCATCCCTTCTTTCTCAACCATCCTCTCTGGTCAAGACTAAAATCCTTTAGATCATCGATCTCGGTTTCAACCTCAAGCCTTCTAATCTTCTCGGCTAATAATGGATCCTTCTTCTGCTTAGAAGCAATCCTCTCGATCAACACTAGTCGAACTTCCATACAGGACAACATGGCGGTGCTCTGACTAGAACTAGCAGTTGATCTTCACTACACACTACAAGTAGTCAAAGCTTATTAATCTTTTCATTCTATCAACATAGCTAACACCACATTCTGATGTCTTCTGCTAAGAGCATCCGCTACTTTAATTCCTTTCCCAGAAGAATACTCTTTACCAAAATTATAAGCAGATAAAAACTCTAGCCACCTCTGCTATCTCATATTCAACTCCTTCTGAGAGAATAAGTACCATAAAGACTTATGATCTGTGTATAGCTCAAATCTCTCCCCTAAGAGATAATGTCTCCAAATCTTCAATGCGAAGATCACTACCGCCTATTCCAAATCATGAGTAGGATATCTTACTTCATGCGATCTAAGCTGTCGTGAACCATAGGCAATAACTTTACCCTTCTACATCAACACAGCTCCTAATCCAGTCCCTCATGCATCTGTATACACCACCAACCCATAGTTTTCATCTGGAACTACTAACACGGGTGCATTGGTCAACAAATGCTTTAACTTACGGAATGCTTCCTCACATTTGTCGTACCAGACAAACATCATATCCTTCCTAGTTAACTTAGTCAAAGGTGTTGTTATCCATGAGAAATCCATGATGAATCTCCGGTTATAGCTAGCAAGTCCAAGAAAACTTCTAATCTCAGTTTGGTCTCTTCCAATTGTTAACAGCTTCGATTTTATTTGGATCGACTGACAAACCTTTCCTTGAAACCATGTGACCAAGAAACTTAACCTCTTTCTTCCAAAAATGACACTTGGAAAACTTCGCCTTCAGCTGATGCTGCTCAGCGTCTAAAGCACTAATCTAAGATGATCCTCATGCTCTCTCATTCTTAGAGTACACTAAAATGTCATCTACAAACACCAACGCAAACCTATCCAAGCACTCTCGGAAAACTCAGTTCATCAGATCCACGAAGAAAGCGGGTGCATTCGTTAACCCGAATGGCATTACTAACCACTCATACGAACCATACCTAGTCTGAAATGCTATCAAAGGAATACTATCCTCTGCCACTCTTAATGGAAACCTGTCACCAAATCCAACTGGGAAAACACTTTGGCTCCACTCAACTGATCAAATAGATCGTTTATTCTCGGCAAAGGGTACTTATTCTTAATCGTCCTCTCTTTCAACTTACGATAGTCGATACACGTCCTCAATGACCCATCTGGTTTCTTTACAAACATCGCGGCCGCTCCCCAAGGCAAACTGCTTTGTCTAATAAAATTCCTTCCTTCTAGATCCACCAGCCGCACCTTCAATTCCTTCATCTCGGTCGGTGTCATCCTACTAGGTAGTTTACTAAAATTTTCAACTCTTGGCACAAGATCTTTTCGAAACCAAACAGCTTGTTTTGGTGGTAGTCCTGTAACCGGCTCAAAGACATCTGCAAATTCTCTTGCTACTCGAAGTTGACTTAATTCTTCTCCCACTTCCATAGCACTTAACAAAGCACAAACACTCCGGTCAGAATTCTCTACTGAGAATATGAATCGGTTATGACAACAGCGTGTCTTAGTGATATCTCCTTATCCTAGCAAAATATCCTAGCTTCATACTTACTCAAGCAATCCATACCCAAAATGATTTCGAGATCTACAAAATAAAAAACATAAAGGCTGCATGTGTTAGCGCCAAAATTGGTCACTAACCTCGTAGAAGAAGATTGTGTAGAGATATAAGTGATGAAATCAAATTAAACAGAGGAGAGAATGCTAATTTAAATGCAGAAAGTAAGAACACCAAATTTATAGTGGTTCAGCGTAATTGCCTACGTCCACTTTTAGATTAAACTTTATTGATCTTCTTTATTATTGATTACAAATACAATTCGTGAATCAAATGCTTGAATGAAGTTGCTAAGTAGAGAAGATGAGTCTCAAAAATGGCAGAGTCTCCCCGGTGTTCTCTTTTCAAAAAAAGATCCTCTTCACTGTGACCCTGCCCCTCTATTTATAGACAAAGATGGGCTGGACTTCCCAAGTGGGCTTGGTAGCCGAACGCTCTAGCCCAGGTGTAGTGTTCGTTGCACGACGAACCAGGTAAGCCGAACGCTTTGACGCCGAACAGTACTTTCCATGTCGAACGGTCCTCTCCATGCCGAACGATACCAATGATGATTAGGAAGTGCAGGATAGTTGCGGTTGAAGCCGATCGTAACTCTGTCTGAAGCTCTTGATCGAATGATGCATGCTGGCCGAACGATAGTGTCATGTTGAGTAGTTACGTCCACCGAACGTCTTCTGGATGCCGAGCACTCCAGTTGCCGAGTTCTATCGATGCCGAGTGCTAGCTGACGCCAAGCGCTAGTTGATGCCGAGTAGCCTGGTATGCCGATCGCTATGGATGCCGAGTACTTCGCCGAACACTCCTAGATGCCGAACGCTCTCTGACGCCGAGTTCCTCTGGATGCCGAGTACTTCACCGAACACTCCTAGATGCCGAACGCTCTCTGACGTCGAGTTCCTCTGGATGCCGAGTACTTCGCCGAACACTCCTAGATGTCGAACGCTCTCTGACGCCGAGTTCTTCTGGATGCCGAGTACTTCGCGGAACAGTCCTAGATGCCGAACGCTCTCTGACGCCGAGTTCCCCTGGATGCCGAGTACTTCGCCGAACACTCCTAGATGCCGAACGCTCTCTGACGCCGAGTGCTACCTGATGCCGAGCACTAGTTGCCTGGTCAAATCTCCAGGAAACACTTGCCCCCCAAAGTGTATTATGTGACCAAACGTGATGCGCTTTGAATCTAGTTCAGCTTACCTCGGAGGTGCCTTCTCGAGAATGTTGGTGAAGGAGGTGTGAGACGAGCGTGGCCTGGACGCCGAACGTGACGTTCGAAGCCGAACGATCCTCATGTGCCGGACGACACTTTGCTCTGATGCCGAACGCTGTGGTAATGACCGGTTTTACCGGGTATAGCCCCTTCGACTTCCATTCCCCTTCTCTATAAAACCAGGCCTTTTCCTTCTTCTCCCCTTTACTTTTTACTTCTGCCGTTCCTCAAAGACTTGCAATTTTATTCTGTCGTCCGGATTTAAAACTTACCTACTCCATCCCAATCTCCAATCTGCATACATAGGTATTTTTCCTCGTACAATTTAAGCAGATTTCAAACGAGATGGCTGAGTGTGTCTTTTGGGTAGGTCGTTTTTATTGCGTCTTTACTGCCGAACGATGATGCGAGGAAGAATGATGAAGGTGCTTGAGGAGGTGAAGGTGTTGTTCGGCGTAGCATTGCTCCGGCGTGCGTCGCCAAGCGCCGGAAGGTGGAACGGAAGGCTGCCGAGCACTACCTTGGCCGAACAATCCCGGCACCGAGCACTTACTAAAAATGCCTAACTACAATTGAGCCGAACGGACTAAGGCCGAACAATACCCAAAGGCCGAACAGTTACCTATGCCGAACACAATTTAGACCGAACAATACCATTGCCGAACTGATGTGCCGAACAGATACATATGCCGAACACTATTTAGACCGAACAATACCATTACCGAACTGACGTGCCGAACAGATACATATGTCGAACACTATTTAGACCGAACAATACCATCGCCGAATACCATTTAAATGCCGAACAGTCTACGTTTTGAATAACTGACCTGCCGAACAAACATAAGGCCGAGCAATGCACATGCCGGTCAATTATAAATGCCGACCAATGATAAACATACCTAGGCCGAACACTGTAAATGCCGAACGAACAATTGCCTTGCCCAAACAACACAAGGATAGAGATCTAGGCACACCATCATGTGAAACTGACCCAGATCGTTAACTCCCTAGCTTTAGTAGACTTAAACCTGGACTTTGATTAACATTAATCGCCTCAAGGCGGGCTTTTTGAGACGGTCAGCGATGACGGTCTTCAAAGGCGACGATTCGAAGCTCATTTCTATATCTTTGAAATCTTTAGATTCTTATTGCTTGTACACAATTGCTTGCACTAGTTCACACACCACGTGGGGGAAAACTCGTGTTGCTAATTCTAACGTTCAACGTTTTTTAAGTATAGTTTTCTCAAGCACTTAGCCAAGTTTGTTATTTATTGGGGATGTCGAGAAAATCTAGCTCCGCTACTATATCCAACAGGCCTGGGCCGTCATCAAGGCAAGGAGCTGCTGATACTTCTAATCCGTCGACTTCTCCTACTCATAACTTAGCACCTGATGCCCTGGAGGCGACAATCCTGCTAGACAATCCGATCGATTCACAAGCTTCGTTGATCAACGAAGCCGCTCTCCGACGGATATGCTCCATTCATGGGATTCCTTTCGCCGACGTGTTGGTCCCTTCACGACATAATCGTCCTCATCTGCCCCCAGTCGGGTATACTGCCTGTAACAAGTTCATGTGCTGGATGGGCAGCGTGCCTCCGTTCAATTTATTTCTCCGGGATGTATTGCAGTATGTCGACATAGCTCCGTCGCAACTGCACCCGAACGGCCACGCGTTTCTATATTGGACCTACTTACTTTTCATGGCCGTCTTCTCCAGACCTCCAACCGCTGGCGATATCAGATATATCTATATGATCAAGAGACGGAAAGACAGTCCTTCCTTTATGTTCCTCGAGTCATACCACAAATGCCAAATCTTGACAGGGGCATGCAGTAAATTCGCCCTGTACAAACAGGAATGGTTCTATGTGCGCTGCCCTCCTGGTTTTGCGAGGAGATGGGTTGAAGGCAGTAAGTCTCTCTACTGAGTCACTGTTCGCATTTAACAGGAGTCATGCTTTTCCTAACTCTTTATTTCATCTTTTCAGGTATCAACCCGCGTCTGGAAGGCCGAGGATATTCTGAGGCTGTTGAAGCCATTAGAGCTTTTCCTGCCGAGGAACGAGACATTCGGACTATCATTTCAAATGAATCACTGTCGGGGTTTGGCTTGCTAGCCCCTGGTCGTCGGATCAGCCTTCCAGAAGGTGTCATCATTCCCAAACCTTCGTTCGGTAAAGGGAAAAAACAGGCCGGATCGTCGTTGCGCCGTACTCCTGATACGCACGAAGAAGGTGAGTGCAAAGAAGATGAAGCTCTTGAGACCCAAGTCGAGAATGCGGGTCCCGCTTGGAATCCGGCGGTCGAAGTCCAAGACATTGAAACGTCATCCTCCCCTTCGAAGGGGAAGAAGTTAAAATATAAAGTTCATAAGGAGAAAGTTGGCGGCACTTCGAAAGTCATGCCTATCCCTCTTGAGAAAGAGGCTTCCTCGCAGCACCTGGAAAGTTCCCTGAGGGGCCTGTCGAACCTGTCTATTCCCGATGATATACTTAATTACGGGTTTGACGATCCCGAAGCCCTCAATTTTTCTTCGCCCGCTAAAGGCAACGCGGGAGTTCAACTCCCGACCCAAGGAGACAATACTCCAATTAGCAAAGATAAAAGAACTGGTCTGTCGGGGGGAACACTAGGACACACATGCACATACGCATTCCATCATACACTTCAAGTTTTTTCTTATCTCATGGATTTTTCTTAACTCGTTGTTATCTCGTTTCTTTGCAGGTGACATGGGACGCTCTCATGGATTCGATCGCCTGCACGGCTCTTCCATATTTCATCATTCCGGACGGGACTCAGGCTCGGGCAGACGCAGGGACAGAGATGATTATGAAGATAGGGAAAATCGTCCTCGCGATTCGTCTCAACGTAAGAAAGCATATTCTCAATCTTCACAGTCCCGTGATCCTCTTCCTCCGACTGAGCCGGATAAAGAGAAATCCTCATAGAAGGGTCACCAATCTGATGCTCCTCGAGAACAACATTCCGGTTCATCGAGTACAAGGCAAGTTCGGGAGCAACGAAAAAGATTAGAGTTTTCAAAGCCTCCTCCCCCTATTCCTGCGGCTGACCCAACCATAGCGGAGAAAATGGTTGAACTCAAAGCCAAATTCCCAAAAATCTGCTTCGACGGCCTGAAATTTCTCCCAGCTATTCACCACATCCCCGGGCATGTTAAACAAAGCGCTCTTGCCTGTAATAACGACGTCTATGTTCAACATGACTCGTTTTCCCATCTAGTCGAGAAGGTCTCGGAAGTATCTATTAAGCGATAGCATGAAATTGATCGCTTGAAATTAGAGGCTAGCTTTAACAAGAACATTATTAAAGGTCAAGATGAAGAACTTGCTTTATACAAGTCAAAACTTGAAGTCGCTGAGCAGAGCGCAAAAGATACTGCTGAAGTAGTCACCCATTTGGAGGCAACCCACAAGAAGGAACTCGATGAAGCAGTTCAACGCAGCGGCGCCCTTGCCTTAGAAAAAGATTCCATTCAAAAAGAAAAGGATGCGCTCGCTATACAAGTCAAAGAGTTGAGAGAATTGCTCTCCAAAGAGAAAGAGGATAGAGTGGCTGCTCAGGAAGAGTCACAACGATACTGCGATGAAATCGTCGCTACTCGGCTCTTGAAGACGAAGCTCGACAGTGAGCTAGCTGGGGTTGAAAAAATGAAAGATGAAGCTCGTGAGAAGGGCAAAAAAGAAGCCGCGGTGGAGATTGATTCTCATCTTGAGGCGGCCGCAGAAGCTGGCAGGGAAGAGGTCAAACGCTTGTTTGACCCGTTAATTGCTGAGTATGGTGCCCACGTCCTTATGCATCGCGACTTGACATTCTTGGGCGATTGCTACCTCGAATCCCTAGCTAAGGCCTGGGAAACTTTAGTAAAGATCATGAAGATCGAGTCGGGCTCCGAGGAAGTCGATGAGGATGCTCTAGTGAAGAAATTTCTTAGGGGAAACAAGCCATCGGTTTTATCTACAGCCTTGGCACTATTCAATAAAAGTTCCCCCCTGCCAGAAGAAAAAAATGACGCCGCCGGCACATCTGGGGCTGAGACTTCAGTTCCTCATATTGCTGCTCCTTCCACTGCTAAATCGGCTAGTCGGCCGACACTTGACCCGTTCGAACAGCATGCCGGCTATGATCCTGAAGATCCCGGGCTTGGCGTTCACGTGCTATCTCCTATTTTGGAGGACGAGACCCCACGCGCAGCCGATAGCCAACCCGAACCCGGTAGGAACTCCTTCTCTTCTAGAAGACAAAGGATCTTGTAACTTTTTAGCATTTATTCGTTCTGACGTTCATTTTTTGTGCTTTCATGCAGGCTGCTCCGATCCCGAGCCAACTCCGAGGAGCGATGACGCCAAGGAGGAAGCAGGGAAAACAAGTGATGTTGCTCGCACGGGAGTAACTCCCGGTCCAGACGCTCAAGTGATCGGGGCGCTGGATGATGACAAGCTTGATACTTCGTCTCCTACCGAAGGAAGCGATGAAATTGAAATCACTGGCGCCTCTGAGCATACTTCAGAGATGAGCATGAAGGACCGTCTCGCCGACGAGGAGAAGAAAAAAGTCAAAGTCAAAGTTGAATCTGAAATACTGGAACTTACTGACCCGCGGAACAGACCTTTGAAAATCATTCTCCCAGGCAGGTCCAAACCACTGGACGTTCCGTCGCCTACTCTTGACTCCGCTTCCTTAGCAAGCAAGAAATCCAAGAAAAAGCGTGAAGGAGGGGAGCCGTCGGAAAAAGCAAAGGAAGACAAGAAGAAGAAACCGAAGAAATAATTGATATACTCGTTCAACGAGCTTCTTGCTTAAGTCTTGTAGTTGCTTTTCTCTTTGTAGCTTTTAGCTTGTATAGATAAATTCTCAACTCTGAGTTTTGTAGGAGTGACTGTGTAACCCCATTTTGAACTACTTAAATGAAGTTTAGTTTCTTTTTTTTTTGAGTGACTCTCTTGCTTTTTCTTTTGTCTGCTGATTAACTGTAGTCGCAGCTCATGTTCTTATGAGTCGCATCATCTCCCGGTCCATTTTCGTGATGTTCAAACATCTCCAGACGTGGCATATTTCTTGTTCTACATTTCTCGAGTACTTGGACTTTTCCCTAAATCTGCGCTCCGGGGATTTAGAGTAAGTTGATCTGCGTTCAGGGGATTCAGAGATTTGAAATCGCTTATACTCTAGTCCGCGCTCTGGGGACTTAGAGTACTCTGCTCCGCACTCTGGGGATTCGAAGATTTGAAATCGTTTATACTCTAGTCCGTGCTCTGGGGACTTAGATTACTCCGCTCCGCGCTCTGGGGATTCGAAGATTTGAAATCGTTTATACTCTAGTCCGCGCTTTGGGGACTTAGATTACTCCGCTCCGCGCTTTGGGGATTCGAAGATTTGAAATCGTTTATACTCTAGTCCGCGCTCTGGGGACTTAGAGTACTCCGCTCCACGCTCTGGGGATTCGGAGATTTGAAATCGTTTATACTCTAGTCCGCGCTCTGGGGACTTAGAGTACTCCGCTCCGTGCTCTGGGGATTCGCAGATTTGAAATCGTTTATACTCTAGTCCGCGCTCTGGGGACTTAGAGTACTCTGCTCCGCGCTCTGGGGATTCGGAGATTTGAAGTCGTTTATACTCTAGTCCGCTCTCTGGGGACTTAGATTACTCCGCTCCGCGCTCTGGGGATTCAGAGATTTGAAATCGCATATACTCTAGTCCGCGGTCTGGGGACTTAGAGTACTCCGCTCCGCGCTCTGGGGATTTGGAGATTTGAAATCGTTTATACTCTAGTCCGCGCTCTGGGGACTTAGATTACTCCGCTCCGCGCTCTGGGGATTCGGAGATTTGAAATCGCTTATACTCTAGTCTGCGCTCTGGGGACTTAGAGTACTCCGCTCCGCGCTCTGGGGATTCGGAGATTTGAAGTCGTTTATACTCTAGTCCGCACTCTGGGGACTTAGAGTACTCCGCTCCACGCTCTGGGGATTCGGAGATTTGAAATCGTTTTACTCTAGTCCGCGCTCTGGGGACTTAGAGTACTCCGCTCCACGCTTTGGGGATTCGGAGATTTGAAATCATTTATATGAGTCTGTATATCGTATATGATAATGTAATTTGTCATCCGATCGTGAGATGTAGAAACATTAGTGATTTGTAGAAAATACGGCTTCAAGCCTTTATTAATGAAAAACAACTGGACTGCCTGATTACATAGCTAAAAAGGAAACTAAGCTAAAACTGAACGAAAACACATAGGAAATAACAGTGCCTTAGACAAGAAAGAAAACATGCTAAATGTAATAGTGCCGCAGATGTTCACTGTTCCATGCTCGTGGGAGTGTCGTGCCATCTACGGTCGCTAGCTTGAATGTTCCCTCTCCAAGCTTCCGTTCAATGGCGTACGGACCCTCCCAGCTGGGATTCATGCGTGATGGTACCGGGAAGACTCGTTTCATAACGAGATCACCCACATCAAAGATCCTTGGGCGGACTCTGCCGTCGTAGTAACGCTTGACTCGATGTCTATGCGTTGCCGCCCTTAATTCAGCTTCTTCACGCTTTTCGTCGACGCAGTCCAGTGAATCCAACAAGAGATTCTGGTTCGTCTTGGGATCATAGTATGTCACCCGGTGTGATGGAACTTCAAGTTCTACGGGTATAACAGCTTCGGAGACGTATGCCAAGGCGAATGGAGTGTGGTCGGTCGCGGACTTGTGGGTAGTTCTATATGCCCATAATGCTGTCGGGAGTTCATCTACCCACTTGCCTCCAACCTTCTCCAGGCGCTTCTTCAGTATGGACTTGATTATTTTGTTGACGGCCTCGACTTGTCCGTTAGCTTTCGGGTGTGCAACGGCGGCGAACTTCTTCTCGATACCGTACTTCAAACAGAACTCTTTGAACTCTCTGCTTTCGAATTGAGTCCCGTTGTCCGTAATGATGGTGCGAGGAAGGCCGAAACGGCATAAAATGTTTCGTACAACGAAGTTAATGACCTTCTTAGAGGTGATTGTGGCCAAAGGCTCTGCCTCAGCCCACTTTGTTAAATAGTCGACTGCCACTATCGCGTATTTCGCACCACCTTTGGATATAGGCAAAGAGCCGATTATGTCGATTCCCCAGATCGCAAATGGCCAGGGACTAATCATTTGTGTGAGTTCCGTTGATGGAGCCCTCGGGATTTTCGCATATCTTTGACACTTGTCGCATTTTCTTGCGTAGTCCGCGGCGTCCCGGCTTATGGTGGGCCAGTAATATCCATAGAGGAGGATCTTCTTTGCTAGCATTTGCCCCCCAGTATGGTCGCCACATTCCCCTTCATGAACCTCTCTTAAGACCCGCTTTGTCTCATCATGAGCGATGCATCGTAATAATAGGACTGAGAATCCTTTTCGATACATCGTTCCATCCTGTATTACATATCGCGCGGCCTTTCGAAGGACCTGCCGTCTTTCGCTCCTTTTTCTGGTAAAGCTCCGATCGTTAGGTATAGTTTGAATGGGGTTATCCACGATTCCTTCTCGATCTCCGTTTGCAATACACGATCGACTTTCATCTCGTCTATGCTCGGGGCATGTAAGGCTTCAACGGGATACAATCCCATTTGTTGCGCATCGGCGGTACTCGCAAATTTAGCCAGCAAGTCGGCTTCTTTGTTTTCTTCGCGCGGGACATGTGAAATTTCATAACGCTCGAGATTCGAAAGTAGTTCTTGGACTTGAACAATGTACGGAGCGAGCTATCGTCCCTTTGCTTGGTAGTCTCCCCGTACTTGGTAAACCACCAACTGTGAGTCACAAAAGATTTCGACTGATTTGATCCCGAGTTCCCTGATGAGCTTCAAGCTAGCGATCAGTGCTTCATATTCTGCTTTGTTATTTGTAGCCGGGAAATCGAGCTTCAAGGCATAGCAAATTGATCGGTCTTCCGGAGTTATAAGAACTATGCCCGCGCCGGAGCAACGGTCGTTTGATGCACCGTCAGTGTATAATTTTCATCAAACGGGGGGAATGATGTCGTGATCATCCGGTTTGATGGGTATGGTAAACTCAGCGATGAAATCTGCTAATGCTTGCCCTCGGATGGCTCTCCATGGTAAGTAGGCAATATCGAATTGGCTCAACTCGATGTTCCATTTTAGCAACCTTCCAGAAGTTTCCGGCCGTTGGAGTACTTGCCTTAGGGGTTGATCGGTATAAACTCCGATTGAATGCGCTTAAAAGTATGGACGCAGCTTACGTGATGCAATCACCAAGCAATAAGCCAATTTCTCGATCTTAGGGTAATTCCTCTCTGCCCCCGTTAAACGCTTGCTAACATAATACACCGACTTCTGGACCCGATCCTCCTCACGAACCAAAGCCGCACTTATCGCATGTGGGGATACATCCAAGTATACGTATAACATCTCGTGGTCAACTGGTTTTGACAGCATTGGTGGACTCTCCAGATGCCTCACCAGATTCCGGAATGCTTCCTTACAGCTAGACGTCCATTCAAAATTTCTCTTCCCCTTCTTTATTATATCAAAGAATGGGATGCACTTGTCAGTTGCCCTGGATATAAATCGACTTAGCGCAGCTACTTTTTCATTCAAACTCTGCACTTGCTTTGTAGTTCTTGGTGCTTGCACATCTCGAATAGCTTGGATCTTCTCTGGGTTGGCTTCAATTCCCCTAGCATTGACAATGAATCCCAAAAACTTCTCCGATGCCACGCCGAAGGAACACTTCAGAGGGTTGATCTTCATCCCGTAAAACCTGAGTATGTCGAACATTTCAGCGAAGTCTCGAATGTAGTCGTTTGACCGTCGTGACTTCACGAGCATGTCATCCACATAGACTTCCATCGTTTTGCCCAGCTGGTCCTTGAACATTCGATTCACTAAACGCTGGTAAGTCGCCCCTACATTCATCAATCCAAAGGGCATTACTACATAGCAATACAGTCAGACATTTGTCACGAAGCTGGTGTGTTCTTGGTCCGGAATATGCATCGGGATTTGGTTGTACCCTGAGTATGCATCCATGAATGACAACAGCTCGTGTCCTGCGGTGGAGTCGACCAACTGATCGATCCTGGGCAACGGGAAACTGTCCTTTGGGCATGCTTTGTTCAAGTCGGAATAATCTACACAAGTCCTCCATTTCCCATTCGCCTTTTTCACCAGCATGGGGTTGGATACCCATTCAGGGTAGAGGGCGTCGCGGACGAACCCATTTGCTTTGAGTTTGTCCACCTCCTCTCCGAGAGCGGCGGACCTCTCCGGATCCATTCCTCTCCTTTTATGTTTAACTGGAACGTATTTCGGGTCTATGTTCAACATATGACTCGTGATGGCGGGGGAGATCCCACACATATCAAAATGCGTCCAGGCGAAAACATTGAGATTCGCCCGGAGGAAGTCGCTAAGGTCTTCAGTCATCGCGGGGCCAAGCTGTGATCCGATCTTCAGTATTCGTGAAGGGTCGTCACGGCTAACTGAAATGTCAATTGTTAATTCAGCCGGCGCCGCCTTCTCTTCCCTGGGTTTCTCATCGTCGTCTCTCGGATCTATATCTCCGAAGATCCGAGAGCTATGCCCGAGCCAGGGCTCGGGCACTACTTGTCAATTATCCGTATTAAGGATGCAGACGAGATTGTCCGCAACCTTTCCCTTCTCCCTCCGATGGGCCTCTCGGAGCTCAGCCACATAACAGGAATGACCAGCTGCTTGGTCGCCATGAACAATACCTACTCCTTTGTCAGTTGGGAACTTCAAAGTTAAACACCATGGGGCTAATGCTGCCCTAAACTCAGCCAGGGCCGGCCGGCCCAAGAAAACGTTATATGGAGAATCCACATCCAGAACTATGAAGGGTAGGATTCGCACCCTCCGACGCTCGCCTTGTCCCAGCTCAACTGGTAACTCAACATACCCCACGGCATCGGTCGCCGCGCCGTTAAAGCCGTGTATACGAGCCTTGGACGGTTTCAAGTCC
Source organism: Allium fistulosum (assembly GCA_030737815.1). NCBI lineage: Eukaryota > Viridiplantae > Streptophyta > Magnoliopsida > Asparagales > Amaryllidaceae > Allium > Allium fistulosum. Next base: position 939,888,662 of record CM060905.1, on the reverse strand, counting down.
TTTGTTTCCAGTTTCATTTGGTCATAAGCCTTCTTGAAGATGATGTTGACTGAACTTCCGCAATCAATCAGAATTCTTTTCACATATGCTGGTCCGATCGTCGCAGATATGACCATCGGGTCGATGGTCGGAGCCTCTACCTGATCAGCATCTCTGTTTCTGAACACTATATCGTCTGTCATTACGCGCTGCTGTTTAGCAGGGGTCCCATCCTCCACATTCGAACAACACTCAAAGTCTGCATGCTTCAGGGAACTTGCATATCGCTCCATCTCTTGCCAATTTTTATCTGTGGGGTGCGGTCCGCCGATAATTGCATTTATGACCAGTCTGCCTACGGTTCGGGCAGGCTCCTTAGGATGATGCGGAGCCGGTGCACGACCTGGGTTGGACGTTCCCTGTCCTCCTTCCTGTGGATCCTTCACAAATTCTTGCAACTTCTTTTGCCTGATAAACTTCTCGATAGCGTCGTGAAGGTGTCTGCATTCTTCCGTATTGTGCCCATAAGTCTCATGGAAGCGACACTATTTCCCGGTCTGCTTCTGTTCCTCGGTTGATTCTTTTGGACGTGGCTTTCTGTACTAAAAGGTATTGCAGGTGGATAGGTGATGTTCTCAAGCGGCGCGTTCAGCGGAGTATATTCGTTGTAGCTTGGAATTCTCGACTTCCACTTCCCCGCTTCTCTCTTCTTCCCTTGATTTCTTCCTCCAGACTCCTTAGGCTTTCCAGGCTTGTTTTGGATATTGACTTGGATCTTTCCCAAGCTGTCTCTGGACTGCATCACAGCAATATTGCTCTTCATAGACTCCTGGACAGGTCCTGGTGCCTTATCCCATCGTATCCACCTAGCTTCCTCTCTTCTTATGAACTGGTGTGCCTTTGAGTAGAAACGCTCTAGCGTAGTTGGAGGTTTTCCTGCCAACCAGTGTCCAAACTCAGACTCTGGATCCACACCTCTCATTACAGCCATCAGAATTGCATGGTCATTAGGATTTTTGACTTCAGTCGCCGCAACATGGAATCTCTGTATATATTCCTTCAACGACTCCCGGGGATTTTGGATTACACTTGACAGGGACATTACGTCCTTTGGGCATGTAGTGTGTATCCTGAACTGCTTAATAAACTTCCTTGCTAACTCCTCGAAATTTGATACGGACCGCGGAGGAAGCCGGGTAAACCATATAGTAGCGATCCCAGATAGAGTAATCGGAAAGCATCTACACTTGGTGGCATCATTTGCTCTAGCTGAATCCATCATCCATTCGTACCTCATGACGAGCTGTCTGGGGTCAGTCTTTCCCTCATACGCAGGGATAGTTGGCATACTAAATTTTCTGGGGTACGCCGCCTGCAACACAACATCCGTGAATGGAGTATGACTTCTTGACACTCCCCAATCATCATTCGATAATCCCTGATTTTCTTTCATCAATTGCCTGATCATGGCTGTCAGGTCTGGTGTCTGTATGGAAGGTGGGAGATTAGAGTCCGTTGTACGTGACTGTCCATGCTGATGCCTCCTCTCCTGGCGATCTGCCAATCGTGCGTCTTGAGGTTCGACATCGTTAGCCTTTTGATGGCCTGGGCCTCCATCCTCCGTTTGCACTCCGGTCCTGAAGTTTCCAGCTCTTGCTTGGTTACGGTCTCCAGCTGTTTGAACATCAGCTTCTGCTTGTGCAGCTTCAGTCTTACGTCGTCTGCGCCTTGGAGGTTCATCAGAGGAAGTTGAGCTGTCAGATGAAGAGTAAGGAGTGGGATTGCCCCCAGCATTCTGTTGCTGCTGTTGAGTGAGTTGTGCCATCAGGTTGGCGTTAGCTTGCATTTGTTCTCCTAGTTGTCTCCTGCTTTCCCTAAGTTCTCTCATCAAGTCATTGAACTCTACTCTGGTGACAACTGGAGTCTGTTCTTGAGCGGCAATTCCTGCACTCGGAATCGCTGGTTGATTGCTAGGTCCTGCTTGTTGCACACTAGCAGTCTCGCGGGCATCCGCATTATGAGAAGCTGACCTGGTACGTGGTCCGCCATTGTAGAGTTATTGGTATGAACTCTGAGTAGAATCAACGGATGTCCTATCAGTGAGTCGGATCTTCCTTGGGGGATTTGTTCAATCCAGTAGCTTCAAAGCGGATCCTTGAGGTCTGAGAATTCAATTCTCAGTGAAAGCACCAAAGTGTTAGCGCCAAAATTGGTCACTAACCTCGTAGAAGAAGATTGTGTAGAGATATAAGTGATGAAATCAAATTAAACAGAGGAGAGAATGCTAATTTAAATGCAAAAAGTAAGAACACCAAATTTATAGTGGTTCAGCGTAATTGCCTACGTCCACTTTTAGATTAAACTTTATTGATCTTCTTTATTGTTGATTACAAATACAATTCGTGAATCAAATGCTTGAATGAAGTTGCTAAGTAGAGAAGATGAGTCTCAAAAATGGCAGAGTCTCCCCGGTGTTCTCTTTTCAAAAAAAGTTCCTCTTCACTGTGACCCTGCCCCTCTATTTATAGACAAAGATGGGCTGGACTTCCCAAGTGGGCTTGGTAGCCGAACGCTCTAGCCCAGGTGTAGTGTTCGCTGCACGCCGAACCAGGTAAGCCGAACGCTTTGACGCCGAACAATACTTTCCGTGCCGAACGGTCCTCTCCATGCCGAACGATACCAATGATGATTGGGAAGTGCAGGATAGTTGCGGTTGAAGCCGATCGTAACTCTGTCTGAAGCTCTTGATCGAATTACGCATGCTGGCCGAACGATAGTGTCATGTTGAGTAGTTACGTCCACCGAACGTCTTCTGGATGCCGAGCACTCCAGTTGCCGAGTTCTATCGATGCCGAGCGCTAGTTGACGCCGAGTAGCCTGGTATGCCGATCGCTATGGATGCCGAGTACTTCGCCGAACACTCCTAGATGCCGAACGCTCTCTAACGCCGAGTTCCTCTGGATGCCGAGTACTTCACCGAACACTCCTAGATGCCGAACGCTCTCTGACGCAGAGTTCCTCTGGATGCCGAGTACTTCGCCGAACACTCCTAGATGCCGAACGCTCTCTGACGCCGAGTTCCTCTAGATGCCGAGTACTTTGCCGAACATTCCTAGATGCCGAACGCTCTCTGACGCCGAGTTCCCCTAGATGCCGAGTACTTCGCCGAACACTCCTAGATGCCGAACGCTCTCTAACGCCGAGTGCTACCTGATGCCGAGCACTAGTTGCCTGGTCAAATCTCCAGGAAACAGCATGCAAACTTATGACCTGACAAATCAAGTTCTAACTGGTCACATCTCATCCCTAGAGTCGCATACCTTCCTATTGGATTTGCAACCCTTAAGGAAGTAACAAGGTCTGAGGGTTCTAAGCATAACCTATCTACCAAACACTGAGATATAAATGAATGTGATGCACTATTATCAAATAGTACTCTAACCGATATACTCTTAATCAAAAGCATACCTTCCACATATTCTTCCCTTTTTTAGCTGCAGTTGGCCTAGTAGATGATGGTCCAACAGCAAAAACCTTTCCTTTATCCGCCCTTACTAGTTCTGGACACTGATTCTTATAATGCCCAACTTGGTCAAAGTTGAAGCACTTCACACCTTTCTTTTCTACAGCCTTCTTCACCTTGCCTGACCGACACTCATGAGCATAATGACATTTCCTGTCACAATTGAAGCAAACTAAATCAGCCTTTGCCTTCTTGGCAGCCTCCCCCTTCTAGGCTCCCTTCTTCTTAAAGAACTTTCTCTTTTTTCCATGAAAACCCTAGGTTACAAACGGCTTCTGTCTAGCACAAATAGCAAGCATCTCCTCATGTCGGATTGCCATCTCCACAACTACATTACAAGGATCCCGGATATGTGTCAGGGTCGCCCTGGCAATCTCAGGCCTCAACCCCCGGATGAACCTCTCATTCCTTCTTATGATGGTGTCTATAGTAGCATACCCATATGGGGACAACTCATCAAACTTAGTAGCATACTCAATTACGGACATCTCTCCCTGCACCAAATCCATAAACTTTCTAAGCAATGCCGACTTGGCAACTTTAGACAAAAACCTTTGTTCAAATCTCCTTCTAAACTATGCCCAAGTTAACTCCTCCTCCGGAACCCCGACAATAACACTATTCCACCAATGAAGCGCTGCCCCTTACAACTGCCAAGAGGCTAGCCTTCTTTTCTACTCGTCATCCAAACCCAAATCAGCAAAAATTCTCTCATAATGCAACAGCCAATTATCAACTTCTATAGATTCCTCGGTTCCCATAAACGGCTTCCCACCAAGACTGGTGTAATCTCAGCTCAACTTATCATAATTATTACTGACTATAGCCACAAGATCAGCTCCTCCTACATTCCCAGCAACACCAGTAGCAGCTCCTACTTGCATCAGATTAGTGAAGAACTGATACATCGTCCCCATATCTGCTGGTGGATTTCTAGCACCCATATTGGCATCAACATTTTGGTTAGCATTAGCTTGTCGACTCGGGTTCCTCCTGGTGGGACTAGCATCTCCGTTGGTTGTGGTGCTTCCTCCACCGAGATTTCCTCTTCCGTTTCTTGCCTACATATCTTCGTTCTCGTAAATCTGCATACAAGCCTTAGTAAGATACAGAAGAACGGTATAAGAGAGAGGGGAATACTTAATTATATATATACATATATCAAATACAAGTACGTTACTATAGCGTTAACCCAAACCCCGATCTTATTTTCTGATTTATTGGATTATGTTTGAAAATCTTTGCGGTTTAAATTTCTTTTAAGTTTTCATAAACCTATGCTATGATACCAACTTGTAACATCCCCCACATGGAGGCCCAAAACTAACGGCTACGGATGCTGCAGTCATCCATAATTATTAATCCTCAGCGACCAAATATGTTAATGTTAGATACATTGATATAACAGAAACACATGGATATGGAAAAAATTTAAAATCAACAAACAACATTCTTATTCCATTTCAAAGCATTTCAAATTCATTACATAATCCCAATACTAGAATCATGTTCAGAGAAAATATAATTATTACAACATACGCCAAGAGCGACATATGAAGATGCCCTCATGGATGATCAGAGTATATAACTAGGTAATTAAACATCTTTGCCTTTACAACAAAACACAACAGAATCAAAAATAGGAAAGATCTCTAAATAGCTATCATGCCTCCTGCACGTCTCCGGAAGCTTATTCATCTAAAGAGGTACCTGAAAACCTCAACTCTCAAACTACTCAAAGTTAATTGTGCATCCGAGAGTTTAAGGGGAAAACATAAACTTTGAGTCAGACATAAAGCCTGGTATGAATAATAATCTACCACCTCAAACCATTTAGATATCTAGTGAGACCACACCGCTTAGCGGAACGGGTTTTCCCTTCATTTGTATCTTATTCAAAACTTTATAAAACCATGTACTTTTCTCCTGCATCCATAATGATTAAAACATAACAATTCAAAAATATTATGATGACATGAAAATAAGTAAATCAATTCTGGATTTCCTATCCCCATTTGTTTTTTACTATCTATCTCATTTATAGATTCTAGGGTCACTATTAACCTAATAGTTTTCATAGGCTAACTAATAACCTATTTAATACTTATGGACTCGCTGTCAGGTTTCATAGTTTTCATAGGATCACTAAGAACCTATTTGGCCCCTGCCAATAACTTCATTGTTTCATGGGTTCTCCCTAAACCTATTGGTATCACTACAAGAAAAGTAGGTATTAGCTGCACTATATGGTAGCGTTTTTTTACAAAAATGCAACTATAAACATTTCTCCTCCTTGCTTAGGCCAAAAGACACGCAACTAAAATGAATTTAAGCATTAGCAAACTACGGCCCTTAATTTTTTTCATTCCCGCACTTTTTCCGTTTCTACACTGTTTATTTTTCATTTCCCTCTTCTCACTTTTCTTCCTTAACCTTATTTCTCATCTACAGCCACATCGACCTATACCTCCTTCTTCACTTCCCTCTTTTACCTCCTCTCTTCTTCCACCTTGTAACTGCTTTCACCCGTCTCAGCATTCGTCCTATCTACGTCCACCTATTATTGCCGTCATTTTCCTTCTCGATCAGATCTGAATTTTCCCCCATTACATCCATATCTCTCCCACCTACTGTCAAGAACACATTCGTCTTCATTTCCTACTCCTCATCTTCGTCTTCTCAACCTAATATCCCCAATCTTGTTCTGAGCTTGCCCCAAATTAGATCTATGGAGAAGAAATCAAAAATGAACACAATGATCACACCACTGCTGTGGAAGCAATTTGAAGACCAGGCGGTAATTTTACCTCAAGAAACTAAATTGGGGGCGATGATGGTACCCACTAGTCCCAAAAAATAAAATCGATGCAATGACTTCACCGCAAGAAAATGAAACAAATGCAGTGAAGATATGGCATGTAGTGGAAAAAGAATATTATGTGGTGACTCACCAAAGGAAGGAAAAGCAGAAGCAATGATGAAATCTGATGATAAAGGAAAAGAAGCGGTGATTTTACAAGAGGAAAAGAAAGTATTAGAAGAGATTATTACACCGTAGGAAAATAAGATGGTGACTAAATCCCAATTGAATTGCGATTGATGCGACCACGGTTCATCGCCTAAGAATACTATTATGGTAAATTTTGATTTTATTATCAATAGTATTATTATTATTTCTTGGGATTAAAAATAAAATAAAATGGCAGGAGAAGGAATGGAAAAGAGGAAAATCAAATAGTGCTGAAGTGCAAATGTGGAATTGTTTGGAAGATAATTTTTACTTGATTGTTCAATGCAATGCAAGATGTTGGTGCTTCTGCTTGTAAATATTTTTCTTCTTTCTTTATTTTTAACTTTGCATAGAATCTGGTTCTTTGTTTATTGTTGAATGAAATTCACTAGAGGCGGTTAAGTCAGTTTAGTAAATGACTACATTTTGTAATTTCTTGACCTATCAAACAACTGCAAATGAAATGTAAATGATTTCTTTCTAATGATTTAAAAGAATTGTAAATGAAATCAAAAGGTTTATTTCTTGTGTTACTAAAAGAACTATAAGAGAATCCTTGATTATTTCCTATGCATGTACTTCAATTCATGATATTCCCCCTCTTACAATATGGTAATCCATCCTTTGTTTTATTTAAAATAAAATCATGATTAGCACTCTATAATGCGGTAAAATTCCATTGATTATGTATTAATAGGAGAATATTCAGGACTTGCTAGCTTCCATGTCAATATATGACAAAGTCTTAGCCACAAACTATAATAATCGACTTCTAGATGTATTAGTTTTCAAATAAAACGAATTTTTTACATGTCTTTAGGATTGATTACATGCGTGGTATTATGTGTGCAAATATTTATATAGTTTGAACGCAACATTTTTATCTGTCAGTGCTGGAGGAAGTGCTCATATGATATGACACTATATTTATATATAATATTATATTTATATAGTAGACAAATGTACCGCAGGTAGTGCTCATATGATATTTCCTCGTTCTTATTTTATATATTTTGTTTTTGCTACTGATCCTTGACAAAATCCACTCATCAAACTCTCATCATGCATCGTATGTAATAGAAGTTCCATCGGTAGGAGAAACCCAATCTGAAGCAAACTCAAAATCAGCCTTAGTTGTGGAAGAAACACAATCAGAGATAGAGTCAAAAGATAGACCTTTGACTATTAAAAAAGTTTCAAAAGTGTCAAAAGAAACGAAGGTATGCTTATGTCTGTATACTATAGTTATATACATTATACTTGCCATTCCATATCTATATTTACTTTCTAGAGTTTCGATAAGTACGATACTAATCAGTTGGAGCAAATGATTTCATGAGTATGGGTTGTATCATTTTTTATGCAAATTTCCTTGTATTTTTAAATTCATAGAGGATCATATTAGCATAGTATAACTATGTAAAATGAAAATAGGTTCCAGATAGCAGGAAGCCACTATACTCAGGTTTAGGTTTCAAGCGATGGCTATTTGAAATGTGGTCGAATCAACGCATAGATACTTTATAGGAGCAGTTTAGGTGGTAGCCAAAGAATTATGAAATGTCCGAGTTTGATGGACCTAAGCTTTTAGGAAAGGACTACTGATCAATCATATTAGTTTGATATGTTGATGACTGCTTAAACTCGGTTTCATCGGTATAAATAGCCAAGAATTGTTTCGGATGCTGATAACATGGATAATATATAAGAATTGGATACTTCTTCATTTATTTGTGTTCGTAAACACGACAACATAGAAAATTGCAATACTCACATGCATAAACATCATGGCTTGATGTTGAGTAATTGAAAGATCCTAGTGGTCTACTCACATATGTCAGGTTAAAGGTAAATAGTGTGTCTATTTTGTTGTTAAAGGCTTTTTTGTTAATGTTGACTTGATTATCTCTTAAAATCTATTGTCACGGGTTAAAAGGAATTTCATGTGTTTATATTGCAACTGACTTCCTTCGCAAATCCTAGAGGTTGTTAGGAAACATATGATTGCAAAAATTCATTACATAATTCATTATGGAGATAGATGTGATGATGTAGAAGCTGTGTTTGAAGAGTCTTATGATTATAGCCTTAGGTCCATTCATATATTCATTTCTACTCCATATAGTTTACCATATAAAAACTTTCTTTACATACATGCTGCTTAATGCAAGCTTTACAGGCAGACTAATGACCGTATACTAGTGGATTGATAAAACGATAGTCATTGGTTGTAGAGTTAAATTATCACAAAGAAGATAATTAATAATAGTAGTTTCCAAGGATAAGGCATAACGTATTTTTGAATATCAATCAAGGGAAAAAAATATTCCTATCAACTAAGCTAAAGGGTAACCTTATGCATATATGATATAAATACTAAAGAGTTGGTCAACGTTATGCACTTGCAGACAAACAGAACAAATTAATTGCATCAATGGTAGCTATGATTTACAGGTGGAAATGGAATCTACCAAACAGGAAAAAGGTTATTTTATAACTTGAATGCAAAAAACAAACACTTAGGACTTGTTTTAGCTTCTGTACAAGATCACTTGTATGATAAATATCATTTTTGTTGGATTCTTTATTAAAAACTTTCTAAAGAAGCAGATCTAAAAAACTACACACTAAAAAAGTTAACATGCATTGCCTTGGTTATCATATAGCTTTCAGCACTACATGTAAATAAGCTTAGAAATGAAATGTTTGTTGTATAATTATGTGTTAATGGTTTCATAAATCTAGTTCTTATAGTTTACACATCTAGCTAGATTTTACACTACCCTGCTTATGTAACCAAGTACCAAATATGGAAGCTATTATCATGTCAAATATCTATCTAAAACACAACGAATTTAAGGTCCTCGGTTGAAAATATTGTTGTTTATGCTGATCACTGATTTTGTTGTATGTATATGTACAGACAATTTTGTTTGGATCCATGGATGGTTTTATGCAGAAATGCACTTTCAATAAAAATATCTGTAGCTATATTATAAATGTTTACTAAACCAAGTCAATGTATATACTCATAGTCTTGCATCACCCAAACATATTTTTATTTTCTTGATCATATCAACATAGAATAAGAACCATTTCATATGTTTTCCCTTTAATATGAATATATACTACGGCAAATGGTATTAATCTACACTTTCAGGCTAAAATTGTTGACAGGCCAAATATGAATGATCGCAGAATAATTAGGCCATGAATTAGCTCCGATTCATAATGAAGTGGCTCTGAAATGACTAAAAAATTGTGTGGATTATGGAATGAACAAAACTGGCAATGTGGAGTGGCATGACTGAACTGAAATTTCATGGCAATGAGCAGAAATGGCAGGAGCAATGCGTTGCTGGATTAGAATTTTGTGGCATGGCGACAGGTGTACTAGTGTTACTACAATTTCTACATGTTGAATGAAGTGAACAAATGTACATGTGTTTAAGGAAGGAGAGTGAATACTACACTAGACAACTAAACTGCAATATAGTCATGGTGGACATTTCCCATACCGAAAACCCTATGATAGTTAAATGATCTAAAACAGAAGAAGGCGGAGAAGAATCTATAAGCATCAGTTCCTTTCAACCAAAAAATCAAAGTGATAAAACAAAACAAGCCCAAATTTAAGCAGTAACATGATGAGTTCTAGCACTAATGCTACTACCTCTATTGGGTTTAGTTCTGATCGAGATGGTGCTACTACAATTTGTACAATGGATGCTTCGCCTTTTAGTCCGAGACTTCATGATTTTATAAAAATAGTACTCAAGGGGCAGAAGAGAGATAAAAGTCTGCTGGTGCCAGAATACAATAACCAGAAGTTGTCTGTAAAACTTTCAAGAAGAACAGGTAATTGTTTAAGTCTGAAAGATACTTGCAATGCAAAATCTCTATATCCAAACTGCACAGTTTCAATGGAACTTGGAAGGACAGTCCACCTTAATAGATACATGAGACATAAATGAAAGAATTTCACAAGTTTCTGCACACAGATCGAACTTCACAAGTTTCTTATTCTACACATCAATTCTCACATGAATTTATACAAATTTAACACAAGTTATAATTACATTAAGACTCATGTTATTTGTTGTGTACTATATTAGTGTGTGTATTTTATTGCCCTGATGCTTTGATATTCTTGTTATTACTTAACTGCCCTAATGCTTTGAAATTCTTGTCACACAATGCTTGTAGCCATATTTTAGTGCGTCCTTGCGCTGCTGCCTTGTATTAATGAGTAGTAATACCCAATGCCTTGTGCAATTGAACACAAGCTTGCACTTTTTTCTTCTTTTTTTTCTTTCTATTTCATTGTTTTGCCTGCAGTATATTTACAGGTCCCTATCCAGTGCTTTGAGTTTTGTTTCATCCTTCATGTGCATGTTGTATTGAAAATATGGTTATGCACTCATTTATTACCCTGCTGCCTTGGAGATTTTTCACATATTTCCTTGAATTAGTTGAAGGGGACTGAATTGCAAGCTGATGGCTAACCTGCACAATGCTTGATCAAGTTATATTACTAGTGACATTGTTTACAAGAGCAGCTTTGCTATTAGTGCTTTTGTTTGGAAATGAAACCATATTAACACATGTGTTATTATAAATATATGATTGCATTGTGTGTTTAAAAACGACGATGAGTTGTATGGTTTGTTTTTTTACCGGTTGTTATGAGTTTTATACATTACTTGTTTTCTTCCTTTTAAGAATTGTCTAAAAGCTATGGTTTTATAAATATATCAGGCCCTGGAAGAACAATGCAAGAATGATCAAAGAAGATTTTGTCTATAGAGATACATCACATTCTGGGATTGAGGGTGTAGAAATTGGTGCTGATGCTGCTGAGTTTCTTCTTCTTAGTACAAATTCAGTTCAGGTTAGAAATTTTCAGGAATCTAATTATTCGAATTTCCTTGTATCACCGGATTTTGGAGTTGCAAATTAAAGTACCATCGGATTTTGGAGTTTGAGCGTTGAGTTTTGTCTTCTTTATACGTCGTTTGCTAAATAAACACAAATTACACTTGTATCTATACGAGTTTTTTAACTTTGATCTCTTCAATTTTGTTATATTTCAATAATAATAATAATAAACAATACTTTGAATAAATTAACTAAGTTTTATAAAAATTAAATACGTTTATAAAAATTAACCAAGTATTATAAAAATTAACAAGGTTATAATAATAATAATAAACTAAGTTTGGTAAAAACATTAACTAAGTTTATAATGATAATAATAATAACATCAACAGTAACAATAACAATGAACTATAGTTTTATAAAAAATTAGCTAAGTTTATAATAATAATAAATTAACCAAGCCAACTATGTTTTATAATTAATAATACTAATAATAAAAATAATATCAAAAAAACTAAGTTTATAGAAATTAACTAAGTTAATAGAGTTTAAGTTTGAGATATTTTATAAGTTTAAGTTAACTAAATATAAGTTATGACATTTTAAGTTTTAGCAATTATGGTAATTTATAAGTTTAATAATAATATATTATTATTAAACGGTAGTTTGAATACATTAACTAAGTGTTATAAAAATTAAATATGTTTATAAAAGTTAACTAAGTATTATAAAATTAAAGAGTTTATAATAATAATAAAAGCTAAGTTTGATAAAAAAATAACTAATTTTATAATAATAATAATAATTTGTTTCAAAAAAACATAATAATAATAAAAAATATTATAGTTTGATAAAAATTAACTAAATTTACAATAATAATAATAAGTTAACTAAGTTTTATATAATTTAACTAAGTTTTGTAAAAACGGAATAAATTTATGTAAATTAACTAAGCTTTAACTAAGTTTTATAAAAACGGAATAAATTTATGCAAATTAACTGGTTTACAGGTGAAACATCCCGCCTTTTTGTACGTTTTAAGCAAACACGCATGCCAACTCAAACCATACAAAAGGGCGATTGTTATTGGGGTGAATAAGAAAACGTTAAAGAAATAAAAAACAAAACAGAATCTCACAACGGAACGACAAATTATAATAATCAAATACAGTTCATGAAGCTGTATACAAACCATTTGATTATACTTATACAGTACAAAATCATAGTTACACATATCAAAGATAAACAAATAATAATGCAGCGGAACAGTATGATGAAGTGGAATAGTATAGTAAATAATAATACAATCTTCGTCTTTTCGTCCTCCAGAAACAAGTCTTCGAATCCTGAAATGCTCAGGCTGACACAAGCGAATTGAAAAGACAAAACACTCGAGTCAGAACTAAAAGAACTTATGTGAGTTAAATCAACGGTAAATAAATATGAGTGTAAACGGCGTCGGAGATGTTTATGGGGTTTGACATCTCTTATCCAGTGTCTAACGTGAGTGCAGTAACTTAAAAGATGTTTGTGATTCACATCTCCTAAGGATCCGTTAAACTATCTACTATGTAGTACAATACGCTATTATAATATGTCTATGGTAATATAAACTATTAAAATAGCGTTAAGGCGTTACATTTTCCCCCTTAACACATTTTTATTTCCCATAGTCTATACAGTACCGTAATCCCACCCGTACTGGGTGCCGTCAGAGGGCACTCCATAGGTATGGTACAAACCAAACTCGTAGAAGGCGCGCTAGGGTAGGTGACACGACACAACTAGGCAATGCCAGGGTAGATATACAAATTACGCATCCGGACTGTTGGTAACGCATAGCCGCAACTACCACCTTACTCGAAACACACTCCCGAGTAAAAATCGAATGGTGGCACCAAATAAATCAAAAGTCAGAATATAGTATCAATGGAATAAGTCCGATCGGAGGTGCTACCTTACTTGGCCCGGAATAGCTCCTGTTTTAGCCACCTTATGCTAACTCACGGGAGTTAGGTCCACGTATATACCTTTAGGATCGTCGCCACCATCCTACTTCATTCTGGAATCTCCACCACGTACACAATTGTCAAAGTGGTTTTCGGTATTGGCAAAGAGTATGACAACATCCGATCCTGGTCTCTTTAACAATCAATCTCTTATTACACACCGGGTGGTTCTTTTACATTTCCAAAATCGTTTCATAATGGATATCAAAATATCATATTCAATTCAAACCATATCACTTTCGAAATCATTACTTACTTTCGAAATCATATTCACCTTTGAAATCATATCGCATTTGAAATCATAGTTTGATAATTTTATTTCCTTTCAAAAGTCATATTCACAATTTATACCAAATTATCGTATTCTCAAAACCATAATATTTTTGAAGTCATATTCACTTTAAAATGGAGAATTTGGATATAAACCCATCCATTTTACTTAGTTTGGAATTTGGAAGAAAGTAGTTTAAATAGTTATAAATAGTTAAAATACTCCAAAATAGTTTAATTCTAGGTAAAGTACCTTTAAATTTATTTAAGATAGTTAAATAGATTTAATTTAGATTAAATATAATTAAAATAGATTAAATAGCTTAAAATAGATTAATTAGATTTAAAATAAATTAAATTGGTTTAAAATAGTCAAATAATTTATATAGTTAATATTAGTTAAATAGTTTTAATAAATTTGAAAATATTAATAATTATAAATATATTTTAAAACAGTTTATATTAAAATATGAGTTTGGAATTTATATTAGTTTAAACTACTCATTTCATTTCAACATATTTGGACCATTTCAAATTTCCAAATCGTCAAACCAAATTTCAATAAACTATCGAATTTCATATCGTTTAAATCCATGTTCAAAATATCAATACGGATTACTCCAACTTCAACATATTTCAAAGTAATTTTCAAACAAATGCAATCACTCAATTTCGATAGAATTTCATTTATACATAAAAGTTTAACTTCAAACTTCCGATTTACTTTCTTAAAGAAATTCCTTTTTAAACCAATTCGCATTTCAACACTACCTGATTTTTAAATAATAATTCAATTTACACAAATCAAATTTTATTTCAAAACATCAATTGATTAAATTCAAAAATTAAAGGATTTTAAAATCATTTGATTTAACCAATCCGGTGTCCGTATATAATTTTCTACCCTAGGGTCAAGTGATACGGATATTTATCATTTCAATCCGCAATTTACACATTTTACGGTTGTATATCATTTCAAACCGCAATCCCAAAATAAATAAAAATCCATAACGAACTTGCAGTTTATAATGGTATAAAATACAACATCCATTCAACCAACATCAACAATCAACAACCATCACAATCATCATCCAAATCAATATAGAACTGATATTCAATAACGGGTATTAAACTGGCAATTTATATTCAATAATAAATTAAATAGCAATTTTATTCAAATAAATTCAAATTAACTGGGATGATAATTCAAAATATACCAAACAGTCATAAATAAATTCTTAATCAAATCATAAATTAAATTTAATAAACAGAAGAAATTTTAGAAGTTGTGAGTGGGTTGAAACACTCACCTTTGAATTTAAATTGAATTTAAATCCAATTTAAGCCCAAAATTTGAACGGTCTCAAAATTCGTCCAAACCTTTGTCAAAATGTCCAGAATTTTATTACGATCCCAACATAAGAAACCGCGCGTGAATTGGACCTCGTACGTAAAAGTTATGATGATTAGAACAATCGAATTTGAATCAAAATAAAATAAAATAAAAACTCACCAGTCACGCTCTGCCACGTCACAAATCCCTACCGAAACCCTATAGACTCGCAGTTTCCATGATTGAACACGACAACACACGGCCGCCACCCTTTCACGTTACCACCGCGCCACCTCGCGCATAACCACACCCTCCGACCACGACGCCGATGTCTTCGCCCTTGTCCGCCCCCTCTGGTGTAGCAGCGGCACCCCCGAAGGCCTCCGTCGCCGATGCCCTTCAAGGCTGTTTTCAGGTGAAATCGTGACCCTCTGGTATGAACGAATACATGATCTAAGACCTGCTCGTAACAAGCTTCGCAACGGCACCATTCGATCGACAAACGGTCGACGATCCACCGTTGGATCGCCAAAATCCAATATGAACTGCCAGAATTGATTTGCGAATTCTAGGAAAACGATGACCAGAATCGAAAAAAGAATACCACCAGTGAACTGCGCTCATCGAGAGCTTCGAATTGATATAAAATCTGATAGTGTTTGAGGAGTTTGAATTTTTGATTTTATTTTTGATTTGCAATTGGATCTAGAATTTGTTTGTCTGCCATTGGAATGAGGAGTTGAGAAAGAAATATACGTACAAACAAATGAGAATAGAAACAACCTAGGGTTTATAACGAGCTATTTATAGATGAATCAGAAATAGAACAAATGGATTAGATCGATTTGGGTTTGAACGATAAATGGCCCGGAAAGCCCGTTTCGACTCCGGAATGAAAATGGGTCAACCCACATATTAAAATAGATGCTTTCAAATATTTTAAACTCAATGGAACAAGTTTCAAGTCCTAATTCCATCGTATGAAGAAGTTATGTTAAAATCAGCTTATTTCAAATTGATTTCAATTAAATAAATTTCAAGGCGTTTCGAGCCCGTACGATCAAACGATAAGTCCGATCAATACGAAAATTGAAATCCTATAATAATTCACCATTACGGATTCGATGAAACTGGTTTCGTTGAAATCCGAGTCGGTGGCCAAAATGGCTATATTTCAGTTAATTAAATAAATTAGTATTAAATTAATTAATATTAAATTAATTAAATCACATTTTCTGTTTAAATTTTTGTAATTTATAACTTCTATCATTTTTTATTTCTTAATCATTTACAATAATTTAAACAAATTTAGATGTCAATTTAAAGTTGATAAATTTACAAATTTTCAGTGTTTAATTTCAATTTCAGTAAATTCCAAAATTATTAATAAATTCCAAAATCCATGTATTAAATTTTTAATCATTGTTATTCAAGTCTTTTATTACAATAAGGGTATAACTAACATTGGTTTATCTCTTAGAACATTGATGTTTCCCAATTTCATCTTAATTTCAATTAACGTAATATTTAGATATTTAATTTCATCTAATTGCAATTAATCCAATTATTACAGCTTAAAATCCAATAAATTAATCAAACTTGAATTTAAATTATTTTTATTCAATCAATTGCCATATTATGAATAGAATTTACATTGGTTACTCCATATTGAATTAACATTCTCCAACTACTAATTTAATATACACTAACTGCACTATTTAAGTCTTTTAACTGCAATTGATTTCAAATTAATTTTTTATGAACTAAACAAATAGGTAACTTATAACAATTGTTACCATTAACCTTTAATTACATTTAAGTTTATTACTTTTAAACAAATATTATAATTACTTACGGAACATTAATTTTATTCAATTACCATTTATTATATTTTAAATTCATTAATTAATTCAATGTTTATGTTTATTTTCTTATATTCAATTTATAGCCAAGTATAACATTTACATTATTTCATTCATTGGAATTTCATTCAAATTGTTAATAATTTGCTTTAATTAACATTGTTGCATTTCATTTTATATAAATATTCATTTCATTATTACATTACAACTTTTTATTTCTTCCAATATTAAATAACAAGATTCATTAAATTAACAAATTAAATTATCGAAAATTTACGGGTTGTTACAACAGGTAATTGATTACCAACCTTGTTTACAGGGAATTAGCTTTTCTAGAGTGAAGACCATCAGCAACAATGGACATGACTTCAATTGTTATACGTATTATGATATTTGTTAGTACTGGTTGTGTAAATTTGTTTGTGAATGCTTGTGGTGTGTGAATTTGCTCATTTTGTCAAATAACTATTATCTAAATGGTTATGGATATTATACTTATGTGATTAACGTGTTCTCGATTATTTGAATATGATGATTATATGATTGAATGATTGTTGATTTGAATATGGTAATTATACGATTATTGCTGATTTTAATATGACTATTATATAACTGGTTGCTGGAAATAATATAAGCCATTAACAGTATATAGTAAATGCTACAAAACAATCAATACCATTTAGTAGCGTTTTAAAAATGCTACAGAAACAATTGTAAAATACCACCTGAATCTGTAGTGGCATAAATTAAATGCAACGAAAAGTTTTTAGTTGCACAAAATAAACGCTGCAGAAAATAAAAGAATGATCCAAGTACAAACGCAACTAAAAATGTTAGTTTTGGTAGGGTTTTGTAAACGCTGCAGAAAACCTTTAGTAGCATTTAAAAAACACAGTTATACAGAACCATTTCTAGCGTTTATTAAAACGTAACCAAAAAAATCATACTTTTAGTTGTGCGACCTATAGTAGCGTTCTTTAAAACGCTACTAAAAGTTTTGGTAGTGTTTTTTCAATGCTACTAAAGGTCTTTTTTGTGTAGTGTATGTAACGACCCGTAAATTTCAACTGTTTTAATAACGTAATTAGTTGAAATTTTGTGAAATTTTAAACGATAAAATTTTGAAATAAAAATTTAATATTTGGAATACGTCTAGTTAAACATAGCGACTGGTAAATTTTCGTCCAAAAATATGGAAGTTTATTTCGCGCGTAAATTCACTTCAATTGAATTAGTTAAAAAGCGTTGAAAATAAAATGTTTCCTAAAACTAAATATTTTACATAGAAAAATTCTAAATCATCTTCTGAGCAAGATTTCAGTTTGTCGTTTTTCCAAATTCGGACATCTTTGGCTCCGTCGATCTTATTTTTCAGTGTTTTTCTTGCATTTTCCGTAGTAGAAAAATTCAAATTTTTATAATTCAATCGTACTACCAATATCTGTATACCGTTTTGATCGTCTCATCGTGCTGATCTCTACGGTATATTCATTTATGTGTTTTGTAGTTCAGTATGTAGCGGAACCTGTATAACGGATAACCGTATCGGCATTCCTTTCTGAACTCTTTTGGTTTCTAGTGTCTTTTCTTTATTCAAGGTATTAACCATCAGCCATTAACTTTTATTATTTTCAGCATTCAACCAATGACTATTGCTATTCCCATCATTTAATTTACATTTTCTAGTTCATTGATTTCTCTTTGAACGCTACATTCATTTATTCATTCTGCCTAAAAAAAATTTATTATAATATAAAAAGTTGGGTTTATATTCATGTGAATAGTCATCTTCTTCTTTTCTCCTGGGGAAAACAACTCATATCCTTGCTTATTCAATCATCTCGTCCTCCTACTTCATCGCGTTCGAACCGATCTTCCACTATAGCCGAGCTTCTCCAACATGATCATCAAACCCAACCTACCCGAGCATGCACGCATGGCAGCAAACAGCCTGCGCCTACAACCGAAGCAGCCCCATTCCACCTAATTCCCTTCGGCCACTCCGTTCCCCTTCTGTTCCCACCATCGAACATCATCACCTCCGTCATCACCAAGTCACCATCTCCGTTTGCTAACCCCGAAGCTTCCAGGCCGAGCCCCAACGACCTCTTCCCATCATCTCTCTCTCCCATTTTCCTTTCTCCAGCCTCCGTGAGCAGCCTTTTCCCCATGCCTCGACCACTACAACTTTCGTCCCCATCCACTTCCACCCTTTCTCCTCCGTGCAATATACCCAGACCTTCAATTCTGGCCTCACGCATTGCTCCGCTACACCTTTAAGCAACGGCGAGATCGGCCTCACTTGCTAGCCCTATCCAACTCTTGTTTATATAAGGTACTATATATTTATTACGTTATTATTTTATATAGGGTATGTATGCATATATTTGTTAGTATATACAGGGTGGTTTTATATGTCAGTTTCATTTGCTGTTAGATATATATTATATATAGTTTGTATTGCAAGTTGTCATTTATTGTTGGATTCATATGTATATAACCTGTTAACAAATCTACATAGCTAACTAAGTTATATATATTATCTAGGAGTATATATATTCATTAGTTATAAAATATACAGTAGATAGTATAAAGTTTAACGCATATATATCCTATGATTTTTCCATATGCGGTTTAACAAATATCTGATTTACTTTAAACACTGGTTTTAGGTATATGTATATAATAAATATTTATATATAGGCGAGGCTATACTAAGGGTGATAAGTTTTGTCTAATATACTCTATGTCACTACAAAGATAAACTCTTAATAGTAGTACGTGCTTTCATATGGGGGGGTTTCAGTGATTTCTTTGTATAAAAAAAACGTATATATATGTATATATGGGATTGCGTGTGTAATATATATTATTATATATTAGGCATATATATTGATAATTTCCACTATTTTGTTTTAAGGATTTATATACAGATACTCGCGTATAAGTTGATAGGTTATATAGTTTATATATATGTACGAAGTATACAGGTTATGTAAGCTTGGTTATTTTTGTGGCTACAGGATTTTAAATATATAAATATTGTTATGCAAGTTGAGTTATGCCGTGTTTTTAAGTACACAATACAATATGTATAAGTTTTACTGTTTATGAAGTATGTAAAGTTTTAAATGTTGTTAAAGGGTTGCTATATCTAGGTTGGATTTTTGATTTCGGTGCACTTTAATATATTGGGATAGTGATAATTTAATATTTCATACACAATAAGGTTGTTATGTGATTTTATAAAAATAAATAGATGTCAGTTTTATATGTGTTTATCATTATTTAAAATAATATGTGTTTGCACAAATATTGATTTCATGGAAATAACAATAATAATATGTTTAGCGTTGCTATTCTATCAAATCTATTCTGATTTGTTTATCGATTCTATTATCAGCCTTGTCCGTCGTGCCTGTTCTCTCCGTCGAATCGAGTCCAATTTGCTTTATTTCGAAGTTCGTGTTCGGATTTATAACTCACATCATTGTCCATCCTCTCTAGCCTCGAAAGGTGAGCACTCACTCACGATTAATGTTCTTTTATTTATTAAATTTGATTTCAATTGAAACGACAATTGAAATATACTACTGTTAGTTAATTACACTGTTATATATGCTATTATCTGTATCAGTTCACCTGTGACATCTGACACCATTATCTGTTGATTATTTATGCGATGATCATACAGTTTGGCTGATAATTGATTGATTGTTGATGTTTATATTGGACGTTAAATTGTTAATGTTAAATTGATAACTAGTATGCAATTGAACTTGATATAGGATAGTTAAATGTTAAATTTGATTAACTGACATTTGTATAATATGACCCCTTTAACTGTTGAATTTATTGACACGTAGGATTTGTTTAATTACACTTTGAACCACTGAATGTATGTTGTTAAATTGATGATGTATGAAATTGTAATGGATGACAAGTGAAAACCGTAATGTAATAATCTTTAATCTACATGAAATGATAGTGTAGATTCTAGAAATAATTATATTAATTCGTACAAATAACAATGCGAATTAATACGGTTATTTCGGGATTATTTGAATTGATTTTTGGATTGTTATTGATTGTTGTTATTGCTTGTTTATTTACTTTGACACCATCCCTATTATCACACTGCAAGTTCCCTTTGTTATGCTTTGATTTTGAATTGAACTGGAATCGTGTTGAAATGATAAATACCCAAATTGAACTTTGACCTAGGATAGAAAATTAAATAAAACCCGATTGGTCAATAAATTGATTTAAAAATAAAATGAAGATTTTATTTGAATAAATATTATGGTTTTGAAATGAAGTTGAAATTTGAATTTTTGATGAAAGGAAATTGTATTATTTAATAATCTGAAACAAAATATTTACAATGTAATTGATGAAAGAATGTTGTTTAATTTGAGAAATGATTGAATTAAGTTTGAAATGATTTAATAATTAAGTTTGAAATCATAATTAAGTTCGAAATTATTAAACTTTGAAATTATTTAATAATTAAGTTTTGAATTATTTAATAATTAAATAAGATTGAATTATTTAATGATTAAATTGAATTGGATATTTAATTAAGAAAATTGAACTTTTGAATAAGTGAATTTACTTCGTAAATAATTGAAATTGAGTTTTCGTTATTAATTAAGTTTTGGAAAATTATTTAAGTAAGTAAATAAGTGAAATTGAATTTCTTTAACAAGAAATAAAATGTGATTTATTGAAATTAATGTAAGACTTGAAAATTAAAGGATTCGATTTGATGAATTTAATTTAATTCAAAATTGTAAGTTTTGATATAATGAAGTTGAATTGAATAATTGATTTAATGAATTGGAAATTTAATATAAATTGTTTTGAATGATAAAGTAACTTAACGAATATTGAATGAAATCGACAAATGAATTTAAATTGATTTGAATGTTGAATTAAATTAATTTAAATGATTTTCGGAATGAAACTTATATACGAACTTGAATTGATATTTGAATTGTTTTAAATGAAGATGGAAATTGAATTATGAGATTTTGAAATGGTAACTTGGAAGTTTTGAAACGTAAATATTGGAAATTGGTTTAGAAAGACAAATGAAATGCTGGTTTACGAATTGAAATTGAAATTGAAATTGATTTGGTTTTTGAAATATATAAACGACCAATCGGTGTAATAATTACGAAAGTTATTAAAGAGACCGGGATCGGTAATGGATATACTCTCTATCTGAACCGAAACCACTTTAATAACTATGCGCGGAGTGTTGATCCAGAATGAAGTGGTTGGAATGATGTACGTGATGACTGAAGAAAGTGAACGATGATGGATAGCCTTGACACTTGTGTCAAATTGGAAATGACTAAAACGGGAGCTGTGCCGGGCCAATGGAGGATTAGCTACCTCAAGTGGACACACTTCTTCGAACTACTTAATACTTATTGTCGATTGATGCACCCTTGATTTTGGGAGTATTGTTTCATGGTGTTGCAGGCGCTGCAGCGTTGCGTTCTCACCAGTCCGGATCAGGCGAACGGTAGTATCACTACCTTGGGTATTGCCTCATGTGCCTTGTCATACTTGTATTCCATTTATGCGCGACCACTACGAATTTGTTTTGTACCTTTAGTATATGGATTGCCCTCTGGTGACTTCCGGTTTTGGGGAAACTACGGTCTTGTATATGCTTTTGGGAATAAAAATGTGTTAAGGGTGGAATGGGCCATGACTTAACACTATTTTGATATCTTCTTATATTACTGATAGACATTATCTACTTAGCGTACATTACTACCTAGTAGATAGTTTAACGGATCCTTAGAGGATGGTTATTCCAAACATCCTTTGAGTTACTTGTATTTCAATTGCTATTTCACTTGAGTTGGATTTATTAATATAAGAATGTTAATCCTGACTCGAGTGTCTTGTGTTTTGCTTTACGCTCGGGTCAGACTGAGTGTACCAGTATTCGATGCTCACCTTTGGAGTTGGAGCTTTGCTTGAAGATCCAGCCATCTATTCTGCTTTTAGTATTCGATGATTCCAGTGATGTATTCTGATTTGTATCTGATGTATCGTGTTACTCTTCTGTTGTAAACTCTGATGTATTTTATATATTCATATAGTAGCTTCATGAAGTACTATCTCTTTTATTTCTGCTGCAATTATTACTCTGTGTCTGTGTTCTGTGATTATTTATTTACTGTATATGTTCAGTTTTGCCAATTTAAATTAACAACGCGGTATTTTGAGCAATTCAACTCCGGCATGAGTGTCTACCTATACACTTATAATGGATGCGAATGGTCCAAAATATCGGGTCGTTACAGTGTATCTCCAATAACTTTCCTCTTATCATAGTTTTCATGGGTTGACTTGGAACCTATTGACATCTGTCAATAACTTAATCCGGATATAGTTTTCATCACTTCACTACAAACCTATTGGCCCCTACCAATAACTCTCACTAATTATAGTTTTCATGGGTTTACTATGAATTTGACTATCTGACAACTTCACTATTTAGGCATCTTACATTCTGGTCTATCTGACCTCCTGGATGCAATACTACTTACTCAAGAGTTAATTCAATTTATATTCACTACTGGGTCAACCTAGCTAGTTTTTCTGCCCTCTCTCCATAAAATGTAGTTATGGGTCCATTATAATGTGAATATATATTACAAGAAGCAAACATATTAACATAATAATTCCAACACCTGTGGTTTAATATCCTCGAAATCAATTTCATATAAAACATGGCTAATCCCTTTAACCTATTATTTTATCAAGGAAAGCTTCTTCAAAAACTCCCATTTAAAAGCATTTAAAAGCTCTTTTATAATGCCATGGGTTTTACCTTTAAAAATTGAGATTGGGTTCTCTATTTTGAAAACTAAGGCTTTCGAAAGCATTAATCTTGACTTTTGAAACCATTGGAACACTACCTTTCAAAAGCATTCAAATCTTCTTTTCAAAACACTAGGCACCTGCCTTTCGAAACACTTTAAAACCTTTCTTTCGAAACCTTTCGAATGTATTAAAGTATTACCATTGAATTATAGAAGCATAGCATCAAAAAAAATTGAAAGTACCCCTTTCGTAACCATTAAGAGTACCCATTTCGAAAACATTGGGTTTATCTTTAAAAGTATCTTTTGGGTCAAAGTGAATATATACGAAAGTACCCCTTCCGAAACCTTTAATCTTCATATAAAATTTTTTAGGTAAATTTGATGGCTTCGGAACTATCCTTTCGAAAGCTCAAAACATTTAAGTAACACATTTGAACGATAGCTTCGAAACCCCTTCCAAAGCCATTGCCTTCAAAACACTTAACCCTTTCGAAAGCTTTAGGAAGTGGCTTAGTACAGGTTTAAAACAAAAGCTACCTTTCGAATTGGTTGATAACTTCAACCCATTCAAAAGGCATAGGGACGGCAGCAAGGTTTCGATTGGGTTGAGATTAACCTTACGGATGCATTAGTTTAAAACATAGGAACTCATTCGGAAGTTACACTTAAAAAAAAGGTGCCAACCCTTTGGAAAGCTATTTAGAGGACCCTTTTGAAAGCATTTGTTTCTACTCCTTCAAAAGCTTTTAGTAAAAACAGGCAAGCACATTTCTTTAGAAAGTAAAACAAAGGTTTCGACCCCATCGAAAGCTATGTTTCGACAGCATGCCTTCCGCCCTTCTCCAATCCATAATGTACCAACATTGTGATGCCTTGTTTATTGGTTTCGGTTTAGTTGGTTTCGACTTGGTAGGTTTCGACTTGGTTGAAGTGGAAGCATAAGGTTGAAAGGTGTTTCTAGAGGAGGCGGAACCTACTTTTCTGGGTAAAACTGATTTAATGCCGTTTAAAGTGAATACTTTATAACTAACCAGCCTATTTGTAAACATTTGATTGTTTTGCCATAACTTTTCATATTCTTTACAAAAATAACTGCCGTAAAATTTCAGATCTAAACAAGGAATAATTTAACAAATAATCCCTTTCATTAAGCAAAACCAATAAAACAATTAAGTCCTTAATCTAAAATAATTTTATTTCCATAGTAAATCACTAAGGAAAAATCGCCAAAAATCATGGAAATTCACTTTCGATATGTTATCTAACATATAAAAATTTCAGACCCAAATTCTTCATAAAATAACCAAAATTAATTTCTAAACCCAATTATTCATATTTTCCTTTGAAAATTCATAATAAATTCTCCTGTTACACCAAAAAGACCCACCTTTCGACTAAGTCGAAAGGAGCTTAAACAAAGACCAAGAAAAGAAGAGTTCAGACCAAACCTTTTGAAGGAGTCGAAGGGATGTTGCCTTCAAAGTTCAACTGCTTCAAGTCCTTTCGAAAAGATCAAGAGTTCGAAGCAAGAATTAGCAACCCCTTAGAAAGCTACAGTAAGCCTTTCAAGTCGGTCGAAACCAATGACAGTTGAATCTCTTCGAAACCAAAGAAGTCAACCTATCGACTGTGTCAAAGGCTTCAAACTCACTTCCACAAGCAACAAAGAGACAAAGATCCATCCAAGACACCTTTCGACAACGTCGAAAGGAGTTATGAAGAAAGCAACACTCAGAAGCCAGCAAATGGGAAAGAATGATATAAGCCTTTCAACAACATCGAAAGGAGGCATGGCTTTCGACCAGGTCGAAAGGATAAGAGAAAATGAAGGAATTTTTAGAGCAGGACAAAAGAATAAGGACACCTTTCGACAACGTCGAAAGGAATCATAGCCTTCGACAACATTAAAGGGAAGCTTAGCCTTCAACAACATAGAAAGGAAGTAGAGCCTTCGACAACATTAATGGGAAACATAGCTTTCAACAATGTCGAAAGTAGGTGTAGCTTCCGACCAGGTCGAAAGGTTCAAACAGGATATGATAAAGTACCTTTTGATGACATCGAAAGGAGGAGTAGCTTTCGACCAGGTCAAAAGCTTCAAATAGCATACAAAGGAACACCTTTTGACAATGTCGAAAGGTTGCATAGCTTTCGACCAGGTCGAAAGGTTCACAACAGGATATAAAAGGGGGTCCTTCTGACATTGTCGAAAGCAAGAATGCGGAAGGGAGGCCATCTGCATCTATAAATAAGACCCAACGGGGTCACATTTTGGGGATCGGATTTCTTTCATTCAAAACTTGTATTTTCTTTAACAAATCATTGTAACCCTAATTGAGTGATCATTTGGGGATTTAATGAAATAAAATTCCTTTGGTTAGAAAAAAGGAAGTCTTGAGCATTATTGATCTCTTTATTATTTACTTAAGCTTTTGTTGGATTAACCTTTGTATTACAGGTTTAACCCCATCGAAATGTACCTATTGACAAGGTCGACAACTCTTCTGGACCTGACATCTTCTGTAACCTTCCGAAGCCATCAACTTTGTGGACTAGAGCTTTTGACAAGGTCGAAACCTGTTCCCTAAATACTAAAAATTAGGTTGTTGATTCAACCAAAGGAAGTCATTCCCATAGCTTTCGACAAGTTTGAAGCCCATTCCAAATCCACTAGAGAATAAGACTTCTTGCCTAAACCTAAAGAAAACCGACATCCAAGTTTTCGACAAGGTCCAAACCTACCTTAAAAGATTTAACTCGGGGAATTTTAATTTGATTGAAAGGAAGGCCTTTCAAAGGAGTATTCACAATAGCTCATCAATATCGAAAGGTCAGTTAACCACGAGTCCATTCCTTTCAATGACGTCGAAAGGTCTGATTTGAGAAATATCAATAAATAAAGCCAAATCAAGAGGCAATTCCTAAGGATTCACTCTCACCATTCATACAAAGGATAATTCATCTTTCTTATAATCAATTTGGGGTGTTGACAAGAAATCTTGTTAACATTTTTGGTGCTAGAAGGAGGGCTTGAACCTCCGACTTGGATAATTCCCCAACATCACTATTCTCTAACCTTACTTAAGTCGATCCCACTTCAAGTTTATTTGCATTGGTGAATCATGGTAACAAGAATTAAGAGATTAGAACAAGGGTCTTCTGAACCACATTTAACAAGGTTCCCTAAATAACTATCAAGAATTCCAATCAAGGTGAAGAAAAAAGGCAAAGGCTCGAAGACCTAAGAATTATAAACAAGAAGAAAGCAGAATCTTATGATCTGGAGAAATGGAGTCTAAATCCTTCATGTTGGTCCTACCCCTATCTTTGCACTCAGAAAAAGGACAAATTGAAGTGACAATGTCTTTAATCAAATGAGAAGAACCATTCAACATTATTCAAAAGGCACAATCTTTGAGAAAGAAATAATGGCTGATTACAATGCCTTCGCAAATAAACGGCAACAACCAATTGTAAAGAGAACACTTCCTACACAAGATGTACAAAGACCGTTAAAAAGAAAAGTAATTGAGGGGCATGAGAACATAGAACCAAGGAACAAAAAGTCAAGAAGCCATCCGCAAGAATCAAGCTTCAAGTCTAGACTTCCAAAGGAGTACAACTTAACAACATCAATTGAGAATTTCTACTTGCTTACAAACGATGAGCTCAACTATTGGCCATCATAGAAAAAGTAGCCAAAACATGAAAGGAATTTATGAGGATCCAACTTCCACTATCATATGTTGAATGGTCATGAAACCAACCATTACAGAGCCCTATAGGGGATGATCATAAACTTCTTTCACCAAGGAAAAGTCAATGAGTTTGTAAAAAGAATTTGAGATAAAGTCAATAAAGATTAACTTTCTATAAAGAGAAGATCTACATGGTTGGGAGTAAAATGCTCCTTGTATTTGGATACTACCTAAGATAGTAGTCTACCTAAGATGGTAGAAAAGCCTCTGTCCACGCCGAGATGGCCAGGGTAGAGCACCTCCTGCAGGTAGGGTGGATAAGCCTTTAGCCATCCCATAAGATGGCCAGGTTAAAGCACCGGACAAGCCCTTGGCCGCGCCTCTGGTCAAGTCAAGGCACCTCCTGGAGGTAGGATAGAGTAAGCCTTTACCCGCGTCATAAAATGGCCAGGTTAAAGCACCGAACAAGCCCTTATCCATGCCATGCTATGGCCAGGTTAAGGCACCTCCTAGAGGGAGGACGGAGTAAGCCTTTATCCATGCCATAAGATGGCCAGGGTAAAGCACCGAACAAGACCCTGTCCACGCCGCAAAAGGGCCAGGGCAGGGCGCCACCCGTAGGGAGCTCGGGTAAGTCCTTGGTTCCAGCCTCTAAGATAAGCTAATCAAGATCACCGAACAACAATGGACTAAGACATCCAGGCCCAAGAATAGGCCCATCAAATAATCGACTAAGATGTCCAAGCCCAGGAAGAGGCACGTTCAATGATGGACTAAGACGTCCAAGCCCGAGAAGAGGCTCATCAAATCATGAACTAAGATGTTTAAGCTCAAGAAAAAGCTTACCCGACCATGGACTGAGACGTCCTAGCTCAAGAGGCAGCCAATCAGATTATTTCTATATATTCAAAACCTAAAGGGTGCATACATGTCAAAGAATACAAAAGCAAAGGAGTGGGATAAAACTCTGCTTATTAATACCCGAATGAGGGTTTAGGGTCTTTCATATATGAATTCCATCATATAATGCCTGAATCTGGGCTTCAAGTCTTTATCAACCACTTACTTATTATACCCAAATCTGAGTATCAAGACTACTGCTTATGTAAACCCTAATCTGGGTGTAAGGTCGTTGGATTTCTATTCATCCCAAATGCCCGAATCTGGGCCAAAGAATATCATCATAAAAATCACTGTTAAGAGTATCTGAATGGAAACTTCAGTTTTCAAACTTTTTAAATCCCATTAATGTTGAGGAATGAGTCAAAGAGTTACTACTTCAAAATTTCAAACACTGATTTCTGAATCAGGTCCTTTATTAAGTGAGGGTTACATTCAAATATTTATACCCCTATGATAAAGTGGAATTTTCTATCAGCAAATTTCAAACTTTCCAGCCAAGTGGAAGGAGTTACATTCTTGATCATCTCTCATCATGGTTAAAGATGAGATTTTAATAAGCTATTTTTCCATAAAATTAACAAGATGATTTATTAATCTAAGAAAATGACAAACATAGAAAAATATGTCGATTTCAAGCTAACAATTAGAAATATTGTTTGCTACATGCTTTTTAGGAAAATCAAAACAACAAGGAATAGCTAAAGATTTAGCATGTCCAAAAATCAGTGAGTGGGCAATTCAAAGACATTTCAAAAAGTAACATCACAGAAAAGGATTACAAATCAGGTGATAATTACAAAATTTATGTGGTTTACATAAGTTAAGAAATTGTTTACAAGACTACAAAATTATTTACAAGATAAATTTACATAATTCGAATACGTAAATGAACAACAAATCTTGAGCGGCTTTATCGAGAGATTCCGCAACCGAAGGGTCCACGACATGAAGAATTGCAGCATTGAGAACTTCCTTAAGTGTCTTTTCCTTTCTTGTTATGTTGTTCTCATCGTCAATCGCATCCATGTTGGTCTTTAGGGCGCGATTAAAAGCTCTGTTGCAGCCTTGACTGTTTTATTCTCTCTTTCCAACTCTACGACACGCTTGTCAAGCAAGTAGTTGTCGCGCTCTAGCTTCTTATTCTTGGCAGCAAACTCATTGATGGTCTGGGAGTATTTTATTTTTTTCTGCTCATCAAAATATTTGGCTATTTCGAATTTTACTCTCCTACACCAGTTGCCCAAGGCATTCTCGTCTAAGTCCCGGGGAGGATTGAGCATGGTTGGGAATTTTTCGGCCGCAAGAAGTTTTGACCTGGTGGGTTTATGTGATAACCCGAATTTTTTGGGCATCATGTAATTGGATAATTATCTGATTTTAACTATTGAAAACACTGATTTATAAGTTGAACAAATTAAATATCTGTTGTTTAAATATATATTTATATGAGTTAATTTTAGATTGAATTTGAATTTGAGATTGAAATTAAAAAGATAATTATCTTGAAATTAATTGGATTTAAAAGAAGTTAAAGTAATTAATTTAATTCATTGGTGGTTAATTAAATTAATTAGAGTTGGTGTGGTTGATTAATCTTACTTATGGATGATTGAATGATATTGAATGCCTTGAATTATGTGATATATCTGATATGGGATATGTGCTGCTTTGTGATTTGAGATGAATTATTGTGTATAAATTGTATTGTTTAAACTTAAAATTTTGGTTTAATGAATAACATTGGATTTGAAGAGACCGAGGTCGGGTATCAGTAAATACCCGAAACCACTTTGATTTGAAATCTACAATAATTCTTTATAGATATGATATGTGTAATCAATAGGCTAGAATGGGATAATTTAAGTAACTGGACATTGAAACTATATAGTGGTACTTAGATATTGATTTGTAGAATAAGTGTTGGCTTTAGTAAGATGAGAACTCGTAGTAAGGTACGAGTAACCCTGGTATTCAAATAAGTTTATAACTTAAAGTATTCCAAGTTATATGGGTTTATTCACGCTGGTTTCCAGCCTGACTCGGGTGTTACTTTATTGTAATGCTCGGGTCAGACCAAGTATTACAGATTTTCAAGTAAGGACGTTCTGGAGTTCAGGTGACGAGCTGGATAACAGGGTCGTATGGAGTATATTCCGTTGTATATTGAGATTGTATTGATAGTAGTCAAGGACAAGTTGTTATAACTGTCCAGTTTTTTGTGAATGGTTGTACTCTGATATATTGTTTGTAAATAGACAGTTACAGCATTTCTTGTGTAAATGCTATTATTTTATATTATATTTTGCTCCGCTGCGATTGTGAGATTTTGTGCTGTTCTTTTTTGTTTCTTCTTCTACCTCTTTTTCTTCTTAACCCTAACAATTTGGAATTTCCGACGTTTGATTGCTCGGCACTTCTACAGTGAACGTATTAGTGTCGAATTTTCAGGGTCGAAAATTCCGGGTCATTACATTTAGTAACCGTAGGAGTAGAGTGAGGGACCGACAAGTCAATAGTCGAGATCTTGTCCCCCATAATGAACTCCAAGGAGGCACACTAAGCCTGACCATCTTTTAATTTCAACTCTAAATCACTTATTTTCAGATTAAGCTCAGACATCTTTTGATCGAATTCGATCATGGGATTTGTCTTCACTCTTCGTTTAAGCGTGGTGATCATCTCATCTTTCTTCTTAATATCAGCCTCGAGATAGGCAATATGGTCTTTGTGACCACTGGGCGATGGTTTTCTAGATAAAGTATCTCTTATGTCATTTCACAGCTTCAACATTACCACCAAAATGCTCTAGTAAGACTTCATCGTGGACCATGATCCCTCCACTTATTTGTAGCAACTTCTCTTTAAGAGCATCAACCCGTGACGATAAATTATAAGGAAGAGAAGTTGTAGACAATCGTAGCTCCTATTTAAACAAAAAAAAAGTGAAACAAAAATCAAGACAGAGATAAAAGGTATCTTATTATTATGGCAAAGGATTACAACTAAAACAGAAACAAAGTTAAAAGATACAACATGTAATTTGCTTACACTTGAAGTTTAGAAACAACTTTTCTAACTTTGTCTAAAGAGTTAGCTGAAAGCATAACTGTCGAATCAAAAGGCATAGTAACTCCATCCGGGGATATGATCGGCGAACATTTGCTATAGTCCCATTTCCCAATTGGGCGACTATCGCGACCAAAAATTAGTTTAGAGTGCAATGTTCTAATCTATTTATGGAAAGTTTCCTTCTCATCGTCGAGGAAGTCAAAACGGAGGCTAGGGTATTCCAAGTACAATTTTTGTAAATCTCGAAGTAAGCAATATCTCACTAACTTTGAAGTCTTTAAAATTG
Source organism: Allium fistulosum (assembly GCA_030737815.1). Taxonomy (NCBI): domain Eukaryota; kingdom Viridiplantae; phylum Streptophyta; class Magnoliopsida; order Asparagales; family Amaryllidaceae; genus Allium; species Allium fistulosum. The sequence continues at coordinate 939,856,991 of CM060905.1, read as the reverse complement.
ATGCATTTTCAGAGTAAAACCTTCTCAATTTAACGCATTGGCTTAAGTGGTCTCTAGGGATGAGTCGACCTAAAGAATTGTCATTTTGAAATAGTATATTAAAGAAAAGCTAAGCTAAGCATAAAGAAAACAGAACAAAAACATATATTCATACATCAATTAATTGTTACATATTCAATCATTCATCTAGTTCATACAAAATACACTTGGAGAAAAACTCAGAAACAAATTTATCTCTATAGTACTTAAGCTTTTCGAAGGGGGAGATCTTGAGGAATCTATCCCACCCGTGGTAAGTTCCAGTAAGCTCTGGGATGCGGGTCGGATCCGAATTCATCTAAGTATCTTTTATGGAAACGTCTGAGTAAACCCCTGCTGAGCTCGCCTAAGTACGAAAAGTCTATAATAGAATGTCTATAATAAGCTTTCTACAAAATTTAACTAAAATATCCCTTTCTTCGATCAACATCCAGAGTAAAGTTAGTAACTCTCGATTTTCCTTCAAGAGAGCATGGTATCGGTGGCGCACTCTCTTTAATAAGGGTGCAGCCCTCTGAAATTTAATAGATGCTAATATGGAGGTACTCTTGTCGAGGTTATGATATCTTTCAGAAAGAACATTGTGCCCCTTTATCAATTTTTCTAATTCCCTATATAACTTGTCAATTTCCGCTTGTTTTCTGTCAAGTTTTGTCCTATAGGGAAAGGTTGACTTCTTCCTTATCTAAAACAAATGAGTTGGCACTATTATAATCTTCGAAGTATAAGACATTTAAACAGGGAATTCCATACCTCATAAATTAGGATGGAAGCCTACGATGCCTGCTCCATTCCTTTTGGATCTTCAGAATGAATGGGGGCAGTTTCCTCCTCAAGAGGAGTAGAGGGCCTGGGAGATGCATGTGGCATATCTTTCGAGGGAGATGATTCTTTTTCAAGAAACTCAGCTTGGTTGCCCACATCTTTTTCAAAAGCTCCAGATGGACTTCTTTGTCTCCACCAAGGGCTTGACCTCCGGAGGGGTCATCATCATTGTCGTCGTCGTTATCATTATCACTGCCCTCATCACCATCATCATCCTTTTACTCTTCAGCATCATAAGTGTCACCCTCCTCCTTAGAGTCAGGTTTGATTTCGAAGGAGGGGATATCAAAAGAGAGGATTTCAGCTGCATTAGCTTCTTCCTCACCCTCGGGTTCAATGCCCTACTTCAGCTGGTTGATTTTTCCTATCACTCTTTCGGCTAAGGCAGGATCAAGTGAAGGAAATCCAAAGTTAGGGAAATCCTTGTAGTTGTCAGTGTATGCGAGCATGAGAGCATCATCATAATTCTTTAGCATCATGGTCCCAAGGGTAACATCGACAAATTGAGATACTTGCTGCGTGACGTCAGAAAGGGTACGAACACCTAGTTTGAGTGAAGCTCTGGTCCTTTTGAATTTATCTTTCAAGGAAGTATTTTTGGCGGCCAGGCGAGCTTATTCATCCTCCGAATCTTTCAGAGTTAGCTCCATGGCGAGTTTCTCATCAGTAGTAAGTTAATGGGTCGTCCTCTCTGCTTCTAAATCAGCCTCGTCCCTGGCAAAGGAAGCCTTTACTCGCTCCAACTCTATGGAAGTGTCATTTTAGGCAGCAGTCGAGGAAGATACTTGATCTTTAAGCTTGGAATTTTCCTTCTACGGCTTGGAAGATTCGGTTGAAGACTTTGAGACGTGTTCACTTAAAGCTATCCAGTTCCTAGAAATTTGGAAAAGAAGTATAGCACAAGTTAGCGATAAGAGAAATCCAATGATGATAAAGTTAATTGAGTGGGAGCTTACCAAGAGTTGTTGCTCCATTAAGTTGCGGTAATTCCCTACCAAGTCTGGAGTGAATGAGGGCGGAGAAGAAGAAGTGAAGGATTCAGAATGCATGTGAGCTCGACAAGTTCTTCAAAATTAGAAGATGGAGGATTGGAGGGTAATGACTCTAGAGGAATTTGTTATCCAGAAGGAGTCATCAATAAGGCCAGCTGCATCTGCTCAAGTGCAGCCGGAGAATTGGAAATTGAAATGCATGAAAAGGGATCAGGAATAGGTGGTGTTGGCTCTGGTTTTGCCTTGGGGGCTTCGACAATAAGGCTCTTTGAGACTTGGTCAAGAGATTGGCGCTCCTCCTCTTCCTCCACATCAATAATTTTAGCTCTTTTCTTCGGGGGTACGTCTTCAGGGGACTCCATCAGCTTTCTTTTGATAGTTGTCTTGGATTTTGCAAAGGCTGCCATGATAGATGTCACCCCAAAAGTTGATGGAGGAGGGGTAGCGCCACCAGAAGACACTATGGCTAGAGAAGAAGCTGAAACAATATCAAGAAAATGTAAAGTCGGTCAGAATGATTCAGAGAATGCCATGGACAGAGAAGAAAATACTAAACTAATATAAACCTGAAGGGTTAGCACAGATGGGTGACATGGGGGGGTAGTGTTCAGCATCTCCTAAGGAAAGAAAGCGCTTGCCACGTGAAGTGTGCAGGACAGAAGGAGGAGTTCCTAAAATCCCCTGGCACACTGGCAGCGGTGAGTGTTTTCTTAAGTTCGAAGGGGTTAAAAGTGTCAATCTGCTCCTGATTTGTTTTGAAGCCGCGACCAGAGAATCAACTATCCTCGGTTTACCTCACTAAGCTTCTTAGAAGATACACCTGAAAAAGAAAGAGATTAGTTAACGAAAAATATAAAGTAAGGGAAAGACAACACAAAATAAAACTTACGGGGAGAGGCAAAAGTCCCATGAATGTTAGCAAAACACTTGACAAAGAAGAACTATTTCTCCCAGTGCCTGAATTTGTTGACCCCATCTGAAACTAATTTCTTGAAGGGGTTGACTTTGTATATTTTATTATTGAGGTTGCTCAGCCTTGCCAATCTGGTTAAGAAATGCAACACTTAGCATTGAGAGAAGGGAGCCCAGATTCTAGTGCCAACATCTCTAGAGACAGGAGATGAGTGTAGACATTAGTAGATAGTTGGACCGGAGCAATTCCAACATAGAAAGATATGAAGATAAAAACTCTGGGAAAGGTAGGAATCCACCATGCCATACGTGAATGGCAGAGTAAGCAAAATACCCTTCAAGAGGGTTTTCTATAGTATCAGTTTCTTTGGGAGGGATGGCTTCAATTCCAGTAATGCCAAAATCCCTAAGGATGTCATTAACTTCATCCTGAGGTATAATGGCAGAGGGCTTAGAAGTGGCTTCAACCTTCTTGGGAGAACTCATGATCCAGCCAAGTGAAAACGTTCTAGCTTAAATCTTTGATTATTTATGAATTTAAAATGCATTTTAAAATTAAACAAAGAAATTTACTTAGATAATTTAAACACGAAAACAGACATAAAGATTTAAAATTGTGCAAACAGTTTTAGTCAGAAACCAAATAGCTTAGCTTAAGCTTTCAACAATGTCGAAAGGACAATGGCTTGAGCTTTCGACAATGTCAAAAGGTCAATAGCCCGAGCTTTCGACAATGTCGAAAGGGCAATAGCTTGAGCTTTCGATAAAGTCGAAAGAACAATAGCATTAACTTTGAATCAATATATCTTAACATTGTCGGAAACCTAAAGAATAAATAAATGATAATATATTTTTCTTGAGCTATTGACGAGGTCGAAAGGATGAGACATAACATTAATTCATACAACCTCTTTCGACAATGTCGAAAGCTCTAAAAGAGCCAGGTTATGCTACGAGTGTAATATAAAGCAAAGCATTAAGATCTTTCGACGTTATTGAAACCAATAACTTAAAATTACTAAGTAAATTTTTAATGTTGTGGACATTGTCGAAGGGTCTGGTTAGGTTTTATGATGTTGTCGAAAGGACCAGTCAATGCTGTCAAAACATGTCCTATCCATTGAAGTCGAAAGGTTTAAAGGGTTCAAAGGAGTTGAAGGGTTCGACTAAGTCAAAACGTTTGACTATCGAAGGGGTAGATCCATTCCACTTAGCTACCTATCCTTTCGACAATGTCGATCAAATTGGCATCACATCCATCGAATGGTGTTAAGAAGGTAAATCCAATATTGCCGCCTCAATCTCTTTCGAAGGGGTAGAATGGTCATTTTCTGCCGCCAAATTTATCATTTGTACATAAGAGGGTTTCAGGTAATTGAAATCAGGTTTAACTAACCCCAAACCCGATTGTAAATCCAGATTTAAAAATTTTCTTGAAGAATAAGCAAACTAAATCTGTTAACAAAACGAACTTAAAAAGAAATAAAACTATCACAATTCCATAGACATAAAGATAATCGAACTTTTCAGTAAATAAAACTCTTTTGGCAATTTCAAAATAAAAAAACATGATAGATAAATTGTATTAATTCCAGAAGTAGAGTTAGAAGAGCTTTTCAGTAAATAAAACTAGATTTTAATCGAACTTCACGAACTTGATTTTGAATCTTGGAATTGGAAAAGGTGGAATTTGACTAATAATTAGCAAAAAAAGGGTCAAATTTAAACTTACAAATTGGATATGATGATTGATGTGGTTTTTGGAAGTAGAAAGAGAGTTCGAAAATTTTTAGAACAATTTACTTGCGTTTGAAAATCTAGATTGTAGGAAGAGTAAAAGCGGAAGAAGAAGAAAGACGTGTTATATAAGAAAATTCACCCAGATTATCAACCGTTGGATGAGATTTAAATGAACGGCTCAGATCCACGCAGGAAGGCCAAGAGGCAAGAAGCTTCTAGGTTTCAACAAAGATGACTTGGAAAGTCGAGAGCATCCCTTCACAATTTGGGGGGCAAATGTTACATCAAAAAGACCCACCTTTCGACTAAGTCGAAAGGACCTTAAAAAATGTCCAAGAAAAGAAGAGTTCAGACCAAACATTTCGAAGGTGTCGAAGGGATGCTGCCTTCAAATTTCAACTGCATCAAGACCTTTCAAAATAGATGAAGAATTCGAAGTAAGAATTAGCAACCCCTTCAAAAGCTATAGTAAGCCTTTCGAATCGGTCGAAACCAATGACAGTTGAATCTCTTTGAAACCAAAGAAGTCAACGCATCGTCTGTGTCGAAGGCTTCAAACTCACTTCCACAAGCAACAAGGAGACAAAGATCCATCCAAGACACCTTTTGATAACGTCGAAAGGAGCTATGAAGAAAGCAACACTCAGAAGCCAACAAAGGGGAAAGAATGATAAAAGCCTTTCGACAACGTCGAGAGGAGGCATGGCTTTCAACTAGGTCGAAAGGATAAGAGAAAATGAAGGAATTACTAGAGCATTACAAAAGAACAAGGACACCGTTCGACAACGTTGAAAGGAATCATAGCCTTCGACAACATTAAAGGAAAGCATAGCCTTCAACAACATAGAAAGGAAGCAGAGCCTTCGACAAAATTGAAGGGAAACATAGCTTTCTATAATGTCGAAAGGAGTTGTATCTTCCGACCAGGCCCAAAGGTTCAAACAGGATATGATAAAGTACCTTTCGACGGCGTCAAAAGGAGGAGTAGCTTTCGACGAAGTCGAAAGCTTCAAACAGCATACAAAGGAACACCTTTCGACAATGTCGAAAGGAGGCGTAGCATCCGACCAGGTCGAAAGGTTTGCAACAGCATATAAAAGGGGGACCTTCCGACATTGTTGAATGCAAGAACATGGAAGGGAGGCCACCTGCATCTATAAATAAGACCCAAAGGGTCACGTTATGGGGATCGGATTTCTTTCATTCAAAACTTTTATTTTCTTTAATAAATCATTGTAGCCCTAATTGAGTGATCATTTGGGGATTTAATGAAATAAAATTCCTTTGGATGGAAAAAGGGAAGTCTTGAGCATTATTGATCTCTTTACTATTTACTTAAGCTTTTGTTGGATTAACCTTTGTATTTCAAGTTTAACCCCATCGAAAGGTACCTATCGACAAGGTCGGAAACTCTTCTGGACTTGACATCTTCTGTAACCTTCCGAAGACATCAACTTTGTGGACTAGAGCTTTCGACAAGGTTGAAACCTGTTCCCTAAATACTAAAACTTAGGTTGTTGATTCAATCCAAAGGAAGTCATTCCCATAGATTTGGACAAGGTGGAAGCCCATTCCAAATCCACTAGAGAATAAGACTTCTTGCCCAAACCTAAAGGAAACTGACATTAGAGCTTTTGACAAGGTCGAAACCCTTAAAAGACTTAACTCAGGGAATTTCAATGAAGGCCTTCGAAGGAGTATTCACATTAGCTCATCAATATCAAAAGGTCAGTTAACCAAGTGTCAATTCCTTTCGATGACGTCGAAAGCTCTGATTTGAGAAATATTAATAAATAAAGCCAAATCAAGAGGCAATTCCTAAGGGATTCACTCTCACCATTCATACAAAGAATAATTCGTCTTTCTTAGCATCACTTTGTGTTGTTGACAATAAATCTTGTTAACATCTCCATAGCTTGGGAAATTAAAAAAATTAAAACTCATCTCCAAAATCATATTTTACATAACATATAATTTCCTCATGGCATTCAAAATTAAATTTTAACGATTTTAGCCTTAAAACCGTGTATAAACAATTATCAAACAATCTTGTTTGAATCAAACATACCATAAAAATCTAAGCATATTATCAATCAAAAATCATCATAAAGGTTTTAATCTTAAACCCGAAAATCAAATGATCATAAAAGCAAAATAGAGACGGTGTTAGCACCAAAATTGGTCACTAACCTCGTTGAGAAAGATTGTGTAGAGATATAAGTGATGAAGTTAAATTAAACAGAGAAGACAATGCTAATTAAAATGCAGAAAGTAAGAACACCAGATTTATAGTGGTTCAGCGTAAATGCCTACGTCCACTTTGAGATTAAACTTTATTGATCTTCCTTATTGTTGATTACAAATACAATTCGTGAATCAAATGCTTGAATGAAGTTGTTAAGTAGAGAAGATGAGTCTCAAAAATGGCAGAGTCTCCCATGTGTTCTCCCAAAAAAGGATCCTCTTCACTGTGACCCTGCCCCTCTATTTATAGACAAAGATGGGCTGGACTTCCCAAGTGGGCTTGGTAGCCGAACGCTCTAGCCCAGGTGTAGTGTTCGCTGCACGCCAAACCAGGTAAGCCGAACGCTTTGACGTCGAACAGTACTTTCCATGCCGAACGGTCCTCTCCTTGCCGAACGATACCAATGATGTGTGGGAAGTGCAGGATAGTTGCGGTTGAAGCCGATCGTAACTCTATCTGAAGCTCTTGATCGAATGACGCATGCTGGCCGAACGATAGTGTTATGTTGAGTAGTTACGTCCACCGAACGTCTTCTAGATGCCGAGCACTCTTGTTGCCGAGTTCTATCGATGCCGAGCGCTAGCTGACGCCGAGCGCTAGTTGACGCCGAGTAGCCTGGTATGCCGATCGCTATGGATGCCGAGTACTCCTAGATGCCGAACGTTATCCCATACCGAACGTCCTTTAGATGCCGAATGCTGTGCTTGTGCCAAACGGTCTGAACATGCCGAACGCTCATTGTTTAACTGATCGATGGGGAGACCGAGTACTAAGTTGCCTGGTCAATTCCCCAGGAAACACTTGCCCCCCAAAGTGTATTACGTGACCGAACGTGATACGCTTTGAATTACGTATCCTCCATGCTCCGCTTCGAACCTTGGTTAAATCCTCTTGGAGATGCCTTCTCGAGGATATCAATGGCCATTCATGTCTGATTCTGCAGAGCTAATAAGCTTTGTCTATCTGATCTAGTCTTCTCTTAATAACCCTTAATGAGAATTCAATTTCTGTTGATCTCAAGAAGTCGAACTTTTTTAGATGTACACATGCACGTTCGGGTACATGTTCTTGCCATTGGCTCTCGGATGCATTTTATATGCTCCTAAGTCGTCGCCAACTCCATCTAGTTTAATTGCAATTCAATCGCGATCCCTTGTTTGTATTTTTTGTGAAATAAGGGTTGCAATCAGCCACTTGAGGCATTTTCCAAACCTCTCTTCAGTACAGACTCTATGATTTTGTTCACAGCTTCAACCTATCCATTTTCAGTTATAATGGATCATGGAAGGTCATAAGGATAGATGACGTTACGGATAAAGAAGTGAATTATTTTCTTCATCTTGGTCGTGGTTAAGAGTTCTTCTTCTGCCCATTTGGTGACGTAATCAACTGCTATGATGGTGTATTTCGCACCACCTTTAGGGTCGACAAGAAGATGATTTCAGTGCCCCCAAGCGGCAAACGGCTATGAACTAGCCATTTGAATACTTTCCATCGGCGGGGTTCCCGGATTTTTTGCAAACATCTTGCACTCGTCGCATTATCTAGCATGATCAACTGCTGCTGGGTTGATAGTTGGCCAGTAATACCTGTAGCAGAGTACCTTCTTTATCATGGTTTTCCCCTTGATGTTATTACCGCATTCTTCTTCATAGAATTTGCTCAAGATATCATCATGGGCGATATGCTGAAGCAAGGGGATGGATAAACTCCTTTTGACACACGACTTATTCTTAGATTATCTGGCGTGAAGCTTTGAGGAGGATGTGTCGTTTTCCATTCCTCCGTTCAGTAAGAATTCCTCATTGTAAATAGTCTTTGATAGGAGTCAACCATGACACCTTTTCATTTTGTTCGCTGAGTACGTGTGTAATGATGTAATACGTGAAGTCGGTTTGTAGCTCTTGGACTTGGCCGAGATAAGGAGCAAGACAATGCCCCCTAGCAAGATCAACTTCCTTAAATTTGTATACTACCAATCAAGAATCACAAAAGATATGTAAAGTTTTCACTTCAAATCCTCTAGCAAGTTTGAGGCTGGCAGTCAAGGCTTCATACTAAGCATCGTTGTTTGTTACAAGTAAATCAAGTTTTAGGACGTAGCAGATTGATCGTTCCTCAGGAGTCATTATCAAGCCATAACACTGATTATTGGATGCTCCATCCACGTACATTTTCCATCTTATGGTTGGTTCTCTGCTACTCTTCGAGTAGTCATCTGAGGTAGTGAATTTGGGTCTGAGGTCTGCTAATTTCCGTCCTTGGATAGCCCTTCGTGGGAAATAAGTGATATCGAATTAGCTTAGTTCGATATTCTATTTAAGTAGTCTTTCAGACGTCTTAGGTCATTGTGTGCCTTGTCGCAACGGCTGGTAGGCATAGGCGTTGATGCGGTGAGCCTAAAAGTAAGAGTGGAGCTTTCATGATGAAATCAATAGGATTGTGCTAGCTTTTGTAGCTTCGGGTTGATATCCAATGCATGGCTCGCGATAGTTAATGAAATCACATATGCATGTCAGAATGGGTCCAAGGGAACATATCATCATTTATTCAGAAAAATCCAACTAATTCTTTTATCATCACTGCACTGAGCTGTGATCCGATATTCAGCACCCGGAAAGGGTCGCCATGGCTGTCTGTATTGTCGACCGTCAGATTAGCAGGTGCCATCCCAGATTCTTTGAGTAAAGATGTAACTATTTTGCATAACATTCAATGTGAAATATGGTTGGGACGGCCAATGTTGATGGTTACTCTAGTCGAATCCTAGAGTCTTGTCATGAGTTATTGAGCCTAATAGCGAAGGGCTTTGAATGCTCTAATAGATTATCAGCAAATGGCCAAAAATCAGGCTTAAAAGCGCATTAAAGGAAATGTCGAGTGGGGGTCAGCCTCGAGTGGCATGCAACTGTATAGCTGGATCTTGCTATGAGTTTGAATTTGCTTGTGCATTCGAGTAACTCACTTTCTATTCAATGCATTCATGATTCTTTACCCGTCCTTCGGGTTGGAGTGAAAGTCAATTGTCCATGAGCTAAGGTATCGATTTAACGATTCTACCTCTAGGCATCCTCACGGTCGTTGCCTTGAGTAGCTGTAAGCACTATATATAAGTTTTAATACTGAGCTATCGTAGCCAGTTTTTGGATGACCATGCGTCTTCTCCCAGACTCGGGTTGATAAATGTACTGTATGGACGGTTGAGTCTCGTCCTAGCTATGTTTATGTTTTCACCTAAACTCCGAAGACATAGAGGTGATCAGTGAATAGTCGGTTCACATTCATCTTGCCTCTCGCTCATGCCCCCAGGTCTGGGGAATATACCGATAAGTAGGAAGGCCAACCACACCCACTTTAGCTTTACTCTCTTTCCTGTTGAATCGTGGGATCATGTCAGTCGATGGGAGACTAGGTCTCGCCTATCTTGGATTTTATCATGGTTTTTTATTCCAAGAGGAATACTTCGATGCCACGTAAGTTTCAGGGCGCAATTTGGACAGTGGATGGTCATCCACGTCCACTTTGGTTCATGCTCTGTGATCAGATCTCGGGGTAAAGTTGGCTACAAATGCAGTCGAGTTATGCTCACCTAGTTTCATACTCCTCCTGATGAATCGAACGAGGGTGCTGGAGAATTTTTGACCAAGTATTCGTGGTTTACCCTCCTTTCCATACTCTAGGGGTCTTAGTTTTTCAAAAAACATCCGAGTCACATTCGTATGTGCTTGGTGCGGATCGGCATTGACCCTTGGTCTGAGGTGTGATATAGTAGGTTGCTCGTAGCTTTGGATGCCGTTTTGATTGGTTCTGTATTGAAGCCTCCCTGCAGTCGCTGCCTCAAGTTATAAAGAACGCCACGCTAGGGCTATAGTAAGCTGTCGTGTTCGGCTTTTTAGTGTTTTGTACCCCTGCCCCCAGCATTGATTTGGCCAGGTCACTAGTTGGATGGTCGAACTCCATCCTCAGCGGGTTAATAATCCTCCTGTCGATCCCAGGCCGAAGTTTACGGAATAGAAAATGGTCGGAATCCACTCGCCTATTTATCGATGTTTATACACCACTCTGCATTCTGGTGACTTAGTGTTATTCTCCCTCCGGTTGACTCGCGTCCAATTTGTGTTCATGCTTCGGTCCACGCTCCGGGGACCTAGAGATTTGTCGAACGGTTTATGCTTTAGTCCACAGTTCGAGACGCAGAGATTTTCGTCAATTCGTTTATACTCTAGTTCGCACTCTGGGAACTTAGAGTAATCTGGTCCGCTTCTGGGATTTAGGGATTTTTCTGAAGTTGTCTATAATCTAGTCCATGCTCTGAGGACTGAGAGTACTTTTTAGTCCGCACTCTGGGGACGTAGAGGTTTTTGAGTCATTTATACTCTAGTCCGCACTCAGGTACTTAGAGTACTTTAGTCCGCATTTTGTCTCCCGTTCCAAAGGGTGAGACCCCCCGGATGGCTGAGAGTTTGCCTAAACCTGGTAGATAATCCTTCTCTTTAAGATTCTCTTTAAGATTTCGAAAGTCGTTATTCTTTATGCAGGACTATTGCATTCTAATGCTTGTTTTCCATGATCTTGTGCAGGCCGTTCTGACCCCGAGCCCACTCCGAGGAGCGATGACGCCAAGGGAGTGTGGGAGAAAACAAGTGAAGCCACTCACGCAGGGGAGGCTCCTGGTCCAGACGCTCAGGTGATCGGAGCGCTTGATGAAGACACGCCTGAAACCTCCTCTCCTACTGATGGGGGTTATGAAGTAGAAATTACAGGCGCCTCTGAGCACACGTCCGAATTGAGCATGGAGGAGCGGCTCGAGAAAGAGAAGGAGGAGACGGTCAAGGTCATAGTGGAGCCCCGAGTTGTGGACTTGGACGATCCTTTGAACAAGCCGTTGAAGGTCATCCTTCCTGGCGGGTCCAAGCCCATGGAAGGCCCCCGTACTCCTTCAGTTGCTACCCCTCTATCAAAGAAGAGTACCAAGGGTAAATGCTCTAGAGAGGAGCCGTCTGGAAAGAAGTTGAAGAAGCACAAGAAGTGATTACTATCCTCATTAAACAAGAGTTAGTTTAAGTCATGTAATTATTTTCATCTATTTCCTTAGTCCTTGTAAATAGAATGTCGACCCTGAACTTTGGAGGGGTTGTAATAGAAACTCATTTCTGAATAAGATTTAGTTTCTTTTTCTATCTTACAAAAGACTCTTATTGTTCAGTTTTCTTTGTGATTGTGATTTTAATCCAAGCAATTATGAGTAACATGGACTTCTTAGTCCATCTTCATATAACTCGAAAACTCTTCGGGAGTCGTTGAACTTCCATTTTGTGCTTCGAGCACTTAGAATACTTTCTAGCCCATATATCAGGGATTTGACAAATTCAAGTTATTTGAGTCATAGTTCATATTCAAGGAACTTGGAGATCCGATTCGCTTATATTTGAGTCCGCACTCTGGGGAGTTAGAGTACTCCAGTTCGCATTCTGGGGACTTGGAGGTTTAAGTCGTTTATACTCTAGTCCGCGCTCTGGGGACTTAGAGTACTCCAGTCCGCGCTCTGGGGACTTAGAGGTTTAAGTCGTTTATACTCCAGTCCGCGCTCTGGGGACTTAGAGTATTCCAGTCCGCGCTCTGGGGACTTGGAGGTTTAAGTCGTTTTATACTCTAGTCCGTGCTCTGGGGACTTAGAGTACTCCAGTCCGCGCTCTGGGGACTTGGAGGTTTAAGTCGTTTATACCCCAGTCCGCGCTCTGGGGACTTAGAGTATTCCAGTCCGCGCTCTGGGGACTTGGAGGTTTAAGTCGTTTTATACTCTAGTCCGTGCTCTGGGGACTTAGAGTACTCCAGTCCACGCTCTGGGGACTTGGAGGTTTAAGTCGTTTATACTTCAGTCCGCGCTCTGGGGACTTGGAGTACTCCAGTCCGCACTCTGGGGACTTGGAGGTTTAAGTCGTTTATACTCTAGTCCGCGCTCTGGGGACTTAGAGTACTCCAGTCCGCGCTCTGGGGACTTGGAGGTTTTAGTCGTTTATACTCTAGTCCGCGCTCTGGGGACTTAGAGTACTCCAGTCCGTACTCTGGGGACTTGGAGGTTTAAGTCGTTTATACTCTAGTCCGTGCCCTAGGGACTTAGAGTACTCCAATCCGCACTCTGGGGACTTGGAGGTTTAAGTCGTTTATACTCTAGTCCGCGCTCTGGGGACTTAGAGTATTCCAGTCCGCGCTCTGGGGACTTGGAGGTTTAAGTCGTTTTATACTCTAGTCCGTGCTCTGGGGACTTAGAGTACTCCAGTCCGCGCTCTGGGGACTTGGAGGTTTAAGTCGTTTATACTCCAGTCCGCGCTCTGGGGACTTGGAGTACTCCAGTCCGCACTCTGGGGACTTGGAGGTTTAAGTCGTTTATACTCTAGTCCGCGCTCTGGGGACTTAGAGTACTCCAGTCCGCGCTCTGGGGACTTGGAGGTTTTAGTCGTTTATACTCTAGTCCGCGCTCTGGGGACTTAGAGTACTCCAGTCCGTACTCTGGGGACTTGGAGGTTTAAGTCGTTTATACTCTAGTCCGTGCTCTAGGGACTTAGAGTACTCCAGTCCGCACTCTGGGGACTTGGAGGTTTAAGTCGTTTATACTCTAGTCCGCGCTCTGGGGACTTAGAGTACTCCAGTCCGCACTCTGGGGACTTGGAGGTTTAAGTCGTTTATACTCTAGTCCGCGCTCTGGGGACTTAGAGTACTCCAGTCCGCGCTCTGGGGACTTGGAGGTTTTAGTCGTTTATACTCTAGTCTGTGCTCTAGGGACTTAGAGTACTCCAGTCCGCACTCTGGGGACTTGGAGGTTTAAGTCGTTTATACTCTAGTCCGCGCTCTGGGGACTTAGAGTACTCCAGTCTGCACTCTGGGGACTTGGAGGTTTAAGTCGTTTATACTCTAGTCCGCGCTCTGGGGACTTAGAGTACTCCAGTCCGCGCTCTGGGGACTTGGAGGTTTTAGTCGTTTATACTCTAGTCCGCGCTCTGGGGACTTAGAGTACTCCAGTCCGTACTCTGGGGACTTGGAGGTTTAAGTCGTTTATACTCTAGTCCGCGCTCTAGGGACTTAGAGTACTCCAGTCCGCACTCTGGGGACTTGGAGGTTTAAGTCGTTTATACTCTAGTCCGCGCTCTGGGGACTTAGAGTACTCCAGTCCGCGCTCTGGGGACTTGGAGGTTCTAAGTTGAGAGCAGTCGTATTTCCACTCTTTAATTTGTATTCACCTACTGTATCAAGGCTAATGTCGTCGAATGAACAATCGAACCACGTTTGCTCATGGAATGAGATTCTGCCCCCCAGGATGAGGGACGAAATTTGAAAAATGGACGATCGATTCTCGTCCGCTTGGTGATTATAGCTCTTCCAATCAAGTCAAAGAAGGAGGTATATGACAGATGGTTGAATCACATCCATGTTGGGTTAGATAGCCAAATCTCTTACAATTTGCTCCGTATCTCCTTCTAGAAAATAAGGATAATAGATTATTGAGTAGACAAAGTAAGTTGCATATGTTCCAAGGTGCAGTCGTGTCCATATATTGACAGTGATGGTTAGCGAGTACGCAGTCTACCATAGCTACTTCAAGTTGGGCTTTCGAACAACCTTTCGTGTTCAGGGTAGGATTTGATCGGTAGATGATCAAATCACGTCCACTTTAGACGGATCCCGGCGTCACTGAGCTTCATGAGGGTATTTTGTCGAACTTTGTTCTATGACTCAATTGGAGTGGATGATCAGGCCATATTCATTCCAAGCAGTTTAGGTCTCCAAGTCAAATGTGGAGGTTGATGGATGGACGGTCGGTTGTTCGAATCGATCATAAGTTGAGCATACGAACTCGGATCATCTTGAAACTTGGAACATTGGCTCCCCTGGCTTTGATTGTTATGTCTTGTTGATCGTGGCTCGATCCAGACTCGGACAAAATCCATCGATATCCATAGTGAGCCTTTGTGTAACCGATCTCCAAGACGAACTATCACTGGTTTCTAATCAAGTTCTTGGTGTCACGGCCTTGCCAAAAGGCGGGATAACATTTGCCCCCCAAAGGACGTCTTGTGTAAACATGACGTGCTTTGAAAAACCGTAGTCTTTCATGCTAAATATTTCCGTTCAGTTGATTGCCTGACAGTCGTCTCTTAATCGTTTCGTTGCAATCTTCTTTTAGACAAATGTTCAACTAGCATGCTTTGCTTTGGTTCTGCCCCCAGTTTTGGGGATGAGTATGGAGTTGATGTATGTTTATACTCCGTCTCGCACTTTGGGAGTACGGAGTTGAGTAGATGTTTATACTCCATCTCGCACTCTGGGAGTACGGAGTTGATTAATGTTTATACTCCGTCTCGCACTCTGGGAGTACGGAGTTAAGTAGATGTTTATACTCCATCTCGCACTCTGGGAGTACGGAATTGTGCGAAGGATCGTCGTGTATCAACCCATTTTTAGCCTTGATGTGATGGCTTGCCCCCGAGCTCGAGTTTCACTTAGCGAGTGGCTGGTCGTATCGCAGCCGTTCTCTACTTGAATAAATTCCACTTGTAGGATGGAATTCAGCTCTCCGTGCATCGTGATGTTGTACATTGTATTTAATCCATAGCCCCAAATCAAAGGCATATGGTTTATGATGAGCAATAGAATTATTCTCGTCCAGATGTAACTCCACACGTCCGATCATGGTCTGCGTAGATTGGTTGGCAACCAAATCTGAGTACCTGGACACCTGCATCGTTTTGAAAGTAGTTTAGTTCAAGCTAGTCGTAGTTCATAGAACAATTGAAATAGAGATGGAAATAATTCAAAGAAGATTATGGTAAATCTCATTGATATGTGAAGCAGCATCGTGTGCTCGCTATTCGACTCCGCCCCTGGCTCCTTTCAAAGGGATGTTGGCCGTCAACCGTCCAATTGATAATCATAGCCCTTTATTAATAGGCATCGGATATTCGCTGCCCGCCATTCTGCAGGACTTGTACATACTATTGAAGCTTTCCTTTCCAGGTCATCTTTTCGATCACGCCTCGGAGGTATTTGTAATCGCCCGTGTTAGAATCAGTGAGCATTTGGGAATATACAACATTCCCCTGATTTTCTTTAGACTTTGGTGTACTCTCTCGAGGTTGGTTTCCAGTACCACTCCGAGTCGTGAGTCTTCAAGTAGAGGTTGTCAATTGAATCTTTCAAAGAGCATGTGAGCTGAATTCTGAAGTCTTGTTTCGGCTATTGGGATCTACATCCTTAGCCAACGGGCCTTCATTGTTATTTTTCTTAGTCTGCTCCACTCCTCCTCACTTCAGTTCTGATTCATTTTGCAAAAGAAATGATCCATAGTCGTAGGAGGCTCTTTAGCTAACTAGCTGCCAAAATATATCTGGAGGTCAACTTTCCTCAAACGCAGATCAGTATGATACCCTTGTTAGTATTTGGAATAAATTTCTTAGAGCATTGGTTTGCTTGGAGTCATCTTGGCGTTTGCTAGAGTCATATCATCTATGTTCTCCAACCTTTGGGAGTACCGCTTGAATAGCGGTTGCTTGTTCGTTCCTTGATGCCGTTCATAGGTTGCCGCTAGATCCTCTATGCCCTGGTCGATCATGGGATGTCAGGGAAGTGGATAGAATGTTCCTTTACTAAGTTGAGTTTTGACCAATTTTTTTTTAGCCTCTTTTTTGGAAATTCGGGTCGTACCCGAAAAAGATTTTTTTTTTTTGAAAATAGGGGTTGTATAAGTGACCGGTGTAACTTAATTCCAGAGGTGTTCGGCATTCATTCTCGTTCGGCACAACTGAGTCGTTCGGCATACAATACCGTTCGGCATTACAGTGGTGTTCGGCATAGAGGAATGGATCGTCCTGGAAGAACGTTCGGCCTAGAGGTATGGTCGGCCTGGAATGGTTCGGCCAAAGTGGATCGGCCTGGAAGAGCGTTCGGCCTAGAGGTATGGTCGGCCTGGAATGGTTCGGCCAAAGCCGTTCGGCCAAGGCTGTTCGGCCAGAGTGGATCGGCCTGGAGTGGTTCGGCCAAAGCTGTTCGGCCAAGGCTGTTCGGCCAGAGTTGGTCGCCTTGGAGTGGTTCGGCCAAAGCTGTTCGGCCAAGGCTGTTCGGCATGGGAATGCTGCTCGGCATGGGAGCTCTGCTCGGCCTGGATGCTGCTCGGCATGGGAATTCTGCTTTCCCTAAGTTCTCTCATCAAGTCGTTGAACTCTACTCTGGTGACAACTGGAGTCTGTTCTTGAGCGGCAATTCCTGCACTCGGAATTGCTGGTTGATTGCTGGGTCCTGCTTGTTGCACGCTAGCAGTCCCGTGGGCATCCATATTATGAGAAACTGACCTGGTACGTGGTCCTGCCATTGTAGAGTTATCGGTATGAACTCTGAGTAGAATCAATGGATGTCCTATCAGTGAGTCGGATCTTCCTTGGGGGATTTGTTCAATCCAGTAGCTTCAAAGCAGATCCTTGAGGTCTGAGAATTCAATTCTCAGTGAAAGCACCAAAGTGTTAGCACCAAAATTGGTCACTAACCTCGTTGAGAAAGATTGTGTAGAGATATAAGTGATGAAGTTAAATTAAACAGAGAAGACAATGCTAATTAAAATGCAGAAAGTAAGAACGCCAGATTTATAGTGGTTCAGCGTAAATGCCTACGTCCACTTTGAGATTAAACTTTATTGATCTTCCTTATTGTTGATTACAAATACAATTCGTGAATCAAATGCTTGAATGAAGTTGTTAAGTAGAGAAGATGAGTCTCAAAAATGGCAGAGTCTCCCCAGTGTTCTCCCAAAAAAGGATCCTCTTCACTGTGACCCTGCCCCTCTATTTATAGACAAAGATGGGCTGGACTTCCCAAGTGGGCTTGGTAGCCGAACGCTCTAGCCCAGGTGTAGTGTTCGCTGCATGCCAAACCAGGTAAGCCGAACGCTTTGACGCCGAACAGTACTTTCCATGCCGAACGGTCCTCTCCTTGCTGAACGATACCAATGATGTGTGGGAAGTGCAGGATAGTTGCGGTTGAAGCCGATCGTAACTCTATCTGAAGCTCTTGATCGAATGACGCATGCTGGCCGAACGATAGTGTTATGTTGAGTAGTTACGTCCACCGAACGTCTTCTAGATGCCGAGCACTCTTGTTGCCGAGTTCTATCGATGCCGAGCGCTAGCTGACGCCGAGCGCTAGTTGACGCCGAGTAGCCTGGTATGCCGATCGCTATGGATGCCGAGTACTCCTAGATGCCGAACGTTATCCCATACCGAACGTCCTTTAGATGCCGAATGCTGTGCTTGTGCCGAACGGTCTTAACATGCCGAACGCGCATTGTTTAACTGATCGATGGGGAGACCGAGTACTAAGTTGCCTGGTCAATTCCCCAGGAAACAGATGGTTTTGATTATTATTCACCTTGATTAGGATAAGAACTTTGAGATTTGACTATGATTAATTCCCCTTGCTTAAATCCTTTGCTTTAATTTGATTTCCTCCTCTTTTCTCCTAAGTAATGGTCGGCTTCTCTCTTTTGTTTGCGTTTTATGTTTTGAGAAAACTGAACGTAAATGGATAGGAAACGAGAATATAAGGTAATGGGATTTTGGCGCAGTTACCCTAAATACCCTTGCGTTAATTACTCTCCTAATTAACATACAAAGCCATTTATAACCCATTTATATAACTAATTAAGCTCGGCCTCTATTTTGAATTTTCAAATCTCAATCCCCTTATCACTCTAAGATTTGCATTATTCTATTTAATTTATCTATTTAAATTTCCTGAATAATGTTATTAAATATTATATGTGTTACAATTTGCATGGACTTCCATACAAAGCTTCAAATGGTGTCATCCATATACTAGTCTGATAACTGTTGTTATACAAAAACTCAACTAAGTGTAGGTGGTCTTTCCATGATCCCCCAAAGTCTAGTACACGGGCTCTTAACAAATCCTCTAGGACTTTATTAACTCTTTTCGTTTGCCCATCAGTCTATGAATGGTTGGCGGTACTCATCTTGAGCTTGGTACCCAAAGTCTCCTATAGACTCTTCAAGAGCTCTTTAGTGAATAAGGAATCTCTATCACTTACTATACTACTAGGAATTCCATGTAGTCAGACTATATTCTTCATGAATAACTTAGCTAAATCAGGTGCCGTCCTGGTTGACTTTACTGGAATGAAATGGGCACTCTTGGTCAACCTGTCCACTATGACCGATATACTTTCATTTCGTTAATTCGACCTCGGTAACCCATCAATAAAATCCATTGATATATAATCCCATTTCCATACTGGAACATCTAAAGGCTGAAGCAACCCACTTAGTTTCTGATGTTCATCTTTTACTTGTTGACAGTTCAAACATTGTTTCACGCATAAGCCTACATCTCTTTTCATGCCGTCCTAGAAGAAATTTCTTTTCATGTCCTGATACATTTAGTTCCTCCAGGATGAATTGTGAATTTCGAACGATGGCATTCTCCAAGAACTTCCTTCCTAATGTATGCGACGTTCGGAACACATAGTCTTCCTTTCTTTCTTAACCACCTATTCTGGTCAAGACTGAAATCTTTCAGTCATCTCTCTCTGTTCTATCAATTAACTTTCCAATCGGTTTAGCTATTAATGGATCCTGCCCTTGCTTAGGAGCAATCCTTTCGATCATCACCGGTCGAACTTCTAAACATGACAACATAGCAGTTTCTTTAGTAGAACTACTCTTAGATCTCCATTGTACTACGCATGTAGTCAATGCTTCTAGATCTTTCCACTTAGATATCATTGCCATTACTGTATTCTGATGTTTTCTGCTTAGTGCATCAGCAACCTTATTGCCTTTTGCTGGTGTGTACTCAATACCAAAGTCATAAGCGCCTAAAAACTCTAACCACCTTTGATGTCTCATATTCAACTCATTCTGAGAGAGTAAATACCTCAGTGACTTATGATCCATATACAACTCGAATCTCTCTCTGTAACAGTCCGTATATTTGGACCATTTAAATTGACAATAATCCACACATGTCAACTTAAATAGTACAAAACATCAATCATTAATGGAGTATATGTATATAAACGAGAATCATCATAGAATCGTAGAAAATATAACATAACAGAATAGTGCAGCGGAATTACAACATAGTCATAGAGTAGTTCATGAAGCTACCCATAAATACAACAATGTCTCAAATAAAATGAAATAGAACAACATAGATGTCCAATAGTGTCCAAATAGAAAGAACAATACTGATAAGCTAAAAATGATGATAGTCTTCGGTCTTCAGCTCCAAATAGAACAACAACAGCAATCCTCGGTCTGATCCGAGCATAAGCACAAACAAACACTCGAATCAGGACATATATTATTATACAGATAATATGATTCAAAATTTGAAATAACAATAACTCAAAGATGAATGGAATAAACATCTTTCAGGATCCGTTAAACTATTTATACATAGTAGTGTACGATAAGTGTATAATGTCTAACAGTAAAGTAAAATATCAAGATAGTGTTACGGCGTCACCATTATTCCCCTTAACACATTTTTATATACCATTATAGACTATACAGCATTGTAAACTCGGTTTATCGTTCTCTTTCTTCAATCATCACGTACATCATTCCAACCACTTCATTCTGGATCACACTCCGCGTATGGTTATTAAAATGGTTTTTCGGTTTAGACAGTGAGTGTGTCCCTAACCGATTCTGGTCTCTTTAATAACCTTCGAAATTTATTTCACCGATTGGTCGTTTAATATATTTCAAAACCAAATCAATTCAATTTCAATTAAAATTTGTAAATCATCATTTCATTTGTTTTTCCAAATAACTTCCAAAATTTTACGTTTCATAACTTCAGAATTTTCATTTCAAAACTCTATAATTCAATTTCAAAATTTGTTTTAAAACAATTCGAATACAAGTTGCACTCCATAATCATTTAAAATAAATTTAAACTCATTTATCATTTATGTTCAATGCTCGTTAAGTTAATTTATCTTTTAAAACAATTTCCATTTAACCTCTAATTCATTAAATCAATTACTTACGTTCAACTTATTTTATCAAAGCTTCAAATTTAATTAAGTTAAATTTGTCAAATCAAATTCTTTAAATTTCAAGTCTTCCATTTGTTTCGATAAAACGCGTTTTATTTCTTGTTAAAGAAATTCAATTTCATACATTTATTATTTAGTTACAATTTCAAACTCAATAAGGAAACTTAGTTTCACTTATTCAAAACGTTCAATTTCACTTAAAAGAAAATTCAATACAATTCATTTTAATTATTTAAATAATTCAATCTCATCAATTTATCAATAATTTTCAAATCTTAATCATTACTAATTCAAAAACCTAATTATTAATAATTCCAAAACTTAATTATTAATTAATTAAATTTTTAATATTGTTCTTTCGTCAATTACCGCGTTAATATTTGTTTCAAATTTCAAATATTCACAATTTCCATTCATTTTAAATTTAAATTCCAATTTTAATTTGAAACCTTACTATTATTCAAATAAAGTCTTTATTTTATTTTAAATCAAACATTGACCAATCGGGTTTTAATTCAATTTTCTATCCTAAGTCAAAGTTTATTCGGGTATTTATCATTTCAACCCGATTACATTTCAATTCAAAAATCAAATCATAACAAAGGGAATTTGCAGTGTGATAACTGGAATGGTGTTAAAGTAAATAAACAAGCAATAGCATCCATACATAATAATTCAACAATTATTCAAATAATCCCGAAATAATCGTATTAATTTACCTTTGTTATTTATGCAAATTAATATAATTATTTCTAGAATCTACACTATCATTTCATGTAGATTAAAGATTATTATATTACGGTTTTTCACTTGTCGTTCAATTCCAAAAAAATTATACTACAACAATTTATCCGATATACGATCAATGGTTCAAAGTGAAATTATCACTTCCTACGTGTAAATCAACTTAACAATTAAAAGGGGTCATATTTAACAAATCAAATTTAACATGTGAAGGGGTCAAGTTTAACTAATCAATATTCACATATATAATCCATTTTAATTTGTTGACTATCCTATATCAACTTCAACTTGCATATTATTTATCACTTAACAATAACAATTAACATCCAATTTTATCATCACATAGCAATCATTCATCAACCAATTTGTATAAGAATATAGTCGTGAAAATTAATTCACCTTCCGTGGTTAAAGAAATTTGACGGCGCAGTGAAAAGAAGCACGAATAGAGACGGTACAATACGAACAACGGACACTGCAAATATCGACAAAAGAAAGACGATATTAATTCAACGAACGTTCACATATTATTTACGAAATTATATAGATACGCTTACCGGTGATGGAGAAAGAACGAAAGCTGAAAATTGATGCTGCAGCAATGGAACTCAAATGGTTGCTGTAACAATAGAGAAAAGAAAGATGTTACTATTTTCACTGCGAAAGAATGAAAGCAATAATTTTCTTCAGCAAAAATTTAGAATGACAGAACACTGCCACCATTCTACAAGCAACAGTACACTTTTGTACTGTATATATTTTTCTCTCTTTTAAAAAAAAACAAAACTGTTACATATTTCACACAAAAAATGCACAACCGCACGGTACTCGGCCAAAAGCAGGCGGCTGGCATGGGGTGGTGGGCGAAGTGTAGGCGGGAGTCAGGGCAGTGGCTAGTGGCACGGCGACTGGCGTGGGGTGGTGGACAAAAGCAGGCGGTCTGGGTGCCTGGGAAGTGTGCGCGTTGTGGTGGGGCTGCGACTGGGTGAGGCGGTGGGTCTGGAAGATGGGGCGGAAGGGGAAGTCGCTGATTGGGTGGGTGGTGCAGAAGGGGAGGCGGTGACTGGATAGGTGGTGCGGAAAGGGAAGGAGGTGACTGGGTGGGCCAGTGGGATGGTGGGCGAGTGTCGGTGGCTGGAAGGGTGGTGCGGGAAGGCGTGGGAAGGGAAGGCGGCGGTCTGGGGTCGGAATGGGCGATGGTGGCACGTCGGCTGGAGGAGGTGGACGTGGTTCAGTGGGGCGAGGTGAAGGGACTTGCGGTGTGACTGGAGTGGGGCGCTGGAGTGAATTTGGGACACTGGAATGAAGGGGGACGTTGGTGTGGAGGGGGATGTTGGAGTGGGCGCAGTTGGAGGGCGGTGCGCGCAGGCTAGACGAGGTGGACGTGGTTCATATATTTTTTTCATTTTCTTTTTATAAAATTTTGACAAAAAAAAGAATGAGGGAGGATAGAATAAAAGATGAAGGAGGAAATGAAGGAGGAAATGAAGTAGATAGGTTCGTACCTATTGCAGTTTTGTGGCAAACGAGATTTACCCAAGCAGAGAAAATTTTATATTCAATGGGTATACGAATAGTAAAGCACCAAATAAAATTTTCTTTTGAGTTACGAGATATTTCGTATGTTTCCAATGCTATCAAACAGCTGCCAACAACCCAATAAATTCTTCAGCCAATATTTTATTTTCAAAATTTGAATGTGTACGGGTTGTCCACTTTGGGCTTAGAATGGTTAACCGGTCCTTTCAGAACAGTTAAATTATGTAACGATTTCCGTCGGACTCCGATATGCACGAATAAATATACCGTTTTGATCAGCGCGACAAGGCGCTTTCAATGGTACACAGATAATTGTAGTAGGATTGGATTACAAAACTTCGAATTTTATATTAGCGGGAAAATGCAGGAAAAAGGCCCAAAAATAAGATCGATGGAGCTAAAGAAGTCCGAATTTTGGAAAACGAAAAATGGCGCCTTGCTCAGAAGATGATTTAGAATTTTTCTATATAAAAATATTCAGGTTCGGAAGATAAATTTTTTCGCACTTTAAAATGAACTGATATACAAATAAAACGCGAACGAAATTTACTGCGATATTTTCCGACGAAACTTTACCCATATCTATAACTAACTAGGCACACTTATAAACAAAGTTTGGATGTTAATTGAGATCGTATGTAAATTTCCCATTTTATATTAAAATATTGTATTAAAAAAATTAAATTGGGTCGGAAATTCAGGGTCGTTACACTCTCCCCCACTCAAAACTTTTCGTCCTCGAAAAGAAACGAGACGGGTGAAGTAAGAACGAAGTAAGCAGAAAAGTCAAGATAGATTTTAAGAAAATTGAATTATACCTGAAATTAGTAATTCGGGGTTTGAATCCCGAATACTATCCTCGGTTTCCCATGTGCAATCTCGGTCATCTGCACTCCACTGGACTTTAACCAGATTGACCGACTTACTTCTAAGTTGCTTTGTCTCCCGATCGACTATCTGAAGTGGCTTTCGCTCAATAGTCAAGTCAGGCTCGATAACTATCTCTTCCAACTGTGTGGTGGGAATGGTCATAGATGAATCGCGCACAACTTTGCGAAGATGTGAGACGTGGAACACATTGTGCACACCGGCAAACTTCTCTGGCAATGCAATTCTATAGGCCAAAGTTCAAATCCTTTCCGTAATCTCAAACGGGCCAACAAATCTGGGAGCAAGCTTTCCCTTCCTTCCAAATCGAATAACATTCTTCAAAGGCGACACTTTCAGAAATACTTCGTCTCCTACACTGAATTCGAGATCTCTCCTCCTACGGTCAGTGTAGCACTTCTGTCCATCTTGTGCCGTCTTAATCTTCTTCCTGATTTCTTCAACTTTCTCGAAAGCTTCCATAATCATTTCTGGACCAAGCACCAATCGGTCTCCAGACTCAATCCAATAAGCTGGCGATTTGCATGGCCGTCTATATAAGGTTTCGAACGGTGCCATACCAATGCTTGCCTGATTAAATTAAGATAATTAATTCCAATTCAAATATACTTATTCAAATTTGAAATTTGATTTCTTTACCTGGTAACTATTATTATAAGAGAATTCAGCCAAATGAAGATGGTCTTCCCAAGATCCACCAAAGTCTATAATACAAGCTCGGAGCAGGTCTTCCAAAATCTGATTTACCCTCTCGGTTTGGCCATCTGTCTGAGGATGATAAGCTGTGCTCAGATTTAGTTTGGTGCCCAAAGTATCCTGAAATGCTTTCCAGAATTTACTAGTGAAAATAGGATCTCTATCGCATACAATACTGGACGGTACCCCATGAAGTTTAACAACTTCTCTCATGTATATCTCGGCCAACTCGAAGCAGTACGAGTGGTCTTGACTGGAATAAAATGGGCGGATTTCGTCAGTCTATCGACAATCACCCAAATGCTTTCGTTACCTTTCCTAGTCATTGGTAGCCCATCAATAAAGTCCATAGAAATCTGCTCCCACTTCCAACCTCGAATCTCTAGTGGTTGGAGCAAACCTGCTGACTTTCTGTGATCAGCTTTAACTTGTTGGCAAGTGGTGCACTTGCTAACATAGGTAGAAATATCGCGCTTCATCCCACTCCACCAATATAGCTTCTTCATATTTTGATACATCTTTGTAACACCGGGATGAAATGAAGGCAAAGATTTATGATTTTCTCTCAGCACTTCCTGTCTTAGACCATCAACATTAGGAAGACAAATACGATTGTCAATCCTCAACACTCCATTACTATCGACTTGTGCACCCAATTTATTATCAGCATTTCCCACTCTTCCGAGAACTATTTCTTTGATGCGATAAAGTAAAGTGTCCTCGTATTGCTTAGCTATAATATGATCCATAATAACTGGGGAGACGGAAAGCTGGAATAACATTCCTTCAACAAGATTACAACATGCCATTGCTTGGTTTCTGCTCAAAGCATCGGCTACGGCATTTGCTTTCCCCGGAGTGTAGTTAATATCAAGATCATATGCAGCTAGAAATTCGAGCCATCGGACTTGTCTCTGATTCAAATCCTTTTGCGAGAAGATATATCCTAATGACTTATGGTCAGTGAATAACTCGAATTTTGTTCCCAGTAAATGGTGCCTCCAAAGCTTAAGAGCAAACACAACCGCAAGAAGCTCTAAATCGTGTGTTGCATAATTTTCTTCATGGGTCTATAACTGACGACCAGCATAAGCAATGACCTTTCCATTCTGCATTAGAACTGCTCCTAATCCATCCCGGCATGCATCAGTATAGACAGTCAATCCTTCGCTACCGTCAATAACTTTAAGAACTAGGGCAGAGGTCAGCTTCCGCTTGATCTCATTGAAAGCTGCTTCACACTTTTCACTCCAGATAAATTTTACATTCTTTCTGGTCAGTGTGGTAATTGGTGCGGCAATACGAGCAAAGTTTTCTATAATCTGCGATAATAGCCAGCCAAGCCCAAGAAACTACGAATATCTGTAGGAGTTTTGGGAGTCTCCCAATCCTGCGAATGCAAAGGATTCAAATTCAGATAGAGATAAGATGTCCGGATAGAAATGACAAGTAAGGATAAAACATACATTGATTACGGCGATCTTAGCTGGATCGACCGAATTCCTATTCTCCGAGACAATATGGCCAAGAAACCGAACTTCATCTTTCCAAAAGTGGCATTTCGAAAACTTGGCTTTAAGTTGATGACTGCGAAGAGTTTCAAGAACAAAAGCCAAATGTGACCTATGCTCTTTCTCATCCTTAGAGAAGACGAGAATATCATCGATGAAAACAAGAACAAACTTGTTAAGAACATCCCGGAAAACTCTATTCATTAAGTCGACGAAATAAGCTGGAGCATTAGTAAGGCCGAACGGCATAACCAGCCATTCAAAGAAACCATTTTCAGTGCGGAATGCTGTTTTAGGAATACTCTCCTCAGCAATTCTGAGTTGGTGAAAGCCAGTAGCCAGATCGAGTTGAGAGAATACTTTAGCTCCATGGAGCTGGACGAATAGATCATTGATGCGGGCATCAGATATCTGTTCTTGTGTGTGAACTTGTTTAGCTCTCTATAGTCCACACACATTCTGAGAGAACCATCAGATTTTGTGACGAATACAACTGCAGCACCCTATTCTGAATGACTTTACCGAATCAAGCCTTTGGCAAATAAATCTTCAATTTGAGCACTCAGTTCAGCCTTTTCTTTAGGAGCCATTCTCCGAGGAGGGAGAACTACTGGTCGGGCACCAGGAATAAGATCAATGCGGAATTCGATTTCCCACGGAGGTGGTAGAGAATTTACTTCTCCAAATACATTAGAAAAGAATTGAACAACTGGAGTAGAGCTTAGTTCATTTGGATGAGAGTCAAGAGAGAATATAAAACTCCCAGCACATTCTTGAGGTGATTTACCTTTAATAACTAAAGGTATAATCTTGTCGTCAATTAGAGAGACGGTTCGAGCTTTGCAAGAGATAACGGCTTCGAAATTTTGTAGCCAGTCAACACCTAATAGGATATCGAATGCCTCGAATCCAAGGACATAAAAATACCAAGTGAAACGGTGCATGCCATACATAAGCGTGACATATTTGCATACCCTTTTGAGGTTAGCGGGTCCTCCAATGGGATTTGATACACATAAGAAAGTAGATGCGAGGATGGGTTCCAATCCAAGTTTATTGCACAAATCAATAGATATGAAACTATGTGTTGCTCCGGTATCAAATAGAACTTTAATAGGTAAAGTATGCAACATAAAAGTACTCTGTAATGTACCTTGGTTATCACTAGGAGCAGGTGGGGTAGGAGTATCACGGGTGGAAGAAGTCATAGCAAATACTCCAGCCGTCTTTCCCTTTTTATAAGAGGGACAATCCTTCTTGAAATGGCTCGGCTGCAGACAGATGTGACAGAGGTCGTTCCTGGTATCCTGCGGTGGAGGGATGGCGGCGCTGGCGTGTGTTGGACAACTGTTGGCATAGTGACCCTTCTTGTCACACTTGAAACAAGTGATGGAGGATAAGTCAATGGGCTTCTTCTGTTGCTCAAAGTTTGGCTTCCTCTTCCCAGTCTGACTAGAAGATGGCTGAGTAACTGGAGCCTTGGTGGCTGATGTTCCCTTCAGCTTTCCTTCATACCTAATAGAAAAATCCATCAACTTGGTGAAAGTGCCATGGACATGAGCTGTGAGGAGATCGTAATACTCTGGACGTGCTCCATGGATGAATTTCTCATTCTTCAGCAGTGGTGTATCAACCAAGCCAGGTCCGAACTTGGAGAGTTCGTTAAACTTTCTTTCATACTCAGAGAAAGTCATGTTGCCCTGCTTAAGGTCCATAAATGATCGATAAAGCTGGGCCTTTCCAGCACTGGCATCCACTGAGCCATAAAGGAATCCCTATTTACAAGCGATATGAGATGAGTCAAAATTTGACGAGATAGAAGGAATAAATTTTGATGTAATTCAGATAGATTTCTACCTAAACTGAGCCCAGGTGATAGTTTCCTCGTCAATACGGGAGGTGACTGACTCCCACCAATCCTGTGCCGCATCCTGAAGCTGCCAGGCGGCCAATTGACGCTTTTGCGCATCAAAAATCTCTAGGCCAGTGAAGATCCTTTCCAGGCTCTTCAGCCACTGTTGTGCTCCAATGATGCTCTCGGATCCAGAGAATTTAATGCCCCCAACCTGGGTGTATTCCTTGCTAAGAGTAGAAAACCTGAAAGCAAGAGCTGGGGCCTGCGGTTCGGGAGCATTTCTTCTACCCCCACCTCTAGCGTTCCTTCTGGTACTCATCCTGGAATACCAAAAGTGATTTAGAATCAAAGATCACAATTTATAGAACTTAAGGAAATTCTAATCAAACGAATTCAATAAGAAGGATGGAATCAAAGGATATGGATTCTACAATGATTCTCCTCATTCTATGGTTTGGTTACCCTATCTCTAATGAGCTTTAAAACTCCACAGGCTAAGGTTTTCGAGAACCAAAGCTTTGATACCAATTGTAACAGTCCGTATATTTGGACCGTTTAAATTGACAATAATCCACACATGTCAACTTAAATAGTACAAAACACGAATCATTAATGGAGTATATGTATATAAATGAGAATCATCACAGAATCACAGAAAATATAACATAACAGAATAGTGCAACGGAATTACAACATAGTCATATAGTAGTTCATGAAGCTACCCATAAATACAACAATGTCTCAAATAAAATGAAATAGAACAACATAGATGTCCAATAGGGTCCAAATAGAAAGAACAATACTGATAAGCTAAAAATGATGATAGTCTTCGGTCTTCAGCTCCAAATAGAACAGCAAAGCAATCCTCGGTCTGATCCGAGCATAAGCACAAACAAACACTCGAATCAGGACATATATTCTTATACAGATAATATGATTCAAAATTTGAAATAACAATAACTCAAAGATGAATGGAATAAACATCTTTCAGGATCCGTTAAACTATTTATACATAGTAGTGTACGATAAGTGTATAATGTCTAACAGTAAAGTAAAATATCAAGATAGTGTTAAGGCTTCACCATTATTCCCCTTAACAAATTTTTATATAGCATTACAGACTATACAGCACTTTAAACTCCACCGTAAACTAGTGGGATATCAGGGAGTACTCCATAGGTATAATACAAAACAAATTCGTAGTGGTCGCGTATATGGGAATACAAGTATGACAAGGCACATGAGGCAATACCCAAGGTAGTGAAACTACCGTTTGCCTAATCCGGACTGGTGAGAACGCATCGTCGCAACGATCGCAACACCGCGAATCAACACTCTCAAATCAAGGGTGTGCACCAATCAATCATAAAGTAATGAGTAGTTTACGAAGAAGTGTGTTCGCTCAAGGTAGCTAACCCCATTTGGCCCGACACGGCTCCTGTTTCAGTCATTTCCAATTGACACAAGTGTCAAGGTCATCCATTATCGTTCTCTTTCTTCAATCATCACGTACATCATTCCAACCACTTCATTCTAGATCACACTCCGCGTATGGTTATTAAAGTGGTTTTTCGGTTTAGACAGTGAGTATGTCCCTAACCGATTCCGATCTTGTTAATAACCTTCGAAATTTATTTCACCAATTGGTCGTTTAATATATTTCAAAACCAAATCAATTCAATTTCATTTAAAATTTGTAAATCATCATTTCATTTGTTTTTCCAAATAACTTCCAAAATTTTACATTTCATAACTTCAGAATTTTCATTTCAAAACTCTATAATTCAATTTCAAAATTTGTTTTAAAACAATTCGAATACAAGTTGCACTCCATAATCATTTAAAATAAATTTAAACTCATTTATCATTTACGTTCAATGCTCGTTAAGTTAATTTATCTTTTAAAACAATTTCCATTTAACCACTAATTCATTAAATCAATTACTTACGTTCAACTTATTTTATCAAAGCTTCAAATTTAATTAAGTTAAATTTGTCAAATCAAATTCTTTAAATTTCAAGTCTTCCATTTGTTTCGATAAAACGCGTTTTATTTCTTATTAAAGAAATTCAATTTCATACATTTATTACTTTAGTTACAATTTCAAACTCAATAAGGAAACTTAGTTTCACTTATTCAAAACGTTTAATTTCACTTAAAAGAAAATTCAATACAATTCATTTTAATTATTTAAATAATTCAATCTCATCAATTTATCAATAATTTTCAAATCTTAATCATTACTAATTCCAAAACCTAATTATTAATAATTCCAAAACTTAATTATTAATCAATTAAATTTTTAATAATGTTCTTTCGTCAATTACCGCGTTAATATTTGTTTCAAATTTCAAATATTCACAATTTCCATTCATTTTAAATTTAAATTCCAATTTTAATTTGAAACCTTATTATTATTCAAATAAAGTCTTTATTTTATTTTAAATCAAACATTGACCAATCGGATTTTAATTCAATTTTCTATCCTAAGTCAAAGTTTATTCGGGTATTTATCATTTCAACTCGATTCCATTTCAATTCAAAAATCAAATCATAACAAAGGGAACTTGCAGTGTGATAACTGGGATGGTGTCAAAGTAAATAAACAAGCAATAGCATCCATACATAATAATTCAATAATTATTCAAATAATCCCGAAATAATCGTATTAATTTACATTTGTTATTTATGCAAATTAATATAATTATTTCTAGAATCTACACTATCATTTCATGTAGATTAAAGATTATTATATTACGGTTTTTCACTTGTCGTTCAATTCCAAAAATTTTATACTACAACAATTTATCTGATATACGATCAATGGTTGAAGTGTAATTATCACTTCCTACGTGTAAATCAACTTAACAATTAAAAGGCGTCATATTTAACAAATCAAATTTAACATGTGAAGGGGTCAAGTTTAACTAATCAATATTCACATATATAATCAATTTTAATTTGTTGACTATCCTATATCAACTTCAACTTCCATATTATTTATCACTTAACAATAACAATTAACATCCAATTTTATCATCACATAGCAATCATTCATCAACCAATTTGTATAAGAATATAGTCGTGAAAATTAATTCACCTTCCGTGGTTAAAGAAATTTGACGGCGCAGTGAAAAGAAGCACGAATAGAGACGGTACAATACGAACAACGAACACTGCAAATATCGACAAAAGAAAGACGATATTAATTCAACGAACGTTCACATATAATTTACGAAATTATATAGATACGCTTACCGGTGATGGAGAAAGAACGAAAGCTGAAAATTGATGCTGCAACAATGGAACTCAAACGGTTGCTGTAACAATAGAGAAAAGAAAGATGTTACTATTTTCACTGCGAAAGAATGAAAGCAATAATTTTCTTCAGCAAAAATTTAGAATGACAGAACACTGCCACCATTCTACAAGCAACAGTACACTTTTGTACTGTATATATTTTTCTCTCTTTTTAAAAAAAAACAAAACTGTTACATATTTCACACAAAAAATGCACAACCGCACGGTACTCGGCCAAAAGCAGGCGACTGGCATGGGGTGGTGGGCGAAGTGTAGGCGGGAGTCAGGGCAGTGGCTAGTGGCACGGCGACTGGCGTGGGGTGGTGGACAAAAGCAGGCGGTCTGGCTGCCTGGGAAGTGTGCGCGTGGTGGTGGGGCTGCGACTGGGTGAGGCGGTGGGTCTGGAAGATGGTGCGGAAGGGGAAGGCGGTGACTGGATGGGTGGTGCGGAAGGGGAGGCGGTGACTGGGTAGGTGGTGCGAAAGGGGAAGGAGGTGACTGGGTGGGCTAGTGGGATGGTGGGCGAGTGTTAGTGGCTGGAAGGGTGGTGCGGGAAGGAGTGGGAAGGGAAGGAGGCGGTCTGGGGTCGGAATGGGCGATGGTGGAGCGTCGGCTGGAGGAGGTGGACGTGGTTCAGTGGGGCGAGGTGAAAGGACTTGCGGTGTGACTGGAGTGGGGCGCTGAAGTGAATTTGGGACGCTGGAATGAAGGGGGACGTTGGAGTGGAGGGGGACGTTGGAGTGGGCGTAGCTGGAGGGCGGTGCGCGCAGGCTGGAGGAGGTGGACGTGGTTCATATATTTTTTTCATTTTCTTTTTATAAAATTTTGACAGAGAAAAAGAATGAGGGAGGAAAGAATAAAAGATGAAGGAGGAAATGAAGTAGATAGGTTCGTACCTGCAGTAGTTTTGTGGCAAACGAGATTTACCCAGCAGTTTTGTGGCAAACGAGATTTACCCAGGCAAAGAAAATTTTATATTCAATGGGTATACGAATAGTCAAGCACCAAATAAAATTTTCTTTTGAGTTACGAGATATTTCACATGTTTCCAATGATATCAAACAGCTGCCAACAACCCAATAAATTCTTCAACCAATATTTTATTTTCAAAATTTGAATGTGTACGGGTTGTCCACTTTGGGCTTATAATGGTTAACCGGTCCTTTCGGAACAGTTAAATTATGTAACGATTTCCGTCGGACTCCGATATGCACGAATAAATATAACGTTTTGATCAGCGCGATGAGGCGCTTTCAATGGTATACAGATAATTGGATTACAAAACTTCGAATTTTATATTAGCGGGAAAATGCAGGAAAAACGCCGAAAAATAAGATCGACGGAGCTAAAGAAGTCCGAATTTTGGAAAACGAAAAATGGCGCCTTACTCAGAAGATGATTTAGAATTTTTCTATGTAAAAATATTCAGGTTCGGAAGATAAATATTTTTGCACTTTAAAATGAACTGATATACAATATAACGCGAACGAAATTTACTGCGATATTTTCCGATGAAACTTTACCCACATCTATAACTAACTAGGCGCACTTATAAACAAAGTTTAGATGTTAATTGAGATCGTATGTAAATTTCCCATTTTATATTAAAATATTGTATTAAAAATTTTAAATTGGGTCAGAAATTCAGGGTCGTTACACTCTCCCAAAAGATAATGTCTTCACATGTTCAAATGCAAAAATTACTGCAACTAATTCCAAATCGTGTGTTGGATATCTAACCTCATGCGGTCTGAGCTATCGAGAAGCATATGCAATCACTTTACCTCTTTGCATTAACAAAGCTCCTAATAATGTTCCACATGCATCTGTGTACACCACTAAGCCCTTATTCCCCTCCGGAACAACTAACATAGGTGCATTTGTCAATAAGTGTTTCAGCTTCTGGAATGTCTCCTCACACTTATCGGCCCAAACAAAGTTCACATCTATCCGAGTTAGCTTAGTCATCGGTGCTGCTATTCGTGAAAAATCCTTAATGAATCTCTGATAGTAACCAGCTAACCCAAGAAAACTCTTTATCTCAGTCACTGTCTCCGGTCTCTTCAAACTATTCACTGCCTCGATTTAGTTGGATCTACTGACAACCCTTTCTTTGAGACCACATGACCAAGGAACTTCACTTCCTTCCTCCAAGAACTTCACCATACTAAAAAAATTGTACTAGTCGCGTATAAGGATAAAAGTATGACAAGGCACGTGAGGCAATGCCCAAGGTAGTATCCTACCAGTTTACCCTTTCTAGATGGTCGTAACACACCATCGCAACGACTGCCGACCGAGTCCATCACCCCTAAAATCAAATCAAGGTGCACCAATCAAGTCAAAAATAAATATAGTAATACGAAGGGGTTATGGCCCCTAAAGTTAGCTAACCCCTTGGCCAAACATAGGCTCCTGTTTTAGTCATTTCAAATTGACACTAGTGTCGGGATCATGCATCATCGTTCTCTTTCTTCATTCCAGTAAACGCCTCTAATTTTCTACGACTACATTCTGGATAAAATCCACCACGTACACGGTTATTAAATTGGTTCCGGTATAATAACAGAGAGTATGACATTCATCTGACCCCGGTCTCCCTAACAACTAAACGTCATTTTACACACCAGTTGGTTATTTTAAATTTCAAGAACAAGTCATACTTCATATCAAAATATCACATTTGCTTCAAAATCATTTTGAATTCAAAATAGGTCATACCTTCAAAACATCGTATTTAAATCAATGATTTAAATCTAAATAGTTCCCCACTAAAACAGTTTGAATATTGAAAATGGTTTTGAATAATTAAAATAGTTTGAATA
The DNA here is from genome assembly GCA_030737815.1 of Allium fistulosum. Taxonomy (NCBI): domain Eukaryota; kingdom Viridiplantae; phylum Streptophyta; class Magnoliopsida; order Asparagales; family Amaryllidaceae; genus Allium; species Allium fistulosum. The sequence goes on along the minus strand of CM060905.1, from coordinate 939,822,811 downwards.
TTAAAAATAGTTTGGATAATTAAAATAGTTTTAATATTGAAAAATGGTTTGGAATAATTAAAATAGTTTTAATATTGAAAAATAGTTTGATTATTAAAATTGTTTATATTAAAACTATTTCTTTCTTTTACAATAATTTGAATTCATATTCCAAATCACAACGAAATAAAATTTTTGACTTCCAATTCAATTCACCTTCATAATCAAATTTTAATTTAAATCAACCTCAATTAAAAAGATTTTAAACTTTATTTCAAATTTAGTTTAAACGATTCTATTCAAATGGCTGAAAGTTTCAATTCAAATTCTCATTTTGAAGCAATTTGGTTTAAATCCATTTCACATCCAAACTTTGAAATACCATTTTAAACCACTTTAATTAAATTAAATTAAAACTTGAAATTAAAATTTAAACCTTTAAAATAATTCACTTTCAATAAATTCAAATAATATCTCAATTTCGACTTTAAGGTTTCAAATTAAATCCTTAAACAATTTCATTAAAACGGTTTCAGTTTCAATATTTCAAATCTCGAATTACAAAATAATTCAATTCATATTAATCAAAAATTTATTCTCTTTAGAACAACATCATTTAAAAAAAATCTAAATTCAAGATTTAAAACCATTTAATTTAACCAAATCTGGTGTTCGTATATAATTTTCTACCCTATGGCCAAACTATTAGTTATTTCAATTTTAATTACATGGATGAATATATATAATTTCAACCCATATTTAAATGGCATAGGTATATATCATTTCAACCTATTTCTTAGTTCATTTCAAATAACCCAAATGACAATTTATAGGATGCCAAATAATAAATAGGATAATAATAGGGAAATAACAAAATAAATAACAACCATACATCTAACATATCAATAAATAGGCATCCACCTACAATTAACATCCAAATCAACAAATATATCATAACCGTTACTAATTATCGATTGTTGGTGTTTAACTAGCAATTAAATTTCAATATTAATTTAAATGTCAATTTAATTCAATATAAAATTCAAATTCAATTTAAATGTCAATTTAAACTACCAAACATCAATCAATAAAATTAATCACTTCATAATTTTAATTCAACTAACATAATAAAATTTAGTATGCGTGAGTGGATTTAATCACTCACCTTTATATGAATCTGAAAAAATAGACTTATAATCAATAGCTTCTCTCTAGGATTCCTTAGTCTCCTTCTTGATTGCCAGCTTTGTTCCTAAATTTTGCTTTTGGTTTGATTTACTTTAATTTGCCTCCTTATTATATATATATATATATATATATATATATATATATATATATATAGAAGGTTTGTAAAAAGGAAGAAGATCTGAAAAAGAAGAATTGAAAAGGAAAAGGATTAAAACAAGAAGAACTAAAAATGAAAGAGAAGACCAATATTTAAAAAGGAAGAAGAAAGTTTGAAAATGGAAAAAAATTGGAGAGAAAGAAGATTTGAAGAGGAAAAAAAATGAGAGAGAAGAAGAAGATTTGAATAGGAAAAAGAAAAAAACAAGAAGAAGATTAGAATGGAGGCTAGGGTTTCATTTGCATCATATATTATTTATAAGGTTAGAGTTAGGTTTAGGGCTGTTGAAATTTGAAAAGAGAGGCTGCTGTTAATTAGAAATAAATGAAATGAGGCTTCAGGAAATGAAGTTTGGAAATGTAATATCCCGGAAATTTTAACAATATCAATTTAATAATCTGTTAAATAATTAAATTGATATTGATGATCTTTGATAATAAGATTTGAATTTAATTTAATAATCTGATTTAAATTAGTATTAATTGGTGATTTTATCTTTTAAAAGTTAATAAGATATTTTCTATTTGAATATATATATTTATTTATATATATTGTAAATAGAAGCTTTGGGTAAATTGGGAATTTAGATTTAATTTAATATGACTTTTCAAAGTTATTTAAATTAGTAAATTTATAGTTTTAAAATACTTTAATTGCTTAAGATATTTTTACTTAAGTTTAAAATTATATAAGAGTTAACAAAAAGGCTTGTTTTGTTTCTTTTTAAAATATCACTTGATAATATAATCTCTTATATAAATTATTTAAATATCAAATATGTTAATTTCATATAATAAGTATAATGTATTATTTTTATTAATATGAATGGGTTTTAAAGAATATGAAATTGTTATTTAATTGAATAAATAGTTATATATGTATATATATATATATAACTTAATTTTTAAATTGAATCTTAGGATTTAATTTGAATTGAATTTAATTTAAGTTTTGAAATTCAAATAATAGATATTTAAATTGTTTTGGATTTTAGAATATTTGTATAAACTTTTATTTATAAATATAGTTAGTTTTGTTTCTTTAAAAAGTAATTTATATATAGGATAAGTATTTAATAATTAAGAAAAAGGTTTTTATTTACTTTTAAAATAAATAGAATTTTGAATAATTACTTAAAAGACATGTGTCTTTATCTAATGCTTTGTTTTAACATGTGTTAAGAAGTGGATTAATCTATGTGACAAGTGTCTTAATTAATTTCATTTTCTTTTATTTTATAAAATCAAAATTTACTTACATATATACATTTGCTTTTCTTCATTTCGTTCTTTCTATTCTTCTTTTTAAAATCAAGAGAAACTCAAATCTTTCTCTAAAACTAAAATCTGAAATCAGAAATCTAAATGCCTCAAACCAAATCAATCCCTATAATCTCATCTTCAAATCAAAACCCCTCAAGCTAAACAATCAAAAGCCCTGTTACATTCATTTGTAATCTGGAAACAACTCCAGCCAGTCTGCATTCATCTCAAAACCAGCCTGCCTTCATTTTTTTCAATCTGGAATCAACTTTGAAAATCAAGAGCAAACATGCATGTAGTTTATTCAAGTCTGTAGCCTGCATTTTCTTTAGTCTGGAAGCAATCCTGGAATCATCTCAAGCAACCAGTCTACATTCAATTTTCAACCACTGGTAGTTGCATGCATGTAGTTTAATCAATCTAAAGCTTCAACAACTCAACTTCTCAAATCAAAAGGGGCATTCCAGTCTTAAGTCAAAACAGTTTCAAAAGCTTTTCAAAATAATAGGGCTCTGTTCATCTGCATATTTGGTGAGTAACAACTTTTATCTAAACTAACTTAAGTAAATATAGATGTTTGATTTTCTTGTGATAATCATGTTTGGAATGATGGATTCTCTGTATTATGTTGGTCTTGAATGCATGTATGGTTTGATTTGTTATTGCCTGTAACTTCTCTGTTTTGTTTTCCTGTGAACAAAATTTCTACATTAAACTTTAAATATGCTTATATGACTTAATATTGTATTGATATTGAAGTTAAATGATGAAAATGTCTAAATGATTGCAAATATGTTTGCATATACTTATAAAAATGTAAAGGGTGAATTTGCATGACAGTAAAACAGGTATATTTACATTTGCTTGGTTTACAGTTCCTTAAATCAAGTATAAATTTCATAGCACCCAAACGAATTGGTATTAGGCTTTGATCTCTCGAAAGGAAATGTTTTTAACCTTGTAATTTAAATAAAGAAAATGGTTTTAAGCAAAAATATTTAGTAATATTCTGGAAAATGTTAAATAACAGTGAAAATTTAACATAAGTCAAAATTTGATGATCATCGTTTCGAATTTGGATTCTATAATATGAATTGTGATAGGAAATAATGATTTTTAAAAATCAAATCATAATTTATAAGTTTGGAAATAAAGAGGAATTTAAAGTTGATCGGAATTAGCTTATTCGCCAATTTCCGACGAATGGTGATGGTTCGAAGGTCGTGATTGTGGTTGTAGGAAGCTTAGAGGATGTAGATCACAGGAAAAATGATGGAGGATTTTTCTGATGACCGTGGTGGCCGTGAAGTGGCGAAGTAGGGTTTTGTTGTTATGTTCTGTCAGTGATGGTGTCAAGATGATCTCGACAACCATGGTGCATCGAGCTCGAACGCGAGGTGAGGAGTCGCGAAGTTGAAGTGTTGTGCTGCTCTGGGAGGAAGGCCGGGGTTTCCAGTCAACGTGATCGTCGTCGATGGGTAAATTTGGTCGTTCGAGTTTAATCCTATGAGTGATGTGAGGCTCGATTTTGTTTTCGATTTCGTTTTGACAATCTGATGATGATCGTGGGATGGTGCGGAGATGATTGTCGATGTGGGGAGGTCACCGGAGGTGGCTGAAGATGGTCGGAGGGTGGTGCATTGTGCACACGTGCACATCGAAATTCTGGGTGAAGTCTGGATTTTTAGGAGAAGAAGGTCTCGTGACTTTCGAATTTTCTTACGGAGGAGACTCGGGGAATTTAGGGTTGCGACTCGAAGTGTTTAGTGGAGACTCGAGTACTTTTGTGTTGCCAGGCTTTTAAAAGCCTGTATGTTTTAAATTTAAACAGAATTTAAATTTGTAAAGAGATATGAAAACAGAATGTTTAAATCTAAAGTTAATCTAGAATCTAGTTTAAATCTGTATCTCAGATTTAAAATAAAAGCAGATTTTAAATTAAATTGTTTTAATAATTTTAATTGTTTAAAATGTATATTATATGGTTAGAATTTAAAAGTAAATTTAATTTAAATTCTTTAAGTTCTTTTATAAGATGAGTACTTCTTTAACTTGTAAATAAAAGAGTTTTGGAAATGATGTTTAAAACATTGATAAGATAATTTATTTTCATTTTAAATCTTTAAATTTAAAATGAAATTTTAAAGGTAAAATTAAAGTAAATTGATTTAAAATATTTTGTAAATGATAACTTGATTATTAATAAGAACAAAGTTTTATCTTAAAGTAATTAGAGATTTGTGTTTATTTAATTTAATTAGGAATAATAAATTTGTAATTAAGGATTATGAATTAGGATATTAATTAATGGTTAAGAATTAATTAATAAAGTAATTAAAGATTAATTAAGTAGGGTTAACACTTAATTTATTAAGTAATTAAAGTTTAATTAATTAGTTATTAAGATTTATCAATTTGAAATTAATAATAATTAATCTAAGATAATTACTTAAGAAAAGTAATTAAATAATAGTTAATGAAGGTCATTAACTATGGATTATTAAATAATTAATTAATGTAATTAATTTTTAATTAGATTAATTAATTTAAAGATAATCAATTATAGAATTTGTTTTAAATGAATTACTTAATGGAAGTAATTAAGAGAATTTATTACTCATTGTAATTAAGGAAGTTAATGTGATTAGTTAAGTTAATTAAGTTTAATTAATTTAGAATAATCAATGGATGATTTGATTAATAATTACTTAATGTAATTAATAAGGTATTATTATTTAGGGAAGTAAATAATAGATAATTACTGAAAGTAATTAATTGAAGGAAAGTAATTTGAGTTAATTACTTTGAATAATTAATCAAGAGATAAATTAAGGAATTAATTAAGGAGTAATTAATTTAGTTAGTGAAAGTAATTAAGGGTAGTTAATTACTGATTGAAGATTAATCAAGGTGATTAATAAATATTAAGTTGTAATTAAGGATCTTAATTGATATAGTTAATGATGTAATTAAGATTGATTAATTAAGTAATAATTAATAAATGAAGTGATTAATCAATGTAATTAATTAAGGATTAATGTAATTAATTATAGTTGATTAACTTAATTAATTTTAGTTAATTAATTAATGATGTAATAAAAGGTTAATTACAATAAGTGGTTAAGGATAATTAATTTGAGTAATTAATTAAGGATAAATTACTTGAAGGTAATTAAAAGATAATTAATCAAAGATGATTAAATGAAAAAGGTAATTAGAGGATAATTAATTAATTTGTAATTAATTAATGGTTATGTAAGAAGGATTTATAAAATGAAGTAATTAATTTAATTCACTTTAAAATTAATTAGAGATGATATAAATCATTAATTATGGATGGATGATAATACTGAATACTTGGCATTGATTGATATCTCTGATGAGATATATGCTGTATGATATGGATGTTAGTTGAATTGTATGGATTATCTGATAATGTTAATTATCTGTTGTGAATTATCTTTCTTTGTGTATAAAGATAATGAATTGAAATTGTTTTAACCTTTAAAACAACTTGGCCTTAAAAGATACGCTTTGGATTTCGATGAGACCGGGATCGGGTTTCCGTATACCGGATTTCCAGGTCTGGAGACCCGAATACCACATCGATCCAAATTAACGATAGGTCGTGAATCAAGTGAAGATGAAGATTCAGAGTGCAAGGGTTATTGTCGTTAACTCTAAGGGTGATTCCAAAACGAGTGTAACGAGATAATGCCTTCGGTTTCGTTCGAACCCGGAACGAACTTGTATGGATTGAATGCTTTCAGCACATCGTCAGGTGGATGATGAGCATTCTAAGATAGATGTGTTCTGTTTAAAGGTAATCGTGACCTCAAGCCTCACAAACCGGGAATGGCTAAAACAGGGGAGGTGCAGCAAGGTTAGTGGGTAGCACCCAAGTAGGACAAGGTTACCCTGTCTAGATGTCCCTTTCTATTTTCGACTTAGTGGTGCGGTTGCTGATCCCAACCGTGAGGTATCTTGTGCGGGAATTATCCAATAAGGGATGTTCCGACCTTGTGTTGCAGGGGATTGGGAGTGATCCTCGGTACGGTGATCTAGGCCACGTACTGTGACGGGCGGTACCCCGGTAGCCCTGCCATTGTATGGAATCCAAAATCCAATAAGTGCCAACGGACTTGATTGTATAACCCACTTTGTGGCTAGTATGCTGGAATTTAATAATGTAACAATTTCAGCTATTTCATATTTATTTGAAAACCCTAGACTCTATTATAATACAATCGAATTTCCTATCAAATGTTTTGGTTAGCGTAAGGTAAAAACTTACCCATGTTTATGTGTGGGAAGTCTTACGTGATACCTTTTCTTTCAAAAGGTTTTGAAGTTAAGCAAGTTTAACCTGTTACTCACACCAGACCCATGTCTGACCCAAGTTGTTTATTTCTGTTTTATAAACTCTTGGGTACTCAAATTTTTACGAGTAGCCAAGGGATTCAGGTTAGCCTTGACGAATTGTGGAGGAGCAATGGAGCAGGAGGCTTCAGCGTTGTAGATATAGATAGTAGTTTCCGCTGTGTTGATCTTGTTTAGATCTTTGTTTGTATTGAGATGTAATAACTAGACAGATGTTTATAACTGTCTAGTATATGATGTGAATCTGTGTAACTCTGATAAGTGTTGTATATGATACTATGTAATATTTATGTAATATAATATATTTTGTTTCGTTTCGCTGTGAGATTCTGATATTGTTTAGTTCTTTCTTTCTCTTCTTTTCTCTTTCTATCCCTTTCTTTCTTATTAGCGATACGACTTTCTATGGAGAGAAAGTCGTGGTCGTTACAGTGGTATCAGAGCAGTAGGTTGAGTGAATACCTAGGCTCTGAAGTGGTGTCTATCTTGAGAGCGCGTAATTGTTAGTTATATAAAAATGGTTTTATATTGTGTTAATTGATCGGTTGAGTGGTATATGGATTCTGGTCAATACGAGTAGCTAACGTTATTGATAGGGATCTCTAAACACTTGAACCAGGCCAACGGACACAATATTGTTTTAAAGAGGTAAATGAAATAATTTTACCCAGAAATAATCTCTATATAAAAGTATCATTTTAAATATATATATTTCTACCTATTTGTTGGGTTACCTGTTCGGGTTTTCCAATATAGGATATAAAGGTAGATAGGGTGGTGGTGTGTGTAACACGACTACAAATGGTTGGAGATTGAGTGTTGAGGTTGGAAGTGTATCTGTCGAGACTGTAGACCTAATACTGTCTCGAGTAAGCTTTGCTGTGGTGAAGGATTTCATCGATCTCCGAAGGAAACTGTAATTGTTCGGAGTTTATCTTAGAAGTTTGGATGAGTAGAGTTGAATCTGTCGATGAGGCAGAAGCGAGTGATGGTACCTTGATACCTCAGGTAATAGTAGCTATATGATGAGATACAGTGATGATGGATGTTCCCGAAGATGTTTTCTTTGGAACGAGTTTAAGGAAGTGTGTCTGTTCCAGTGTTATGGCTGAGTTCAGCATGGTATTTCTGTTTGGTTTGGAGTTCGAGTTTCTCAAAGATCTTTGGATAGAAAGTCCTTGGCATCAGTATCAGCAGTGCAGCTCGGAGTATTCTGTGATGGCAGGAAGTTGTCAGGCTGAGTAGTTTTTCTGGAGGTGAAATTCAGAAGCAGCAGGGTGCATCCATTTCTTCGATGGATTGGATAGTTAAGTATGGGCTATTCTGATTTGTTAAGAGGAACAGTTTTCTTTGGAAATAGGCTGGGTTGATCGCAAAAGTGACTTGCGATAGTTTGAGGGTTCTCTTGGGTTATCAGAGTTTTTCTGAGTGTCTTCAGAGAAGTCAGGAGTTGTCCGCATCTGAAGGTTGAGTTTTCTTATCTCTGGATAGGAGAAGTAAGTTTGGAATCTACTGATGTTGTGAAGTAGAGTTATGTTTGGATCTCGTCTGTGTTCTGGTTTGGATAGGTAATTGGTCTACTTGGTTGAATTGTCAGTTTGGATAACTGAAATTCATGGAGTTTTACGTATCTCTGAGGGAGTACGTATTTGATCTATCTCTGGTTTTAGAATCAACAGTTCTGGAAGGTTTAGTTGTTGAGTCAGACTCGTCTGTAGTCTGATATTCTGTTTAGTTCTGTAGATCTAGATGAGTAGGAGATCTATAGCTTAGTAGTTTAGATTGTTGTAGAGCGAGTATCCCGGTATATATATACTTGGGGAAACTCGAGGAATTCTATCTAGAATTTTGTCTGGATAGTTAGATTTGATTGATTGAATGAATTGGTTGCTATGGTTGTTAGCATATGGATGATAGTATATGCCTGTGTTTTAAAATTTAAAATCTTTAATAAGATTATTAAATTACCTTTGTTTAAATTTCGGGGACGAAATTATTTTAAGGGGGAAGGAATGTAATATCCCGGAAATTTTAACAATATCAATTTAATAATCTGTTAAATAATTAAATTGATATTGATGATCTTTGATAATAAGATTTGAATTTAATTTAATAATCTGATTTAAATTAGTATTAATTGGTGATTTTATCTTTTAAAAGTTAATAAGATATTTTCTATTTGAATATATATATTTATTTATATATATTGTAAATAGAAGCTTTGGGTAAATTGGGAATTTAGATTTAATTTAATATGACTTTTCAAAGTTATTTAAATTAGTAAATTTATAGTTTTAAAATACTTTAATTGCTTAAGATATTTTTACTTAAGTTTAAAATTATATAAGAGTTAACAAAAAGGCTTGTTTTGTTTCTTTTTAAAATATCACTTGATAATATAATCTCTTATATAAATTATTTAAATATCAAATATGTTAATTTCATATAATAAGTATAATGTATTATTTTTATTAATATGAATGGATTTTAAAGAATATGAAATTGTTATTTAATTGAATAAATAGTTATATATGTATATATATATATAACTTAATTTTTAAATTGAATCTTAGGATTTAATTTGATTTGAATTTAATTTAAGTTTTGAAATTCAAAGAATAGATATTTAAATTGTTTTGGATTTTAGAATATTTGTATAAACTTTTATTTATAAATATAGTTAGTTTTGTTTCTTTAAAAAGTAATTTATATATAGGATAAGTATTTAATAATTAAGAAAAAGGTTTTTATTTACTTTTAAAATAAATAGAATTTTGAATAATTACTTAAAAGACATGTGTCTTTATCTAATGCTTTGTTTTAACATGTGTTAAGAAGTGGATTAATCTATGTGACAAGTGTCTTAATTAATTTCATTTTCTTTTATTTTATAAAATCAAAATTTACTTACATATATACATTTGCTTTTCTTCATTTCGTTCTTTCTATTCTTCTTTTTAAAATCAAGAGAAACTCAAATCTTTCTCTAAAACTAAAATCTGAAATCAGAAATCTAAATGCCTCAAACCAAATCAATCCCTATAATCTCATCTTCAAATCTAAACCCCTCAAGCTAAACAATCAAAAGCCCTGTTACATTCATTTGTAATCTGGAAACAACTCCAGCCAGTCTGCATTCATCTCAAAACCAGCCTGCCTTCATTTTTTTCAATCTGGAATCAACTTTGAAAATCAAGAGCAAACATGCATGTAGTTTATTCAAGTCTGTAGCCTGCATTTTCTTTAGTCTGGAAGCAATCCTGGAATCATCTCAAGCAACCAGTCTACATTCAATTTTCAACCACTGGTAGTTGCATGCATGTAGTTTAATCAATCTAAAGCTTCAACAACTCAACTTCTCAAATCAAAAGGGGCATTCCAGTCTTAAGTCAAAACAGTTTCAAAAGCTTTTCAAAATAATAGGGCTCTGTTCATCTGCATATTTGGTGAGTAACAACTTTTATCTAAACTAACTTAAGTAAATATAGATGTTTGATTTTCTTGTGATAATCATGTTTGGAATGATGGATTCTCTGTATTATGTTGGTCTTGAATGCATGTATGGTTTGATTTGTTATTGCCTGTAACTTCTCTGTTTTGTTTTCCTGTGAACAAAATTTCTACATTAAACTTTAAATATGCTTATATGACTTAATATTGTATTGATATTGAAGTTAAATGATGAAAATGTCTAAATGATTGCAAATATGTTTGCATATACTTATAAAAATGTAAAGGGTGAATTTGCATGACTGTAAAACAGGTATATTTACATTTTCTTGGTTTACAGTTCCTTAAATCAAGTATAAATTTCATAGCACCCAAACGAATTGGTATTAGGCTTTGATCTCTCGAAAGGAAATGTTTTTAACCTTGTAATTTAAATAAAGAAAATGGTTTTAAGCAAAAATATTTAGTAATATTCTGGAAAATGTTAAATAACAGTGAAAATTTAACATAAGTCAAAATTTGATGATCATCGTTTCGAATTTGGATTCTATAATATGAATTGTGATAGGAAATAATGATTTTTAAAAATCAAATCATAATTTATAAGTTTGGAAATAAAGAGGAATTTAAAGTTGATCGGAATTAGCTTATTCGCCAATTTCCGACGAATGGTGATGGTTCGAAGGTCGTGATTGTGGTTGTAGGAAGCTTAGAGGATGTAGATCACAGGAAAAATGATGGAGGATTTTTCTGATGACCGTGGTGGCCGTGAAGTGGCGAAGTAGGGTTTTGTTGTTATGTTCTGTCAGTGATGGTGTCAAGATGATCTCGACAACCATGGTGCATCGAGCTCGAACGCGAGGTGAGGAGTCGCGAAGTTGAAGTGTTGTGCTGCTCTGGGAGGAAGGCCGGGGTTTCCAGTCAACGTGATCGTCGTCGATGGGTAAATTTGGTCGTTCGAGTTTAATCCTATGAGTGATGTGAGGCTCGATTTTGTTTTCGATTTCGTTTTGACAATCTGATGATGATCGTGGGATGGTGCGGAGATGATTGTCGATGTGGGGAGGTCACCGGAGGTGGCTGAAGATGGTCGGAGGGTGGTGCACTGTGCACACGTGCACATCGAAATTCTGGGTGAAGTCTGGATTTTTAGGAGAAGAAGGTCTCGTGACTTTCGAATTTTCTTACGGAGGAGACTCGGGGAATTTAGGGTTGCGACTCGAAGTGTTTAGTGGAGACTCGAGTACTTTTGTGTTGCCAGGCTTTTAAAAGCCTGTATGTTTTAAATTTAAACAGAATTTAAATTTGTAAAGAGATATGAAAACAGAATGTTTAAATCTAAAGTTAATCTAGAATCTAGTTTAAATCTGTATCTCAGATTTAAAATAAAAGCAGATTTTAAATTAAATTGTTTTAATAATTTTAATTGTTTAAAATGTATATTATATGGTTAGAATTTAAAAGTAAATTTAATTTAAATTCTTTAAGTTCTTTTATAAGATGAGTACTTCTTTAACTTGTAAATAAAAGAGTTTTGGAAATGATGTTTAAAACATTGATAAGATAATTTATTTTCATTTTAAATCTTTAAATTTAAAATGAAATTTTAAAGGTAAAATTAAAGTAAATTGATTTAAAATATTTTGTAAATGATAACTTGATTATTAATAAGAACAAAGTTTTATCTTAAAGTAATTAGAGATTTGTGTTTATTTAATTTAATTAGGAATAATAAATTTGTAATTAAGGATTATGAATTAGGATATTAATTAATGGTTAAGAATTAATTAATAAAGTAATTAAAGATTAATTAAGTAGGGTTAACACTTAATTTATTAAGTAATTAAAGTTTAATTAATTAGTTATTAAGATTTATCAATTTGAAATTAATAATAAGTAATCTAAGATAATTACTTAAGAAAAGTAATTAAATAATAGTTAATGAAGGTCATTAACTATGGATTATTAAATAATTAATTAATGTAATTAATTTTTAATTAGATTAATTAATTTAAAGATAATCAATTATAGAATTTGTTTTAAATGAATTACTTAATGGAAGTAATTAAGAGAATTTATTACTCATTGTAATTAAGGAAGTTAATGTGATTAGTTAAGTTAATTAAGTTTAATTAATTTAGAATAATCAATGGATGATTTGATTAATAATTACTTAATGTAATTAATAAGGTATTATTATTTAGGGAAGTAAATAATAGATAATTACTGAAAGTAATTAATTGAAGGAAAGTAATTTGAGTTAATTACTTTGAATAATTAATCAAGAGATAAATTAAGGAATTAATTAAGGAGTAATTAATTTAGTTAGTGAAAGTAATTAAGGGTAGTTAATTACTGATTGAAGATTAATCAAGGTGATTAATAAATATTAAGTTGTAATTAAGGATCTTAATTGATATAGTTAATGATGTAATTAAGATTGATTAATTAAGTAATAATTAATAAATGAAGTGATTAATCAATGTAATTAATTAAGGATTAATGTAATTAATTATAGTTGATTAACTTAATTAATTTTAGTTAATTAATTAATGATGTAATAAAAGGTTAATTACAATAAGTGGTTAAGGATAATTAATTTGAGTAATTAATTAAGGATAAATTACTTGAAGGTAATTAAAAGATAATTAATCAAAGATGATTAAATGAAAAAGGTAATTAGAGGATAATTAATTAATTTGTAATTAATTAATGGTTATGTAAGAAGGATTTATAAAATGAAGTAATTAATTTAATTCACTTTAAAATTAATTAGAGATGATATAAATCATTAATTATGGATGGATGATAATACTGAATACTAGGCATTGATTGATATCTCTGATGAGATATATGCTGTATGATATGGATGTTAGTTGAATTGTATGGATTATCTGATAATGTTAATTATCTGTTGTGAATTATCTTTCTTTGTGTATAAAGATAATGAATTGAAATTGTTTTAACCTTTAAAACAACTTGGCCTTAAAAGATACGCTTTGGATTTCGATGAGACCGGGATCGGGTTTCCGTATACCGGATTTCCAGGTCTGGAGACCCGAATACCACATCGATCCAAATTAACGATAGGTCGTGAATCAAGTGAAGATGAAGATTCAGAGTGCAAGGGTTATTGTCGTTAACTCTGAGGGTGATTCCAAAACGAGTGTAACGAGATAATGCCTTCGGTTTCGTTCGAACCCGGAACGAACTTGTATGGATTGAATGCTTTCAGCACATCGTCAGGTGGACGATGAGCATTCTAAGATAAATGTGTTCTGTTTAAAGGTAATCGTGACCTCAAGCCTCACAAACCGGGAATGGCTAAAACAGGGGAGGTGCAGCAAGGTTAGTGGGTAGCACCCAAGTAGGACAAGGTTACCTCTGTCTAGATGTCCCTTTCTATTTTCGACTTAGTGGTGCGGTTGCTGATCCCAACCGTGAGGTATCTTGTGCGGGAATTATCCAGTAAGGGATGTTCCGACCTTGTGTTGCAGGGGATTGGGAGTGATCCTCGGTACGGTGATCTAGGCCACGTACTGTGACGGGCGGTACCCCGGTAGCCCTGCCATTGTATGGAATCCAAAATCCAATAAGTGCCAACGGACTTGATTGTATAACCCACTTTGTGGCTAGTATGCTGGAATTTAATAATGTAACAATTTCAGCTATTTCATATTTATTTGAAAACCCTAGACTCTATTATAATACAATCGAATTTCCTATCAAATGTTTTGGTTAGCGTAAGGTAAAAACTTACCCATGTTTATGTGTGGGAAGTCTTACGTGATACCTTTTCTTTCAAAAGGTTTTGAAGTTAAGCAAGTTTAACCTGTTACTCACACCAGACCCATGTCTGACCCAAGTTGTTTATTTCTGTTTTATAAACTCTTGGGTACTCAAATTTTTACGAGTAGCCAAGGGATTCAGGTTAGCCTTGACGAATTGTGGAGGAGCAATGGAGCAGGAGGCTTCAGCGTTGTAGATATAGATAGTAGTTTCCGCTGTGTTGATCTTGTTTAGATCTTTGTTTGTATTGAGATGTAATAACTAGACAGATGTTTATAACTGTCTAGTATATGATGTGAATCTGTGTAACTCTGATAAGTGTTTTATATGATACTATGTAATATTTATGTGATATAATATATTTTGTTTCGTTTCGCTGTGAGATTCTAATATTGTTTAGTTCTTTCTTTCTCTTCTTTTCTCTTTCTATCCCTTTCTTTCTTATTAGCGATACGACTTTCTATGGAGAGAAAGTCGTGGTCGTTACAGGAAATGAACGAAAATGTATTAAAGTAAATATGAACAAACTATGTATTGAAATAAAGTAAATATGAACAGCCTTTGTAAATGTAGCAGGTATTAAAAAGAGGTGAAGGAAAGAATTAAAAATATGAAAAGTAGTTCACGTTTGTGAAATGAAAAAGCTTCAAACAATGTAAATGGGAAGGGTTAATGCAACAATTGAGGAAATAATGAAAAGAGTGTGACAATTATTAATTAGAAGGGAATGAATGGACAACGTTTACACTATAAACAAACTTTTGGAATTCAAATTTCAAAAATGTTTGTTCACTCAATTAATTTTGTTAACCACAAACATACTAAAATTGACATTAATTAAAGATTTATTTAACACACAATAAATGAAAATAAATTCTGTATATAAATTTGCGTAATTAATTAAAAGAATATATAACATTAAAAATATAACAGCATAAATGTTCGCCTCGATCTGCGATCGATACGAATCCGTTTCGTATCGATCAAGATGATGCCCAATCAAGCTGAAATTTGGCAAAGACATTCCTTGGTGTGTATGCAAGCTCTGGTGAAAATTTCATTGCATTTGGATATAAACAGGTGTATAAATATATATACGTACATCTTTATCACCACTTATAGTTTACATTCATAAATAAAAGGTATGAAAATAATTCACATAAGGAGGCAATGAATGTAAGAGTAAATTCGAAGATTGTAGATGGAAAGGTAAATTATGTTGTAATTAAAATCTAATCAAGTCTAAGTGAAAAGGAAATAGTCAAGTATAGATCTATTTTACCCCCTTTACAATCTCCTATTGACATTTAGTTTAATACCGTACGAGATTTCAAGTCTAAATAATCCAATTTTTTTATGATATAATTGGATCTGAAACATAAGTTTATATTTAGGTATAAACATATATGCAGTAAAATAAAAGTAAATTTTGAAACAAATTTGAGTGCTTACAATTTGAACGTATTATTTCTCATTGAAATATTCATTGTATTTTTAACACAAAATGTAAGTTCCACATATCACTAATTAATTACCATTTACTTCTATTTCTTATTAATGGAAAATTTTAATTGCTATTAATTACAATAATTAAATCTCAAAACATAGCATAATACTGGGAAGATAATTAATCCAATTGTTTCCTTTATAAATTTAAAATCATTGTACACATAAGAGCTATAAATTCTTACTAAATAAGATCTATTATTTATGTAATCAATATCTGAGCTATAATACATTTCAAATAAATAAACATGTGGTTTTTCCTTTAATACAAAAACATCCATTTTATTTCTTTTTAAAGTAAACATTTGTCATTTCAAATCTTATTGTTAATATGCAACCCAACGTTGTTTTACACCCATAAATCATAAATTTTTAATTTCTGACGATTTTTAATTTCAATGCCTTATTTAATTAAATATTTCTAATTCTAAAAAATATGGGTTGTTACAATCTCTCACACTCAAAACTTTTCGTCCTTGAAAAGGACAAGAAAGAATCTAGCATTAAATATATTTTGTTCAAAATAGTCAATTTCTAAACAATTTAAACTTAGTTAGTTTTAATATAACTTTGAAAATAACCCAATTTCCATGAAAAAATTTCTAAGTCCTAAATTTATGAAAAAATTCGATAGCGTCTCCTTTGCATGACTAGGTCTGAAAAAATAACAATATCAATCTTTACATGGTATATATATTATTTCAATAATAAAGCTTCCCAAACCATGGGAAAACAATAAACTACCGCTAAAAAAACCATATTCCGAAAACGTGCCTATTTGTCGGGCAAACAAAACTCTATTTATGAAACCAAAAACAACTGCTATTGCTTCCATAAACTTGTATCTTACTTGCATAATCCAAAAGGGAGTTAAACCATATAAAAGAGCAATATATTAGTTGTTTCAATCAATAGCACAAGCAACACAACATATATAATAATTATATGCAACAAATGTAGTACGTCCATTATATGCAACAAAAGAATCCATCACACATCCATAGCAATCAAAAACTAATGGTTTATCCAGGTTTAGGAATGTTTCATTGTACAAGGGTGATAAATAAACTACCAAGTGTACCTTACGCTCAACAGCCTTAGATAATTAATCAATAGATTATTCATACAACCTCGAACGATTTGAAGTGTCATTTCCCAAACTTCCCATAATCCAAACAACATAATATTTAAATATTATTTAAGTTTGTACGATGTACATATATCATTTGTACAAAATATCAATTCTGATTGCTTGCTTGAACACACAAATTTCACTTTCGAACTAGTATTGTTAACTCGACTACTCTAATCCAGACTTTGATCTGATTTCTTGATTAGAAATCTCCATTCTCCTTGCATAGCTATAGACTATGATAGAAAACTTCAAATTCATATCCAAAATTCGTATCAAATATTCGCAGTCAAGAATCAAGCGAAAAATCCTAACTCGGACTGGTGTGAATTTCCACAAATAATGTATTCGAATCTGGATCAGAACTGTTACGCGAATAAAATGATCTACGCACAACTTACTTATTTTATTCTATTGGTTTCTTTTGACACATTATTTGCTTTTCATTTATTTTAAATTATCATCCATTCATACAAGATCATCTTTTATTAATATATATATATATATATATTTACTTACATAAATTGTTTCCTATTCGATATTTAAAATCATCAATGAATAAACTCTTAAAGTATTACATATGTTTCTTTTCAGTTTAATTCACATTTATTATTTACTTATTTTACTTGATTAATAGTCATTAATGAAATATAATTCAAGTTCATCTAAATTTAATTCACATTTATTCCTTCATATATAGTGTCATTTAATATTAAATCTATCTATGAACCATTTCAACATTTTTTAAGTTTATAATCATTTACTTAAATAGTATTCTTTTTTTACTATTTAATTTAATTATTAATCACTTCATGAAATATTAACTAAGTGTATAACAACTTAATTTTTACATATATACGTAATTTCATTTTCAAACATTATATTTTCATTAAGTCCTAGCTTTAATTTCAAACTTCAATTTGGAAGTTTCCAACTATTAAAATAGTCGAAGATTCCATTCTACTGCAATAATTGAAAATCATTGATTAATAGAACTTAAGAACTAAAACTGGGTTTCACTTCAAATCATCTTGAAATAATATATACTTATATCTTTTATTTTATATCAAATCATACTTCGGAAAATTAAATTTAAATTTGTTTCACCAAAACAACTATGTAGCAAAGCTACTACAGTAGTTTTCCCACTTTGAAACTCAAAAATGAACATCGATGATGCCACGGTCATCACCGAAATTATTTTCCAGCGACAGAAGAGGGGAGTATAGCACTTATGTCCTTTAAACTCCTTTTAAAACATTTCCTCCAAGTACCTTTTGAAAACATTTAGAAAACATTCCTATTTGAAAATACTTCCAAATAATACTAATATTGTTTTTCAAAGATCTCTAAAAACCAATTTCAAAACAACGTTAGTTTAAGTCCTCGAATTTCTCGGTTAAAATTTATTTTATCTGCAAATCACATTTTATAAACCGTATTTATAAAATTACATTTTCTTATAACATACAATGGTTAATAGTCTTAAGAACCTTGACTAACCAAACAATAAATGGCAATAATCGAATATTATCATTTCCTAACAAACAACACACCTAAAATAACTATATCAATTTATGAAAAATTATTCTTTTTGAATACAAAATATAATACTTGGTAAAATTATTTCATTTACCTATTTTTAAAATAATATTGTGTCGGTTTACCCTTTTCAAGTGTTTGGAAATCCTTATCGATTCCATAGCGTCGTATGTACCGACGGGAATTCATAAATACTCAACAGAACAAATTAACATAATATAAAATATTTTTATGACACTAACAAATACGCTCTCTCGTATAAATATACACTCAAACTCATTTTAGGGTATTACTAACCCTATCTCTAATGAGTTACCCAACAGGGTAAGGTGTAACAACCCAATGTTTTGCAAATATTTTTAAATTATTTTAAATTAAATTTTATTTCAAAATCTTATTTTCAAAACATTTTAGAAGTAAAATTATAATTTTCCAAAGTTAATTGCATTTTGTTTGCATTTTTTATCCTAGTTTCAATATAATAAACTATTTCTTTATTTACTTTTTATTTATCTTAAGAATAATTGTTTATTTTCATTTTACTTTATTTTTGTGTGTCTTTTATTTTTATTTAATGATTTTATTTTGTTTATATTGAATTAAAACGAATTGGAAATTCTAAGAGACAAAAAGCTTTAAAACTTTTGACTTTTCATTTTCTAGACTTTTCAATTTCTTTGGTCGTTCAAAACTTTATTGTAGCCCTGTATTTTATTTGTTTTCACATGAAAAACTTCTCATTCCATCACAAATTTTCGGCCAAGCATTTCTAAAAATATTTTGGTAATGGTTTCTTCCATTTTTACTTTTTCTCCTTACTTTTCTCTTCATTTTTTGCTTGTTTTTGCTTGATTTCTTCATAGCTTTGCTCGGCCTAACCCCTCCACCATCTCCTCCACCGACCACCACCACTTCCTTCCCCACATCATCCACGGCCTGACTTCCATCCCCTCTGACCAGCAAGTGCCGTGACCACCTAGATGAAGCATCACCACAAACACATTGAAAAACTCCAAGAAATTGCATAGCCGAACCTCCATAGTTCACCACCCCTTCATTTTTGACCACGGCCACCACCTCTAGCTCCACCACCAGCACGTAAACATTACCCTAGCCTTGTTTTAGATCTGACCAGACCTGTACTTGCCCTTGACCGAGCCCAGTTCACCTTTGGCCGAGCATAGATGCAACCAAACCTTCCTTTGTGGCCTTGACTTTTAACATTCCTCCACTTGTAACTCAAAAACTCTTCCTATTCCTTTGTATCCGTGCCATTCTAAGTACAAACCAGATCCTTTCCACCTGAAACCATGTTGTGGCCGAGCCAAATAGCATGTATGGCCGAGCAAACATAGTGTAGTGGCTAAGCAAATTCGATTTAAAAGCTTGGTGGTGTCATTGTCTAATTCTATTTCCATTTGTTTCCATTTAATCTCTGTATTATAAATATATATTTATATTGCTTTGTTCTGTTGATGAATACAAGATTAACATCTTGGTTATCTCTCCACTTAAATCAAGTCGTGCTCTCGTGCTTTCTGGATTTTTGTTTGTGTGTTTGATTTGCTAACTCCAGCGTAAAAAGGTGAGTATTCACACATGACATTTATACTTATATAATTTGTGAAGTGACAACAAGTGAATGTGTAGAAACTATTATATCATGTTATATCTGCTTGTGATTTAAATTATATGACGTTAAACCATGTTTTAAACTTGTCACATCATATGCTATGTTATATTCTGTTATACTGTTTATTTATTTCTGTTAATCAAACAACAAGTTCCCTATAGAATAGAATCACTATGGGTTGAAATGATACATACCCGAACGGACTTTAGAATAGGGAAAAATCATTATGGGCTGAAATGATAAGCCTGAGCGATTTTTATTTAATTTTATTTACTTGGGATTGCGGGTTCGAAATGATAAAACCCGGATTTATCTTTGTAAATTACAGATTGAAATGATATATTATCTGTATCACTTGACTTAGGCTAGAAAATATTAAATAGACCCATGGTTATTTTTATATATTTTCTGGAAAATTTTAAGTATTTTTAAAATGTGAAAAATATGATAATTTGATTTAAATTGAATTTTAAATGATTAAATAAAGTAATAATGATTTTTCTATGTATTAAAAATGTTAAATAAATGAATGGAAAAATGGTGATTTGAAACATAATTTAATTTGGAAATTGTGATTTGATTTTTTTGGAAGTTTAAGATAATTTAATAAAAATGGAAATTAAGTTTTATTTATTAAATGGAAATTTAAATTTAAGTGTTAAAGTAAATTGTTGAAAATGTAAAGAATAAGAAAATTGTACACTTGAATTTAATAAGTGAAATTATTGGAAAATTGGATTGTATTGTAAAGATTTACTTTATAAGAATCATAAGTTAAAGGGTATTTAAATGACTATTTTTGAAGTGGAAAAATGTGATTTTTATAAGTTAAAATGGTTAAAATTGAAGTTAAATTGTTTCTGGAATTTTATTATTAAATCTGGAAATTCTTTTAGTAGCACTTCATAAATGCTATCATTTCTGAATTTAACTTGAAATATGAAGTAAATGATACTACAACACTTTGTAAGTGTTGTGGTTGATACAAATGATCTAAAGGCTAATTAACTAAGGGCTATTGTAGCACTTTGTAAGTGTTGTAGCTGCAGAAACTAATATTGAACCTGAAACTAATAAAAGAGCTATTGTAGCACTTGTTAAGTGCTGCAGTTAACTGAAATGAGATTTTTGAATATAATGAACTACTGCAGCAGTTTTGTAAACGCTGTCTTTGCTGAATTGAACTAATTTTCCAAATTGAACCCTAAACTATTACAGAAGTTTAGAAATGCTATCTTTTCTAAACTGAACTTGTTTTCAAATATAATTGAATTACTACAGCGCTTTTTAAATGCTGTCTTTGCTGAAATGAATTGTTTCAAATAAAATTTACCGCAGCATTTTCTAAGTGCTGCGAAAGCTGAAATTTCAAAGTTTTAAAGTGTTTAAGTGAATAAATGAACTCAGAAAAGGCTAAATGTTTGGGAATTGAATATTTGATTTAAATGTATAATGACTTTACTTTTAAATAGTTTAAATGATGTATTTTGATTGGAAATATAAACTATTTTTGAAATTTATAACCACGGGTTATAATAACGATTGGTTGTTAAAGAGACCGGGATCGGATATGGACATACTCTCTGTCGATACCGAAAACCACTTTAACAGCTGTGTACGCAGTGGAGTTTCCAGAATGAAGTAGGATGGTGGCGACGATCCTAAAGGTATATTTGCGTGGACCCAACTCCCGTGAGTTGGCATAAGGTTGCTAAAATAGGAGCGATTGACGGGCCAATGAGGTAGCACCTCTGATCAGACACACTTCTTCGATACCATTCTATTACTTTTGTGATTGATTGGGTGCACCCCTTGATTTTGGGAGTGTGGCTCGAGGTGGGCGGTAGTGGCTGCTATGCATTTCCACCAGCCCGGATGCGTAATTGGTATATCTACCCTGGCATTGCCTAGTTGTGTCGTGTCACCTACCATATCGAACTATACTACGAGTTTAGATTTCTCCCGTAGCCTGTGGAGTATTGAGGGTAGCCCCCGATCTAGGAGTATGCTAATACTGGATAGACTACTGGGATTATTACGTGTTAAGGGGAATATTTAAAAGTATGTTTATTTTATATTAGACATTATTATAATAGCGAATATTACTACATAGTAGATAGTTTAACGGATCCTTAAAGAATGGGCGATCCCAAGCATTCTTTAAGTTACTTGTACCTTTTATTACAGTTCACTTCAGTTGGTTTACATTGTATAAGTATGTATGTCCTGACTCGAGTGTTTGTGTTTTATTTACGCTCGGGTCAGCCTGAGTATTCACAGCTTTGGACTTCACTTTCTAGAGCTAGGAATTGCTGGAGATTCTGCTTATCTAGTTATTTATCTATTTCAATTTCGGTTGTTCTATTTCAGCTTTTGTATTAGTGGAACCACTATTTATTTTATTTTCCACTGCAAGTTATTCTGATATTCTGTGTCTATGATTCTGTGATTGGTTTTATTTGCTCCAAATTTTATTACAATTTGTTATTATGCATTATTTGAGTATGACATGTGTGGATTATTGTCGATTTGAATGGTCCAAAATAGTGGGTCGTTGCATAAGGTATTTCTAAATCTAAGCTCTGATACCAACTGACGACCCACCTTTTTGGATGATTCAAGTCAATAATAAACCACACATGTCTAACTCAAACCATTCAAAAGGGCATATATTATCAATGGGGTTTAATAAGAAAATAAGAGAAAAGAAAGAAAGCAATACACATAATCTCACAACGGAATGACAAAATATAATAATCAAATAAACAGTTCATGAAGCTGTTTTACAATATACATTTGATTTCAATTTTTACAACATAATCAGAGTACAATCAACAAACATACCAAAATGATGCAGTGCAATAATAATAGTAGATACGGTCTAGCAAACTCCATCTTTATCTTCACGGAATGTCAGAACTAAAAGTTCTTATGTAAGTTGAATCAATAATAAGTAAATATGAGTGTAATAGCTTCAGAGATGTTTATGGGATTTTCCATCTCCAATCAAGTGTACAACGTGAGTGTAATAATTTAAGAGAAGTTACAGGATTTTCCATCCCCTAAGGATCCTTTAAACTATCTATATATGGTAAGATATGTTATATATGTAGTGTCTATCAGTAAAGTATTAAAATAGCGTTAAGGCTTTACATTGATCCCCCTTAACACATTTTTAAGCAGGCAATCTATGCAGGTCCTGTAACAACCAGTGGCAGCCAGTGAGTCCCCTATAGGTACCATTCTAAAACAAAATCGTAGTGCTCGCGTATATGGATAAAAGTATGACAAGGCACGTGAGGAAATGCCCAAGGTAGGATTCTACCAGTTTACCCTTTCTGGCTGGTCATAACACATCGTTGCAATGACTGTCGACCGAGTCCACCACCCCCAAAATCAAGTCAACGTGCACCGATCAAGTCAAAATTCAATATAGTAATACGAAGGGGTGATGGCCCCTAAAGGTTGCTAACCCCATTGCCAGATATAGGCTCATATTTTAGTTATTTCAAATTGACACAAGTGCCGGGGTCATCCATTATCATTCTCTTTCTTCATTCCAATAAATGCCTCCAATTCAACCTCTACATTCTGGATAACATCCACCGCGTACACGATTATTAAAGTGGTTCCTGTAGAAGAATAGAGAGTATGCCATTCATGCGGCCCCGGTATCTTTAACAACCAAACGTCATTTTACACACCAGTTGGTTCTTTTAAATTTCAAGAACAAGTCATATTTCATATCAAAATATCACATTTGCTTCAAATTCATTTTGAATTCAAAATAGGTCATACCTTCAAAACATTCGTATTTAAATCAATGATTTAAATCTAAATAATTCCCCTCTAAAACAGTTTGAGTATTGAAAATGGTTTTAAATAATTAAAATAGTGTGAATATTGAAAATAGTATGGATAATTAAAATAGTTTTAATATTGAAAAATGGTTTGGAATAATTAAAATAGTTTAATATTGAAAAATAGTTTGATTTTTAAAATTGTTTATATTAAAACTTTTTCTTTCTTTCACAACAATTTGAACTCATATTCCAAATCACAACGAAATCAATTTTTCGACCTCCAGTTCAAGTCAACTTCATAATCAAGTTTTAATTTAAATCAAACTCAATTAAAACAATTTCAAACTTTACTTCAAATTCAGTTTAAACGGTTCTATTCAAATGACTGAAAGTTTCAATTCAAATTCTCATTTTGAAGCAAATTAGTTTAAATCCATTTCACATCCAAACTTTGAAATATTAAACCACTTTAATTAAAGTTAATTCAAACTTTAAATTAAAACTTAAACCTTTAAAATAGTTCACTTTCAATAAATTCAAATCATATCTCAATTTTTCGACTTTAAGGTTTAAAATTAAATCCTTAACCAACTTCATTAAAATAGTTTTGGTCTCAACATTTCAAATCTCGAATTAGAAAATAATTCAATTCATGTTAATCAAAAATTTATTCTCTTTAGAACAACATCATTTAAAATAAAATATAAATTCAAGATCTAAAACCATTTAATTTAACCAAATTTGGTGTTTGTATATAATTTTCTACCGTATGGCCAAGTGATCAGTTATTTCAATTTTAATTACATGGATGAATATAAATCATTTCAATCCATATTTAAATGGCATAGGTATATATCATTTTAACCTATTTCTTAGTTCATTTCAAATAATCCAAATGACAATTTATAGGATGTCAAATAATAAATAGGATAATAACCGGGAAATATCAAAATAAATAACAACCATACATCCAACATATCAATAAATAGACATCCAATTACAATCAACATCCAAATAAACCAATATATCATAATAGTTACTAATTACCAATTGTTAGTGTTTAGTTAGCAATTAAATTTCAATATTAATTTAAATATCAATTCAATTCAATATAAAATTCAAATTCAATTTAAATGTCAATTTAAACTACCAAACAACAATCAATAAAATTAATCACTTCATAATTTTAATTCAACTAACATAATAAAATTTAGTATTGCATGAGTGGGTTTAATCACTCACCATTATACGAATATGAAAATAATACACTTCTAATCAATCGCTCCTCTCTAGGTTTCCTTCGTCTCCTTCTTGATTGCCAGCTTTGTTCCTAAATTTTGCTTTTGGTTTGATTTACTTTAATTTTCCTCCTTGTTATATATATATATATTTGGAAGGTCAGTAAAAAGGAAGAAGAGCTGAAAATGAAGAATTGAAAAAGAAAAGGATTAAAACAATAAGAACTGAAAATAAGGAAGAAGACCAAGATTTGAAAAAGAAGACGAAAGTTTAAAAAAGGAAAAGATTTGAAGAGGAAGAAGATTTAAAGAAGAAAAAAAATGAGAGAGAAGAAGAAGGTTTGAAGAAGAGAAAGAAAAAAAAACAAGAAGAAGATTAGAATGGAGGCTAGGGTTTCTTTTGCATTATATATTATTTATAAGGTTAGGGTTAGTTTTAGGGCCATTGAAATTTTAAAAGAGAGGCTGCAGTTAATTAGAAATAAATAAAATGAGGCTTCAGGAAATGAAGTTTAAAAATGAACGAAAATGTAATAAAGTAAATATGAACAGACTAGGTATTGAACTAAAGTAAATATGAATGTCCTTTGTAAAAGTAGCAAGTATTAAAAAGAGGTGAAGGAAAGAATTAAAAATATGAAAAGTAGTTCATGTTTGTCAAATAAAAAAGCTTCAGACAATGTAAATGGAAAGGATTAACGGAACAGATGAGGAAACATTGAAAAGAGTGTGACAATTATTAATTAGAAAGGAAATGAACGGACCAACTCTACACTATCAACAAACTGTTGGAATTCAAATTTCAAAAAAATTTGTTCACTCAATTAATTTTGTTAACCCCAAACATACTAAAATCGACATCCATTAAAGACTTAATTAACACAAAATAAATGAAAATAAATTTTTGTAATTAATTAAGTGAATATACAACATTAAAATATAACAGCATAAATGAGGTAATATAAACAAGAGTATATATATATATACATCTTTATCACCACTTATAGTTTACCTTCATAATTAAAAGGTATGAAAATAATTCACATAAGGAGGCAATGAATGTAAGAGTAAATTAGAAGAGTGAAGATAGAAAGGAAAATTATGTTGTAATTAAAATCTAATCAAATCTAAGTGAAAAGGAAATAGTCAAGTATAAATCTATTTTACCCTCTTTACAATCTTCTATTAACATTTAATTGAATACCATATGAGATTTCAAGTCTAAATAATCCATTTTTTTAATGATATAATTGGATTTGAAACATAAGTTTATATTTAGGTATAAACATATATGCAGTAAAATAAAAGTAAAATTTGAAACAAATTTGAGTACTTACAATTTGAACGTTATATTTCTCACTGAAATACTCATTCTATTTTTAACACAAAACGTAAGTTGCACATATCACTAATTAATTACCATTTACTTTTATTTCTTATTAATGGCAAAATTTAATTTCTATTAATTACAATAATTAAATCTCAAAACATACCCTAATACTGGGAAGATAATTAATCCAATTGTTTCCTTTATAAATTTAAAATCATTGTACACAAACATGAAATTCTTACTAAAAGATCTATTATTTCCGTAATCAGTATCTAAGCTACAATACACTTCAAATAAATAAACATATGATTTTTCTGTTAATATGAAAACATTCATTTTATTTCTTATTTAAGTAAACATTTGTTATTTCAAATCTTATTGTTAATATGCAACCCAACATTGTTTTACATCCATAAATCATAAATTTTTAATTTCTGACGATTTTGTATTTCAATGCCATGTTTAATTTAATATTTATAATTGTAAAAAATATGGGTTGTTACAGCCTTATTCTTTACCCAGTCTTACCTATGCACTAATACTCATCTACTCCATATTTACAATTCTGGTTTCGTGTATGATTTTTTTTTCAAAAATTAAAACTTCAAAAAAAATTGTTTGAAATACTTGATCCCAAAAACCTTTGTCCTTAGAAGTACTACTTAGAAACTTTTATTAAGTTCAAAAGGACTTGGTGTCTTAACCCTTTCAAAAACTTACAATTTAAGATTTTTTAATTTAACTTATTTATTAAACTTAAAAGAAAATGTTAACAACTCTAAGTTTTAAAATTTAATAATCTTTGTCTTTTAAAGACCTTTTTAACTTTTATTTTTTATAAACTTGGGATTTTTAGTCCAAACCAAAGTTTTTCGTTCAAAATGTTATTTACTTCAACCAAACCATTCCTTTAAAAATATGTTTTACGTATTTCTAAAACTACTTTCATTACTTTTTAAATTATAAAAATTAGAGTAGATTAGAAAAACTCTCATTTGGTGACTTTCCTTATCTCTCATACTCTTCCTACTCCCAATCTTGGCAGAATCTCTAATATCATAAAAGGGGACTCCTAATAAATACTAGAAATAAATCCGCATAACGATGGAAAATGTCCATTTTCCTTTGTTTTGCTTTTACTTTCATGTGTTGCCACTGATTAGATTTCTAGCATTATTTTTAAGGATCTTATACTTTAATGCAATAGAACTACTTTCCATATTCGAAAGGAATTGTTAACACTATAATTTCCTACGATTCACTTAACAGAGTACTCGTGTTTTGTTTGAAATTACAAGGAATTTTGTTTTATTTCTTCATTGAAATAGATAGTACAAAATAAGGAATTTCCCATATTTTGTAGATCTCTTTCTTTACATTTACATTCCTTGTTATTTCAACCAAAACACCTATATTTGTTACTTGATTGATTCATAGAAACTTGTATTGTTATCAATTTTCATTCCAGAGAATTAAAATATGTCAAATTCCCAACTTAATTACAATAAATCAAATATCATTTCTACTTGTATTTCATAACTAGTTTTTATTATATACGAGAAGAATCATAACTTTTCTACTATTCACTCCTCTAGCTAAGCTACATTTATTTCAATTGTTTTTCTCTTATTTATTGTCTTCTTGCTCGAACCATTTGTAATGTGTTCGCCAACATCTTTATTTTAAGGTTCCAAATATTCTTTCTGCATTATTTACCCATATTCCAAACTTATACCACTTCATATTGTCCACCCTTAAAAAAATTATCTTTACAACTTTAAAAACTTTCATCATATAGAAAAATTCATGACCTGCATTGCTCTACCATTTCATTTCAAAAGAAAATAGCTTTCTACAAAATTTCCTTTACTAAAAATTTTAGACTTTTAGAAATCTTTATTTCTATTAGAACTTTATATTTACACTTTTCTTTCTTTACTAAAATTTCATATTTCTTTAAAAGCTTTTTATTTCTGGGTTGGACTCAAAGTGGATTTTAACTATTCGGTTAAAAACATCGTTTCTATAACGACCTGGATTTTTCGGTCGTTTGATTTTGATTATTTAAATGGATTTAAATGTTGGATTTGGAATACAAATTGATTTTGAATATGGAATTATTGCTGAATTCGAGTAATAGAGTTTAATTACGAATATAGTGATCATCGTAATACAGGAATAGTGCAAAAAAAATTTGAACGGTTGAAGTAAATAAGAATCGAAACAATTTCTAATATGAATTAAATTCTATTTGAATTAGAATTGAGTTAGTAAGTTTTTAAAACTGAAATTCCAAGTAATTTGGTCGGTTTTGAAAATCGTCGAGTTAGTGATCCGAGGCATAGTCTCGGAATTCGACGAAGCCAATTCCGTTGGATCCGTAATAGTGTATTATTATTGGATTTCAAATTTCGTAGCGATCAGACGTATTGTTTGGTCATATGGGATAGAAACACGTTGAAATTAATATCGGAAATTTAATATAATAATTGGGTTCAAAAAGCTATCTTTTGCATACGATCGAATTTGGTCTCGAAACTTGTTCCATTGTATTCGAAATAGGGGTATAACATTTGGAATGCCAGGCGGCACACCTCGATAGGGGTTCGAGATTTTAAGGTGCCTTAAACGAGATATTTTTAATATTAAAATAAATAAATCAAAAATAGATCAGCCACCCTAACCTTGCCTCAGCCGACATATATACGTACGCATGCCGCTACCCTTCAGTTTAAAAACACAACCTTTCCTTTTTCCTTCCCCGATGTCAAACAAACGATTCGCGAAGAAAAGAAAAAAAGGGAATTCACCCGATGTAAATCGCAAGTGGCAGGGTCGGCGGTGCTAAGGTGTAGCACGCGCGCGGGGGTGAGGAGCGTGAGGCACGATGCTCGTTGCGGTAGCTACGGTTTGGGGCGATCTTGAATTGCAGGCGTGCAAGTGGTGTTTTAGGTGCAGGCGAAGGGGCTTGGCGGTGCGTGGTCGAGTTCGGCATTGGTGCTAGGTTGGAGGGTGCGTGCGCGAATTTGTTCCAGGTCACGGGAAAAAATAATAAGGGGGAAGGCGTGCGTACTGGCCTGGGAAGAGGAAGGGGAGAACGTGAGTTAACTTTTAAATAATTTTAATTAAGTTAATTATATAATTAATTACTCAAATGTTAATAAATTGTATAACCATCTCATACGAGGTTCAATAGAAATGAAACAAGCGACAATGGATTTGTATCGACGTGTGCTATGCAAAAAAATTGGTTTGGAATTTTTCGGAGTCGGCTGGAATTTTAGATTAAATCGAACGCTGTTCGATTTAATTCAAAATCCGGATGTTCGGCAAATAAAAAAATCAAGGTGAGTAAAATCTCACTCATTTTGGATTACTAGTTTTTATTTATAATGTTAAAAGTTAATTATTGGTTGATTGGATGAATTTATAAATTATTATCAGTTGGATGTTATATTATATATAGTAGTATATATATTAGTAGTTGGGTATATTCCCGCCGATTGGAGTGAATGAGAGACTATGCATCCCGCATAATAGCGGATGTTCCTTTTTATTGCGATATCCTACCTCAAAGCGGGATTATTATTATTTTAGGTTATATAACATCTGTGGGTGTAGGGAAATAGGTTTGAGGGATCCAACTAGATTCCTTAAAAATGTTGATTTTTAATTTCATATATGTTGATATATGATGTGTGAATATCCTGCTATGGATTGTGATATGTTTGATTTATTGGATGATATAGTAGCATGTAATACCCCAAAATTTTGTGAAAAATCATTTTTGTAAAATGATTTAATTTTTGAAATATTTAGATTTAAATATGGTGAAATTTTTGGAATAAATAGTGTGCAAGTATATGTGTGCACATGTACATTGAAAATAGCACAAGAAAGAGATTTAAAAATCTCTGAAATATATATATATATATATAGGAAAGTCAATTCCTTATTTAAAGCATTGGATTGTAATTTAAGCATAAAGTTAAAAATGAAGTATATGCTTAAATGTATTTTCTGTGAAACAAGGGGAGATTAAATAAATAAATATTTTTATTTATGTTTTCACATGTATATTCTGTGAGCAGAAAAATGTCAAGCTAAGCAAAAGAGTAACATTAAATAGGTATAAAGCATAAAACAGGTATGTATGTTATGTATAGACAGAAATAGAAAGAAGGGGGATTTCCAAAAAAAAAATGAGCAAATGAATAAATATAAAAATATGGTAGTCACACTTTTAACATGACTAGGTGAGTGGCCATTTTTCTGAAAAAGTAAAGGGAAGAAAATACTGCCTTCAACTAATTATTATGGCCGGGGTATTAAGGAGGAAAATGAATGAAAAATGCATGAAGATGGTTAGGTCAGAAATGGAATTTTGTTTTAACAAAACCCTAGTGGAAAAATGCATATAAATAGGCAGTTTCAGCCAGTAAAATTATCTTTACCCCGAGCTGCACAAAAATAAGAAAGGAAGAAAAAAAAATATTGGAAGGAAGGAGAAAACACTCATACAAGGATTTTCTGGATTAATAAGAAGAAATATTTAGGTGAGTAACCTCACTGAGTTCATGGCATTAAGACCTGAGATGAGGCAGCCACTTTTTATATTGCCATTTATATATTGCTAGTTTTGATATATATGATTTCATCAATGCTTTTTGGATGTCTTATTTTAAATCTGATATGATTTAATATGGATGATTTTGGTGATCTTTGATTTGCTGAGACATTTGTCTTTGGATGTGTATCATACTGTTTTATTTTTACTCAAAAATGTTAAAGTCCAGAATCTTAAAAATTATATAGAGAATACTCTCAACTGTTATAGATCTACGGCATGGAAACTTTAAAAAAAATGTTGGGAGCTGCATTATACTTGGTATAAGTGCTGAGGCTTGAGAAGAAAAATGTTAAGGGTGCAATAGAAATTTTCTAAGTGCTGAGCCCTTAATCAAATCAAAAAAAAAAGAAGAAACTCACAAGCTAAAATTATGATTGAACCAGATCCTGAATCTGAATCAATCATAAAGGCTTGCAGATCAATATAATAAGAACATGCCATGCCTCTTTTACAGTTGAAAATATTCTTATATCTTACTGAGATCAAGACATATTGACCCCATTTAGGAAATAACTGTCTGCTTAATTCTGAGGAGAATTATGCTAGGAAAAATTATGGATGTTTCCATGTTTGCAGTGACATGTTCACTCAGCATATTTGATAATAGGATTTAAGTCAATACACTAGTAAATAAACTAGGGAAGGGAAGGCCAAGAAGGCTGCTGGAATGCTTGTCATATTTGAAGTATGCAAGTTGGCACATGGTTTGTTTAAGCCCTGAGATCTTTGTGCAATGATGTGAATTAGTTCATTGCAATGTGTCCCTGTGATTCCTTAATAGCAGATGAGGCAGGAATTTAAATTGAATTATGCAACCTGTAAATGAAGAAATAGGAATATGAATATTTCTTAGGATTGGTTGGTATGGAACCATGATGGTTCCAGTGAATGCAAACGTTGCAAATAGATAATTATGTTTGCATGGTTATGTATGCAAGTGTAAGAGTGATAGATGAATATATCATACCAGAATCAACTTATTTATACCATGTTAAAGTAATTGGATGCAGAAATTTGCTTAAATAACTAGATGGTACTCTTACATTCTTTGTTGCTTAATATCATGAATGTATTGATGTTACTCATACCAGATCTTAGATCTGACCCTTGTTTGCTCATGGCATATGGGGTGTCTCATTTTAAAATGAGGCAGCCACTTATGCTCTTTCAGGGAACGCAGGCACTAAGTAAAAATGAAGTTATGGCTATTATGGAGGAGTGAATGAACATGCTAGCTAGTTTCAATAAGAGCTTAAATTGATTATATCTACATGTATTCAGGAAAAATTTTATGTTTCTAAGATTTCCAGTCATGTAATGAATATTTTATGGTTAGTGATCAAGTTGCTCTTATGTTCTGTAAAGTGTTAGATTAAATTAGTTGCTCTGTTGAAATCATTGTGTGTTAAGGTTTGATTTGTTTTTGAAGTAGTGTCTGGGATATAAACAAGAAAAATATGCTCAAGCATTAGCTATAAAAATCTGGTAAGAAATATACAATTATGTGAGCAATTTCCTTGCAATTATATTATGTATTGGACAATCTTAAGTATTTTAAAAACACTGAGTTTTGGAGTAAATTTAGAATTTACCTTGAAAAATACCTTTAAGTATCTAATTGTTTTTCCTCTGAATTATGTCTACTAATGGTTCAAGTCTACTTTTTAAATTGTTTTGAGAGAGGTAATTGTATGGGAAGGCTTCAGGTATGATGCAAATGACTGGCATTTCAATTGCCATGATCAAATACCTGGCATGACACTAGGCACATGAGTTAACCAGCTTCAAATAAGTGAAGTTTAGGTAGATTCTGGTTTGTAAAATGCAAATAAAAGAATGGTCAGATTAACCACATGGTTAGACCACAGGTCAGGCAAATTGTTCACTTCAAATCAATGAAGCAAGGAACCATTTGAACCCAGTTTTCTGGAAAATGAGCAAAGATATTGACATGTACATGTATATCTGTGTACATGTTGATATTTGGGCAAAAATATAAACATAAATTTCTAGAACAGTTGTAGGAATGGGTTTCAAAAATACTAAAGCAAGAAATATTGTTTTGTATGTTAGATTATAGGCAAAAATTAAGTGTATATGTGCATATATAGGTAGATATCAGATTTCAAACCATACAGGAGAAAAAAAAAAGAAAAAAAAACAAAAATTGGGTTTGAACCGACCAGCATAGCACTCGAACTCGTGACCTCTCATGTGTAAGTTAGGCGCGTTTCCATTACGCCTAGATGTTGCTTGTGTTCACTTATGATCCACTTTCTTTTAGCCTGAGTTTGATACTATACAGACTTTAACACAATCATCCATATTAAAAGCTTGCTTTCCACTGATTATTACTTGATCATTTCTTAATTAGAATAACAGACTAAAGTACATGTTTCCAGTGGATTCTATGGTCAAAAATCAGGATACAATAATTAATCTTTTATCAGGGAATTATAAAATTTAATAGATTTAAAAGGATTTCTACTTACATATTATCATGCTCTGATTCTAGTAGAATATAACGTAGATATCTTCATATATGTATGTTAGGAATGATTTAGATTTAAAACAATATTTTTATATTGTGAAAGATCCTGGATATATTTTGTTTATTGGATAAAGAAAATGACCCTGGGAAATATATTTGTAATGAATGATATATCTATATATCATCTCTTAACAAAAAAAAATCCTTATGAAATTAGGGTGAAAATAGGAGGGTCATTTCAGTTGGTATCAGAGCACTTGGTTGCATTGATTGCTAGGTAATATAGAAATGTATTATGTCTGTTTGTTTTGGATGAAATAATTTAGATAAGAAAATAGAAATTATAGAAGTACTCATAATATACTAATACCATTTGCCCAGAATTTAGTTAGCAGACCATGGTAGGAAGAGGATCTCATCACAATGCAGGACCCAGTGCATCTCAATTGCTTGATATGCAAGAATTTGTGAGGGTTTTAAGAGATGGAATTGGTCATAGGCCTGAGAACCCACATGAAGAGCTTTCAAAACTACTGAAGACTTATTCCAATTTGGGAGGCAGGAGTTTTGAAGGAACTGAGAGTGTGATGGAAATTCAAGCATGGTTGAGAACACTTGATAGGATTTTCAATGACATGCAGTTAGATGACCAAAGGAAGAGGCAAGTAGCTTCTAGACAACTGAAAGGGGTAGCTTTAAGCTGGTGGGAGGTGATCATAGCTGGAAGAAATGAAAATGAAATCACTTGGAATCAGTTCAAGGAGATGTTGGAGGCAAGATTTGTACCAGCATCAGCCAAGACCATTTGGCTTGAAGAATTTATCAAACTTAGGCAGGGAACTTTGAATGTCACTGAATACACTCAAAAGTTTGAGGGGCTATCTAATTATGGAGCAATGCTAGTGGCAGATGAAGCATCCAAAAATGATAGGTATATAAAAGGACTGAACCCAGGACTTAGCAGAGCTATGCTACCATATGCAGATAGAACATTTGATCAAGTAATTGATCTGGCCTTGAAACTGGAACAACATGACAAAGAAAGAGAGAAATATAGGAATTTTAAGAGCAACAACAAGAAGGATAAGGGAGGATATCACCCTTATGATAAAAAGAAGGAGGAGGCAGACAACAGGAAGAGTAAAGATACAAAAGCCAATGATACTAAGAAGAAATTGGTTTGCCATCATTGTGGAAAAGAAGGACACATCAAACCAAGGTGCCCAGAGTTAAAAGGAGGAGCCTTCAAATGCTACCTATGTGGGAAAGAGGGGCATATGAAGAGGAACTGTCCTGAGAATAAACAGCAAGGGAAATTGGCAACTTTGGAAGGTAAAGGCAAATCTGCAGTGAAAATTGATGCTGAAAATCATGGCCAAGTGGAAGGTACATTACTCATTTGTGCCATACCCATACCAGTAGTATATGATACTGGAGCAACACACTCTTTGATTTCCTATGAATTAGTTAAAGTGTTAAAATTAAACTGCATATTGGTTGAAACCCCAGTGCTTGTACAAAGTCCCCTAGGGAGTTCTAGTGTTTTGAACATGAATTGTGTGGATGTGGAGTTAAACATAGGAGGAAATATTTTTATTTCCAATTTATATGTTTTAAATTACCCAAATATAGGAGTTATATTGGGGGTAGATTGGTTAAGGCAATTTAAAGCCATAATTAATTTAGACTCATCCACCATATCATTGCAAAATTCTAGAGGCCAGAGGATCACAGTTCTATGTGAAGTAGCTAAGGAAGGGAAATTGTATCATTTAGTTGACTTAGAAAAAGATCTGAGTGAACTAACCATTGAAGAAATTCCCATAGTTAATGAATACTTGTATGTGTTTGGGGAAGTTAAGGGTGTTCCACACCACAGACCAGTTGAGTTTCAAATTAATCTCATTCCAGGAGCAAGTCCAATAATCAAGAAACCTTATAGAATGGGGCCAAGTGAACTGAAAGAATTGAAAAATCAGTTGGAAGAATTAGAAGGCAAGGGATTTATAAGGCCAAGCAATTCCTGCTGGGGTTCTCCAGTAGTGTTTGTAAGAAAACATGATGGTACCTTGAGAATGTGCATAGATTACAAGGAACTAAATAAAGTAACCATCAAGAATAAATACCCATTGCCTAGAATAGATGATCTCTTTGACCAACTCAGTGAAGCTAAAATATTTTCTAGGCTAGACTTAGCATCAGGATTCCATCAAATGAAGGTTGAAGACTCAAGTGTTAAGTATACTGCATTTAACACCAGATATGGCTTATATGAATTTATGGTTATGCCATTTGGTTTGACAAATGCTCCTTCATATTTTGTTGATTTAATGAATAGAATATTTAGAGATTATTTAGACAAGTTTGTGCTGATTTTTATTGATGACATTTTGATTTATTCTAAGACAGTGGAAGAGCATAAAAATCATTTGCATTTAGTTTTGTCAAGACTAAGGGAAAATGATTTAAAGGCAAAATTTTCAAAATGTGCATTTTGGAAAGAAGAAGTGCATTTTCTTGGGCATGTTATCTCTGCCAAAGGAATATCAGTAAACCCTACTAAGGTAGTGGCAATCCAAGCATGGAAAAGGCCTAGCACCATTAGTGAGATTAGATCATTTATGGGGATGGCAGGATATTATAGGAGATTTATAAAAGATTTCTCAAAAATATCATCACCACTTACCAATTTAACTAGAAAGAACCAAGCCTTTGTATGGACAGAAAAATGTGAGCAAGCTTTTATCAAAATAAAAGAAGCCCTGATTAATGCACCAGTATTGAGAGTGCCAGAAGGAAATGAAAATTTGGTTGTGTACACTGATGCAAGTGGCTCTGGGTTAGGGGCTGTGTTGATGCAGCAAGACCAGGTGGTAGCCTATGCATCTAGGCAATTAAAGCCACATGAAACAAGATATGCAACCCATGATCTTGAACTAGCAGCAGTTGTGTATGCTTTGAAACTTTGGAGACATTATTTGTTAGGTGCCAAATTCATTTTGTACACTGATCATAAGGCACTGAAATATTTATTCTCACAAAAAGATTTGAATATGAGGCAACATAGATGGGTAGAGTTCCTAGCAGCCTATGATCTAGATATACTATATACACCAGGCAAGGCAAATAAAGTTGCAGATGCCTTGAGTAGACAACATGCCAAGGTAGCCATGTTGATGATGGAAGAGTTTAGGGATTTGTCTATACTTACTGATTTGGAAATTGAGGAAAACAGTGAGGTACAAATGATGCCCATTGAAGAAGATGAAGGTAAAGGGAAATTAAGTATGATATCTCTGCAATCAGATTTACTTCTTAAGATTGGGAAAATGCAGGAACAAGACCTAAACATGGTGGAAAAGAAAATGCTCATATCAAAAGGGGAGGAAGTAATAAATTATCAAGTTGATAAAAATGGTTATTTAAGGAATAAAAATAGGATATGTGTTCCAGAAAATATAGAATTGAAGGAGGAAATATTAAATGAATACCATAGGAGTAAGTACTCCATACACCCAGGTAGCAACAAGATGTATCAAAATTTGAAAAGAAATCTTTGGTGGAAGGGGATGAAGTCAGATGTGGCCAGACATGTTGCAAGGTGCATGACTTGCCAACAAGTCAAGGCAGAGACACAAAGGCCATCAGGACTATTGCAACCCCTTAGTATACCACAGTGGAAGTGGGAGGATATATCTATGGATTTCATAGATGGTCTTCCTAGATCTAGGAAGGGAAACACAAGTATATGGGTAATAGTGGATAGGCTAACTAAGGTAGCACATTTTATCCCAGTTAAAACAGAAAGAAATGCTCCAAAATTGGCTCAAATATTCATGAAAGAGGTAGTAAGGTTGCATGGCATACCCAAAACCATTGTGAGTGATAGGGATACCATCTTCACCTCAAGGTTTTGGAAAAGTTTTCAAGAGGCCATGGGGAGTGAATTGTGCTTAAGCACTGCCTACCATCCACAATCAGATGGTCAAACTGAGGTGGTGAACAAAGTCTTAGAGGATTTGTTGAGAGCATGTACACTGGACTTTGGAGGCAACTGGGAAGACCACCTCCATCTAGCTGAATTCACATACAATAACAGTTACCAAAGCACCATAGGGATGGCACCATTTGAAGCCTTATATGGCAAGCCATGTTTATCACCTATATGCTGGGTAGAGACTGGAGAAAGAGCTGTTCTAGGACCTGAATATGTTAAAGAAACTACAGAGAAAATTGGGTTAATAAGAAAAAGAATAGCAGCAGCTCAAGATAGGCAAAAGAAATTTGCAGATAGGAAGAGAAAGCAAGTGGAATATGAAGTGGGAGACTTTGTTTTCATCAAGATTTCACCTATGAAGAAAGTCTTGAGATTTGGCAAGCAAGGTAAGCTCACACCAAGGTATGTTGGACCCTATAAAATTCTGGAAAGAATTGGTTCATTGGCTTACAAATTAGAACTACCAGAGGAAATGAAAGCAATGCATAATGTTTTTCATGTGTCCCAACTTAGAAGATGGGTACATGATAAAGAAGACATTTTGGAAGAGCCTACCAAAATTCAAATAAATCCTGACTTGGTTTATGAAAAAGAGCCAGTGGGGATTGTAGCCAAGGAAGAAAAGAAAT
This sequence comes from Allium fistulosum, assembly GCA_030737815.1. Classification (NCBI taxonomy): domain Eukaryota; kingdom Viridiplantae; phylum Streptophyta; class Magnoliopsida; order Asparagales; family Amaryllidaceae; genus Allium; species Allium fistulosum. The sequence goes on along the minus strand of CM060905.1, from coordinate 939,784,675 downwards.
TAAGGAGCAAAACCTTGAAACTAGTTAAGATCCAGTGGAGTAGTGATCCTAATGACTGCACATGGGAGTTAGAGGATAAGATTAGAATGGATTATCCTAAGCTTTTTGCAAATTAAAAGGTAATTTTTTTTTCTGGAAAAATTTGTTATGCATGGTTGATATGGTTGAATTTGTTTGCTTATGCATATGTTTGATAAGTTTACAGAAAAGAAAATGATGCTTGATATAAATGTTAGAAAAATTGTGAGGACACAATTCCTAAAAGGATGGGTGAATGTAATACCCCAAAATTTTGTGAAAAATCATTTTTGTAAAATGATTTAATTTTTGAAATATTTAGATTTAAATATGGTGAAATTTTTGGAATAAATAGTGTGCAAGTATATGTGTGCACATGTACATTGAAAATAGCACAAGAAAGAGATTTAAAAATCTCTGAAATATATATATATATATATAGGAAAGTAAATTCCTTATTTAAAGCATTGGATTGTAATTTAAGCATAAAGTTAAAAATGAAGTATATGCTTAAATGTATTTTCTGTGAAACAAGGGGAGATTAAATAAATAAATATTTTTATTTATGTTTTCACATGTATATTCTGTGAGCAGAAAAATGTCAAGCTAAGCAAAAGAGTAACATTAAATAGGTATAAAGCATGAAACAGGTATGTATGTTATGTATAGACAGAAATAGAAAGAAGGGGGATTTCCAAAAAAAAATGAGCAAATGAATAAATATAAAAATATGGTAGTCACACTTTTAACATGACTAGGAGAGTCGCCATTTTTCTGAAAAAGTAAAGGGAAGAAAATACTGCCTTCAACTAATTATTATGGCCGGGGTATTAAGGAGGAAAATGAATGAAAAATGCATGAAGATGGTTAGGTCAGAAATGGAATTTTGTTTTAACAAAACCCTAGTGGAAAAATGCATATAAATAGGCAGTTTCAGCCTGTAAAATTATCTTTACCCCGAGCTGCACAAAAATAAGAAAGGAAGAAAAAAAAAATATTGGAAGGAAGGAGAAAACACTCATACAAGGATTTTCTGGATTAATAAGAAGAAATATTTAGGTGAGTAACCTCACTGAGTTCATGGCATTAAGACCTGAGATGACGCAGCCACTTTTTATATTGCCATTTATATATTGCTAGTTTTGATATATATGATTTCATCAATGCTTTTTGGATGTCTTATTTTAAATCTGATATGATTTAATATGGATGATTTTGGTGATCTTTGATTTGCTGAGACATTTGTCTTTGGATGTGTATCATACTGTTTTATTTTTACTCAAAAATGTTAAAGTCCAGAATCTTAAAAATTATATAGAGAATACTCTCAACTGTTATAGATCTATGGCATGGAAACTTTAAAAAAATATGTTGGGAGCTGCATTATACTTGGTATAAGTGCTGAGGCTTGAGAAGAAAAATGTTAAGGGTGCAATAGAAATTTTCTAAGTGCTGAGCCCTTAATCAAATCAAAAAAAGAAGAAGAAACTCACAAGCTAAAATTATGATTGAACCAGATCCTGAATCTGAATCAATCATAAAGGCTTGCAGATCAATATAATAAGAACATGCCATGCCTCTTTTACAGTTGAAAATATTCTTATATCTTACTGAGATCAAGACATATTGACCCCATTTAGGAAATAACTGTCTGCTTAATTCTGAGGAGAATTATGCTAGGAAAAATTATGGATGTTTCCATGTTTGTAGTGACATGTTCACTCAGCATATTTGATAATAGGATTTAAGTCAATACACTAGTAAATAAACTAGGGAAGGGAAGGCCAAGAAGGCTGCTGGAATGCTTGTCATATTTGAAGTATGCAAGTTGGCACATGGTTTGTTTAAGCCCTGAGATCTTTGTGCAATGATGTGAATTAGTTCATTGCAATGTGTCCCTGTGATTCCTTAATAGCAGATGAGGCAGGAATTTAAATTGAATTATGCAACCTGTAAATGAAGAAATAGGAATATGAATATTTCTTAGGATTGGTTGGTATGGAACCATGATGGTTCCAGTGAATGCAAACGTTGCAAATAGATAATTATGTTTGCATGGTTATGTATGCAAGTGTAAGAGTGATAGATGAATATATCATACCAGAATCAACTTATTTATACCATGTTAAAGTAATTGGATGCAGAAATTTGCTTAAATAACTAGATGGTACTCTTACATTCTTTGTTGCTTAATATCATGAATGTATTGATGTTACTCATACCAGATCTTAGATCTGACCCTTGTTTGCTCATGGCATATGGGGTGTCTCATTTTAAAATGAGGCAGCCACTTATGCTCTTTCAGGGAACGCAGGCACTAAGTAAAAATGAAGTTATGGCTATTATAGAGGAGTGAATGAACATGCTAGCTAGTTTCAATAAGAGCTTAAATTGATTATATCTACATGTATTCAGGAAAAATTTTATGTTTCTAAGATTTCCAGTCATGTAATGAATATTTTATGGTTAGTGATCAAGTTGCTCTTATGTTCTGTAAAGTGTTAGATTAAATTAGTTGCTCTGTTGAAATCATTGTGTGTTAAGGTTTGATTTGTTTTTGAAGTAGTGTCTGGGATATAAACAAGAAAAATATGCTCAAGCATTAGCTATAAAAATCTGGTAAGAAATATACAATTATGTGAGCAATTTCCTTGCAATTATATTATGTATTGGACAATCTTAAGTATTTTAAAAACACTGAGTTTTGGAGTAAATTTAGAATTTACCTTGAAAAATACCTTTAAGTATCTAATTGTTTTTCCTCTGAATTATGTCTACTAGTGGTTCAAGTCTACTTTTTAAATTGTTTTGAGAGAGGTAATTGTATGGGAAGGCTTCAGGTATGATGCAAATGACTGGCATTTCAATTGCCGTGATCAAATACCTGGCATGACACTAGGCACATGAGTTAACCAGCTTCAAATAAGTGAAGTTTAGGTAGATTCTGGTTTGTAAAATGCAAATAAAAGAATGGTCAGATTAACCACATGGTTAGACCACAGGTCAGGCAAATTGTTCACTTCAAATCAATGAAGCAAGGAACCATTTGAACCCAGTTTTCTGGAAAATGGGCAAAGATATTGACATGTACATGTATATCTGTGTACATGTTGATATTTGGGCAAAAATATAAACATAAATTTCTAGAACAGTTGTAGGAATGGGTTTCAAAAATAATAAAGCAAGAAATATTGTCTTGTATGTTAGATTATAGGCAAAAATTAAGTGTATATGTGCAGATATAGGTAGATATCAGATTTCAAACCATACAGGAGAAAAATAAAAAGAAAAAAAAACAAAAATTGGGTTTGAACCGACCAGCATAGCACTCGAACTCGTGACCTCTCATGTGTAAGTTAGGCGCGTTTCCATTACGCCTAGATGTTGCTTGTGTTCACTAATGATCCACTTTCTTTTAGCCTGAGTTTGATACTATACAGACTTTAACACAATCATCCATATTAAAAGCTTGCTTTCCACTGATTATTACTTGATCATTTCTTAATTAGAATAACAGACTAAAGTACATGTTTCCAGTGGATTCTATGGTCAAAAATCAGGATACAATAATTAATCTTTTATCAGGGAATTATCACATTTTAATAGATTTAAAAGGATTTCTACTTACATATTATCATGCTCTGATTCTAGTAGAATATAACGTAGATATCTTCATATATGTATGTTAGGAATGATTTAGATTTAAAACAATATTTTTATATTGTGAAAGATCCTGGATATATTTTGTTTATTGGATAAAGAAAATGACCCTGGGAAATATATTTGTAATGAATGATATATCTATATATCATCTCTTAACAAAAAAAAATCCTTATGAAATTAGGGTGAAAATAGGAGGGTCATTTCATAGCACTGGCCTAAATTTTGGTATTATAAATATCATAAATATATTTTTGGATTTTAAAAGGAATTCAAAGGATTTTCTGGAAATGGAAATATTTATATCGAATTTTGGATTATTTTAAAGAAAATTGATTTGGATAAAACAATGATTTGATTTTGGGTTTGTACTTAACTATTCGTAAAATGTTTTAAATAGAGACTTTAAAATTATTCATATAAGGGATTTTTAACAATGGATTTTTAAACGATATTTCTGAAAATATGGATAAGGCGTTGAAATCAATATTTAAAATAGATTTGAAAAATAAACGGGATTTATAAAGTGATAGATTTAAAAATGAAGTTTATAAATGAGAATGTTTTATAAACAAGTGAAGCCCGAATGAGTTTATAAATTTATAAACGATGTTTATAAATAAAGTGAAATGATTTTCATTTGATAGATTGGAAATATAAATTCGCAGTGAGAATTTATAATGAGATATAGAAATCAGTTTAGAAACCACTATTGGATTCTATTTTTGAAATTGGAAATAGTTATGAAATTGGAGACGCAAGTCGATTTGTGATAAATCAAGAGAGATTTATAAATGCTAAAATAGGTACATTGGATTTTAAAAATAGATTTTTATTGAGAAGTTAAGATTGTTTAGAAAAGGGATTTTTATTTATTAAACTATGTGATTTAAAAACTGTTTTAGTATTGAAAATATTTCGAAAGTTGGTTAGTCAAATATTGGATATTAGTTGAATGAATTATAATTTTTATAATAAGCTTTGTAATCGATTAGTATTATTTATAAAGGAATTGGAAATTGGTACCGTCGTTTGTTTAAAAGTGTTTTGGATATTTTAAATGATTACTTAAACGTGTTTTGAAAATAAACTTATTCTTAAAAAAATACTTATTATTTTATATATGGAATTTAAAGGCAAGTGATTAGGATGTGTTTATAAATACTCTCGAGATTTGTGAAACGGGTTTTATTTGATGGATGTGATTTTATAAGAGAATATCTAATAATGGAATTCAGGAACTTAAGAAAATTTGAGAAAAGGAAATTTCCAAATTGGTTAGATACAGGAACTTCGAAAATGAATCTGAATTCATTAATAAAGTTATAAATTGTTAGTTGAATTATAAACAAGTATAATCGATAAATTTTTGGAGCATTGTAAAAGGGGTTAATAAAATTTCCGAAGATTTATGAGATAAGTTATGAAATATTTTTGAAGTACGGGTATTAGAAATGACTTTTGGGAAATAGACTTATAATATTTTCCTAAGTATTGCAATTATAGATGTTGGAGATATTTTAGCAACGAAATAATTTAAGTAATGAATTATAAGTTTGATTTGGAAATATTTCTAAGTGTTGATATGGGTTGAAATATCCTGTTATGGATTTTAGTGTTTGAAACCGTTTTCAAATATTGAAATACTGGAAGAGATTTAAATATATACCTTTGTAAAGATATTTGAGGTGAATTGTTTTGAAAGATTTTTAATATGGGCCTAGTGACTGCTTATGTGTGTAATTTGATAGTTAAATAACTAACTATCAAATTTGGCCAAATTCGTTGATCGTCTCGAAGAGTTCGGGATCGGATTTACTTATCCGAAAACCACTTCGGTCTGATTTGTGCATTACGGATTCTGATATTGTAAAGATAATGAAGATGGAGTTCTTGGAGATTTGGTTTATCTAGACCCAGGAAAAATTGTATGGATGAATGTTATCATTGAATTGTCACTTGGAAGACAGTGTTAGCATTCCAAGTATGAATGCTATTCTTAAGGTAAAACGTAGCCTTAAGCATCATCAATCGGGAATGACTAAAACAGGGGAGATGTAGCAAGGCTATGTGGGTCGCTCCCATTAGGGTATGATCATCACTCATCTAGAGTGGACATCTATCATCACTTTCATTTGTATGCGTTTCGGGGCCCATTGGTGGTGATTATATTCGGTACTATCCAGTAAAGGGTAGGCCGGTCTTGTGTTGGCAAGGATCGATAGGTTCGATCTCGGTACATTTTTCTAGAGGTGTACTATGGTGGGCGGTACCCCAGTAGCCTTGTCATTATATGAAATCCAATATCCACTTCGAGCCTGTACGGTTTTGATTGTGCTCAACTATGCCGAAATGTGAGATGCAAGCATTTCAGCTATTTATATTTTATTTTCTATAGACACTATTATAATATCAGATGATTTTGATATGAAATGTTTTGGTTATCGTAAGGTGTGGTCTTATGAGATACCTTTGTTTTTCAAAGGATTTTGATAACAGAAGTAATTCAATTTGATTGTGTTTTCTCATGCTGGTTTTCCAAACTGACTCGGGTATTATTTTGTTATAATGCTCGGATCAGACCGAGTATTACAGATTCAGGTTAGGATGCTATGGAGCACAGGAGATGTGCTAGAGGATTCTCAAGTGTATTCCATGTACTTGATTATATCACGCTGTGTGTGTAGGCTGTATATTCAGCACTTGTGAGGACTAGTTATTAGAACTGTCCAGACTGATTTTTTGATTGTTGTATTTTGATGATGGTATGTGTAATGGCCTAGTATTTTGAACCATTCAAATCGACAAGCAGACACACATGCTAGACTTGAATCGCTCAAAACAACATATTGTTAATTTATATTTGGCAAAACTCAGCATATACGGTAAATAAATAAATCATAGAATCACAGACATAGAGTTTTACAACAATAAGCAGTGGAAAAGATAAATAGTTGTTCATGAAGCTACTATATAAACATAAAAGTTAAAACAAAATCCAACAGAAATCTCGAATACATAGAAGTCTTAATACATAGTCAAATGAAAAAAATCTAAATATAAACAATTGGAGATAACTGAAATGACCGAAAGCTAAATAGATATAAGATAGATCTTCAAACATAGCTCCAAGCTCCAAAGGTGAGTCTCAAATGCTGTGACACTAAGTATGACTCGAGCACAAAGCAAAACACAAAACACTCGAGTCAGGATTAACAATATTATACCAGTAAATTCAACTCAAGTGAAATGTCAACTGAAATACAAAGTAACTCAAAGGACGTTTGGGATTCCATCCTTTAAGGATTCTGTTAAACTATCTACATACATAGTACAATACACTACATATATAATGTCTATAGTAAAGTAAACTATTAAAATAGCGTTAAGGCGTTACCCATATCCCCCTTAACACATTTTATATATTCCCGTAGTCTATACAGATAATGTAAGCTCCACCAAACCGGTGGTTTACTCAGGGAGCACTCCATAAGTATGGTACAAAACAAACTCATAGAGGGCGCGATAAGGCATGTGACAAGGCACGCGAGACAATGCCTAAGGTAGGATACTACCGTTTTGCGGATTCGGACTAAGGGTAACGCATAGTAGCTACTGCCGCCCACCTTAAGACACCCTCCTAAAATCAAAGGTGCTCCCAGTCAAATCACAAAGTAATAGAATGGTATCGAAGAAATGTGCCCGATCGGAGGTGCGATCTCACTTGGCCCGGTATGGTCCCTGTTTTAGTCACATCAAGCTGACTCGTGGGAGTCAGGGCTGAGTTAATACCTCATATAGACATCGCCAAACCATCCTACTTCGTTCTGGAATCTCCACCACGTACACAGTTGTTAAAGTGGTTTTCAGTATTGGCAGAGAGTATGACAATATCCAATCCTGGTCTCATTAACAACCAAACGCTTATTTCACACCGTTGTCATTTCAATATTTCAAACAGTTTACACTTCATATCAAAATATCATATTCATATCAAAATCATATCTTTTTTGAAATCATATTCACTTTTGAAATCATATCACTTTCTAACTTAAATAGTTTAAATATTGAAAATAGTATATATATTAAAATAGTTATAAATTAAAATAGTTTATATTTAAAATAGGTTATAGATTTAAAATAGTTTATTTATTTAAATAGTTCATATGTAAATTGTTTCTTCCAATTTCACAAATTAATTCAAATCAACTTAAGTCCCAAAAATTCAATTTAAATCAGTCTCAGTTCAACAATTTCAAACTAAATTCTATTTCTCAATAAAACCATTCTTATTTTATTTATATCGATTTAAAATCCATGGTTGAACTAAAATCAAACCATTTCCAATTCAATAGGTTTCACAATTTAAATATTCAAAAAAATTTACAATAACTCAACTTGATAAATTTCATTTATATTTCAAAAATTCAACTTTAATTCTATTTAAATTTGAAATATTCACTTAATCAATTTCAATAAAATCTCAAGTTACCAATTTAATCAATATGTAATATTCAATTTCAATTATATTTAATTTGAACTTATTCACATAATCACCCTTTATAATTATTTAAATAAAATCTCATATTTCAATTTAAATCGAAATTAAATATTTAATTACTATTTTATTTGAATTCAAAATATTCATTTAAATCACCTTTATAGAAAATCAAGTTATCAAATTATAAAAATCATATCTTTAAACTCTTAAAATCAATAAGTTTCAAATCAACTCTTATTTAGACTAAATTATAAACCAAGTTTTATTTAAATTCAATTATTACCCAAATTAAATGCCAAGTCAATTTTAAATTTATCTTCCCAACCTCTATTTATTTAAGTTATTACAAAATCTATTTTAAACATTAATATAAATTTTAAATAATTATTTTAGACATAATATATATATTATTAGTAAAATTAGATTCTCAATAAATTTTATTATATTAAATTATTATTAAATTAAAACCTATTATTATTAAATCTATTTTAAATCTTATTTTATATATTTAAAACTAATAAAGTTATAAGTAAAATTTTATATTTAACATTTTAAAACTTAACTTATAAATTTAAAATTTCCAAAACATATAGTTTTAAAAATCTAAATTTTACACGTATTAAAATAAATATTTATATTATAATTTAAAATCAATAGTTATCAAACCCATATAATTCCATCAAACTTTAAAAATCATTTTTCAAAAATAAACCAACAGTGTCCGTGTATAATTTTCTATCCTATGGTCAAGTGATACGGATATTTATCATTTCAATCCGCGATTTAAATTTAATATTTTAGGGGTATATATCATTTCAACCCGCAATTCCAAAATTTCAATAAAATCGCTTGGGTTTATCATTTCAACCCATAACGATTTTCCCCTAATCTATAAAATCGTTCGGGTATGTATCATTTCAACCCATAGGCAATTTCTAAACTAACAGGGAACTTATAGAGTGAGAACAAATATGATAATAATATAATATATCAATAACATGCATATATCATCAGTAACAAATTAAATATAATATATACAACAGGTTATGGTGCCATATGTCATAGGTAAACAATTGTAGATAATGGCATATCATATTTAACAATTAAATAACTCTACAATTCAAACTTAACAACATATTTCAATCGTCATTTCATGTGAATTAAATTTACTAAATATAAGAATGTTAATCGTGAGTGATTGCTCACCTTTTGAGGCTAGAGGAAACACGGGGTTGAGAAGTAACGACCACTGATACACACATGGATTGACGGGCGACAGAGCGACAAAACTATAACTCCTGCTACGATCAATTCTGGACAGCGGCGAGACAAAGCAAAGCACGATGAACTGGATTCGATGAAAATCAATTACGTAAGCGAACTTATATATATAAGCTAATTATATATATATACACACACTTCGATATTTATTGAAACCCATATATCACTTCAAAAAATTTCATAATTTTTTTTAAAATAATATATATATATATATATATAAATATATATATATAAATATATATATATATAAATATATATTATATTCATTTCAAAATACTAACATAACCCATAATTTTAAACACATTATATTTAAAACACATAAATGTATATATTTTTAAACATTTTATTTTTAAAACACATAAACATATATTTTTAAACATTTCATACTCAAAACACACAAACTATATAAAAGAGTAAGTGGATGCTTCCGCTTGGTGGTGGGGATGAGCTTTCCCTGTTTTTGTTGGAGCATGGCAGACCTTGGTTGGAGAGGCTGGGAGACTCGGGAGGTGGCATGGACTGGTGTGAGCGGAGCTACAGGGAGCGGATGTGCCAAGCTGTGGAGGAGAGGGTGGTTAGGGAAATTGAAGTGGTCGGTAATGGTTGAAAACAAAGGGGCCGAGCATTTGATCAGGTGGTTGAAACAAAATAATGAACAGGCTGTTATATATATGCAAAGCATAAAAAAAAATTATATAGGAGGAGGCCGCGGCTTAAGCTAGGGAAGGCTAAAGGGCTGCTGGCGGGGTTTGGCTAGGTTTGAGAAGGGGTCGAGGTCGACAAAATGAAAAAGGGTGGATCTGGTGTTATAGTACGGTGATGGATGGTATGAGTTTCGTGAAGAAAGTCGGATGAAGGTGGAAGGCAAGGAACGAGCAGCTAATCTCAAAACCAAATAAGCAGGCTTTATTTTATAGACTTTATTATAAAAAAAATTTCTTCAGAACAAAACAATAAGAGGAGAGAAAGAGCAAGCAACAGAACGAAATGAACAAGGCAAAGGGAAAATAAAAGTGGGAAACGAACCAGATTATATTGGAAAAGTGAGAATGGTAAAAGTCGTATAGGTTGAATTTCAAAGAATATTTAAAGCTAGTGACTATTAGGTTTTACACGGACAAATAACGAAAGGACACGGAAACCAAAAGGAAAAAAAAGGGTACCGATATGGTTGACCGTTTCACGGGTTTTGCCGCGTACCGGAAGTAGAATTATAGAAATAAATATACTGTGGAGATCAGCATGACGAGACAAACAGAATGGTACACCAATATCAGCGATACGACAATCTTATCAAAAGTCGATATTCGTTGCCAAAATGTTGTTAAAATGCCGAAAATAAGATAAACGGAGCTGCAGCAATCCAAATTTAACAAAACAAAATATGACGTCTTGCTCAGAAAATGATTTACATTTTTATTATGTAAAAATATTCAGGTTTCTAAAATATTTTATTTCTATCAAGTTTAACTGATTTTAAATTGAAATTGAAAATTACACAATTGGACAAACTTACATATTTTCCAATAAAATTTACCATTTGCTATGTTTAAATAGACGCATACCAAATATCAAATTTTCATTGTTAAGTTTTATCATTTTATTTTCAAGAAAAAAAATTCAATAAATTACGTTATTAAAACCATTAAAATTTCCGGGTCATTACAGTATGTATAATAACAATTATAGTTCTTTTGGTATAAAGATATGTTATTATCTATTATATATTGTTCCGCTGCGATTGTGAGATTCTGTATTGTTGTTTCTGTTTCTTCTTCTATCCTCTTCTTTCTCATAGTTGTTCGCATTTTTGTACAATTTGTGCTAAACAAGTGTGATTTAATGTCAGCTCAAAGCGTATGGAAAGGCGGGTCGCTACACTTTCCTTAAAACTTGACAATCCAATTATCAATTAGGAGTGACCATCTCACACCCTTCTTCCGGAACTTCTCCATCCTCCACTATCTATGACATATGGACACTTATTTTTTCTTTATCTGGACCAATTGTACATCATTAGTTGGCAATCATATGGGGACTGTAATCATTGGGCTACTGAGGCCCGACTAGGGAGTCATGTACAACCCAAATTTAAGGATATTTCATATGCAACTACTATTGAGTTGGAATTTTTAGGATTTAACGTATATTATATTTATATATTTATAGAAAAAATACAAATACGTTCACTTAACGTTTCCTAAAATTTTTAGGTTCCACTAACCTAAGCTCTGATACCAAATGTTACAACCCGCACCCAAGTGGGCCTGAATTTTAGTTAAATCCAAAAATCAAGTCCACCAAAGTGCAAATTGTTGGTTTGGTATCTTGCAAATGAAATAAATAATCCATGTCAGAGCTCTAGCAAAATATCTTGCAGCCGAATAATTAAAATATAATAGATCACATAATTATTGACCAAGATTTGAGACTTCAAAGTCAAGTGTCTTTATAGTACCAAACATGCCAAGCACCAGTACCTGTTCTTCTATCTAACCTATGGATTGTAATGAGAAGGGGTTAGAACACCGTTCTAATGACTGGTAAATTATACATCTTATACATATCTCTAGCTTATGTCGATTGTTCACTATTTCATGTTATGTTAGATTATATTATTAGTCATTTAGACTCCACTTCTACGTACGAACCATTCCATCTACCTTCCTTAGATTTATCTATGTATATAACTATATATATATCCCATGGTTCCTTAATGGACCTAGATACTTTTCCCACTAGTATCTCTCGTTTCGCACCTTATAAGGATCTATCACCTCACCGTATCACGATCACCGTAACTCGAGGAAATCCTATATTGTGCACCGACAACCTCTACTCCATTAGGCCATGTACTTATTGGGGATTTTCTACTTTGTTTGCTTCCTATTACGTGGACCCGGCTCCACAAACCACCCCATCAATAATTTTTAGGAATCTCGTTATGGGTTATCTAGCCCTGCCTTATCAAATAACAAGTGAACAAATGTAGGTTTCATAACCTTACTGAATATCCCGATAGATGAATCATCCAGTCTAGGTGTAACCCTATTGTAACAACCTTAATTTTAAATAACATTATTCAGGATATTTAATTAGATAAATTAAATAGAATAATGTAGAGACTAGAGTGATAAGAGAATTGAGATTTGAAAACTAATTAGGGTTGTGCCTTAATTAAATGGATTTATAAAATGGCTCATAAGTAAATTCATAAGAATGGTTTATAAAGTGAAAACTAAGTATGGCAAGGGTAATGTTGGAAATAGCCATATATGATAACCCCATAACCCCTAAACATTTACCTCATTTTCATTCATACGTTCACAAAACAAAAACATAAACAAAAGGAGATTAATGTCGGCCATAACCCTAGGGGAATAGGGAATCAAAATCAATTAGAAGCTAAGGATTCAAGCAAGGAAGAATTAAGTAACAATAAATCTCAAGTTCCTTATCCAAACAAGGTGAATAATAATATAAACCATCTCATACATGTCTTAATGAACATTTTAATTTTGGGTTTAAGATTTTAAAACCATTTGGATGGATCGAATAATGATATGCTTTGATTATATGCCATGTTCGATTTAAACAATGATTTTTATGTAGAGGTATAAATCGATTTTAAGGTTAAATTCGCATAAAATGGGATTCGAATGCCATGATGATTGAATATGTTATGTAAAACATTATTTTGGACACGGGTTTAAATTTTCATAATATTCCAAGCTATGGATAATTTATTACGAATTTTAAATGGATGAAATACATAATTTAGGTTTAAAATTAATTGTGGCAATTATATAAAGGACATCGGGTCTGAAATTTATATATGTAAGAAAACATACTAAAAGTGAATTAGAATGATTTTTGGGGATTTTTCCTAAGTGTTTTAATATGGTTATTAAATTATTTAAGTTGAAGGACTTAAATATTTATATATTTTATGAAAGGGAATGGCTTATTAGCTAAAATAATTTCAATTATAAATTATTGAATTTTGCATCCTTTTTAGAAAAAGGATTTTGGGTAAAGAAATGGTAGCCAATTATATTTTGAAAAATTGGCAAGTTAGATGAAAAGAAGTTACTTTATAAGGCATAAAATCAGTTTTGACATAATTTACCACTTTGCCACTTTTAATTGCTACCTTACGTCACCGTACTTCTGCTTATAAGCACATTCGAAACCAATACACATGGTATCAATCCATTCATACATAGTGGATTAGAGAAAGGCGAAAGGGACTATGTTGAAGGCAAGCTTTCGAAGGGGTAGAGGTCTTTTTTATAAGCTTTCAAATATGTTACTAGCCTTTGCTTTTAAAAGATGATTTCGAAAGGGTTGAAATTACTTGTAAATAGCTTTCCAAGGGATTACCGCTTGCCTATGTTTTAAAAGAAGCTTTTGATTGAGTTGTTGCATATTTAGTTTTAAAAAGGAGCTTTCGAATGGTAGTTTGAATCTATTCGAAACCTAGTTGTCGTATTCATGCCTTTCGAATTAGTTAAAAGCCACTTTCTTTATAACTTCAAGTCAATGCTTTCGAAAGGGAAGCTTTTGCCCTTGTAAAACTTGAAGCCGCCTTCCCTATGCTTTCGAAAGGGGTCTTGTAGCCACTTTTATCAATGCTTTTGAAAGGGTGGTTTCGAAGCTATCCTTTTTCCCAAATTCTTTTGTTTGAAGATCAATGCTTTCAAAAAGAATGTTTTGAGTGTTTCGGAGGGTATATCTTTAACTGTTTTGAAAGAAAGGTTTGAATACTTTTGAAAGGTTTGTTTTAGTGGTTTCGAAAGAGAAGGCCTAAGGTTTTGAAAGCCTAAATTTTCAAACAAGAAACCCAATCTCAATTTTTAAAAGTAAACCTATGGCAATATGAAAGAGTTTTGAAATGGCATTTAACTTTTGTGTTTTTGAAGAAGCTTTTCTTGCTAAAGAGAATACGTTAAATGTATTAACCATGTTTTATTTGAAAATGATTACATGGATATTAAACCAAAGATGTTTATATTATTATGCTATGATTAGTTATCATGTGTGCTTCTTCTGTAAACATATGCACTTTATAATCAACCCATAACTACATTTTGGGGTATTAAGGGCAGAATAACCAGTTAGGTTGACCCAGTAATGAATATGCATTGAGTTAACTCCTATGTGAGTAGAATTGCATCCAGGAGGTCAGATAGACAGAATATAGGATGCCTAAAGACTGACCAAAAGATTATTCGTTAGACCGGTTTTTAGTAAGCCCAATAAAACTATAAATGGAAATAGTTATTGGCAGGTTCCAATAGGTTCTTAGTGATCCTATGAAAACTACGTCCGAACAAGTTATTTAAAGATATCAATAGGTTCATAGTGATCCCATGAAAACTATGACATGAGAGAAGTTATTGGAGAACCCAATAAGTTCATAGCAAGTCCATGAAAACTATGATTGGAGAAAGTTATTGGTAGATACCAATAGGTTCATAGAAATACCAAGAAAACTATTATTGGATGATTGTATTGGTAGAAACCAGTAGGTTCATAGTGACCCCATGAAAACAATGAAAGTGGATAGGAATTCCATTAAGAATTAATAGGTTATTAGTCAGCCCATGAAAACTAATAGGTTAATAGTGACCGTAGAAACTATAATTTGAGACAGATAGCAACATAAAGGGGGATGGGAAATCTAGGACATATTGCATGTTTTCATATCATCAAAATACCTTTTATTATGTTATGTTTTAACCATTGTGGATGCAGGTGCACAGTATATGGTTACTATAAATTGAGCTAAGTTACTAGTGAGTGGAAAACCCGTTCTGCTTAGAGGTGTGGTCTCACTAGATATCTATATGGTTCGAAATGGTAGGATATTGTTCA
The DNA here is from genome assembly GCA_030737815.1 of Allium fistulosum. Taxonomy (NCBI): domain Eukaryota; kingdom Viridiplantae; phylum Streptophyta; class Magnoliopsida; order Asparagales; family Amaryllidaceae; genus Allium; species Allium fistulosum. Next base: position 939,769,338 of record CM060905.1, on the reverse strand, counting down.
TTCCAGACTTTTTGTCTGACTCGATGTTTATGTTTTCCCCTTAAACTCACAGGTGCTCAATTAATTTCGAGTAGTTTGAGAGTTAAGGTTTTCAGGTTCTCCTTTAAATGAATAAGCTTTCGGAAACATGTTAGGGGCAAGTTAGCTATTAGGAGCTCTTTATGTTTGATTTCGATGTATTTTGGTTGTAATGGCAAAGTTGTTTAATTGCCTATGTTTAGACTCTGATCATCCGAGGGGGCATCTTCATATGTCGCTTTTGGCATATTTTGTGACAATTATATTTCTTTGAACGTGGTTTGGGAAATTGGGATTATGTATTGAATTTGAAATATGATTTGAAGTGGAATGAGAAATTTGTTTTATGAGTTTAAAATTTTTTTGTGACAATTATATTTCTTTGAACGTGGTTTGCGAAATTGGGATTATGTATTGAATTTGAAATATGATTTGAAGTGGAATGAGAAATTTGTTTTATGAGTTTAAATTTTTTTCATATTCATGTGATTCTGTTACATCAATGTATCTACTATTACTGCATTTGGTCACCGAGAATTAATAACTATGGATGCTGTAGCATTCGTAGCCTTTAGTTTTGGGCCTTCATGTGGAGGATGTAACAAGTTGGTATCAGAGCATAGGTTTATGTAAATTTAAAAAGAAATTTAAACCTAAATGATTTTCAAGACATAATCCAATGAATAAGAAATTTAAACCGAGGTTGGGTTAAAGCTATAGTAATGTACTTGTATTTGTTATGTATATATCTGTAAGTACGTACTCCCCTCTCTCTTAGACCATTCTTATTTACCTTACTAAGGCTCGTATGCAGATTTACGAGAAAGGAAGATATAGAGGTAGGAAACGGAAGAGGAAATATAGGTGGAGGAAATATAGTTGTGGGAAATGCTATGAATGTTGAAGGAGCTAATCCCGTGGCCCCAGTTGGCAACGACTATGCTAAGCTGAGCAGGGTTATACCAGTCTTGGTGGGAAGCAGTTTTTGGGAACAGAGGATGCTATAAAAGTAGAGAATTGGTTATTGTACTGTGAAAGGATCTTCGCTGACTTGGGATTAAACGAAGAGCAGAAGAGGAGACTTACCTCTAGATAATTGCAGGGAACATCACTTTATTGGTGGAATAGTGTTATAGTGGGAGTTTTCGAGGAAGAGTTGACTTGGGCAGAATTTCGAAGGAGATTCAAAGAGAGGTTTTTGTCTGAAATTGCCAAGTTGGTATTGCTGAGAAAGTTCATGGACTTAGTACAGGGTGAGATGTCGGTGATTGAGTATTCTACAAAGTTTGATGAGTTGTCCAGATCCGGATATGCTACCATTGACACCATCATTAAAAGAAATGCGAAGTTTATTCGAGGGTTAAGACTTGAGATTGCCTACATCTCCATGTGCCAAATACAGTTGTAGTGGAGATGGCAATCCAGAATGAAGAGATGCTTTCTACTTGTGGAAAGGAGAAGCAGGTTTAAACCCAGGGTTTTCAAGGCAAGAAGAGGAAATTATTTAAGAAGAAAGGAGCTCAGAAAAGGGAGCTACCAAGAAGGAAAAGGCTAATCTAGTTTGCTTTAAGTGTGATAAGAAGGGACATTATGCTCATGAATGTTGAACTGGAAAAGGGAAGAAGGTTGCAAATAAGAAGGGAGTGAAGTGCTTCAACTATGACTAGATTGGGCATTATAAGAATTAGTATCCAGAACCAGTCAAAGCGGACAAAGGAAAGGTCTTTGTTGTAGGACAATTGTTTGCTAGGCCAACTGCTGCTGAGAAGGGAAAAACTATGATGGAAGGTGCATTTTTGATTCATAGTATACCATTTAAGGTACTATTTGACTATGCATCACTTTCATTTATATCTCAGAGTTTGGTAAATAAGTTATGTTTAGAACCCTCATACCTTGTTACTCCCTTATGGGTTGCGAACTTCATAAGATGGTATGCAACTCTAGGGATGAGATGTGACCAGTTAGAACTTGATTTGTTAGGTCATAAGTTTGCATGCAGTTTGTATGTTTTTGATTTCGTATGCTTCGGGATCATTTTGGGAATGGACTGGTTAGAAATATATGATGTTAGGATACTTTGCCAAGATAGGGAAATATCGCTAAGGAACCCTAATAGTCATAACCGAATTATATACTCGGTGGGGAATTCAGATCGGAGTATTTGTGCATTGTTGAGTGCAATGGAAGTAGGAGAAGAGTTGGATCAGGTTTTGGTAGCAAGAGAGTTTGGAGATGTTTTTGAAAAGATCACAGGACTGCCACCATAACGAGCCATTGAGTTTCGAACAGATCTTGTGCCTGAAGCAGAACCTGTAAGTGAACCACCTAGCAGGATGACACCGTCCGAGATGAAGGAATTGAAGGTGCAGTTAGAGGATTTAGAAGGGAAGAAGTTTATCAGACCAAGCAGTTCAACTTAGGGAGCGGCCGAGTATTCCTAAAGAGACCTGATGGGTCGTTAAGGATGTGTATCCATTATCGTAAGCTAAATGAGAAGACGATCAAGAATAGGTATCATTTACTGAGAATCAATGATTTATTTGATCAGTTGAGTGGAGCCAGTGTATTTTCCCAATTGGATTTGGCGACAGGTTTCCATCAGCTTGGAGTTGCAGAGGAAAGTATTCCATTGACGACGTTTCAAAATAGGTATGGTTCATACGAATGGTTAGTAATGCCATTTGGGTTAACGAATGTTTGCACAAAAAATGGACAAACACCTCAAAGTCGTTTGATTTAATTGATTTTATGTTGTTCTTAGTGATTCGAGTGATCTATGCAAATATATGAAAGGCAGGGACTAAACTGTAAAAGACACGCAGATTTATAGTGGTTCAGCCAGAAAGTGCCTACGTCCACTTTATATATTATTTCTCTTTTATTGCTTAGATTACAAGTACAAAGCTTTGATACAAGTAAAAGAAAGTTGTTTGAAAGTTCTCTCCGTGCTTGAGCTCTCAAACTTGTCCCCTATTGATGTACCCCTGCCCCTCTATTTATAGAGAGAGGCTGGAGGCAGGGGTCTTGGATGTATATAACTGCTGGTGGGCCTGGGCTGGTGTGGTCAGGCCTGGTAGCGTTGGTTCGGCATTGCTTTGGTTCGGCATCACTTGGTTCGGTAGTATTGTGGTCCGGTGGTGGTTGGTTTGGGGTTTGATTCGGTGGTAGGTGAGTGGCTTTGGTTCGGTAGTGGGTGCATAGCTTGGTCCGGTGGTGAGTGGTTAGCTAGTTCGGTAAGTAATGGAGGATGTTTGGTTCGGTTATGAGATGGTCCGGCTATACCTTGGAGAATGGTTGGTTCGGCTATGACATGGAGAATGGTTAGTTCGGCTATGAGATGGTCCGGTTAGTGGGTGGTTCGGCTAGGCCTTGGAGGTGCGTCGGTGCATGGCTCGGTGGTGGTGGAAACGCACCCAAAATTTGCCCCCCAAAGTGGGGCATATGCCATCATATGTCCCGCTTTGTTTCGAGTTCATTCAGTTTTAAGTGTTGAACCGGCTAGTTCGGTCGCCCGTGTTTGCCTATAAGTATGGGCTTCGCGCCTCTGTTCACCCTTCACCTTTTGAGATAGCCGAATCACCTAAGTGCCGAATCACCTAAAGGGCCGAATCAACTAAGTACCGAATCACCTAAGTCCCGAATCGCCTGATTGCCGAATCGACTAAGTACCGAATCACCTAAGTCCCGAATCGCCTGAGTGCCGAATCGATTAAGTGCTGGTCCAGGTGTGTTCTCTTCTGCCGAATGAGATTGGGAGTTCGAGCTTATAAATGCAATTCTAGTCTTTATACAGTCACTTGTTTACTTCCTTCATTCTAACTACACACCTCTTTGTATTTGTAGATAAATGTCTCATAAAGTGGAAACTCGATCAGAAAAGAAGAAAACACAGGACAGAGAAGAGCCTTCCACAGTGCCCCCAGCTCAGTCCTGATCTGTCCGTCATGGGCCCGCCCCGAGATCATTGGTGGATGGATACGGTCCTCAGGAACTTCTTAACTTGCCTCCTGATTGCTTCCCTAGCTTACTCAAGGGCGAGCAAGTTGATGCTATATCTCGCTCTTTTGGGATCGACCGAGCACGCATGTTATTGCCGGATGCGGGAGTGATGCCGTATGATCCTCCCGAAGGATATTTTGCCTACAGCTGATACCATTGCATGTGTGGTGCCATCCTGCCTCTCAACGCCTGGGTAGTCAGCTTTCTCACATATCTAAAGGTAGCTCCATTCCAGCTTCAGCCCAACTCTTATGCCATTCTGGTGAGTCTCTTTGTCATCTTCCAGAGGAGATATGGGCATCCTCCTTCCAACCGGGAGATCCGGTATTTGTACAACTTGAGAGGTTACAAGAAGGGGTCTCCCTACATCAGCTTGGAATCGGCCGTAACCTTTAAGCCAGTCCTGGATTTATACTCCAAGTACAACATGTTCAAGAAGGAATGGTTCTTTGTCAGGGATGACTCCGTTTCTATTCGGCGCTTCACCTCCAGATGTAAGTCAAAGCTTTATTTTTAATTCCCGTTCTGGTTGCAATACTCTTTCTTATGTGTTTTTATTTTTTGCTAGCGACAGGTGGTTTTGCGGTCGTGGAGAATGACCGTCTGGTTCAGATGGCAGCAGAAATAGAAGCTATTACTGGGAGAGATAGGTCGGTTGCCTACCTGATCAGGAACGCTACACTCTTGGAGTATAGCTTGATCCTTCCACAGCAGTCCGTGGTCAAGCAGAGGGACACGGCTGAAGAGAAGGCTGCCCAAGCTAAAGAAGGGGCCGAGTCGAAGAGCAGTAAAAGGAGGCCCTTTCCAAAACATCTGGTTGCCGGGGGGAAGAAGCTCAAAAAGTATGACGGTCCCTCTCCCATCACATGTCCAGATATCCCAGAGGAGGGAGAGGTGGAGGAGGACCAAGGTGAAGATGGAGGAGAAGGCGTCGGAGGTGGCGACGGTGTCGGGGCTTTGTCTTCTGGGCAAGTAGGCGAGATGCAAGAGTGGACGGATAACACTTTCCGCCAAGCCTTTGAAGGTCTAGTGGGGACGGAGAAATCTAAGAGAGCCGATAAAGTTGGGACCGGCGTTGATTTATCTTCCGGGAGCGCCTCTACTGAAGCAACTTCGGCGGTTCAAGGTGAATTTCACTTTACTCTTTGAATTCTTGAATGATGGCTCAATACATGTTGGTGACACTTGGTTTTCATATCAGGAGCAGGTAAAACGGCTAAGACCTCAGATCTTCGGCACAGGCTTGAACAATACAAGCTCTCCAAAGCTTCTGCCAAGCCGAAGCCTCCGACCCACCGTTCCGGGGATGTAGTCGGCTACCGTCCTCTTCTCGGGGTTATTGGAGAGGATATTCAAAAGAGAAAGAGGAGTCGCTCCCTATCCGAGCCTTCACCTGGTCCTCAGCCCCCAATTCAGCCTCTTCATGATATCACGGAGGAGGATACTGAGTTCACACCCTCTCTGCACCCGTCTGAAAATCCTACCGTTACTCAGATTGATCGTCCTGGCTTGGCTCGTAATCCATTTGCGGGTCATCCTGATCTGGATCCAAGTTCTCGTGATATTTCCTTCGACGAGGTTACCGGTGAGCACCTTCTTCCTCGCAACCCTATGGTAAAGGTGCTTGATGAGGCCAAATCCCTGGACCTTGATTTTCTTACAACTCGGGTTGTCGCTATGGGGAACGAAGCTAAAGCAAATATCGACCGGGTTGTTGAGGAGACCAGGAAGTTGATGGGACATCATGCCCGATTGGTCAAGGCCGGGGAGGAAATTGGGAGTGCCAACATAAGACCGCGGTTAGTGGTTTCCGACCAGGCCAAGCAACTCGCTGATCAGGCCATCCAGATCTCTCAGCACGAGGCCGCCTCCGGACGTCTAAAGAAAACTACGGAAGAGGCCAGCCGGGTCGAACTGCGGAAAATGGAGGCTACTTGCAAGGAACGGATCGATATGGCCATTGCCACGGTGGACGAGGTTCGGAAAGCGGATCTTGAGCAGATAGAGGAGTTATCTGGGAAGCTTGAGGCTGCAAAGCTTGCTCAAGCCAAGTTGAGGGAGGAGATGGAGGCGATGCGGAAATCCCTTCAGGCTGACTGCTCGAGATACCAATTGGAGAGAGATGCCGCCGTCGTAAGGTTGTCGGATTCCGAGGCCCGGGCGAGGGAGTTTGAAGAGAACGAGGGGCTGATGGAGGGGATGCTCCAGGATATGTACTTCCGTACTTGGAGGCAGGGTAACTTGTCCTGGATGGATGATTACCCTCGGGTTATGTCTAGGATCTATCTCAGGGCTCTAGAGGAGGCCCAGGCTGAGGCAGATAAGGAGGGTGGCGTGGCCTTTAGGATGGATGCTGTTACTGCCCAGTTTACCAAGGAGGAGAAGGTGGCGGTGAAGGAGGGCATGCGGTTGCTTGCAGTTGAGGAGACAGGTGTGCAAGCGGAGGATGATGTTCAAGTTGATCAAGGAGCAGATGCTGGTAAGTCTTCCTTTCTAGTCTTTCCATTAACTTGGTTACTTATCACTAACGAATTCTTTTTCTGACCAGACAGGTAGGCAACAGGACAAGGATAAGACTCCGATGCAGCCGGCTCCTTGATTAGACCTGGAAAATTCTTTTTATGGACTTGACATGGTTGTATATGTTAGTCTTAAAACAGTAAAGTAACTCTTAGGTTGTAATTTTTGATACTTGTAATAAATAGCTCTATTCTTGACGTGTAATTCTTTAACTTAAGCTGATTTTGTCGTCTTTTGAATGTTTTTTGCTATTTTGACATGTTGTATGAGAAATATAGCTATGCATATTCTTGTAATCAAATTGTGTTTGATGTCAGGTTCTTGTTTAAAACATAATTTCATGACTTGCAATGTTAGCGTGAGGTGTGAATAAATTATAGCCATGTGTTTACATATGAAAGAAGGAAATACCGCCCTTTATATTTTGCTTGTAGATGGCAGCTTTGAATATCCAGTGTGACCGAGTAAGGGATGTGGTCCAGTATCTTGTTGTGAGTATCCGCTTCTATTAGTGAGTGTCTCCTGTTCTGTGTCCTGTACTTCAGGGATTGTTACAGAGGATAGGAGAAAAGTTTCTTAAGTAAAATTGAAATATGTGAAAAAGTAAAACTTCCAATCACGGTAGGCCGTCGATGTGCTTAAGTTTGTGGCAAACGGGCTTTGTAGTCACTTTCCTTAGCTGTGGCCCTGTGGGTCTTGGAGACATTTGTCACCCATCTTACGCCTCCGCGGGGAGTTAATTCTTTTTTACTACAGCCGCACTTAAGACACATCGGAGCCGAGATCGCGCACAGTAACTACCCGGGCCATTATGGCCCATAATCGTGGGTATTATTCGATTTACTATGGCCGGCTAGCGTGGGTGTCGATCGTCAACCGTGAACTGCCCCTGGCTGGCCACACCTTATGTTGGGACTTATAGTTGGTTCACATTTGCCGGCGAGCCGAACGCCGTAATTTGCTGCCTCGGCTATAGTCGGCCTTCTCGGTGGCTTATAATCGGCTCATTACAGTTGGCTTTAAAGGCCGTTGCGAGCAATGAGTTAACCCGCAACAGAGGGATGCCGGAGCAAAAGTGTCTCATTGGCGAGGGCATAGATTCGCATAGTACCTGTTAGGTCTTTTCCAGGTGAAGTTGCACTGTGGAGTGCTTTGAGTGGAAATGCTATGCGCATAGGATTTTGTTCAATAGAAAAGGATAAAGTTAACAAGCAGCCAAGATATAAAGGAACAAGTTAAAAAAGAGAAAGTTTTTTTTAAAGTGGTTCGGCACGAAAAGGCCTACGTCCACTGATTCTCTTTATTAATTCACTTCATATGGGCAGTACAAGTTAAGAAAAGTATCGACGGAGGTGTTGGATGTTCCATGCCCTCTGGAACACCTCTCCGTCCACTGTTGACAAAATATAAGCTCCATTGTGGAGATCTTTATGAATTACATATGGTCCATCCCAGATTGGATCTAGTGCTCCGGGGCGAGGGAAGATTCGCTTGAGGACAAGATCCCCTTCTCGTAAGGTACAGTGCTTGACTTTGGAGTTGTATTGTGCTGCCACTTTTTGCTTGTGGGCCGCTGCTTTAAGGACTGCATCATTTCTTCTCTCCTCAACTAGATCCAAAGACATGTGAAGGAGTTCTTCGTTCTCTTTCGGGTTATAGTGGATCCTACAGTGGGAAGGCACGATGGTTTCGACTGGGAGCATATCCTCCGATCCGTATGCCAAAGAGAAAGGAGTATACCCTGTTGATGTTCTGAAAGATGTGCGATAGGCCCACAGTGCCGTAGGGAGTTCATCCACCCAAGCGCCATTTGACTTTTCGAGTTTCTTTTTTATTAGAGTTTTCAGAATTTTGTTGACAGTTTCGACTTGTCCGTTTGCTTGGGGATACGCTACGGATGAGAAGCTTTTGTGAATTTCGTGCTCTCGGCACCAATTGGCAAATTCCTCGCTGTCAAACTGAAGTCCATTGTCTGATATGATTTTGAGTGGGACTCCGTACCTGCACAGAACAGTTTTGATCAAGAAGTTAATAACTTTTGCTGAAGATACTTTATTCAGAGGTTCTGCTTCCACCCATTTGGTGAAATAGTCGACTGCCACTATAGCATATTTGGCCCCGCCTCAGCCCATTGGTAGTTCGCCGATTAAGTCAATTCCCCATACTGCAAAGGGCCAAGGGCTGGTCATTTGTGTAATCTCAGTTGTTGGTAGCCGCAGAATCTTAGCAAACTTCTGGCATCTGTCACATTTTTTGATGAAATCTAAGGCGTCCTTGCTTAAGGTGGGCCAGAAATATCCATATCGGAGTATCTTTTTTGCTAAAGTTTGACCTCCGGTGTGATCTCCGCAGCTTCCTTGATGAATGTTGGATAAGATTTCCTTGGCTTCCCTCCCAGCGACACACCTTAATAACGAGTTAGAGAATCCGCGCCGATAGATGATATCTTCTTGTATTGTGTAGCGGGAAGCTTTCCTCAAGATTTTCTTGACTTCGTTACGCCCATTGGGTAGTGTGCCGCTTTGTAAGTAGTCTCGGATGGGAGTCATCCAATTTGCTTCTTCGGTTGTAGCTATCAGATTCACTTGCTCAAAACTTGGGGTCAGTTGCTTTGAGATGGTTACTGCTCCGAAGATGGCGTTGTCTCTCACACTTTCTTACTTTGCCAATTCGTCGGCCTCTTGGTTCTCTTCCCGAGGGATGTGTTTGACTAAGTAGTGGTCCAATCGGCTGAGAAGTAACTTGGTCCTCTTTAAATACGCTATGAGTCGTTCTTCTCGAGCTTGGAATTCTCCAAGTATTTGATTAACAATAAGTTGCGAATCGCTATGAAGACACAAAGAATTGGCTCCGATCTCTAAGGCAAGTTCTAATCCAGCTATCACTGCTTCATACTCTGCATCGTTGTTGGTGGCAGCGAACTCCAACCTTATAGCATAGTGCAGCTTATTTCCCCAAGGAGTGATTATTACTACACCTGCCCCCGAGCCTTGTTCGTCTGATGCACCATCCACAAAGAGATTCCACTTGATGTCTTCTACTATTTCCAATTGCTCCTTATCTTCGTTGGTAGTGAATTCTGCAATGAAATCAGCTATGGCTTGTCCCTTGATGGTGGTGCGAGGGTGATAGGTGATATCATACTGACTTAGTTCAATGCACCATTTAAGTAGTCGCCCAGAAGTGTCGGGACGATGGAGTACCTGCCTCAGTGGTTGATCGGTCAGAACTTTGATGGAATGGGACTGGAAGTAGTGACGCAGTTTCCGTGATGTGATTAGTAAACAGTATGCTAGCTTTTCAAGTTTAGGATATCTGACTTCTGCCCCCGTAAACCTCTTACTTACGAAGTAAACTGGCCGCTGCGTGCGGTTGTCTTCCCTTACCAAGGCAGCGCTTAGGGCGTGAGATGACACAGCAAGGTATAGGTATAACTCTTCGCCTTCGCTTGGAGTCGAGAGTACCAGTGGTTTCTGGAGGTGTTCGATTAAGTTAAGGAAAGCGGTTAAGCATTCATCAGTCCATTCGAACTTTCCTCTGTCTTTCTTTAGAGCTACGAAAAAGGGGACACACTTGTCCGTTGCTTTGGAGATGAATCGGCTTAGGGCGGCCACTTTTCCATTCAGCCTTTGCATTTCCTTTCGAGTGGAAGGTATCTTGATATCCCTTAGCGCTCGGACTTGTTCAGGGTTTGCTTCAATCCCTTTGGCATGGATGATGAATCCTAAGAACTTTCCTGATGATACTCCGAAGGAGCATTTTAGAGGATTCAACTTCATTCCATATTGGCGAAGTACTTGAAACATCTCGCCTAGGTGGCTTACATGATCGTCGGCTTTCCTTGACTTTACCAGCATGTCATCCACGTATACTTCCATAGTTTGCCCTATTAGCCCTGCAAACATCTTGTTGACGAGGCGCTGGTAGGTGGCTCTTGCATTTTTAAGTCCGAAAGGCATTACCTTATAGCAGTATAAACCCCGGTCAGTGATGAAACTAGTGTGGTCTTGATCGGGAGCATGCATAGGAATTTGGTTATATCCTTAGTATGCGTCCATAAAAGATAAGAGCTCGTGCCCGGCTGTGCTGTCTACAAGTTGGTCGATCCGGGGAAGTGGGAAGCAATCCTTTGGGTAGGCGTCGTTTAGGTTAGAGAAGTCAATGCATGTTCGCCACTTCCCATTAGCCTTCTTTACCAGCACCGGGTTAGCGATCCATTCCGGGTAGATGGCTTCTCGTATGAAGTCATTGGCGAGTAGATTCTTTACTTCTTCATCGAGGGCTGCTGATCGCTCTGCCCCCATACTTCTCTTTCTTTGTTTTACGGGCGCCTTGGTAGGATCAATGTTTAGTACGTGGCATGCTACGTCGGGGGAGATTCCTGTCATATTAGCATGTGACCATGCGAATACATCCAAGTTGTGGCGGAGAAAGTCGATGAGTTGCTCCTTCAACTCTGCTTTTAGTTGGGACCCAATTTTCAACAGTCTACTCGAGTCGTGCTTGTCTACAGATACAAACTCCATAGCCTCTGCAGGCTCGGCGGTGGCCTCCACCTCTGTGTCCCTGGGGTCTAATTCATTGAAAGGGTCGCTGGTATACCGAAGAGGAGGGGCTTTCTTTAGTTGCTATGCTTCTAGACTTTTCGTGCAGAGGGCAACCTCTACACCCTTTTACTTTATCCTTCCTGTGGTTGTTGCGAAGTTCAGTCACATAGCAGTCTCGAGCAACATCCTGGTCTCCTTCTACTTCCCCTACTCCATTGTCCGTTGGAAATTTCATCTTTAGGCACCATGGAGCTAGGACAATTTGGAAGTCAGACAAGGCTGGCCTTCCTAAGAAGGCATTGTAGGCCGAGTGGTTTTCTATTAGCACAAACGTCTGTCTCCGTACAACGGAGCGGGGATGGCTTCCAATTTCAACAAAGAGGTCCAGTTGCCCGAGGGGCATCTTCGCATCTCCAGTGAAACCGTGTAGTGGTTTATCGCAGGGAGATACATCCTTCATTGATAGTTTCATTTTGTCGAATGCATGTTTGAACAGGATATTTACTGAGCTTCCAGTGTCTACTGGAATTCGGTAAACTTCGGTGGGACCGAGCCGGGCAGAGATAACCATGGGATCCATGTAAGGGTATTGCCTTCCTTCTAGGTCACGCTTACCGAATGTGATGTCATCACTTTCTTTCCGCTTCGGGTGGCGCTCTTCTATAACCGAATTGACACAGTCTTTATTGTCTCTAAGCGACTTTCCATATCTTTCCATCTCTTTCCAGCTTCTGTCTGCGATGTGCGGTCCACCCGAGATGGTATGGACATTTATCTTCTCTTGACTAGAGCCGCTAGTGTTGCGGTTTCCTCTACCGATCTCCAGTGAGGGTAGCCTTGGGTTCTCATTGGCAAGAGCTGGAGTCCTGTCCTGACCTTTTACATAGCATTCCAGTTTCTTCCTTCTGATGTGTTCCTCAATCAAGTCCTGGAGATGATGGCATTCATTGGTATCATGCCCATGAGATTCGCGGAAGTGGTAGAACTTTCTAGACTTCTGCGCGTTAGCTGATTCCTTCTTGTATGGTGGGCGTTTGTATCTAACTTCGCCTTGGGTGGCAAGGAAGATATTTTCGACGGTCTCGTTCAAAGGAGTGTAAGTGTCGAATCTCGGTCCTGGCCGATATAGGCGCTTTTCTCCCTTCTTGCCCCCAGCATTGTCTCTGGAATCATTTCTTCGAACGTCCCTTGCCACAGCAGGGGCGTTGCTGTGAGTTGCCTTATTTTGCTGTCCCGACTGCCCCTCAACGGCAGCATCCTCAAGCCTCATATATTTCCCGGCTTCATGGAAGAAATCGGGTAAAGTAGCTGGTTTTTCTTTTGTCAACCTTCTAGCAAATTTAGTGTCCGGATGCACCCCACTACAGAGGGCCATTAGGATAAGCTTCTCATCGGCATCTTGGACTGCGGCCGCTGCGGCATTGAATCGGGTTAGGTATTGCTGCAGTTTCTCTCCGGGTTTCTGTTTGATGCTGGATAAGGAATAAGCGTCCTTAGGTTGTTCCACATGAATGCGGAACTGACTGATAAACTTTTCTTTCAACATTTCCCACGAGCTGATGGATCCCTGTGGTAAATGACAGAACCAGGAGGTAACGAGATTTGCTAAGAATAGTGGAAAGCATTTGCACAGTACTCCCTCTATTGCTCCACTCATGAGCATATGTTGTGTGTATCTCTTTAAGTGTACAACGGGGTCGGAGGTTCCTTTGTAAGGTTCCATTGTTGGCATCTTCCATTCTCGGGGGGTGATAGCAATTTCGATATTGCGGGCGAAAGGGCTGGTTACTCTAGCGCCTATCCCTCGATCCCTTTGCTCCCGTTGGATGCACTCTATGAATAAGCGTGCCATCCTTTCATCAGAATTTGGAGCAGATAGAAACGAGTTTGGTTCTGTTTTTTGGGATTGATTCCGTCCAGATGACCTGTAGGGATGGTATCGTCTATCATTCCTCATATTTTCCAGTGGCTGCCTTTGGTCTTCTGGGAGCATGCTAGGGTCAGCTACAGTTGGCCCTTGCCTTGATCTTCCCCTGATGGGTTCTGATCTAAGCACTTCCTCGGGTCCAACTTCGGGCTGGACTCTAGCTCGGCCCCGTTCACTGGCGTTTCAGTGGTTAGGCAGTATGACAGGCTCAGCTACAGTTGACCTTCGCTCGGTACCTCCCCCGTTGGGTTCGGTTCCAAATGTTTCCTTAGGCCTAACTTCGGGCTGTGCTCGATCTCGGCTCCTACCATGGCTGCTTCTGCCGTTAGCTCCTTCGATGAAGGAAGATCTATGTTGTCTCTAAGATCCTCCAGACTGGGACTCGCCCCATGATTCAGTGTTGCGGTTGGACTCTTCAGCATCCCTTAAGCGTGACATGAGATGATCCACCAAGGCTTCCTACTGGGACGTGAAGCGGTTAGTTACTTCAACCACAACCCTGTCTAAATCTGCCCTAGTAATTGCTGCGGGCTGTTCTGTGGCAGGAGTGGTCGGATTAGCCTGTCCTCCATTTGGTACTGCTGCTAGAGGAGGACGATTTACTTGATCCGTGACAACTGGATCTGGAAGACTGCTGGATGCGATGTTTTTTCCTTTGTTAACATCTTTTTTCTGCTTGGGAGGCATGTTTTCCAAGCGGCGAACGATGCTGTTAGGAAAAATGTTAAGTGGATGAAGCTGAAGCTTCGAGCTTCTATTTCTCAGTGAAAGCACCAAAAATGTTTGCACAAAAAATGGACAAACACCTCAAAGTCGTTTGATTTAATTGATTTTATGTTGTTCTTAGTGATTCGAGTGATCTATGTAAATATATGAAAGGCAGGGACTAAACTGTAAAAGACACGCAGATTTATAGTGGTTCAGCCAGAAAGTACCTACGTCCACTTTATATATTATTTCTCTTTTATTGCTTAGATTACAAGTACAAAGCTTTGATACAAGTAAAAGAAAGTTGTTTAAAAGTTCTCTCCGTGCTTGAGCTCTCAAACTTGTCCCCTATTGCTGTACCCCTGCCCCTCTATTTATAGAGAGAGGCTGGAGGCAGGGGTCTTGGATGTATATAGCTGCTGGTGGGCCTGGGCTGGTGTGGTCAGGCCTGGTAGCGTTGGTTCGGCATTTCTTTGGTTCGGCATCACTTGGTTCGGTAGTATTGTGGTCCGGTGGTGGTTGGTTTGGGGTTTGATTCGGTGGTAGGTGAGTGGCTTTGGTTCGGTAGTGGGTGCATAGCTTGGTCCAGTGGTGAGTGGTTAGCTGGTTCGGTAAGTAATGGAGGATGTTTGGTTCGGTTATGAGATGGTCCGGCTATACCTTGGAGAATGGTTGGTTCGGCTATGACTTGGAGAATGGTTGGTTCGGCTATGAGATGGTCCAGTTAGTGGGTGGTTCGGCTAGGCCTTGGAGGTGCGTCGGTGCATGGCTCAGTGGTGGTGGAAACGCACCCAACAACGAATGCGGCAGCTTTCTTCATAGACTTGATGTAACACCCCAGATTTTTGATAACATTATTTAGGAGATTTAGTTAGATAAACTAAATAAAATAATGTGTTGATTAGGGGATTGAGATTTGATTTATTTAAGGTAGCCGTGCTTTTTAGACTAATGAATTAAAAAGGGTTTAAAATGAATTAGAGGAGGGGTATTATGGGAATGACGCCATTTCTATATTATCTTCCTTAGGCCGTGTATCTCTACATACATACATCCTCATTTTTTAAATTTAAAAGCAAGTCCGACCACCATTAACAAGGAAAGAAGAAGAGGAAACAAAATAAAAGCTCAAGGAAAGAAAATTCAAATCAAACTCATTCAAACCTCAAGCTCCTTAATCTCTAAAGCAAAGGTGAATAATGTTTACATCTCTAAATTTTTATGGTTTAGGTTTTAAGATTAAATCTGAGTAATTTTGCAAAGATTTTCCATGTTTTGAATGATAAAATGATTATATATACATGTTGATGATTTATTAATGTTCATATTGATTTTATGACATGTTTTAAGATGAAAACCCTATTAAATAACATCGTTAGCCTTACAAATTTTTATGACGATCTAAAATGTCATTTTAAAGATGGGTTTCAATTTTCGGAATTTTCTGAATTTTGGTGGAATCGTTATGAATTTTCTATGGAAGAAAATGGTATTTTGGATTATTAAATTATTTACAGGAAAAATAATTATTGTTTGGATCCAAAAATTTTATATGCTAAAGAGAACATATTAATTGATTTTCTGGAATTTTTCCAGAATTTTCCAAGGTGTTTTAATAGTTATATAAAATTATTTAAGGAATGTGACTTAAATGTTTTATATAATTATAAAGGAGAAAGGGGCTTTTTTAAAATTATTTAAATTTCCAAATAAAGGAAAATCTGCAACATTTTTGAATATAAAATTCTGGCAACCAATCAGATTTAGACAACAAGGCAGGTGGGGTACAAAAGAACTATTTTAAAGTAGAAATAAATAGTTTTTCTATTATTTCAACTCTTTCGGCAAGAGCTTCAGCCTCTATTCCAAACCTTCTGACAAGGTCGAAAGGTACCAAACCTATCAACTAGGTCAAATACCAATGCACATGGTATCAGGCAACTAGAACGTAGTGAATTGGATGAAGTCAAAAGGTTTAGGGTTGAAAGGTTAGAGCTTTCGAAGGACATAAGACTTTGTTTTGGTTTTAAATAAAATACGCCTACTAGCTTTCGACAAAGAGCTTTCGACATTGTCAAATGGTTTAAAAGAAAAAGGTTTCGATTGGTTTTCTTTCTTGTTTTAATTGAAACCTTTCGACAAGGTCAAAAGGTATAGCTTTCGACAAGGTTGAAAGCTTAGTTGTCGTTTCCAAACCTTCCGATACAGATGGAGTCAAAGGTTATCTTTTGTTTTATAAAACTTCCCGCCTCTCTTCATTGATTTCGAAGGGTTGGTTCCAACATCAACACTTTATTGTTTTCGAATGGTTTCGAAAGGTTTTATAAAGGTTTCAAAGTTGTTGCTTTCGACTCCAATGTTTTTCTGATCCTTTTGCTCTACTTGAGGGCTTAATCAAAATGTTTTAAGTCGAAATGTTTTAAATGTTTCAAAGTAGTTAACTTTGAATGGTTTCGAAAGGTTTCCACTTGTTTTAAATTGAACCCAATGTCTTCGAAAGGATTTGGGTTTCATTGCGTTCGAAAGGTTTATAAATGGTTTTATAGAGGAGGTACACCAGGCTTTCGACAAATTCGAAAGGTGAAACCTTTCGACTGGGCCGAAAAGAAACCTTTCGACAAGGTCGAAAGGTATGGTTTTAATGTTTTCGAAAGGCTAAGGTTTAAAGGATTTAGAAGGCAGATGTCATATGTTTTAAAGCTTGTAAAAGGAAGGTTTTTTAAAAGGTTTTGAAGGAGTTACCTTCAATGATTTCGAAAGGTTTATTAAAGGATATGAAGGAGTTACCTTCAATGATTTCGAAAGGTTTATTAAAGGATATGAAGGAGTTACCTTCAATGCTTTCGAAGTGTTTTATTAATGGTTTTGAAGGAGTTACCTTCAATGTTTTCGAATGGTTGTTTAAAGGTTTTAAACAAAGGTTTCGAATGGAATGACTAGGTTGATACCCGAAGTGTTTTAAGTTATAAGGACTTTAACTTATTTTAAAAGGATAGATAATCCTTATTGAACATCATCAACATTATTTTGATTAAAGTATATATAATATGTCAAAAATAGCTTAGAGTAAAGCTAACGGTATATTTTCCTTATATATATATATATATATATATATATATATACGATTTGACGGACTAAACCATTTTGAAAAGGTTTTCAAGGAAAAATTGAAGGGCGGTTAGCCCAGATATTTTGAAGGGTAGTTAACCCAAAAGAAGATTCGGGCAGTTAGTGTTTGCACCAAAAATGATCACAAACACCCAATTGCAGATGAAAGCACTAAATCACAGTCACAGGTCACAGGTAGATTGTATGTAATAGAACTAAATATAAAGCACACTCAAAAATTTAAAAGGAAAGCAGTAGAAAGACAAGATTTACAGTTGTTCAGCATTGTAGCCTACGTCCACTTTGAAGGATTTTCTGTTTTATTAATGATTCTCGCTGGTTACAATTGATTACAACAGTACACTCCAGATACAATGAAGATTTTGGCAGAGTATAGGTGTAAAAGGGCCAAAAGATCCCCTTTTTGAAGCTCTTGTACTGCTATTTATAGGTGTAGGCTGCAAATATCTCGCCCAGATCTCGGAAGACTCCTTCTCTCACATGGGTGGGCCTACGTGATCGATCCCCTGACATTTTGACTCGATCCATGATCGATACGTACCAAATTCGTATCGATCTAAAATTTCTCTTTTTGGTTTGGGATCGATCATGGACACTCTTGATGTTGTACGCAAGCTCCTGTGAAAATTTGGTGGCATTTGGCCGTGTATATTTTGAGTTCTGATCGATGTAAGTTTGAATTTGTTGAAGGCTGTCAAATTCGCATCGCTTCTGTTCGCATCGCTTCTGTTCGCATTGCTTCTGCATCGCTTCTGTTCGCATTGCTTCTGTTCGCATCGCTTCTGCATTGCATCTGTTTGAATCACTTCTGTTCGCATCGCTTCTACATCATTTCTATTCGCATCGCTTCTGCATCGCTTCTATTCGCATCGCTGCTGTTCGCATCGATGGATATGAATTGTAGCTGTTTTCCTTGACTTGCATCGATCATATCTTGAGCATACGAACTCCGATTGACTTGAAATTTGGAACATTGGCTTTTATAGCATTTCTTGTTGTTCCATATCAATTTTAGCTCGATTCGGACTCAGACAAAATTTGTCAGTATCCATAGTAGACCTGCGTATAACTGATTTTCAGTGACTTGCATCGATCATATCTTGAGCATACGAACTCTGATTGACTTGAAATTTGGAATGTTGGCTTTCAGAGATTTGCTTGTTATGCCATATCAATTGTGGCTTGATCCGGACTCGGATAAAAAATTTCAGTATCCATAGTAGACCTGCGTATAACTGATTTTCGAGATGAACGGTCTTTGGTTTCCAGCCAATTCCTTGGTGTCACGGCCTTGCCAAAAGGTGGGATAACATTTTGCCCCCTGAAACATGCCTTGCGATTGGAAGGTTTGTTTTGTAGTGCCACAAGCTGGATGTTCGTATCCTGTTAATGACCTATAAAAAGATTGATAACCTTACCAGACCGTGAATGGCGATCGTTCGAGATCGTATGTCATTCGGGGTGGTATATGACCATTCGAGGTCGAATGCCGTTCAAGGCGAATTGTGACCGTTTGCGGTTGGGTGTCGTTCGAGATAAATGGTGACCGTCCGTGGTCGTGTGCCGTTCGAGGCGAATTGTGACCGTTCGTAGTCGGGTGCCGTTCGAGGCGAATGGTGACCGTTCGTGGTCGTGTGCCGTTCGAGGAGAATGGTGACAGTTCGTGGTCGGGTGCCGTTCGAGGCGAGTTATGTGTACCCAGGGGGGACATAGTATCATTAATGTCAGATTTCACGTTTGAGTGAGTTTCTGAATTGTTTGTTATGGCGGTTTATCGCCATCTCAGAACATCCCTGAGGACCGTTCATGATCTCGTGCATGTGTAAGTGACTTAGCCGTTATGGAATTACAAATACCAGATTTACATTCAAATGAGTCTTTCAATAGAAATGTCCAACAAAATCAAGTCCTAACGTGAGAAATAGAAAACAAAAGCAAAACAGAGACGTCAAAGTGCAAACACCTACACTGATGCGATTGATAGTTGTATCAGAGCATGCTTGAGGACCGTTCGTGATCATGTACATGTGTAAATGACTTAATCGTGTTGGCGTGGAGTTTGCCACTTATTCGCGATTATTCTGATTAGTTAATGACAAGGTGACGCCTCGATCCGTAGCCACCTTCATTTGATGCAGACGGTGGTTGCTCTCATTCGACAATTGTTGCTTGCCTTCTCACATATTGCGATAGCAAACCATTCCAGATATGTCCCTCAACCTCATCATTCAAGTGCTTGCAATCATTCATACTATGACCATTTAGCTCATGGAATAAGCAATACTTGTCTAATCTTCTTTCATTATTTTGTTCGGATCCCTCCTCATTCGCTTTCGATAAGGAACCTGCCCCGTGGTGTCCTGGTAGATCCGTTCCAAAGTTTCATTCAACTCCGCATAAGAGGTGAATCTCGGTTCCTTTCGCTGTCGCTTTGGTCCATCACCATTATCCTCGGCTTTTTGTTTCCCTTTATCCTTGTCTGAATCTTTTCCGAGAGGATTTCCGCCTTTGACTGCATCAACTTCAACTCCCTCTCCTTCCTCTTTTTTAACATTTGCATCCTTTAACTGCAGAAATCCTTCAGCCTCATGATAAAATTCTCCTAGATCCATAGGTGGATCCCTTGTTAGTGAATTCTTGAATTCTATTCCATCAGCTATCCCAGATACAGCTGCCATCAAAACCATGGATGGATCTGGTCGATCCACCGATGTTGCCGCTGCATTGAATCGCGACAGAAAACGCCTCAAAGATTCCCCAGTTCTTTGCTTTAGTGTTGTCAAACTCATTACGTTCTTGGGTCTCGAAATGTGAACTCTGAATTGCCTCATAAACTTCTCAGTCAACTCGGTCCATGTTCCAATGGAGCCGCTCTCCAATTGCCTGAACCATAGTGCTGCTATGTCTATCAAATACAATGGGAAACACCAGGCCATGACCTCCTCCGATGCCCCTAGTACCTCCATGTGCCTCATATACCTTGTCAGATGAACAACATGATTCATCCTCCCATCATATGTCTCCAGTGTTGGTAGCTTGAATTCAGGTGGGTTCCTAGCCTGCCTGATTGCGGGAGCGAAGGGGCCCATGTTCACATCTTCCAGATCTTTGTTCACTAGTCCTCCCCTCATGGATCGTCTGACCATCTCCGCCAATCTATCACTATCTCCAAGTTGTAGACCTTCTATGTTGCCTCCTATCTACCCCCCCCCTCCCCCCGAGTTCACGAAGGGATCTTGGAATCTGCTCTCCTGGACGGGGATCTGTTGCTCTATCAACGCCATACTGCATAGTCCTGACTGGTATCTTGTCCGAGACTGGATCAACATGTTACTGGGGATTTCCCCCCAGCTCAAGGGTTGACCCTGATGGTCCTGCTCTATCTGATTACTTGTTGGGTCCTTCTGGTCCAACTCCGTGGATCTGAATTCCAGCTCCTCATGTTGTTCCTACCTATCCAAACTGTCTGAGAATGTTCTACATCATTTCCTCTTGTCTTTTCAACAATTCTTCATGCATAGCTCCCATCATCATCTCCATCTCATCTCTGGTGATGAAGGCCGAGGTCGGATTAGCTCCTGAGGATGCTTCCTGGCTTCCTTCATGCTGACTTCTCTCCGCTCTTTGTCTCCTTGTTGACTGCTTCGTCATAGCTTTCCAGATCTAAGTCTTTAAGCTTTCAGATCCAAAATCCAAGTTATAGAATCCTCGAGTTCAATTCTCAGTGAAAGCACCAAAATGTTTGCGCCAAAAATGGTCACAAACACCCAATTGCAGATGAAAGCACCAAATCACAGTCACAGATCACAGGTAGATTGTATGTAATAGAATTAAATATGAAGAACACTCAAAAAATTAAAAGGAAAGCAGTAGAAAGACAAGATTTATAGTGGTTCGACGTTGTAGCCTACGTCCACTATGAAGGATTTTCTATTTTATTGATGATTCTCGCTGGTAACAATTGATTACAACAGTACACTATAGATACAATGAAGATTTGGCAGAGTATAGGTGTAGAAAGGCCAAAAGATCCTTTTTCTGAAGCTCTTGGACTGCTATTTATAGGTGTAGGCTACAAATATCTCGCCTAGATCTCAGAAGACTCCTTCTCTCATGTGGGTGGGCCCACATGATCGATCCCCTGACATTTCAACTCGATCCATGATCGATATGTACCAAATTTATATCGATTCAAAATTGTTCTTTTTGGTTTGGGATCGATCATGGACACTCTTGAGGTTGTACGCAAGCTTCTGTGAAAATTTGGTGGCATTTGGACTTGTAGATTTTGAGTTATGATCGATGCAAGTTTGAATTTGTTGAAGGCTATCAAATTCACATTACTTCTGTTTCATTGCTTCTGTTCGCATCGCTTCTGCATCACTTCTATTCGCATCGCTTCTGCATCGCTTCTGTTCGCATCGATGCATACAAATTGTAGTTGTTTTCCTTTACTTGCATCGATCATATCTTGAGCATACGAACTCCGATTGACTTCAAATTTGGAACGTTGGCTTTCATAGCTTTGCTTGTCGTGTCATATCAATTGTAGCTCGATCCGGACTCGGACAAAATTTGTCAGTATCCATAGTAGACCTGCTTATAATTGATCTTCGGTGACTTGCATCGATCATATCTTGAGCATACAAACTCTGATTGACTTGAAATTTGGAACATTGGCTTACATAGCTTTGCATGTTGTGCCTTATCAATTGTATCTCAATCCGGACTCGGAGAAAATTTGTCAGTATCCATAGTAGACTTGCGTATAACTGATTTTCAGGATGAACGGTCTTTGGTTTCCAGCCAATTCCTTGGTGTCACGGCCTTTCCAAAAGGCGGGATAACAGTTAGCTCATTTAAATTCGGACAGTCAGTCCATTTTGAGGGCGGTCAGCCCAGCGGACAGTTAGTCCATATAAGTGGCAGTTAGCCCAGATATGAACAGTTAGTTCATTTGTTAGCATAACGGACCTTGCTACTTCTTAAGGATAGTTAGTCCACCCTTTTTACCTATTTTGGGCAGATAGCCCATTACCTAGCATGAAAGATATTGCTATTTTGGTATAATCAGTTTTATGACAGATAGTCCAGAATAGAGCAGTTAGCTTAGAATTTAGGACAAATAGTCCAGTAAAGAACAGATAGTTCATATTTTAGACAGATAGTCTATTTTATTTCCTGTTTTAGCATAATGGACATTGCTATATTATTATTATAATCAGTTGATTAACTAGTTTGGTTGTAGGAAAGGATTTGCAAAATATAAGTTTTGAAAAGAGATATTAGTGAGGGGAAACCCATTCCGCTAAGCGGCGTGGTCTCACTATATATTAGTAAAGAGAGATGTAACAGAAGTTATTCATACCGGGTTTTATGTCCGACTCGAAGTTTTTGTTTCTCCTCAAACTCTCGGGTGCTCAAAATTTGATTTGAGTAGGCTGAAGGTTTAGGTTTTCGGGTTTTAGCAGATTTTGGCGAATAAAGCATCCGAAGACGAGCAGGTGGCTGACAGATAGCTAGATTAGGAATTCTATTTTAAATTGTTTTCGTTGTGTATTATGACAGATATGTCTATATTGCTTTGATCATCCAAGTGGGCATCTTCATATGTCACTCTTGGCGTATTGTTGTAAATTATATTTGATCAATGCCTAGGATACGTTTGGGGATTTTTGTAACTTGGATATGATATTATTTGAAATGTAATCACTGAAAATTATTGTTTTTGGAAATCTGTGAATTTGTTCATATTCAAGTGCTTCTGATATTATGGATACCATTAACATTACCGTATTTCGTCGCTAGAAGTTAATATTATGGATGACTGCAGCATCCATAGCGCTTAGCTTTTGGCCTCCAGATACGGGATGTTACACTTGATGAACCGGATTTTCCGAAAGCACTTGGATAAGTTCATATTGGTATTCATAGATGACACTTTAATATACTCTAAGGATGAAAGAGATCATGAAATTCATTTTAGAGTAGTGCTTGAGGCATTGAGGCAGCATCAACTGAAAGCAAAGATTTCAAAGTGTCATTTCTGGAAGAAAGAGGTTAAGTTTCTTGGTCACATGATCTCAGAGAAGGCTTTGTCAATTGATTCAGATAAGATCAAAGCTGTTAACAACTGGAAGAGTCCAGAGATGGTGACTGAGATCAGAAGTTTTCTTGGACTTGCTGGCTATTACCGAAGATTTATTAAGGATTTCTCGCGGATAGCGGCACCTTTGACTAAACTAACCAGGAAGGATGTGAATTTTATTTGGTCTGACAAATGTGAAGAAGCATTTCTTAAGTTAATGCATCTATTGACCAATGCGTCTGTATTAGTATTTCCATATGGTAATCAAGAGTTAGTGGTGTATACAGATGCATGTGGAACCAGGTTAGGAGCTATGTTTATGCAGAAAGGTAAAGTTATTGCCTACGCTTCACGACAGCTTAGACCACATGAAGTGATATCCTACTCATGATCTAGAGTTGGCTGCGATGATTTTCTCACTGAAAGTATAGAGACATTATCTCTTAGGGGAGAGATTTGAGTTATACACAGATCATAAGTCACTAAGGTGTTTATTCTCTCAAAAGGAGTTGAATATGAGACAGTAGAGGTGGCTAGAGTTTTTAGCAGCTAATGATTTTGGTATAAAGTATACTCTTGGAAAAGGAAAAAGTAGTGGATGCTCTTAGTAGAAAACATCAGAATGTGGTGTTAGCTATGTTAACGGAATAGAAGGATTTTGAGGCTTTAACTACTTGTAGTGTGCAGTTAAGATCGACTGCAAGTTCTAGTCAAAGAACTGCCATGTTGTCCTGCTTGGAAATTCGACCAGTTTTGATCGAAAGGATGCTTCTAAGCAGAAAGAAGACCCATTGTTAGCCAATAAGATTAGAAGGCTTGAGGCTGGATCGGAGATTAATGATCTAAAATATTTTAATCTTGACCACAGGAGATGGTTGAGAAAGAAGGGACTGTTGTGTGTTTCGAATGTTGAGGACTTAAGGAGATAAGTTCTTAGTGAATGTCATCGATCCAAATTTACGATTCATCCTGGGGAACCAAGATGTATCAGGACATGACGAGGAGTTTCTACTCGGAAGATTTGAAGAAGGATATTGGGTTATTGGTAAAGCAGTGTGTGAACTATCAACAAGTGATGGTCGAACATCAGAAGCCGAGTGGGTCTCTTCAACCTTTGGAGATACCAGTTTGGAAATGGGATTCGATATCCATGGATTTTATAGACGGGTTGCCAATGTCGAATCGAGGAAATGAAAGTATATGGGTCATAGTGGACAGATTGACCAAGAGTGCCAATTCGTTCTCGTTAAGTCAACCAGGACGACGCCTGTTCTAGCTAAATTATTTATGAAGAACATAGTTAGACAACATGAAATTCCTAGTAATATAGTTAGTGATAGAGATACTTTATTTACCAGTGAGTTCTGTAAGAGTCTACAGGATGTGTTAGGTACCAAGCTCAAGATGAGTACTTTGTATCACCCTCTGATAGATGGGCAGACAAAAAGAGTCAATAAGGTACTTGTGGATTTATTAAGAGCTTGTGTGCTAGATTTTGGTGCATCTTGGGAAAATCACCTACATTTAGTCGAGTTTTCCTATAATAAAAGTTATTAGACTATTATAGGAATGGCGCCTTCCAAAGCTTTGTATGGGAGGGCATGCAAGTCAACAGCATGTTAATTGGAGACTAGAGAAGATTAGTTTTAGGTCCAGATCTGGTAAGAGAGGCAATATAAAAGATTGAGTTGATCTGAGGTAGGATGAAGGAAGCTTAGTCTAGACAGATGAGTTACGTTGATAAGAGATGTAAAGATCTATAATTCTCAGTTGAAGATAGGGTTTTCATTAAATCACCGATGAAGGGTGTGGTATGATTCGGAAAGTCAAGGAAACTGGCACCGAGATATGTTGGACCGTTCCTAGTTATAGAAAGGATCAAAAAGCTCGCATACAAAGTAGAGTTGCCTAGCAGTTTAGCAGGTGTCCATAATGTGTCTCATATTTGTAAATGTGTGCATGACCCAGAGACTACTTTCCTCCCAATGCATTGGAAGACATAATAGTAGAACCGAATCTGACTTTTGTTAGGCAACCAGTTTGGGTTGTAGCGAGAGATGAGAAGAAGTTAAGAAACAAGACAGTCAAGTTGGTGAAAGTGCAGTGGAGCGACAACGAGAAGGACTGTACTTGGGAGACAAAAGACAAGATTAGAGATACTTATCTTGATCTGATGTAAGAGTATGTTCAATATTTACTTTATATAGACTGTTTTCTAGTCAGGTAGGCTAGTATGGTAGTTAGGAGATGTTACAGATGATTGTTATGATTAGTATTTAGTCCTTGCTGAATTTCGAGGATGTAATTCTTTAAGGAGGGAAGCCTGAAACAACCCTAATTTTAAATAACATTATTCAGGATATTTAATTAGATTAATTAAATAGAATAATGCAGAGACTAGGGTGATAAGGGAATTGAGATTTGAAAACTAATTAGGATCTCCCCTTAATTAAATGGATTTATAAAATGAAACATAAGTAGATTCATAAGAATGGTTTATAAAATGAAAACTAAGTTAAGTAAGGCAAGGGTAATATGGAAAATAACCGTATACCATAACCCCATAACGCCTAAACTCTTACCGCATTTGCATTCATACGTTCACAAAACAAAAACATAAGCAAAAGGAGATTAAGGCCAACCATAACCCTAGGGGAAAAGGGGATCAAAATCAATTAGAAGCTAAGGATTTAAGAAAGGAAGAATTAAGAAAGAACAAATCTTAAGTTCCTTATCCAAACAAGGTGAATAATAATCTAAACCATCTCATATATGTCTTAATCAACATTTTAATTTTTGGTTTAAGGTTTTAAAACTGTTTGGATGGATTGAATGATGATATGCTTTGATTATATGCCACGTTCGATTAAAACAAGGATTTTTATGTAAAGGTATAATTCGATTTTAAGGTTAATATCGTATGAAATGGGTTTCGAATGCCATGATGGTTGAATATGTTATGCAAAACATTATTTTGGAGATGGGTTTAAATTTTCATAATATTCCAAGCTATGGATAATGTATTACGAATTTTAAATGGAAGAAAAAGATATTTGGGTTTAAAATTAATACGGCAATTATATAAAGGAATTCGGGTTTGAAATTTATATATGTTAGAAAACATATTAAAAATGAATAAGAATGATTTTTGTGGATTTTTCCTAAGTGTTTTAATATGTTCATTAAATTATTTAAGTTGAAGGACTTAAATGTTTAAATGTTTTATGGAAGGGAATGACTTATTTGCTAAAATAATTTCAATTATAAATTATTGAATTCAGCAGCCTTTTTAGAAAAAGGATTTTGGGTAAAAAAAATGGTAACCAATTATATTTTGAAAAATTGCCAAGTTAGATGAAAAGAAGTTACTTTGTAAGGCATAAAATCAGTTTTGACATAATTTACCACTTCACCACTTTCAATTGTTACCTTTCGTCGCCATACTTCTGCTTATAAACCCATTCGAAACCAATACACATGGTATCAAGCCATTAATACATAGTGATTGGAGAATGGCAGAAGGGGCTATGTCGAAGGAAAGCTTTTGAAGGGGTAGTGGACATTTTTATAAGCTTTTCAATATGTTACT
Source organism: Allium fistulosum (assembly GCA_030737815.1). Classification (NCBI taxonomy): domain Eukaryota; kingdom Viridiplantae; phylum Streptophyta; class Magnoliopsida; order Asparagales; family Amaryllidaceae; genus Allium; species Allium fistulosum. Next base: position 939,742,810 of record CM060905.1, on the reverse strand, counting down.
TTCCTTTGGTTTTAAAAGATGCTTTTGAAAGGGTTGAAGTTACTTATAAATAGTTTTCCAAGGGACTGCCGCTTGTCTTTTTTTTAAAGAAGCTTTCAATTGACTTGTCGCATATTTATTTTTAAAAAGGAGCTTTCGAATGGGCAATTTGAACCTATTTGAAACCTAGCTTCCATATTCATGCCTTTCGAATTAGTTAAAAGTCGCTTTCTTTATAACTTTAAGTCAACGCTTTCGAAAGGGAAGCTTTCTCCATTGTAAAATTTGAAGCCGCCTTCCCTATGGTCGAAAGGGTCTTATAGCCGCTTTTATCAATGCTTTTGAAAGGGTGGTTTCGAAGCTATCCTTTTTCCCAAATTCTTTTCTTTGAAGATCAATTCTTTCGAAAGGAATGTTTTGAATGTTTCAATAGGTATATCTTTAATTGTTCTGAAAAGAAGGTTTGAATACTTTCAAGATATTTGTTTTAGTAGTTTCGAAAGAGAAGGTCTAAGGTTTTAAAAGCCTAAATATTCAAACAGGAAACCCAATCTCAATTTTTTAAAGTAAACCCATGGCAATATGAAAGAGTTTTGAAATGACATTTAACTTTGGTGTTTTTGAAGAAGCTTTCCTTGCTAAAGAGAATAAGTTAAAGGTATTAACCACGTTTCATTTGAAAATGATTACAATGATATTAAGCCATAGATGTTTATATTATTATGCTATGATCAGTTATCATGTGTGCTTCTTCTATAAACATATTCACTTTATAATCAACCCATAACTACATTTTGTGGTATTAAGGGTTGAATAACCAGCTAGGTTGACCCAGTAGTGAATATGCATTGAGTTAACTCATGTGTGAGTAGAATTTCATCCAGGATGTTAGATGGACCAGAATATAGGATGTCCAAAGACTGATCAAAAGATTATTGATTAGACTAGTTCTTAGTAAGCCTATGTAAACTTTAAATGGAAATAGTTATTGGCAGGGGCCAATAGGTTCTTAGTGATACCACAAAAACTATGTCCAGACAAGTTATTGAAAGAGATCAATAGGTTCATAGTGATCTGTAGCATCCCCTACCCAGAGGCCAAAAGCTAAGCGTTGGAGATGCTGCATTCATCTATAGTATTAACTTCCGGCGACTAAATACGGCTATGTTAATGGTATCTATAATATCAGAGGCACTAGAATATGAAACAAATCACAGATTTCAAAACAACATTTTTCCATTACATTTCAAAACAGATGTTCCATATTCAGATTACATAATCCCAAACATTTCCCAGGCAATGATAAAATATACTTATTACAAAACACTCCAAGAGTGGTATATGAAGATACCCCCTTGGATGATCAGGGTCATATATTCATAATTGACTTAATACAAACACAGTGGAATTAACAACAAAACAAAGAACTGCACTCCTAAATAGCTATCTGTTAGCCTCATGCATGCCTCCTATAGCCTTATTTTCCATCCTACTAAAACCTGAAAAACCTTAATCCCCCAGCCTACTCAAATCAATTTTCACCCGAAAGTTTTAGGTAAAAACATAAACTTCGAGTCAAACATAAAGCCTGGTGTGAATAATACTATACATCTCGGTTAATAATGTTAAGTGAGACCAAGCCGCTTTGCGGAACGAGTTTCCCCTCACTAACATCCTTTGGAAACACATCTTTTGCAAACCTTTATCCTACAACCAAAACTGGTTAAAACTGTAAAGCGTCATTATATTATGTAATTATACATATCAGGTATAATGGACCATCTGTCTGAATACTATAGTTTTGTTTGGCTTACTATTAACCTTTGGCTGACTCGAGCCTACCAGACAAAATAACATAATTATCTAACATCTGTTAGACACCTCTTATGTATGGTCTGTCCTTAACTATTTGTTAAATACTTCTCTTCTGGACGGTCTGTCCTTAACTTAAAATCTCCCAGGGTCACCTGATCCTAATGGTTTTGTGGGCTTACCAATAACCTATCTATATACAAACATATATTCCTTTTTATGTGTAATTATAATTTTAGTCTTACCTATGACAAAGCCCTACACACTGGAATTTTGGACTAAATTAGCCGGGGCCAATAGCTAATGTATAAGGCGCAACCCTACACCAGTCCCATCTGGTATTCTAATATCTTAGTCACTTTCTCTTAGGGATAACTTCCCTTGAATTTTCCTTGGAAAACTCTTTCATATTTGATTTGAATCTTTAAATCATACTTACACAAGGAAAATACATATTCTCTATGCTTTACTCAAAATCACTTTGCCATGTTATATATATATTTTACTCAACCCCTTGTTGATGAAAACGTTTACCCCATTCGAAACCATTAAACCTTGTCTTTCGAAAACATTGGAAAATCCTTTCCTTTCTTTTCTCCAAAAGCTTCGAAATAATAGACATCCCTCTTTAAAACCTTTAAACAGCCTTTCGAAAACATTGGAATAACCCTTTCTTTCTTTTCATTGAAAGCTTTGAAAATAAAGTAAAACCTTCCCTTTCGACTACTTTGAAACCTTGGGGAACCACACCTTTGAAATCATTCATTAAAACTCTTTTGAAAGCATTGAAATACTAAACCTTTCGAAAGCCTTTGGGTTCAATTTAAAACATGTGGAAACCTTTTGAATCCTTTCAAAGTTTACTGCTTTGAAACCTTTAAAAACCATCTCGGTTCGAAACCATTTGAATTATGCCTTCAAGTAAACCAGAAGGATAAGAAGCTCATTGAAGTCGAAAGCACTTCTTTCAAAACCATTAAACAATCTCTTTCGAAACCATTTGGTTTATACTTCAATTATAGAAAAAGGGACTTTAAAACATTTAAGTCAAAAGCATCTGATTCGAAACCATTTCCTAAGTAAAGAAGTGATGGTGTCGAAACCATCTCTTCGAAAGCATTGGAGAAGTGACCAAGTTTTAAAAACAAAGCATTCCCTTCGAAACCATTGTAGTCGAAAGGTAGAAAGCGGCAGCTAAAAAGGTTTCGGCTTCGTCGAAAGCAAATCTTTAAAAATAAAGTGCAACCCATTCGAAACCATCTCTTTTATATCCATTGACCCGGTAGAAAGCCAACTGAGTCGAAAGCCATTTAGTCAAAAGCAACCAGGCGCATTTTAATTTAAAAACAAATTAACGTTTCGACCCCCTCGGAACCTATGGTTTCGACCTCATGCCTTTCGCCTTCTATCCAATTCGCTATGTACCAATTTCTTGATACCAGGCGCATTGGTTTCGATGGAGATGGAGGGGAGGGACTTGGTAGAAAGCCAATTGAGATGGAAAAAGGTGCCGAAAGCAATGAAACGGTTTTAAAGCCTGAAATAAACAGTTCTTTCCACCTAACCTGTTTTACGTGTAAAATTTTGATTGGTTGCCTCTTTTCTTTACCGCTAAAAAGTGCTACACATTTTCAGAACCAATTAATTAATTTAAATCTTTTGCGAAACACCCCTTCTCCTTAATAAAATATATAAAACGTTTAAGTCCCATACCTTAAATAATTTTATATATTCATCAAAACAGTTAGCAAAATTCTATAAAAATTCCAAAAAATCCTTTTCATTATGTTCTCTAACATACATAAATTTCAGACCCAAATAATTATTTATTTTGCCGTAAATAATTTATAACCCAATAAATCATTTTCTTCACTAGAAAATTAATATAAAATCCACCATAATTTAGAATATTATGAAAATTGAAACCCATCTCTAAAATATCATTTTCGATCTACATTAAAATTTGCAAGGCATTTGGATGTCATTTAATAGAGTTTTCATATCAAACATATCATAAAAACTTATATGAATATGCATAAAACATCAACAAGTGTATATATAAACTTTCAATCATTCAAAACACAGTGTAATCATGCAAAATCATTTTGGTTTACCCTCAAATCCGAAAACTTTAAGAAAAATGGGATGTAGTAATCATTTACCTTAGCTTTGTGATTAAAGATATGATATTTGATGTTGAACAAGTTGATTTACTTCTTCTTCTTGAAATCCTAACTCTTATCTTCTCTTGGGATTGAAAATTGTGGTCGGCCTTAGGGTGTTTTTGCTTGAAAAAATGGAATGAACGTATGTTTGTTTTCCTAAGGATTTACGGTATAAGTTCATCCTATTTCCCATTTTGTCCTTCCTTATTTCCTAACATATCTTGTTCATGTTATCTCGTTTTGAATTACACATTAACAAGTCACGGCTACCCTTAACTTTAATCAAATCTCAATCTATTAATCATCTTACATTATTTTTATTTTATTTAGATTAAATATTCTAAACAATGTTACTAAAAATATAAGGTGTTACATGATCCCATGAAAACTATGACATGAGAGAAGTTATTGGAATGGGTTCATAGTAAGCCCATGAAAACTATGATTGGAGAAAGTTATTGGTAGATACCAATATGTTCATAGAGATCTCATGAAAACTATGATTGGATAATAGTATTGGTAGAAACCAATAGGTTCATAGTGACCCCATGAAAACTATGAAAGTGGATAGGAATTCCATAAAGAATTAACAGGTTATTAGTTAGCCCATGAAAACTAATAGGTTAATAGTGACTCTAGAAACTATAATTTGAGACAGATAGTCAAATAAAGGAGGATGAGAAATACAGGACATATTGCATATTTTCATATCTTCAAAATACCTTTTATTATGTTATGTTTTAACCATTGTGGATGCAGGTGGAAAGTATATGGTTATTATAAATTGAGTTAAGATACTAGTGAGGTGAAACCCTGTTCCACTTAGCAGCGTGGTCTCACTAGATATCTATATATTTCGAGATGGTAGGTTATTATTCATACCAGTCTTTTTGTCTGACTCGAAGTTTATGTTTTCCCCTTAAACTCTCTGGTGCTCAATTAGTTTTGAGTAATTTAAGAGTTAAGGTTTTCAGGTTCTCCTTTAGGTGAACAAGTTTCTTGAGACGTGCTGGGGGCAAGCTAGCTATTAGGAGTTCTTTCTATTTGATTCTGCAATATTTTGGTTGTAATGGCAAAGTTGTTTAATTGTCTATGTTTAGACTCTGATCATCCAAGGGGTCACTCTTGGTGTATTTTGTGATAATTTTATTTCTCTGAACGTGGTTTGGAAAATTGGGATTATGTAATAAATTTGAAATATGATTTGAAGTGAACAAGTTTCTTGAGACGTGCTGGGGGCAAGCTAGCTATTAGGAGTTCTTTCTATTTGATTCTGCTATATTTTGGTTGTAATGGAAAAGTTGTTTAATTGTCTATGTTTAGACTCTGATCATCCAAGGGGTCACTCTTGGCGTATTTTGTGATAATTTTATTTCTCTGAACGTGGTTTGGAAAATTGGGATTATGTAATAAATTTGAAATATGATTTGAAGTGGAATGAGAAATTTGTTTTATGAGTTTAAATTTTCATATTCATGTGCTTCTGTTACATCAATGTATCTAACATTACCGCATTTGGCCACCGAGAATTAATAACTTTGGATGACAACAGCATCCATAGCCGTTAGTTTTAGGCCTCTAAGTGGAGGATGTTAGACCTATCCTTCCTATTAACTGCAAGGGACCGATGACTATCTGTCTCAACCTACGTAACCCTACCCTTAGTGGTTAGTACCCGCACATCGTTTTGCAAAGCATCTGACCCCACTCACCATCCATTTAGATTGGCTAGTACAATTAAGGAAATACACTCCTCTAACAAATTTAAAGCGGACTACTAGTGCTTGTGCAGTCTAGCCCTCCGCTAAAGGTCCACCAAGTGCCTGCAATTACGGAGGTTTTGTTCCAAGCACTACCATAACTTGAGGGTAACCCTTCATCTGTACGCAAACATATACTCTCCACTGGTCCTACGGTTGAATATACTTTCGCACTTCAACCTACTCTAATGACTCTCAATGTCATTTTCTTTCTATAATCTATATATTAATTATAATTATCCATGCTCATCATAAATTCATATCAAGGGCTATATATATACATATTTCTTATTCATGTATATACATTCTTATTACATTTTCTTTATCGCCTCTACATCTTTTATGTTTGATCTTAGGTCTTCATTTCATAATGCGTTTATCTTTCATCTTAATAAATTCATTTACACCTTCTCATTCTTAGTTATCAATATTGTTGCTACGACATTCATTAGTTTCACTTTGGTTTCCATTCCATTTTATCTTCTTTTCCTTGTTATTCTTGCTTATAACTCTGCATTTTCTTATTACATTACTTTCCATCTTACTGATATTTTTATTTCATTCTTATCTTAATATTCAACTCTTAGGATTTAATATATTTTAATAGATTGGAATTAAACTTTATCTATTGATTATTAACACAGTAAATTTCCATCTCTTATCCAAAAGAGGCGGTTTGTGTGGTATTTGTAATTATAAGTAATTCTCTTTTTATTTACTAAAATAGAGAGTACAAAATATGGTAATCATCCCTATTTGGTACATCTCTTTCTTTTATAAACATGTATTTGTTCCTTGTCATTTCAAAAATCACACTTTTGTTAATTTAGACTTGATAATGTATGGAAATCTACTAGCAACCAAGTAAATTCCAATAAACTAAAATACCTCCAAAACCCTAAAATCAAATAACTTCATTCTCTAGTTTTTATTCATCATCGTCGAATAAATAAGAAATTCTAATTAATACGATGTTTATTAAGATATCATAAAATTTGTCGCATAAAATAAAATTCTAATCATTACGCTTCATTGAATTAATAGATGTAGAAACTAACAATTCTAATCATTAAGCAACTTTAATCAATTACATATAAATTGCAAACTTGTTCATAATAGGGAAGTATTCAATTTTAACAATAAAATTAATAGGAAATATTAAATTAAATCATTTCATGTAATCGAGATTAGCTTGCAATTTTATTTAACTTATCAGGCATGTTGGAATTGTTCTGCAATGATATAATCCAGTATTATACAAAAATATATAATATTTCCACTCGCCTTACTATATCACTCCCAAATCTCTAGTTTTAATCCATATCGTATTTCTGTTATCTATATTCTCAATTTTTCTCCCTATTCAGATCCCCAATAAATTTATACATACCCATTAGAATTTGGATTAGAGAAGAGAGATTTAGATTTAATTTTATTAATTAAGATCAGATCTAAAATTTTACCTTCGATGTAGCAACTTGATTTGAACCTATCTCTTTTCTCTATCTTTTTCTATTCTTCTCCAAAGTGTATCCATGCAATTTAGATCTATTTCTATATATTTAGAAATATTTGGAGGAGAAGAGAAAGGGACAGAGCTTCCGTGCTCGTTATAAAATAATAAATTTGAAGTGAAGCCTTAGGTCCTAATTTATAGAGGTTCAAATGAGTGTTAACAGTGGAATATACCAAGACTAAATTCGGAACACTTAAAAAAAATCATGTCGCTCACAAACCCTTCAGGTCGACCGTCCTAGGCTCATGGTCGACCTAGGGAGGTCTTGGTTGACCTTCATAGGTTATATTTGAGCATTTTTAAAGGTTAGCTGATTTAGTTTGTTTGTTTTCTTTGTTTGATAGATTTTGCATAATTTTTTCCTTTATTAGTTGATCTCATTCAATCCTTACTCTTTTTATAAATCCTCTAAGATTTTTAATTTAATGTTAACACTTATTAGCACCTAATTAACTTCTTGATTCCATTACCATATTTACATATATAATTATTTTCAATGCTAAAACTTCAAACGCTAATAACTTTTCTGTTTGAACTCTGATCAGAAAACATTATATATGAAAATTGATTAGAAAATGGCCACGAACACAGTGGTGTAAGTTTTCAGCCAAACTCTGACATTTGTAAAAATTCCATTTTTAACTATTTACGATTTATTAATTATTAGTTTAATTAAATAGTGTTAAAAACATAGGGTATTACAAACTATAATGAAACAAAAGAAAACAAGAATAAATAATTTTATTTTTGATGAGTAAAAAGAAACTTTTGGTTAGGGTTGAAACTTTGTAGGGAAACAATATAGAATTTAACATAATGAGTAAATTGAGTAAAAGGGGAAGTCAAAGAGACATGGTGTTATGCCTCAATATATTAAAGCTTGTTAAATGTGAAAATTTAGGGTGTTAAATGTGAAAATATATATGTTAATCAAGGGAAATTAAGGATTTTAACTCTAAAATTATGAGAATAAAGAAAAGATATTAGGAGATTTTAGGAGACATTATACAGATTCTTATTTAGTTATAGGGAAAAGAAAGAAGAAAATAAACTCTAACCATGTTGTACCGTATGATTCTAAAATAGTGTACATGGGCCTATCGTCCCAAAAAATATTACAACGTCAATGAAAACTAAAGATTTGCGATGATTCAAAGAAAATTATTCAGAAAAATAAGTTATACACAGAGCAATAAAAAAATCTTATGAACTAATCGGGAAAGAGAGTTAAATATTATCCAGCTTAAACCTTATCATCATATCATAAGACACATTCTAATGATTGAATTGTGCAATTAAATAATGATATGACTTTGAGTCATTATAGAGTCATAGATTAAAGAAAAACTGAAATGAAAGAAGAAAATAAAGACAATAGAGATTTTGTTTTTGATGAGAAAAATTAAACTTCTTCTTGAGTACGAACTTTGTAGTGAAATAAAATAGAATTAACTCAAATGAGTAAAATTAATAAAAGGGGAAGTCAAAGGAACATGACCCTGCCATGGATATTTTAAGGTTGGTTAAATGAAAAAACTTAGATGTGTAAATGTGAAAATATACACATGGATATAGGAGAAATAAATTTTAATTCAAAAATTATAAGAAAAGAGCAAAAGGATTAAAAAATCCCAACTTTAATCTACATAGTATGTTGACTTCTTGGATTTCAAGATTAAAGAGAAAATAAATGGAAAGATAGAACAAACTGTTTAGAACTCTAAAAGATATCCAACTTTGACATATGGAATAGAAATTACACCACTTTGATTTCATGTGAAGCTCGAAATTAAAGTGAAACACTAAATAAAAGAGGGAATAAAGGATCAGATATTTTATTTGTGAGTAGAAAAATTAATATTTTTCTTAGGAATTGAACCATAGATATGCCTAATACAATGGAATAGAAAGAATATAAAATGAGCGAAATTAAATAAATTTAGAAGAGGGAAAAACAACTTATACACTTGTATTTAATAAAAGTAATTAAATGAGGAATTTTGAAGTTGAAATTAATAAACTATCAAATTTTCAAGTTGAGTTCTTTTAAGTTCTTTTAAAATCCAAATATAAATTACGCAGCATCCACGGGTTTTCAAGACATTAAACATAAATAATTTAACTTTCAATCTTATACTTTTTCATTGATAATTACTAACAATTAGGTTTTGCATATTTGCAGAATAAAAGATCCAAAAATAAGCCTGCAAATCACAAAAGAAAAGGTAAATTAGTTTAGTATAGTTGAGATTATTACTCAAAAAATAACTAATCAATAATTAAAATCGCTATCAATATTTTAATTATGCATCACAATCATGATCTTAACTTAATTTACAAAAATAATAAATAAAAGTGCATTGTAAAAACTAATCATTACTTATTTATAGGTAAAAGGAATAAGAAAATAAACTCAAAATATAGTTAACCATTCGATTCTTAAACATTGTGCAGATGTATCTTCTGAAATAATAAATGCAATTTCAGGAGAAACTAAATATCTGCAATGATTCAAAGCAAATTTTTAGTTACTACAGAATATAAAAAATTGAATTAAACTATAGTAAAAAAACAAAAATATAGTGAATTTTGGGGGAAATAAAGTTGAATATCATCAAATTTTGAAACTTACCATCATATTATGCGATCTATTATTATTGAATTATGCAGTTGAATCTGTGATATAATTTTGAGTCCTTGTGGAGCCTAAGATTAAGGAGAAACTGAAATTAAAAAAGAAGAAAACGAGAATAAATATTTTATTTTTGATGAGAAAAAAGAAACTTCGGATAGGGTTTGAACTTTGAAGAGAAATAAAATAGAGCTTAAAATAATGAGTAAATTTATTTACAAGGGAAGTCAAAGGGACATAGTGCTATACCTGAATATATTAAAGCTTGTTAAATGTAAAAATTTAGAGGGATAAATGTGAAAATATCCACATAAATCAAGGAATATCAATGATCTTAATTATAAAATTATAAGGAAGAAGAAAATATATTTGGAGAGATTCATCTTTTATGTATATTATATAAGATATATTAAAGCTTATTAAACGTGAAAATTTTGAGGGGTAAATGAGAAGATATACACATGAATCACAGGGGATTATGGATTTTAATTCGGAAATTATGGGAAAAAAGAAGAATATTCGGAGAGATCAATCTTTTATGTGTATAGTATAAAAATATTATGAGAGAAAAAGAATATTAGGAGAGATTTTTCTTTTATGAATATGGTATAAGATAAGATAACTAATAAATAATTGAAACCATATTCAATATTTTAATTACGTTTCAAAAATCATGATCACAACTTAAATTATAAAAATGATAAACAAAAATACATTGTAAACACTAATTCTTACTTATTTATAAGTAAAAGGAATAAGAAAATAAACTCTAAATGTGTTGAAACATTCAATTCTTAAATATTGTACCTACGTATCTTCTGAGATAATAAATGCAGCTTCAACGAAAACTAAAGATCTGCAATGATTCAAAGCAAATTTTTAATAGCTATAGAATATAAAAATATGAATCAAAATATAGTTAGCAAAAATCTAGTGAATTTAGGAGGAAAGAGAGTTGAATATCATCAGAGTTTAGAACTTACTATTATATTTCGTGACCTTCTATTGATTGAATTTCGCAATTGAATTTGTGATTTGATTTCGAACCTTTATGGAGCCTAAGATTATAGAGGAACTAAAATGAATGAAGAAAAAAAGAATAAATAATTTATTTTTGATTAGGAAAAAGAAACTTCTGGTTAGGTTTTGAACTTTAAAGAGAAATAAAATAGAATTTAAAATAATGAGTAAATTTGATAAAAGGAGAAGTCAAAGGGATATATTACACCTAAATATATTAAAGTGTGTTAAACGCAAAATAGAGGGGGATAAATGTGAAAATATTCACATGAATCAAGGTGAATTAAGGTTTTTAATATTAAAATTATGAGAAAAAAGAAAAAATATTAGGAGAGTACCATCTTTTGTGGATATAGTATAAGATACATTAAAGCTTGTCAAATGTAAAAAATTAGAGAGGTTAAAATATATACATGAATCAAGGAGAATTAAAGATTTTGATTCTAACATTATGAGAAAAAAGAAAAAAATATTAGGAGAGATCCATCTTTTATATATATAGTATAAGAAAATTATGAGAAAAAGAAATTAGGAGTGATCCATCTATTTTGTAGAGGGGTGATCAATCTATCGCAGTGGAATAATCTAATTATAGGATCGTGCCAAGGTGCGGTAAAACAAACAAATCGATCAATTCTCCAATCAGATCACGGCTATTCCAAAAAAAACTATAAAAGAGAAACGGGGACGCAGAAGATTTATAGTGGTTCCATTAACGTTGTGATAGTGTATATCTACTTGGGAAAGAGGATCTTTATTACTTTCAATAAACAAGAGAGATTACAGAGATAAAAAAAGAATAATAAAAATCCCTAATTTGATTAATTAGGGTTACAATTTGTTTTTCTTTATAAGTTGTGTGGATGATAAACTCCATGTGACTACCCCTTTATTTATAGTCTTTTCCAGGCAGAGATATGGAATGTTTTAAATAAGGTAAGGTTTTAATTAAGGAAGGTTTCCATGAATTCCAAATTTGTAAACTAGGAAAGTATCCATATATTCCAAATTGTAAATTAGGAAAGTTTTCATATATTCCAAATTGCAAATTAGGAAAGTTTCCATATATTTGAATCGCATAAACAAATTCAACACTCCACCTCAATTCAAATTATCTCAACCAACTCCTATTGCATGCTCCACCTTAATATGATACCTTCTCGATAGGTTTGGGCTCGGCCACCCACCATCACACTTTGTCAATAAGTTCCGGCAAGGCCACCACCAGCCAACAAAGTGTTAGAAGTACTCAAAACAAAAGTAGAGTCAAAACAATCTCCTAACAACAAGTAACAACAACTTCTATCTCTCAAACAAGAAAAATACTACATTTTCCTCTAGGTTCAACTAAGCTACTCCACTCTCCCCCATGGTGCCACCATGTAGCACTAGCACTTCCATAAGCTAATCAAGTTTTAGCAATGCTCAAACTTAGCAACTGGCAATGCCTTAGTAAACATGTTTGTCGCATTATCCTCTGTGTTGATCTTCTTAAAAAAGAATCACCCTTTCTCCATTCATGGCAACAAGGAATGACTCATTGACTTCTATGTGCTTTGTTCTCGAACTGAATGCCAAGTTTTCAGCCAAATGAATGGAATTCTGACTATCGTAATTCACCACCACACTATTGTGTGCAAAGCCTAAATCACACAATAGACGCTTCAAGTAAAGTGTCTCCTTAGCTGCTTCAACGGCAGCTATCAACTCTGCTTCTGTAGTAGATAATGCAACCACAGACTGCAACCTCGCTCTCAACTAATAGTTGTACCTCCAGGAGTGAACACTTAGCCCGAGGTTAACTTCCTTCTGTCTTTATCTCCTGCATAGTCTGAATCACGGTAACCAATCAAGCTGCAACTCTTTTTAGTTCCAAAAACAAGCCCACGATCTGATATTTCCTTCAAGTATCTCAAAATAGCTTTAACGGCTTCCCAATGAGTCTTCCCAAGATTAGCCATGTAACGACTAACTATGCTGACAACATGAGAAATATTTGGCCTCATGCAAACCATAGCATACATCAAGCTCCCATCATCACCTTCCATACGGCACCTTCTCCATTTAAGTCTTGTCTTCAACTGAAATGGGAGATCATTTTTCCAAAAGCTTTACTTACAAAGGCATGAGTGTCGAAATAGCCTTTGTAGTATCCATCCTAAAACGAACAAGCACCTTCCATATATACTCCTTTTGACTCAGTCTTAAACGTCCAAGCTTTCTATCTTTGAAGATTTGCAAGCCTAAAATCTTCTTTCTTTTCCAAGGTCCTTCATTACGAATTCCACTTTCAAAAGCTTCTTCAACCTGTTAATTTCTTCTCTATCCTTGGAAGCAATAATCATATCATCCACATACAAGAGTAGGTACACCCAATCACTACTTTCCAAGTGATTATAATAAACATAAGCATCTTTTATGCTCCTATCAAAGCCAATGCTCAACATAAAAGAATCGAACCTCTTATACCATTGTCTCGACGACTACTTTAGACCATACAGCGACTTCTTCAGTTTCCAAACCCAATCTGACTTACCATCCACTATAAACCCATCTAGTTATTTCATGTAGATTGTCTCTTCCAAGTCTCCATGTAGAAAAGCTTTCGTCACATCTAGCTGCTCCAACTCCATATCGTGAGTAGCAATTATAACTAATAAAATCCTAATATATATATGTTGCACAACCGAAGCAAAGATTTCATCGTTCTCTTTCCTCTTTTTCTATGAAAACCCTTTTGCTACCAATCTAGCCTTATGCCTTCCATTGTCTTTTGCCTTGAATGTCCATCTACAACCTATGGCTCTATTTCCCTGAGGTAATGGGACCAAATCTCATGCCTAGTTCTTCTATAACGGCTGCATTTCCTCCTCCATAGCACAAATCCACTTCGAACTGTCCATTATCTTCAAAGCAACTTCAAGGTCAAATGGCTCTTCGTGAACCACATGCAAAGCGTAATGAACTGATCACTAATGTTGAGGTTTGCAAATCGCTAATCTCCATATCTGTCACGTGCCTTCCTAATTCGCTAACTAGCACAGATGGCTCCAGTGTTGCCTGCCACTCTTTTAGCTCCACCTTAAACCGAATCTTCTCCAACTTCATAACCATCACCATCACTGTTAGAAGAAATATGTGGACTACCATATGATGGTTCGCTGCATTTTCTTTATCATCAATAATATCAACTCTACTCTTTTGTTGAAATGTGGGAACAATCTCCATCTCCTTAGGCTTGTCTCCTTCTAAACCTGAGCTATCTAATGTCTCCTCCAATGGTTTGAACATGGCTGACTCATCAAAGGTAACATGTCTAGAGTTTATCACCTTATTCGTTAGTGGATTCCGAACAAGATATCCCTTTATTCCATCTGTATAACCAAGCAAAACACACTTGGTAGCTCTCAGCTCCAACTTATCAAATCCTCCATTATGCACATAAACAGAGCAATCAAAAATACGAAAGTAACTAAGTATAGTAGATTTCCTTCCCATAGATCTTCGGGAATCTTCCCACCAATGGCTGAACATAGAGTCCGATTAATGATCTGAGCAGCAATCGATATAGCTTCAGCCCAAAAGCATTTAGATAAGCCCGCAGTTAATCTCAAGCCATGAGCCTTCGCTTGTAGAGTTCTATTCATCTCTCAGCAACCCTATCAGATGCAGTAAAATGTCTCCTAATTCCATGTTGTTTGTAGTATCGAAGTAACTCCTTCGAGACATATTTTCCACCATTGTTAAATTGAAGAATCTTCAATTTCCTTCTAGTTATGATTTCGATAAGAGCTAACTATTCCTTAAACTTTTCGAACACTTCTGACTTAGCCTTCATTAGATAAACCCAAACCATGTATGAGTAGTCATCAATGAAAGATATGAAGTAGTGAGCTCCCCCAATGGAAGCCGTAGAAACTGATCCCTAAATATCTGAATGCACATAGTCAAATACCCTCCTATAGTATGCTCGCTAGCACCAAATGACACTTTGGTTTGCTTATTCAGAACAATCCTTGTAGAAATCTAATTTGTTAATGCTTTCATTGATCATCTTCTTCCTACGAAGCAATTCTAAGTTATTATCCAAAATATGACCTAATCTTAAGTGCAAAGCTTAGTAGCATCCAAACATTTTATGTTATCAACTCCAACACACGATTCCCCTTGAAATATGATACCCTTTAGCAAATAAAGATTTCGTACCACTATACCCTTCATTACTATAAGTACCCTTCTTGAAATGTTCAGATCATCACTTTCGATGGTAACCTTGCATCCCAGTGATGCTAAATGTCGTAATGATATCAAAGACTTCTAAAGGCCTGGTACATAATGAACATCTTAATGAGTGTAAATAATCTCGTCGAACATGCGAATGCGAACTGAACCTACTTTTATGGACCAACATGTAGTATCATTACCCATAAGGATGGAACTTTCTTCATTAGCAACAAAGGAAGAAACATAATCCTAATTGGGTGTCATATGGAATGAAGCTCCCAAATCAAGGACCCAATGGTCTGCAACATGCGATACTACAGCCGTCAACACATAATTATCTTCATTTTCCACCGCAATAGATGAAGAACCCTCGATCTCCTTCTTTAAATCTGGACAGTCTCTTTTTCAATGATCTGGTTTCTTACAATGATGAAACTTTCCATCTTTAGACTTACTGCGCCAGTGGAGCTTTTTTGAATTCGAATTATTCATAAAATTCTTTTTCTTCTTCTATGTTCTTCCTCTCTCAACAAACAAGCCTGAACTACTATCACTTCTTCTACTACCATCTCCAAAATCTAACCCTTCATCTGATCTCTCAACTCCTCACTCAGCAAACCTGTCTTCACATCATCCAACGTCAATGTTTCTCTACCGTAGATGAGGCTGTTAACAAAATGGGTGAACCGCTTCGAAAGCAAACACAACATAACCATGACTTTCTATTCTTCGTCAATCTTCAAGTTAACTAACTTCATCTTCATTAAAAGTCATCAAATATACTCAGACGTGCTTCAATAAGAGAACCTTCCTTCGTCTTATAGGTGAAGAAGGTCTTCAGCAAGATCAATCGGCTAGTTAAAGATTTCTTCATATAGAGGTCTTTTAACTTCTTCCAAATTCCTCTGATGGTAGTTTCCTGACTAATTTCAAATATAATATTCTTACCCGTAGAAAGTTCGAGTGTAGTATAGGCTCATTCTTCCATCTTCTTCTTCTCTACAATGGATTTAACCAGATCTAAATCATCTAAGTCATAAACCACTTCTCTATTGATAACTGTAAATCTGAATTCAAGTGGGAACCTCTACTATACGGAGCAACTACGGGCGCTGAACTAATCTCTAATGTATTATCTTCACCTGCCATTCTACTCAACACCTTTTATGTTATAGCAAACCTGAAAGCTTTGATACCAGTTGTAGAAGGGTGGTCAATCCCTCGCAGTGGAAAAATCTACTTATAAGATCGTGCTATTGTATGGCAAATCAAACAGATCGATCGATTCTCCAATTAGATCACAACTATTCCAAAGAAAAGTAAAGAACTATAAAAGTGAAAAAGGGACATGAGATTTACAGTGGTTCCACTATCGTTGCGGTAATGTACGTTCTTTTTGGGTAAAAGGGACTTTATTGCTTTCAATAAACAAGAGAGATTACGGGATATTATAGAAGAATAATAAAATTCCCTAATTTGATTAATTAGGGTTATTATTTGTTTTTCCTTTTGAGTTGTGCGGATGATAAAATCCATGTGAATACCCTTTATTTATAGTCTTCTCCAAGTGGATATGTGGAAAGTTTTAAATAAGGTAAGATTGTAATTAAGTAAAGTTTCCATAAATTCTAAATTTGCAGATTAGGAAAGTTTTCATGTATTCCTAATTACAAATTACGAAAGTTTCTATATACTCCAAATTACAAATTTGGAAAGTTTCCATATATTTGAATCGCACAAAAAATGCTCAACATTTTATATGTATAGTGTAAGAAAATTATGAGAAAAAATATATTAGGCGAAATCCATCTTTTATGCATATAATATAAGATATAGTATAAGATAAGATAACTTAAATAATTGAAACCACTTTGAATATTTTACTTACGCATCAAATGATCTCAACTTAATTTATAAAAATAATAAACGTAAACACATTGTAAGGTCTAATCCTTACTTATTTATAGGTAAAAGGAATAAGAAAATAAAATCCAAATACAGTGATCTTTTAGATTCTTAAATATTGTACAGAAGTTCTTTCTAGATAATAAATGAAATTTAGCGAAAACTAAAGATCTCCAATGATTTAAAGCAAAATTTTAATATCTATGAAATATAAAAAATTGAATTAAACTATAGTTAGCAAAAATCTACGTAATTTTGGGGTAAAGAGAGTTGAATAATATTAAAATTTAGACCTTACCATCATATTACGCGACTTTCTGTTGATTAAATTGTGCAATTGAATTTGTGATATGATTTTGAGTCCTTATGGAGCCTCACATTAAAAAGGAACTAAAATGAAAGAAAAAAATGAATAATAATTTATTTCTGATGAAAAAAAGAAACTTTTGGTTAGGATTTGAAATTTGTAGAGAAATAAAATAGAATTTAACATTACGAGTAAATTGAATAAAAGGGGAAGTCAAAGAGACATGACATTATATGTGAATATATTAGAGCTTGTTAAATGTGAAAATTTAAAGGGTTAAATTTGATAATATACACATGAATCAAGTAGAGTTAAGGATTTTAATCCTAAAATTATGAGAAAAAAGAAAACATATTAGAAAAGTTCCATCTTTTTTGTATGTAGTATAAGATGTATGTAGCATAAGATATACGACCTTCTGTTGATTGAATTATTCAACTGAATTTGTGATATGATTTTTGAGTCCTTGTGAAGCCCGAGATTAAAGAAGAACTAAAATGAAAGAAGAAACAAAAGAGAATAAATAATTTATTTCTGATAAGAAAAAACCTTATGTTTAGGATTTAAACTTTATAAAGAAATAAAGTAGAATTTAACATAACTAGTAAATTCAATGAAAGGGGATGTTAAAGAGAGATGTATTACACATAAATATATTAAAACTTATTAAATGTGAAAATTTAGAAGGGTAAATGTGAAAATATACACACATGAATCAAGCAGAATAAAAGATTTTAATTCTAAATTATAAGAAAAAGGAAAAGATATTAGGAGAGATCCATCTTTTATGTATATAGTATAAGATATACTATAAGGAAATTATGAGGAAAAAGAAAAAAAATTAGGAGAGATCCACCTTTTATATATATAGTATAAAATAAAATTATCAGTAAATAATTGAAACCAATTTCAGTATCTTAATTATGCATCAAAAATCATGGTCTTAACTTAATTCATAAAAATAATAACAAAAATACATTATAAAGATTAATCCTTATGTATTTATAGGTAAAAGGAATAAGAGAATAAACTGTAAATATGTTGAACTTTTTTATTTTTAAATATTGTATAGACTTATCTTCTGAGGTAATAAATGCAATTTCAGCGAAAACTAAATATCTGCGATGATTCAAAGCACATTTTTAATAGCTATAAAATATAAAAAATTGAATTAAACAATATTTTGCAAAAATCTAGTGAACATAGGGGAAAATGAGTTGAATATCATCAAAGTTTAGACCTTACCATCTTTTAACGAATATATTTGTCAACACCCATAAGCATGTGGAATTTAGGTCAATCAAAGAAAAATCCTCTCCGAAGCTAGTCGATGTCGCGAGTTGAAGCATGCGAGAGTCTAAGTTCATAATCATTTCTTTGTCTAATCATCAATGCATGAATCTTGTGAAATGTTGTTTATATTCGGAGTCGTTGTATAAGTTCAATATTGTAGTCCAAGTTTGAAGTCAAGTAGGTATTCAGGTCGCTAGTTGGAGCAATAGGCTATGCAATGCAAGATCAAATCGAAGTCAGGTTATAAACAAAGGTGAATATGTAAATTTTGAATTTGAATTGTAATGATATGATATGCTGATCACAAGTCATAAGTCAAGTTGGGTAGTCAATTATGCTATGCAATTGATTAAATTCAAAATCCTTATGTGTAAAATTGTACAAGCGTTACAGTAGCAAAATCCCCAATTCAATTTACGGTTTATAAAGTTGAAAAGGTAAGAAATTGTAACATCCCCTACTTGGAGGCCCAAAACTAACAGCTAGTGATGCTGCAATCATCCACAGTTATTAATCGTCGTCGACCAAATACGGTGATGTTAAATACATTGATACACAGAAACATATGAATATGGAAAAAATTTAAAACATCAAACAAGATCCACATTCCATTTAAAAACATTTCAAATTCATTACATAATCCCATAATCGTTAATCACCTTCAGAGAAAATATATTTATTACAACATATGCAAGGAGCGACATATGAAGATGCCCCCTTGGATGATCAGAGTTATATATAGGCAATTTAACAACTTTGCCTTTACAAAAACAACATAGAGAAATCAAAATAAAATAGAATTTTAGATAGTTGTCAAGCCTCCTGGACGTCTCTGGAAGCTTATTCATCTAAAGAGGTACCTGAAAACCTTAACTCTCAAACTACTCAAAATAAATTGAGAACCCGAGAGTTTAATGGGAAAACATAAACTTCGAGTTAGACGTAAAGCCTGGTATGAATAATAATCTACCATCTCAAACCATTTAGATATCTAATGAGACCACGTCGCTTAGCGGAATGGGTTTCCCCTCACTAGTATCCTAAAACCTTTATAAAACCATATACTATGCTCATGCATCCACAATGGTTAAAACAATTCAAAACAATATGATGATATGCAAAACAAATAAATCAATTCTGGATTACCCATCCACATTCATTTTGACTATCTATCTCAGTTATAGTTTCTATGTTCACTATTAATCTATTAGTTTTTATGGGCTTACTAATAACCTATTTAATGTTTAAGGACTCCCTGTCCAGTTACATAGTTTTCATGGGATCACTAAGAACCTATTTGCCCTTGCCAATATCTTTATTGTTTCTTGGGTTCTTCCTGAACCTATTGGTAACTAAAATATCTTTTCTCTTATCCTAGTTTTCATGGGTTGACTAGGAACCTATTAACATCTGTCAATATCTTAATCTAGATATAGTTTTCATGGGTTCATTATAAACCTATTGGCCCCTGCCAATATCAAATCATAGTTTTCATAGGCTAACTATGAACCTGTCTTCCTGACATCTTCCTTTATACATAGTTTTCATGGGCTTACTATGAACCTATTGGCCCCTACCAATATCTTTTCCTATACATAGTTCTCATGGGCTTACTGTAAACCTATTGGCCCCTACCAATATCTTTAATTTATTTAATTTATATTCACTATTAGGTCAACCAAACTGGTTATTATGCTTTTTCCCAAATTACCGTTATGGGTTCATTACAATGTGAATATATATATATATATATATATATATATATATATATATATATTGAAGAAGCAAACATAATAACATAACAATACCACTCTTGTTGGTTTAATATCCTTGAAATTATTTTCATATGAAACATGGTTAGTCCCTTTAACCTTATATTTTATCAAGGAAAGCTACTTCTTAAAACCATTTCAAAACTACTTTACTTAGCCATGGGTTTTTCCTTTAGAATGAGATTGGGTTATTTGTTTTTAAAAACTAAGGCTTTCGAAACCTCTAAAACTTTGCTTTCGACCTCATTGGATAACCTCCTTCGAAAGCATACAAATCTCTTATCAACACATTTCGCCCCTGCCTTTCGAGACACTTTAAAACATCTATTTCAAAACCTTTCGAATGTAATAAAGTATTACTTATTAACTCTTAGAAGCATAGCTTTGAAACCATTGAAAGTACCCCTTTCGAAACCTTTGAAAGTACCCTTTTCAAAACCGTAGGAAGTATCCCTTTCGAAACCAATGGGTTTATATTTAGAAATATCATTTTGGTGAAAGTGAATATAAACGAAAGTACCTCTTTCGAAACCATTCTTTATCATGTAAAAGTACTGGGAAAAACTTGATGGCATCGGCACCACCCTTTCGAAAGCATAAATCATTTCGGTGAAACACTTGAAGGTTGGCTTCAAAACCCCTTTCGAAGCCATTGCCTTCGAAACCATTAACCCCCCTTTCGAAAGCATTTAGGAAGTGGCTTAGCATAAGTTTAAAACAAAGACAACCCTTCGAAATCATTAATGGCATCAACACGCTCGAAAGGCAAAAGAACGGCGGCTGGGTTTCAACTAAGTCGGAACCATTACTTTCAAAAGCATCATGTTATAAATAAAGGAACCCATTCGAAAGCCCATACTTTTAAAACATAAAATGGCAACCGCTTCGAAAGCTATTAGAAAAAACCCCTTTCGAAAGCATATGTTTCGACCCCTTTGAAAGCTTTAATAAAATAAAGCAGGTGCTTTTCTTTGGAAAACAAACAAAGGTATCAACCCCTATCGAAAGCATAGGCTTCGACACCATGCCTTCCACCCTTTTTTCCAATCCATTACGCACCAATCTCATTGATGTCTTGTGTATTGGTTTCGGTATGGGTTGGTCTCGACTAGAATGGTTTCAACTTGGTCGAGGCGGAAGCATAGGGTCGAAAGGTACTTCTAATAGAGATGGAACCCACTTTTCTGGGTAAATCTAATTTAATACCAATTAGAGAAAACACTATCTAACTAGCTGCCCACGTGTAAACATGTGATTGGTTGCCTCAACTTTTCAAATTCTTTACCAAAATAACTGCCGCTTAATTTCAGATCTAAACGAAGGTTAATTTAGCAAATAAGCCCTTCCATTAAGCAAAACCAATAATGCAAATAATTCCTTCGAAAATAATTTAATTTCCATAGCAAATCACTTAGGAAAAATCCCCAAAAATCACAGAAATTCACTTTTAATATGTTATCTAACATATATAAATTTCAGACCCAAATTCTCAATATAATTTTTGAAATAAATTTCTAAATCCAATTAACCATATTTTCCTTTGAAAATTCATAATAATCTTTCCATAGCTTGGAAAATTATCAAAATTAAAAATTTACTCCAAAATCATGTTTTACATAACATATAATTTTTCCATGGCATTCAAACATCAATTTCAATCGGTTTTGCCCTAAAACTGCATAAATCCCTATTTAAACAATTTTATTTAAATCAAACAAATTATAATTCAAGCATATCATCATCCAAAACATCATAAAAACAAAATTAATCTTAACTCCAAAAACATATGATCATAAAACAAAATAGAGATGGTATAAATTATTATTCACCTTGATTAAGATAAGGAGATTAGATTGAGATTAAGATTTATTTCCCTTGCTTTAATCCTTAGCTTGATTTAAATTTTCTCTTCTTTTTCTTCCTAGTAATGGCCGGTTCCTATTCTTATGTTTGCATTTTATTTTTGTGAAAATGAGAAATGAACGTGAATTGCATAAGGAACGAAAATATATAAGGGTTATGGTAATAGGGTGTGGCTATTTCCCATTATGCCTTTGTGTAATTTAATTAACTTACAAACCATTCTTAAGCTCATTTAATTAATTAAGCACGGCCTCTAAGTATTTATTAAAATATTAATCCCCTTATCACTTAATATTTATATTATTCTATTTAATTTAACTAATTAAATCTTCTGAACAATGTTACCAAATAGGGGTGTTACAGAAATGAGGAGGGAAAATTCGGACCCCCAAAAATGGCGCCCCTAGGGTCATATTTATAGAGGTAGGCGGCCACCACTTCGCCTCTAGTATCTTCGTATGGGATGACTCCAGCGGCATTTGTTTTAGTCTCTTCGTTAGTTGGCATCCATAACATGCGGCAGTAGGCATTAGTGAGGGGTGGAATCATCACTTAGCAATGATAAACAGGAATGCCTTCGAATTGCTTCAGTATTAGCTTCCTTACTGATATGTCTTTGGCAATATTGACTATGACTTCATCCTTTATGTGTGATGTCAATGTCTTTGAAGTACTTGCATAAGGATAATGTGTGATGGATTATCTATGTTGTTGACGTCTTCAACGATGGCAGATGAGCAATGGTTATGGTGAACATAATGGAGAGCGACGTTATCATATATTCCTTTGAAGTCGAAGACCCTTGGTGCTGTTGTTGAGCAGGGTCTTCGAAGTGCTGAAATAAGCGATGTTGATGGAGCCTGGCATCAATGAAGCGCGCTATGGCTACTTCGACATTCACTGATGGCTTTGAGGATATTGTTGGTGTTATCGCTTCGCGTAGACATGAGAAGTGATTTGAATGAAGTCACTTTGTATTTTCCATAGTATCGAAGAGCAGTTTCTTACTTCCTCGACGTCAACCCATCTTATGGGTCATATGTCTTCAAGTGGGATGAAGAGGGTATTGAATAGATTTGACGTCGTTGCTTCTTTCACCGCTGTCGATGTTGTTTATGTCTTTCTGAACATCTTCGTAATCACTAATTATGGTATCGACCAAGCAGATCCCATCCTTTTAATTGAACATTGGAGTTGTCTCTCTAATGTAACCTCCCGATCTTCGATGTTTGCACAAAAAATGGGCAAACACCTCCAAGTCGTATGATTTAGTTGATCTTGCGTTGTTTTTAGTGATCTGGGTGATTATGCAAATATGTAAAAAGCAGGGACTAAACTGTAAAAGACACGCAGATTTATAGTGGTTCAGCCAGAATGTGCCTACGTCCACTTTATATATTATTTCTCCTTTCTTGTTCAGATTACAAGTACAAAGCTTTGATACAAGTATATGAAAGTTGTTTGAAAGTTCTATTTGTGCTTGAGCTCTCAAACTTGTCCTCTATTGTTGTACCCCTGCCCCTCTATTTATAGAGTGAGGCTGGGGGTAGGGGTCTTGGATGTATATAGCTGCTAGTGGGCCTGGGCTGATACAATCTGGCCTGGCAAAGTTGGTCCGGAACGCCTTGGTCCGGTGGGATCTGGTTCGGTAGGTAGGGGAACCTGTTGGTTCGGTGGGTAGGCGAAGTTGTTGGTTCGGTGGTATGGGAAGTAGGTTGATTCGGTAGTGGGTGGACCGGTGGAGTTGATTCGGTAGTGGGTGGACCAGTGGAGTTGATTCGGCAAGCATGGGAAGTAGGTTGATCCGGTAGTGGGTGGACCGGTGGAGTTGATTCGGTAGTGGGTGGACGGGTGGAGTTTATTCGGCAGGCATGGGAAGTAGGTCGATCCGGTAGTGGGTGGACCGGTGGAGTTGATTCGGTAGTGGGTGGACCGGTGGAGTTGATTCAGTGGATGGTCTGGTTTACCCTGGTTCGGCGAGGACTTACCTCCCCTCTTTGGTTCGGTGAAAACATGCCCAACATTTGCCCCCCCAAAGTGGGGCATATGCCAGTCATATGTCTCGCTTTGTTTCAGCTTGGACACTTTCATCCGGTCCTGTGTGCCGAGCCAGTCAGTTCGGTCATCATTATTCGCCTATAAGTATGGACCTTGCATCTTTGTTCATCCTTCACCGTTTGAGACAGCCAAATCAATTGTATACCGAACCAACTCATCTGCCGGACCAGGTGAGTCTTCCTTTGCCGAATGGTTTTTCTTTTATGATCGAACGAACTCAAATGCTCTACCGAATGGGCTTGGGGGTCTAAGGCCGAATGACCTTGAACTTTGTTATGCCGAATGAGTTTAGGAGACTAAGGCCGAATGACCCCTTGCTTTACCGAATGAACTTGGGAGACTAAGGCCGAATGATCTTTTGCCTTGCTTTACCGAATGAGCTTGGGAGTCTAGGGCCGAATGAAACTTGAACTTTATTATACCGAATGAGTTTATGTGTTTATAAGTGAAACTCTGGACAACATACACTCGTTCGTTTACATCTCTATCTCCTTATTCTAATAATGTGTTTTTTCGTGTTGCAGATAATGTCTCATAAAGTTGAAACCCGATCAGAGAAGAAAAAATCCTAGGACAGAGATGATCCTTCCGCAGTGCCCCCAGTTCAGTCAAAACCGGGACGTCATGGGCCCACCCCAAGGTCACAAGTAGATGGGTACGGCCCTCAGGAGCTTCTGAACTCACCTCCTGACTGTTTCCCAAGCTCTCTCAGAGGCGAGCAGCTTGATGTTATCTCCTGCTCCTTTGGGATTGACAGAGCGCGCATGCTATTGCCGGGGGAGGGAGTGATGCCATATAATCCCCCCGAAGGGTATTTCGCCTATAGCCGGTACCATTGTATGTGTTGGGCCATTCCCCCGATCAATGCCTGGATAATCAGCTTCATCACCTACTTGAAGGTAGCTCCGTTTCAGCTTCAGCCTAATTCCTACGCCATCCTGGTGAGCCTGTTTGTCATTTTCCAGAGGAGGTAGGGGCGTCCTCCCTCCAACCAGGAGATCCAGTACTTGTACAATTTGAGAGGCTATAAGAAAGGGTCTCCATGCATTAGCTTGGAATCAGCCGTATCTTTCAAGCCGGTCCTAGACTTATACTCGAAGTTCAGCATGTTTAAGAAAGAATGGTTTTTTATCAAGGATGACTCTATTTCCATCCGTCGCTTCACTTCTGGTTGTAAGTCTTAAGCATATTTATAATTTCCGTTCTGACTGCAATGCCTCTTCTTATGTGTTTTTATTTCTTGCTAGCGACAGGTGGCTTTGCAGTCGTGGAGAATGATCGCCTGGTTCAGATGGCTGTGGAAATAGAAGCCATTACCGGAAGGGACAGGTCGGCTTCTTACTTGATCAGGAATGCTACACTTCTGGGGCACAACCTGATCCTTCCACATCAGTCCGTGGTTAAGCAGAGAGACACGGCGGAGGAGAGAGCTGCCAAAGTTACAGGAGGGGCCACGGCGCAAAGCAACAAAAGAAGACCCTTCCCGCCGCATCCAGTCGCCGGGGGGAAGAAACTCAAGAAGTACGATGGACCCTCTCCTAGCACACATCCGAATGTTCAGGAGGAGGAAAAAGGTGAGGACGAAGGAGGTGATGCGGAGAGCGGAAGTGGTAGAGAATGTGACGGTGATCGTTACGGTGATGATGGTGGCGAAGGATAGGGCGGTGATAGCACCAGGGCTTTGCCTCCCGGGCAGGCGGGCGTGATTCAAGAGTGGACAGATGACGCTCTCCGCCAAGCCTTCGAAGAGTTGGAGGAAACGGAGAAGTCCAAGAAAGCTGGTAAGGTCGGGACCGCCGCCGATTTATCTTCCGGGAGCGTTTCTACTGAGGCAACTTCTGCGATTCAAGGGGAATTCCTCTTTATTCTTTTTAATTCTTGAATTATGGCTCAATACATGCTGGTGACACTTGGTTTTCATTCCAGGAGCAGGCAAAACGGCCAAGACCTCAGATCTTCGGCACAGGCTTGAACAATACAAATTCCTCAAAGCTTCCGCCAAGCCGAAGCCTCCTACTAACCGTCCTGGAGACGTAGTCAGCTATCGTCCTCTTCTTGGGGTTATTGAAGAAGATATACAAAAGAGGAAGAGGAGTCGATCTACGTTTGAATCACTTCCTGGTCCTCCGGCCCCACTCCAGCCTATTCACGATATTACGGAGGATGATACTGAGTTTATGCCTTCCCCACATCCGTCTGAGAATCCAACCTTTACCCCGATAGATCACCCTGGCTTGGTTCGTAACCCGTTTGCGGGCCATCCAGATCTGGACCCGGCCTCTCATGACATCTCCTTCGATGAGGTTACTGGTGAGCATCTTCTCCCTCGCAATCCTATGGTACGGGTGCTTGACGAAGCTAAGTCCCTGGACGTTGATTTGCTTACTACCCGGGTTGTAACTCTGGGGGATGAAGCTAAGGCGAATATTGACCAAGTTGCTGAGGAGACCAGGAAATTGATGGGGCATCATGCCCGACTAGTCAAGGCCGGGGAGGAAATTGGGAGTGCAAACATTCGGCTACGGTTAATGGTCTCCGACCAGGCTAAGCAGCTTACCGATCAAGCCATCCAAATTTCTCAGCATGAGGCCTCATCCAGGCAACTGAAGAAGGCTATGGAAGAGGCCAGCAGGGCAGAGTTGCGAAAAATGGAGGCCGCCTACAAGGAGCGAATTGACATGGCCATCACGACGGTGGATGAGGTTCGACAAGCGGACCTCGAGCGGGCGCAGGAATTATCGGGGAGACTTGAGGCTGCGGAGCTCGCTCAGTCCAGGTTGAAGGAGGAGATGGAGGCGATGAGGATATCCCTTCAGGCTGACCGCTCACGATACCGATCGGAGAGGGATGCTACCGTCGCTAAGCTGCGTGCTTCTGAGGCCCGAATGAGGGAGCTTGAGGAAAATGAGGGGATGATGGATGAGATTCTCCAGGATATGTATTTCCGCACTTGGAAGCAGGGTAATTTATCCTGGATGGATGATTACCCCCGAGTTATGGCCAGGATTTATCTCCGGGCCTTGGAGGAGGCTAGGGCTGATGCGGATAAAGAGGGTGGCGTGGTCTTCAGCATAGATGTGGTCACTGCCCAGTTTACCAAGGAGGAGAAGGTGGCGGTGAAGGAGGGTATGTGGCTGCTTGTTGCTGAGGAGGCAGGTGTGCAAGTAGAGGATGATGACCAGGATGGTCAGGAAGCAGGTGCGGGTAAGTCTTCCTTTCTAGTCTTTCCGTTAACTTGGTTGCTTATCACTAATGAATTCTTTCTTTGACCGGGCAGGTGGGCAACAAGACAAGGATGAAACTCCGACGCAGTCGGCTCCTTGATTTGACCTGGATATCTTTTTGTGGACTTGACATTGTTGTATATGTTAGTCTCAAAACAGTAACGTAACTTTTAGGTTGTAATTATGCTACTTGTAATAAACAATATATTTCTTGATGTGTAATTTTTTAACTTAAGTTGCCTCTATCGTTTTTGAACGTTTTTGTTATTTTGTCATGTTGTATGAGGAATATAGCTATGCATATGCTTGTAATTCAATTGTGTTTGATGTCAAGTTCTTGCTTAAAACATAATTTCATGCCTTGCAATGTTAGTGTGACGTGTGAATAATTTATAGCCACATGTTTATACATGAAAGTAGAAAATGCTGTCCTTCATATTTTACTTGTAGATGGCAGCTTTGAATGTCTCGCGCGACTGAGTGTGGAATGCGGTCAGTGTCCTGCTGTGAGTATCCGCTTCTATTAGCGAATGTCTTCTATTCTGTGTCATGTACTTTAGGGATTGTTATAGAGGATAGGAGAAAAGTTTTTTTTAAATAAAATTGAAATATGAGAAAAAGTAAAACTTCCAATCACGGAAGGCCTTCGATGTGCTTAAGTTCGTGGCAAACGGTCTTTGTAGTCACTTTCTCTGGCTATGGGTCTTGGAGACATTTGTCACCCATCTTACGCCTCCGCGAGGAGTTATTCTTTTTTACCACGGCCGTACTTAAGACACATCAGATCCGAGATCGCGCACAGTAACTACCCGGGCCATTATGGCCCGTAATCGTGGGTATTATTCGATTTACTGTGGCCGGCTAGCGTGGGTGCCGATCGTCAACCGTGAACTGCCCCTGGCTGGCCACACCTTATGTTGGGGCTTAAAGTAGGTTCACAGTTGCCGGCGAGCCGAATGCCGTAATGAGCTGCCTTGGCTATAGTCGGCCTTCTTGGTGGCTTATAATCGGCTCATTACAGTCGGCTTTGAGGGCCGTCGTGAGCAATGAGTTAACCTGCAGCAGAGGGATGCCGGAGCAAATGTGTCTCATTGGCGAGGGCATAGATTCGTATAGTACCTGTTAGGTCTTGTCCAGGAGAAGTCGCGCTGTGGAGCGCCTTGAATGGAAATGCTATATGCACAGGATTTTGTTCAACAGAAAAGGATAAAGTTAACAAGCAACCAAGATATAAAGGAACAAGTTAAAAAAGAGACAAGGTTTTTAAATTGGTTCGGCACGAAAATGCCTACGTCCACTGATTCTCTTTGTTAATTCACTTCATATGGGCAGTGCAAGTTAAGAAAAGTATCGACGGAGGTGTTGGATGTTCCATGCCCTCTGGAACACCTCTCCGTCCACTATTGACAAAATATAAGCTCCATTGTGGAGATCTTTATGAATTACATATGGTCCATCCCAGATTGGATCTAGTGCTCCGGGGCGAGGGAAGATTCGCTTGAGGACAAGATCTCCTTCTTGTAAGGTACGATGCTTGACTTTGGAGTTGTAGTGTGCTGCCACTTTTTGCTTGTGGGCTGCTGCTTTGAGGGATGCATCATTTCTTCTCTCCTCAATTATATCCAAAGACATGTGAAGGAGTTCTTCGTTCTCTTCTGGGTTATAGTGGATCCTACGGTGGGAAGGCACGATGGTTTCAACTGGGAGCATAGCCTCCGATCCGTATGCCAAAGTGAAAGGGGTATGCCCTGTTGATGTTCGGAAAGATGTGCGATAGGCCCACAGTGCCGTAGGGAGTTCATCCACCCAAGCGCCCTTTGACTTTTTGATCTTCTTTTTTATTAGAGTTTTCAGAATTTTGTTGACGGCTTCGACTTGTCCGTTTGCCTGGGGATAAGCTACAGATGAGAAGCTCTTGTGAATTCCGTGCTCTTGGCACCAGTTGGCGAACTCCTCGCTGTCAAACTGAAGTTCGTTGTCCGATATAATTTTGAATGGGACTCCGTACCTGCATAGAACATTTTTGATCAAGAAGTTAATAACTTTCGCTGATGATACTTTATTTAGGGGTTCTGCTTCCACCCATTTGGTGAAATAGTCGACAAACACTATAGCATATTTGGCCCCGCCTCGGCCCATTGGCAGTTCGTCGATTAAGTCAATCCCCCATACTGCAAAGGGCCAAGGGCTGGTCATTTGAGTAATCTCAGTGGTTAGTAGCCGTGGAATCTTAGCAAACTTCTGGCATCTGTCACATTTTCTGACGAAATCTAAGGCGCCCTTTCTTAAGGTGGGCCAGAAATATCCATATCGGAGTATCTTTTTTGCCAAAGTCTGGCCTCCGGTGTGATCTTCGCGGCTTCCTTGATGAATGTTGGATAAGATTTCCTTGGCTTCCCTTCCAGCGACACACCTTAACAAGGGGTTAGAGAAGCCGCGCCGATAGAGGGTGTCCTCTTGTATTGTGTAGCGGGAAGATTTCCTTTGTCTTTCTTTAGAGCTTCGAAGAAGGGGACGCACTTATCCGTTACTTTGGAGATGAATCGGCTTAGGGCGGCCACTTTCCCATTCAGGCTTTGCCTTTCCTTTCGAGTGGAAGGTATTTTGATATCTTTTAGAGCTCGGACTTGTTCAGGGTTTGCTTCAATCCCTCTGGCATGGACGATGAATCCCAAGAACTTTCCTGATGATACTCCGAAGGAGCATTTTAGAGGATTAAGTTTCATTCCATACTGGTGAAGCACTTGAAACATCTCGCCCAGGTGGCTTACGTGATCGTCGGCTTTCCTTGACTTTACCAGCATGTCATCCACATACACTTCCATAGTTTGTCCTATTAGCCCTGCAAACATCTTGTTGACGAGGTGCTGGTAGGTGGCTCCTGTGTTTTTAAGTCCGAAAGGCATTACCTTGTAGCAGTACAAACCCCGGTCAGTGATGAAACTAGTGTGGTCTTGATCGGGAGCATGCATAGGAATTTGGTTATATCCTGAGTACGCGTCCATAAAGGATAAGAGTTCGTGCCCGACTATGCTGTCTACAAGTTGATCGATTCGGGGAATTGGGAAGCAATCCTTCGGGAAGGCGTCATTTAAGTTGGAGAAGTCAATGCATGTTCGCCACTTCCCATTAGCCTTCTTTACCAGCACCGGGTTGGCGATCCACTCTAGGTAGATGGCTTCTCATATGAAGTCATTGGCAAGTAGATTCTTTACTTCTTCATCGAGGGCTGTTGATCGTTCTGCCCCCATGCTTCTCTTTCTTTGTTTTACGGGCGCTTTGGTAGGATCAATGTTTAGTACATGGCATGCTATGTCATGGGAGATTCCGGTCATGTCAGCATGTGACCATGAAAATACATCCAAGTTGTGGCGGAGAAAGTCAATGAGTTGTTCCTTCAACTCTGCTTTTAGTTGGGACCCGATTTTCAATAGTCTACTCGAGTCATGTTTGTCTACAGATACAAATTCCATAACCTCTACAGGCTCGGCTGGTATATCGAAGAGGAGGGGCTTTCTTTAGTTGCTATGCTTCCAAACTTTTTGTGCAGAGGGCAACCTCTACACTCTTCCCTTTATCCTTCCTATGGTTGTTGCGAAGTTCAGTTACATAGCAGTCACGAGCAATGTCCTGGTCTCCCTCTACCTCCCCTACTCCATTGTCCGTTGGAAATTTCATCTTTAGGCACCATGTGGCCAGGATAATTTGGAAGTCAGACAAGGCTGGCCTTCCTAAGAAAGCGTTGTAGGCCGAGTGGTTTTCTATCAGCACAAATGTCTGTTTCCGCACAACGGAGTGGGGATGACTTCCAATTTCAACAAAGAGGTCCAGTTGCCCAAGGGGCATCTTCGCATCTCCAGTGAAACCGTGTAGTGGTTTATTGCAGGGAGAAACGTCCTTTATTGATAGTTTCATTTTGTCGAATGCATGCTTGAATAGGATATTTACTGAGCTTCCAATGTCTACTAGAATTCGGAAAACTTCGGCTGGACCGAGCTGGGCAGAGATAACCATGGGATCCATGTGAGGGTACTGCCTTCCCTCTAGGTCACGCCTACTGAATGTGATGTCATCACTCTCTTTCCGCTTTGGGTAGCATTCTCCTATAACAGAATTAACGCATTCTTCATTGTTTCTAAGTGACTTCCCATATCTTTCCATCTCTGCCCAGCTTCTGTCGGCGATGTGTGGTCCTCTCGAGATGGTATGGACCACTATCTTCTCTTGACTGGTGCCGCTAGTGTTGCGATTTCCTCTACCTATCTCTGGTGAGGGTAGCCTTGGGTTCTCATTCGCAGGAGCTGAAGTCCTGTTCTGACCTTTTACATAGCGTTCCAGTCTCTTCCTTCTGATGTGTTCTTCAATCAAGTCCCGGAGATGATGGCATTCATTGTTATCATGCCCATGAGATTCGTGGAAGCGACAGAACTTTCCAGACTTCTGTGCGTTATCTGATTCCTTCTTGTACGGTGGGTGTTTGTATCTAACTTCGTCTTGGGTGGCAAGGAAGATGTTTTCGATGGTTTCATTCAAAGGAGTGTAAGTGTCGAATCTCGGTCCTGGCCGATATAGGCGCTTTTCTCCCTTCTTGCCCCCATCATTGTCTCTAGAATCATTTCTTTGAACGTCCTTTGCTACAGCGGGCGTGTTGCTGTGAGTTGCCTTATTTTGTTGCCCTGACTGCCCCTCAGTGGCAGCATCTTCAAGCCTCATATATTTCCCGGCTTCATGGAAGAAATGGGGTAAAGTAGCTGGTTTTTCTTTCGTCAACCTTCTAGCAAATTTAGTATCCGGGTGCACGCCATTACAGAGGGCCATTAAGATAAGCTTCTCATCGGCATCTTGGACTGCGGCCACTGCGGCATTGAATCGGGTTAAATATTGCTGCAGCTTCTCTCCAGGTTTCTGTTTGATATTGGATAAGGAATAAGCGTCCTTGGGTTGTTCCACATGAATGCGGAACTGGCTGATAAACTTTTCTTTCAACATCTCCTATGAGTTGATGGATCCTTGGGGTAGATGGCAGAACCAGGAGGTAGCTAGATCTGCTAAGAATAGTGGAAAGCATTTGCACAGTACTCCCTCTATTGCCCCGCTCATGATCATATGCTGTGTGTATCTCTACAAGTGTACAACGGGGTCAGAGGTTCCTTTGTAAGGTTCCATTATTGGCATTTTCCATTCTCGGGGGGTGATAGCAATTTCAATATTGCGGGCTAAAGGGCTGGTTACCCTAGCGCCTATCCCTCGATCTCTTTGATCCCGTTGGACGCACTCTCTGAAAAAGCATGACATCCTTTCATCAGAATTTGGAGCAGATAGAAATGAGTTCGGTTCTGTTCTGTGGGATTGATTCCGTCCAGATGACCTGTAGGGATGGTATCGCCTATCGTTCCTAATATTTTCTAGTGGCTGCTTTTGGTCTTCTGGGAGCATGCTAGGGTCAGCTACAGTTGGCCCTTGCCTTGATCTTCCCCTGCTGGGTTCTGATCTAAGCACTTCCTCGGGTCCAACTTCGGGCTGGACTCTAGCTCGGCCCCGTTCATTGGTGTTTCCATGGTTAGGCAGTATGACAGGCTCAGCTATAGTTGGCCTCCGTTCGGTACCTCCCCTGTTGGGTTCGGTTCCAAGCGTTTCCTCAGGCTTAACTTCGGGCTGTGCTCGGTCTCGGCTCCTACCATGGCCGCTTCTATCGTTAGCCCCTTCGAAGAAGGAAGATCTTTATTGTCTCTGAGATCCTCCAGACTTGGACTCACCCCATGACTCAGTGTTGCGGTTGAACTCTTCAGCATCCCTTAAGCGTGACATGAGATGGTCCACCAAGGCTTCCTGCTGGGATGTGAAGCGGCTAGTCACTTCAGCCACAACCCTGTCTAGATCTGCCCTAGTAATTGCTACAGGCTGTTCTGTGGCAGGGGTTGTTGGATTTGCCTGACCTTCATTTGGTACTACTGCTGGAAGGGGACGACTTACTGGATCTGGAAGACTGTTGGTTGCGATGTTTTTTCCTCTGTTAACATCTTTCTTATGCTTGGGAGACATGTTTTCCAAGCAATGAACGACGCTGTTTGGAAGAAGGGTAAGTGGGAGAAGCTGAAGCTTCGAGCTTCTTGTTCTCAGTGAAAGCACCAAAAATGTTTGCACAAAAAATGGGCAAACACCTCCAAGTCGTATGATTTAGTTGATCTTGCGTTGTTTTTAGTGATCTGGGTGATTTATGCAAATATGTAAAAACAGGGACTAAACTGTAAAAGACACGCAGATTTATAGTGGTTCAGCCAGAATGTGCCTACGTCCACTTTATATATTATTTCTCCTTTCTTGTTCAGATTACAAGTACAAAGCTTTGATACAAGTATATGGAAGTTGTTTGAAAGTTCTATCCGTGCTTGAGCTCTCAAACTTGTCCTCCATTGTTGTACCCCTGCCCCTCTATTTATAGAGTGAGGCCGGGGGTAGGGTTCTTGGATGTATATAGCTGCTGGTGGGCCTGGGCTGATACAATCTGGCCTGGCAAAGTTGGTCTGGAACGCCTTGGTCCGGTGGGATCTGGTTCGGTGGGTAGGGGAACCTGTTTGTTCGGTGAGTAGGCGAAGTTGTTAGTTCGGTGGTATGGGAAGTAGGTTGATTCGGTAGTGGGTGGACCGGTGGAGTTGATTCGGCAGGCATGGGAAGTAGGTCGATCCGGTAGTGGGTGGACCGGTGGAGTTGATTCGGTAGTGGGTGGACCGGTGGAGTTGATTCGGCAGGCATGGGAAGTAGGTCGATCCGGTAGTGGGTGGACCGGTGGAGTTGATTCGGTAGTGGGTGGACCGGTGGAGTTGATTCGGTGGATGGTCTGGTTTACCCTGGTTCGGCGAGGACTTACCTCCCCTCTTTGGTTCGGTGAAAACATGCCCAACATTCGACACTATAGAGGACATCTTCATTTGCCTTTAATGTTATTTTACCACCTAGAGCTTTAGGCTTCCAGATTGGTCCGTGCTTCCTTGTTTTTGATCTTCTCGAACTATGTCCTTTGACAATTATAGAGATAACATTTTCCCTCATCCTTGTGTAAAGAAGCTTTTTTACTCTTTAGGGTAAAACCATGAATTTCTCTTCCTTTGCTTAGGCTTTCAAATCAATTCACTATGTTGGTGTTCCTCTTTCTCCTGCGATTCAAGCTCAGACAAAGAAGGTTTTTTGAATTATCAAAATTGCTTCAAAACTTTAAATTTAATACATCCGGGTTAATACTAACGCATGATATAATATTACCATATTTTACCTTATGGTGTAACTCATATGGTGTTTGATATTAATCTATTTATTTGACATTTACAGGTGTAAAATTGTATTAATGATGCTCTATGTTAATTATTATTAAAGTTTTCAGTTCATATCCATGGATCTATTTTCTTATCATAGATACAACATTTATTTGTGCTCTTTGAGTCAACACAAGAGTCTAAGTTTTTCTTACGAACTCCATATTGGTCATTTAATAGTTATTGACTTGTTATAAGGTTGATTTTGGACTATAAATTATTATTATCTGATCACCTGTATGCACTCAAGAACGAATATTCGAATTTGGAATAACATCACCTGGTAAGCAGACGGAAAGTTAGGTAAGAAGCTTTTTAATAAGATTAGCATATTTGAATTACTTCTTCTTTGGTTATAGGAGGCTAGCTTTCAATATTAGGTTGCTTGTAAACTTTTAAATTAGATTCCTTTATCGCTCAGCCTCTTGCTCTTGCTTTCTCATTGTAACCTTTATTTTCACAACTAAAACTTTCTTCAATGATAGGTTAGTAACTTAACATTCAACTAGAAAATTAAAAGCTTCTAGTTCTAATTTTAAATAAAGGGTTAAGAAACTAGTTGATAATAAGGAAGTTATACTATTTGATGATAAGAAATCCCAAAATACCATATCCTGGCAACAGGATTTATAAAATACCATCTGGTAACAAAAGCCATAGGTATCCTTCGACAATAAGAAGGCTACAAACCCATCTAATAATAAGATAAATCAAAGAATCATCTGGCAATAATGAGAGACCAAAAATCCCATTTGGCAATGATAGAAGACTAGAAAACCTTCTGGCGATAATTGAAGACCAAAAATCCATTTAGCACTAAGAAATCCTTAATCTCATCTGATAGCAAGAAGACTAGGAATTCCTTCTGATAAGAGAAGTCCATAAACTCATATATTGTAATGATAGAAGATCCGAATTCTGGGAATTCAACAGGAAGTTCAAACCCATCAAGAAAACCAATCAAGAAAATCAATAAATTCATTTGTTGCAAAAATTAGAAACCTATATATAATTCAATTAAAAACCTGTCCAAATTATATCTGGTAAGAAGAAGATAAGAAATTCAACTGATAATAATAAGAAGACCAGAAATTCATATGGAAACCAAAAATCCAACAAGAGATCCAGAAAACCAATCGAACAAAAATAATTAACAAGAAAACAAGGAATCCATTTGTCAAGAAAATCAAAAATTCAATCAAAAATTCATCAGAGTCTTATCCATCAATAAAAGACTCATAAATTTATTCAAAAACAAAGAGGACCATAAAATTGTCCAACAATAGCAGTCCGAACAGATTTTAAGCCAAAGACTCATAATTTTATCCTTCGAAAAGCAATGGAGATTCCCGTCCTTAGAAGAAAAGCCTACTTGTTAGAGGATATGTAGCTATTAAATGTTCACTATTATAATATAATATATTAGAGCCAAGTAGTTTTGTTCAACCATTTAACAATTCAACAAGTAGTTTCATTGAACCATTCAACCGTTTAGTAAGTAGTTTTGATTAACCATCCAACCATTCAACAAGTAGTTTCATTCAACCGTCCAGTTAATAATCCCTTCAACCGTTCAACGTATAGTTCTGTTCATTTGTTTAGCCATTCAGCAAGTAGTTCTGTTCGGTTGTTCGGCTGTTCAACAGGTTGTTCCGTTTGGTTGTTTGGCCGTTCAGCAGGTAGTTCCGTTCGATTGTTTGGTTATTCAGTGGGCCCAATTAGTTTATATATATATATAAACCTTCTTTTGAAGGTTTCCTTAATCCTAGGTTTAGTCTAGTCCTATTAGAGGTCCGCTATTACCTATGCCTTGAACGGAGCTATTCTTATTTTTTATTGGGGATTTGTTCTTTGTTTTATTCCTTTTGCTTCTTCATTGGTTTTTAGATTCTTTCCTATCATTATCATTGTTTCTTTTTGGGTTTTGGACATATCAAATTTTTTCCTTTTGCATCTTCTTGGGTTTTGCCTCTACTTTAGGTTGTAGGCATCTTCATTCGTTATTCTTATTCGTGCCCCTTTTGGGCTCTGACTTTACTCTGAGTTGATGACATCTTCGTCCATTTCCCCTGTTTATGCCCCTTTTAGGCTGTGGATTTCTTCATCCTTTCTTGTATAAGCCACTCTTTGAGCTTTGGCTAGGCTGAGGATCGCTAAATGGCATTTTTCCCCCTTTCTCTATAGGGTGATCCGAAAGAGCATTAGAGGTTTTGACTCTCTTTCTAGGAGGTGCTTCTGGAGAAGGCTTTGTCCCTCCCTCTAGGTGGTGCTCCCGAAGGAGGCTTTGTCCCTCCCTCTTGGAGGTGCTCCGGATTGGACATTAGAGGCTTTAGTCCCTCCATTAAGGAGGTGCTCCAGATTGGGCGTCAGAGGCTATAGTCGCTGCCCCTAGGATAAGCTCTGGATTAGGCATCGGAGGCTATGGTCCCTCCCTCTAGGAGGTGCTACGGATTGGACGTCGAAGTCTTTAGTACCTCCTTCTAGGAGGTGCTTTTGGAGAAGGCTAAAAAGAAGTTTATTGAAAATCTTATTTTGTGAAAATAATATTTGGCTAAACAAAGTATTTATGAAAAACTCCTTTTGGTTTATAGAACTTTCGAGCTAGGATTTTCATGATTAATCGAGAAATCATTTCTTTAAATTGGTTCTCCTTTTGGAAATGTTTTGGGACATTTGAAACCTTTGATAAAGAAGTCTTTTCTCGACGTTTCCTCTAGAAGAGGTTTTAAATCATTCTTATGATAGAAACATGAATCTCAAATAAGAGACTTAGTGGTCATGATCCATGATCAATAGTCTTTTAATCAAGAATAGGTTGTTCTAATAAGAGTTTTTGTCGACGAATCTTGATGGTTCTGAACACCTTTCTTGAGAAAATATGCATAGGTTTTTCCTTGTCAATAATTTGAAAAGCTTTGAAATTGCTTTTGTCAGGATATGCCTAGATAAAATCTTTAGTGTGCATTTACTAATGCTAAGTAATATTTTTGAAGATTGTATGAATCTTTCTTAAAATAGGTAAAGATTTGGTTTTCCTGATCCATAGGGTAATTAGAAATAATCCTTCTTAATTCAAAAGTAATTCTTCTTGAATACATGTTTGGAAAATTCCTTTCGGCAATCAAATGACTTGTTGAAAATTAGGCTGATGTATTTACTTCCATCTTTATATGATATATATAGGTAATTGTACCTTACCAGGTTTTGCTTAGCAAGTGGTGTGTCTTGTTTACAAGTCTGAAAAGTCATGATTCATGAACTAATAGACTTTTACAGACAATAACATACTTTTCCTAAGAATCCCTTCTTTTGGGAAAATTTTAAATATTTACCTTTCCCTAGAGACAGGCTTATGCTGGAAGGTTTACTAATTCAAGCTTTTGAGATAAAGAGCCACTTTATTCTAGATATTTGATCTATCTTTTCTTCAAAGAAGACCAGAGATTTGTTATGTTTTGACCGGGAAATTCAGATCTTTCTGTGTGTAGTAGATTGGTTTTGTTCTAACCTATAAAGACATTCGAATTTCATGTTAATGCATGATCAATTTCAAGTACAAATAAAATTAGAAATTTTTATGAGTTAACATAATCTATGGTCGGCAACTACCACAAGACTTCATAATTTGATCAGGGTTTGAATTTGAAGTTTCTAAGCTACTTTATCCATGAAGAAAGAGTTAGGTTTTGAGCATTTGGGCTATTTTCTTCAGAATAAACGACCCTTTAAGCTTCCTTGATGAATTCCTTTTGAGATCCTAACCTGACCATATTCTTAATTATTCTTGACAGAACGTGTCATTTACCAGTCTTATGTCCATTTATTTTGTGATAATGGCAATAATCTTCTCCTCTATCCAGCTCTGGATGGTTCTGTATTTTGTAGGAAGTGGTGATATTTTCATCATTTTGTGTTACGGTAAAATTATAGGAAAAGGGTTTGCTCAAATTTATATAATTGGATTTGAAAACCTCCTTCTAAATTCCTCTTTTACTCCTATTCCCTTTTGGCCTCTTGCTGAGATGTTCGGAATTGAAATTTTCCTCTTTTTGGTTTTGTAGGGATTTCTTCAATGCATGGTACATCTCATCCATTTGAATAAATAATTTGGCTCAGAAATATAACTGTTGCAGATCCTTACACCCATTGATATGAAGCTCTTACAAAAAAGGAGTTTGCTCAATTAGCCCAGATTAAACTGCAATCAGTTTTTCTTTGTCGGACGCATTTTCTGGTTTCAATGCCCATATATCAAATCTCTTTAGGTAATCGCCAAGTAATTCCCTTGGTCTTTGCTTGATATTGGCAAACATGTTAAAGTCCATAGTTGGGTCTTTATATATGTAAAACTGTGCTACGAATTCATAAGAGAATTATTCCTAAGAACAGACGGCCTTTTCCTTGTAATTCTTAGACCATTTACCAGATGCTCCATGGAAAGTTACAAGAAAAACTTTACAATGAACTGCCCTAGAAGCATTATATAAATCCATTCAGTTTTCAAAAGCTTGAAGGTGATCAACCGAATCAGTGGCTCCGTCATACTTTAGTGAAGGAATTTTGATGTAAGGCAAAATTCTAATAGCAAATATTTCCTTTGATAAGGGAGTTTTTCGAAAGCTATTGTTTTTCCTTAAGTCAAGGGTTTCTTCCTTCATAGATGCATCTTTTGTTACTTGGATGAGGATGTCATTTTGGTGTTGTCTCTGTCGTGATAATAGTAATCCTTATTATATCCTTAGATCGAACTATTTGGTTGCTCAAAGGGACTTTGTGCTTGACTCTCTTAGTTTTCATCTTGTATTTTATTTAGAGGTTGTGCTTCATCACCTTCTTCCATAAGCTTCATCATCTTCAAGGATTCATGAGATGGAGCCCCTTCAGGTTGCTCTCACATAACTATCACTTGTTGTATTATATCCTGAATTTTGATCTCATTGCTTGCAAGTTTTGTTAGAGTTGAAGGTTTTCCAATTTCCATATTCTCTAAGTTGAAGTTTGGGATTATATTACCTTCCAAAGTTGTTTGTGATGCAGCTTCTTTACTTGGAATATCATTATTGTTCCTAGCCCTTACCATTTTCTTCCTAAAACTAAAGAAACTTATACAATTAGTTTGTAGAGAGAATTATAAGGAATCGGAGCTTCGTGCCCTCTTTCAGCACCAAAATGTTAACGAATAAATTCTTCAACATCCAAAAGCATGTGGAATTTGGGTCAATCAAAGAAAAGCCTCTCTGAAGCAGTCGAAGTCACGGGTTGAAGCATGTGAGAGTCTAAGTTCATAATCATTACTTTGTCTAATCAACAAAGAATGAATCATGTGAAATGTTGTATATAGTCGGAATCCTTGTATAAGTTCAATATGTTGGTCCAAGATCAAAGTCAAGTAGATGTTTGAGTCACCAGTTGGAGCAATAGGCTATGTAACACCCCGTAAAATGAACCATGAATAAATAAAGTAAATTGAATTAAATATGATAAGGGTTGAATATGGAAATTTTATAAAAGTTGGAATTTGACAACGAAAGTTATTCTATTGCGTTCGTGGCGAAATTATTATTTTTTTCATATATAATATGATGAAAACGGAGCTCAAGCAAATATGTTATCAGCATTTGAAGTTTTCAGATTTACATTAATTTAGTTTGAATTCAAATTCAAATGAGAAATCAATTTTAGGATTTAAATTTCAAAAATAAGGTTGGGGGCTAAGTAAATATTTAATTAACATTTAACGTTAAAGAGTTAATTAGGGAAAAATAATCATGCAATGGAAGAAAATAAACTTTCCCCGAAATAGAGGAGTGATCGACCTATATAGGTCAACCGGTCGACCGCTACGGTTGACCAGTTGCACATAGGTGATCGACCATATGGCAACGAGTGCTGCCAGTGGCAGCTACCGTTTGAAGCTATGTTATATTAAGTTGTACCCTCCAGATTTATCTATTTCCTACCTACTACCATCCTACGGTTCTGGTGCGTTTCAACCCCTACAAATAGAACCCTATCCTTTCCACTTTTCAGTCATATTATTTTGAGGAATACGATGAAATTCTACCATTGCTATCTCTCTCTAATAAGATTTAGAAACTTCATGGAGAATTCAAGTAAGAATTCAAATTATTTCCCATTTGTTTCTTCCTCCTCCAATATATTCTTATCCTATTCTTCTCAAATTATTCTAAATCCAATGAATATATATATACCTCTTCCCTATTGTGTGTGTATATAAAAAAGGAGAGATTCTGAAAGAGATCGAAAGGCTATGGATCCATTTGAGTGAAGCTAAGGCTAATCTGTGAGTGGAAACCTTTTTGTTTCTATTCAGCGATTGTTTAGTGTATTTCTTTTTGGATTTGAATATACCTTAGGGATTTTCCCTCAAAATTCCTTTTTATTTTGATATGTCAATTCTATATTGAGATTCCCAATTATTTGATGGAATTTGTTTCATTTATGCAATTTTTGATAATTTCATAGTTTATTCCATTTCTCCTTCTTCATTGGGTCAAATTATGATTCTTCAATAAAATAAGGGGTTTAGATTACGAATTATATTCATAGTTTACACCACTTATTCTCATCTATTTCTTTGTAAAAGAGGAGTTGAATAGAATATAGGGTTTAGATTGCAATTCTTATTATTTAAGATATTCCATTGAATTGATGTGACAAATTGAGTTTCTATTTTATTTACAAGTCTGTGATTACAGTTTTGGTTATGAATATTTATTCCCTACTTTGGATATTAAAATCCCATGAAATCTTGGGAATTTGAAGAAAAAGGACTTGTTATAATAATTGGTTAAGGAATTGACATTTAACGTTGGTTTAGAGCATAAAATCCATACATTTAGAATTTATTAGGTGCGAATATTTATTTATCTCTATTTACGTAATTAACGTATAATTACTGCGTATATGGGTAGTTAATTAGTCATTTATTTCCCCCATTAGGAAGGTAATCAATTGGTAGTATTTGTTATTATTAATTGCTTTTATGTGTACCCATGTATTTAAACAATTGTTGTAACGGATAATATGTTACGGTTTTTATAGAATTTTGTGTTATGAGATTTTTATGGTTTTGAAATAAAAGGGTTCCCTTTGCTATTATATTTTTGGTCCATCCACTATGAGTTCTAAAAGCTTAGTTGTGGCTATGCAATATTATTCCTTTTTACTACGAACAACCTACCTTATAATGGATCTAAGTTTCGATAGGCCTTTCCTGGATCGAAATTTAGGCCTATTTTATGGTGGGCTGTTACATTTAGTGTCAAAGGTTAGATTACTTAATCAATGGGGAAAAACTATATGTATAAGAGACGTATTTGTTATTGTGAAAATGGTTTTTCAAAAAGAATTTTCAAAGAATTCTTACTATATTTATATCTATACCCTCTCTTCTTGAACATACGCACATACACTAGGTAACCTTTTTCTTTCAGCATGTAAATACTATCTTAGGAAATCATCACTAAAGGTTTAACCTATAGATATTGATATGGCTGATAATCAATCTTCTTCCGAATAAGGGTACCCTACCCGCGGAAGACCACCCATTCATGGAATGCCCGAATGGTTCAAACAATATCTTAGGACTGTCGAGCAAATTCCTATCCCTCCAACTGCACCAGTGGCACTTATTGCTCTGCCTGCCAATGCAGCACCCCGTCTTGTCGACTTTCCTAAGTTGTGTAAGGACATTCTCAATATGGAAGGGAAGACATATTCTGGAACTAAAGGATATTCGAAACCTAAAGCTTGGATTAGTAACTGGGAGAAGATATTTAGAGAGCTTGGTTGGGATGACCAGCTAAGAAGAAGAATAGCAGCTTGGCACCTTAGGGAAGAAGCCTTGAATTGGTGGAACTTTGTGACTGATGAGCACTTGGGAAGGATATGCTCTAGGGATGAATTCAAGGACCGATTTAACATAAGATTCATGTCTAGAGCAGAGGTTAGCTTGCAATTGGAAAAGTTCATTCAGCTGAGACAAGGAGATTCTACCCTTAATGATTACATAGAAAAGTTTACTGAATTGGCTAAATTCGGGATGAGCCTGATAGACACACATATGAAAAAGCCATGAAGCTCCTAAAGGGCTTAAATTCCCCACTAAGAGAAATGTTGTTGACCCAAGTATCTATGAGGGCAACGTATGAGATGTTGGAAGAAACAACAATGCTGCACGTGGCCAATGTGGACGGTAAGGGAAGAGAGAAGGAAAAATCTGCACTGACCCAAAAGCATGGAGTGTCCAAGAAGGGGAGCTTTTGGGCCAACAATAAGTCGAAGGGGAAGTTTAAGAAGGATGGAAAGGTGTGTAAGAAATGCCAAAGGAAGGGTCATGAAGCTAAAGATTGTTAGGTGAGTATGATAAAGGAAGCCTTTAACCAAGGTACTTTAACAGCCATGCGGAAGGGCATCACAAGAATCAATGTCCCAGGATGGCTAAGGAAGGATCAAGCGGACAAGCGTACGCTATTAAAGCCATCCCAGTTGCTTGTAAACCATTAAGAGACCAAAGAAAAGCAGCTCTAGAATGTATAACTCATATTTTTGGGGTTACTATCTGTACCCTATTTGATTCAGGGGCACCACATTCTTTACAGCTAAGGATGTAGTAAATTCCTTAAACATTCCAACCCAAATAGTCAACAGTCCAATAGAGCTTTCCAATCCCATTGGGGGTTCGACCTTTCTTTCTCTTTTTTGCAAAGACCTAGTGTTAGACATATGTTTTTAGTAACTTAGGTATTGATTTTGATGATAAAAACTATAGGACAATATATAAAATATAGATACTAATGTTTTATCGGGATATATATAGTATATCATGCAAGAAATTAGAGAGGTATTGATTAAGAAGACTATGCAGTATCAAGATGCTGATATATCAAGATGATGATAATTGAAGACTCATGAGTATTGAAGAGTTTAGGATTTCAAGATCTTCCTAATAAGTTATAAAGTCATGGAATTTATGTTAAAACCTTGATAGCACTTTCGTGATCTCTCCCTCGCCTTCTCTAATTTTGTTTTAAATTGTTTTTCAAATATTCTGGTTTTAAAATAGTCTTTTCAAAATATTTCCCAAAATGATTTTTTTTCAATCTCTTACTTATAAAGATATCATTTTAGTGTTTTTATGTTTATATATATATATATATATTGTATTTTTGTTTATATTTTAATAAGTTATAATTATATTGATTTTATATATATTATTGAATACTCTTATTAAATCTTTCAAAATTATTTTATAAAGTCTTATTGAGTTATATCTTGATTAAAATATGTATAAACTATATTTAAATGATTCTACAAAGTATCAAAGTATTTTACAAAGCAATGGATTTTCAAAATTATATTTTTGAAGTGTTTTTTAAACACAAAGGGATATGTCGACATATCCTATCCATGTCAGTTGACATAGTTGGCTGTAAAATTCAAAATTCAAAATTCAAATTTGAATGGAAGTGTTGTTTCGTCATATCTCTTCGCGAATGGACATGACTATCATTTCTCTATATATACCAGACTTCCAAATGAATTTTTAATAACTACTTTCTTATTCTTCTCTCCTTTTTTCACTCTCTTGATTTCTAAACCAATTTTTACCCAAACTCTGCCGAAATTCAACCGGAACCAAATTCAATCATTACTAGTTTGATTCTCTTTCATATACTCTCTTATTTCTCTCATCTCTCTCACTCAAACCAAGATCAAAGTGCTATTCAAGAGTTATAGGATCAATTGTAATCAAGATCAAAGATCTGAGTCTGTAAACTCTATCAAATCATACTCTTATACTTTGTGGTATGCTTGGTATCCCTAAAATGTAAGTAGGTGTGATTGTAGCCTATAAAATCAATTGGGTGTGCTTAGTAGCCTTTAAATCTAGTGGGTGTGTTTGTAGCCCAAAAATCAAGTGACTCTACCGAGAGGTCAGGATTCTGGAGGATGTGTCTCATAGCCTTGAAATTGATATTGTATTTGCATTTACTAGTTGAAAAGAAATCCGTACAAGGAATTGTGCAGGACTGGATGTAGGGTAACTCCAAACCAGTATAAAATTCTGGTGT
Organism: Allium fistulosum; assembly: GCA_030737815.1. Taxonomy (NCBI): domain Eukaryota; kingdom Viridiplantae; phylum Streptophyta; class Magnoliopsida; order Asparagales; family Amaryllidaceae; genus Allium; species Allium fistulosum. The sequence continues at coordinate 939,697,873 of CM060905.1, read as the reverse complement.
GTTCTTTCTATTTTGCTTTTAGTGCATTTACTTTTATCTACTCTTTGATTCTGTGATTGCTAATTGTGTCATTCCAAGTATAATCTTAAAGAATTTGAAAAATATTCATATAATCCATTAAATACTATTCACCCCCTCTCTAGTGTTAATTTAGCCTTAAGATCCCTATTTCGTTGACTTACATTTGAAAAGGTATAATTGCAGGAACAGATGTGTTACATGGATTTTGATGAACAGACACTTAATGATTAAACTCTACAGATCAAAAAGGACAAATGGATACTGGACAGTGGATGCTCAAGACACATGACTGGCAATTCGAAAATTTTGAAAGATATAGTTTACAAAGATGGTGGATCAGTAAATTTTGAAGACAACTCTAAGGGATATGTTATTAGCATCGGTAATGTCGGTATGTCTAAAACTCCTACTATATCTAATATTTTGTTAGGTAGGAATTTAAAGCATAATCTGTTGAGTGTCAGTCAATTGTGGGATAAGGGTTCAAAATTAAATTCGTAAAAGATAAATGTCATACTGAAGATAATGAGTCAAACATTATCTTTGAAGGCATTAGGAAATGAAACATCTATATATCAAGTATGAAAATCTCAAATGATAATTTATGTCTTTTGGCTGAAGCAAGTGATCCTTAGATTTGGCATGAAAGATTTGGTCACTTGAATTTCAAACTAATATCTAAAATTTCTAAAAATGATCTAGTCGGAGGTTTTCCCAAAATGAATTTTATAGTTAATAATTTACACGATTCATGTCAATTAAGAAAACTTAGAAAAAGTTATTTCAAATCAAAAGATATGATTTCTACCTCTCAACCCCTTGAACTTCTTCACTTAGATCTTTTTGGTCCCACACAGATACAATCTATAAATCACAATATATATGTATTTGTACTCATAGATGATTATTTTAGGTTTACGTGGATGATTTTCTTGAAACTTAAAAGTGATGCTTTTTAAATGTTTAAAATCTTTGTAAACGAATTCAAAATAAAATGACTAGTAAAATTAAAACTATTTTGAGTGATTATGGTGGAGAATTCAAAAATGAAGATTTTGAGAATTTATGTAATAAGAAAGGTATAACTCATAATTTTCAAGAACACCACAACAAAATGGAGTGGTAGAACGTAAAAATAGGACGATTCAAGAGTGTACTAGAACTATACTAAATGATAGTAATTTACCTAAACAAATTTTGGACTGAAGCGGTTGGTACTTCATATTATATATTAAATAGAATTTTAATAAGACCATCAACTAAGAAAACACCATATGAATTATTCTACAATAAAAAGCCCAAAGTATCATACTTTAGAATTTTTGGTAGTAAACGTTTTATTTAAATGCTAAAGATAATTTGGATAAATTTGATGCTAAATCAGATAAAGGAATCTTTATTGGATATTCAAATAGAAGTAAAGCTTATAAAGTTTCCAATACTAGAACTAATACTATTGAAGAGACATTACATGTCTCATTTGATAAAAAATTTAAAGTTATAACCCAAATATTAATGAAGAAGATAATATCGATAACCCAAACGAAATTAGTAATAATGAGATTACCGAAAACGAAAACAATAATAATTCAGAAAATTCATGTCCAAATAAAGAACAAAATACTTGAAAGATCATCCTATAGAAAATATACTTAGAAATATTGAATATGTTGTTAAAACTAGAAATCAACTAAATAAAATGAGCAACGTTGCTTTTATTTCAACTATTGAACCTAAAAATCCAAAGGAAGCATCAACTGACGATTCATGGATTCTTGCTATGCAAGAGGAATTGAATCAATTTACAAAAAATGATGTATGGGAATTAATCCCAAGACCAGTGGATAAATCCATAACATGAACTAAATAGGTATATAGAAACAAAATGAATGAACAAGGAGTGGTTGTGAGAAATAAAACTCGATTAGTTGCACAAGATTATTGTCAAGAAGAAGGAACAGATTTTGATGAAACCTTTGCACCCATACCAAGATTAGAAGCTATAAGAATTTTACTTGCTTTCGCTAGTCATAATAATTTTAAGTTATATCAAATGGATGGTAAAAGTGCATTTTTAAATGGTTTTATTTAAGAAGATGTATATGTAGAACAACCCCCACTTTTTGAAGATGAAATTTTACCTAATTATGTTTACAAATTAAAAAAGGCTTTGTATGGTCTAAAACAAGCTCCAAGAGCTTGGTATGACAGACTTAAATCCTATATATTATAATCAAATTTTGAAATAGGCAAAGTGGATAGTACACTTTTTAGTAAAAGAGATAGAATTGATATTCAGATAATACAAATATATGTAGATGATATCATTTTTGGATCTACCAATGATAAACTAAATAAAGAATTCTCAAAAATAATGACTAATAAATTTGAAATGAGTCATATGTGAGAACTAAATTATTTTCTAGGATTACAAATAAAACAACTAAGTAATGGAATTTTTATTAGTCAAGAAAAATGTCTAAAGATTTAGCTAAGAAATTTGGTATGTCAAATACTAGTGGTAAACCAACTCCCATGGCAACTAATGAAAAATTAAATAAAGAAGAAAATTCAAAAGATGTAGATCAAAAACTATATAGAGGAATGATTGGATCACTTTTCTATATAACTGCTAGAAGACCTGATATAATGCACAGTGTTTTCTATGTGCAAGACATCAATTTCAACCTAAAGAAACCAATTTAAAATGTGTAAAATGAAATTTGAGATATGTAAACATCACATTAGACTATGGACTCTTTTATCCAAAAGAAGACTCCTTTGAATTAATTTCATATAGTGATGCTGACTATGCTGGTTGCAAATTAGACCGAAAAAGTACAAGTGGAACATGTCACTTTTTGGGACACTCTCTTGTTTTTTGGTTTAGTAAGAAGCAAAACACTGTATCTTTATCTACGACCGAAGCAGAATATATTTCAGCATCATTAGGATGTTCACAGGTTATCTATATGCAACAAACATTAAAAGATTTTAGTTTAACTTTTACTAAATCACCAATATACTGTGATAATACAAGTGCGATCAATCTATCTAAAAATCCAACTCATCATGCTAGAGCTAAACATATTGATATAAGACACCATTTTCTAAGAGATAATGCAAGCAAAGAAATAATATCACTTGAATTTATAAACACTAAAAATCAAATAGCTGGTATATTAATGAACCGTTAAATCAAACATCTTTTAATAAGTTAAGAAGAGAGTTAGGAATTTGTTCTCTACCAAAAATATAAAAATAATAAAGTAAAAATTAAAGAATATAAAGAAAAACAAAATAATCAAAATAATACTATATATGTCGACATACCCTAACCTCGTATGTCGACATATACGGTAATTTCTAATTTTGAAATTTCGCTCTAAAATTCAAATGGGTGGTTATATAATAACCAAATTTTGACTTTCCTCTTCACTTTTATATATTCTCTCTATTTTAAACTTCTAAAACAAATAAACCATGGCCTTCTCTAATCCCAAACGTTCTAGAGAAGAGAATTCATCGTTTTCCTTCCCTTCTCCTACCCAAGGCCCCTTACAAAACATTACTATGACCAAGGCCACTAAAATGGAGGGTGAAATAAAGAATATTCTGCAAATGCTCACTGAAATTAAAGTAGTGCAACTTCATATGACCAAAAAACAAGAGTAGCAAAGCAGAATTCTTCGCAATTTGCAAAAATATCCATTGGATAATCCTACGAATCCAATAGTTATTGAAGATGATTCTGCAAATTTGGCTATTCATAACCCCATTCAAGGCAGCGATGATGAGGAAGAAGAGGAAGAAGACGGGGAGGAAGAACACATGGAGGAAGACGACAAAGTCTGATGCATCGGAGAAGTATGTTTCAATCGAGATGGAAATCTCGTCGAACAAAAGGAGAACTTTTGCCTTCATTATCCTCATTGTCCTATTCACAAATCCCTGATCATTAGGAAATCGCGTTAGGATATTACTTGTCTACGTTAAGTTGATTGTATGATGTGTATATTTAATTTAATTTAATGTTTATTTTACTTACTTATATGCACACTTTAAGATATGATTGGATTATGGTGTGATATTAAATGAATAAATAGATTGGTTTGGTTACTATTAATTATTTGTATTATCGCTTATCATTTCTTATATATCATTCTTATCATTTCATGAATATCTCATATCACTTATTGTTCTTATATAAATCATTTTCATCATCATTATATGTCATTAGTCTAGAATATTTTATTTAGGGGGAGTAAGAGTTAGAAGTAAAGTAAGAGTTAGTGTTAGAGTTATATTTTAGGTGGTTATTTTTATTGATGAAAAAGGGGAAGAAATATATAAAATCTCGGCATAGATTAAGGGGGAGTTTTGTAACCTAGGGGGAGTTATATTATATTTTATATAAAGAGTTGTCAAAATCAAAAAGGGGGAGATTGTTAGTACCTTAGGTATTGGTTTTGATGATAATAACTATAGGACATTATATAAAATATAGATACTAATGTTTTATCAAGACATATATATATAGTATATAGTGCAGGATTTTAGACAAATATTGATTAAGAAGACTATACAGTATCAAGATGCTGATATCAAGAGTATGTTCAAGATGATGATAAATGAAGGCTCATGGGTATTGAAGAGTTCAAGATTTCAATATATTCCAAATAAGTTATAGAGTCATAGAATTTTTGTTAAAACCTTGATAGCACTTTCCTGATCTCTCTCTCGCCTTCTCTAATTTTGTTTTAAATTGTTTTTCAAATATTCTGGTTTTAAAATAATATTTTCAAAATATTTCCCAAAATGATTTTTTTTCAATCTCATACTTATAAAGATATCATTTTAGTGTTTTTAAGTTTATATATACTGAATTTTTATTTTTATTTTAATAAGTCATAATTATATTGATTTTTATATATATTATTGAGTACTCTTATTAAATCTTTTAAAATTATTTTGTAAAGTTTTATTAAGTTATATTTCGATTAAAATATGTATAAACTATATTTAAACGATTCTACAGAGTATCAAATTACTTTACAAAGCAACGGATTTTCAAAATAATATTTTTTTAAGTGTTTTTCAAAAAACAAAGGGATATGTCAACATATCATATCCATGCATGTTGACATAGTGACCGTAAAATTAAAAATTCAAATTTGAATGGAAGTGTCTTTTCGTCCTATCTCTTCGCGAATGGACAAGACCGTTGTTTCTCTATATATACCAGACTTTCAAACGAATTTTTGAACTACTTTCTTATTTTTCTTCCGCTTTTCACTCTCTTGATTTCTAAATTAATTTTTACCCAAACTCTACCGAAATTCAACCAGAATCAAATTCAATCATTACTAGTTTGATTCTCTTTCATATACTCTCTGATTTCTCTCACCTCTCTCACTCAAGCCAAGATCAAAGTGCTATTCAAGAGTTATAGGATCAATTGTAATCAAGATCAAAGATCTGAGTCTATAAACTCTATCAAATCATACTCTTATACTTTTTGGTGTGCTTGGTATCCTTGAAATCTAAGTAGGAGTGATTGTAGCCTGTAAAATCAATTAGGTGTGCTTAATAGCCTGTAAATCTAGTGGGTGTGCTTGTAGCCCGAAAATCAAGTGACTCTACCCAAAGGTAGAGATTCTGGAGGGTGTGTCTCGTAGCCTTGAAATTGAGATTGTATTTGCATTTACTAGTTGAAAAGAAATCAGTATAAGGAATTGCGAGGGGCAGGATGTAGAGTAACTCCGAACCAGTATAAAAACCTTATGTGTTCTTTCCTTTTTACTTTTACTGCATTTATTTTTATCTGCTCTATGATTCTATGATTGTTTCTGTGATTATTAATTGTATCATTCAAAGTATAATCTTAAAGTTTGAAAAATATTCATATAATCCATTAAACACTATTCACCCCCCTCTATTATTATTTTAGCCTTAAGATCCATCCGTTGACTCACATATGTAACGTTGATTTCATATGTACTGCATACGTTGTAAAATTTCGAGGGGTATGGGCTTATCTAGGGTATAGATTGGTTGTCATATTATGGAGCCATTGTTGACTGTGATAAGAGGGTGGTACAATCAAGGTGTTGTGGAGGTTTTGACCTAGAAGTTCTTTCTACATCCAAAGTTTTAGTTGAGTTAAGCCATTTATACTCGCTAAATCTATTGTCATTGAAGAGCCATCATCTGTACACATAGTTTGTGAGTTTCTTAATGTCTTCAAGGAGGTCTCTGGTCTCCCACCCTATATGGAGATTGAGTTCCAAATTAATTTGGAGAAGGAAGCAAGACCCGTCGCTCTGCCTCTGAGACATATGGCTCCCAAAGCAAGAAGGAAATCGGATAAGCAAATCTCAGAGCTATTGAAGAAAGGATTCATTCGTAGGAGTACTTCGGAGTGGGGCGCCCCTGTTGTTTTTGCAACTAAGGCAGATGGTTCTTTAAGACTTTGCGTCGATTATAAGGAGTTGAACATGTTGAAAAGGAAGAATAGGTATCCTCTACCTAGAATAGATGACATGTTCAACCAACTTGTAGGGGCTAAATTCTTTTTCCAACTAGATTTAGCAACGAGATTCCATCAGTTGATTATTGCAAAGGAAAGCAAGCCAAAGACCGCATTCCCTACTCCAAATGGGCTCTATGAGTGGAAAGTAATGCCTTTTGGACTGACGAATGCCCCATCATACTTTGTGGATCTGATGAGTAGAGTATTTAAAGGGAAACTTAATAAATTTGTCATGGTGTTTGTTAATGATATCTTATTTTTCTGCAAAAGCAAGAAGGAGCATGAGAACCACCTTAGAGAGGTATTGGAGACCTTGAGAAGAAATCAACTCAAAGCCAAGTTTTATAAATGCCACTTTTGGAAGAATAAAGTTCAGTTCCTTAGGAATATTGTTTCAGAACAAGGATTGGTTGTAGTCCCTGCTAAAGTGGAAGTTTTCCAAGGATGGAAGATTCCTAGTAATGCATCAGATGTTAGAAGTTTTCTAGGGTTGGCAGGCTACTATAGGAAGTTCATCAAGAACTTTGCACAACTAGCAGCCCATTCAAACCAATTGACTTAGAAGAATCTAGTTTTTTTAGAAGGAAATATGCACCAATTCATTTGAGAAGCTTAAGAAGTCATTGACTAGTGCATCTGTGCTCACTATTCCAGATGGAACCAAGCCGTTTACGGTTTTCACAGACGCATGTGGCATAGGATTAGGAGCAGTTCTAATGCAAGAAGGGAAGGTAATTGCCTACGCTAGAAGACAACAAAAGGACTATGAGAAGAGGTATCCTGTGCATGCTTTAGAATTGGAAGTCACTGTTTTTGCCTTAAAGATGTGGAGGCATTATCTCTTAGGGGAAAGGTTTGAGTTATTCACTGTTTATAAATCACTCAAATACATATTTTCCTGTTTGTACCAAAATTGGGCACAACACTCTTCGGAAGTTTTTGAAGAGATAAAATGAAGATATTAAATGGAAAAATAGGAATTATCTAACAAAAACTCCAGATCTCAGATATGAAAGTAATTAACATGCAAGGAGACACAAGAATTTAGAGTGGTTCGGCGTATTGCCTACGTCCACTATAAAGTAGTTTACTTTATTGATCTTTCTTTGTTGTTTACAATTGATTTTAGCAAATTACATTGAATAACAATGATTTGCAGCAGTGAAATTCGTTGGTAGCAGCAGCAATGGAGTTCAGATCTGGATCCGGCGGAGTATGGGCGTTGGAGATCTAAAAGAGGAAGAAGAACCCCTTCTCTGTTGGCTTTGGGGGTCTATTTATAGGTGTAGGAGGCTGGTATTTCGCTCAGATCTCGGGAGAACCTCTCTGGCACGTGACCAGCCCCGCGCGCCCAAGCTCGTGAAGTTTCGGTCCAATCCGTGATCGATACGAGCAGATTTCGTATCGATCAAGATTTTATCCAATGGAGTCGAAAGTTGGCATGGACATTCTTTAGCATGCACGTAGTCTTCTGTGAAAATTTCATAGCATTTGGACTTGTAGATTAGAAGATATGATCGATACAAATTGGGATTTTCGGTTGGTTGTTTGGTTCAACTCGCTCTTGTTTCGACTCGCTCTTTGTTCGACTCGGTTTTGTTTGACTCGATGACGTGGCGCTTGAATCTTTGGATCACTCTACCTTTGATGCTGTTTTGAGCGAGTCGAAGTGTACACTAATTGAGCGAGACGAAGTGTGCACTGATTGAGCGAGTCGAACTGTGCACTGTTTGAGCGAGTCGAAGTGTGCACTGATTGAGCGAGTCGAAGTGGAGCGTCCTGAGGGACTCGAACAAAGGCTCCGTGATGGACACGAAGTGGTCATTGTTCGATCGATTCGAACAGTGGCTTTGCCAATGGAGTCGAACCCGATGGAGTCAAACAGTGGTTCGAGCGGAGCGAGTCGAAGAAGTCTTCTATGAGGGATGCGAGCTGAGCGAGTCGAAGTGGAGCGAGTCGAAGCAGGCTTCCCAGATGGATTAGAGCGGAGTGAGTGGAAGTGGGCATTTCTGAGGGACGCGAACTGAGCGATTCGAAGAAGGCTGTTTCTAATCAACTTTGCATCGGTTGTAACTTGTGCATACGAACTCGGATTGCCTTGAGATTTGGCACGTTGACCTTCATAGCTTAGCTTGTCATGTTATATTAATTTAAGCTCGATCCGGACTCGGGAAAAATTCATCGATATCCATAGTGAGCCTATGTATAACCGATCTCTCGGATGGATCGTCATTGGTTTACTAGTCAATTCCTTGGTGTCACGGCCTTGCCAAAAAGCGGGATAACATTTGCCCCCCAAAGTACGTCTTGTGGAAACATGATGTGCTTTGAAAGGTCGCAATCTTTAGTCTGGATAACTATCACTTTTTTGATGAAAGCTGTAATCTTGGACTGATTTTTCTCGATAATGTAAACTGTTGACTGTCGACTGCTGTACCCTGTACTGTTGAAAGCGATTGCTGTATGCTAGTGATTAGCCGTTTGTTGTTGTGATTGTTATTAAATGAGTTTCCGATTCCTGTAAATCTGGAATATTGAATATTAGTCCGACATATATGCATATATGTTAACCTGACTCTTGTTGACGTTTGTACGTTCACAAGTCATTGTCAATTTATCTTATATTGAATTCTGTATCGATCCTCTCCTGAACCGACGTGAAATTCGTTGTAACAATGCTCGGTGGTTGTTTTTGAATGTTCCTTCGTAACGATCCTCTCCTGAATCGATGTGAAGGGTTGAAGCATTAAGGATGATTTTCATTGAATTTATGGATGCAAAGTGAGTATTTCGATTCGATGGAGTTGGCCTCTGGAAGCCATGAATCGATGGATTCGAACTGACTGTTCGTATCGATGCTCTAGCGAAGGAGTTGGAAACTATTGATACGAACAAAGATTTTGTATCGATGGGCGTAGGGTTCGATGGATACGAAGTGCTTGTTCGACTTGCTGACGGACACAGAGCGCTTGTTCGACTCGATGATGGATTCGAACTGACCGAGTCGAAGTAGGCATTCCAGATGGATGCGAACTGAGCGAGTCGAAGTGGAGCGAGTCGAAGTAAACTTCCCTGATGGATGTGAACTGAGCGAGTCGAAGTGGAGCGAGTCGAAGTAAACTTCCCTGATGGATGTGAACTGAGCGAGTCGAAGTGGAGCGAGTCAAAGTAAACTTCCATAATGGATTTGAACTGCTTGTTCGACTCGATTTTGTGGTGACACTTCGTAGCCAGTTGAACTCTCTAGGGAGGCAAATCGTTTTTTACCTTTGCTTTCGAGTCCATATAAATACTCTGTACTTAGCCATTTTTTCACTTTTTACCTTTTGCTTTCCTGCCTTTGCCTTCATATCGCTCAGAAACTCGAGAAGAAGGAAGAAACATTCTTGCCCTCGAATCGATTCTTAATCATTCGATAACTGCCAGTTTTAGGTAATCCCCTAAGCGAATGCAAAGATGAGACTCGATTTTTAACACCAGATCAACCAGAGTCGTGATCGATCGAGATTCCTTTGCCTCAGCTTCGCGTCGATCTAGAGTAGGGGCTTCGAGATGGTGAGACGGAGGCCTTCGTATCAATCGATGGTTAAGCCTTTCATCGAATCGAGTGCTTTGAATACGTAGATTGATACGGAGGGGTTGCGTCTGATCGATTCAAAACGCTGGCCTTCGATCGAGTCGAAGTGGACGTTTGGGATCGAGTCGAACTGGAGGTTTGGGATCGAGTCGAGCTGGAGGTTTGGGATCGAGTCGAACTGCGTAGTCTTGGAATCGAGTCGAACTGCGTAGTTTTGGGACCGAGTCGAACTGGAGGCTCTTAATCGATTCGGAGTGTTGCGCTCTAATCGATTCGAAATCCCTAGCCTCTTGATCGAGTCGAACTTGCATGCCAACCTTCTGACCGAGCCTAACTCATACGCAGATGACCATGACTTATCGATGTGAACACGGCTCTCGTGAGCGATACGAATTGATTATTAAAAAAATTGAAACTCCTTGCACATTTGAACAATTGACTCTGACGAGCTTCAAACTTGCATAACTGGACTTAATCGCTTCACCGCATATCTGATTGCCTATCGAAGCTCGTCGATGAAACTGGAACTTATCAAAATTATAACAAACTTTAACTTGGAACAATAGCTAATAGTTGGATGGCACGGTTGTGACGGTCCGCGATGACGGTTCTTCTGACTGAATTTCGAAGTCTCGTCGTTTACATGCTTTCTTCAATCCTGTAGATCTTCTCAAAGATATACAGTACTGTACTGCACAACACACTCACACACTCTACACTGGGGGATGCACGAGCGTTATTTTCAGTTTAACAATGATTTTTTATAAGCTAGCTAGTCATGGAACCTTCAAGTTCTCAACAGCCGGAACTCCCGAGTTTTATTCCTCCAACTATAGAGATACCGGTTATTGAAGCCGAAGTTATAGAGCCAGCTCCGGACGAGCGTCTAGGTGTCCGGTTCATTTGTCGTCCGTAAGATTCTATACCGTTTGGTATCTCCAAGGATATGCTAGGACGGATTTGTTTAAGGCACGGTTTGTCGCTTGACGACGTGTTATTGCCTGGGCCAAATGACAGGCCACATGATCCCTCAGAGGGGTATACTGCTTTCAACCGTCACGCTTGCACAATGGGGACACTTCCTCCCTTCAATCAATATATAAGGGAGATGTTATCATTCCTTGGAATAGCTCCATCTCAGCTGCACCCCAATGGGTATGCTTTGTTGAATAGCACCTTCATCATGTTTATGGAGATCCTCTTTCGACCACCGAAGCCGATCGAGATCAGATATTTATTTAATGTCAAGAGCCGTGGAGACAACCCTTCTTTCACATTTTTGGAAGCGGTCAGGAACTGCCACATTGTACTGGGCTCCTGGGGAAGGCTAAGTTACTATAAAACTGAATGGTTCTACGTTCGGTGCCCCCTTGGATTTGCTAGGCGATGGTTGGATAGACGTAAGTGTTGTCATTTTTCTCTAGAATCATCGAGATATTATTAATTGACTTCAAAACTGACATACTTCTCCTCTTTTATAGCCGCAATCTCTCGACCTGACGGTGCATATTTCAGAGAGCTAGTTCGGATTCTTCAAGCGTTTTCGGGCGAAGAGAGGCATATCGACTTGGTTCTGTCTGACAGAAATTTGAGGACTGTCGGACTGATAGAACGGAGGCAGAGCATACGGCTAGATGGGACACTTAGAGTGGTCTCGAAGAAACGGGTGAAGCACAAAGCGCCCGCAGTCGTGATAGCCGAAGAAGTTGATCCAGAAAGAACGCCTACCGATACCGAGCTCCCAGCTGGGCCTTCTTCCGATGTCCAGGATTCAGAAGGAAAGAGAAAAGGCAAGGCTGCTGCTCACAAACGCTCTAAATCCGAGAGATTTAAATCCGTGGTCGTGTCCTTACCCTTCCCGGGGATTAGAATTTTGGAGGCTCCTCCCCCGCAAGTAGAGAGTCCTTTTGCAGGGCTTGCCGATATCCCGATTCCGGATTTTGAGTCGTCTCAACATGACGCCGGGATGGAGGAGCTTGATAATGCTCTAGAACTGAGCGGGTCGCTTGCTATGAGTGCAGCCGACATTTCTAGTTGGTCGGGGGGTTGCAAATGCATACACTTCACTACACTACATGATTCACAACTGTAAATCGTCCAACTTAGGAAATCATTAACTCTTCCTTCGTTTTTCATTTTCAGGTACTATGTTTGGAAGTGGATCGATGCTCAGGAATCTCCGCTCGGCCCGAAAGGCTTCTTCTTATTATGAGTCCCGTAGGAGAGACTCGGATAGAGATCGCGATCGTGAGTACTCTAACCAAGATAGGTATGGGCGTGATAGGGATAGAGAATACAAACATCGGTCTAGATCACGCTCTCCTCCTCCTAGACTTCCGTCTCCACCCCCTGTTTTTGTTCCACACCCACCGGAGCCTCCTCGTCACAAGCCGTCTACTCATGCTTCTAGATCCGAGACTCATCTTCAGAGAGTCGAGACCACGGCCTCCATAATTACAAAGCAGGTCCCAGCTAAACCCACAGGAGAAGGGGCCCTTAAGCTGGCTCAGATGAGGAAGGACTTTCCGAATATTTGCTTTGATGGCTATGTCTTTCCACCACACTTAAAAAGAATTCCGTCTCAGGTGGAAAACACGATGCATGAGTATGTTCATGACATTTACACCCAGTACAGAGAGTGGGTAAAGGCTGTAGAGAAAGCTTCTAAGGTGGCCTTTGAGCGAGCTAAAGCGCTTGAGAAACTAGAGACCGAACTCACTCAAAGGGACCAGATCATACAAGTGCTTACTGCTGAGGCCGAGTCTTCTCGGAAATCGGAGATTGAGGCCACCAAAAAAGCTGACGAAGTGAAGGAGGCAATGGAGAGGTTGGGGCAGACACATGTTGCCCTGGTGGAGGAGAAGGGCCACCGGAACACTACAGTCATCGCCGAGCGGGATGCGGCGGTCAAGGAACTCAATGAACTTAAGGCCAAATTCGCCGACATGGCCAAGGAAAAAGATGATGCGAACAACGCAGCCCAGGAGGTGTGCGAACAAGCTGTTCTGGTCAGGGGTGAACGGGATGCGGCTGTGGCTGAACTCCATAAGGTGGAGACTAAGGTCGAGGAGAAAGTGAAGTTGGCCGAGTCCAGGTTAGAGGCTGACATCGAAGACCTTCTCGTTGTTTACAACGCTAACGTGCCGAGACACAGGGGTCTAGCCTGGCTCGATGATTTCTCGACGCATCTTTACAACGCTTGGGGCCGACTGGTTGAGGAAGAGAAAGAGGCGCATCAGGGCGAGTCTGTGGATGAATTTGAACTCGAGAATCACATTCTGACTGAAGATGAAAAGAAGATTCTTCACGAGTCAATGATTCTGCATGAGAAGGAAAGACTTGACGTCCAGCACTTTGAAGTGGGAGAGGGTTCTGGAGTTGACCACCATGAAGCAAGTCTTGAAGTTCCCGCGTCAACCCAGCCCGAATCCTCGTCTGTGGTCGATCCCCAGGCCATTCCTGCTTACAATCCAGATCAACCGCAGATGTCTCCAGCTGCAGCGCAAGTCATTGATGCCGCTCTGCCGCCTACGAGTCAAACTGAGGAAGGTATTATGAACATTCCACATATTTTTCTTAAGTCGAAATCTTCGATCGAGTTAAGTTCTAACAGTTCTCTTGTTCTTTGTCCAGTGATCGATGCTGCACATGTCGGGCCTCCTGTTACCCAAGAATCACATCAGACACACGAGGCTATCGTTACCGAAGCGATCACCATGACTACAACTGCCCTGCTTAACGATATGCAGGGGAGTACGATTGTGTTTGATGAGCAGCTGATGGATGAACTCTTTCACCGTCACGGCGATCCTCTCGCTGACTTATCATCTGTCATGAGTGGAACTGATCCTGCTACTAGTTCTGCAATGCCGACTGCTGATGCCCCCAGCGGGGCTCGAGCAGTAACTGAAGAGGAGATGTTCGCTCAAATCGATGCTGAAATGGCAGCAGTAGCTCATGGTGGCAGCTTTGGAGGTGGGATGGCAGCACCGGGTCCTGCTCCGCTCAGAATGATATCTCCTGGTGGTACTGTTTTCATCACCAACGTGCCCATTCTACCCTCCGTACATGATCCGGATCCTCCGACTCCGCCCGTAGGGAGCATTCCTATCCATTCGAGTTCAGAGGAGGATATTAATATCATGCCCTCGCCCGAAGACCAACCGCTGAAAAACAAAGGCTCGAAGAGGAAGATTAGCGGTGGCTCCAGTGGGTCTACACCGAGAAGGAAGCCAAGGAAGAAGAAAGATTAAACATGCTTCCCCGGTTTATTTTGACTTGCATTTTGTTGGCCGTGTATAGATGCGGGTTCGGCTCCTGCTAGTAGGAATTTTTGGAACAAACTTGTATACGAATTTCTCTTACGAATAGTGGAAATGAAACTTTTTCTTCTTTAGCTTCTTTGTGCCTTAGTTTAAGTGTTTCAATGTCTGAAATGTACTTGTAAAGTTTCAGCTTTCGAGTCAAGTTTGTTAATTGTTTGCCAAGTTCGGAAACTGCGAGCATGGTTCGCGATTGGGAAGCGAGTTGAATTTTGACATCGCACCGTTTCAGTCCTTGGTCGATGCTTAAGTCCTGCCCCCCAGCCTTGTGGATGAGTTGTAGAACATTAGTCAGTGATTGTTCTTTTCTTATAACATGTTGAGTTTAGTGCCACTGAATGTCCCCAGCCTTGTGGATTGAGCAGTTTATTCACGCTTGTCCGATCGTCGACGATCATATCCGCACTGCGGGGATTCTCATTCATTTACTGGCGGTTGGTCACGCCGGCTTAAATTTCAATCATGTGTCCGCGATCTGGGGACTTGGAATTGATGTTTATACTTCGACTCGCGCTCCGGGAGTTTGGAGTTGATATTTATTGTAACGACCCGGTATTTTGGACCATTCAAATCGACAATAAATCCACACATGTCTGACTTGAATAATTCAAAATATCAGATTGTTAATTTAAATTTGGCAAAACTCAGTATATGCAGTAAATAAATCAATCATAGAATCACAGACACAGAGTACTACAATAATACGCAGCGGAATAGATAAAATAGTAGTTCATGAAGCTACTATATAAACATCAGAGTTAGAAATAAAATACAACAGAATATCTCAAATGCAGTGAAGTCTCCAGTACAACAGATGACTTCTGTGAACAAATCAACTAGAAGAGCTGAAAACTGAGGCGATAGTTGGATCTCCAAAGGAAGCTCCAAACTCCAAAGGTGAGTCTCAAATGATGTATCACTCGATCTGACCCGAGCGTAAAGCAAAACACAAAACACTCGAGTCAGGATTAACATTCTTATATCAATAAATCCAACTCAAGTGAAATATCAACTGAAATACAAGTAACTTAAAGGATGTTTGGGATAACCATCCTCTAAGGATCTTCAGAACTATCTACAAGGTGGAAATATACACTATAACACCGTGGTCATTTCAATTTTTTTTTTATATTTCAAAACCCAAATATCATTTCATTTCAAATATGTCTATTTTCCAAAATAGTATATATATTAAATGATTTAAAAAGTAAAGTATTTAATTTCCTCAAGTCTAGCAAATCGATTCAAATCAACTCAAATTCCAAATTCAAATTTTATTCAAGCACTATTCATCAATTCAATTCAGTTCTAAATATATCATTCATTTATATTTTCAAAGCTTTAATATTCAACAATTTCAAAGTTAGATTTAACAGTTTCATATAGCTCTTGATTTAACTTCATTTTTAGTTAATCAGGGAATATTCATTTAATAGATTCAATATCATTTACTAGCCTTAAATTTCATTTTCTACTAAATATTTCCTTAAACTTGATTTAAATAAGAAATATTCATTTATTTAAATTAAACCCAAGTTATAAATCATATCTTAATTCTCAATTTCAATAAGTTTTAAATCGGTTTAATTAATAAAATTCTCAACTAAATTCAAATTACCTTCCCAACCTTAACTTATTCAAATTATTACTGAAATCTATTTTGAAACACAATTTTAAATACTCAACCATATTATATGTATTTAATCAATCTTAATTAAATGAAATATCATTATTAAATCTATATAAATCATTACCATTTATATATAAAGTTTTAAGAATCAATATTTATTTTAAAACTATATATTTCTTTCCAAAACCATAGAATTCATTTTCAAAATATTTATATATATGGACCAACGGTGTCTGTATATATATATATCATATGGTTAAGTGATACGGATATTTATCATTTCAATCCGAGATTTAAATATATACGGGTAGATATCATTTCGACCCGTAATCCCAATTTCAATTCAAAATGAAAATCGCTTGGGTTTATCATTTCAACCCATAACGATTTTCTCCTATTCTAAAGTCCGTTCAGGTATGTATCATTTCAACCCATAGTGATTTCTATACTAACAGGGAACTTGCAGAGTGATGACAGATATTAAAAATAATATAACAGGCATATATATCAGCAATAACAATTTAATATAAACAACAGGATATGGTGTCATATCCCACAGGTGAACAGTTATAGATAATAGCATGTATGACAATTTAAATAACTACAACAGCATATTTCAATTGTTATTTCAATTGAAATTAAATTAAATAAATATAAGAACGTTAATCGTGAGTGATTGCTCACCTTTCGAGGCTAAGGAGTCAAGAAGATGACACGGACACAGATACGTACACGGAACAATGACAAGCTAGGGATTGCTGCGACAAATTCGATATTGAGAAGGTAAGTCAAGATGGACAAGAGATCGATTGAAACAAGATATATTTCATATATATAAATTTTCTAAAACAATTAAAACATATATTTAAAATAATATATATATATATATAATTTCAAATCAAGATTTTAACTTAAACGCCTATAAAATAAAATCTATATATATATTTTTTTTTGAAACCAAACTCAAGCAAACTTGTATATGAACTAATATCTAAACATGTATATATATAAAATTACATACACATTATATCTAAAAAACCAATAATGGTTATAAAATCAATACTTACAAATCTATATTTAATAACCCATAGTTTACCAAATTCTATAAATAAATTAGAATGTCATAATCTAACATATATAACTAACAAGTTATCCAAACTGCAACTATTGAAAAGAAAACTATATATATAATACTGCCTTTATTATAACTTAACAGTTTATCATATGTATAAACCGGCATTCACATACACTTTCATAAAACCAAATATATAGCTGGAACATATAAAATTTATGTAAACATATATGTAACTAGCATACGCATATATCTCGGTATAAAACATGCAGGCTGACAAATGTATATTTTATAAATCTGATAAGAACTTTATAAATATACGTATAATTATACTTTAATCTGTTATACTAAACATATATATACAACTATCACAATATAATATATATATATATACATATATTATTATTATTATTTTTTTATAAAATACTTAGAATATCCAACAGAATAAACATATGCAGGTTCTATATTAAAACCAACTTATATAAACTTTATATATATCCTACTGTAAGATTTCTAAAACTGAATATAACATATATAAATACATATATATATATATATAAACTATCTTAAAAATCCAAAATCAATATATAATACCAAATATATGTTACCTAATACGAACAGGAGAAGATGCTTGCAAGGGGAGATGTTGAGTGGATTGAGTCTGGATTTGGCTCGACAGAAGAAAAGTTGAGAAGGGAGGCTAGGCGTGGAGTGGGCAGCAGGGCGTTGGGTGGTCGCTTGGAGGAGATGCGCTCGCTGGTGGCAGAGAGGGACAAGAGACAGAACGTGGTGGGGCTTTGGTCGTGAGGCTAGGGGTTGAAGCCTGGGTTGTAGCTCGGAGCTGGGCAGGGTTCGGAGGTGGCGGATCTCGTCAGAACAGCAGGGAGCGACGAGTGGTTACAGAAAACCGGTGATGATGGGGGAGCTTGGCTGCACGCGTGGGAAAGATGACAGGTGGAGGCTGCTGTATGGGCTAAGCTACGATGGTTGTCAGGCCGAGGCTCATGGTCGATGCCTATGTGATGGTGGAAGGAAGAGAAGTTTCAGAGAGGAAGCAAAGTGATGAAGAGTTTTGCAAAAGAAAAATGGGAGGAAGGAGAAGTGACAGCCAGGTAGAATTGAAGAAGAGGAAAGAACGAATGAAGAGTATGAAGTTATAAAGGTTAATAAAAGATGAACCGTTCAAAATGAATAACGTATACAAATTTACACGCTGATTTTCGAAATGGTCATGGGATGGAAATGGTCACCCTCTAATTCAGCAAATTAATTAAAACAATTTAAAGTAATTTATTACTGTGGCTACGGTTCTAAATTGAAAAGAAAGAAAAAAAAGAAGTCAAGAGTCACGAAATTTGGTAATAGTACGATGCACAGTTTGATTTTTTCCATCGCGTACTGGAGCTCAAAACACACAAATGAATATACTGTGGAGATCAACACGATAAGATGATCAAAACGGTATACAGATATTGGTGGTACGATCATCGGATCAAAAATCGATAACCGGTACCGAAAATGCTGTTATTCGATCAGAATTAAGATAAACGGAGCAATAGAAGTCCAAATTTGGAAAAACGAATCTCGCAGTCTGATTCAGAATGATCTGAACAAATTTTCTCCGGTTGACACATTTTGGTTTCGAAAAACTTTTAAATTCACTGTTATTAATCGGTTTGATTTGAATAAAATTTCACAGGAAAATAAACTTCAATATTATCAAATGAAAATTTACCAGTTGCTATATTAAAATAGACGTATTCCAAATAATAAATTTTTAAATTTCAAATTTTATTTTTTAAAATTTCACAAATTTCCGGTTAAATATGCTTTTTAAAACCATTAAATTTTGCGGGTCATTACACTCTCCCCCACTCAAAACTTTTCGTCCCCGAAAAGGAAGGAGGTAGAAGAATAGAAACAACCAGACAGAAAAGATAGATTGAAAGTCAAGATTAAACAATTAATTTAACTATACAAATTTTACTTGAAATATTAATTTGAAAACAATTATTTACATTATTACTTATTTTTACAAAGAAGCTATTGAAAACATTTAAATCCATAATTCATAAATTTATTAATTTTTATCTCAAGATACTTTTCAAATATTATTAATAAACAAATAATCATTTACTTTAAATATGTTTTATTAAATTAATAACTTCTAAAAATTTTATAACACTAAAAAGAATTTCTATTAAACCATATAGTATATAAATAAACAATATTTAAAGGATATAGTCAACAAGGAAAAGAAGGAGGATTTGGAAAAACAAAATATAGGTGAATAAATAAAGCTGAGCAGATAAGGCGGATTCAAAAGAATAGCATCAGGCACGAATAATTAATTTAGAACCATAAGGGTTTTAATTTCAAATATTAATATAGAATTTCTTTGTTAGAAATACTTTTATAATAAAATATTTTTTTATAACGAAACAAATTTCATTTCGAAAATACTTTTATAACTCGGTGTTTTAACAAGTTTATCCTTGTTCCTGTAGACTCTGGCAGTGCGTTGATCAGGCGCAAAGCTAGAATTCTCCAAGTACTTAGTAGACTTGTTTCAACACCCAGTGAAAATACTGGAAAACTTTTTTTAAAATAGATATGGAAAGTACAATCCAATCAAAAACACAAACAAAACCTTTGTCTAACCATGGTTCGCAGATACACAATGGTTACGCCTGGGTCCCCCAGGAAACAATCCATATCCATAAGCTTTTTCAGCCCTGCGAGTTACGCCATGATGACTAGTAGAATGCAGGATACACAATGGTTACGCCTGGATCCCCCAGGAAACAATCCGTACCCCTAGGCAAGACTCGGCCAAGCATTTGCGCTACTATTCGCGACCTACACAGATTGCAGGATACACAATGGTTACGCATGGATCCCCCAGGAAACTATCTGTACCCCTAGGCAAGACTCAGCCAGGCAGTTGCGCTATGCAGTCACGAGAGAACAATAAGACCATGGGTAACGCCATGGAATTCGAAGGACACTCGAGTATCATATCCGGAAAACCAAAAATCAGAGAGAATAATATCGATAGAATGAATCCAAGATGTGGCCACAAATCGGATATCAAGCAGAAGGCACTTTCCATATCTTTACTTCGAAAATATGTATCATATAGTACCTTTTCAAATCACTTTCAAATATCGTACTTATATAAAATCCATTATATATAAGATTTAATTTTCAAATCAAATACTTTCCAAAATCAATAGTATATCAAATCATACTTATATAGACTTCAATTATATAAGACTTCACTTTCAAATTGAGTACCTTTTCAAATCTATAGTTTTCGGATCAATTTCATACTCATACAAATCAATTTTATATAAGTTCGACAACTCCCAAATCAAATGTTTAGTAACATAAGGTTCTCAATTTCAATTTGTTTCAATATCAGTTCAATTTCAAAGCCATATCCAATTTCACCAAATTATTTCTTCTCAAATTAATTATCTTTAGTTTCATCATTTCCAGAATAATAGATTTAGAAAATAAATCCAAATTTCCAAATCAATAATTTAAGTCAACCAATTCATTTCCAAAATCAAATGTTTTCAAAATCATCTTATACTTACGTAAGGTCTATCTTATATAAGGATCAAATTTTTCAAAAATAAATTTCGCTGTATGAAGAGCCATATGGGATTGAATATCTTTGCTTTTATGGGTTATATATCTTTGTAATTTAAATGGGAAATTTTCTTTTAGTAAGTAAAGATATTCTAACCCGACAGCTTTCAATTTCAGCATCACAATATCAATGATATTAGGATATAAGCCGTACAAACATCATCATTTCGCAAAATCACATTTGATCGCTCGCTCGATCACACAAGTTCGCTTTCGAACTAGTATTGTCCATTCGACTTCCCTAATGCGGATTTCGATATGGTTTCTCGACTAGAAGCCATCAGTCTCCTTGCATAGCCATATACTATGATATAGAATTCTAGAATCAAGCCCAAAATCCATATCAAATATTCGCCATCAAGAATCGAATGAAAAATCCTAACACGAAATGGTGTAATTCACCTCGAACTTGTGTACTCAAACTTGGATCAAATTAATTATGCGAATAAAACAACATATGTACAACTTATATATTTATTCCAACTTGTTTAAATATATAGTTTCATAAAGATGTTACTAAGTTAAAACATTTAAACTAAATTTTATTCAAAATATTTTGAAGACCAAATTCTTTTCGAAACATTTCAAGTTTAAATTTCATATTAGAAAATTTTAAAATTTGCCTTATTCATATACTTAACAAAACAGTTTCAACTTATTTAAATCATATTACTTCCTACTTAAACATTCAAAACAAATTTATATACTTTATCAAATAATTCATACTTTCAAAAATTTTAGCTTTGAAAAGTTAACCTTGATTTGGAAGTGCTCGAACCTTCAAAATAGTTGAAGAAATCATTTTCAAATTCAAGAGATGGAAATCAACAAATCAGTAAATCAATTTCAAAAGATAGGTTTCAAATTCGAAACTCGAGGACTGAACACCAGCTTACTTTAAATCATTTCAAATATATATATACATATATCTTTCGAATATCAAATCTTACTTTGGAATTTGAAATCAAAATGGTTTCACAAAATCACTTGCATAGCAAAGCTACTGAAGTGGCCTATCCCTTACTCTGAAACTCGAAAATCAATATCGATGATGCGTGCACTCATCACCGAAATTATTTTCCAGCGACATAAGTGAGTTCTGGACTTCTATTTTCTCAAACTTCTTTTGAAATTTCTTCGAAATCATTCGAAACTCATTAAAATCATTTGAAAATTTTCTTATTCGGAAGAATACCTTTAAATCATATTATTATTATATATTTCAAAATCTTAAAACCAATTTCAAAATACCGGAGTTCAATTCTCGAATTTAAAATTTTAAAATCCTTTAGTCATAAATCATTTTTAGATAAATCAAATTTCTTATATATTTTTTTCAAAATTACAAATCCTTTCGAAACCTCAAATTCTTATTTTAAAAGGGTTTATAATCTTTATCGAAAACATTTCACTTTTATATATAGAATATAATAATTTCGATATATAAAACAATTTTTAAAATATAAACAAGCCTGATTTTTCAAAGGATGGTTCAAGAATGGATTTCAAAACAAAGATAGAAATTAAAATTATAGGGACTCTAATCAAATAGGATTCTAATTCGAAAATAAGTTCGAACGAAAATGAGATAATTAATTACAAAATAGAAGATGAATATACTTATATAAATCGCGGGCGACCTTAACCGGATCAACCGTGACTTCAAGAACAGATCGATGCAGAATTCCAAGAAAAATCAACATTCGATCGCAAGAGATAGCGGCATCTAAACCAAAGATATAGAAATCTCCGGTGAAGCAATGCCAATTGTGAAGAAGTTTCACCCCTTCACAAATCATTCAAAGATTGGTGGGATCCTATTCTTATAGAGATCATTCGAAGTGGAGTTATGGGATACTCCAGAATCAAAAGAATACGAATAGAGAGAGATAAGAATGAATTTTGGAACCGCAAGGAACGTTCCAAAGTTCAAAAGAAATCGAGTCAAAAGGAAGAGATTAACTCGAACAAAAGTGATTCTGTAAATAAATTTACAATATATGCTAAGTTTTGCCTAGAACCTGGCTCTGATACCAACTGTAACGACCCGGTATTTTGGACCATTCAAATCGACAATAAATCCACACATGTCTGACTTGAATAATTCAAAATATCAGATTGTTAATTTAAATTTGGCAAAACTCAGTATATGCAGTAAATAAATCAATCACAGAATCACAGACACAGAGTACTACAATAATACGCAGCGGAATAGATAAAATAGTAGTTCATGAAGCTACTATATAAACATCAGAGTTAGAAATAAAATACAACAGAATATCTCAAATGCAGTGAAGTCTCCAGTACAACAGATGACTTCTGTGAACAAATCAACTAGAAGAGCTGAAAACTGAGGCGATAGTTGGATCTCCAAAGGAAGCTCCAAACTCCAAAGGTGAGTCTCAAATGATGTATCACTCGGTCTGACCCAAGCGTAAAGCAAAACACAAAACACTCGAGTCAGGATTAACATTCTTATATCAATAAATCCAACTCAAGTGAAATATCAACTGAAATACAAGTAACTTAAAGGATGTTTGGGATAACCATCCTCTATGGATCTTCAGAACTATTTACAAGGTGGAAATATACACTATAACACCGTGGTCATTTCAAATTTTTTTTTTATATTTCAAAACCCAAATATCATTTCATTTCAAATATATCTATTTTCCAAAATAGTATATATATTAAATGATTAAAAAGTAAAGTATTTAATTTCCTCAAGTCTAGCAAATCGATTCAAATCAACTCAAATTCCAAATTCAAATTTTATTCAAGCACTATTCATCAATTCAATTCAGTTCTAAATATATCATTCATTTATATTTTCAAAGCTTTAATATTCAACAATTTCAAAGTTAGATTTAACAGTTTCATATAGCTCTTGATTTAACTTCATTTTTAGTTAATCAGGGAATATTCATTTAATAGATTCAATATCATTTACTAGCCTTAAATTTCATTTTCTACTAAATATTTCCTTAAACTTGATTTAAATAAGAAATATTCATTTATTTAAATTAAACCCAAGTTATAAATCATATCTTAATTCTCAATTTCAATAAGTTTTAAATCGGTTTAATTAATAAAATTCTCAACTAAATTCAAATTACCTTCCCAACCTTAACTTATTCAAATTATTACTGAAATCTATTTTGAAACACAATTTTAAATACTCAACCATATTATATGTATTTAATCAATCTTAATTAAATGAAATATCATTATTAAATCTATATAAATCATTACCATTTATATATAAAGTTTTAAGAATCAATATTTATTTTAAAACTATATATTTCTTTCCAAAACCATAGAATTCATTTTCAAAATATTTATATATATGGACCAACGGTGTCTGTATATATATATATATCATATGGTTAAGTGATACGGATATTTATCATTTCAATCCGAGATTTAAATATATACGGGTAGATATCATTTCGACCCGTAATCCCAATTTCAATTCAAAATGAAAATCGCTTGGGTTTATCATTTCAACCCATAACGATTTTCTCCTATTCTAAAGTCCGTTCGGGTATGTATCATTTCAACCCATAGTGATTTCTATACTAACAGGGAACTTGCAGAGTGATGACAGATATTAAAAATAATATAACAGGCATATATATCAGCAATAACAATTTAATATAAACAACAGGATATGGTGTCATATCCCACAGGTGAACAGTTATAGATAATAGCATGTATGACAATTTAAATAACTACAACAGCATATTTCAATTGTTATTTCAATTGAAATTAAATTAAATAAATATAAGAACGTTAATCGTGAGTGATTGCTCACCTTTCGAGGCTAAGGAGTCAAGAAGATGACACGGACACAGATACGTACACGGAACAATGACAAGCTAGGGATTGCTGCGACAAATTCGATATTGAGAAGGTAAGTCAAGATGGACAAGAGATCGATTGAAACAAGATATATTTCATATATATAAATTTTCTAAAACAATTAAAACATATATTTAAAATAATATATATATATATATATATAATTTCAAATCAAGATTTTAACTTAAACGCCTATAAAATAAAATCTATATATATATTTTTTTTTTGAAACCAAACTCAAGCAAACTTGTATATGAACTAATATCTAAACATGTATATATATAAAATTACATACACATTATATCTAAAAAACCAATAATGGTTATAAAATCAATACTTACAAATCTATATTTAATAACCCATAGTTTACCAAATTCTATAAATAAATTAGAATGTCATAATCTAACATATATAACTAACAAGTTATCCAAACTGCAACTATTGAAAAGAAAACTATATATATATAATACTGCCTTTATTATAACTTAACAGTTTATCATATGTATAAACCGGCATTCACATACACTTTCATAAAACCAAATATATAGCTGGAACATATAAAATTTATGTAAACATATATGTAACTAGCATACGCATATATCTCGGTATAAAACATGCAGGCTGACAAATGTATATTTTATAAATCTGATAAGAACTTTATAAATATACTTATAATTACTTTAATCTGTTATACTAAACATATATATACAACTATCACAATATATAATATATATATATATACATATATTATTATTATTATTTTTTTATAAAATACTTAGAATATCCAACAGAATAAACATATGCAGGTTCTATATTAAAACCAACTTATATAAACTTTATATATATCCTACTGTAAGATTTCTAAAACTGAATATAACATATATAAATACATATATATATAAACTATCTTAAAAATCCAAAATCAATATATAATACCAAATATATGTTACCTAATACGAACAGGAGAAGATGCTTGCAAGGGGAGATGCTGAGTGGATTGAGTCTGGATTTGGCTCGACAGAAGAAAAGTTGAGAAGGGAGGCTAGGCGTGGAGTGGGCAGCAGGGCATTGGGTGGTCGCTTGGAGGAGATGCGCTCGCTGGTGGCAGAGAGGGACAAGAGACAGAACGTGGTGGGGCTTTGGTCGTGAGGCTAGGGGTTGAAGCCTGGGTTGTAGCTCGGAGCTGAGCAGGGTTCGGAGGTGGCGGATCTCGTCAGAACAGCAGGGAGCGACGAGTGGTTACAGGAAACCGGTGATGATGGGGGAGCTTGGCTGCACGCGTGGGAAAGATGACAGGTGGAGGCTGCTGTGTGGGCTAAGCTACGATGGTTGTCAGGCCGAGGCTCATGGTCGATGCCTATGTGATGGTGGATGGAAGAGAAGTTTCAGAGAGGAAGCAAAGTGATGAAGAGTTTTGCAAAAGAAAAATGGGAGGAAGGAGAAGTGACAGCCAGGTAGAATTGAAGAAGAGGAAAGAACGAATGAAGAGTATGAAGTTATAAAGGTTAATAAAAGATGAACCGTTCAAAATGAATAACGTATACAAATTTACACGCTGATTTTCGAAATGGTCATGGGATGGAAATGGTCACCCTCTAATTCAGCAAATTAATTAAAACAATTTAAAGTAATTTATTACTGTGGCTACGGTTCTAAATTGAAAAGAAAGAAAAAAAAGAAGTCAAGAGTCACAAAATTTGGTAATAGTACGATGCACAGTTTGATTTTTTCCATCGCGTACTGGAGCTCAAAACACACAAATGAATATACTGTGGAGATCAACACGATAAGATGATCAAAACGGTATACAGATATTGGTGGTACGATCATTGGATCAAAAATCGATAACCGGTACCGAAAATGCTGCTATTCGGTCAGAATTAAGATAAACGGAGCAACAGAAGTCCAAATTTGGAAAAACGAATCTCGCAGTCTGATTCAGAATGATCTGAACAAATTTTCTCCGGTTGACACATTTTGGTTTCGAAAAACTTTTAAATTCACTGTTATTAACCGGTTTGATTTGAATAAAATTTCACAGGAAAATAAACTTCAATATTATCAAATGAAAATTTACCAGTTGCTATATTAAAATAGACGTATTCCAAATAATAAATTTTTAAATTTCAAATTTTATTGTTTAAAATTTCACAAATTTCCGGTTAAATATGCTTTTTAAAACCATTAAATTTTGCGGGTCGTTACATTTATACTCTGACTCGTGCTCCGGGAGTTTGGAGTTGATATTTAAACTCTGGTTCGCACTCTGGGAACTCAGAGTTGATGTTTATACTCCGACTCGCGCTCTGGGAGTTCGGAGTTGATGTTTATACTCCGGTTCGCACTTTGGGAACTTAGAGTTGATGTTTATACTCCGACTCGCGCTCTGGGAGTTCGGAGTTGATGTTTATACTCCGACTCGCGCTCTGGGAGTTCGGAGTTGATGTTTATACTCTGGTTCGCACTCTGGGAGCTCGGAGTTGATGTTTATACTCCGACTTGCGCTCTGGGAGTTCGGAGTTGATGTTTATACTCCGACTCGCGCTCTGGGAGTTCGGGGTTGATGTTTATACTCCGTTTCGTCCTCTGGGAGCTCGAAGTTGATGTTTATACTCCGACTCGCGCTCTGGGAGTTCGGATTTGATGTTTATACTCCGGTTCGCACTCTGGGAGCTCGGAGTTGATGTTTATACTCCGACTCGCGCTCTGGGAGTTCGGATTTGATGTTTATACTCTGGTTCGCACTCTGGGAACTCGGAGTTGATGTTTATACTCCGAATCACGCTCTGGGAGTTCGGAGTTGATGTTTATACTCCGGTTCGCACTCTGGGAACTTGGAGTTGATGTTTATACTCCGACTCGCGCTCTGGGAGTTCGTAGTTGATGTTTATACTCTGACTCGTGCTCTGGGAGTTCAGAGTTGATGTTTATACTCCGGTTCGCACTCTGGGAGCTCGGAGTTGATGTTTATACTCCGACTCGCGCTCTGGGAGTTCGGAGTTGATGTTTATACTCCGGTTCGCACTCTGGGAACTCAGAGTTGATGTTTATACTCCGACTCGTGCTCTAGCAGTTTGGAGTTGATGTTTATCCTCCAGTTCGCACTTTGGAACTCGGAGTTGATGTTTATACTCCGACTCGCGCTCTGGGAGTTCGGAGTTGATGTTTATACTCCGGTTCTCACTCTGGGAACTCAGAGTTGATGTTTATACTCTGACTCGCGCTCTGGGAGTTCGGAGTTGATGTTTATACTCTGGTTCGCACTCGAGGAGCTCGGAGTTGATGTTTATACTCCGACTCGCACTTTGGGAGTTCAGAGTGGATGAAGGATTGTCGTGTATCAATCCTTTCTTGACTTTGATGTGATGGCTGGTCCCCGAGCTCGGGTTTCACTTAGCGAGTGATTGCTTGCATTGTAATCACTCCCTATTTGAATAAATTCCACCGTATGGTGGAACTTAGCTCTCCGTGCATAGTGATGATCATATGAAGCATTTCAAGTAAATCACAGCTCTGGCTCGAAGAGATTGCATTTTATTGCTGAAATAAGAAAATATGGCAAAGTCAGTTGCCTTATTACAAATTCTAATTTCGAAATGCAGAAAAAAATTGCAAAATGGAAAGTAGACTAAATGGATAAAGATAGCCTGTCATGTGTAATAACGGCGAAGGCTCTCGTTATTCCAGGCTCTTGGCAGAGTAAGACCGTCGATGATCGATAATTTGAATGTGCCGTCTCCGAGTCTTCGTTCAATAACATACGGTCCTTCCCATGTCGGCTTCATATGCAAAGGAACCGGATAGATTCTTTTTAAGATGAGATCACCTAGTTCGAAGGTTTGTGGACGGACCTTGGCGTTGTACAATCGGGCGACTCGACTTCGATGCGCAACTGCCCTCAAATCAGCTTCTTCGCGCTTCTCATCTAGTAGATCAAGAGATTCAGCAAGTAACATAGCATTTGTCTTCGGATCATAGTATGTCACACGATGAGAAGGTACTTCTAGTTCAACTGGAATAACGGCTTCTGAACCATAAGAGAGAGAGAATGGAGTATGGCCGGTCGCGGTCTTGTGGGTTGTTCGGTAAGCCCATAGAGCCATAGGAAGTTCATCGACCCACTTGCCCCCGACCTTTTCCAGTTGTTTTTTCAGAATGGATTTTATAACTTTATTAACTGCTTCGACCTGTCTGTTTGCCTGAGAATGTGCAAATGCAGAGAATTTCTTTTGGATGTGAAATCATTTGCAGAAATCTTTAAATTTAGCACTGTCGAATTGGGTTCCGTTGTCCATAATAATGGTGTGTGTGAGACCGAATCGACAGATGATGTTGCGAACTACAAAGTTGATTACTTTCTTCATTGTTATGGTAGCAAGGGCTTCAGCTCAGCCCACTTTGTAAAGTAATCAACTGCGACGATGGCATACTTCGCACCGCCTTTTGCCAGTGGTAGAGCACCGATGATGTCGATGCCCCACATTGCAAATGGCCATGGGCTGACCATTTACGTTATCTCGGTAGGAGGAGCTCTAGGAATTTGGGTATATTTCTGGCACCTATCACATTTCTTTGCATAATCTGACGCATCGCGATTCACGGTCGGCCAGTAATATCTGTATCGAAGTATTTTCTTGGCAAGTGCTTGGCCCCCGGTGTGATCGCCACATTCTCCCTCGTGCACATCGTGCAATACTCGTTTAATTTCATCGTGAGCGATACACCGGAGTAGAGGGACTGAGTACCCTCTTCTGTACATGATTCCATCTTGGATGGTGAATCGTGAGGCCTTCCGAAGGACTTGTCTCTTTTCACCCCTGCGCTCTGGCAGGGTTCCGTACTCAATGTAATTTCTGAGTGGGGTCATCCATGAATCCTTTTCGGGAACGGTTTTGCATACCCAGTTTATTTCTGTCTGGTCGATGCTTGGGGAAGATAGCGTTTCTATGAGAACGAGTCCCATTTGTTGGGCTTCACCTATGCTGGCTAGCTTTGCCAATGAATCGGCCTTTTGGTTGCGCTCCCGAGGTATACAATAGATGGCGTTATAATCAAACTGATCCAGTACTTCCTGGACTCGAGCCAAGTAAGCAGCCAACCTTCGATCTCTTGCTTGATACTCTCCCTGTACTTGACACACAACTAATTGCGAGTCACAATAAATTTCCACTGCGATAATTCTCAAATCTCTAGCAAGTTTCAAGCCAGCTAAGAGGGCTTCATATTCAGCTTCATTATTAGTCGCATGAAAATCAAACTTCACAGCATAGCATATGGATCGGCCTTCGGGAGTTTCAAGTACAACGACAGCGCCCGAACACCGATCGTTAGATGAACCGTCGGTATAAAGCTTCCAGACGTATTCGGGGGATTTACTAATTTCGGGCAAGTCCTCTGGAATGATAAATTCAGCTATAAAATCAGCTAGGACCTGTCCTTGAATGGCTCGTCTTGGAGTGTAAGAAATGTCAATCTGGCTTAGTTCGATGTTCCACTTGAGTAACCTACCAGACGTCTCAGGCCGCGAAAGGACCTGTCGTAACGGCTGGTCGGTGTAAACAATAATTGGATGTGCCTGGAAATACGGTCGGAGCTTTCTTGATGCAATAACAAGGCAATAAGCCAACTTTTCTAATTTCGGATAATTCCTTTCGACCACAGTCAATCGTTTGCTGACGTAGTATACTGGCTTCTGTATCTTGACTTCTTCTAGAATTAATGCAGCGCTGATAGCATTTTCTGATATCGCCAAATATACGAACAACTTCTCATGATCAATGGGCTTCGACAAGATAGGTGGTGTGGATAGGTGTTGGATTAGTGCTTGGAAACCACCCTCACACTCCATGGTCCATTCAAAGTTTCGTTTCCCTTTTCGGATCAGATCGAAGAAAGGAATGCATTTGTCAGTTGACTTTGAAATGAACCTGCTCAATGCCGCTACATTTCCATTGAGACTTTGGACTTGTTTTATGGTTTTCGGAGTTTCAAGATTTCTAATGGTCCAGATCTTTTCAGGATTAGCTTCGATTCCTCGAGCGTTGACGATGAATCCAAGGAATTTTCCGGATGCAACTCCAAAATGACATTTCAGTGGGTTTAGCTTCATTTTGTATTCTCGAAGTATATTGAACATACTTTCCAGGTCTTTAACATGGTCGGTGGAGAGTCGTGACTTCACAAGCATGTCGTCTACATATACTTCCATTGTTTTCTTGATTTGATTGGCAAACATCCAATTGACCAATCGTTGATAAGTAGCCCCGACGTTCTTGAGTCCGAATGGCATAACTTTGTAACAGTAAAGTCCCAGATTGGTTACGAAGCGGGTATGTTCTTGATCGGGTAAATGCATCGGTATCTGATTGTAGCCAGAATACGCGTCCATGAAGGATAAGAGTTCATGCCCAGCTGTCGAATCTACTAGCTGATCAATTTTGGGAAGCGGGAAACTGTCTTTGGGACATGCTTTATTCAGATCCGAATAATCAACACATGTTTTCCATTTTCCGTTCGGCTTTTGGACGAGCACGGGATTCGACACCCACTCAGGATATAGGGCATCCCGAATGAACCCGTTCGCTTTAAGCTTTTCTACTTCTTCTTTAAGGGCGGCAGATCTCTCTGGATCCATACCATGCCTTTTCTGTTTGACCGGGACATGTCGCGGGTCAATGTTCAGGGTGTGGCTCGCGATGTCCGGCGAGATCCCACACATATCGGAATGTGCCCAGGCATATACGTCAAGATTTGCCCGCAGAAATTCAACCAATTCCTCTTGAGTTTGCTGGCCTAGCTGAGATCCAATCTTTATCATTTTCGAATCATCGTTATTGTCAACTGGGACATCAATCGTCAGTCGGCCGGGGATGCTTGACTTTCTTTAGATTCTCTTTCATCTTCAGTTCCTCTCGGGTCAAGGTCCTTGAGGAATTGGCTGGGGTGCCCGGGCCTGGGCCCGGACGTTAATTGTCAATTATCGGCAAAACGGACGTAGAGAGATTCCTCCATGCCCTTTCCTTTCTCCTTTCGCTGCGCCTCCTATAGCTCAGCAACATAGCAGGCTCTGGCAGCAGCCCGATCTCCCTGAATGATTCATATTCCATGATCAGTGGGAAACTTTAAAATCAAACACCACGGGGCGATGGCTACCTTGAATTCAGCGAGGGCTACCCTGAATTCAGCGAGGGCCGGTTGGCCCAAGAAAGCATTGTAAGGGGAGTCTATGTCCAAAACAATGAACTATAGCATCCGTACTCTCGGTCGTTCTCCAACTCCCAACTCTATTGGCAGTTCCACCATTCCAGTGGGTATAGTAGCACTTCCGTTGAAACCATGGACTCGGGATTGACAAGGCTTCAAGTCCGTGGCTTCCATTTTCATTTGATCATAAGCTCGCTTGAACAAAATATTCACAGAGCTTCCACTGTCAACTAAGATCCTCTTCATCCAAGCGGGACCTACTTGTGCTGAGATGACCAGTGGATCGATAGTGAGGGCTTCGATTTTATCAGCGTCTCTGTTCCTGAACACGATGTCATCTGTCATCGTTTTCTGTTGCTTGGCCGGAGCCCCTTCATCAAAACTACTACAACACTCGAAGTCTGCATGCCTAATAGAACTGGCATACGACTCCATTTCCCTCCAGCTTCGATCTGCTGGGTGAGGACCACCACTTATCGTATTGATAACCAACCTCCCGCCTGTACGAGCGGGTTCCTCCTGTCTTTCCTGATTCGGCGCATGATTCTGATTTGATGGGCCCGCACCACCAGACTGCGGCACCCGCACATATTGATCCAACTTCCGTTCACGTATCAGTTTTTCAATGAGGTCTTATAAGTGACGACACTCATTAGTGTTGTGGCCTTAACTCTCATGAAATCTACAGAATTTTCCTGTTTGGATTTGTCTTTCAGATGGTGGTTTCGAGGCAGGTTCCTTGTGCTGCATGGTATTGCAGGTCTGCAGATACACATTTTCCAACGACGCATTCAATGGAGTGTAATTTTCGTACATGGAAGCTCTACGCCGTGGACCACGATTTTGATCGTGTTTTTTGTTTTGATTTCCATTGTCCCTCTACTGATTCTGTTTATTTTGTACGTTCAACTGAACTTTTCCAGAACTATCTATGGAATGTTTAACAGCGATGTTACTTTGGATTCCTTCGATGTTTGGCCTTGCGTCATTTTGCTTCCGAGACTGTTTCACATCCTCCCTACTCAGGAATTAGGCTGCCTTGGAATAGAAACGGTCCAATGACGCAGGTGTTTTTACAGCTAACCAATTTCCGAACTCGGAATCAGCATCAATCCCCTTAGTCATTGCCATCAGGATAGAGTTATCATTGGGATTGTTTATTTCTGCACACGGAGCATGGAAGCGCTCCAAGTAACATCTAAGTGTTTCTCCAGGAGCTTGTGTAACACTAGACAGAGTGTTGACGTCTTTAGGCCTCGCTACGTGCATACGGAATTGTTCAACAAACTTGGTGGCCATCTGATCAAAACTAGAAATGGATCGTGGTGGCAAACGAGTAAACCACATGGTTGCGATGCCCCCAGGGAAATGGGGAAAGTACGGCATTTTACTGCATCATCAGCTCTTGCAGCATTCATCAACCATTTTTTCTTCAGGATGTGTTGATTGGGGTCAGAACTCCCTTCGTAAACTGGCAAAGTTGGCATCCTGAAGCGCCGAGGTGGTTCAGCATACAATATGTCATCGGTGAAAGGGGTATGACTCCGGGAGATTCCCAGTCATCATTAGAGAGACCCTGACTTTCACAGATCTTTTGGCGGATCATCGTTGGTATATCTGGCATTCGGATACTTGGAGCATGTTGTGCCAAGGTGTGGTCGGGTTCCACAGTGCGAGTCTGGACCGGACGCGGTCGACGATCCGTGTCTCGCCTCCTTGGTTCAACATCCTCAGGGACATAAGGCTCAGGAGTCTGCTATCGTTGGTTACGTTGAGGATCAGCTTGGTTTCTAGCATCACCTCCCCGTCCGGTAGTGGTGGTAGTAGCAATGTTGCTAGTGACATGGTAAGGAGCAGCACCTCCTCGAGTTGAAGGTTCTGTATGGAGACTAGCGGATGGACCAGCTCTAGGTTGCCCAAGATTCGAAGCAGGTTGGTGTCCCGTGGCTTGGGTGTAGCTTAAACCTAGCCGTGGACGTGTAGATCTGGTTTAGTCATCGGAGGAGGCTGAACTTTCTGTGGAAGAATAGGAACCTTGCTCTCTTCTGGATCTTCTTCGCCTTTGGCGATTTAGCTGGTTGGTCAACTCCGCGTTGGCGCGCAGTTGTTCAGTTAGCTGTTGTCGACTCTGGGCAAATTCTTGGAATAGCGTCTGGAACTCTTGTCTGGTAACCGAACCTGTTGGATCTGAAGTTCCGGCGGCATCTTGGTTTGATGGAGGCAATTGCGTAGGATTCTGCCTGTCCCATCCTCCTTGATCAGCAGCTATAGAGGTAGTCCGTGTACTTACCATGGTGAGGTGATGAAAGTCCTTTCCTAGATCTGATGCAAATCTGAATAGAATGGAAGGGCTTCAAAGTTCTAGATCTAGATCTTCTTCTTGGATTTATGAAATCCGATATAGATAGGAGATCCAAAGAGCAGGAGAAAAATTGGGTTTTTCTCAATGAAAGCACCAAAGTGTTTGTACCAATATTGGGCACAACACTCTTCAGAAGTTTTTGAAGAGATAAAATGAAGAAATTAAATGGAAAAGGAGGAATTATCTAATAAAAACTCCAGATCTTAGATATGAAACAAATTAACATGCAAGGAGACACAAGAATTTAGAGTGGTTCGGTGTATTGCCTACGTCCACTATGAAGTAGTTTGCTTTATTGATCTTTCTTTGATGTTTACAATTTATTTCAGCAAATTACAGTGAATAACAATGATTTGCAGCAGTGAAATTCATTGGTAGCAACAGCAATGGAGTTCAGATCTGGATCCGGCGGAGTCTGGGCGTTGGAGATCTCAAAGAGGAAGAAGAACCCCTTTTCTGTTGGCTTTGAGGGTCTATTTATAGGTGTAGGAGGCTGGTATTTCGCTCAGATCTCGGGAGACCCTCTCTGGCTTGTGACCAGGCCCGCACATCCAAGCCCGCGAAGTTTCGGTCCGATCCGTGATCGATACAAACAGATTTCGTATCGATCAAGATTTTATCCAATGGAGTCGAAATTTGGCGTGGACATTCATTAGCATGCACGTAGTCTTCTGTGAAAATTTCATAGCATTTGGACTTGTAGATTAGGAGATATGATCGATACGAATTGGGATTCTCAGTTGGTTGTTTGGTTCGACTCGCTCTTGTTTCGACTCGCTCTTTGTTCGACTTGGTTCTGTTTGACTCGGTGACGTGGCGCTTGAATCTTTGGATCACTCTGCCTTTGATTCTTTTTTGAGCGAGTCGATGTGTGCACTGATTGAGCGAGTCGAAGTGTGCACTGATTGAGCGAGTCGAAGTGTGCACTGATTCAGCGAGTCGAAGTGTGCATTTATTGAACGAGTCGAAGTGGAGCGTCCTAAGGGATTCGAACAAAGGCTCCGTGATGGACACGAAGTGGTCATTGTTCGATTGATTCGAATAGTGGCTTTGCCAATGGAGTCGAACCCGATGGAGTCGAACAGTGGTTCGAGCAGAGCGAGTCGAAGAAGGCTTCTCTGAGGGATGCGAGCTAAGCGAGTCGAAGTGGAGCGAGTCGAAGCAGGCTTCCCAGATGGATTCGAGCGGAGTGAGTCGAAGTGGGCATTTCTAAGGGACGCGAACTGAGCGAGTCGAAGAAGGCTATTTCTAAACAACTTTGCATCAGTTGTAACTTGTGCATACAAACTCGGATTGACTTGAGATTTGGAACATTGACCTTCATAGCTTAGCTTGTCATCTTATATTAATTTAAGCTCGATTCGGACTCGGGCAAAATTCGTCGATATCCATAGTGAGCCTGTGTATAACCGATCTTTGGGATGGATCGTCATTGGTTTACTAGTCAATTCCTTAGTGTCACGGCCTTGCCAAAAGGCGGGATAACATTTCCCAAAAAGATTTGAATCCTAGGCAACAGAGGTGGATGGAGTATGTAGCATCCTTTGACTTTAGTATTTAATATACCCCTGGAAAAGGGAACGTAGTCGTCGACACCCTTAATCATAGACACACTACCCTAGGTGCTATATATGAATGGAGACAGTTGGAGTTTCTCTTGAATTTTAACCTCCAACCGTCGGCAGAACCCATTTAATGTTTTATATCAGTTATGGAGATTAGACCAGACGTGATGGATCCTATATGGCATGAACAAGTGAAAGATGAGAAGTTAGTAGAGATTTTGGAAAAATTGAGAAAAGGAGAGCATTTTCCCCATGATAGGAGGTATTAAGTTGATGAGAAGGGGTGTTTGAGAAGAGAAGGATGTATTTCTTTTCCAATGATTGGTGATTTGATGAGAGATGTTCTTATGGAGTGTCATCATTTAAGGATGACCATTCATCTCGGAGGAGATAAGATGTACAAGGACATGAAGAGAATTTTCTTTTGGACTGGAATGAAGAGAAACATAGCTGAGTTTATTGCTAGGTGTTTGACACGTCAGAAGATAAAAGCTGAGCAAGGGAAGCCTGGTGGATTATTATTATCTTTGGAAATTTTGATTTGGAAGTGGGAACATATTTCGATCGATTTTGAGCAAGGTTGCCTAAAAGTCAGAAGGGCAGTGAGGCTATTTGGGTTGTTGTGGACAGACTCACTAAGAGTGCTCATTTTGTTTCGATTAAGAGAAATAGGACTAGCACCTCTCTTGCACAGATTTATATTAAGGAGGTAGTTCGTCTACATGGAATTCCTATAAGCATAGACAGTGATAAGGACCCCTTGTTCACTAGTGAGTTTCGGAGGATCCTACAAACAACTTTAGGAACCTCTTTGAACCTTAGCACGGCATAGCACCCAACAAACTGACCAGCAAACGGAGAGGATGAATAGGATTTTGGAGGATTTGTTAAGAGCTTGTGTCTTGGATTTTGGATGACATTGGGAGCAGCATCTACCTTTGGTTGAGTTTGAGTATAATAATAGCTATCAAGCGACTATTGGTATGACCCCTTTTGAAGCACTATACGGGCAGCTATGGAAATCGCTTAGTTGTTAGTGGGAAACCACTGACAAAGTATTATTCGGACCCGATTTGATCCGTGGTACCATGGTAAAAGTAGAGTTAATCAGGCAAAGGATGAAGGTAGCGCAAGACCGTCGGGAATATTATGCGGATAAAAGAAGGAAAGAGCTTGAATTTGAGGTTGGAGATATGGTATTTATTAAAATATCCCCTCTTAGAAAAGTTGTTCGGTTTGGAAAGTTTAGAAAATTAGCTCCTAGATTTGTTGGGCCATTCAGAATTCAGGAAAGAATAGGAAAATTAGCATATTGTATGGAGCTTCCTGACAAGTTGGCAGGAGTCCACATTGTTTTCCACGTTTCTCATCTTAGAAAATGCCTTCATGACACTGCTAACAAAATAGAGTCCGATCGGTTGGTGGATTTTGAGATGGAACCGATAGTGCCTCGCGCCACCACACACATTGTGGAGCACGGTATTAGGAGACTCCGCAACAACATAATTAGTTTGGTCCGGGTACAATGGGGGAACAATCCAGTGGAAAGCACATGGGAGACCGAGGACAAGATGAAGCTGGTAATTTTTATCTCTAAAATTAGGGTTTTGGTTGCATCGTGGTTGCTAGATTGGATGGTAGGAGAAGGTTGTTGAACTTTTTCACAATTACTTTACACTTATGTAGAAATTTTCATGCATGTTTAGGATATTTGCATACATTCTTTCATGATACGATTACACATTCACGTTAGGATTTAGCTCATTTTAGCATATCTGCAGTACATAAATACATTGCACTATTAGTTGAGTAAATGGTTATGTAGAGAACTTGGTTGTATAACATGGATTTTATTGCGCGTTACGTTGTTCGCCCCTTGGAAGATTTCGAGGCGAAATCCTTTTTAAGGGGGGAGAATGTAACACCCCGTAAAATGAACCATAAATAAATGAAGTAAATTGAATTAAATATGATAAGAGTTAAATATGAAAATTCTAAAAATTTTGGAATTTGACCACGAAAGTTATTCCGCCGTGTTCATGGCGAAATTCTGATCTGTTCCATATATAATATGTTGAAAAGGGAACTCAAGCAAAGAAGTTATGAGCATTTGAAGTTTTTAGATTTAAATTAATTTAGTTTGAATTCAAATTCAAATGAATAATCAAATTTAGGGTTTAAATTTCAAAAATTCGCTGGGGGGCTAAGTAAATGTTTAACGTTAAAAGGTTAATTAGGGAATAAAATAATCGTGCAATGGAAGAAAATAAACATTCCCCGAAATAGAGGAGTAGTCGACCAATAAAGGTCAATCGGTCGACTGTAGCGGTCGATCGGTCGCACATAAGCAGTCGACCGCTTGGCAACGAATGTTGCCAGTGGCGGCTAGGGTTTGAAGCTATGTTATATGTAGTTGTACGCTCCAAATTTACCTGTTTCCTACTTACTTCTATCCTACGGTTTTGGTGCATTTTAACCTCTATAAATAGAACCTATCCTCTCCCCTTTTTATTCATATTATTTTGGGGAATATGATAAAATTCTGTCATTTCTATATCTCTCTAGTAAAATTCAGAAACTCCATGGAGAATTCTGGTAAGAATTCAACTTATTTCCTATTTGTTTCTTCTTCCTCCAATCTGTTATCATCCTATTCTTCTCCAATTATCTTGAATCTAATGAATATATATACCTCTTCCCTATTGTGTATGTATATATCAAAAGGTAAAGATTCTGGAAGAGATCGAAAGACTACAAATCCAATTGAGTGAAGCTAAGGCTAATTTGTGAGTGGAAACCATAGTATTTCTTTCCAGCAATTCTTTTGTGTATTTCTTTTTAGATTTGAATATGCCTTAGGGATTTTGGAGTTTCGAAAATATAGTAGATAAAATCCCCCAAAATTCTTTTTTATTTCGGTATGTCAATTCTATATCGAGATTCCCAATTCTTTACATTAATTTGTTGGAATTTGTTTCGTTTATGCAATTTTAGATAATTTCATAGTCTATTCCACTTCTCCTACTTCGTTGGGTCAAATTGTGATTCTTCAATAAAATACGATGTTTAGATTATGAATTCTATTCTTAGTTTACACCACTTATTCTTATCTATTTCTTTATAAAAAAGGAGTTGAGTAGAATATGGGGTTTAGGTTGCAATTCTTATTGTTTAAGGTATTCCATTAAATTGGTGTAATAAATTGAGTTTCTATTTTATTTACTAGTTTGTTATTACAATTTTGGTTATGAATATTTATTCCCTGCTTTGGATATTAGAATCTCATGAAATCTTGGGAATTTGAAGAAAAAAGACTTGTGGTAATAATTGGTTAGGGAATTGACATTTAACGCTAGTTTGGAGAGTAAAATCCATGCGTTTAGAACTTATTAGGCATGAACGTTTGTTTATCTCTATTTAAGTAATTAACGTATAATTATTGCCTGTATGGCATAGTTAGTTAGACATTTATTTACATTTATTTCCCCCATTCAGAAGGTAATTGATTGGGAGGCGAAAATAAGAGAAAACTCTTATATAGTCTAATTATTATTTTAAGGTGTAATAAGGAAGATTCCTTATATGGCCTTATTTATGAAACGGTGATATGAGTATGTGTGTGTGTATGGAGAGTAATTTATTTGTGGCTAAGTCATAAGGATGCGAGGTCAATAGAGTTACATGACGGAAGTCTGCCCTTCACTTTGAGGCTACCAGCAGTTA
The DNA here is from genome assembly GCA_030737815.1 of Allium fistulosum. NCBI lineage: Eukaryota > Viridiplantae > Streptophyta > Magnoliopsida > Asparagales > Amaryllidaceae > Allium > Allium fistulosum. Next base: position 939,658,348 of record CM060905.1, on the reverse strand, counting down.
TGTACACTTTTATTGATGTGAGATATCCTTATGATAAATATTTGTGATGACACGAGGTTGGTCCCAAATTATGAAAAACCGCACACCCCTTAATATACCCAAAAGGACACATTAAAAGGCGCAGTGCGTGTAGGTATAACTAAAGCTAACAGAGACTAAGATTCACAAGACAAAATAGATAAAAACAACGGAAACATAAAATAATAACTTAATTAAAACAAAACTTCATAATTGCTTCATAAATAAGTCAAATACCAAATACCACATACATGTCTAAAAATCCAATATGTCTCATGAAACAAAAACTCATAGTCTCAAAAATCAAAGTACATAATATCCCTCATAATAAGCCAGTACATAGAAAGAACAAAAGCTAAAAGAAAAGAAAAACATGGTAGCAAACTCCCAAGAAATCTCCAAGCAACTGCAATTTATTGTCCTCTCCCTTGATTGCCTAAGAGGGGGAAGGGGAAAATAGAGGAGTGGGTCAGACTAAAAGTCTGGTGAATGATAGTAATTACTAGAGTCTTTAAGCAAAGTAAAAGTAATAGACTCTACAACGGTTCTAGTATATAAAGAGGAAACAAAGGAAATAGGAAAGAAATAAACTGGAAATAAATACGATGAACTATAAGATAGGTTAACTTGGATTGTTTGCACTTGTTCTTGAAATCTGCTTTGATTAGGTTGAATTCCTAATCCTATAATTAGGCTGAATTCCTAATTCTACCCATCGATCGCCCTTCTACTCCATAGACCTTACTGCGGACAAGAGACTAGGTAACTCCATACACAGCAGCCAATGGTATCTACGAAAGATGCACAAAGCAACCACTGTGGATCCAGACGATACTTAGCTCCTTACTCATAAGGCAATGGTGTCTACGAAAGACACACATACTTAGCGCTTGGAACTCATAGCGATTACTGAGCACCAGAATGGAAGTCGCACGCGTAACTGCCACCATGTCCATGCTACCTTTTGCTCCACCAATTGGGTCTACTTATTACCTCAAACTCTAGCATAAGCATGGCCCTCGTCTCACTTCAGGCTAATGTGAGACCACCATGCGTCCATAGATAATAGGAGAAATGCTGTTGGTACTGGCCCATCATTGAAACAATATCTAGTTGCACCCCTTATCCAAATCCCTTGTGATTTGGACTTCTAATTGACCAATTACTACCATTTTTAGCATAAGCGTGCCCTCGTCTCTCTTCAGGCTAATGGCAAACCACCATTTTGTCTAATAGAGAATGCTATTTGGTATAGGTCCTACTTTCATCTTGTCTTATTAACTTAGATAAATTATTTAAATAAGCATTTACACTTTTCTCTACTATCTGTGCTTATTAATTTATCCTAAGTCTTAAAATAAGCCTTATTCTATTCTTTTTCTTATTATAACCTACGTTATAATCATGCTTATTACTTAACCCAAGGTCTAAGTGTGAAAATAAGTCCCTTTCATCTTTTACTCTTTTTAGTTATATTTCTAAGTTATAACTAGGCCAATCTTTTTAATTCAGTCCAATTAATGTCATAATTAGGCATAATTTCAGTCCAATTAAGCATAATTTGATTCCAATTCCATTTGCACTACAGTCTTTGTAATTTACATCTTATATTCCATTATTTTAGTTTTCTTATAATTTAATCCATATTCGCGTTAATCCTATTCTAATTCATACGTGAAGAAGAAGGAGGAATAAAAGAAAACTGAAAATAGAAGAAAATCCAAAGCGTAGAAAGAAGATGTAAATAACGTATAAATAATAGTAAATAAACTAAAATACTGTAAATAAACTACTGAAAAGGCTATTCCAAATATCATAGTAAAACTATAACTATCGGAAACCTTATTATTTTGAATTACTTAAAGAAATCTAAAATAATTACAATCACTCACCTCCGGTCCTAAGCTCTTCCTTTGGTCTTCCCGGATCCACTTGGAGTTGTAAATAATTTAATTTATAACGATTTTATCCTTGGAAAAATTATTCCGTTTAGGGTCCTTTCTAGAAAGGTGAACCCAATTGGAGAAAACCTAGAATGAGAAAAAGTGTTAGGTCTAGGAGTCTATTTATAGGGTTAGAAGTGGATCTCAGACTGTTGGATTTTGAAGATTGAATGAGATGCAACACTTCTTAGGCTGAATAGGAGCCATCGATGCAAGAATGGAAGGACCAGATCGAGGTAAAGAATGCAAAACACGTCATTAATCCGCAAAATTCACTCTGGAACGTTCGTTCGTAATTAAGGGAGGCGTGTCAACCGCATGGTGCCCAGGTCGACAGACCGGTCGACCTGCCTTATATATATATATATATATATATATATATTCTTCTATTTCTGCTTATTTTGTATCTTGGTCATATTAGCTCGGTTTCTGACGTTCTATATATGGAAATTAACTAGAAATTTACCACGGACACAATGGTGCAATTCCCGTGGCTCAATTCTAATAATTTCACAAAGTTTAATTAATTATTATGGGTTGTTGCATTCTCCCCTCCTTGAGGGATTTCGTCCCTGAAATCTCTAAAGATAAAAGAATGTACTAAATTTTATCATCCAATTCTACAATCAACTACTCAATCATCAACCATTCATCCATTGTCCTTAAGTTTTTCTAATGCAATTTAGGATACTTATGTAATTAGTGTAGTGTAAATTTTCCTAACTAATACAAAAGTTTAGGTGGTCCACTGATTCAGTTAACCCCTTTTATGCAATCATGTCCGTGCCATGTATCCAAATGAATGCAAAACTTTCCTAATGATAACCGATAATTCTACATGCGTGCTACAAACATCATCCAAATGCAACAATCATGTGATAAACATCCATTTGTAGCAACCATGGAAATAAAATAAAAATGCGCACACATCCATATGCATATGCTCTAGTGTCCTAGTTAGGCCGATCCCTAAAGAATAACAGTGCCTAGTGTACCTATATGCGTTCATAGCATCCACTAGCAAACACTTGCAACCACTAGCATACATCATTCATAACATGTTCTACTAACATGTTTACATCAAATCCTACCATCCATAGGTTAAATCCTAAGTTCAACCCTCCCAAAGGATAATAAAGGAAAGAACCTATTCAAAAAAAAGATGGAAAAAAGGAATTCTAAAACTTAATATCAAAAAGATGGGGATAGGAAGTACAAATCTTCTCTTCTGCTTCCCAAGTGGCGTCTGCAACATCATCTCCCCACTGCACCTTCACCAGTGGAACCTCCTTATTTCTTAGTCGCTTGGTGTCTCTTCGAACAATCTTCGTGGGGATACGCCGAACAGAAGCTTCCCTTTCTACCTCCACCTCCTCTAACTGACTAGGCTCTAAAACGTCCGCTGAGTCATGTAAGCACTTTCGCAAGTGCGAAACATGGAAAACATCATACACTCCTGCGAGCCTATCAGGTAGCTTCACTCTATAAGCCGTCTTCCCAACTCTCTCTACGATAGGGAATGGTCCAACAAATCTAGGGGCTAATTTTCCATTCGACCCAAACCTTACAACCTTCCTAAGCGGGGATACTTTGATAAAAACTAAGTCTCCAACCTCAAACTCTAAGTCTCTCCTCCGCTTGTCTGTATACAACTTCTGTCTGCCTTGAGCCGTCTTCATCCTCCGCCGAATCAAATCCACCCTCTTAGAGGTCTCCCTAACCATATCGGGTCCAAGTAATAACTTCTCTATAGACTCTACCCAACATGATGGGGACTAGCAAGGTCTCTCATATAAATCCTCAAATAGTGCCATTACTATACTTGTTTGGTAACTATTATTGTATGCAAACTCAACCAATGGAAAATGCTCCTCCCAAGTTCCTCCAAAGTCCAAAATGCACATCCGCAGCAAATCTTCAACCACCCTATTGATCCTCTCTGTTTGGCCATCTGTCTGGGGGTGAGAGGCCGTACTCAATCTCAATTGCATCCCTAGCACCTCCTGTAAGCTCCTCCAAAACTCACTAGTGAAAATGGGATCTCTATCACTCACCATGCTAGAAGGAACTCCGTGTAGTCGGACTATCTCTCGAATATACAAGGATGCCAAATATGAAGCCGTACGCTTACTCTTAACTGAGATGAAGTGGGCACTCTTGGTCAATCTATCAACAATCACCCAAATGCTATTATTCCCCTTCCTAGAACGGGGTAAACCATCTATAAAATCCATAGAAATGTTGTCCCACATCCACTCCGATATATCTAAAGGCTAAAGTAATCCACCAGGTTTCTGCTGCCCTGCTTTTACCCTTTGGCATATAAGACACTTAGCTACAAACTCTGCCACATCCTTCTTAATACCACCCCAATAGAACATCCTCTTTATATCCCGATACATTTTGGCACCACCTGGATGAATAGTCATACGGGAATGGTGCGCCTCCACCAAAATTGCTCTCAACAAGTCAGTGGCGCATGGAACACAAAGCCTCCCATCTCTTCTAAGCCACCCCCTGCTATCTATGGAATAACGTTGGAGATGCCTAGAGACCTCTCTTCGGCTAATCCTATCCATAATGTCCATGAGCTCTGAATCCTCCCGCTGCCTCAAGCCAATTTGATCCATAAGGGTAGGCCTCGCCTCTAATGTCGCCAACAATCCGGGAGTAATGTCCGTAGAGGGCTTAAAATCAAAAGTAGAAATAACTTCCAAGCTCCTCCACTCTACGAACAAAGGACTAAGGGTTTCTTTCTTTCTACTCAATGCATCTGCAACCACATTACCCTTGCCAGGGGTATAAGCTATCTCAAAATCATACGAGGCTAAAAACTCCATCCACCTTTGTTGCCTCAAGTTCAAGTCCTTCTACGAGAATAGGTACTTCAAAGGCTTATGGTCGGTAAAAAGCTCAAACCTCTCTCCAAGCAAATAGTGCCTTCAAGACTTAAGTGTAAAAACTATGGAAGCCAGCTCCAAATCGTAGGTAGGGTAGTTCTTCTCATGCGTCCTCAACTGCCTACTACCATAACACACTACCCTCCCATCTTGCATCAACACCGCTCCTAGATCCGTTCCGCATGCATCAATGTATACAGTGAAAGGCCTAGCTCCATCAGGTAAAACTAACACTGGTGCACTAGTAAGGGATCTCTTAAGCTTTGTGAAGGAATCCTCACAATCCACGTCCCACACGAAAGCTTTATTCTTCTTAGTAAGGCACGTGAGTGGTGCCGAAATCTTGGCAAAGTCTCTAATGAACTTCCTATAGTAGCCAGCCAATCCTAGGAAGCTCCTAACCTCGATAACATTCTTAGGGTCCTTCCAATCTTGCACTGCAATAACCTTGGCGGGATCCATAGCCAAACCTTCCTTCGAAACGACGTGCCCCATGAAACATACCTTCTCTCTCCAAAAATGACACTTTGAAAACTTAGCTATCAAATGATGACTACGAAGTGTGCTAAGAAACTCTTCCAAATGAACAGCACGCTCCTCCATATTCTTGGAAAATACCAAGATATCATCCACAAATACCACCACAAACTTATTTAGGACATCCCTAAAGACGCGGCTCATCAAATCAACGAAATAGGCAGGAGCATTGGTTAGCCCAAAAGGCATAACCAACCACTCGAAAAATCCATCAGGTGTCCTAAACGCAGTCTTATCTATAATGTCCTCCGTCACCCTAAGCTGATGGAATCCCATGGCTAAATCAAGCTGAGAGAAAACTGAAGAGCCTACTAACTGGTCAAAAAGATCATCAATACTAGGGAGTGAATATCGGTTCTTCTTGGTGAGCTTATTTAATTCCCTATAGTCCACACAAAGTTGGAGAGAACAATCCGCCTTAGTGGAAAAGACCACTGGCGCTCCCTACTCCGATATGCTCCTTCTTATGAATCCCTTCTCCAAAAGCTCACGGATCTGCTTGCTCGATTCTATTCTCTCCCTAGGTGCCATGTGCCTTATGGGTAATGCTACTGGCTTGGCATTCTCGGTCAAATAAATCCTGAAGTCAATCTCTCTCTTAGGGGGAGGTCCCCTAACCTCCTCCAAGACGTCTGTAAAATCTCTAACGACAGGAACCAAATGCAACTCTGATGAAGATAAACCGAGGGAATAGAGAAAACTCAACATGACCGATCCTTGCGGGTCGCAAGATACCTCCACAGTTCTACCACTACAAGTCTCAAGTCTAACGACTCTCCTCTCGCAGTCTAATATAGCTCCGTATGTGGATAGCCAACCATCCCTAAGATCATCCCATACCCTGAGAATCCCAAGACATAGGCGTCGTAGTCTAATTCTATGCCTAGGATAAAGATTTTCAAACCCCTACAAACCTTAGATAAGTGTGCCGATCCTCCTATGTGGTTTGAAACAATAATGGGGTCTACTACTAATGATATGTCCAAGTGCAAACAATCTACTAGAGAGCTAGAGATAAAAGAGTGTGATACTCCAAAATCAAATAAATTTCGAATGGGAAAATCAAATATAGAAATCAAACCTTCAACTGTGACTTTCCTACCTCTATCCGGAATGCTACTACAAGGTGTTGCGTCTAACGCCTGAATCTACTTAACTGGTGCACTCGCTCCCTGACCAACTCCCTGGGGACAACTCCTACTCATATGACCGGGCTGCCCGCAAGTATAGCACTTACCCTTCATCTTCTCCTTCCTGCAATCCTTGGCAATATGTCCAATATTCCCACAACTACGGCACTTTATTCCTTTCTTAATCTGCTTCCGAGGATCATCACCTTTCTTCTTCTTCTTATTGTTGTCCCACCACTTCTTCTTTGAACTTTCTGACTTAATCACCTCTTTAGACTCTCCTTCCTTGATTGCATCTGACATAAGTGCCATCTCGACCAAAGACTCATAAGTAGCTCCCATCGGCACGTGAGTCAGCAATAATCCATGAAGGGGTTGATTCAATCTCTTCGCAAACTTCATAGCTTTCTTATGCTGCGTGTTCACCAAATCCATACCAAACCACAACAGCTCATTGAATTGATTGATGTATTCCTTAACAGATAGACTCCCTTGCTTTAAATTGATAAACCTCTCCAGCTGAACACTCTCTTCCGCCTGAGATAGAAACTTCCTATCGAATTGCTTCCGGAATGCATCCCAAGTAATATTCCTTTCCTCCAACTCGATCATCTTCCACCAATAAGATGCCTCCTCCTTCAGTTGCCAAGAGGCTAGCTGAACTCGTTGATAATCATCCAGTCCCAAAAGACCAAAAATCCTCTCCGTGTCCCTAAGCCATGCTCTCGCGTCCATAAAAGTCTCCTTGCCAAAAAAAGTCTTCCCGCCTAAACTCGCAAAATCTTTACAAAGCTTAGAAAAATTAATGGCGGCATGTGGGTTGATGGGATTCTCGCCCGCTCGTGCAGGATTGGGCATAGGCCCGTGCACCTCTGGACTCATGGCTTGTAAGTACCTACGAAACTAGGCTGGGACTGGAATACCCTCAGGAAGGTTCGGGGCATCAGCCATTCTATGAAAAGAAAACGATAGTTTATGAGATTGAACTGGACTTATGAGGGAATTTGTATAAAAACTCTTTTATACTTAAAATCATTTCTAAAAGTTCTTTTCTAAAAAATACCTTTAAAACAAGTTATTTTGAAAAGTACTTTACTTTTAAAAATAATTTTTGTAGGAATCATGTAACCTTAGGCTCTGATACCAAGTGAAACACCCCACACCCCTTAATATACCCAATAGGACACATTAAAAGGCACGGTGCATTGTAGGTATAACTAAAGCTAACAGAGACTAAGATTCACATGACAAAAATAGATAAAAACAGCGGAAACTTAAAATAATAATTTAATTAAAACAAAACTTCATAATTGCTTTATAAATAAGTCGAATACCAAATACCACATAGACGTCTAAAAATCCAATATGTCTCATGAAACAAAAACTCATAGTCTCAAAAATCAGAGTACATAATATCCCTCATAATAAGCCAGTACATAGAAAGAACAAAAGCTGAAAGAAAAGAAATACATGGTAGCAAACTCCTCCAAGAAATCTCCAAGCAACTGCAATCTACTGTCCTCTACCTTGATTGCCTAAGGGGGGAGGGGAAAATAGAGGAGTGCGTCAGACTAAAAGCCTGGTGAATGATAGTAATTACTAGAGTCTTTAAGCAAACTAAAAGTAATAGACTCTACAACAGTTCTAGTATATAAAGAGGAAACAAAGGAAATAGGAAAAAGATAAACTGGAAATAAATATGATTAACTATAAGATAGGTTAACTTTGATTGTTTGCACTTGTTCTTGATAGCTGCTTTGATTATGCTGAATTCCTAATCTTATAATTAGGCTGAATTCCTAATCTTATAATTAGGCTGAATTCCTAATTCTACCCTTCGATCGGCCTGCTACTCCATAAACCTTACTGCGGACCAGAGACTAGGTAACTCCCTACACAGCAGCAAATGGTATCTACGAAAGATGCACAAAGCAACCACTATGGATCCAGTCCCTACATAGAAGGCAATGGTGTCTACGAAAGACACACATACTAAGCGCTTGGAACTCATAGTGATTACCGAGCACCAGAATGGAAGTCGCACGCGTAACTACCACCATGCCCATGCTACCTTTTGCTCCACCTATTGGGTCTTCTTATTACCTCAAACTCCAGCACAAGCGTGCCCCTCGTCTTACTTCAGGCTAATGTAAGACCACCATATATCCATAGAAAATAGGGGAAATGATGTTGGTACTGGCCCGTCATCCAAACAATATCTAGTTGCGCCCCTTATCCAAATTCCCCATGATTTGGACTTCTAATTGACCAATTACTACCATTTTTAGCATAAGCGTGCCCTCGTCTCTCTTCAGGCTAAGGTGAAACCACTGTTTTGTCTAATAGAGAATGCTATTTAGTACAGGTCTTACTTTCATCTTTGTTTATTAACTTAGATAAATTATTTAAATAAGCCTTTACACTTTTCTCTACTATTTGTGCTTATTAATTTATCCTAAGTCTTAAAATAAACTTATTCTGTTCTTTTTCTTATAATAACCTACGTTATAGTCATGCTTATTACTTAACCCAAGGTTTAAGTGTGAAAATAAGCATCTTTCATCTTTTACTCTTTTTAGTTATAATTCTAAGTTATAACTAGGTCCGTCATTTTAATTCAGTCCAATTAATGTCATAATTAGGCATAATTTCAGTACAATTAGGCATAATTTCATTCCAATTCCATTTGTATTGCAGTCTTTGTAATTTATGTGACGACCGCCCATGACCCCTGCACCGAATCTAAAGAAAGTGCGTTGTAAAGTGTGCCAGGCGACCATGGACGATTGTCAAGGTAAATTAAAGCAACAGAATCTATCGTATTACTCACAGCGCATGGACAAAATACAATAGAACATACGTATAGTGAAGCTTTACAGAACAAAATGACATCATATAAAACCCCATAATAGTTGAATACAAGCATCCACATAGTCAATACATCAAGCCTCACTACATATCTCTCAGAGAATACAAAACAGTGGAATATCCAGTACATATAAGAAGATAATATGCAACCCTCCAGCTCGTCTTCGATATCAGCATCGTGAGAAGAGAACAGCACCTGTCACCTGCTACCTAGTTTGCCCATCCCAAAATGGACGAACAGCCCAAGGCAATAAGAATTAAAACATAAAGCCTTGAGTCAGACAACAGTCTTAGTGAGCAGTAAATTAACTAACAACATACCAAAAGAGCATAAAGGAAAAGGAATAGGAATACAACCCTCCCACTCCAACCTCATTCAACAGTGATAGCCCCCAGACACACACTAAGCAGAAGCAAAAATAGCAGAGCATACAATTTAAAGTAAAGCTACTATCACTCGAGTCAGGGGCGATGTTTTCCAAGTACCAAGGCCTAAATCTGATAAGCACCCAGAAAATACCGCTCTTGAGTCCGAATGACGATACAACCAAACATCCATGACTCTGGCTATCACTGTTATCATTGCTTCGATATCACCGTTAATTGAATGACCGGCACATTCTTTCAGCCGTCCGTCAAGGGCTAATGGAAACCCCGGTTCTAGACATAACTCCCGCACGTCGTCGCAACCCGTGCCTAGGACTATCGAATCTGCCCAGAGTACTCGACCTTCAACAGTTGGTCGTTGGGACTATCGAATCTGCCCAAACGTACTCTTGCTTAGAGCATGCTAGAACCTTCAACAACGATGCTATCCAAACCTCCTAGTCATCCTCCTCGATGACTATTCTCATATCCATTCATTATCCTCAACTCGAATCATATCACCGAGTTATCAACATGCTTGGAATGATCCCGTCTGGATTAGACCAAGTCTTCATCACATGATTGCTTCGCTTCATCACATCCTCGTGAAGTCTCATCTCAACATCACATCATCAAATCTATGCATAAGAGCTTCATCATCCCGCTACATATGCCACGAGCAGCTTTCCCAATTCAAGAGCCTTTCCCTTAGCTTTTGAATCGTCTTCGGTCTAAATCAAACCATCAATCATCTAATTCATATCAATCAATCAAATCAAACATTAATCCAAACAATCAAGCATTCAAATATGATCTAAGTAGACAATTATAACAATAATGGCATTTTCGTAATTAAAGAGTTGAAAGTCCAATAAGCATGAAAACATGAATTATATCTTCATAAACTTGATGAATGAACTTGCATAGGTTAACATGTGATAAAATGGATGTAACATCATCGTGAACAATGAATCTATATGGATCTACACTTAGGATGAAGAAAATGCATGGAAATCACTATTTTAACACCAAATCGAGCCAACAATCCGATATACTCCTTTGGATCCGTGTGAGAGATAATCACCACTCACCAAATCACCTAAACAACCACAAATCTACACGCTTCAGATCTGGACAGCGAAGGACCAAGCTTGATCTATCACAAATCCACTTCAAACGAAGAAATCTCTCTTGAAAAGATGAAGATCTTCAATCTAAGCTCTTGAATCTTCAATTTGATCTTCAACTTGGATGGATGGAAGCACTAGATTAGAGTGGAGAAAAGAAGTGAAGAAGTGTAGAAGTCGAGCTCTCAAAATGGCAGCACTTCGTCGCTTCAAAATCCGGATCCCAAAAATGAAGAGAAACTCTCCTACTTATAGCTGAAACCCCTAACTCGTCTGCCCTCATGAGTCGTTTACGACTTACGACTCAACACCCTACGACTTAACTTCTGGCTTCAACGACTTAACACACTTCTGCCTATGACTCACGACAAAACAGCTATCTCCTAAGTCGTCTCCGACTTATAGCATGCGCCTACGACTCACCAGACCCCCTGTCTATGACTTAAATGCGCACGCGCCCTACTTGGTTAGACGACTCAACTACTAACTCGTATACGACTTAACACAAAGGCTACGACTCATCCACTTGCGCGAGTTATCACCTACGCGCGACTCAACAGCTTACCGGGATACGACTCATCAGATAACTGGGATACGACTCATCAGATAACTGGGATACGACTCATCAGATAACTGGGATACGACTCATCAGATAACTGGGATACGACTCATCAGATAACTCGGTCAGCTCTTATGTCGTAAATCCCTAGGTCGGTCACTTACTTAGGTTGTCTATCCCTTAACTCGGCGACGACTTACAACCTACGACTTAACACCTGCCGAGTTAACTTCGACCTACTGACTTAGCCCAGCTACGACTTATCTCCTTAGGTCGCACTTTCCTTAAGTCGCGCCTACCCCTTAAGTCGTTCAAACGACTTATCCTTACACCCTTAACTAGCCAAATCCCTGAGTCACTCCTATCTCCTAAGTCGTATACGACTCACGACTTATGCTAAGTCGTGAACGACTTAGGACTTAGGCAAAATTTACCTAAAATCTGAAATGGCTCAAAAATGCTAAAACTCCAGATTTGACGAACTTTTCGATCCGTGAAAATACGGGTCGTTACATTCTCTCCCCCTTAGGAATTTCGCCCCCGAAATTCCAAACAATCATAGCAATCAAAAACTATTCTGTACGCCTACCATCCATAGCAATCAACAAACCATGCATCTAATTCTAGCTTAGCGTACAGAATTCTAAAACTAGAACAAGTTACAATATCGCGAGATGACACGACACCTTAGGGCCATACCTTGAAGAGTTCAGGATGAGCTGCCTTCATCCTCTCTTCCACCTCCCACGTACAGTCGTTATCATCATCACTCCATTGTATCTTGAGCAACTTAACTACCTTCCTCCTAAGCTGTTTCGTGTCGGTTCCAACAACACGAAGCGGCTTACGAGGTCTTCTATCAACTGGATCAACTTCGAAATCTTCACAGCTATCAGCAGAAACCACTGTATTCGAGTCGTGCACATACTTCCGTAGATATGATACATGAAAAACATTGTGCACACTCGACATCTTCTCTGGTAACTCCAATCTGTAGGCGAGCTTTCCAATTCGCTCGATGAACGGGAATGGTCCAACAAATCTCGGAGTCAATTTTCCTTTCTTCCCGAATCGAATAACATTCTTCAGTGGAGAAATCTTTACAAAAACCATATCTCCTACGTCAAATTCCAAATCCTTACGACGCTTATCGGCATAACTCTTCTGACGGTCTTGGGCTACCTTCATTCGTTGCCGAATGATCTCTATGCAATCTAAAGTCTGCCGAATCATCTCTGGCCCAAGCATCAGCTTTTCTCCAGTTTCCAACCAACATGTTGGAGAGTTACACGGTCTTCCATACAATGCCTCATACGGTGCCATACCAATGCTTGACTGGTAACTGTTGTTGTACGCAAACTCCACCAAATGAAGGTGATCTTCCCATGATCCTCCGAAATCCAAAACACAAGCTCTAAGGAGATCTTCCAAAACCCGATTAACTCTCTCGGTCTGACCATCTATTTGAGGGTGATAAGCTGTACTCAAACACAACTCGGTTCCCAAGACTTCCTGGAAGCTCTTCCAAAATCCACTAGTGAACAACGGGTCTCGATCGCTCACTATACTCTTCAGAATACCATGGAATCGAACTATCCACTTAACATACAACTCAGCCAACTTTGATGCAGTCCTAGTCGATCGAACAGGAATGAATCGTGCACTCTTAGTCAGACGATCCACAATGACCCAAATCCCTTCATTTCCCGTTCTGGTTCTAGGCAATCCATCGATAAAATCCATCGACACTTGTTCCCACTTCCATGTAGGAACTTCTAATGGCTGAAGCAATCCAATAGGCTTCTTCTGTTCGGCTTTTACCAACTGGCAGTTCATACATTTGGAAATAAAATTTCCAACATCCTTCTTCATACCTTCCCAGTAGTAGGTTCTCTTCATATCCTGATACATCTTATTTCCACCTGGATGAATTGTCAACTTCGAGTGATGACTTTCCTTCAGAACTTCACTCCTCAATTCATCTATATCGGGAACAACTAGTCGTCCTTGCTTCCGAAGCCAACCCTCTCGATCGACCTCGAATCCTTTATCCTTTTCTGGATCCAATCCAGATTCCAAATCACGGATAATCCTGACAAGCTTACCGTATCGCTTTTGGCTCTCGCCAATCCTTTCCACAAGAGTGGGTCTTATCGATAAGTTTTCCAACATCTCAGGTTCCAATTCACATCTAGGCCTGAAGTCAAATCCAGCTAAATACTCGAGACTCTTCCATTCAGAAAACATGGCTCCCAATCCTGCATGTCTTCGACTTAACGCATCTGCCACCGCGTTACCCTTTCCCGGAGTATAAGCTATACCAAAATCATATGATGCTAAAAACTCTAGCCAACGTTGCTGCCGAAGATTCAAATCCTTTTCGGAGAAAAGATACTTCAACGACTTGTGATCCGTAAACAACTCGAATCGAACTCCCAACAGATAATGCCTCCACATCTTCAGAGCAAATACAATCGCCGCTAATTCCAAATCATGAGTTGGGTAATTCCTTTCATGCGGCTTCAGTGGTCGACTGGCATACGCAACAACTTTATCCTTCTGCATCAGCACTGCTCCAAGTCCAGTACCACATGCGTCGGTGTAAACCACCATCTCATCATTCCCACTTGGAATAGTCAAAACAGGAGCACTCGTCAGTCTCTCTTTCAGGATTCCGAAAGCTTGCTCACACTTAGCATCCCAACTGAATACTTGGTTCTTTTTCGTCAATCCTGTTAACGGTGCAGCTATCTTGGAGAAGTATTTGATAAACCTTCGATAATATCCTGCTAATCCAAGAAAACTTCTCACATCTGATGCATTCTTTGGTCTAACCCAATCCTGGATTGCTGCTATCTTAGCGGGATCAACCGCTATTCCATTTTCAGAAATCACATGGCCTAAGAACCTCACTTCACTCTTTCAAAAGTGACACATCGAAAACTTAGCCTTCAGCTGATGTTTCCGCAAGATTTCCAAAACAATACGCAAGTGCGTCTTATGCTCTTCTTCCGTTCTGGAATAAATCAGAATATCATCCACGAACACAAGTACGAACTTGTTCAACTGATCTCTGAACACTCTATTCATAAGATCCACAAAATATGCTGGCGCGTTAGTCAATCCAAACGGCATTACCAGCCACTCAAAGAAACCAGATGGTGTCCGAAAAGCAGTCTTCGGCATACTATCCTTAGCTACTCTCAACTGGTGAAATCCCGTTGCCAAATCCATCTGAGAAAACACCTTAGCTTCGTGAAGCTGATCAAACAAGTCATCTATTCTCGGCAATGGATACTTGTTCTTCTTAGTCACCTTATTCAGCTCACGATAATCGACGCACAATCTCAACGACCCATCTGCCTTGGTTGCAAACACAACTGGTGCACCCCACTCGGACACACTACGCCGAATGAATCCTTTCTGCAAAAGATCATCAACTTGCACCCTCAACTCCTGCTGTTCCCTAGGCGCCATCCGCCTAAGAGGCATCACAACAGGTCTGGCTCCTTCAACTAGATCTATTCGAAACTCGATCTCTCTGTGCGGCGGCAACCCTTTGACTTCGTCAAAGACATCCTCGAATCCATTAGCGATTGGCACTGATGACAGTCCATCCCGTGGAACAACCAGCGAATACATGAAGCTCATGAAGACGCCTTCCTCATGCTTACATCGTATCACAACCTTTCGCCCCTCCACATTCTCGACTGTCACTTCCAACCTCTCGCAATCAACCTTTGCCGCATACTTCCTAAGCCAATCCATACCCAAAATAATTCCGAACCCCGCAAAGTTCAGAACAAAGCAATCACAAACAAAAGAGCAACCATGACTCCATACAACTAGACCACGGCATAACATACACAAACAAGACGAACCCCCAACTGGATTAGTCACAACCAATGGCCTATCAACAATATCCGGTTCCAAACCTAACCGGCCTACAAGTTCACTACAAACAAACGAATGCGACTCTCCAGTATCAAACAGAACTCTAACTGGAACACCACAGAGGAAAAGAGTACCTTGAACCACCACACTCTTTCCCTTCTCTTCAGCGGTAGGAGCTTTCGAAGACGACGGAACAGCTCCCAAAGCATAAGCTTGCACAATCTGCCTGTCCTTCCTCGGTTCTGGACAATTCTTCCTGATGTGCCCTGGCTTGTCACAGTTGTGACACTTCATCGGTGCCTTCAGATTCTTACAATCCTTAGAGAAATGGCCCTTCTGCTGGCAATTGTAGCAAGTCACCTCGCCTTTCGGCTTCTTCTGGCCATCCTTACCCTTCTGCTGCTGCTGCTTCCTCTTCTTGTTTCCACCCTGCTGGGGTTTAGACTCTTCCCTGGTCATAGCAACAACAGATCCTTCCTTAGGAAACAGATTCTCATGCCTGAGAGCTTTCTCCACAAGCTTCTCAAATGAATCATCCAAATGATCCACCAACTGCCTCCCAAGATAACTGTCCAAGCCTGTCACGAACTTCTCATTCTTCTGATAAGCAGATTCAATATATGACCGGGCATACTTGGACAAAGCTTCAAACTCAGAAATATACTCAAGGACTGATCTTCCACCTTGCTTGAGCTCCACAAACTTCTTGAACAGAACAGACTTCTGAGCTGTAGAAATGAACTTAGCTTCAAATCTAGCTTGGAATTGCTCCCAAGTAATCTCTTCCTCCGGAGTATCGATGGTAATAGAGTTCCACCAATCAGAGGCTCTCCCCTGAAGCTGCCTTGATGCCAACTTCCTCTTAGTTGCATCATCAATTCCCAAATCACCAAAGATCCTTCTACAAGCATCTATCCATCTCTGGACTTCGATAGTTGATTCTATTCCTAAGAAAACCTTCCCTCCAAGAGCAGTATAGTCCTTGCACAACTTAGCAAAATCCACTGGTTTCGGAGTCTGAACCTGAACTCCAACATCAACTGCCGCCCCCGGAACTGGTATCCTTCTCATGATCGAAGTCATCATAGCTTCGAACATGGCTGCATAATCAGCAGTCTCTTCAGTAGCACGGCCTTCCCTAGCAGCTGGTCTCCCTCTTCGATTCATTCTCAATATCTATAAAAAGGAATGATTAGAACATCTAGAGAAACAACTGCATAAAGGACTCAAACTCAACTAAACTACTATATTATATATAGTAATCATCCATCAAAATACAATTACGTCTCTCATACGTAGTTACGACAGCGAGCGTTGGGTAAAATCGATTAACCAATGCTCTGATACCAAATGTGACGACCGCCCATGCCCCCTGCACCGAATCTAAAGAAAGTGCGCTGTAAAGTGTGCCAGGCGACCATGGACGATTGTCAAGGTAAATTAAAGCAACAGAATCTATCGTATTACTCACAGCGCATGGACAAAATACAATAGAACATACGTATAGTGAAGCTTTACAAAACAAAATGACATCATATAAAACCCCATAATAGTTGAATACAAGCATCCACATAGTCAATACATCAAGCCTCACTACATATCTCTCAGAGAATACAAAACAGCGGAATATCCAGTACATATAAGAAGATAATATGCAACCCTCTAGCTCGTCTTCGATATCAGCATCGTGAGAAGAGAACAGCACCTGTCACCTGCTACCTAGTCTGCCCGTCCCAAAATGGACGAACAGCCCAAGGCAATAAGAATTAAAACATAAAGCCTTGAGTCAGACAACAGTCTTAGTGAGCAGTAAATTAACTAACAACATACCAAAAGAGCATAAAGGAAAAGGAATAGGAATACAACCCTCCCACTCCAACCTCATTCAACAGTGATAGCCCCCAGACACACACTAAGCAGAAGCAAACATAGCAGAGCATACAATTTAAAGTAAAGCTACTATCACTCGAGTCAGGGGCGATGTTTTCCAAGTACCAAGGCCTAAATCTGATAAGCACCCAGAAAATACCGCTCTTGAGTCTGAATGACGATACAACCAAACATCCATGACTCTGGCTATCACTGTTATCATTGCTTCGATATCACCGTTAATTGAATGACCGGCACATTCTTTCAGCCGTCCGTCAAGGGCTAATGGAAACCCCGGTTCTAGACATAACTCCCGCACGTCGTCGCAACCCGTGCCTAGGACTATCGAATCTGCCCAGAGTACTCGACCTTCAACAGTTGGTCGTTGGGACTATCGAATCTGCCCAAACGTACTCTTGCTTAGAGCATGCTAGAACCTTCAACAACGATGCTATCCAAACCTCCTAGTCATCCTCCTCGACGACTATTCTCATATCCATTCATTATCCTCAACTCGAATCATATCACCGAGTTATCAACATGCTTGGAATGATCCCGTCTGGATTAGACCAAGTCTTCATCACATGATTGCTTCGCTTCATCACATCCTCGCGAAGTCTCATCTCAACATCACATCATCAAATCTATGCATAAGAGCTTCATCATCCCGCTACATATGCCACGAGCAGCTTTCCCAATTCAAGAGCCTTTCCCTTAGCTTTTGAATCGTCTTCGGTCTAAATCAAACCACCAATCATCTAATTCATATCAATCAATCAAATCAAACATTAATCCAAACAATCAAGCATTCAAATATGATCTAAGTAGACAATTATAACAATAATGGCATTTTCGTAATTAAAGAGTTGAAAGTCCAATAAGCATGAAAACATGAATTATATCTTCATAAACTTGATGAATGAACTTGCATAGGTTAACATGTGATAAAATGGATGTAACATCATCGTGAACAATGAATCTATATGGATCTACACTTAGGATGAAGAAAATGCATGGAAATCACTATTTTAACACCAAATCGAGCCAACAATCCGATATACTCCTTTGGATCCGTGTGAGAGATAATCTCCACTCACCAAATCACCTAAACAACCACAAATCTACACGCTTCAGATCTGGACAGCGAAGGACCAAGCTTGATCTATCACGAATCCGCTTCAAATGAAGAAATCTCTCTTGAAAAGATGAAGATCTTCAATCTAAGCTCTTGAATCTTCAATTTGATCTTCAACTTGGATGGATGGAAGCACTAGATTAGAGTGGAGAAAAGAAGTGAAGAAGTGTAGAAGTCGAGCTCTCAAAATGGCAGCACTTCGTCGCTTCAAAATCCGGATCCCAAAAATGAAGAGAAACTCTCCTATTTATAGCTGAAACCCCTAACTCATCTGCCCTCATGAGTCATTTACGACTTACGACTCAACACCCTACGACTTAACTTCTGGCTTCAACGACTTAACACACTTCTGCCTATGACTCACGACAAAACAGCTATCTCCTAAGTCGTCTCCGACTTATAGCATGCGCCTACGACTCACCAGACCCCTTGTCTACGACTTAAATGCGCACGCGCCCTACTTGGTTAGACGACTCAACTACTAACTCGTATACGACTTAACACAAAGGCTACGACTCATCCACTTGCGCGAGTTATCACCTACGCACGACTCAACAGCTTACCGGGATACGACTCATCAGATAACTGGGATACGACTCATCAGATAACTGGGATACGACTCATCAGATAACTGGGATACGACTCATCAGATAACTAGGATACGACTCATCAGATAACTCGGTCAGCTCTTATGTCGTAAATCCCTAGGTCGGTCACTTACTTAGGTTGTCTATCCCTTAACTCGGCGACGACTTACAACCTACGACTTAACACCTGCCGAGTTAACTTCGACCTACTGACTTAGCCCAGCTACAACTTATCTCCTTAGGTCGCACTTTCCTTAAGTCGCGCCTACCCCTTAAGTCGTTCAAACGACTTATCCTTACACCCTTAACTAGCCAAATCACCTACGCGCGACTCAACAGCTTACCGGGATACGACTCATCAGATAACTGGGATACGACTCATCAGATAACTGGGATACGACTCATCAGATAACTAGGATACGACTCATCAGATAACTCGGTCAGCCTTATGTCGTAAATCCCTAAGTCGGTCACTTACTTAGGTTGTCTATCCCTTAACTCGGCGACGACTTACAACCTACGACTTAACACCTGCCGAGTTAACTTCGACCTACTGACTTAGCCCAGCTACGACTTATCTCCTTAGGTCGCACTTTCCTTAAGTCGCGCCTACCCCTTAAGTCGTTCAAACGACTTATCCTTACACCCTTAACTAGCCAAATCCCTGAGTCACTCCTATCTCCTAAGTCGTATACGACTCACGACTTATGCTAAGTCGTGAACGACTTAGGACTTAGGCAAAATTTACCTAAAATCTGAAATGGCTCAAAAATGCTAAAACTCCAGATTTGACGAACTTTTCGATCCATGAAAATACGGGTCGTTACAATTTACATCTTATATTCCATTATTTCAGTTTTCTTATAATTTAATCCATATTCACGTTAATCCTATTCTAATCCATACGCGAAGAAGAAGAAGAAATAAAAGAAAACTGAGAATAAAAGAAAATCCAAAGCGTAGAAAGAAGATGTAAATAATGTATAAATAACAGTAAATAAACAAAAATACTGTAAATAAACTACTGGAAAGGCTATTCCAAAAATCGTAGTAAAACTACAACTATTGGAAACCCTATTATTTTAAATTACTTAAAGAAATCTAAAATAATTATAATCACTCACCTCCGGTCCTAAGCTCTTCCTTTGGTCTTCCCGGATCCACTTGGAGTTGTAAAATAATTTAATTTATAATGATTTTCTCATTGGAAAAATTATTCCGTTTAGGGTCCTTCCTAGAAAAGTAAACCCAATTGG
The DNA here is from genome assembly GCA_030737815.1 of Allium fistulosum. NCBI lineage: Eukaryota > Viridiplantae > Streptophyta > Magnoliopsida > Asparagales > Amaryllidaceae > Allium > Allium fistulosum. The sequence continues at coordinate 939,638,159 of CM060905.1, read as the reverse complement.
AGAAAACCTAGAATGAAAAAAGTGTTGGGTCTAGGGGTCTATTTATAGGGGTAGAAGTGGATCTCAGACCATTGGATATTGAAGATTGAATGGGATGCAACCACATCATAGGCTGAATTTGAGCCATCAGATGCAAGAATGGTAGGACCAGATCGAGGTAAAGAATGCAAAACACATCATTAAGTCGACAAAATTTGCTTCGGAACGTTCGTTCGTTCATAATTAAGGGAGGCGGGTCGACCGGGCGGTCGACCACATGGTGCCTAGGTCAACCGACCGGTCGACCTACCTTATATATATATATATATATATATATATATATATTCTTCTACTTCTGCTTATTTTGTATCTTGGTCATATTAGCTCGGTTTCTGACGTTCTATATATGGAATTTGACCAGAAAATTACTATGGATACAATGGTGCAATTCCCGTGGCTCAATTCTGATAATTTCATAAAGTTATTTTATTATTTTATTAATTAACGAATTAATTATTATGGGTTAAATTTCGGGTTGTTACAAATTCTGTAGGGGAAATCTTTCCAGCTAGTCTGGCTATTAGTTCTTACGAATAGCGGACTAATGTGAGACGTCATTATGAGTATGGACCATAGGACGAAGGCTCTACTTCGGGGTTTTGAGGTATTAAGTGGTTGGACCCGCCTCCTTTTCCCAGATGAAGTATTAATTGGCCAAGGAGACACGTTAGGTGTAATCTCTATAGGTGTCCACATCTGAAAATAGGTCTTAAATGATGGGGCCTTCCTTAATTAAGGTATTAAATGACCAGAGTTTGCCTATTTTCGACTTGAAAGTATTAAGTAGCCTATGAGATTCCATATGATGTCAGCTAAATAGTACTTTGAGCAACGCGCCATGGAATTAGATGATGGGGTCTACCTTAATTAAGGTATTAAATGACCAGAGTCTGCCTATTTTCCAATAAAAGGTATTGAGTGGCTTGGGTACCGTCTCTCACATTATTAGCTATTTATGACGTATGATTGGAATATGGAATTTTAGAAACCTGCTTTTGGAATGGAAGGTATTAAATGGTTGGACCCACCTCCTTTCCTTATATAAGGAAAGTATTAAACGATTTTAATGGTTTTATGTTCGTAGACATATTTTATTTTTGAAATATATTGCCCAAGTACTGAAAAGGTAAGATTCGAGATTTTTATTCACCAGACACTTGTTTTTCTGACTCTCTCCTCATTACAACACAGGTTAAGGATGAAGTGATGTCGATGACGATGCTTAGAGATGGAGAAGCTTGGCTTGTGGCAGTATTTGTTATTATTACTTTATGTGTACCCATGTATTTAAACAATTGTTTTAACAGATATTATGTTACAGTTTTTATGGAATTTTGTATTATGACATTTTTATGGTTTTGAAATAAATGCGTACACTTTGCTATTATAATTTTGTTCCATCCGCTGTAAGTTCTGAAAGCTTAGTTATGGCTCTACAATATTATTCCTTTTTACTACCAACAACTTACCTTAGAATGGATCTTAGTTTCAATGGGCTTTTTCCTGGTCAAAATTTAGGTCTATTCCGAGGCAGGTTGTTATAGGCAATGTAATGCAAGATCAAGTCGAAATCAGGTTATAAACAGAGGCAAATATGTAAGTCTCGAATTTGAACTGGATTGATATGATATGCTGATCATAAGTCATAATTCAAGAGTTAGGTGGTCAATTATGTTATGCAATTGTTTGATTTCCAAATCCTTATGTGTACAATTATACAAGCATTACAATAGGAAAAATCCTCGATTCAATTTAGTGTTTATAAAGTTGAAAAGATAAGAAAGGATGAGAGAAAGTTCGATCCCCTAGAAATGGTGCCCCTATGGTCATATTTATAGAGGTAGGTGGCCACTACTTCGCCTCTAGTGTCTTCGAATGGAATGACTCCAACAGCGCTTGTTTTAGTCTCTTCGTTGGTCGGCATCCATAACATGCGATATTAGACATTGGTGAGCGACGGAGTCGTCACTTAGAACCATTAAGCGGGAATGCCGTGGGAGTGCTTCTGTACTAGCTTTCTTGCTGATCTGTCTTCGGGAATGTTGACTTTGACTCATCCTTCAAAATGATGTCAATATCTTCGAAGTACTTGCATAAGGAAGATGTGTGATGGATTATCGATGTCATTGACGTTTTCGACCATAGCAGATGAGCAATGGTGATGTTGAACATAATGGAGAGTGGCATTATCCTATATTCCTTTGATTTCGAAGACCTTTGGTGCTGTTGTTTAGCAGTGTCTTCGAAGTGCTGAAATATGCGATGTTGATGGAGCCTGGCATCAATGAAGCGCGCTATGGCCACTTCGACGTTCATTGATGACTTTGAGGGTATTGATGGCATTATCTCTTCGCGTAGACATGCGAAGTGATTTAAGTGAAGTCCCTTTGTATTTTCCGTAGTAACGAAGAGCGGTTTTCTACGTCCTCGACGTCAACCCATCTCATTGGTCATATGTCTTCGAGCGCGATGAAGTTGGCGTTGAATAGATTTGACGTCGTTGCTTCTTTCACCACTGTCGATGTTGTTTATGTTTCTTCGCACATCTTCGAAATCAATAGATGTGGTATCTACCAAGCGGATCTCATCCTTTTAGTTGAACGGCGGAGTTGTCTCTTCGACGCAACCTCCCGGTCTTCGACACTGACGAGGACATCTTCATTTACCTTCAATGTTATTTTACCACCTAGAGATTTAGGCTTCGAGTTGGTCCTTGCTTTCTTGTTTTTGATCTTCTTGAACTACATCCTTTGACAATTATAGGGATAACACCATCAGATTACGCGACTTTCTGTTGATTGAATTTTGCAATTAAATTTGCGATATGGTTTTGAGTTCTCGTGGAACTTGAGATTAAAGAGGAACTACAATGAAATGAGAAAAAAGGAATAGATAATTTAATTTTTATCAGAAAAAGAAGAATTCTGGTTAGAGTTTGAATTTTATAGAGAAACAAAATAGAATTTAACATAATGAGTAAATTGTATAAAATGAGAAGTTAAAACAAGACGATGTTACGTCTGAATATATTAAAGCTTGTTAACTGTGAAAATTTTGAGTAAATGTGAGAATATATACATTAACGAAGGAGAACTAATTATTTTAATTTTAAAATAATGCGAAAAAAATATATCAAGGGAGATCTATTTTCATGCATGTTGTATAAGATTACTGATGATCCATGTACTGAACAGCATTATGCGGTTTTACCGGTCATTGACAGCATAACGTACAATACTTAACAATGAAGAGTACCAAATAAATATTTCGTACAATTTACGCGATCGCAGGACATACAACCGACGTCATACTGAATTGGGTCCGGCTATTCTAGCAACAAATGCTTAACTTGGTCAAAATTCAGTTCGGCGTTCAAACTTGAATCCAATTAAACTTGGAAACGTGTCACGAATTTACTATTTATAAAGCTGGGTTCGACTTAACGACCAGCTGCATATTACCGTATCACTCTTGCAGGTCCCACTTTCCCACCGGTTCACCCTGCCCTACACGTCAACCGTATCTGTCACTACTTTGTGCATGTTCTTTAGAGTAATGCTTCGATTTACAGAAAATCTTTGGAACTACTGAAGATTAAAATGGATAATATAGTTTGGCTATACAGACACCGTCCTACGGTTACAGATGAACAGCAGAAACGTTTTATTGTAAAAAATAATTATAAAATATCCTATAAATTTGGGAAGTGTCATTATTTTCAAACTTAGCGCATAGCATTCTCAAAAACATTTTAAATATATTACTTTACAATTATTTTTGATAAATAATTGTTTTACATTTTTTTTAATTAAGTCCACACTTAATCAGTAGTTAATATGAGCAACAATAAATATTGAAAATATTTCATGATTCGAGTGTTGTAATAATACGTACTGTACTACTGATCTCAATTATTTTAGAATAAGATCATTTAGACAATATTTCAATACTTTCGATAAAAACGATTTGTTGAACTACTAATTTCAGGATCTAATGAAACTCTTCAACAGTGTAATCGAATTGAAAGTTTGCACTACTTTTATATCACCAAGAACACTCTTTTACTTAAAGAATGAAACGATGATGCAACAGTGGAATTCAGAAATGAAGAAGAAAAAATAAAGATTTTTATGATTAAAAATGAATTCAGTCATGCTTTTATATAGGGAACAAATAGTCATGTCCATTACAACGGTATATTAATTCATTCCAACGGCCATAACCATTAACTCCAACGACCATATTCGAACGATCATACATGTTCATTCCAACAGCCATATGCAATCATAATTTTTAGTTTAAAAGATATGTTCGTTGAAGTTTTTTTCCCAAATCCATTTGTTTTTTAAAAATATTCAACGGTCTCCTCGTATTTTCAGAATAAAATAAATAAAAGGAATGGCTGCATCACTTAGGTGATGCCTACGTTCCCAAGTGGAATCAAGCCGACATAGTTCAAATATAAAGAATTTGCATCATCGTGAAAATAATTAAATTAAAGGTATCTTTTGGATTTGAACCTTCATATAGTGTGAACCTTTCAAAATCCTATCGAAGTTTTGGTGAACTAAGCTTGAACCGAGTACCCCTATGATAAAAACAGTACAATCACACATATTGATTCTTAAATAGAGCGTTCTGTATTCTAACAACCATGTACTTAAATCTTGAGTTCATGAGTGTACTTTAGAAAGTACTCATACTTTCTTAGTAAACGACCTAATTTTCATGCTCATGTATGTAAGTATCTTAAGGTGTGTATGTGATACGCATTATTAGTTATCTAGACTTATTAAGGACCTTCATCCATCATAGTTCATGTATAATCCAACACTAATTCATAAATGGGTAATTTGCTTTACTGTTCCATAATCATTCTCTTAACTTGTTTGTACTCATTGAACCCCGTTTGTCTTTTCCAAAACATAGGTTGGGTTTCTATTAAGGACGATTAACCTTCTTTCGCATACATTTGTCCCATCTCTTTTGATTTTATAAAAACCATTGTCTTTGGAAACTCTTTATTAGTGGGTCAGCCAAGCTTTTCTTCGTTTCTATGAAATCTGTTGTAATTACTCCGCATTTGACTAATTGCCTTACCATTTGATGTCTAAGACTTGCATGTCTAGACTTTCTATTATATGTTTTTGTTAGAAACATTATAAATCGTAGTCTGTTTATCACAATTAATCAAGACTACATGAGATGAATTTTTCCATAGAGAAATTTCTATTAAAGATTCCTAAGCCACTCGGCCTCCTTACATGCATCCGCTGATGCAATTAATTCTGAAAACGTTGTTGAATCAGAAATGCAAGTCTACTTCTTGGAACCCCAAGACACGGTAGACGCGACAGTACCTCCTAATGTAAAGATTCATCTAGTTGTAAGCTTGGATTTGGATTCAACATTGTTCTAGGTTTCATCATTATAACCTCCTAATACAGAAGGATATCCTTTATAAGATAAAACATAGTACATTGTTCCTTTCAAATAAGTTAAAACACTAGAAATAACTTTCCAATATTTGTAACCTGGATTACTTGTAATTGACACAACACGCTTCTAGCATGTGCTATGTTGGGTCTAGTGTAATGCATAACATACATAGGAAATCTACTAATACTGGAATATTAAAATTGAGAAATAGTGCGTCCAACGTTTTTCACTAATTTAATACTAGGATCTGAAGGAGTTGGAGTTGATTTGTCATTGTAATAACCACACTTTTTGAGAAACTTCTCGATGAAGTGAGATTGGATTGGTAACAACTCTTCCTTTTTCTTATGATTTTGAGCGCTAAGATCACATCAGCGCTCCTAGACCTTTCATATCAAATTTAGAGCTTAGAAACTTCATTGTTTCTTTCAAACAAGATATATCAGAGTCAAATACTAGCATGTCATCAAAATACTAATGAATTATGACATAACCAATTTTATCTGATTTTCTATAAATGGATTTGTCAATATCAATAATAAAGAAGTCATTTGACAATACTAGTTTATCAAACTTCTCATGCCCTTACACGTGTACTTGTATTAGACTATAAAGAGATTTCACCAACTTACTAACATTTTTTTATTGGTCTGGATATATAAAACCTTCTAGTTATTCCATATATACTTCTAAATCACCATGTAGAAAAGCAGTTTTTACATCCATTTGATGTACAAATTGTGAATGGATGCAAGTGCTATGAAACAATGAATGGAAGAAATGCAAGCAACAAGATCATGCGTATCAAAATAATATACTCCATGTCTTTGTTTATATCCCTTAGCAAATAATCTGGCTTTAAATTTTTTAGTGGATCTGTCTATATTCACTTTTTCTTGAATATACATTGACTTCCTATTGGTTTAGCCCAAGAGGTAAATCGGCCAAAATCCATTTTTGGTTTGCCAAAATTGAATTCATTTCACCATTGGTAGCTTCTTTCAAGAAAATAGCATCTTTGGGACTCATAGCTTTAGAATAAGTTTTAGGATCATCATAGAGTCTCATCCTTACTTCCTTCTACTATATATGTAATGAAATCAGGACCATATCCTTTTCTATTCTCTCTCTTTTACTTCTTCTACATTCAGTATTTTCTTTAGGTGTAGTGGTATCCTCATTGTTTTGAAAAGAGGTATAATCTTCACTATTGTTACCTTTATTTTTGATATGTTTTAGACTAGATGATACCAATAAATTTTCACTAGTTTGATATTAAGAGGTATACTTGTTTTCAAAAAAATTCCATATTTACAAAGTCTGTTACTTCTAAAGTATCAAGTAATATAAATTGATAAGTTATACTATTAGAAGAATAAACAATGTGCCTATTTCCTAATTTTGGTATTTTAGGATCTGGTTTTCTAATATATGCCAAACAACCCCAAACTTTAAGTCTTGGTAAATTGGGTTTTCATTTAAACCATAATTCATAAGCTAAAACATGCTCCTTTTGCAAAGGAACTTTATTCAAAATATAACAAGCAGAAAATATAGCATTACCCATAAAGTGTTAGGTAAACTTGAACTAATGACCATAGCATTAATCATTTCTACTATTGTCCTGTTTTTTCTCCAACGACTCCATTTTGTTGAGGTGTATAAGAAGCAGTACATTGATGAATTAAACCATGTTTTTTATAGAATAATGTGAAATTGTTTGAAAAATATTCGCTATGATGATCAGAATGCGGTACCTTATTTTAAATCCTAATTGCATTTTCACTTCTTCCTACTTATCAAAAACGTCATCTTTGTTTTTTGTTAGATAAACATAAGCATATCTAGAATAATCATCAATAAATGTGACATATCAATTAGTTGTACGACCTTTTGAGTCACCAACATCATTATATGCTAAGTCAACCAAATTAGATTTCATTTCTACAGACTTAAAAGATTTCCTCTGTATTTTTGCTTGAAAACATATTTCACATTTAGAGATAATTTCAAAATTGTCAATCAAAAATTAATTCTAACTTATTCATATTTTTAGGTAAAGCATAATTGACATTTTCTAATCTAGTGTGGCATAAATCAATAATATAAGAAGAAGTATTCGTTAATAAATTCAATTTAATCACACCGTTATAAATATCCCTATTCAATGAACTTATATTTCTTGGATAACACCAACTTGTCAGACTCGTACACCATTTTGAATCATCCTTTATTAAGAAGGTATCCAGAGACCAGATTCTTATAAATATAATGTACATGAAATACATTAACCAAAGTAAGAACGTTTCAAGAGGTGAATGAAATTTCTACAATGCCTTTTCCAATTACTTTGCTTCAAACATTATTTTCCCCGGTAACTTGATTGCCTTCTACGCTAACTTCTTCATAGTTTCTGTAAAGACCATGGTCTTGGCATATATGAATGGTTGCTCCAGTATCAATTATGCCACTAATGGAGTTTGCTTCTTTCACTATAGCCGCAAGTGAGTCTTCAGTCACATTCCCTATTAGTTGTTTCTTTCGCAAGTGGGAGTCATGAGGGCAGTGGTCAGGTTTGTTACAAAAATATCAAGAGCCTTTCTTTTTATCTTTTTTGGAATGATCTTTCTTCTTAATCTATGTATCATTTTAGGCTTTAACATATTTTTTATTTCAACATTACTAGCCTTAGAATGAAACTCAATTTATGGACTATCATTTAGTTCTCGTTTACGAGAGTCTTTTTCTATGCGAAAATGATATTGTAAAATCTCTAAATTATAATATGTTTCTACATGCATCAATTCTTTTCCTATAGTTATTCCAAGGATGTGAGTGTCTAGAAATTATAGTTCCAATTATGTATGAGTCCGTGAGATCAATCTTGGCATCTTTGAGTTGATTTATTATATATAATATTTTAATAATTCATCCAATAATGGACTTATTTTCAGTCATTTTAAATTCCATAAAATTGCATACCAGTCATTTTAGTTTTGATCATTTCAATAACTAAGAGTGCTTTTGCTATTTCTAGACTACTATGTGCATTGTAAACAGAAGTAGACAATGCATTCAGAGTGTGTCCTTTACATAGATAGTCGTCTTCTTTTCACTTTGCATGTTTCTACATAAACGCATCATTATCTTTAGGAGTTTCTTTATGTATTACCAACAAGCTGTCTTTTAGTATGTAGAATAGTTTGATTATAATTAAAAAGAACTTCATAGTTTCTTGCCATTGAGTGAAATTATCTCTGTCAAAATGGTCCAATCGAGCAAAGTGTTGATTCATGACTTGCAGGGGGTTGATATTGCTCGAACCTTCCATAATTGAGATTATTGTCTAAAAATCATGGGAAATATTTGATGGTTCAAGTATGATGATTATGATGCATACTATACTTTTGATTTTAAAGATCTTTGTGTAATATTCTTTTAAATAATAATTAAACCTTCTAGTATAAACAAGTTGAATCATTGACTTTGGAATTCAATGAAGCCCTTTAACATTATAATAATTTAAAGTTTGTACTACTTTGATCTGACTAAGAACTCTTTTAACAAGAAGTTGATGATGCAATAATGGAATTTAGAAATGATGAAGAAGAAGAAAAAAAAATTCATCATTAGAAATAAATTTGGCCAAGCCTTCATATTGGTAATGAATAGTCATGTCTGTTATAATAATCTTATACATTCATTCAAACGGCCATAACCGTTTACTCCAACGACCACATTCAAATGGTCATTGCCATTAATTCAAATGGCCATATTCCAACAAACATAATTTTTATGCCCATTGAATATTTCCCTAGCCAAACCTGTTTGCTTTTTCAAAATATTCAACATCAAACCTTTTTTCTTTAATATTTGCATTTTACAGTAAAATGTACAAATATTTGCAATTTAGACTAAAAATAATTACATTGTAAAGTGCAATTCTCAGTAAAATATTGCAAGGTGTTTCGTGAAACTCACTTTTATGAAGGGTGATGTATATTTTATAACTTATAGGAACATGTTTGATAAATTTTCCTGAAAGTAATTATATCGTGCTGATATAAGAAATCGATAGATTTGAACATATAGTCAAACCTTTAAATTACAATATAAAATAATCACCGCAACAGTTGGTTGTTTCATTACTATTGTAAACAAGTTCCACTGTTTTGGATTATGGGATAGGGTTAGGTCTTTCTAATGGGTTCAACTTCCACAAGCTTGTTTGCCTTATAATCAAAATTGAATTTAAATAACACCGAAACATACTTGTAAAAAATAAAATAAAAATATGGAAAAAAACATGAATCGTAAATATATATATATATATATATATATATATAAATTGCCAAAATCGAGGATATGAAACATAATAAGTTAATTAATATAGATTGTAAAATGTCAATTTGTTAAATGGGCCTGATAAATAAGAGGTGTAAATTTGGGGTTTAACCGAATTATTTCACGAAATTATTATTTCCCTTTGAGTACTCATATGATATCCTTTTACCCGAAATATTAGCGTTCATTCAAAAAAGAGGAGGGAAAGGAACGGATAATGAAAACAATGGATGTCATAAGTAAAAAATGTAACCATCAACGATTCCTCAAAACTTGCTGAAAAAAGAAAACATTAATATAATTTCTATGTTGGATCAGTTGCATTACACATGTGACTACCCATATTTCGGAAAGTTTAAATCGATAATAATCCACACATGTCCAACTTAAACCATCTGGAACATAGATAATCAATGGGGTTAAATAAGAAAAATAAGAAAAGAAGAAGAAAACAAACACAGAATCTCACAGCGAACGATAAAATATAATAACCACATAACAGTTCATGAAGCTGTTTACTATACATTTAATTAAAATCTATACACATTTATCAAAGTTATATATATACATCAGGGATAAATAATCAATACAACAGAATAACATGATGCAGGGAATAATAATAATAGTAATAATATACCACCTTCATCTTCGTCCTCCAGGAGCGGATCTTCAATACACTGGAAAAACTCAGGACTGACCCGAGCGTAATGAAAAGACAAAACACTCGAGTCAGGACTAAAATACTCTTATGTGAGTCAAATCAATATCACAAATACGGGTGCAATAACTTAAGAGATGTTACGAGATTTTCCATCTCCTAAGGATCCGTTAAACTAACTATATATAATAATGTATGCTATAATAGATAATGTCTATCAATAAAATAAATATCAAAATAGCGTTAAGGCTTTACATTATCCCCATTAACACATTTTTATAGTTCTAAGCCAAAGTCCTAATGGGCTCCTATAGGGATAAATATGACAAGGCACGTGAGGCAATGCTCAAGGTAGAATTCTAGCAGTTTACCCTTTCTGGCTGGTCGTAACCCATCCGTGGCTGACCGCGACAATCAATCCAAACGAAAAAGTGCACCCATCAAATACGAAATCATAATAGTAATTCGAGGGATCAACGTCGCAAGAGGTAGCTAACTTCATTGGCCAGAAATTGGTTCTTGTTTTAGTCATTTTAATTATGACACAAGTGTCAAAGCTATCCATCATCGTTCTCTTACTTCATTCCAGTAAACGTCGCCAATTCAACCACCACATTCTGGATATCATCCACCACGTACATATTTATTAAAGTGGTTCCAATATTGACAGAGTGTATGCCAATAAGAGGCCCCAGTCTTTTTAACAACCAAACATCGTTTTACACACCGGTTGGTTCTTTTTATATTACGAAAACAATCCGTACTTGATATCAAAATATCATATGCGCTTCAAAATCAAATCCATTTCGAAATCATCATATTCGCTTCAAAAAAACCATATTTTTACTTCAAAGGTTAATTCAACTCGATATATCGATTTCACTTCAAAACTTGATTCGAATTACAGTTTTGGTTATAATTCACTTTAACCCAATTCGCCTTTAAATCCAAGATTTAAATATAAACATTCCACCCTTTGACCAATTTGAACTTTAGAAAATAGTTTTAATAGTTTAAAATAGTTAAATAGTTTAAAATAGTTAAATAGTTTAAAGGAAAATAATTTGAGTATCAAAAATGGTTTATATAGTAAAATAGTTGGGAAAATTAAAATAGTCTGAATATTTAAAGAAAATAGATTTGAAATAGTTTATGCTAAAATAATTTATTTAAAACTAGTTTCCAAGCCAGACTTATTCAATTCCAAAATTTCCAATTCAAATCAATTTCCATTTCCATTTCCATTTACTCGATTCAATTCCGATTTCAAGTCGAATTTTAATTTCAATTCCAAATTAATTTAAATTCCAATTCCAAATTAATTTCACTTCCAATTTCAAATTAATTTCAACTCCAATCCTAAATTAATTTAAATTCCAATTTCAAATTAATTTCACCTCCAAATTCCAAATTTTAAACCATTTCAATTTATATCAATTTTGAGTCCATTTCCAAAATATCGATTCTAAACAGTTAAATCAAATTTTCCTTCAATATCCAATTTACATCCAAATAATTAAATATAATTCAAATTGTAACAGTCCGATAAATTTTAAACGAAATTTTAATTAAAAATAAAACAATTCGAAATATTGATTTAAATATAATTGTAGTAATTTGTATAAAACGAAAATTTAAAACGTTACATTTCGTCACGTTTTGTCCGTTCTTAATTTTACATTAGAATCAAATTTTATTAACGATGATTATAGCTATTTTAAATTTTGATTTAATGATACGCTATTTATTTAAAAGAACCGTTAGCATTCTTAAATTTATTCAAAAGGAGAAATAAATTTAATTACGTTACTTTGGGCTAACATTACAAGTTTGCCGTTCAAAAATCTTGCTCTAATCTAGCCTAAAACCGTGCGTGAAGATTTCATCTTCCTTTGCCTTCCATTTTTCGTTCCACTTTGATTGCATTTATTATCCTCTGCCGTTTCAAACTCTTATTCATTGCCTCCTCTCCCTAAATCAAGTAAAAGGCTGTCTATCTTTCCACGTTCAAAAATTATTTCTATACTGCAAAATTTACTTTCGCCTCCATCACAATCTCGTGAGCATCCCTTGGAAGGTACAGGCAACATCCCTTTTCCCACTTTTTGGTTCACTTTATTTATATTTGCTGATTGCTGTTTTGCCCTTCTCTTTTCATTTTGATTTTTTTTTTCGTTTGCCCTGCTTTTGTGATTCGCCTTCAAACAATACCGCTCCACCCAACCCCTTCGCCAGTCGCCTCCACGTCACCACCAGACTGCGTCCATCCCACCAGACCGCCTCCAGCCTACCACCACACCACATACCATTCAGCCACCATCGCCTGACCACTCTCCCAACCAGACTCGTACGCCAGAACCACCTCCACGTCAGCCATACGCCCACCAGCCTCGTACGCCAGAGCCACCACAAACCCAGGCCGAGATCAGACCAGCCACAACCCAGATCCAGTCACCATTCACCAGATCATCCCCACGTCGCAACCCCTTCGTCAGCCCTACACATTCCACCACCCACGCTTGAACCACCAGACCGAGAACCCTCGTTTGTCATCACCAAACCTCACGACTCGCGCCAGACCGAACCCTATGCGTTGCCAGCCATCCTACCCCATTCGCCAACCACCACCACAGTCATGCCGAGACCAGCCTTTACCGCATCTACTTGGTATTTTGAAGCATGAAATGAAAAATTTTGCCACCTTTTGTACTTGTGAAATTCTTGTCTATTGCCTCTTGTTTGAGAATTAAAAGAATGAGAAAGTTTTGTTTTGTCACGTGGTTTGGCAGCCTTATCATATTCTCCACTGACTTGTGAAAAAAAAAAAAGTTGTTTGCACTTTTGAAAATGTTGTACTTTGTCTATTTGTATTTCCGAGCATCAGTTTGAAAAAAAAGTGTGATGAACAAAGATGTTTGACATCTTTTACGTTTTTCAAATTGTTGGATTTGGCAGACCAAGTTTTGTTTTAGTTTTGTTTATTGCCTCTGCTTTGTTTTGAAAAAAAAAAAGAGTTGTTTTGTCACTTTGGAAAATTTTTTTGAGTTATAATTGATTTTTAAAAAGTAGGCGTGCTATTGTTTTTGATTTTTAACCTGTTACTTTTTCGTTGTTCGCTTCGTTGAAAATTCGTTATTCGTGAAATCTTAGAGTTGGTTATTTACTGTGCTTTTGGTTTGAATCCAGTTGGCGCATCCGCTAACGACTGATCGTGCTATCCGCATGCTTTCAATTGACTTCGTACTCCTTTCGTTCCGAATCTCCAGCTCCGTAGAGGTGAGTAAATCTCACACGAATATTCATACTTATATAATTGTGAAACGACCGCAACTGAATGTGTAGAAATAAATAAATAAATAAATGATGTTATAAATTACCTGTGATTTATTTATAGTTGATGTTAATTGTTAAAACTGCATATCGTATGATCTGTTATATCTGTTCTTATTTTACTGTTATTCTATTCTGTTAAATCACACTGCAAGTTCCCTGTAGAATAGAATCACTATGGGTTGAAATGATACATACCCGAACGGACTTTAGAATAAGGGAAGGTCGTTATGGGCTGAAATGATAGGCCTGAGCGATTTTCAATTAAATTTTATTTACTTGGGATTGCGGGTTTGAAATGATAAAACCCGGATTTTTCTTTGTAAATTACGGATTGAAATGATATAGTATTCGTATCACTTGAATTAGGCTAGAAAATATTATACAGACCCGTGGTTATTTTTATGTATTTTATGAATATTTTTAGATAATTTAAAAATTGTAATAATATTTAATTTGATTTAAACCGAACTTTTAAATGATTTATTTAAAATAGAAATGATTTTCTATGTGATAAATATAAATAAGTGGAGGAATATGGATTTTAAAGCGAAACTTAATTTTTAAAATTTTGGAAAAAAAAGAAAAAGGGAAAGATGGAAACTTAAATTAATTTAATTGAAATTGAAATTTAGTTAAATTTGTGGAAAAATGAAGTTTAAGTTTAAGTGTTGAAATGAATGTAATAAGCAAATTGGTAAGTTTGGTTTTAACTTGTAAAATTTCTTTGAAATAAAATTTGTTAAAGGATTGAAATGAACATTTTTAATGTATGATTTTATAAGTTTTAACTAGGTAGAATCTGTAGCACTTGTTAAGTGTTGTGGTTTTTATAAATGAACCAAAGGACTAAAATGAACTAAAGCTATGATGGTACTTGGTAAGTGCTGTTGTAGCAGAAACTAAAATTGAACTTGAACTAATGAAAAGCTACTGTAGCACTTGTTAAGGACTACAGTAGACTGAAATATGATTTTGTTTAAACTGAACTGATATAACAATTTTAAATATTGTTTTGTTGAATAAAAATTGTTTCGAATAAAACTTACCGCCACAATTTTAAAATGCCGTGGAAGCTGAAAATTTTAATGTTTTGTTTAAGTGAATAAGTGAACTCCGAAGGGTTAGATTTTTGAAAATATAATATTGATTTAAAGGAATAATGACCTTGTGTTTAAATGGTTTAATTCGAAGTTTATTTTGATAAATTGTTTAAAACTATAACCACGGGTTATAATAACGATTGGTTGGCAAAGAGACCGGGATCGGATATGGACATACTCTCTGTCGATACCGAAAACCACTTTGACAACCGTGTACGCGGTGGAGATTCCAGAATGAAGTAGGATGGTGGCGACGTCCTTAAGGTATTACGTGGACCCAACTCCCGTGAGTTGGCATAAGGTGGCTAAAACAGGAGCGATCTCGGACCAGTGAGGTAGCACCTCTTCTCGGACACATTCCTTCGACATTATACTCTTACTGATTTGACTAGATGGCCATCCTCCGATTTGGGAATGTTGTTCGAGGTGGAACGGTAGTGGCTGCTATGCGTATCCATCAGTCCGTGTGCGTAATTGGTATATCTACCCTGGCATTGCCTAGTTGTGCCGTGTCACCTACCATATCGAGCTTTAGTACGATTATGATTTTAAGATCCGACCGCGTTAAGGTTCTCCATCCCCTTAACGCTATTTTTCGATATGATTATACTTTACTTATGTAGACACTATTATAATAGCGAATATTACTACATAGTAGATAGTTTAACGGATCCTTAGAGGATGGGCGGTCCCAAGCATCTTCTAAGTTACTTGTACCTTTACTATAGTTCATTTGAATTGGTTTACATTGTATAAGTATGTATATCCTGACTCGAGTGTTATGTTTTATTTTACGCTCGGGTCAGCCTGAGTATTCACAGCTTTGGATTCACCTTTCTGGAGCTCGGAATCACTGGAGATTCTGCTTATCTAGTTATCTTCCTATTTCAGTTTCAGTCGTCTTATTTCAGCTTTTGTTTTAGAGACTTGTGTATTTGGGATTTCTACTGTACTTGTTTCAGAACTATATTGGGTTTCAGACTATGTATTTTGTATTTGATTTTAGACTATGTATTTAGTGGCTTCATGAACCACTATGGTATTTTTAAATTCCGCTGCGAGTTATTCTGATATTTCTGTGTCTGTGATTCTGTGAATGATTTTATTTGCTCCAAATTTTATTACAATCTGTTATTTTGTATTATTCAAGTCTGACATGTGTGGATTATTGTCGATTTGAATGGTCCAAAATAGTGGGTCGTTACATTTGGTATCAGAGCCAGGTTTTAGGCAAACCTTAGCCTATGGAGCAAAAACTCATTAGAGATAGGGTAGAAATACCCTAGAATGAGTGAAATCAAACTCAGAATCATTTCCTTGTGAGTGAACGTATTTTTCAAAGTATAAAATGATTTTAAAATGATTTTTCAAATGATTTTTCAAAGATTATTTTGATATAAAGTTTTCTTGTTTTAAGAAGAAATTTTCTAAACTTCCTTCTTTCCGTATCTACCTTGTTAGGAATTTTGTTATTAGGATATTCACCCAAGTGACCTTATCGTGTTTTATCTTAACTTATCTTAGTCTTCTTTGTACCTTGTCCTAAATTAATTCTTGATATTTCCAGGATGAATCGTGGAAATGCTAGAGGTAGGGGTCGTGGTATTGCCCCAGTTCCTCCACCTGTTGCACCCGTTAAGTTTACAGTCCTTTGCAAGGAATTCTCTCAGCTCGGTGGCACTAAGTTCACCGGTTCAGAAAGTATCATCGAAGCCCAGCAATGGCTAAGAAGTTTGGAAAGAATCTTTACTGGTTTAGAGATCATGGATGCCCAGAAGCGTCAGTTAGCAGCATGGCAGCTGCAAGAGTCAGCCCTAGATTGGTGGGAGTCTGTTACGACTCACACTAACGAAGGTGATCTTTCGTGGGAGCAGTTCAGGTATTCTTTGTGTTAACTTGAATTTTTCCCCATTTCCTTTCTTTTCGAATTCATCTTAAATTCTGTTTCTGTATCTTCTTTCCAGGGAGGCTTTTGTGGCAAAATGGATGCCCGAAGCCGGAAAATCTCAGCTTTACCGTGAATTCATGGACCTCAAGCAGGGTACCATGTCCTTCTCAGAGTATGAACGGAAGTTCAATGAACTCTCAAAATTCGGTCCTGGTCTTATCGACACTCAGCTAAAGAAGAACGAGAAGTTCATTTCTGGAGCTCGCCCAGAGTTCTACGATCGCCTTATTTCACATGTTCATGGCACCTTTACTGAGCTCATGGATATGGCTATCCGCTATGAGAACCCTACTTCCAAGGGTCCTGCTACTTCTGGTACCCATGTCTCACAATCTTCCTCTGCAAATTCCAAGAAGAGAAAGCCCAACTTCCACCAGCAGAAGAAGAATTGGATCAAACACGCGGGCTTGGGATCTTCAGCATCTGCTCCTTCTCAGAGACACCCTATTGATCTTTCCTCCATTACTTGCTTCAAATGCGACCAAAAGGGACACTATGCCAATAGTTGCCCAAATCCGTCCAGTGCTGCTGTTCCTCCACCCCAGGTTACCAGGAACGATCTTTGTCATGTTTGTCTTCAGCCGGGTCATTTTAGGAAGGACTGTCCTTTATATCAGAAAGGAAAGCCATCTGGCGTATTTGCTGTCACATCTGCTTCATCACCTGCTCCTGCACCTACTCCTGCTCCTAGCGATAGTCAAGGTACTCTTCAAGGCACCTTTACTTTATTTCATCATCCAGTTCGTGTTTTATTTGATACTGGTGCTTCACATAGTTTTATTTCTGATGACCTGTGTAATAAGTTTGAACATCTCCTTTCCCCTGAGTATGCTTCTGTTCCTTTATGTGTTTCTAATCCTATTGGTGGTCCCGCAAACCTTAATAAGATTTGTAAACATGTGAAACTCCTCCATTCCGATCATAGTTTTAGTGGCGATTTCTATATCCTTGGTTTCGACGCTTTTGATTTGCTGCTTGGAAGTGATTGGCTTGATAGACACGATGCCCGTATCTCGTGCAAATCCCGAATTGTTTCTCTTAAGGATGATCGAGGAAATTCTTTGCTTATTCAGGGTCGTATGCCTCATGATTATGCTGGTAGCTTTATCTTTTCTCTAGATGCTTCTATGGATGATCTTCAGTCGACCCGTGTAGTTAATCACTACCCGGATGTATTTGGTGAAGTTACTACTTTACCTCCCAAGCGGGAATTTGATTTCCGCATCGACCTCATTCCCGGAGCTCGACCTATAGTTCTTCCTCCTAGAAGAATGGCACCACGCGAGAAGGTTGAGTTAAGGAAACAAATTGAAGACCTATCTTCCAAGGGTCTGATCAGACCTAGTTTTTCTGAATGGGGAGCCGCGGTGGTTTTCGTCACCAAGTCCAATGGTTCTCTTCGGATGTGTGTTGATTATAGGGAGTTGAACAAACTCACTATGAAAAATAGATATCCAATGCCTCGCATCAATGACATGTTTGATCAGCTTTATGGTGCTACTGTTTTCTCTCAGCTCGATCTAGCCACAGGTTTTCACCAACTCAGAGTTGCTGAGGAAAGTATTCCTAAGACTGCTTTCCGTACTGAGAATGGATTCTTCGAATGGTTAGGCATGCCTTTTGGTTTGACTAATGCTCCTGCTTTCTTTGTTGACTTGATGAATCGTGTATTCCGTGATATGCTTAATAAATTTGTCCTAGTCTTTGTGGATGATATCCTCATATTCTCTAAGTCTGAAGAAGAACATGAGTCACATTTGAAATCTGTTCTTGAGACTCTTCGAAGGCATCAGTTAAAAGCTAAATTTTCCAAATGCCATTTCTGGAAGGATGAAGTCCGATTTCTCGGGCATATTGTTTCTAGTAATGGAGTTTCAGTTGATCCAGTCAAGATCGCTGCGATCAATGTAAGTTCTTCTTTCTTTCTCTTTCATTGTTTCATTTCAATTTGCTCTATCTTTTCTATTATCCTTCTTTTCCCTATTCTGTACAGGATTGGGAAACTCCTAAGACTCCTACTGATATCCGTAGTTTTCTGGGCCTCGCCGGTTATTACCGGAGATTCATTGAGAATTTCGCTCGGATTGCTGCACCTCTCACTGCTTTGACTCGGAAGAATGCTAAGTTTATTTGGAGTAGTAAGTGTGAAGCCGCATTCAATGAGTTAAAAGACAAGCTTACTTCCGCACCTGTTCTTACCGTTCCAAATGGAGATGAGGGATTAACGGTATACACTGATGCTT
The DNA here is from genome assembly GCA_030737815.1 of Allium fistulosum. Classification (NCBI taxonomy): domain Eukaryota; kingdom Viridiplantae; phylum Streptophyta; class Magnoliopsida; order Asparagales; family Amaryllidaceae; genus Allium; species Allium fistulosum. The sequence goes on along the minus strand of CM060905.1, from coordinate 939,619,055 downwards.
GTAGAGAAGGTTTGGGAGCTGTTCTGATGCAGGATGGTAGAGTGATTGCTTATGCTAGTAGACAGTTGAAGACTCATGAAGTAAATTATGTTGCCCATGATCTAGAGTTGCTTGTAGTTGTTTTCGCTTTGAAGCTTTGGAGACATCATCTGTTGGGTACCAAATTCGAGCTTTTCACAGATCATCAGTCTTTGAGGTATATTTTCTCTCAGAAGGATTTGAATCAGAGACAAGTTAGGTGGTTAGAGTTCCTTGCTTCTTATGACCTCGATATCAACTATACACCGGGAAAGGCTAATGTAGTGGCGGATGCTTTGAGTAGGAAGAAAGCTTTGTTGTGTCAGATTGTTGTTTCTTCGCCTCTTGTGGATCGTATTATGGCTAGGCAGGATGAAGATCAGATGCTTAAGTTGATTAAGGAGAATGTTCGAAGTAGAGTTGGAGGTAGTAGTCTTGATGGTAATGGAGCTTAGATTGACGATAAGGGTGTATTGAGGATTAATAATAGGATTTGTGTCCCGAATGTTGATGGATTGAGACAGGAGTTACTTCGGGAGAATCATCAGTCCAGACTTTCTATTCATCCAGGCGTAACCAAGATGTATCAGGATATGAAGAAGTTATATTGGTGGAAAGGTATGAAGCGAGATATTTCCATTTTCGTCAATAGGTGTGCGACTTGTCAGCAAGTCAAGGCAGATCATCAGAAGACCCCTGGTTTATTGCAGCCTCTTGAGATTCCCAATTGGAAGTGGGAACAAGTTTCTATGGATTTCATTGATGGTTTACCGAGGAGTAGGAAGGGTAACGAGAGTATCTGGGTTATTGTGGATAGATTGACCAAATCAGCTCATTTCATTCCGGTCAAGTCTACCCGTTCAGCTTCTAGTTTATCTGAGATTTACATGAGGGAGATTGTTCGTCTCCATGGTGTTCCTCTCAGTATCGTTTGTGATCGTGATCCTATCTTTACTACTAGGTTTTGGAAAGCCTTTCAGGATTCTTTGGGTACTCATCTAAATCTGAGCACTGCTTACCATCCATAGACTGACGGTCAAACGGAAAGGGTGAATCAGATTTTAGAAGATCTTCTTCGTGCTTGTGTGCTTGATTATGGAGGATCCTGGGAAGATCATCTCCATCTTGTCGAATTCACTTATAACAATAGTTATCAGGCCAGTATTGAGACATCTCCATTTTCTGCTCTTTACGGACGACCTTGTAGATCTCCTTCTTGTTGGATTGAATCTGGTAATCGTTTGGTTCTTGGTCCTGAAATGGTTTTGGAAGCTTCAGAGAGAGTCGAAGAGATTAAGAGGAAGATGAGGATTGCTCAGGATAGACAGAAGAAGTACGCCGATCGTCGAAGACGGAGTTTAGAGTTTGCAGTTGGTGATTTGGTTTTCCTTAAGGTCTCTCCCTTAAGGAATGTTATTCGTTTTGGTCGTAGAGGAAAACTATCTCCTAGATTCGTTGGTCCTTTCCGCATTTTGGAAAGAATTGGTTCTCTTGCTTATCGTCTGGATTTACCCGAGAAATTTTCTGGAATTCATAACGTCTTTCATGTATCTCATCTTCGTCGCTATCTGCATGATCCATCTCTTATTATTCAGCCTTCTGCTCTTGATAGTTTGGATATTGAGCCAAATCTGACTGTTGAGAGGAAGCCACTTCGTATCGTCGATCGAGGTACGAAGCAGCTAAGAAGAAAATCTGTCAACCTGGTCAAAGTGCAGTGGAGCACTGATGAACGGGATTGCACCTGGGAGACGGAGGAGAGCATTCGTGCTTCGAATCCGGAATTGTTTATTTCAGGTACTTTTATATTCTGTCTTATCTTTCTTTGTTTTCCTTCTTCGTTCCTTTTCGAGGACGAAAAGCTTTGAGTGGGGGAGAGTGTAACAGTCCGATAAATTTTAAACGAAATTTTAATTAAAAATAAAACAATTCGAAATATTGATTTAAATATAATTGTAGTAATTTGTATAAAACGAAAATTTAAAACGTTACATTTCGTCACGTTTTGTCCGTTCTTAATTTTACATTAGAATCAAATTTTATTAACGATGATTATAGCTATTTTAAATTTTGATTTAATGATACGCTATTTATTTAAAAGAACCGTTAGCATTCTTAAATTTATTCAAAAGGAGAAATAAATTTAATTACGTTACTTTGGGCTAACATTACAAGTTTGCCGTTCAAAAATCTTGCTCTAATCTAGCCTAAAACCGTGCGTGAAGATTTCGTCTTCCTTTGCCTTCCATTTTTCGTTCCACTTTGATTGCATTTATTATCCTCTGCCGTTTCAAACTCTTATTCATTGCCTCCTCTCCCTAAATCAAGTAAAAGGCTGTCTATCTTTCCACGTTCAAAAATTATTTCTATACTGCAAAATTTACTTTCGCCTCCATCACAATCTCGTGAGCATCCCTTGGAAGGTACAGGCAACATCCCTTTTCCCACTTTTTGGTTCACTTTATTTATATTTGCTGATTGCTGTTTTGCCCTTCTCTTTTCATTTTGATTTTTTTTTTCGTTTGCCCTGCTTTTGTGATTCGCCTTCAAACAATACCGCTCCACCCAACCCCTTCGCCAGTCGCCTCCACGTCACCACCAGACTGCGTCCATCCCACCAGACCGCCTCCAGCCTACCACCACACCACATACCATTCAGCCACCATCGCCTGACCACTCTCCCAACCAGACTCGTACGCCAGAACCACCTCCACGTCAGCCATACGCCCACCAGCCTCGTACGCCAGAGCCACCACAAACCCAGGCCGAGATCAGACCAGCCACAACCCAGATCCAGTCACCATTCACCAGATCATCCCCACGTCGCAACCCCTTCGTCAGCCCTACACATTCCACCACCCACGCTTGAACCACCAGACCGAGAACCCTCGTTTGTCATCACCAAACCTCACGACTCGCGCCAGACCGAACCCTATGCGTTGCCAGCCATCCTACCCCATTCGCCAACCACCACCACAGTCATGCCGAGACCAGCCTTTACCGCATCTACTTGGTATTTTGAAGCATGAAATGAAAAATTTTGCCACCTTTTGTACTTGTGAAATTCTTGTCTATTGCCTCTGGTTTGAGAATTAAAAGAATGAGAAAGTTTTGTTTTGTCACGTGGTTTGGCAGCCTTATCATATTCTCCACTGACTTGTGAAAAAAAAAAAGTTGTTTGCACTTTTGAAAATGTTGTACTTTGTCTATTTGTATTTCCGAGCATCAGTTTGAAAAAAAAGTGTGATGAACAAAGATGTTTGACATCTTTTACGTTTTTCAAATTGTTGGATTTGGCAGACCAAGTTTTGTTTTAGTTTTGTTTATTGCCTCTACTTTGTTTTGAAAAAAAAAAAAGAGTTGTTTTGTCACTTTGGAAAATTTTTTTGAGTTATAATTGATTTTTAAAAAGTAGGCGTGCTATTGTTTTTGATTTTTAACATGTTACTTTTTCGTTGTTCGCTTCGTTGAAAATTCGTTATTCGTGAAATCTTAGAGTTGGTTATTTACTGTGCTTTTGGTTTGAATCCAGTTGGCGCATCCGCTAACGACTGATCGTGCTATCCGCATGCTTTCAATTGACTTCGTACTCCTTTCGTTCCGAATCTCCAGCTCCGTAGAGGTGAGTAAATCTCACACGAATATTCATACTTATATAATTGTGAAACGACCGCAACTGAATGTGTAGAAATAAATAAATAAATAAATGATGTTATAAATTACCTGTGATTTATTTATAGTTGATGTTAATTGTTAAAACTGCATATCGTATGATCTGTTATATCTGTTCTTATTTTACTGTTATTCTATTCTGTTAAATCACACTGCAAGTTCCCTGTAGAATAGAATCACTATGGGTTGAAATGATACATACCCGAACGGACTTTAGAATAAGGGAAGGTCGTTATGGGCTGAAATGATAGGCCTGAGCGATTTTCAATTAAATTTTATTTACTTGGGATTGCGGGTTTGAAATGATAAAACCCGGATTTTTCTTTGTAAATTACGGATTGAAATGATATAGTATCCGTATCACTTGAATTAGGCTAGAAAATATTATACAGACCCGTGGTTATTTTTATGTATTTTATGAATATTTTTAGATAATTTAAAAATTGTAATAATATTTAATTTGATTTAAACCGAACTTTTAAATGATTTATTTAAAATAGAAATGATTTTCTATGTGATAAATATAATTAAGTGGAGGAATATGGATTTTAAAGCGAAACTTAATTTTTAAAATTTTGGAAAAAAAAAGAAAAAGGGAAAGATGGAAACTTAAGTTAATTTAATTGAAATTGAAATTTAGTTAAATTTGTGGAAAAATGAAGTTTAAGTTTAAGTGTTGAAATGAATGTAATAAGCAAATTGGTAAGTTTGGTTTTAACTTGTAAAATTTCTTTGAAATAAAATTTGTTAAAGGATTGAAATGAACATTTTTAATGTATGATTTTATAAGTTTTAACTAGGTAGAATCTGTAGCACTTGTTAAGTGTTGTGGTTTTTATAAATGAACCAAAGGACTAAAATGAACTAAAGCTATGATAGTACTTGGTAAGTGCTGTTGTAGCAGAAACTAAAATTGAACTTGAACTAATGAAAAGCTACTGTAGCACTTGTTAAGGACTGCAGTAGACTGAAATATGATTTTGTTTAAACTGAACTGATATAACAATTTTAAATATTGTTTTGTTGAATAAAAATTGTTTCGAATAAAACTTACCGCCACAATTTTAAAATGCCGTGGAAGCTGCATGTTTTGTTTAAGTGAATAAGTGAACTCCGAAGGGTTAGATTTTTGAAAATATAATATTGATTTAAAGGAATAATGACCTTGTGTTTAAATGGTTTAATTCGAAGTTTATTTTGATAAATTGTTTAAAACTATAACCACGGGTTATAATAACGATTGGTTGGCAAAGAGACCGGGATCGGATATGGACATACTCTCTGTCGATACCGAAAACCACTTTGACAACCGTGTACGCGGTGGAGATTCCAGAATGAAGTAGGATGGTGGCGACGTCCTTAAGGTATTACGTGGACCCAACTCCCGTGAGTTGGCATAAGGTGGCTAAAACAGGAGCGATCTCGGACCAGTGAGGTAGCACCTCTTCTCGGACACATTCCTTCGACATTATACTCTTACTGATTTGACTAGATGGCCATCCTCCGATTTGGGAATGTTGTTCGAGGTGGAACGGTAGTGGCTGCTATGCGTATCCATCAGTCCGTGTGCGTAATTGGTATATCTACCCTGGCATTGCCTAGTTGTGCCGTGTCACCTACCATATCGAGCTTTAGTACGATTATGATTTTAAGATCCGACCGCGTTAAGGTTCTCCATCCCCTTAACGCTATTTTCCGATATGATTATACTTTACTTATGTAGACACTATTATAATAGCGAATATTACTACATAGTAGATAGTTTAACGGATCCTTAGAGGATGGGCGGTCCCAAGCATCTTCTAAGTTACTTGTACCTTTACTACAGTTCATTTGAATTGGTTTACATTGTATAAGTATGTATATCCTGACTCGAGTGTTATGTTTTATTTTACGCTCGGGTCAGCCTGAGTATTCACAGCTTTGGATTCACCTTTCTGGAGCTCGGAATCACTGGATATTCTGCTTATCTAGTTATCTTCCTATTTCAGTTTCAGTCGTCTTATTTCAGCTTTTGTTTTAGAGACTTGTGTATTTGGGATTTCTACTGTACTTGTTTCAGAACTATATTGGGTTTCAGACTATGTATTTTGTATTTGATTTTAGACTATGTATTTAGTGGCTTCATGAACCACTATGGTATTTTTAAATTCCGCTGCGAGTTATTCTGATATTTCTGTGTCTGTGATTCTGTGAATGATTTTATTTGCTCCAAATTTTATTACAATCTGTTATTTTGTATTATTCAAGTCTGACATGTGTGGATTATTGTCGATTTGAATGGTCCAAAATAGTGGGTCGTTACACAAATCCAAGCTCAATTTCAAAATATCGTTTTATACCACCTTTTCTTAGCAATATTCAAAGTTTGAATAAAATGTCCAATCCTTTAAACAAATAAATTTTTAAAATTCACGTCATATTTCGATTTAACTTAAAAAATCTCAACTTCGATTAATTAAACAATTCCAGTTTCAAATTTTAATTTCAACATTCCGAGTTTCAATTCAAAAATAATTCGATTTCCATAAATTTGATTTTTATTTCTTAAAACCTAATTATTTAAAACTTTCAAATCAAAATTTTAAAATCATTTAATTTAACCAATCCGGTGTCCGTATATAATTCTCTATCCTATGGCCAAGTGAATCAATTATTTCAATTTAATTTAGGGATGGATATATATCATTTCAATCCAAAATAAATGCCATAGGCATATATCATTTCAACCTATTTCTTAATTTATTCGAAATAATTCAATTTACAGTTTTTATATGCTGTAAATAATATACAGGATGATAATATGATATATCAAACATAAATAAACATCCAAATATCAATCAAATTTCATCCATCACAATCCATCATCCAAACAATCGATAATAACAACAATCAACCAATTATCGATAAATTGGGGTTTTTACTAGTAGTTAAATTCTAATTCAATTTTTGACTGTCAATTTAAATTCTATCAATAAATTCAGATGTCAATTAAATGTCAATTTAATTTTATCTAACAAGCATCAATAAATTTAAATTACTTCACGATATAAATTTTACCAACACAAAATATAATAGTCAAACGTGAGCGTATAGAACACACACCTTTATTTGTTTGAAACTGAAAATATTTCAGCTTGAAATAAATTCCACTTCAATGCCAAGCTGTAGACGACTTAGTTATATTTCCATCGCAATTCGTTTCACCCAAAACGGACCTCGTATGCATTAATCACGAATTTATCAATATCGATAAAATTATAAAAGTTAATTAACATAATAATAAAATATACTTAAAAATTAAACAACCTAAACCATACCTAAACAGCCGTTCGAACCCTTCCTCCAGCAACGTACGCGACCTCTTCTCAAACGCGAATTTTTTCATGATCGACGTCGCTTAAACTCCCACCGTGCCGCCCCAGTATACCGCCGCACCCAGCCGTCAGCGCCGCCGCCACCGCCGATTCGAGCCCCAATCCCACAGCATCGATACAACAGCCGCCTCTCATTCCTCCCAATTGTGCTCGAAGCGCACGCACGCCTCTAGATCGAGGATTCGCGATTTGCTTCGCAATTTTTCCCCATCGGCATTGTTTCTATATTGTAAATCGAGATCTCGTTCTTTTTTTTTAATCGAAAGTTGTGATTCGAAATAAGAGGTAAGCGAGAGAGAGATACGTCATATGGCATGGATTTGACTCGAATGAGTAGGAGCGGTTTGACTATAAATTATTATTTAAATTAGAAAAATATCTACCCTAAGACGTTCGAAATTTCTCGAGCTCCAAACAACGCGTGCCGCCTAGCGTTTATAATGTTTTACCCCCATTCCGAACATAATGGAACTAGTCCCGAGGCCAAATTCGATCGTATACGAAGATAGCTTTTCAAAGTCAAATTATTTTATCGAATTCCAAAGTAAATTTCTACGCGTTTCAAGTTCGCGCAGCCAAACGACAAGTCCGATCCCTACGAAACTTTAAATCCTACAATAACTCACTATTACGAATATGTTGAAACTGGTTTCGTCAAAATTCTAGACAGTTGCCAAAATGGCTATTTTTTCCCGTCAATTAATATATAAAATTTCCAAATTCTAATTATTCACATTTAAATCAAAATTTGAAAGTAATGATCTTCATTCTTATTTATATAAAATTTTAATCAATTTTCGATGCCATTTTCAATCACATTAAATCCAAAATTCCATTATTTAAATAATTGCAACATAAATTTAAACAATTTAATTCCCCAATACATCATTACTAATAATTTATTAAATTTTATTTTTTAACCATTTTTATTCAATAATTATATCAAATGCTATAATTAAAAACAGTTAAAAATAAGGTTCGTTACATACTCTCCCACTCAAAAATTTTCGTCCTCGAAAAGGTGTTAAGTACAGAATTTAACACTTGATATATTTTCTCAAAATAATTTACTTATAAAACATAACCATCTTGTTTGCAAAACTATTACCATGCTTCTACTACACCATTTTGATATCAATTTTACGGAAAATATAATTTATATAGAAAAACAAGGTATAAAATTTTTAAAACTTCAAAATTTTTCTATCTCCGGGATTTACGGAAAATTTCGGTAGAGTCTCCTTTGCGCGGCTCGGTCGAAAAAATTTCACAATATAATATATAAAATAAATATACCCAATATATATCAAATATACATCTTATCTCAATAATGAGGTGTAACAACCCTGGTTTTGGAGATTACCTGTTAATACTAAATTATAACGGTAGTTATAATTTAATATTGTAAATTAAAATAAAATTGGAGATTTTAAATTGTTTATTTGGAATAAACAATGAATTTTGAAAATAAAATGAGAAAAATAAAGTTTGGAACTTTATTTTATTTATTTAGGTTAGTATGATTGGAAAATGGTTTTATTTGGAGAAAATGCAATAATTGTATTAATTATTGCCTATTTACTTCTTCTAATAATTTTTAAGAGAAGTATTTTATTTTTAAAGGTGGTTTATTAAAATAAAAGGTAGAAATTGGTTTTAAAATATGTTTTGGCTATAAATAAAGTTTGGATATGGTTTGAAAAAATTTTCTAAGTGAGAAAATAAATTTTATGGAATTTTTGAAGTTAAAAATAGAGTTTTATTCATTTATTTGAGTAAATAGCACATTTTTGTAAATTAAGGATTTTAATAATAATAATAATGTTTTAAAAATATAAATTAATCATTTTATTTAGTGTAAAATGATTTATTCTCTATGTATATAAGTTTTCATATTTTCTTGTGTGTAAATATGAAGAAAACTGCAATATTGTTTGTAATTAGTATATATATATATGTAGCCTTTTAATATAAGTGTTGCTAATTAAAATTAGGCCATGATAATTTCTTTTTATGTTTGGGTCCATTAAGCCCATTAGCTCTTAAACTGGTTTAAGAAAAAGAGGGAAAAGATTACAGTACGTTCATTCTTTATACTCTTCCATCTTCTTCTTTTCTGGAAATAGAAATACAGTAAAACCCATATCTACCTTTTTGCAAATTTCAAGCTCTTCCTTCAAATTAATTCAACAAGCTAAGAATTTTACCAAATTAGAGTATAATTAAAAGGTAATCTCACTCCAAAACTTTACAAGTTCATCAAATTCCTATTTTTCGAAGTAGGTTTTTCTAATTTACCGTTACCTCCTTCTTGCATGTATTGTTTTAAGTATGTACAGGTTATTTGAAGTTAGAATCTCCTCAAAGCTTGCCTCTTTCAACATAAATTTGAGGTTTGATCATATCTAATAGCAAGGTGAGTTTGTTAACTCACAATCTCTAGCAAATCAAATTGGAAAATTGCTTGATACTGTGAAAAACGAGTTACTGTAATCGTTTTTTGTTTATACTTTACTTCTCTATGAAAAACAGTTTTATTTGTCTCTTTGAATGACTGTAACTTGAGATGAAATGCTACTGGATTTCTTTCATTTGGTAGCTTAGATGTTGTATTACATGCATGTCAAATTTCGTAGCATTTCATCTTCATTTGATATGACAAGCTGGTGCTTGAAAATCAGGTCGAGGCTGAAAAATTTACAGGGCAAAGTTCGTACCCTAGGTCGACATGCATGTCGACCTAGGGGTCGACCACAAGCTCTCTAGGTCGACCGTACGGTCAACCTAGAGAGGAGAGAGGTTGACCTTGCGGTAGACCTACATGTCGACCTCTGAGGCACTTTTGCCTGTAGCTCCTTTTCTCTTGTGCTGTGTAATCCTAATGCTTGATTTTATTGTTTTGCTTTCCTCTTCACTTGATTTTGATGTTGTTTTGATGTATTGAGAGCTATGATGCCAATCAATAGGCTAGCTAAATTTGGAGAATTTGAAATTCAAATTTGAATTGATTTTGAGTTGAATTTGAATTGAATTCGAATTGAATTCGAGTTATAGATTTTGAGGTATCTTCTTTCTTATTTGTTGTTTTCGAGCACGGTTTTCTCCAAACAATTTTGAAATAATTTTTAAAATAAATTGGCATTTTAAATAATTATTATATAATATTTTTAAATTATTTTTGAGCTATACAGTCTATATATTCTCTATAATAAGGGAATTTCAAATATTGTTTCAATAATCGTTTTTGGAAGATGGTTTTAAAAGCTTGTTTTCTCAAGTAAATTATTTTATAGATAAAATACACATTTTTGCACTATTCGAGCGAATGAGAAAGAGAATTAAACGGTTTGGTAAAACACGTGGTATGGGACACGTGCGTTTACCTTATCGGCTAATTCTTGACTTGTCCATTTGATCGTTTTGACCTTCAGGTCAAGTTTACCGATGAGATGAGGTAAATTTTTTACTGCTTTGGCTGTGAAATTTACTAGCGGTTAGTAAACCGTTTAGTGCGAACGTGTGGTATGGGACACACGTTAACAATGTTTGGGTTCCTATCCGAAAGTTTGTGACACATTTGCCATTGCGGCGTGCCAGTACTGGACCTTCAGGTCATTGCAATTGCGGCGTTTGCCATTGCGGCGTATTTGTCTTCGAGACTTTGCCATTGCGGCGTTTCGTCATTGTGAAATTTTGCCTTCGGGCGAGGTACCTATTTGAGATAACAGTACTTGGCAAGGCTTCGGCCACATGCACATGCAAACACTTTTGGGATGATTTCTTTGACTATTTTCCCTAGTGTATTGCCCCTTTTCGGAATAGGTCCTTTGAACCATTCGATATATTTGTGGGATTACCTTTCGGGAATTTGAACTCTTGGGAGTTCTACTTTTGAGACTTGAGTTGCCTACACTGGCGTTACATGAGATTTGCCTTTTGGCGTTTATTTGGGATTATATTCTCCTATGTTGGAGAGTTATATTTGATTGCCTTGTGGCGTATTTTTGAGATGGTGATTTCTTTAAGATTTCTTTGAGTTTGCCGATATGGCGGGTTTGGGATTTCTCCTTTTTAGGAGTTATATTTACCTTAAACCACTATTTATGATTTGTGATTTGCCGAGGATATGAGGCTTGCTATATTTAGCATTTTATGGATTGTCTTATCTCTTTTGAGATTACATGTCTGTGTAAGTGATATCATCTCATCACTTAAAATAACCATACTGTGAAGAACCTGAACTCGGCCTTCGAAAATCGGCACCCGTACTTCACTTGTACTCAAAATGCCGCAGATTCAAACGCTGAATCTGGCTCTCCGGAGCTTATAACACAGTAAGTATAACAACACAGCGGAAGAAACAAATGAATGATATCATATACAACTCCAATGAATACAATATCCAGAATGATATACAACAATGATATCAATATGATACAACAATACTAGAGACAAATAATGATGTCACAGCGGAAACAACAGAAGTGATAACTCCAAACGATCTGAAAAAGAGAATGAATCCAACAACTCCAACATCAAGCTCGAACCCCCATCCCGTCTCACCAAGAGAAGCAAGTGCAGTCATGAGTGAACTCCAACACTGAACTAGTCCCAGATACTCTACTGAACCTGACTATCTGAAAAACCCAACTCTAGACTGCCCGTGTGGAAAATTGTGGGCACCCAGAGTTTAGGAAGGGAACAATAAACTCCAGGTCAGTCATGGGACTGGTGTGAGTAACAAAAAACGTTTATCTTTAAAACAAACAACAAAAGAATTTTTTTAAACATTGATATCCGCAATGCTTTTGGAAAATGAAACTACCATAAGACCTCCCACCAGACACACAATGCAATCGTAAACTTGGAGGAGATTTCTTCTTATGATAGTCAAATATGCTTAATACGAGAAAACTCTTTTGATATTATTACTAGTGCATAGTGTGGAAAACATTTTGAAAGTATAATATTAATCTTAGCCAGCATAGGTACCATTATATTATGCCTGCTATAGCTGCCGCCTAAGGAGACAGGTTATACAACTTGCAATCGTAAAGAGCTCGTATTGTTTCTTTAGATTTTCCAACAAATGGTCAGCCTAAGGAACTTCCTATGCCACGTAGGAACGCCTCTGGAGGGACGCCCCAAGGGACAACTGCTCTCTGCCAAAACAAGGCTGGTTACACCCTTCTCGGGTAGTAAACCTGAGATATGCCACCCTCGGTCATTTGCGACCTTTATCCGAGTATCCTCGATCACAAAGCAACAATCACACAGAGTAAATGAGATTGGAGCAACCACACAGGTAAATATCTGGGCTCCATACCATGATACCACCTTTTTCCAGAAGGAATGGACATACCCTAGGGGAGCTACCCCTAAAACCTTGTCGCATCTTTCCTGTTTCGACCATTTCCGGTTTGTGAGGCTCGATGAGGTATCGTCCACAAAGCTACGCTTTACACGAAAGCCATGCTTTGATCAACAAATGATCAGCAACACACACAGCAACACTCAGCATGCCACACTACCAAATTGGGAGTATATCACTGATAACCTTCAACTACATAACCTCTAAGCTCGTACGTCTCAAAGAAGGGTGTTAAGCTAAGAGAATAAATCTCCGCCACCAAACAGAAATGTATTTGAAAGAAATCAGCTTTATATCTCAAAGTGTAGTGTCAAACATACAACCATACAAGTCTGTTCCGGGTTCGAACAGAACCGAAGGCACTTCCAAAGAAGCCCTTGTAATCCGGATAATTTCTAATCACGTCTGGACTTCCCACTACATATGAAGTTTCTATATCGGGGACCAGTCGATGCAAAGACATTCGACGAGTTATCCTTTCGTTTTCGAAAGTATCCGGTCTTCACCACCAGTCTTCAAATGCTATCCATAACGTCGTATCATTATTCGGAATGGGTTATATGACACAAAGGTCCTCTCCCGGCTAAACCGAATAACGAGCGCATATTTAAAAACATATGGATATTAGGATTTCGATTAAGTCACAACTTATTACCCAAAACTTCTCTTCAAATGGTTTAAACACATTACCATTTATAATCTTTTTAAACAAAAAGATTCAATTCACACAGTTCACCCAGTTTCACAAAGATCCATTCATAGATTTTCCAAATCAATTTCCATTTCAATTGGATTAACTCATTAAATCTTTAAAACAAAGATTTAATTGATAGCTTTCAAAACAATTCCATTTCGACCTATTATACGAAAGGTACACCTTTCCAATTTCAAAACAAAGTTCAACAATCTTTCACAAAGATTTATTCATAACTCGGAAAACTATTTCCAATTCAAACTTGAAATTCCTTTAATTAAATTGGAATTCCATTTCTTATATGAATGCTTTTATCATTTGAAAGCAAATAGTTTTCATTTCGGAAAATCTGATTCATTTATATGAGTTAAAGTCCTTGGGTTAAATTCAAATTCTCAAAACCATACTTTTAAAATGGTTTAAATTCATATAAACACATTTATAACATCTTTAACCGTAATTTCCAAACATGGAATTCGATTCCAAATTTTGAATTCAAATTCAAATTAAATTATTTAAATTTGTAGCTTTACCAAGTTATTCAAAATAACTTTTATCTTAAAAACTCCTTTTCAAAAGCTTTAACATTTAACCCAAATCCATTTCCAGAATCAATTGAAATTAAAATTTCAATTTCAAAAATATTAAATTTAAATCATTTGTGACTTAACCGATTTCCTTGTGAAATCCATATTTGTGTGTGTGTAAAAGTGTGGTCTAGGGGTTTTACACAATAGTGCAGCATTACAAATCATCACATCATCACAGATTTAAGCATATCAATATCGATAAGCGGTATATTCCTATAACGCTTATCTTCCATTTACCAATTCACAGATAAATAATATAAATTCATCACAGATAATAAATTGCAGAAATCCCAGATAAATTACATTATAGATCACAACACAAATCAGGATATATCACAAAGCATCACAAATCAGGGATATCAAACAATTCACCTATTCAATAAAATCCAAACATTCACAAGTAAAATTTATTAATCAATTGATTAATTTAAATCAGATGTATTACTTATGAATAATCATTAATCCGGGTTAATTATCATGAGTTAATTACAAATTATCTGTAATAAATTTCCCTTTCATCACTTATTAGTTAACCTTTAATTATTAACTAATCATCCTTAATTAATGAATCAATTAACTTTTAAATTATTTAATAAATCTCAATTAATCACATTCATTAATTAATCCTTTGATTACTAACAAATAATTATACTCAAGTTACTAATCATCATTCAATTAATTACATCCAGTAATTATCTATTAATCACTTACTTCTCTAAGTAATTATACTTTCCAAATCATCAAGTGATTATTCTAAATTAATTTAAACTTAAGTAATTAACTTGAACTAATCCAATTAAACTCAATTACAATAACTAATTAATTACTCCTTAATTTACAATTATTTCTTAATCACTCTTATTAATTAATTTACCTTTAATAAATTAATTATTCTCAAATTAATTACCTTAATTAATTTATCACATTATCCTTATATCAATTATTGCTTAATCACTTGATTAATCAACTTTAATTATTAATTAATATTTAACTAATAATCCTTAATTCACAAATTAATTATTCCTTACTTAATTAATCTTTAAACCTTAATTAATTAATTTAAAAATCCTTAATTTCTAAATTAATTATCCAAATCATTAATTAATTAAATAAATAAGTTATCCATTTTAATTACCTTAATAATTTAATGAATCACAAATCATAATTAATTTTAAGATAAATCTTTATTCTTACTTGTGATTGAATTATCATTAACAAAGTATTTAAAACAATTTACTTTTAAATTTACTTTAAATTCCATTTCAAATTAAGATTCAAGTCAAATACAAATTTAATTCTAACAAATTTTAAAACAATTTAGAAACCTTTTAAATCAAATATTTAAGACATACTTATCTTATAAAAGAAGTTTAAACGAATTTGAAACCAAATTCATTTTTAAATCCAACTATTTGGATTATGGTTTAAACATTCAAAGTTCTTTAAAACATTTAAATTTTATAAAACTTTATTTATCTCCAAACTAGGATTCAAACTAAACTTGATTCCAGATTTAAACTTAGATTTAAAACTCTGTTTAAATCTTTACTTTTAGATTTTAAAATCATTTTATAAAATACTTTAACAATTTTAAGTGGTTAAAACATTTCATTTTTAAAAACTTATTTATTTAAAACTAGGATTCAAATTCATTTTGAATCCATACTTTAAATTTAGTTTAAACTTTGTTTAAAAACTTGCTTTTAAATTAAAAATTGAATTTAAATTTGAAAACAGACAGGTTTCGGAAAAACCTGTAACAACCATTACCCGAGCCCCAACTAAAATGCTTCGAGTAAAACCTTACCCTACTTCGAGCCAAAACTCGAATTACTCGAGAGTTACTCGAGTACAAACCCTCTGCCCAAAACCAAACTTCACCAGAAACAAACAGTGCGTCGTGCACATGCACGGTGGCACTGTCCATCTTTGATCATCAACGATGATCCCTTCAAGTCGCCTATCACATTCGAACCTGATTACCAACATCCGATCATCACAACCAACTCGAAATTGAATTCGAGCTTCACATCCAAACCTGGAACCAAAAACTGGAACAACACTTCAAACCTGGAAACACCCCATGCTCGCAACTCTGACCACCTGAAGGTCCACAACTCCGGCTACGACTTCAACTACGGCCAAGCTACCACCACCCAAAAACTTGAAGCACTCGATCATCTACACAAGCCGAGGTGATCGATACACTAAGCACAGTAAAAACTAGGTTTAGAAACTTAAAAGGTTCGCCGCCGTTACCACCGTGCATGGAAGACCAACCCAACATTTTTCCCAGCTACTCCGATCACTCCTCTACCTCCAGACATGATCCCGACCACCACGAACCAGTAGATCATCAGAGATCGACGATAGAACGAAATTTAACCAAACTCGAACTGCTCTTAACATCGAACTCTAAAAATTATGATTTATGCTTTAAAAATCATGTTTTTGTATGAGGATTCAGTTTAGATACCTGAATTCGAAAATTAAGAGATTCAAATTTTGATTAATTTAGAGTTGTGCTCAGACGTCTTGCTTTCCAGAGATGATACCAAGTTATTTTAACTTGAATATATTTTTAAAATTCTGTTCAAGGTCAAACAAACATTTTTGGTTTTGATCCTAAGTCCAAACATCAAGTAGATTGAGTAGAAATGATTTTTGAAACAGACTTATGTTTTAGAGTTTGAAAACAGAGAATGTTTATAACAGCCTACACACACCATTTACTGAGAACTTATACATATCTATATATACATATATATATACACACATATATATAAACATACTTATCATTGATCTAACTTGCAACAGATCCACAATTAAAAGAAAGTTACTCACAAAATTTCCAGAAGAAGAACAAAGTTTGAAATGAATCTTTTGTGTAAAAGATTAGAAATGGTCTTATGGTAGTTTCATTTTCCAAAAGCATTACGGATTTCAATGTTTAAAAAAATTATTTTGTTGTATGTTTCAAAGGTAAACCGTTTTTGTTACTCACACCAGTCCCATGACTGACCTGGAGTTTATTGTTCCCTTCCTAAACTCTGGGTGCCCACAATTTTCCACACGGGCAGTCTAAAGTTGGGTTTTTCAGATAGTCAGGTTCAGTAGAGTATCTGGGACTAGTTCAGTGTTGGAGTTCACTCACGACTGCACTTGCTTCTCTTGGTGAGACGGGATGGGGGTTCGAGCTTGATGTTGGAGTTGTTGGATTCATTCTCTTTTTCAGATCGTTTGGAGTTATCACTTCTGTTGTTTCCGCTGTGACATCATTATTTGTCTCTGGTATTGTTGTATCATATTGATATCATTGTTGTATATCATTCTGGATATTGTATTCATTGGAGTTGTATATGATATCATTCATTTTTTCTTCCGCTGTGTTGTTATACTTACTGTGTTATAAGCTCCGGAGAGCAAGATTCGGCGTTTGAATCTGCGGCATTTTGAGTACAAGTGAAGTACGGGTGCCGATTTTCGAAGGCCGAGTTCAGGATCTTCACATTTGGTATCAGAACTAATGTTGAACTTTAGCTCAGGAGTATAACACATTAATTAGCTCATTAGAGATAGGGTGAAGTATACCCTAGAATGAGTAATCCCTAAGATATCCTTCTATATGCCTCAGTAAATTCTCTTACTATCCACCGATAGTAAGTATGAGTGCAAGAAGAGGATGAGATAGGGGACATGGGAATACGACTATAAATGGTCAATACCCTGTAACAACAAGGAAACAATCTTTTCTCTATCAATCTCTTTTGTACGTCATCTTTTCTCAATTCTTCGATAGTTTCTGGTAGATCCAGGAAGAAGATTTGATATATTTGTATGGGACATAAACTCCAAATAGGTCAGAATTGTTTGTTTGGATGAATTGGTTGCTTTAGTTGTTATGGTTGATAGGTATACTTTAGTTTCTAAACTGAAAGTTTTGAAATTGTATCCATATATCTATCTATTCTTTGGGTCCCAATAAATTCTACGAATGGTTAGTTATCCCTTTGAACTAACCAATGCCACTGCATATTTCGTAGATCTGGATAACCCGAGTATCTCGTGAAAAATTAAACAGATTCGTTCTTGTATCTATTATTGATATTCTGATTTGGTAAGCCAAATGCAGAATAGATGCTTAGTTTAATTTGATAAAATATTCTTCATCTATCTATGTGTCTCCCTGGCAAATTTCGAGGACGAAATTTCTTATGGAGGGGAAACTGTAACGACCTCGGATTTTAATTAAATTTAAATTGATAATTAATTGAATTTTTGAATTAAAATTGTAAAATTAATTGTAAATTGAAGCGAGTTTCCCTAATTCAAATAGAATATATATTAAATCATATGAAGTTAAATCTTGTATATATATGTGAATATATATGTATACGGGCATATATGAGTAAATTTTAATATATATGTATATGTTTGATTTGAATTTAAATCTTAAAAATAAATATAACAATATAGACTTTGGACACAAGAATAATAAAAAAAAGAAATAATTTAAAATTTTAGAAATTGTGGTTAAGTTAGAAATCGAAAAAAATGATAAGGTTAAAGAATATATATATAAGATAAATTATATAAACTATAAAGTATTAAAGTAAAACATTTGATAAAATTTAACAACAAATTTAAAATAGAAATTTATATTATGAAGTAATATTACAAAGACTAAAGTAAAATATAAAAAATATAGTTTTTATACAATATAAAGTAAATATATTAGAATAAATTTAAAACAACATGTTAATAAACCATGTAAAATATAAAGTAACACATTAGTTAAATTAAACAACATATTAAATATAGAAATTTATTTATATTATAAAATAATAAGATTAAAGAAAAATAAAATACACTCAAATATGGAACAAGTGAACATATAAAATAAAATCACAATTTTTATTGTTAACATGGATGTGCATTTTGGATAAGTATGAAACCAAAGAAAAAAAATATAAATCTCTTTGGCTTGCAAATGAAGATATGTTTGTACATGGAAAATTAATGCCATATTCCATCAGCCACCAAGAGATAAAAAAATCTCTGACCCTATTGTACAAACAAAATTATCACCTGTACAAAATATTACCCAGTAACTCATCTCCCATATATCAATCTACTCATTTCAGTTTCGTAAATCATAAGCTAAGGAAAATCTGAAAATAAGCACCATCTAAAACTCAAACAAAATCTCAACTTGATCAACATACAACTTCATATAACCAGAGATTAAAGAAGAGAATTTCAGCTTGCATTTTCAAAAGCCTGTTTCAAAATAAAAGAGCTCTGTTCATTTCTGGAAATCAAGGTGAGTAAACATTTATATTAAAGCTTAAATAGGTTAAGTTCTGTTGCTTGTGAGAATTCTGAGTTGAATGATGGTTGCTTGTATATATATATATATATATATATAGTGATATCTCTGTATATATGGATCTGATTGAAGTGTGCATGTCTGTTGAAATTGTATATCTTTGTTCTTAGTTCAGAGTTAAACTTTTGATCAAAATCCAAAATCTTCTCCTCTGATCTCTGTTAGGCCGAGTTCAGGATCTCTACACATACCATACTTATACTCATGCTTATACTTATTATTGTTTCTTCTTGTTTAAGAAGAACATCACCTTTATCCTATGCTTATGTTATCGTATATTCTGTTTAACTGGTTTGTTTAGCTAGACTGACCAGGGTATTTATACTCGGGTCAGACCGAGGTGTTACAGGTTTGGTACCCTTATGGACTTAGCCTATTTTGCTTCCGCTTGGACTTATCTGCCAGCCCTTTTTGTTATGGTTTTTTTGTCGCTACTCTGATATGTATATTGTTTTGACTAGTGTGTATATTGTGGTCGTCATACCACTTATGATGTATTATTTTTATTGTATTGGAATGTATCTGTATATATGTATATATATCTATTTGCTGTTCTGTGATGTGTTATGCATTTGAGTTGTTGTTTTTTGTTCTGATAGATCCTATAGCCACCTATAGTTTTGTATTAAGCATTTATTGGATATGTCGATCCACTTGAGAAAGGAAAAAAATTATAAAGCACTAATCGACGTATTCAATAGATATTTAAGACAAGACTATAGATGGTCGCTCCTAACCAGCCCTATTCTTCGCATTAGCCGACGGTATTACCCAGTAACACTCTCTGTTAATGTAGGTCTCGGGGTGGGGCGTCACATGAGACATCCCGAAAGGCGAAAATATAAAATTGCGGTGTGTAGTCTGAGATACATACCTTATTATTAATAATACGAGCGAGTTCGCTTGTATTAAGCTAGCAAAAGCATATAAATCGTCGTATACGCCCAAACGGTCTTTGTATATACCTATCTCAACTCAATTTAAGATATTAGTTGCATATAAAGATATGGAAGCATGTTTAAGTCTAATATAACCATATAACACAAATTTTGAATCCAAATAACAAATACAAGTACAAATACACAACATCAATCATATGCAATCAAAACAGTAATAACAATGGTTTGCAACAAAAGAAACAATCCTACCATCAATATCCGTTCAATTAATCCAATTAATTCATAACCATGTGACTTTACGTTATCCAATGTCAATTTTAATTTATACCCTTCATTTCTTATTAACATTCATTTCATTAACATTTTAATTGATTCATTTCAATTTATTTGCATTCTACCGACCATTAATCAATTAGATTCACGTTCAATTGATTTTTCATTCAGTTTATTTACTTCCAATTGATTTGCATACACTTATCAACATTAATGACATCACATTCTATCAATGTACACTCGTTTATAGTTACATTCATTTTTTCTTCTTCACTTCCATTATTTCATTTCAATAATTCATATAATTACACTTAAGTAATTTAATTCCATATCACATTCCATATATTTTAAATTGATTCACATTCACTAATTAATATTCATGTCGTTAATCCTATAATGGATTTATATTCAATTCATTCGCTTTTAATTGATTTACATTCAACTAATTTGGTTTCAATCCTTTTTTTCTTTTTTCAACCAATATTCATTGCATTCACATTTGTTTGATTCCAATTCAATGTATTTACATTCGATCGATTTATTTTCAATTGATTAATATTTATTTTAGTGACATTCATTTTATTTATTATCCAATGAATTTTAATTCCATTCATTTAAATTTTATTATGCTCATATTCACTTTCATTTATTTTAAATTGATTCACTTCATTTATTCAAATTCATATTATTAATTACTAAAGTAAAATTTTACTTTATAACTCAATTCATATTAATAAAAAAATTCCATAGTTTATTTCATTCAAGTTTCTTAAGTTGCTTCACACTTAAATTACATTTCATTTTAAAATTCAAGTTCACATTCATTTGATTAATTCATTTTATAGCTTAAATGAAATTAATTCACTTTACTAATTTATCTAGTTTCACTTAATATCTAATTAAATTTTATTTAATATTAAGTTAAACTTCATTTTATTTTAATCCATTACTCATTTTATTTAATCTTATTCAAGTTAAATTTTCTTATCATTCACATTCAACAAATTTAAATTCGATTTTAGCTTATTAATTCTCAAATCTATAAGTTATACAATTAATTCATTCAAAATTTCATTTTCTCTAATTCATTTCAAATACAATTCATTTTTATTTAAGCTTCTTGAGTTAAATGTATTTTATTTACTTCATTTCACTAACTCCATTTAATTTAACAATGCTAAGCCAATTATTTTATTTGTATCTCAAATTCAAAATTTTCCCTTGTTTGCTTAGCCAAATTTTAACCATTTTGAATTTGGTTTATTTTCCTATTCAAATTTATAAGTTATAACTTTTTTCTTTTCTATACCATTTTAAATTTATAAGTCATACATAGAATATTTTTCATAGTCAAATTTGTTTTAATCGAAAAATAAATTTCTTTTGGTAGCAAATTTCACTCAAAAACTCGAAAATGATCACTGGCAGTGCTGTAGTCATCCCAAAGTTATTTCCCAGCTACCAAGCGAGTTTAATGCTTTTATATTTCTTTAAAAAAACCTTTCAAAATATATTTCTAGTCAAAACACTTTCAAATAATACTATTATTAATTTTTAAGGCTTTGAAAAACAATTTTGAAAACAAAAGGATTTTGAATTCTAAAATTCTCAATTTTTAAAATCATTTCTATATATAAGCTATCTTACAAATATAATTATACAAATTTCCTTACCTTATTACCAAAATATTTCATTAATTTACAACTTGGTCATTTTAACCAATTCTTATTTTAATTGATTTCAATTCAATTTAATTATCAAATGCTTCATAAAATAAAATTCATTAAGTATTCGTTTTAGTTTAATTCAACCAATAATCGATGATAATTACATATTATCATTTCCTAACAACAATTTCACTAAAAATTATCATTATATATATATATATATAATATAATTCAAGAAAAACTATTTCATTTACCCAATTTTAAAACAATATTATGTCGACTTGCCTCGTTTAAGTGTTTAGAAACCCCTATCGATGACACGACATCCCGCACATTGATCAGAATTTATGAACAACTCAATGGATAAGTAAACACAATATAAAACAATTATAACACTAATAAGTACGCTCACTCATATATATACACTCAAACAGACTCATTCTAGGGTATTACTACCCTATCTCTAACGAGTCAAACCCCACAAAGCCAAGGTTATCGCTGAACCCAGCTCTGATACCAACTGTGACGACCCACATTTCGGAAGTTTTAAATCGACAATAATCCACACATATCCAACTTAAACCATCCGAAACTTAGATAATCAATAGGGTTAAATAAGAAAAATAAGAAAAGAAGAAGAAAACAAACACAGAATCTCACAGCGGAACGATAAAAATATAATAATCACATAATAGTTAATGAAGCTGTCTATACATTTGATTAAAATCTATACACATTTATCAGAGTTATATATATATATAAATTAGGGATAAATAATCAATATAGCAGAATAACATGATGCAGGGAATAATAATAATAATAGTAATAATATACCAACTTCGTCTTCGTCCTCAAGGAGCAGATCTTCAATACACTGGAAAAACTCAGGACTGACCCGAGCGTAACGAAAAGATAAAACACTCGAGTCAGGACTAAAATACTCTTAGTAAGTCAAATCAATATCACAAATATGAGTACAACAACTTATGAGATGTTACAGGATTTTCCATCTCCTAAGGATCCGTTAAACTAACTATATATAATAATGTATGCTATAATAGATAATGTCTATCAATAAAATAAATATCAAAATAGCATTAAGGCTTTACATTATCCCCCTTAACACATTTTTATAGTTCTAAGCCAAAGTCGTAATGGGCTCGTATAGGGATAAATATGACAAAGCACGTGAGGCAATGCCCAAGGTAGGATTCTACCAGTTTACCCTTTCTGGCTGGTCGTAACCCATCCATGGCCGACCGTGACAATCAATCCAAACGAAAAAGGTGCACCCATCGAATACGAAATCATAATAGTAATACGAGGGATCAATGTCGCTAGAGGTAGCTAACCTCATTAGTCAGACATAGGCTCCTGTTTTAGTCATTTTAATTATGACACGAGCGTCAAAGCTATCCATCATCGTTCTCTTACTTCATTCCAGTAAACGTCGCCAATTCAATCACTACATTCTGGATATCATCCACCACATACATAGTTATTAAAGTGGTTCTAATATTGACAAAGAGTATGCCAATAAGAGGCCACAGTATCTTTAACAACCAAACGTCGTTTTACACACCGGTTGGTTCTTTTTATATTTCGAAAACAATTCGTACTTGATATCAAAATATCATATTCGCTTCAAAATCAAATCCATTTCGAAATCATCATATTCACTTCAAAAAAACCATATTTTTACTTCAAATGTTAATTCAACTCGATATATCAATTTCACTTCAAAACTTGATTCGAATTACAATTTTGGTTATAATTCACTTTAACCCAATTCGTCTTTAAATCCAAGATTTAAATATAAACATTCCACCCTTTGACCAATTTGAACTTTAGAAAATAGTTTAAATAGTTTAAAATAGTTAAAATAGTTTAATAGAAAATAATTTGAGTATTAAAAATGGTTTATATAGTAAAATAGTTGGGAACATTAAAATAGTTTGAATATTTAAAGAAATTAGATTTGAAATAGTTTATACTAAAATAATTTATTTAAAACTAGTTTCCAAGCCAAACTGATTCAATTCCAAAATTTCCAATTCAAATCAATTTCCATTACCATTTCGATTTACTCGATTCAATTCCGATTTCAAGTCGAATTTTAATTTCAATTCCAAATTAATTTTACTTCCAATTTCAAATTAGTTTAAATTCCAATTTCAAATTAATTTCAACTCCAATCCCAAATTAATTTAAATTCTACTTTCTAATTAATTTTGGCTCCAAATTACAAATTTTAAACCATTTAAATTTATATCAATTCTAAGTCCTTTTCCAAAATATCGATTCTAAACACTTAAATCAAAATTTCCCTTCAATATCCTGTTAAAAATCCAAATCTTTAAATATAATTCAAATCCAAGTACAATTTCAAAATATCGTTTTATATCACCTTTTCTTAGCAATATTCAAAGTTTGAATAAAAAGTCCAATCCTTTAAACAAATAAATTTCTAAAATTCACGTCATATTTCGATTATAACTTAAAAAATCTAAACTTCGATTAATTAAACAATTCCTGTTTCACATTTTAATTTCAACATTCTGAGTTTCAATTCGAAAATAGTTGGATTTCCATAAATTGGATTTTTATTTCTAAAAACGAAATCATTTAAAAGTTTCAAATCAAAATTTTAAAATCATTTAATTTAACCAACCCGGTTTCCGTATATAATTCTCTATCCTATGGCCAAGTGAATCAATTATTTAAATTTAATTCAGGGATGGATATATATCATTTCAATCTAAAATAAATGCCATAGGCATATATCATTTCAACCTATTTCTTAATTTATTCAAAATAATTCAATTTACAGTTTTTATATGCTGTAAATAATATACAGGACGATAACATGATATATCAAACATAAATAAACATCCAAACATCCAAACATCCAAATATCAATTAAATTTTATCCACCACATTCCATCATCCAAACAGTCAATAATCACAACAATCAACCAATTATCGATAAATTGGGGATTTTACTAGCAGTTAAATTCTAATTCAATTTTTGACCGTCAATTTAAATTCTATCAATAAATTCAGATGTCAATTAAATGTCAATTTAATTTTATCTAACAACCATCAATAAATTTAAATTACTTCACGATATAAATTTTACTAACATAAAATATAATAGTCAAACATGAGCGTATAAAACACTCACCTTTATTTGTTTGAAACTGAAAATATTTCAGCTTGAAATAAATTCCACTTCAAGGCCAAGCTGTAGACCACTTCGATACGTTTCCATCGCAATTCATTTCACCCAAAACGGACCTCGTATGCATTAATTACGAAATTATCAATATCGATAAATTTATAAAAGTTAATTAACATAATAATAAAATATACTTAAAAATTAAACAACGTAACCCATACTTAAACAGCCATTCGAACCCTTCCTCCAGCAACGTACGCGACCTCTTCTCAAACATGAATTTTTTTCCTGATCGACGTCGCTTAAACTCCCACAGTACCGCCCCAGTATGCCACCGCACCCAGCTGTCAGCGCTACCGCCACCCTTGATTCGAGCCCCACTCCCACGAAAACGACACAACAGCCTCCTTCCTCCGAATCATGCTCGAAGCGCACGCACGCCTCCAGATCAAGGATTCACGATTTGCTTCGCTTTTTTTTTCGATCGGCATTGTTTCTATATTGTAAATCGAGATCTCGTTTTTTGTTTTTTTTCAATCGGAAGCTGTAATTCGAAATAGGAGGCGAGCGAGAGAGAGATACGACATATGGCATGGGTTTGACTCGAATGAGTAGGAGCGGTTTGAATATATATTTTTATTTAAATTAGAAAAATATCTACCTTAAGACGTTCGAAATTTCTCGGGCTCCAAACAAAGTGTGCCGCCTGGCGCTTATAATGTTTTACCCCCATTCTAAACACAATGGAACTAGTGCCGAGGCCAAATTCGATCGTATGCGGAAGATAGCTTTTCAAAGTCAAATTATTCTATCGAATTCCGAAATAAATTTCTACACGTTTCAAGTTCGCACGGCCAAATGACAAGTCCGATCGCTACAAAACTTTAATTCCTACAATAACTCACTATTATAGATCCGATGAAACTAGTTTCGTCGAAATCCAAGACAGTTGCCAAAATGACTATTTTTACACGTTAATTAATATATAAAATTTCCAAATTCTAATTATTCGCATTTAAGTCAAATTTTGAAAGTAAATGATCTTCATTCATATTTATATAAAATTTTAATCAATTTTTGATGCCATTTTCAATCACATTAAATCCATAATTCCATTATTCAAATAATTGCAACATAAATTTAAACAATTTAATTACCCGATACATCAATACTAATAATTCATTAAATTTTATTTTTTAACCATTTTTATTCAATAATTATATCAAATCCTATAATTTAAAACGGTTAAAAATACGGTTCGTTACAACACAGCAAGATGAAAATTTTCAAATAATTTTCTTCTAGATATTTGCACAAGATTGTGTTTATGTTGTATGAATAATATTACTTAATATTAACTTATCATTAATATAATTACTATATATCTAGTTTACCAGTTCAGTTAATATTACATTATCAATGAATAATATTATTTTATTATTACTTGTAACATGAATAATTACATGTTCAAAATGAATAAAGTGTTTATATGACTCTTAATTCTTCCTACTTTGTGCAACTTTATGTTTAGTAATTATATTGTTTAAGTGTTGCTTGTAGTATTAATGATCATATACTCAATTAGAACAAGAAGTGTAATGAACATACATTTCCTTATTTTATGTAGCTTAAGTTTTGTCAAGGAACAAGAACCTAGATATATGAATATTACATTATTCTCACACTTTCTTTGTAATTTTTCTCACTCGATGAATCGACGATGTTGAACTTCAAAAAGATAAAGAAATGAGTGAAGAACTCATTGATAGACAAGTATAGGACATAATGGATATGGAACGACAAAAGAACAAAGAAAAACGGCTAAGTATAGTAATTCATTTATTGATACTAAGCGATAAGCATTGATTGGTATCGACTGATATGATTTAAGAAATTTGGTACGTAGATGATTAGATTGGTTACAAAATGATGATAAAGAACACTGACTAAAATTAATGTGGATTAAAAAGTGAAAAACCATGTAGGCATTGGCCAGAATCAATCCATGGATGGCTCAGTATCATCAATGAGATAGAAAAATTTTATTGGAGAAAATTATGACGAAGAAAGGAAGATTGACCGGCAAAGTTACAAATATTTTACTATTGTAGATCATTTAACGGTACTAATCAATGGGCATGGATCGATACTGATTGATAAGAACTCAGCCATATGCATCGAGTCAATTTTAATATATTCTTTAGCCAAGATTTCTAAATCTCGACCTATTCTTTCTCTAACAAGCATCTGGAGGATATATTAGATGATCTTAAGTGCTTACAGATCTCAAGTACACTTGTAAATACAACCCTTACACCATCGAAAATGAGATCAGTACTTATTTTTCTTAGCAAAGACTCTAGTAAAGTTCTAATTCAAATCTTTATCACTATGTGTTAAAATAATTGCAATCTTTTATAAATTAGTGAAAAGGTAATAAGAATCATTATAAATTGGATGAGGACATAGTTGAATCACTATAAATCTTGGGTTCTTCTCCTTTTCATTAGTTTCTAATATATTTGATATACTTTGATCTAAGATATGAATAGGTAGGACTCTAATTAATAACTCAAAGGTTAACAACACACTGAACCCTAAATCAACAATTAATTTCTTGATCGCTAGTTCTATATAACCTCTACCAAGACGTTGGACCAATTTTTAAATCAACACTTCTTGGTGCTTTTACTAAGAACTGAACTCAAGTTAGATCTCTCCAAATACTTGAATTTGATTGATGTTGTGATATCTCGGAATTTAAAACAATTAAAAATGTGATAATCTCGTTTATAAATTATTTAAAATTGGAAAAATTGTTATTCTCAAACAATATAATAATAATGATTGTTTATATGTATCTATAAGGCTTTAAATAGAATTATTATTTTCAAATTTAAACTTGTGTTTGTTTAAATGTGTGTATATATATATAAATTAATTTTATATTGGATTTTAAATTGAATTTGAAATTCAAAAGATAGATATCTTAGAATAATTTGGTTTTAAAAATATATTATATGTAATTTTATTTAGAATATAATTTGTTTTATATTATTTTCTTTAAAGGATTTTATTTATATAAACTAAGAAATGTATTTAGTAAATAGTAAATTAAATCTAAAAAGCTTCATAAACCATTTAAAATTAATAAACTCATGCATAATTACAAGTGTTAATCAATGAAATCTCTTTAATAACATGTGTAAGATGATAAACAAATGTTAGATGAATAAACAAGTGTCACCAATTTATTTTATTTTTCTTTTATTTTTAATAAATCATAACTAGGCCTATATATGCATCTATCCCTTCTCTTCATTTCTTTTTCTTATTTTCATTTCAAAAACAAGAAAACTCAAACCCTGTAAAACATTAAATAAATCTAAGAAATCAAAGCCTGTAACATAAACCAGAGAAAAATCAAGAAAAGTCATCTTCAATCAAAACCTTTTACAATTTCAAACCTGAAGCTCAAAATATTCAGATCAACTCAAATTCAAGAAAATTCAACATCAGATTAATTTCAGATTTAAGTAGGATCAACAACTAAGCTTCAGATCAAAAGCATTATCCAGTTTTAAAAGCATTTCCAGATTTCAAAATATAAGCTTTCTCTGTTCATCTTAACAGGTGAGTAAAATTTTTTTTAATAATGCCTAAGGTTTGTCTGATGATCTGATGTCTGAAATATATCTGTGAAAAATGGTTTGCATGTTTGTTTAATATGACTGCATGTATATATGTATACTGATACTTGTGTGCCTGTCTGTGTTTCAACACTTTTACTCTATTCTTCATTTATAGGCTTCCAATAAGATCCAAATTTAATTCCTTTCCACCTAATCATCTATAAGTCATGAAGTATGAACAAAGTATGTTTGAAATAACAAGATTTTTGATTTAAAAATAGTTTCAAGAAAGATTTGTAAGTAGTTTTCCTCTGGAAGGAAAATTACAGTAAAAACTAAATTATATCAAAAATTCGATTTCAATAATTAAAGGGTTCATAAATATAATCTGATTTGCTATCAAAAACTATGATTTTTAAAATTGAAATCATGATTTTTAAGGGTGTAAATTGAGAGGAATCGTGAGTTGGGTTTCGGTCGTTTTCTGATGAACGGCGAGGTTAGGGTGGTAGGGATCATTGCTGAAGCAAGCTTGGGGAACAGGGGTCTTGGCAAAAATGCTCGAAGCAATTCTCGAGTGACGTTGTGGCCGGACGGCGATAGATTAGGGTTCTAGCTTGGTTTATGGTCGAGGCTGGAAGTTTGAATGCTGCGGCGTCTCTGGTGGATCGAGTCTCACGCGACTTGGGGAAATGGTAGAGTAGAAGTCCAACAGGTGGTGGCCGGAGTTCCAGGAGCTCTGGTGGTCGGAGGTGCCTGGACGAGGCGAATCTTGGTCGAGGTGTTTTGTTCCAGTGGGTTCGATCAAGTTGATTTTCGATTCGTGATTGAATTGGGAGTCTGGGTGGTCGGGATCGAAGGTGTAGGTGATCGTCGATGTGTGGGAGGTACCGGCGGTGGTCGGAGTGTCGTCGTTGATCGGTGCACGTGCACAGGAGGGTTGGATGTGTTAGAGTTTTGGGTAGCAGTCGTCTCGGGTTTGTCTCAAGGATCTGATGTTTTGGCTCGGGTTCGACTTCGAGTTGTACGCGAGGGAGTTAGCATGTAAACAGATAAGTTTTAGCTGTTTTTAAATTTAAATAAAAGCTAGTTTTAAATTTAAAATAATTCCAGTTCAAACTATTTCTTTATATATAAATGTGTTTAAATAATTGATTTAAAAAGTTATAAGATTTGTTTAACTTAAATGTATTAAGTTAAATTCTTAAGTTATTTTAAACATAATTTAAATGTAATTAGGTAGTAAATAAAAGGTAAATATTTTAAATGTATATGTTAATCATAATTAAATAATTTATAAAGATAAATGGTTTACCTTAAAAGTTAATTAAGGTTTGATGATTTAAGATTAATTAAATTAATTAAGTAATTAGAGACTAATTAATTAAGTAATTAGAGATTAATTAGTGAAGTAATTAGGATTAATTAATTAAGTAATTAGAGATTGATTAATTAAGTAATTAGAGATTAATTAATTAATGATTAAGGACTTATAAATTAATAATTAGGATTAATCAATTATTGATTAAGGTTTATTAATTAATAATAAATGGATAATTAATCAATAATTAAAGATTAATTAATTAATTTGCAAAAGTAATGAAAGAATGATTAATTAATTCAAATGGGTTGTAATTAATTAATGATTGATTTAGCAGGATTTTGGTGATAAATTCTTAAGTGATTAATTTAATTTGAGTTAATTAAATTAATTATATTAATAAGTCTTGCTTGTGGATGATTGATTGTATAGAATGTTTGGATTGATTGATATTTATAGTATGATAATCTGTGATGCTCTATAATGTGAATACTTGAATATAGTAGTGATAAATGTGTGTTATTTATCTATGCTGAATGCTGTGTGAATTCAATGTTTGAATTGTTTAAATTGTTTAAACCTTCAACAACTTGCCTTTTAAGAAATGTTTGGATTTCGATGGGACCGGGATCGAATATCAAACTGTTATCCGAAAACCACATCGATCCAAATTAAATGATAGGTCGTGAAATCTCAAGTGAAGATCGAGATGAAGAATCAGAGTGCAAGGGCTATTTGTCGTTAACTCTGAGGGTGATTCCAAAATGAGTGTAGCGAAGATAGTGCCTTTGGTTTCGTTCGAACGCGGAACGAACTTGTATGGATGAATTCTATCAGACCATCGTCAATGGAGGACGATGAGCATTCCAAGATATGTGTGCTATATGGTAATCGTAGCCTCAACCTTATCAACCGGGAATGGCTAAAACAGGGGAGGTGCACGTAAGGCTAAGTGGGTAGCACCCAAGTAGGATGAGATTTTCCCCTGTCTAGAAGTCCCTTTTTATTCGGCTGTGTGGGCGGTTGTTGGCCACAACCGCGGGGTTGTCTTATTCGGACTATCCAGTAAGGGGTAGCTCCGGGTTTGTGTTGCAGGGGATCAGGGTGGATCCTCGGTACGGTGATCTAGACCACGTACTGTGACGGGCGATACCCCAGTAGCCCTGCCATTGTATGGAATCCAATCTCCAATAAGTGCTCTCAGACTTGATTTTATACCTATGTATGCTGGAATTTAATTAATGTAGCAATTTCAGCTATGTGAATAAATTATTTGAAAACCCTAGACACTATTATAATATAACTGGATTTCCTATCAATGTTTTGGTTATCGTAAGGAAAAAACTTCTCCGTGTTTTTTTGCGGAGAGTCTTACGAGATACCTTTCTTTCAAATGTTTTTCAAGTTAAACAACTTAACCGTTTACTCACACCAGACCCATGTCTGACCTGGAGTTTATTTTTGTTTTCTTAAACTCTTGGGTACTCAAATTTTTATGAGTTCCCAAGTGATCAGGTTTGGCTTGACGAATTTTGGAAGGACAATAAGCAGGAGGCTTGGCGTAGCTATCTATATATCTTTTCCGCTGTATTAGTGTCGTGTGTTGTATTTTGGGTTGTAATGTATCGATAGATCTTCAAGAGTGTCTAATGTAATGTTGTATAACTGTGTAACTCTGATGTGTAATGACTATGTAATAGTTATGTGATGTATTATATTTTTCGTTTCCGCTTTGAGATTTTGATGTTGTTTAGTTCTTTCTTTCTATATATTATTTTCTACCTATTTCTTTCTTAACGTTGATACGTCTTTCTGTGGAATGGAAGGCGGGTCGTCACAGTTGGTATCGGAGTATTAGGTTGAGATAATACCTAGGCTTTTGGGTTAATACCCATCGTGAGAGAGCGTATTTGTAATTTATATATATATATACATATATATATATATGTATATGTATATATGCCTACCTGATTGTTGGGTTACCTGTCCAGGTCGCCAACATGAGTACTAGGGAGAAAGGCGTTCTCGAAGGTACTTTGCTTTTAGATGGCATTTATATTAGAGTTTTGTTTGATTCTGGTGCTTCCCTTAGTTTTATTTCTTTGGATATGGTAGAGAAGTTTAATCTTACCCCTAGTATTGTGGATCGCCCTATTTTTGTATCTAACCCTATAAGGGGAGTGACCAAGTTAGATAAGATCTGCAGAGGCCTAAGAATTTCTTATTTATCCTATAGTTTCTCGTGCGACCCATTTGTATTGGATTTTAAGGGATTTGATCTTATTCTGGGAATGGATTGGTTAGACAAATATAAAGCTGTTCCGTTTTTTGAAGAAAGAACAGTTTCTTTGGAAACTGATCTGGGTAGGGTTGCGATAGTGATTTGCGATAGTTCAAGAGTTCACCTGAGTAGTCTTTTGCTTGGGATTGAGCTTCTCAAGAGGAGGTAGGAGATATCGAAGTGGTTAGAGATTTTCCGGATGTCTTCGAAGAAGTTAAAGGTTTGCCCCCGCATCGGGAGATAGAGTTTCAGATCGATTTAGTTCCGGGAGCGATACTTGTTGTTCAACCCAGTAGAAGGATGGCGCCGAGAGAGAGAGAGAGAGAAGAACCAGTGAAGGAGACTCAAGATTTTTTGGAGAAAGGTTTGATTCGACCTAGTTTTTCTAGTTGGGGTTCTGCTGTAGTCTTTGTGACCAAATCGGATGGGTCATTAAGGTTCTGTGTGGATTATCGGGAGTTGAATAAGGTTACTATTAGGAATAAGTATCCTTTGCCCCGTATAGACGATCTTTTCGATCAACTTCATGGAGCTTCTGTTTTCTCTCAGTTAGATCTAGCTTCGGGTTTCCACCATCTAAGGGTAGCTGAAGATAGTATACCCTTGACTGCATTTAGGGGACCTATTTGTTTTTATGAGTGGTTGGCTATGCCTTTTGGGTTAACCAATGCTTCTGCTTATTTTGCGGATTTGATGAACCGAGTTTTTCGAGATGTGCTGAACAAGTTTGTGCTCGTGTTCATCGATGACATTCTCATCTACTCCAAATCTGAGGAGGAGCATAAGCGTCATTTGGAGATAGTCTTGGAGACTTTGAGGAGGCGTGTCCTGAAGGCTAAGTTTTTGAAGTGTCATTTCTAGAAGTCAGAAGTGAGATTTTTGGGGCACATCGTTTCTGGAGGAGGTATTTCTGTGGATCCGACCAAGGTAGCAACTATTCAAGAGTGGAAGCAACCGAAGACTCCTACGGAAGTCCGCAGTTTTCTTGATTTTGCAGGGTACTACAGGAAATTTATCAAGGACTACTCTAAGATTTCTTCGCACTTAACCAAGTTGACAAGG
This sequence comes from Allium fistulosum, assembly GCA_030737815.1. Taxonomy (NCBI): domain Eukaryota; kingdom Viridiplantae; phylum Streptophyta; class Magnoliopsida; order Asparagales; family Amaryllidaceae; genus Allium; species Allium fistulosum. The sequence goes on along the minus strand of CM060905.1, from coordinate 939,585,631 downwards.
AAAGGAGCAAAGTTCAAATGGACCCCTGAGTGTGAAAAAGCTTTCCAGGATTTGAAGGCAAGGTTGACAAGTGCACCTGTTCTGGCTATTCCGGATGGGAAAAGTAAGTTTGAAGTTTACACTGATGCTTGTATAGTAGGGCTTGGTGCTGTGCCGATGCAGAATGGGAAAGTAATTGCGTACGCGAGTAGGCAGTTGAAGCCGCATGAGAAGAATTACGCTACGCATGATTTGGAATTGCTAGCTATCGTCTTTGCTCTAAAGATCTGGAGGCATTATCTGTTGGGAGAGAAGTTCGAGCTTTTCACAGATCATAAACCCTTGAAGTATCTTTTCTCTCAGAAAGATCTGAATTTAAGGCAGCAGAGGTGAGTAGAATTTTTGGCATCGTATGATTTGGATATTCTCTATACTCCAGGAAAGGCGAATGTAGTGGCGGATGCTTTGAGTAGAAATGCAGTTTTGGCTATTTTGGAAGTTACACCGTCTCTATTGGAAAGGATTGCAAGCAAGCAAGGAATGGATAAGAAATTGGGAGCAATCATTAGGAGAGTTAAGAATGGACAGTGCACCAGTTTCAAGATCGATGACCAGGGAACTTTGAGGATCAATGGGAGAATCTGTGTTCCGAATGTCAGGGATCTGAGGCAAGAAGTTTTGCCAGAGAATCATCGCTCCAGGCTAAGTATCCATCCAGGAATCTCGAAGATGTACAAGGATATGAAGAGGGTTTTCTGGTGGAAAGGAATGAAGAGGGATATTGCTTCTTTTGTCAATGGATGTGCGATCTGTCAACAAGTGAAGGGAGACCAACAAAAGACCGTAGGATTGTTGCAGCCTCTGGAAGTTTCGAAGTGGAAGTGGGAAATGATATCTATGGATTTCATCGACGGGTTGCCAAGGACTAGGAAAGGAAATGAAGGAATATGGGTAATCGTAGACCGGCTGTCCAAGAGCGCCCATTTTATTCCGGTTAAGGCAACCAGAACTGCAACGTCTTTAGCGGAGATTTTCTTGAAGGAGATTGTTAAACTACATGGTATTCCAGTAAGCATAGTAAGTGACCGTGATCCAATCTTTGCCAGTAAATTTTGGGAGGTTTTGCAGAGAGCATTGGCTACAAGATTGAGTTTAAGTACAGCCTATCATCCCCAGATCGACGGACAAACAGAAAGGCTGAATCGTATTCTTGAGGATATGTTGAGGGCTTGTATTCTAGATTTCGGTGGATCTTGGGAGGACCATATGCATTTAGTGGAATTCTCGTACAATAATAGTTATCAGGCGAGTATCAAGATGGCACCCTATGAAGCTTTATATGGAAGACCTTGTAGATCACCATCCTGTTGGGTAGAATCCGGAGATCGTCTTGTTCTTGGTCCAGATTTGATCCGAGAGGCATCTGCGAAGGTGGAGCTTATCAAGAAGAGAATGAAAGTGGCCCAGGATCGTCAGAAGAAGTATGCAGATAAGAGATGAAGGCATTTGGAATTCAGAATCGGAGATTTGGTTTTTGTCAAGGTTTCTTCGATAAAAGGAGCGATCAGATTTGGAAAGACGGGAAAACTTGCCCCAAGGTATGTTGGACCGTTCCGAGTGCTCGAGAGAATTGGAGCTTTGGCCTACAGGATTGAATTGCCAGACCAGATGGATGGGATTCACAATGTATTTCACATATCTCATCTGAGGAAGTACGTGTATTATCCATCTCTAGTTGTGGAACCGACACTTCAGGAGGATTTGGAGGTTGAACCGGACTTGACTGTGGTCAGACATCCTGTTCAGATAGTTGATCAAGACGAGAAGTAGCTCAGAAACAAGGTAGTGAAGCTAGTTAAGGTGCAGTGGAGTGAGGATCCTAGAGACTGTACCTGGGAAACTCTTGATATTTTTGGAAAGCCTATCCGGATTTGTGTTTGGATAACTAGTAATGTTTGTTTGAATGAATTGTTTGTTTGGTTGATAGAATATGACTGATATGTATGCTTGAATTGTTTGAAATCAAAGTTTTGGATTATCTTTTGCTTTTAAATTTCAGGGACAAAATTCTTTTTAAGGGGAAAGGAATGTGATATCCCGGAATTTCAAACAATTAAAAATGTGATAATCTCCTTTATAAATTATTTAAAATTAGCAAAATTGTTATTCTCAAACAATAATAATAATGATTGTTTATATGTATCTATAATGCTTTAAATAAAATTATTATTTTCAAATTTAAACTTATGTTTGTTTAAATGTATATATATATATATAAATTAATTTTAAATTGGATTTTAAATTGAATTTGAAATTCAAAAGATAGATATCTTAGAATAATTTGGTTTTAAAAATATATTATATGTAATTTTATTTAGAATATAATTTGTTTTATATTATTTTCTTTAAAGGATTTTATTTATATAAACTAAGAAATGTATTTATTAAATAGTAAATTAAATCTAAAAAGCTTCATAAACCATTTAAAATTAATAAACTCATGCATAATTACAAGTGTTAATCTATGAAATCTCTTTAATAACATGTGTAAGATGATAAACAAATGCTAATGCCAAATGTTAGATGAATAAACAAGTGTCACCAATTTATTTTATTTTTAATAAATCATAATTAGGCCTATATATGCATCTATCCCTTCTCTTCATTTCTTTTTCTTATTTTCATTTCAAAAACAAGAAAACTCAAACCCTGTAAAACATTAAACAAATCTAAGAAATCAATGCCTGTAACATAAACCAGAGAAAAATCAAGAAAATTCATCTTCAATCAAAACCTTTTACAATTTCAAACCTGAAGCTCAACAAATTCAGATCAACTCAAATTCAAGAAAATTCAACATCAAATTCATTTCAGATTTAAGTAGGATCAACAACTAAGCTTCAGATCAAAAGCATTATCCAGTTTTAAAAGCATTTCCAGATTTCAAAATATAAGCTTTCTCTGTTCATCTTAACAGGCGAGTAAACAAAATTTTAATAAAGCCTAAGGTTTGTCTGATGATCTGATGTTTGAAATATATCTATGAAAAATGGTTTGCATGTTTGTTTAATATGACTGCATGTATATATGTATACTGATACTTGTGTGCATGTCTGTGTTTCAACACTTTTACTCTGTTCTTCATTTATAGGCTTCCAATAAGATCCAAATTTAATTCCTTTCCACCTAATCATCTATAAGTCATGAAGTATGAACAAAGTATGTTTGAAATAACAAGATTTTTGATTTAAAAATAGTTTCAAGAAAGATTTATAAGTAGTTTTCCCGTGGAAGGAAAATTACAGTAAAAACTAAATTATATCAAAAATTCGATTTCAATAATTAAAGGGTTCATAAATATAATCTGATTTGCTATCAAAAACTATGATTTTTAAAATTGAAATCATGATTTTTAAGGGTGTAAATTGAGAGGAATTGTGAGTTGAACGCGAGTTGGGTTTCGGTCATTTTCTGATGAACGGCGAGGTTAGGGTGGTAGGGATCATTGCTAAAGCAAGCTTGGGGAACGGGGGTCTTGGCAAAAATGCTCGGAGCAATTCTTGAGCGACGTGGTGGCCGGACGGTGATGGATTAGGGTTCTAGCTTGGTTTATGGTTGAGGCTAGAAGTTTGAATGCTACGGCTTCTCTGGTGGATCGAGTCTCACAGGACTTGGGAAAATGGTATAGTGGAAGTCCAGCAGGTGGTGGCCGGAGTTCCAGGAGCTCTGGTGGTCGGAGGTGTCTGGACGAGGCGAATCTTGGTCGAGGTGTTTTGTTCTAGTGGGTTCGATCAAGTTGATTTTCGATTCGTGATTGAATTGGGAGTCTGGGTGGTCGCGATCGAAGGTGTAGGTGATCGTCGATGTGTGGGAGGTACCGGCGGTGGTCGGAGGTCGCCGTTGATCGGTGCACGTGCAAGGGAGGGTTGGATGTGTCTGAGTTTTGGGTAGCAGTTGTCTCGGGTTTGTCTCGAGGATCTGATGTTTTTGCTCGGGTTCGACTTCGAGCTGTACGCGAGGGAGTTAGCTTGTAAACAGATAAGTTTTAGCTATTTTTAAATTTAAATAAAAGCTAGTTTTAAATTTAAAATAAATCTAGTTCAAACTATTTCTTAAATCTATTTCTTTATATATAAATGTGTTTAAATAATTAATTTAAAAAGCTATATGATTTGTTTAACTTAAATGTATTGAGTTAAATTCTTAAGTTATTTTAAACTTAATTTAAATGTAATTAGATAGTAAATTAAAAGGTAAATATTTTAAATGTATATGTTAATCATAATTAAATAATTTATAAAGATAAATGGTTTACCTTAAAAGTTAATTAAGGTTTGATGATTTAAGATTAATTAAATTAATTAAGTAATTAAGTAATTAATTAATTAAGTAATTAGAGATTAATTAATGAAGTAATTAGGATTAATTAATTAAGTAATTAGAGATTGATTAATTAAGTAATTAGAGATTAATTAATTAATGATTAAGGACTTATAAATTAATAATTAGGATTAATCAATTATTGATTAAGGTTGATTAATTAATAATAAATGGATAATTAATCAATAATAATAATAAATTAATTTGTAAAAGTAATGAAAGAATGATTAATTAATTCAAATGGGTTGTAATTAATTAATGATTGATTTAGCAGGATTTTGGTGATAAATTCTTAAGTGATTAATTTAATTTGAGTTAATTAAATTAATTATATTAATAAGTCTTGCTTGTGGATGACTGATTGTATAGAATGTCTGGATTGATTGATATTTATAGTATGATAATCTGTGATGCTCTATAATGTGAATACTTGAATATAGTAGTGATAATTGCGTGTTATTTATCAGTGCTGAATGCTGTGTGAATTCAATGTTTGAATTGTTTAAATTGTTTAAACCTTCAACAACTTGGCCTTTAAGAAACGTTTGGATTTCGATGAGACCGGGATCGGATATCAAACTGTTATCCGAAAACCACATCGATCCAAATTAAACGATAGATCGTGAAATCTCAAGTGAAGATCGAGATGAAGAATCAGAGTGCAAGGGCTATTTGTCGTTAACTCTGAGGGTGATTCCAAAATGAGTGTAGCGAAGATAGTGCCTTCGGTTTCGTTCGAACCCGGAACGAACTTGTATGGATGAATGCAATCAGACCATCGTCAATGGAGGACGATGAACATTCCAAGATATGTGTGCTATATGGTAATCGTAGCCTCAAGCCTCATCAACCGGGAATGGATAAAACAAGGGAGGTGCACGCAAGGCTAAGTGGGTAGCACCCAAGTAGGATGAGATTTTCCCCTGTCTAGAAGTCCGTTTTTATTCGGCTGTGTGGGCGGTTGTTGGCTACAACCGCGGGGTTGTCTTATTCGGACTATCCAGTAAGGGGTAGCTCCGGCTTTGTGTTGCAAGGGATCAGGGTGGATCCTCGGTACGGTGATCTAGACCACGTACTGTGACGGGCGGTACCCAGTAGCCCTGCCATTGTATGGAATCCAATCTCCAATAAGTGCTCTCGGACTTGATTGTATACCTATTTATGCTGGAATTTAATTAATGTAACAATTTCGGCTATGTGAATAAATTATTTGAAAACCCTAGACACTATTATAATATAACTGGATTTCCTATCAATGTTTTGGTTATCGTAAGGAAAAAACTTGTCCGTATTTATTTGCGGAGAGTCTTACGAGATACCTTTCTTTCAAATGTTTTTCAAGTTAAACAACTTAACCGTTTACTCACACCAGACCCATGTCTGACCCGAAGTTTATTTTTGTTTTCTTAAACTCTTGGGTACTCAAATTTTTATGAGTAGCCAAGTGATCAGGTTTGGCTTGATGAATTTTGGAAGGACAATAAGCAAGAGGCTTTGCGTAGCTATCTATATATCTTTTTCGCTGTATTAGTGTCGTGTGTTGTATTTTGGGTTGTAATGTATCGACAGATCTTCACGACTGTCTAATGTAATGTTGTATAACTGTGTAACTCTGATGTGTAATGACTGTGTAATAGTTATGTGATGTATTATATTTTTCCGTTTCCGTTGTGAGATTCTGATGTTGTTTAGTTCTTTCTTTCTATCTATTCTTTTCTACCTATTTCTTTCTTAATGATGATACGTCTTTCTGTGGAATGGAAGGTGGGTCGTCACAGATGTTCTCTAGGACATATCAATGGGTACAAAGAATATCCTTGGAAAGCAAACAAAAAAGGAGCAGGCTATGAAGGGAGTAGCACTATAGATCATAGTTACAGTGTTGGGTCTAATACTCAACCACTACCTGATGTTGTTACTATAGAAGAATTAAAGCTAGAATAAACCAAACTACAGCAGCAACTCAACCTTTGCAATTAAAGCGCTTAGCAGTTTCATAGCGGTGGAGATGCAAAAAGTTATAGCGAGGATAAAGCGGGGATATAACGGAAAATAGCGGAGGTGCAAAATGCTTCATTAGATATAAAATCAAATATTTAAAGTTAATTTATTCCCGTTCTCACATCACTTGTATAGGAAAAAGAAATATTGTTTAACTTGTGTAACAAAACCAAAGAATATCATGATTTATGAAGTCCATATTTGGTGATTACAATAGATTTCAAACTTATATTGAGCACTCATGCCTTAATATCGGATCTTTACCCTAACTTTTTTGATTTGGTTAATAAGAGAATCGGTCAAATCAATCCTTTTAATTTAATGTTGCTAAAGCGGGTACTAAAAAGCCTTGATTTAGAGGGTGTAGTGGAAAATAACGGAGCTTAAAGCAGATCTACCGTTTAATGGTGCTATATTGAAAAAGCGTAGTGGTTGAAAAGCGCTATGGGCCATAACAGGGATTTTGTAGGCTTTAGCGAGGCTTTAACTACACAGAACTGAACAAGCACTGATAAAGGACATAAGGCGGCAATTCAAAGCACTTAGGAAAGAACCACAAGGAGCGGTAATCATGGCGAAGGATTATATATTCGAGATCATGACGGAAAAAGAATTCACTGTTATATCTAGGAAAAATAGCTTTGGAATAGGTAAGAGAACAACACTACAAAATTCTAGGGAAATAAACAAAAGGAATGTTGGAATAGAAACTATTGCTCCAAAGGCATCAATCGACACTAATCGATCAACATCAATCGATACTGATTGGTTAGCTACACAGATCCCCAAAACTAGGAAAATGCGAGATAAGGACAACAACATGGAAATGTCCTTTCGAGGAGTCTTACATGGAACCTTCAAAACTACATGGAAATATCCCTACCCAAAAATAGACAATCAAGGGTATTTTTTTTCTATTACATATACCTTGGCCTGCCTATCCCAACCATATCAAGGTAATTCTTCCTTAGGTACCTAAGCTTGTTGCAGTTGTGACAGTTCACTCTTCTTGGGTCTTGGCACTCATTTGGATAATACATCTTCAAATTGCACTTGTACAAACCACTTGATTTTCTTGCCTCGGTGTTCCGACACTAACCAAAACCTTTTACCCCTTACCACGGACGCCCGATATCCTCTTTTGGCTATTAACAAAAAGTTTGCATACTTTGGCAGTAACAACAACATCAATTTTATGTTCGTTGGCAAATATAGTTTTCCTTTGGTTCACTTTCTCCTTTTCCTCATACATCCAAGTCATATCGACTATCTCATCAAATGGGCTATTGACATGAGCCATAACTTTCCCATTCAAGCTCGGTCTCCAGGCCCTAATAAATGTCATAGCTTCTTCCTTGGTGTATCCATAAAATTCATCCCATGATTTGCTATGAAATTAAAGTGATTTAGAAATTATAGAACTAATGATACCTCTTACACTATCTCACAAATTTTTGGAACGTGAGCTCTTTTCGGACTCTATAATGAAACGTCTCTCAAAGAGCTCATTGAATCTATCCCACATGTTATTTTCTTTAAGGGCTGTAGCAATAGTGTTATACGATCATTTTCCACCACCTTCAGTTGTCGAGAATCCAAAGTTATCTTTTTACCATTAGTCAAAGTCATATCTACAATAATCCTATCCCAGACTAGCAACCACTCTTGCACTTCAGTGATGAAGACGTTCCATCAAAGAAAACAATGTTAAAGATGCTGGAAGTGTTAGTTCATTCAAGCACACACCTCTCTTAGGTTTGGTGTTAGGACAACAATATAGAAATTGGGAATTTTTCTCTCTACTATGCCATTATAATATTCATCAACTCTTGGAACATGACACCAACCACACTAGCTCCTAAAGGTGCTTCGGTAGCTACTCTAGCATTAGTGCTACTATTTCTAAACTATTAGTTTTTGTACTCCCACAACCTATCTTCAACCGAAACCTCCTAGTATTCATTTTTATCTTGCTACTAGCTATCTTTACATAGAAATTCTTCATAAGAAATAAAATAAAATGGGAGTAGGGAAATGGGAAATTTTCTATGTACTTGTAGAAAAAAACAAGTCTGTAACTCTGGCATTATCCCATAACCAATGTCATATCATTTCTCTTCAACTTAGGTAAAGTTATATTATATTTTCGATAATTATTTCTAATATTGGGCTTCGATATCAAATGTACCATCCTTTATTCTGAGATCTAAAGTATAAAGGGCTTTGGTATCTGTTATCCCACCTTTTGGCAAGGCCAGGACACCAAGGTACCGACTAGAGAATAGGGATAGCTCGCCATGAATATCACTGAATTTTGTCTGAGTCCAGATTGAGCTACAATTGATAGGACATGACAAGAAAGATCATAGAAGTCAACATCTCAAATTTCGGGTCAATCCGGATTCATACGCTCAAGTTATGATTGATTCAAATTGAAGGGAAAAACCCAGATTTCGTATCCATCACTATGTGTGATTTCGTGTCCATCTCCAGGCTCTAGTTCGAATCGATCATTTCCGTATCGATCAACTTCGAATCCATCGAAGTACCTAGGTTCAATTCGGCCTCATTCGAATCCATCGGCAGATCGCCTACTTCATATCGGCCAACTCCCATGAGTTCGTATCGATCCGGAATGGCTGAGTTCGAATCCATCGAGTTCGTATCGATGGGCTTCTTACCCCTCAGCAGATGAAGCACTTCGTATCCATCAGCAAGTGTTTGCCTTGTATCCATGGGAGAAAGAGTTGTTCGTATCCATCAAGCCATCAAGCCAAGAGGACGTGTCATCCTTCGATGCGAACGTGCCGAGATATATGGAGTCGACGCGGTCGACTCGGAGTGAAGACCGAATCGAGGTGAAGCGTGCGCGCCACCTCATCTTGAGAGCACATGCAGTCATCGACACGAAGTGATGGAGTCGAAGTCATGGAGACGAACCAAACAGCCTTCAAGAAATCTCAGTTCGTATCGACCATATCTCGTGATCTACTAATCCAAATCCAATGAAATTTTAAGGGAATCTTGCATACACACTAAAGAAGGTCTCCACCAAATTTTAGCTTAATTGGACGTCATCTTGATCGATACGAAATGGATTCGTATCGATCGTAGATCGAAGCCAAACTTTCTGGAAATGATCGCGTGGGCCCCCTCACATGCCAAACCAAGTCTCCCGAAGTTTGAGCGAGATCTAAGCTTCCTACGCCTATAAATAGAGCCCCAAAGCATACAGAAAAGGGGATCTTTTGATTCTGAAGCGTCCAAACTCTGCCGGATTAAGATTTGCATCCTACCTTTGCTGTTAATTTCGAATTCTAATCTGTAATCCGCTGTTGTTTGCTGTAATCGCTTGTAATCATTGAAAGAGAATCAATAAAATCATCAAAACTTCATAGTGGACGTAGGCAATACGCCGAACTACTCTAAATTGCTTGTCTGTGCATTTTACATTTCTGTTTGTTGGAGTTTTTGTTAGATAACCTCTGTTTTACATTTACAATCTTCATTTTATCTCTTCAAATAACTCTCGAAGAGTGTTGTGCCCATTTTTGGTACAAACACTTTGGTGCTTTCACTGAGAAAACCAGTTTTTTCTCCTGCTCTTTGGATCTGCAGTCGATACCGAATTGCATAAATCTAAGAGGAAGATCCAAATATCTAGTCCGGAATCCTTCCATTCTATTCAGATTTGCTCAAAGTCTAGGAAAGGACTCCACCGCTGAAAATGGTTAGCACAAGAACCACCGCTACCGCTGTTGATCAAGAAGGCCGAGAAAGGCAGAATCCTGCGCAACACCCTTCTTCCAACCAGGATAACACTGCTCACTCAGATCCGTCGGGACCAGTCACCCGACAAGAGTTCCAAGTGTTGCTCCAGGAGCTGACCCAAAGCTGGCAACAGTTGGTTGAACAATTGCGCACCAATGTCGAATTGACCAACCAACTAAACCGTCAGAGCCATAGGAGGTCCAGGAGAGATAATGTTTCACGCGCATCCACTGAAAGTTCAGCCTCATCTGACTACCACCACAGTTCTACCCGTCCCCGGTTAGAAGGAAGTCACGCACAGACCACCGGATACCAACCTACTTTGACCGTTGGACAATTAAGGGCAGGGCCATCGACCAGTTTCCAAACAGGGCCCTCAACACGAGCAGGCACTACTCCACAGTACACCACGGACAACCGCGCTACAACCGTCGCGGCAGAAACAAGGGTTGGTACCCAGAATCAGTCAGAGCCGAACAATCAACAGCGTGGACATACTCCTGAACCATATGTCCTAGAAGACGCTGAGCCAAGGAGGCGAAATACGGACCATCGACAGCGTCTGGTCCAGACTCGCACTGTGGAAACCGACCACACCTTAGCTCAGCATGCTCAGAATTCACCAGTGTCAGATATATCAACCATGATACGTCAGATGATACACGAGAGTCAGGGGCTCACTAATGATGATTGGGGAATCTCTCGTAGTCATACCCCTTTCACAGACGAGATATTGTACGCTGAACCTCCTTGGCGATTCAGAATGCCAACTCTTCCTATGTACAAAGGAAATTTTGATCCCAATCAACACATTTTGAAATATGAATGGTCAATGAGCGCCGCAAGGGCCGACGATGCAGTAAAATGTCGAAGTTTCCCTATCTCTTTGGGAGGAATTGCAACAATGTGGTTTACAAGATTACCACCTAGATCGATTTCTTCATTTGATCAATTGGCCAAGAAATTTGTTGAACAATTTCGCATGCATGTAGCCAGACCCAAAGATGTTAACACCCTGTCCAATGTTACCCAAGCTCGTGGGGAAACACTAAGGCGTTACCTGGAGAGATTCCATGCGGCATGTGTGGAGATTAGTAATCCTAACGATAACTCAATTTTAATGGCGTTGACAAAAGGGATCGATCCCGACTCTGAGTTTGGAAACTGGTTAGCTGGAAAACCACCTACGTCGTTGGATCGTTTCTACTTCAAAGCCGCTCAATTCTTATGGCAAGAGGACGCGAAACAGTCTAGGAAGCAGGACGATGCGAAGCTCGAAAGTGAAGGAATACAAAGTAATGTAGCAGTTAAGCAGTCCGGTGACAACTCCGGAAAAGTCCAGTTAAATATACAGAACAAGCAAACTCAGCCAAGAGGTAACAATGGTTAGGACAAGAAAAGAGACCAGAATCGAGGCCCACAACGTAGGACTCCAATGTTTGACAATTACACGCCATTGAATACATCGTTGGAAAACGTGTATCTTCAAACTTGCAACACTGTGCAATATAAGAAGCCTGCTCCGAAGCAATCATCGGAGAGGCAGATTCAAACAGGGAAGTTTTGTAGATTTCACGAAAGTTACGGCCACAATACCAATGAGTGTCGACATTTGCAAGACCTCATCGAAAAGTTGATCAGGGAGAGAAAGTTAATTAGACCAGTTTGTGCGGGCACCGCAGTCTGAAGGAGCGGGTCCCTCAAATCAAAATCATGTATAGAATCCAGAAAGACAGGAAAAACCAGGTCGTGTCGGAGGAAGACTGGTAATTAATGTTGTAAGTGATAGTCCTCATTCAGCGGTTCGACGCTGGGAGGAAATGAAATCATATAACAACTTAGCTAGACGAACAGACTTCGAGTATGATGATAACTTGGACGATAAGCCTTCGACCAAACGAAAGAGAGCGATGACTAGCGACATCACTTTCCGAGACAGCGATATTGATTATGTCGGAAGCCCGACTACTGATCCACTTGTGATATCGACCCGAGTAGGTCCGATGTGGATGAAGAGGATCCTGATTGACTGTGGGAGCTCTGTGAATATCATATTTGTACATGCTTATAATCAAATAAAGATGAAAGCTAAGGATCTAAAACCCTGCCAAACTCATCTCTATGGATTCAATGGCAGCGCTACCATACCTGTTGGGATGGTAGAGTTACCGGTTGAGTTGGGAGCCGGAGAACGTAGATCGATTCGGACATTGCAGTTCGTTGTGTTGGATGTAGACTCACCATATAACGCCTTTTTAGGTCGACTTGCCCTTGCTGAATTCAGGGCCATAGTCGCCCCGTGGTGTTTAACTTTAAAGTTCCCGACCATCAACGGAGTTGGGGTCGTCCAGGGTGACCAGGTTGATTTGAGAACAATCATACATCGAAATCGAGTTGCCCGATTACACAATGCCAAGGACAGACTTAAAACTTTTGAACTCGGTGAGCTTGTCATTAAAAAAGATTATCCGGCGCTTCCACACATGAGATCAACATTGAAAGGGTCACACAAAATTAAGCGAAAGCTCGGGAATGGCCAAATTTAAGTTAGCAACCGTTGATGGTCTAACTTTACCAAGGGCCTAGAACAGCGAGAGTCTCCGCCGCTACTACATATGACAGGCTTTATTTATCCTATTATTTAGCAGTTTACTTTTGCATTTCGAAATTAGAATTTGTAATAAGGCAACTGACTTTGCCATATATTCTTATTTCAGCAATAAAATGCCATCTCTTCGAGCCAGAGCTGTGATTCATTAAATACAATGTACAACATCACGATGCACGAAGAGCTAAATTCCATCACACAGTGGAATTTATTCAAGTAGGGAGTGGCTACGAAGTGGTCAACCACCCGCTAAATAAAACCCAAGCTCGGGGGCAAGCCATCACATCAGGCCAGAAAAGGGTTGATACACGACAACCCTCCACTTAACTCCATACTCCCAGAGTGCGAGACGGAGTATAAACATTCCTTAACTCCGTAATCCCAGAGTGCGAGGCGGAGTATAAACATTCCTTAACTCCGTACTCCCAGAGTACGAGACGGAGTATAAACATTCCTTAACTCCGTACTCCCAAAGTGCGAGGCGGAGTATAAACATTCCTTAACTCCGTACTCCCAGTGTGCGAGGCGGAGTATAAACATTCATTCAACTCCAGACTCCGAGAGCGCGAGCTGGAGTATAAACATTAACCGACTCCGTATTCCCAGAGTGCGAAGCGGAGTATAAACAATCAACTCCGCACTCCCAGAGTGCGAAGCGGAGTATAAACATTCAACTCCGTATTCCCAGAGTGCGAAGCGGAGTATAAACACTCAACTCCGTATTCCCAGAATGCGAAACATAGTATAAACATTCAACTCCGTATTCCCAGAGTGTGAAACGGAGTATAAACATTCAACTCCGTATTCCCAGAGTGCGAGACGGAGTATAATCAGTCAACTCCGAACTCCTGGAGTGTGATTCGGGGCGCGAACACTAACTCCAGTTTCCCAGGATGTGGATTAGAGTACTAACATCGATTTTAAGTTCCCAGAATGTGAACGATCGATTACGAGATGGCTTGTATCCTCAGAGTGTGGATGAAACGATTCATAAAGAAACAAGTGTAGTTCGATCACTCGATCCTCGCTCCTCGCAATCATAAGACGATCACCATAACTTCCCCCCCGGAGCTGGGGGCAGGTTCAAGTGCTAAACACTACCCGAAGCTGCATGATGTTCAAGTCCGATTCAATCTCCGGTCACAACTCAAGTCCGAGATATCGAGACATGGCAGACAAAGCAAGCTGCGCTTAGACGTTGAAATGATGCAAGTACACCGGACTGAAGTTCGAACACTGCAACATTTAAGCGTAAAAGGAATTCAAGTTGAAACAAGAAAACAAAATTTTATTTCAACTAATCAAAAACAAGGGTTCATACACGGGCCTTTCCAAAAAATTCCTACTAGCGGGGGCCGAACCCGCATCTAAACACGGCCTACGAAAAGAAAAAGATAACAAAATTTCTGACTGCAAAAAGGGGAAAACACATCTAATCCCTCTGTTTCCTCAGCTTCTTCTTCCTTGAGGAGCTACTGGAACCGCCAGTGGTCTTGCGTTTAGAGCTCCTCTCCTTAGACGGGCTTCCCTCGGAAGAAGGCATGATGTCGATATCATCCTCTGAGCTAGAGCCGATGGGGATGCTTCCCGCAGGAAGAGTTGTGGGAACAGGGTCTACAACCGGGGGCGGGACTGGTGCGCTGACATCAATGAGCGTGCCTCCGGGAGAGACAATCATAAGGGGAGTGGGGCCCTGCGCTACCGCCCTGCCATCTGAGTTGCCACCACGCGCCGCCACCGCCATCTCGACGTTAATCTCAGCCAACATCGCTGCCTCTCATCGTGCTCGAGCCTCACTATGCACCGTAGTGGTCTAGGTTGGGACATCGGAAGTAGATGAGAATCCACCTAGGCTGAATGATAAGTCTGCGAAGGGATCGCTCGGTCGACCGAGAAGCTCGTTTATCATTTGTTCATCAAGAGAGAGTGAGCTTCCCTGCGTCACTTCGATCGACGCTACGGTCTCGACGGAGGTCGCCTCAGAGATAATGGCCTTCGACACTTGGCATATTTCCTGGGCTAAGGGAGGCGCGTATGGCACAACTTCGATCACTGAACGAAGAAAGGAAACGTTTGTTAGTATACGCTTCTATGCGCATTCTTCGGACCAAATGCATAGGGGGTTAGTTCAGAATACCTTCCTCGGTTTGGGTCAGGGTCGTGTGAGCAACTTCAAAAGAATGCTCCCTGATGGGAGATAAATGTGGTCGATCTGGATCATAAGCTGGTATGGGTTGGGAGACAACCGTTGGAGTTAGTTCTGATTGAGATGGCACGTTGATCTCGGAACTCGCATTGTGATACTTAGCACCGGAGCTCTCTCTAATCTCCTGAGACTGGACGCCGAGCCTCTCCTTATCATGAAAAATTATGGAGCCATGGAGAACTTTCTTTTCGTCGTCGTTGAGTATGCGATTCTCCACCTCGAACTCATCAATGGCTTCATCACGGTGCCCAGACTTCTCCTCCTCAACCAGCAAGCTCTAGGCGTTGTAAAGATGCGTTGGGTAATCGTCGAGCCATGTCAAATCTCGGTGCCTTAGCACATTGGCATTATAGGTGACAAGTAGCTCTTCTACCTCAGCCTCGATCCTGGCCTCCGCCTATCGCACTTTTTCATCAACCCCAGCTTCAGCTTCGCGGGCTTTCTCCATAGCCGCTTCCTTCTCCTTCCGGAGCACCACCGCCTGATCATAGGCCTCCTGCGCGGAGACATTGGCCGCATCCTTCTCCTTCACCATTTCGGAGAACTTTGATTTCAGCTCATTCAGCTCCTTAAGAGCGGCGTCCCTCTCAGCGGTAACGGTGGTGTTCCTATGACCCATGTCTTCGATGGCGGTATAGTGCTCTTGTTTCATTTTGGTCATAGCAGAGTTTACTTCGTCAACCTTTTTCAGGGCCTCCATTTCAGATTTACGGGAAGACTCAGCCTCCGCGTTGAGCGCTTTCATGATTCGGTCATTTTGACCCAACTCCTTCTTAAGCTTCTCAATTTCGACACCCCTATCGAATGCCACTTTGGATGCTTTCCTCGCGGCCCTTGCCCACTCTTTGTACTGGAAGAAAATATCCGCGACATAATCATGTATAGTGTTTTCAGCTGATGGCGGAATTCTCTTTAGGTGCGGAGGAAAGACATATGCATTGAAGCATATATCGGGGAATTCCTTCCTCATCTGCGCCAGTTTAAGCGCTCCTTCCCCGGTCGAGTCGGTCACGGCCGGTGTTGTGGTTGAGGAAGTGGCAATTTCGGTCCCACGCGGAGGATCGGGCCTTGGAGTTTGAGAAGGCAGCCTGGGCCGTGAAGTTTCAGGAGGAGAGCAGCCACAACCGTGGGCGGTACGGAAGTCCGCGGAGGAGGAGAGCGGGATCGGGATCGGTGCACATATCCCCTGTCCCTGTCGGACCTCTCCTGGCCAGAGTGTCCTGAGTCATAATCTCTCCCTCCCTCTCTCCGACGTGGCTCGTAATAACGGCGCTTGTTGCGCAGGCTGCTCAGCACGGTACCTCGTCCAGACATAGCACCTGAAAAGTAAAATATGAAAGATCAGTAGTCGTTCAGGATACACAATTTACGGTTAGAAGGTTGTGTAGTGCCGTGAAGAGTGTATAGACGTGTAACCCCCCGGACCAACCAGAAGTGTCGATCGCGCAAGTGGGAAGAGACTCGCTAACATCGAATGTATGTTGAAGTTCATCCGATTCAACGTCATGCTGTTCGGACACAATGTCCGGAATTGGAAGGTCAGCGAGCCCTTCGAATTGATTTTCGACTTGTAGAGAAGGCGCCTCCGAGATTTTGATTCTTGAAAGGGGGCGGTGTAAAACTACAGACTTCCGCCTCCCGGATTTGGGCTGTTTAGAGGCCACTGCCTTGCCTTTTCTCTTTACATCGGAATCCGGGGTTGCATCAACGGGCCCAACCAACGGTTCTTCGTCGATATGAGTTCTTTCAGAATCGGATTCCTCAATTATTATGACCTTGGGTTTCTTCCGCTTGACTCTCTCTCTGGAGACAGTCTTTAGCGCGCCATTAAGCCTTATGCTTTGTCTCCACCCGATTAACCCAAGGATTCTGAGGTTTCGGTCCGTCAACAACAGTTCAATATTCCTTTCTTTAGAGGGAATCTCCTGAAGAACCCGGACAATCTCTTTATAATAACCGCCTTCAGGTCGCTGGATTATTGCTGAAAGAAAAGGAATAGAGAAATATGAGTTTAATTTCGCTCAAGAAATTGCCCCGACAATTTACTTGGAAAAAAGACAATACTCACGTCTAAACATCCATCTTCTGGCAAACCCCGGAGGACATTGGACGTAGAACCATTCCGACTTGAAATAGCTCAGCCTAGTCCATGACCCCGTGACCACTTGGCAGTTCCTTACAGACTCCAAGAATGTAAAAGATGGGCTGTCGGTTCGGCTTTTGAAGTTGAATAGATATCTTACTTCGGTCATGCTGGGAGGTCGATAGAGATATTCCATAAATGCTATGAACAAAATGTTAAGTGAAGCATATCCGTTCGGGTGTAACTGAGATGGAGCAATTTCCAGGTAAGCCAACACTTCTCTTATATAGTCGTTGAATGGAGGAAGTGTCCTAGCTGCGCATGCATGTCGGTTAAAGGCGGTATATCCCTTTGGGGGATTGTGCGGTCTGTCGTCCGGTCCAGGCAACATTACATCGTCCAACGATAAGCCATGCCTTAAGCATATTCTCCCTAGCGTATCTTCAGAGATATTGGACGGGATAGAGTCAGGTGGATTATTGATGAAGGACGCATCAGGCAACTCGTCCGGAGCTGGACCAATGGCTTCGGCCTCGATGTCCGGAATCTCAAGTCTGGAAGGGGTTATATTCTGAGTTTCTTGCTGCTGCGAACTTGATGGTTCCATAACTAGCTAACTCACGAGAAATCATCATTAGACGATAAACAGCCCGTGCATTCCCCAGTGTAAAGTGTATGAATGTGTTGTGCAGTGCAAATGTTATGCATGATTTCAACAAAATTCTGCAGAATTAAAGAAAATATGCAAACGACGAAACTTTGGAAGTCAGACCAGAAATGACCGTCATCGCTGACCGTCACGACCACGCCATCCAAAGACTGTCGTTCGATTCAGATTAAAGTTGGTTATGCTTTGCTGAGTTACGGTTCCATCTACGAGCTTCAAAGGGCAATCAGATGTGCAGTGTTGTGATCAAGTTCGATTATGCAATGCGGAAGCTCGTAGGAATCAGGTGTGTAGTTTAATTGTCAAATCCAGATATGCAGGAATTAAGTTCGTCGGAATCATGTTTTCAAGTGCTTAGGATTTCGTATCCATCAAAGGAAGGGTTCGAATCGATGCCAAGCGTTATGTTTCGAATCGACCATTAGCAGTCTGGTTCGTATCGATCACAATATGTGCGCTTTCGTGTCGATCGTTGGAGATCTGGTTCGTATCGATCGCAGTAGGTGCGCTTTCCTATCGATCGTTGGGGATCTGGTTTGTATCGATCGCAATAGGTACGCCTCCGTAGCGATCGTTAGTGGCCTAGGTTCGAATCGATCGATAGGGTCTTAGCTTTGCATTGATAACGCTCGAGTCGATACTTTTTGCATCGATCGCAGGGGCAGACTTCATATCGATCCAAAAGCTAAGGACTTCAGAGTAGTCATTGACTTGTTGTCAGCTACTTCATGTCGATACGACCCATCTCCACGACCTTCGATACGAAACCACTTCATCTCCACAACCATCGATACGAAATCGCATTGTCTCCACATTAAATATCCCGCTAATCGATACGAACCCCAGGAAGAATACCATTGATCTGATCAAATCGAACATGACTCCCATGTCGATTCAAAATCGCCTCTTCCACTCTTTCTTCTCCAACCTGCCAGAAAACGCCATGGCCATCATATCTTCGAGCCAGATCTGGTTTTACCAGTCCCCAGAAGAGAAGATTGGTGGAGAAAGAATGGATCCATGGCAACCTTATCATTTAGATTCGCAGTTGCTTACCTAGAGATTGAGATTCAAAGATCTAAAGAGGTAGGTTTGATCGAGTCGAAAGTACGGAGCTGCTATCTCTGTCTGAATCGATCGCAAGGGGTTAAGAGCAACAGTAAAAGTGAAAAGTAAAAAAGTGAAAATAAGCCAAGTCCCTGGTATTTATATGAAGCCTGGAGGCGAACTGGGTCGATTCGTCTCCCAGTCAACGTAACCGGTCGCAAGCGGTCAAACGATGGATCTGTGCAAACGCACTCTTCGAATCCATCAGGCTGTGCATTCATCGAGGCGAAATATTCACCAGATGCCATCGATTCGATACATCCGTTTTATGAACCATCGATTCACAACAGGTCAGGTTTATCGATACGAACTCAATATTCATGTCTGTTAAAATCAATTGATGCGAAAATTTATCTCGTACCCATCGAAGGTCATCAATGCGAATCAGAATTCACCACAAGTTGCGATCCTCGAATGCGGATGAACACTTCGTATCCATCAACGATGCCCCGCATCGATTCGAAGGAATACATCCTGACTTTTTACCATGGCGCCATGAGAGAATCATTGCGAAATTCAATAACGACCTAAACTAACGACGAGTTGCGAACTTGCAGCTTTTCAAAGCACGTCATGTTTTCACAAAACGTACTTTGGGGGGCAAATGTTATCCCGCCTTTTGGCAAGGCCATGACACCAAGGAACCGACTAGAGAATAGGGATAGCTCGCCATGAATATCACTGAATTTTGTTTGAGTCCAGATTGAGCTACAATTGATAGGACATGACAAGAAAGATCATAGATGTCAACATCTCAAATTTCGGGTCAATCCGAATTCATACGCTCAAGTTATGATCAATTCAAATTGAAGGGAAAAACCCAGATTTCGTATCCATCACTATGTGTGATTTCAAGTCCATCTCCAGGCTCTAGTTCGAATCAATCATTTCCGTATCGATCAACTTTGAATCCATCGAAGTACCTAGGTTCGATTCGGCCACATTCGAATCCATCGGCAGATCGCCTACTTCATATCGGCCAACTCCTATGAGTTCGTATCAATTAGGAACGGCTGAGTTCGAATCCATCGAGTTCGTATCGATGGGCTTCATACCCCTCAACAGATGAAGCACTTCGTATCCATCAGCAAGTGTCTGCCTTGTATCCATGGGAGAAAGAGTTGTTCGTATCCATCAAGCCATCAAGCCAAGATGACGTGTCATCCTTCGATGCGAACGTGCCGAGATATATGGAGTCGACGCGGTCGACTCGGAGTGAAGACCGGATCGAGGCAAAGCGTGCGCGCCACCTCATCTTGAGAGCACGTGCAGTCATCGATACGAAGTGATGGAGTCGAAGTCATGGAGACGAACCAAACAGCCTTAGAGAAATCTCAGTTCGTATCGACCATATCTCGTGATCTACTAATCTAAATCCAATGAAATTTTAAGGGAAGCTTGCATACACACTATAGAAGGTCTCTACCAAATTTAAGCTTAATTGGACGTCATCTTGATCGATACGAAATGGATTCGTATCGATCGTAGATCGAGGCCAAACTTTCTAGAAATGATCGCGTGGGCCCCCTCACGTGCCAAACCAAGTATCCCGAAGTTTGAGCGAGATCTGAGCTTCCTACGCCTATAAATAGAGCCCAGAGCATACAGAAAAGGGGATCTTTTGATTCTGAAGCGTCCAGATTCTGCCGGATTAAGATTTGCATCCTACCTTTGCTGTTAATTTCGAATTCTAATCTGTAATCCGCTGTTGTTTGCTGTAATCGCTTGTAATCATTGAAAGAGAATCAATAAAATCATCAAAACTTCATAGTGGACGTAGGCAATACGCCGAACCACTCTAAATTGCTTGTCTGTGCATTTTACATTTCTGTTTGTTGGAGTTTTTTTTAGATAACCTCTGTTTTACATTTACAATCTTCATTTTATCTCTTCAAATAACTCCCGAAGAGTGTTGTGCCCATTTTTGGTACAAACAGTATCAAACGTACCACCTTCATTCCCAGATCTAAAATATGAATACCAATATGTTGCAGTCACTCTAATCTTATTTTAAAGTGAAAATATGAGATCAAGTCATTTCCACAGATGCATAATGTTTTTAAAGAGTTAAGGTGATTAAAAAATTCATTCATCATCTCATTTCAATTTGAACTACCCAATCATCCCATTGTAGAGAGGATCTTTGAAATACAACAATATATTACATTATCCTTATATGACGATATCACCTGAATTAAAAGATATATATATATATATATATATATTTAAAGTTGCGATATGCATTAAACATAACAAACTGAATAGGTAATTTTTTACATTATGTAGTTGCTCCTTCAGCTTCATCATCAAAAACTTGTTATTCTTAGAGCCATCGGCCCTTGGGCTACTCAAATAAGTACACAAGAGTTTAAGAGATAACACAAACTTCAATCCCGTCATAAGCCTGGTGTGAATAATATTATCTAAAGTAATTCATAGTCATATACAATGTGTAGGGAGATGACCCAATAGAGCGGAATTGGTTTTCCCCTCAATGTACTGTTATGTTTTAAACAAGTAAAATTCTTTATTTAACACATCTTAGCTCTTCGATTTAATATAGGATCTTACAAATTTTGAACGTTTTTTTATCTAACCAAGTTATGTATACATTGAATTAAAGTAAAATGTTTTCTCGCTCTATCTACCCATTTTTAACAAATTTTTACTGTTCACGGGGTTACATATCAATTACCATGTTTTCAACACTTACGAAGGTCACTATCTTTCACTCTGGTATCCCGATCACTTACTTCGGTATCTACTCTAATGAAGTTCATTCATCTAAGTGTTACAATTCATTGAACTTGGTATGTAAGCTCTTATGGAGAATACTTTGATTTTTCTTGGTATTGCATTTCGTTTACTGAAGTTACTATTATTTAACTTTGTACTATGATCTGTCTTAATATTAACCCTTATGAAGGTTACTATAATTCACGTAGGTATGAAGATCACTATAGTGTAGATCTATATTTTCTCTCATGGAGTCTACTGTCATTCATTTGACGTTTACAGTTAGTGTGGGTTAACTATCACTCACCTCGATTTAAAGAATTATTATTGTTTCCATTAGATAATTGAAAGTTCAATTCAATATCCTAAGAGTTATGCACAACTTACTACCTAAAGTGAGCACCCTACTCAACCTACTTAAATGCACTCCTAAAAGGGAATTTTATCCCTTACAAAGCAAAGCCTATGCACCTAGAATGTTGACATTGCATTTCCAAAGAAAGAAAACTATGTCTCATAGAGCTACCTTTATAGTTAGTCAATTCGTTCTTCCTAGCATCTCTCAATTATGTGAAAGATTTCATTATAACAATACTTAGCAGCTTCTTTACACATTCCTTAGTCATTTCTTTTACACCAAAAATAAAATTTAAACTATTGTAGGTTGAATAAAAACTATCGCATGTTGAAAGTTTCCAAAGGTTATCGAAAGTCGATGTAGTAGAAAGCTATCACATGTTGATGTAAGAAAAAGTTGTTGCAAGTTGATGTAGTAGAAAGCTATCATAGATTAATATAGTAAGAAGCTAACGTAGGTTGATGGTCAATGAAGTTATCACATGTTGATACCGTTGGAGCTGTCACATATTGAAGATTATAGAGCCATCACATGTTGAAGATTATGGAGTTATCGCATGTTCAAGATTGTAGATCCGCTGCATGTTGAAGATTATAAAACCATCACATTTTGAAGTTCACATAGCTATTGCATGTTGAAGGTTAAAGGGCCATCACATATTAAAGAATATAATGCTATCGCATGTTGAAGGTTTAAGAGCTACCACATATTGAAGAATATACAGCTATTGCATGTTGAAGGTGAAAGAGCTATCACATGATGAAGATTGATTAACTATTAGCTATCGCATGTTAAAGTTCGCATAGCTAACGCATGTTGATAGAATGTGCAACGCTCTAGTTGGTCACATGGCAAAGTCTGAATATGCAATTTCATCATGAAGCAATCAAAAAAATTATGCTATATATCAAAAGGCAATGTGCCACGTCTGCAAGTCACAGCCGTTCATTTCCTAACAAATGACACATGTCAAAAATCTAAAAGACCAATTAATCTATAAATAGACATGTACCCCCTATTAAAAAAGAGGACTTTCAAATTATACTTCTTCCTTATTTTTCATTTCCCTTGAGCATAATAAAAAAAGCTTGGAATTGGGAATTTAATAGCCATTAGGTCAAATTGAAATTAAGACTTTGTGATCGAGGACATGGACAATTTCATATTTATAAAAGTAACTTCTAAATGAACTTTAAACAAGCATAATTGCCTAAGGGACTTGCCTCTTACTCAAATACCTCTGGTTCTCTTTGACCAAAGCACATAGGGTAGAACCAAATTTTGATCTAACTTTTTGTGGTGCTTTCATTGAGAATTAAACTTAGGGAAAAATCAATTCTGTCTAAAGATTGTCCATTGTGACTATTTGTCAACAAGTATATTCGAAACTTAACTTGGACTCCTCAGCCAATCAACAAAATACTTCATAATTTTATGAAGAACATGTGTTGAATCTAAGAAACTTAGCTGTAATACCCTAAAAATTTGAGTTATATTGTAATTAAAATAATATCATTAAATAATTGGATTTAATTTGTAAATGAACTTTATGTAATATAAGTAGTGGAAAACGGAGAATACTATGCATACATACCAAATTAAAGGAGAATATCAAAGGCTAGGTAGTGTAGTATTACGAATAACGAAGGGATGAAGCATTGGAGAGCAATTCGGTGAGTGATCTTGCTTTCTTCCAATATAATGCACAGAAAATGCTATTACTATGATCTGAAGCCTAAATACGAGTAGATAATCAACCAATAATCAGTAAATTTGGATTTAATATGGATTTGGAAGGGAATTGATAAATAGTAAATCAAAAACCAAACTTTGACTCTTTTCTTCGAATGAGATGAGTATAACATGAAATTTGATGTTGTTTTACCTGAAATCATTATAGAAATGTAGTACTAGTTGTTTGGGACAGATACCAGATGATCAGAGGCAAAACTGAGGCGATCGGAGGAAAAATGACTTAAGGAATTACAAATGACAACGATTAGGAACAAATTCCTAACTGCGACCGATGGACCGATGAAAGCCAAACTGGCTTTAGTTAAACCTAGATCTAGCCGGGTCGAATCGAGATGAAATGAAGATGTGTTGTCGAGTTTTCAGAAGTGTATTGAAGCTGCTTGGAAGGTAAATTTGGTGCTAAGCAATTTACGAGGAATACATTGATTTGAGATCATGTTATGATATTTGGTTAGAATAGTATGTAGTGATACTGATACTCTTGGTCGGTGGAAACGTGAGTAGTACTGTGGCGCAAGATGGTAGTCCAGAAATTGATTCTATAGCGCAAGTAGGTAGATCTAGGATGTGAGCTCTCTTATAGCACGTAAGGTGGGTTCAGAAAGGATGGGACGGTAAGCGTACCTATAAATCATGAGGGGCAGGGTCTAGCACGCGAGTCCATTTGTTATTGAGGCACAGATGTTATGCGAACTTGTAGCGATTAAGGAGGGTCTAGGACATGAGTCTTTTAGATATAGAAGACATGGGCGTTAACTGGTTCTGTAGCGCATAAAGGCAGGTACAGGATGTGAGTCCAGTATGTAATAGATTTAGGATATGATAGTTGACCAGAGGTGGTAGGGTATGGTTTATTAGACAGTAGAGTGACCCTTTATGTTAGAGACATGATTGAGACTGAGATTATAGACTCTTATCATGTTATAGTATTAACTTTATAGTATATGTGGAGCAAGTATGGCTCACTCACTCAAGCATATGCCTAACCCACACTTATTTTCCCCCGTTATGTATATCTCTAGTTTATTGGAGTTTAGAGTCAAGATAGTACGGAAGATGATGTCCTTATTGTACATATTTGAAATAATGTAAATAGGTATTATGAATTGGATTTGATTGTGCACATAGATTGGACTTGATTAGTGTGGTAAAGACATATGTGTATGACATTCTGTATCTATTATAATAATATAAAACGATTATGGTTATTGATATATTATACTTAATTTCCTTCCAATGTGAGATTTTGAAAGTAATTAGAAAGAACTTTATTTATTTCTTGTTATCATATCCGATGACTGGTCTTTACTATTTTTCGAGGTTTCAAGGTTAATTCGGGTGTTTAACAAGTGGGTCGAAAAATGCGGGTTGTTACATTTGGTATCAGAGCAAAACATACCCTTGGAATAGGGATTAGGAATGTATTTAGAGAGCATATATGTATTTTCTTTTAGATATTTATTATGTAGGAGTCAAGTACATATGCACAGACTATTTATTGTTCCAGTTTTGTTTATAATCTATTGAGAGTTGCTAATGAATCCTATTTTTACATGTAGTTGAAAAATGAGTAATTCAATCGTAACTGGAATAGAGACCAATGTAGCCAATATTCATGGGGTAGAGAACTAGGCCGAGACAAGTACCTAAGTAGATATACCGGACGTCCTCGAAGTTAATATTCTAGTATTGTTCAGATACCATATCCAAGCAAAGAGCCAAGCTGATACCAACCCCAATAAACCGGTAGCCACCATTACCACTACTGCCCAAGGTGACATTCTAGCTCAAACACTACCAACTATTGACTTTCTTAAGCTATGTACCGAATTCTCCAGCCTTAATGGGGAGCCTTTTGTTGGGACAGAACCAGACTCGGTGGCTTAGGCATGGCTTAGTACCTATGAGAAGATTTTGAATTTGTTGGGATTATGTGATATTACTGGGATACAATTGGCCTCTTGACACTCATACGTTGAGGTAGAATGTTGGTGGAGGTAGAGACATCAGAAGTGGAAGAGTATACCATTACCGGGGGAATGTTTAAGAGAAAGTTTGAGCGAAGTTCTTTTCTAGAGCAGAGAGGGATACACTATTGGAGAGGTTTATTCATTTGAAACAAGGAGAGATGACAGTTGAAGAGTATGTGAGATAGTTTATTGAGTTGTCTAGGTTTGGTGTTGAGTTAGTAAACACTAAAGAGAATAAGGCGTTTAAATTTGCTAAGGATTTGAACATGCCTTTGAGGGAGTTAGCATTGAATAAAGTTTCATATTGAGCAACATTTGAGGGGTTGGTGGAAGAAGTATTGTTGAATTAAATGGATAAGGGAATAGGCCAGGAATAAGTTAAAGCAGTAGCGGTGTAGCAACAGAATAGGCCCAAGAGTAATGGACCTCAGGGTGGTTAAGGAGAGAAATTAGCTATTTTGTGCAGGAGATTTTAGAAGGTGGGACAGATTGCAAAGAACTGTAGGGTGAACCTTTTAAAGGGTAGATGTTACAACTTTAACCAGGTGGGAAATTTGTCGATGGATTGTAGGGTGGCCCCAACCCAAAAGAAGATAAAGTGCTACAACTATGATTAGTTCGGCTATAGGAAAACAGATTGCCTGAATTTTAAGAAGGAAGGACATATAGTTAAGGCATAAGTATTGGATGTCGTCCTAACCTCAAGTATTGCACTACCATCGGTTTAAGAGAATGGGAAACAGATTGTGACAGAGGTGTGTTGAATTTTTCTGACTCTCCTATTCGTATATTTAACAATGGTGCATCTTATTCATTTATAGCAAGTGAATTAGTCATTAGTTTATTCCTTAAACCCAATATTGTACATGAATCTACTTCGGTGTCAAATCCTATCAGGGGATCAAGCCATTTATCGATGTTATGTTGTAGCTTAAAGTTGATCATATGTGGTGTGGAGTTCCCCTGTGATGCATATATACTAAATTTTTTGGGATATGGGTTGATTTTAGGAATGGATTAGATGTCGCGCTATGGAGTAGCATTGGATTGTAATAGGGGGATGGTTGGATTAAGGAATGATGAAGGACTTTATATGATTATATGTTGTGAGCCTGATATTTCTATTTTTGAGACTTATTAATTTTCACTTAGCCTTTCACAAGAAGAGCTCTCGTCTATTCCCGTAGTGAAAGATTATCTAGATGATTTGAAGAAGTTTTCGATTTCCCTCCTCGAAGAGAAATCGAATTTCAGATCGATCTTAAGAAAGATGTAAGGCCCGTAGTTATACCCCATAGGCATATAGCTCCGGAAGAGAGGAGAGAGTTGTATATGTAAGTCTTAGAGTTATTGCAAAATGGATTTATTTGGAGAAATATTTCAGAAGGGGGAGCACCTGTCGTTTTCGCAACCAAGGTGTTAACCCTCTTTTGATATACGACCTAGCGACCTAATAAGCAAGCAAGCGACCTAACTTCGGAAGGAGGGCAGCAACCTAACTTCTGAAAGAGGGCAGGGACCTAGCGACTTAAGAAGTCAACGACTTAAAAGACCCAGCGACCTAGCACATTCAGCTACCTAACGACCTAAGGGATGCAGCGACCTAACGACCTAAAGCTTAAGCGACTTAGCGACCTAAGGGTTAAGCGACCTAGTAGTCAAATGAAGACAGAGCGACTCAACGACCTAACAGGGAGCGACTTATGACCTAAGAGAACCTACGACTTAACGACTTAGTGAGTTAAGCGACATAGCAAGATTAACGACCTATGATAGGTCGCTCGCGACCTAAGCAAACAAAGGCAAATCTCTATGCCGCAACTACTTAAGTCGTTTCCTCCTAGATCGTTGGCGAGCTATGACTTAGAGTGTTCCAGATAGACAAGTGCGCTCCTGCTAAGTATTAACCCATGCACCATAGGTCGTGCGCGACTTACGACCTATCCTAGGTCGTGTGCGACCTACGACCCAGTCCAGAATTTCTCCTATAAATACAGCCCTAACTCCAACTAGAGGAGGACTTTTGGATCATTCTCTGAAGCACCGATACTCTGCCACTTTCTTAACTGAACCGACACTTGAAGAACTCGAAACACCGAAGACGTTACAACAAGCTTCGAAAGAGATCTTGCACATCCGACATGGATTCAAAGAGCCTCGCTACATCGAAGTTTGAGCTACTAATTTGAAGTGTTTTGTAATCGAAGTGAATTGTATTTGAAGTCCATTGTATCGAATTGTAATCAAATCAGTAATAAAGGAAATTAAAGTGGACGTAGGCTTGATCCTAAGCTGAACCACTATAAAACTGCTGTCTTTTACTGCTTTCTACTAATTTTCTACTTATATTCTGTTCCCGTACCAACGGGTGGTGCTTTCAATTTTTCTCTACACACACTGAGTGTTAGCGTTCAATTTTTAGCGTTAACATTTTGGTGCTTTCACTGAGAACCCAACTCAGGGATATTGTCATCATTGCTTCACAAGAGTTTATTGAAAAAGTTTCTTTGAAAACCATAAGTTTGTCGGAAATAATGGCTCCTGGAAGAAAGCGCAAGTCTACCAGATCCGTAAACACTCATGATAACACTGCTACTTCTCCTTCATCAAGTCAAGCAGCTCCGAGCATTGGAGTGACACGAGCAGAGTTAGATGCTACGGTGTCTGGGTTATATCAGCAAATTGAAACCCAAAACACCTTGATGCTAGAAAGGTTGAATGCTATGTTCAGAGCTAACCGTCAACCAGCGAATAATGAGGAAAATTTTGCTGATGCTGTTCACAACTCAGAAGGGAAGAACATTCCTCAAAGGGCAACTGACACTGCCGAAGGGGCACCTCCCCAAGACGGAGTGACGAGGCCGCAATCAACTCTTCACGAATGTTTGTTTAAGCAAACTTATGAGAAAATGGCTGATGACTGCCCCGCAGAGCCTCTGAACAACGAGGAATACCTCTTAGAAATGATACGACAGATCATGAAAGAGAGCATGCAAAGAAATGAAGATGAGAACGACTGGGGGTTTGCTCCAAGTAAGACCCCGTTCACTGAGAAAATTCTAAAAGCTGAATTTCCAAGAAAGTTTGTTCCTCCTACCATTCCAGCTTACCGAGGAACAAGCAATCCTAATCAATTTTTGTACAAATACGACTGGCACATGACGGGTGCCAGGGCAACAGATGAAATTAAATGCCGGTACTTTCCGGTGTACTTGGAAGGGGTGGCACTACTCTGGTTTACAAAGCTGCCTACCCGATCTGTAGACCAATTCTCTGATTTAACTCGGAAGTTTAAAGAGCAATTCAGACTGTACGCTTCAAATGCGAAAGACATAATGTCATTGTCTAGCCTTGAACAGAATTCGGGAGAGTCTATTAAGTCCTTCTTGAATCGCTTCAATATAGCTCTGGCTGAAGTCGATAACGCAGAGCCATGGATGGTTTTGACTTATTTGTTGTGGGCTGTCGATAAGTCAAGTGAATTTGGGAAATGGCTGAAAATGAAGGAGCCAAATTCACTCGAGAAATTTTATAAGAAAGCTGACGAGTTCATGCGCTTGGAGAATCTTCCCGCGCCATCGAAAGTGGTGGCGACAGGGGTAGAGAATAACATTGCTGCTCCAACTAAAAAAGATTCCGGAGGTCGGAAGAGGAAGAATAATGATGGGAAGAAACAGAAGGACATAAAGAAACCTCGCTTCTTTAAACCCTCAGACTTCACTCCTTTAACCGACACTCCAAAGAATATCTTCTTTGCCACCAAAGATGCTGTGGAATATCCTAAACCAACTGAGATAAAGCCTGGAAAGAGTGCTATGCGAAATGGAAAATTTTGTCGATTTCAGAACCAACCCGGCCATGATACCAACGAATGTCGTCACTTGAAGAGCTTGATTGAAGAATTACTAAGACAAAACAAGCTGCAACAGTACGTTAAGAAAAACAGAAATGACCCAACTTCGTCTACTCAGGGGCGGCAACCCCATACTCACCCATCTGGCTCGGGTGAAGGTACTACCGCACATGAGTCTGAAAGGCCTGTTATTAATGTGATTATAGGAGGCCCACACCTAGTGGGCAGAAGCTGGGGTGAGATGGAAAGATATGCTCGTGCTTTGAAATATACCCCAGCGGAAGAAGATGTTTTTGTTTTAGAAGACGCTGCACCCCTGAAACAGCAGAGAACTTGTAATGATGACATTGTGTTTAAAGCTAGGGATTCTATGGGAATTGAAGCTCCAACCATGGATCCCTTGGTCATTTCTGTAGGAATTAGGCCAGCTATTGTAAGACGAGTGCTTATTGATTGTGGCGCTTCTTGCAATATACTCTTCAAGAAAACATTTGATCAAATGAAGATTCCAATGATTGACGTTCAGGCTTCATCGCAGAAAATTGTTGGGTTTACTGGGGAACCACAGCAGCCAATTGGAACTGTCGACTTGTTTGTGGAACTTGGAGAGGGACAGAAAAAGGTAGTTCGGAAACAGACTTTTGTAATTGTTGATGGATTTTCTACCTACAATGCCTTCCTGGGCCGGCCAACTTTAGCTGCATTCAATGCCATCCTCGCCCCGTGGTGCCTAACTATGAAATTTCCCACAGATAATGGTGTTGGTGTCATTAAAGGGGATTAAAATGCTGGGCGGGAATGTTATCTTATAGAGCTTCGTGAGGCAAGGAAGAGAGAGATGGGAAATGATGCGGCAGCCCCGCTCCACATCAAAAAACAAACCTTGTAGCAAGTACAGGGTGGCCCCTGCACTGGCGAGCATAGTGGTGCAAGGAGAGAAATAGACCCCAGAAAGGCCAGTGCAGGGGAAAATAGAGTGGTGCCAATGGAAGTAACGGTACCAGTACCTGTCGATCTTAAAGACCCAAACAAAGTGCTGAACGTGGGTTCGCAACTCAGTGTGGCAGTCCAAAATATGCTAATATCGTTTTTGAAAGCAAATCTGGACGTATTCGCTTGGAGTCACGCCGATATATGTGGAATATCTCCAGAGATTGTTGTACATACTTTGAATATTGATCCGAAGTTCACACCTGTGAAACAGAAAAGGAGAACCCAGGGTCCAGAAAGGTGAGCAGCGCTAAAGGAAGAAGTAGATCGGCTCATGGAGAATGGTTTCATCAAAGAGTCCACCTATCCAAATTGGGTTTCAAATCTAGTACTGGTTAAAAAAGAAAATGGAAAATGGAGAGTATGCATCGATTTCTCAGATTTAAACAAAGCTTGTCCCAAAGACTGCTTCACGTTGTCGAGGATTGATCAACTAGTAGATGGAACTGCTGGGCACGAATTGTTGTCTTTTATGGATGCTTACTCCAGGTATATATGATGAATGAGCCGGATCAGGAGGATACGAGCTTCGTCACCGATGTTGGTCTTTACTGCTACAAAGTCATGCCCTTCCGATTGAAGAATGCAGGGCAACATATCAAAGGCTCGTTAATGCAATGTTCAAATCACAGCTTGGGAAAACTATGGAAGTCTACGTTGATGATATGTTGGTGAAATCAAAGAAAGCAGTTGACCATATGGATCACTTAGCGGAAATGTTCACAATTCTCCGGAAGTATGGAATGAAACTCAATCCTTTGAAATGTTCATTCGGAGTAGAGTCCGGGAAATTCTTGGGATTTATCGTAAGCGCTAGGGGCATTGAAGCTAACCC
Organism: Allium fistulosum; assembly: GCA_030737815.1. NCBI lineage: Eukaryota > Viridiplantae > Streptophyta > Magnoliopsida > Asparagales > Amaryllidaceae > Allium > Allium fistulosum. The sequence goes on along the minus strand of CM060905.1, from coordinate 939,554,332 downwards.
TGTTCAAATTACTGCTCTGAGAGAAGTCAAAGCCCCTGGGACAAAGAAGGAATTGCAGAGCCTCAATGGGAAAGTTGCTGCTTTAAGTCGGTTTATTTCCAAAGCCACCGATAAATGCATCCCCTTATTTGATGCTCTAAAGAAAGGAAAGAAAAACTTTGAATGGACCCCTGAATGCCAGAAAGCTTTCGATGAACTAATCCATCACATGGAAGCGCCTCCAATACTTTCCAAGCCCGATAATGGCGAAGATCTTTTCATATACTTAGCAGTTTCGTCTCACGCCCTGAGTGCAGCATTAGTGCGGGAAGATGCGAAAGTTCAGCGCCCGGTCTACTATATCAGCAAAAGGTTCACTGGGGCAGAAATGAATTACTCAAAGTTAGAAAAGCTCACCTATTGTCTACTGATTTCTTCCAGAAAGTTGAGGCCATATTTTCAAGCTCATCCTATCAAAGTTCTCACTGATCAGCCCCTAAAGCAAGTCTTATTTCGCCCTGAAACTTCGGGCCGTCTTCTGAAGTGGAATATTGAACTTAGCCAATATGATATCACTTACCACCCCCGAAGAGCGATCAACGGACAAGCTTTAGCAGATTTCATCGTAGAGTACACAGATAAGGGTGACAGTGAGGAAGAGGTTACAGTTGAGATCCCAACCAAATGGAAGTTATATGTTGATGGTGCAAGAAATGATTACTGTTCCGGAGCTGGGGTTGTGCTTGAAACCCCCGAAGGGCGATTATTATGTTACGCATTAAGATTGGATTTTCCTTCTACAAATAACGAAGCAGAAAATGAAGCTCTAATCGCTGGATTAAAGATTACAAAAGAATTGAACATCAAAGCATTGTAGATCTTCAGTGATTCTCAGCTTATTGTATGCCAAGTCAAGAAGGAGTTTTAAACTAAAGGAGGAAATCTGCCTGCTTACTTGTCAAAGGCCTGTGAGCTTCTCGATGATTTCGATCATTATTCGATAAGCCATATACCTCGAGAAGAAAATATGAAGGCGGATTCTCTTGCAAAGTATTCAAGTTCCGGGGAAGCTCAATTATTGGGATTGGTTCCTGTGGAGGTCTTGTCAGCTCCAAGCACTGATGAGATGGATATCGACTGGACCATGGCTGTATCTCGAGAACAAGAATCATGGATGACCCCGATCAAAGAATATCTACTCAACGGCTCCCTGCCGGAAAATTCTAAAGAACGCCGAAAGCTGTTAAGAAAAACATCGAGATATGTAATTCAAGACGGCCGATTATACAGGCAGGGATTCTCAATGCCATTACTCCGATGTGTAACCAAGGAAGAAGCCAAGACAATTTTAGCAGAGGTGCACGGAGGAGAATGTGAGGATCATTTAGGTGGCCAAACTCTTGCCAAGAAAGTTCTCCGGTATGGGTATTTTTGGCCAGATATTAATCGAGATGCTGCTATCTACTCCCGAAAATGAGACAAGTGCCAGAGATTTGCAAAACCCAAGAGCACCTTCCACCGAACTAACACAGATGGTCAGTCCATGGCCATTCGCCATTTGGGGGATAGATCTAATCGGACCTTTACCAATTGCCAAGTCGGGAATCAAATATGCTATTGTTGCTGTTGATTATTTCACTAAATTGGCTGAAGCTGAACCTTTGGCTACTATTACCTCTAAAAAGATGATAAATTTTGTGACTAAAAATATCATTTGCAGGTATGGTGTGCCACAGAAGATAATCACAGACAACGGTACTCAATTCGAAAGCGAAGAGTTCCAGGACTTTTGCAAGCGATTCAAAATCCGAAAAAGCTTCTCAGCAGTGGCTCATCCGCAGGCAAACGGGCAAGTGGAAGCAGTAAACAAAATTATTAAGTCAACCATCAAAAAGCAGCTTGAAAAAGCAAAAGGTGGATGGGTTGATAAGCTACCACTAGCACTATGGGCATACAGAATAACCCATAAAACTGCGACTGGGCACACTCCATTCTCATTGGCATACGGATCAGAAACGATGGTTCCAGTAGAACTAGAAGTCCCTTCACACAGGAGAATTCATTTCAACCAGGCTGAAAACGAAAAAATTGCAACTCGAAGCACTTGGCTTTTTTGATGAAAGAAGGGAAGAAGCTAGACTCAGAGTTGCGGCCCATCAGCAAAGGATTACAAGGCACTTCAATTCTAAAGTCCATCAACGAAGCTTTGAAATCGGGGACTTAGTCTTGAAGAGGATCATGACAGCAACTGGAGTGTTTGGACCAAATTGGGAAAGGCCATATGTCATAGGCAATAAACTTCTTGATGGCACCTTCAAACTCACAACTGTCGAAGGAGATCCAATCCCAAGAGCCTGGAACAGCAATCATTTGCGTCCATATTTTACTTAAAAAGCTTTGCTTGAAATTGTAAAATGATTATGGATGTATCAATTGTATTGTAAACCATTGTAAAATCAGTGATAATCAATAAATGAGCTATAAAGTGGATGTAGGCCCAATTCTTGGCCGAACCACTATAAATTCTGTGTTCTATATTATTATAAAATGCCTGTTTCATTTCAATGAGTAAATACTCTAAGTGTATTGCTAAAATGTCGATTTAATACTACAGGTCATTGAAACAAAGCTTACCCATCACAAGGCTAAGTGAGCCCCGTAAATCACTCGATAAACCAATTTCAAGCCACAAAAGGTTCCAAACTTAAATCCAACATAAGAAGAATTTCATGCAAAAAAGTTGATGATTCTGCCGAAGGGGTACTTTTCCAAAGAAAAGGAACCAGACACTTGTTAACTAATTACGATCGTCATTACAAACAGACATCTGATTAGATAACTCGCGGCTGCCCCGTGGAATCACTTAACAGTGAAGTACACTTCTTCGGATGGAGCAAACTATTTGCAAAAGAAAGGAACACGGGCTAGGAGACAATAACAAGGGACCACTAATGAGAAAACGACGGAGAGACGTGGGCAAGCCAGTCAACGAAAGCCCTCTTCGGAGGCACAAGACCTCTTCGGAGGCGCAACTCTTCGGAGGATAAAGACCTCTACGGAGGCACAAGCCCTCTTCGGAGGCACGCCAAAAAAGGAAAGTTCTCTTCTCAACAAAGAGGTTGGTGGAACCAGAAGGCACAGGACTTCATTAACTAGTTGCGATCATTTGTGCGAACGAACATCCAATTAAGTAACTTGCGTCTGCCCCATGGACCCATCTAACTGTGAGAAAGTAACTTCCGAGCAATCAAATAAAGACCTCTCTGGAGGCACAAGACCTCTCCGGAGGCACAAGACCTCTCCCGAGGCACCACAAGCCCTCTTCAGAGGCACAAGCCTTCACCGAAGGCACATACTGCCCTCTTCGGAGGCAGAAGACATTCCCCAAAGGCACACAAGACCTCTCCGGAGGCACAAGACCTCTCCGGAGGCACAAGACCTCTTCGGAGGTACGTCCCAGAATGAAATACTCTTCTCAAACAACAAAGTTGACGGAACCACCGGAGGAGCACCTTCACAACATGAAGGAGCATGGCCCTTGTTAATTGACTGCGATCGCTTGTGCAAACAAACATCCACTCAAGTAATTTACGTCCACCCCGCGGTTCCATTCAATTGTGAGGAAGTAATTTCAAGCGAACAAAAAAAAGAAAAAGAAAGAAAGCCCTCCTCAGAGGCACACTTCAACTCTCAAGGAAGATCAACTTGTTTATCTTGAATAATTCTTCCCCAGATATTGAAGTGCTAAGTAAAATCCTCTTCAGAGGTCCGCTTTACTACGAAGGAGAGTCCACTTCTCAGAAATAAAGAAGTGACCATCTCCGAAAGTTAAAGTGTAAATTTTTTTCCAAAATAAGGCACGTTTTATTAAAGCAGAATAATACTTCCGCAAAAATGGAATAATTATTTTCTAAAATAAAAATACAAGTCCCTTCGAAATGAAGAATATTACAATGAGCCGTGGTATGGGGGCAATATGATATTATATAGCTACATTAATAAAAGCGATATTCAAACAACATACCACAAGCTCATTGCAATATTACGCAAAGTAAACAAAGAAACTTGTGCAAAAACAAGGAATAAATGCATTCACACATGTACTGATAAGAAATTGTACAAGTAAAAAGAACCATTTTATTCCATACTATAAAGTTTTTGTACATATGCAGGTTTCAAGCGGAGATCGGTACCCGCACAATCTCCGGTCAATATATGCAAAAAGCAAAACAGAGAGAGTAAAGTCAAGCTTATTACTCCTTCTTCCCACCACCTTTGGAGCTTTTACCCGGCTTGATAATTAATTTCTGAAGCCGTTGTGGATGGGTCGGGGAAGAAGGAGGTATAGTTGGGTCAACTTCCGCTTCCTCTCCAGCAGCAGAAGTGCTTTTCCTTCTCTTCTTCGAAATCACGCACTTCCCCTTCTTCTTGGAGGAAGACTCACTTCCCGGAGAAAGCAACGCAGAAAGTTTGGTATCATCATCATAAGACTGCTCCGGGGTCTTCTCACTGTCCTCAAATTCTTCCGCCTTCTGCTCTTGCGAAGCGGGTGGATCCTCCAACCCTTGAAGGGCTTCTATTTGCTCTTCCTGCGATCCCGGTTGAGAAGCAGGAGTGATCTGAAGGGATGGAGGAGGAACAGCCGGAAGGGGAGGAGTTTGCGCAGCATTCAGTGTTTCCGTTACAGAAGAAAAGAAGTTAAAATCAGTATTCTCCGAAAAAAGAGAAGATGTTGGATCATCGAGACTTAAGTAATAAGCGAGAAGTTCATCAAAGTCAGTTGAAGCGGACAAGTAATCCGCTTGACCCGGTGCAACTCCGAAGTTACCTGGAGAAGTTGGCTTTGTAACGTCAATCTCATAAGCTTGTGCATCGGCACTTTCTTCGCTTTTATCTCCACCTTGTGCAGTTGTAATCTCGATAGTGGCTTTAGTAGGAGGCGGAGAATGGGAACCGGAGCCTGTAATGTTAACATCGGCCAAAATCGAAGTATGGATGGGGGCAGTTAAAGGTGCTTCCTTCCTTGAATGCTCCTCTTCCGTCGATTCGGCTCGTACTTTAGCAAGTTGCTCCTTTCCTTTGGCAAGCGACACGAGTCTCATCATCAAAATAATATGCCTCAAGCTCTGCCTCATCATAGCCAGCACCTCCGAGCATATCGACTGCGGCCTCCCATACTTTAGCCAAAGTGATTTCATATTTCGGTCCTAGAAATGAGAGGCTTCCGCGCCCCAGGACACTGTGCAAGTAAAAATCAAATAAAGTTGAGCTGATAGTGGCCTTTGTCGCTTCTTGTGAGTGCTCAGCTGCTTCCTTTCCAGAGATGGCCTCGTCGTGCTCTTTCTCAGTTTTCAATAACTGAGCTTGCAGCCTTGCAATTTCCAAATCTTAAGAGCTGACTTTTTCCCGCAGCTGAGCGGTGTCATTACGGTGTTTTTCAACAACATGCTGCTCCGCTTCAAGTTTGGCTTCAGCATCTCGCTGAGCAGCATGAGCATCTCGAACTTGCTTCTGGAGCATCTCTTCCTTTTGTGAATAGGAAGTGGAAGAATTGGCAAGCTCATTCTTTAGCTTCTCAACTTCGGCCTCAAGTCTACCGTAGTCATCGGCAATGCTCTTCATTTCAGCGTCGTGCTGTTTGAGAATTTTTTGCCATTCAGACTTGTCATTCTCCATGGTTAACATGGCTTCAAGATTCATATGATTAACTCTTTGAAGTTCATCAACAAGCTTTTGCCATCCTGACATCCTCTCGATATCAAGTTTAATGGCATCAAGATTTCGTAACTTAGCTTGTTTATCGATGGGGACCAAATCGAGATCAAAACGAACTCCCCTTAAACACCAGTTTGGGAATCGGCCTTGAAGCGTAGGAGGACCATCCCCGACTTGATACTGAGGCCTGTTGATAATTGTTTGAATGTCAGATTTCTTAAGAGCAGGAGAACCGGAAGAGATGTCAAGAGGGTCAGGAGCAGCGGTCTTTTTAGAAATTGCAGACGCGTCACTAAGTTTGGCCCGCTTGCTCGGATCTTCAACAATGTGACTTTTCCCCTTATCATCATGGGATTTCCTTTTATGAGAGTCATCACTCCTATGAGAAGAGTTGTATCGTTCATCCCTTCTCCCATGTTGTTGCTCATGAGCTCTTCTTTTTTGAGCCTTCCTAGCGGCTCTTTCTTCATCGGTTTCTCTATAAATAGGGAGATAGCGTCTATGGTCATAAGAGTCACGCCTTCTGTAGCGCCGGAAATCATCATAATATGAACCACTGCGTCCTATCGGAGAGTCTGAAAATGAAAAAGAGACAAGTCTTAAAAATCTTCGAAGTAAAGAAGCCAAGTGCATATAATCGCAAAAAATTCCAAGTGTGTGATGTGCAAAATATGCGCGTCAAACTACAAACCACTCTTCGGTTTAGGAGTAATATCAGATTTTGCGGCAGGGGTCAACTCTTGGGTCAACGAAAGCGGTCGTAAAGTAGATGTCGCTTCGATCACTGGAGAGGCAACTTTAGCGTTGACGATATCATCTTTAAAAAGCTCGCGTGAAGTCACCATTAGGTCACTTAGCTCACCAAAAATGTCTTCACCATCATGCCGAGCGGAACTTTCTTTTTTAGCTTCTTCATCGGCTACCTTCTCAGAGCGTTGAGGAGATTCCTCCTCTTTAATAACCGGAGAAAGTGTGAGTTTACCAGATGATCCCACAACATCAACAAGAGCAGAAATTTCACCAATGCAGCCCCTACAGTAGTTTCTTCTGATGTAATTTCTTCTGCAGAAACTGGGGCATTTAATGTCTCTGTTTGAGAATCGGAAACTTCATGAATCTGGGTAGATCGAGAAGAGTGAAGAAGTTCGAACTAATGTAGAAATTCGTCTTTCAACATAAATTGAACGCTCCTCTCCTTAACTGGTACGGCCATGAGCCTCTCAAAAGTTGGTTTGTGACCAGGATCTCTAGAAGGAGGAGGAAGCGCTGAAAAGAAAAGAGCGAAGTTAACACTTGACAACTCAGGCTTCGAAAAGTTCAGAAACATAAGAAACGAAGATAAATGATCTTACTTCCTACTCTCCAAATAGCGTAGAATCCCGGAGGACAGCGAGCGAAGAAAAACTGACTCAGAAACCCGTGAACACTCTCGGGAAGACCAATGATTAGTTTGCGGTTCCTAGCACTTCTCACGAGCGTGATGGAGGGATGGTCTTTGTTCTTGGCAAATGTGCACAAGTAACAAACTTCATCAAAACTTGGAAGACGATCCAGCGTTCACCTAAATAGGACACATAACCCCATTAGAATGGCATAGCCATTGGGGTGTAGCTGGAAGGGGGAGATAGCCAGTCGGAGAAGAAGTTGCTGAAGAAAGTCGTTGAAAGGAGGGATAGCTCCACTCATGCACATTTGACGATTAACTGCGACGAAACCAGAAGGTGGTATATCAGCAGTGTCGCTTTTCTCAGGAAGTATGGCATCTACTTCAGCAATCCCGAACTGAGTGCACAGTTGGCGGAAAACTTTATATGATAGTGTAGTTGAGGTCCTTTATAGGGGATTAGTTAATGGAGCAGGAATAGGAATAGCCTCTCCAGCTTGAACTGTTACCTCTTCTTGTTGAGAAGTCATTCTACACAATCAACTGGATGTTCAAATGTGAAGGTTCACGTTTCCTAAAAAGTGTGAAGTGTTGTGCAAAACTAGTACAATAACAAGCAAATATAACTAAAATCAAGATAATTGACATTTGTCGATTATAAAGTTTCAAGGCTTGTTATTTCAAGTCCAAGTACAGTGTTGACGCAAACAAATCGGCTTTAGTTGGTTATTTTAAATTTGTTTTAACACTCCACTTGAACTTGTTAATCTACAGCATTTCATTCACATAGTTCATTTAAGTGATTATTTTTTATCGACTAATCTGTCATTCGATGCGGGTAGTCAATGGCAGTATATTTGTCCCAGTTTTCTGCAAATATTATGTTTAACATGTTATTAGCATTAGAGGTAATCTGTAAAGAAGCTCAAGCAATTGAAGGTTTAGGCAGTTCAGTCCGGCAGTTCCAGTTGAGTATTCAAGTTGAAATTATGCTTCAAGGCAGGCAAAGCATTTTTTAGCTAAATGTTAGCTCGTCCACGACCTAGAGGTAATGTTGCGAGTTAAGATAGGTCGCTAGTTCTTTAGGTCGTGATACTTATAAGAGTAAGACTTCAGGCCAAAATAATATGAATTTCTCCAAGTCCTAGCTCGGCCGCGACCTAAAGCCTATGCCGTGAGTAAATAAGTCGCAGGAAAGTTGGGTCGCAGGCAAGTTAGGTCGGCAGTTTGTTAGGTCGTCCTGTTTTAAACTTAAATGTTATTCCAGCAAGATAAGTCGCAAGCTAGATAGATCGCAAGTAAATTAGGTCATGCGAGTCACATCCAAACTGATAGGCCTAAGGTTGTCTGAAGCTCCTAAACTAGTCTTTTCTTAACCTTCTTTAACCCGTTCGCTCCTTCCCACTCAGCAAATCGTTTAACTCATAAACCTGATAACCCATTATCATCTCCACCATAGAATCAACCGTCTCACCACACCACCAAATCACCCAGAATCGACTCAAATCACCTCAAATCCATCATGAAACCAGTATGCTGTAATGTTTTCGAGGACTACAATGACATCGCAACTAAAGGTAGTCGAGGATCGATTGTGACATGATACATGATGAAGCATGGTATACAAACTTGGATTAGGGATGGCAAATAAGAGATTCGCGATTCGATGATGGACATGGTTGAATATTGGTTGAATTCACTTACGTAATATGATGAGGAATATGATTAATGGCCGAATGATTTGGAATCGCCTTCGAGAGCTCGAAAATTTGTTAATGGCAGGATGTAATGTTAGAGCAGATGAAGAAAAGAAGGAACGACCTAAGCTATTTATGTACCGGGGCAGTGGAACTCGAATCGGCACACACGACCTTACTTTCTCATAGGTCGTTCACGACCTAGCAATTCAGAGTAATGCAAGTTAAGAAATATCGAAGCATATGACCTAACTCTTAGGCGTATACTTCGAGGGGCAAGTGTTAACCCTCTTTTGATATACGACCTAGCGACCTAATAAGCAAGCAAGCGACCTAACTTCGGAAGGAGGGCAGCGACCTAACTTCTGAAAGAGGGCAGCGAGCTAGCGACTTAAGAAGTCAACGACTTAAAAGACCCAGCGACCTAGCACATTCAGCTACCTAATGACCTAAGGGATGCAGCGACCTAACGACCTAAAGCTTAAGCGACTTAGCGACCTAAGGGTTAAGCAACCTAGTAGTCAAATGAAGACAGAGCGACTCAACGACCTAACAGGGAGCGACTTACGACCTAAGAGAACCTACGACTTAACGACTTAGTGAGTTAAGCGACATAGCAAGATTAACGACCTATGATAGGTCGCTCGCGACCTAAGCAAACAAAGGCAAATCTCTATGCCGCAACTACTTAAGTCGTTTCCTCCTAGATCGTTGGCGAGCTATGACTTAGAGTGTTCTAGATAGACAAGTGCGCTCCTGCTAAGTATTAACCCATGCACCATAGGTCGTGCGCGACTTATGACCTATCCTAGGTCATGTGCGACCTACGACCCAGTCCAGAATTTCCCCTATAAATACAGCCCTAACTCCAACTAGAGGAGGACTTTTGGATCATTCTCTGAAGCGCCGATACTATGCCACTTTCTTAACTGAATCGACACCTGAAGAACTCGGAACACCGAAGACGTTACAACAAGCTTCGAAAGAGATCTTGCACATCCGACATGGATTCAAAGAGCCTCGCTACATTGAAGTTTGAGCTACTAATCTGAAGTGTTTTGTAATCGAAGTGAATTGTATTTGAAATGCATTGTATCGAATTGTAATCAAATCAGTAATAAAGGAAATTAAAGTGGACGTAGGCTTGATCCTAAGCCGAACCACTATAAAACTGCTGTCTTTTACTGCTTTCTACTAATTTTCTGCTTATATTCTGTTCCCGTACCAACGGGTGGTGCTTTCACTTTTTCTCTACACACACTGGGTGTTAGCGTTCAATTTTTAGCATTAACACAAGGCAGATGATTTCCTAAGGTTATGTGCGAGAATTAAATAAGCCGACGAGGAAAAGCTACTATCCCTTGCCTTGGATTGACAACCTTTTCGATCAATTAGTCAGGGCAAAGATTTTCTCTTAGCTTGATCTAGCAATTGGGTTTTATCAATTAAGAGTGGCTAAAGACAGTATCTCGTAGACCATTTTCTGCATGCCTAATGGATTGGTTGAGTGGTAGGTCATGCCATTTGGGCTTGACTGATGCTCTGAGTTATGCTGTGGATTTGACAAATGAAGTGTACCAAGAGTAGCTATAAGTTTATAATGGTCTTTATTGACGACGTTCTTATTTATTCCAGAAGTAAGGAGGAGCATAAAGCTCATTTGAGTGAAGTAATGGATGTCTTGAGGAGGAATGGGCTGACATTGCCATATCTGATTTAGAATCTAATTTTTCGGATATCGGATAATTCTTCATATTTCGGATACGAATAATGATGTATTTTAGTTTTTTCAAGTAATCATTGACAATCCTTTTCATGATGTCACTTCTGGAGTAAGGAGGTTCATTTCCTTGGACATGTATTATTAGTAAATGGACCGACGATAGACCCTGGGAAGGGTGCTGCAGTTAGAGATTGGAAGATACTGAAGAATGTATTAGATGTTCATAGCTTTTTGGGTTCAGCTGGATTTTGTTGGAAATTTATTAAGATTTTGTAAGGATATCGACACCACTGACTCGTTTGACTAAGAAAAACTTGACTTATACTTGGAATTCAGACTATGAAGTAGCGTTTGTTCGATTAAAGGAATTGTTAACGAGTGCTTCGTTCTTGGTTATTCGTGATGGTACCAAACCTTTCAACATGTACACTGATGCATGTGGTACTTGTCTTGGTATTGTCCTTATGCAAGAAGGGAAGGTAGTGGCATATGCGAGTCAGCAACTTAAGAATCATCAAGTGAATCATCTAATGCACGACCTTGAGTTAGCTGCTATTGTATTCGCATTGATGTCTTGGAGACAATATTTGTTAGGTAAGTGATTTGAGCTATTTATAGACTACAAATCCCTTATGTACCTATTATCTTAGAAGGATTTGAATTTGAGTTAGAAATGGTGGATGGATTTCTTATCATCGTATAACTTTAGGATTACTTACACTCCAAGGAAGGGAAATGTAATTTGCTAATGCATTAAGTAAGAGGCACGCTGAAGTGAATGTTATGCTATTAGAATGGAAGAATTTGGAGTTTATTTTGTAGTTTGGTTTCCGACCCCAATCGAAATGTGAACCTAGGTTGTTAACAACGATGGAGGTTAGATCTGTAGTGATGGATCATATTAGGTTGAGTCAAGGACATGATGCATCATTAGTTAGCATCATGGAGCAATTATGACGAGATGAACGATTGAGTCATTTGGATCGTTACTACAAAGACCAGAAGGGCTACTTAAAAAGAGATGGAAGGCTATGTGTACTGCAAGTTAAGGAATTAATAGAGGAGATCTTGGGTGTGTGACATCATTATAGGATGACTATTTATCTAAAGAGAGATAATATGTATCAGGATGAAAAGAAGATATTCTATTAGCCAAGGATAAAGAGACATGTAGCAGAATATTTAGCGAAGTGTATTACATGTAAAAGGGTGAAAGTGGAACATGAGTAACCAAGTGGACTATTGCTTCTGCTAAATGTACTACAGTGGAGGTCAGATGCATATTTATGGATTTTTTTGATTCACTACCTAGGAGTAGGAGAGGAAATGAAAGTATATGGGTTATAGCAGATCGACTAATGAAAAGTGCTTACTTTATTTCATTAAAGAGTACGAGGATGGCGGCGACACTGGTGGCACAGTATATCAAGGAGTTGGTTCGACTGCATTAGTTGCAGAAAGTATAGTAAGCGATCGGGATCTACTTTTTACAAGTGAATTCTGAAGGAGTCTATAGGATATATTAGGGACAGAGTTGAATCTAGGCATAGCATATCACCCATAAACCGATGGAAAGATTGAGAGAGTGAACCGGGTGATGGAAGACATGTTAATGGCATGTGTATTGGATTCTATGGGTCTTGGGAGGATCATCTACCTCAATTGGAATTAGAATACAATAATAGCTAATAGACTAGTATAAGTATGGCATGGTTCAAAGCATTATACAAAAGGCCATGTATGTCACTTTTGTGTTAGTTGAAGTCTACAAATAGGATCATATTGGGGGCTAAAGATGGTTAGAGACACTACGAAGAAAGTGGAGCTCATTAGGAAGAGGATGAAAGCTACAGAAGATCGGCAAAATTCATAGGTCGATAGATGGTAGAAAGATTTGGGATTTGCAGTTGAAGATTTAGATTTTTTGAAGGTTTCTCCATTAACGAAGGTAGTATGGTTCAAAAGTTCGAGGAAGTTAGCACCCCGATTTGTTGGTCCATTTCTAGTATTGGAGGGGATTGGAGGTTAAGTGTATAAAGTGGAGCTTCGAGAGAAATGAAGGGAGTACATAATGTATTACATGTGTCAAATTCATGAAAATGTGTACATGATCCGACAACTGCAGTTGTACCTAGTCAATTGAAGAAGGTAAAGTTGGAATCTGAGTAGAGCTCATCCTATGGTCTAGTCTCCCATGGTCTACCATGCATTGTCAAACATAGGATGAAACGACTTAGGAATGAAGTAGTGAAGTTGGTTAGAGTGTAACGAGGGAACGACCCAGCTGAGAGTACTTAGGAGCCCAAAGAGAAGATGAAGACTACTCATCCTCGTCTCATTTTTGGCATGTTCCTCGATTTTGTCTGATTTCTTTAGATTAGATTATTTTAGGATTAGGATTGGACGCTTTGGATGATTTAGTTGTTATAATTAGTACTGTTGGATTAACATTCATATACAAATATATGCTTATATTATGATGTTAAGTGTCATCTTATCGCATTCATATAAAGGTGTAACATCCCGTATCTAGAGGCCAAAAGCTAAGCGCTACAAATGCCGCAGTCATCCATAGTATTAACTTATGATGACAAAATTCGGTAACGCTAATGGTATCCATAAGATTAGAAGCACTTGAATATGAACAAAATCACAGATTTTCAAAAGCAACATTTTACTGATTACATTTCAGAAAAAATTCATATCCAAATTACATAATCCCATATCGATTCCTAAGTAAAGATTAATTATAATTTTTACAAAATACGCCAAGTGTGACATATGAAGATGCCCCCTTGGTTTATCAAAGCAATATAGTCATGTTTGACTTAATAAACAACAAAAATAAACAAAATAATCCGTAACTCCTAATTAGCGATCCGTCCGCCACCTGCTCGTCTCCGGAAGCTTTATTTGCCAAAAAGACTAAAACCTGAAAGCCTTAACCCTCAGCCTACTCAAATCAATTTTGAGCACCCGAGAGTTTAAGGGGAAACAAAAACATCAAGTCAGACATAAAGCCTGGTGTGAATAATACAGTTACATCTCGGTTTACTAATATAAAGTGAGACCACGCCGCTTAGCGGAACGGGTTTCCCCTCACTAATATCCTCTTTAAAATATATATTTTGCAAATTCTTTCCTGCAACCAAACTGGTTAATCAAACTGATATAATAATAATGAAAACAGTAATAGCTAGGTTCGTTAAGCTATAATCAGGTAACTAATGGACTATCTGTCCGTAAGTAGTAAATGGACTATCTGTCCGAAAACTGGGCTGACCGCCCGTCAACTGGACTAACTGTCCGAATCAAAATGGACTATCTGTCCAAAGCATTTTCTTAGGGTTAACTACCCTTCATCTTTTTCCTTGAAAACCTTTTCATAATGATTTAATCTTTTAAATCATACTTATATAAGGAAAATATATTCTGAGCTTTACTCTAAGCTATTTTGCCATGATATATATAATTTACTCAAAATAATGTTGATGAATTTTAATGAGGATTAGCTATCCTTCCAAAACAAGTTAAAACCCTTTTTATCTTGAAAATACTTAGGCTATATTGCCTATTTAATACATTCGAAACCTTTGTTTAAAACCTTTAAACAACCCTTTCGAAACCCCTGAAGGTAACTCCTTCGAAACCTTTGAAAGTGACCCTTTCGAAACCATTCAAAGCCATTCCTTCGAAAGCTTTAAACCATTAAACCATGCCTTTCGAAAACATTGGAAAACATTTCCTTTCTTTTCTACAAAATTTTCAAAACAATAGATATCCTCCTTTAAAACCTTTAAATATTGCCTTTCGAAAACATAGTAAAAACCTTTCTTTCAACCCTTTCAAAACCCTAGAGAACCACCCCTTCGAAACCATTTACTACAACCCTTTTGAAAGTATTAAAATACTAAACCTTTCGAAAGCCTTTGGGTTCAATTTAAAACATGTGGAAACCTTTCGAAACCATTCAAAATTTCACCCCTTCGAAACCTTTGAAAATCGTCTCGGACGAAACCATTTGGATTATGCCTTCAAGTAGAGCAAAAGGATCAAAAACCCATTAAAGTCGAAAGAATCTGTTTCGAAACCATTTAAAACTGTATCTTTCAAAACCATTTGGGTTTTACTTCAATCATAGAAAAAGGTCTTTAGAACATTTAAGTCGAAAGCATCTATTTCAAAACCATTTCCTAAGTAAAGAAGTGATGGTGTCGAAACCATCCCTTCGAAAGCATTGGAGAAGTGGTTAAATTTTAGAAAACAAAGTACCCCTTCGAAACCATCTGGGTCGAAAGGTAAAAAGGCGGCAGCAAAAGGTTTCGACTTAGTCGAAAGCAATTGTTTAAAATTAGAGGCGCAACCCAATCGAAACCATTTCCTTTAAATCCATTAAACCCAGTCGAAAGCTACTCAGTCGAAATCCATTTAGTCAAAAGCAGGCAGGCGCATTTTTAATTTAAAAGCAAAGTACCACCTCAACCCCTTCGGAAACCTTGGTTTCGACTTTATACCTTTCGCCTTTTATCCAATTCGCTACATACCAATATATTGATACCATGCGCATCGGTTTCGATGGTGTTGAATGCGGAGGGACTTAGTCAAAAGCCAATCAAGGCGGAAGCAGGTGCCGAAAGCACAAAATAGTAAAAAGCATGTAGCAATAGTTCTTTTCACCTAACCTGCTTTACGTGTCAAATTTTGATTGGTTGCTTCTTTTCTTTACCACTAAAAAGCGCTGCAATTTTCAGAAGTAACTATTTGAATTATTTGCAAAAAGCCCATTCTCCTTTTATAAATATATAAAACATTTAAGTCTCATACCTTAAATAATTTTATATATCCATTAAAAAACTTAGGAAAAATCTACAGAAATTCCAGAAAATCTCTTTTAATATGTTTTCCAACATATAAAAATTTCAGAACAAAATCTTTTATTATTTAACGTAAATAATTATTAACCCAAATTAACATTTTCTTTACTAAAAAATTAATATAAATTCCACAAATATTTGGAAAATTATGAAAATTGAAACCCATCTCTAACATATCATTTATGATCTTTATAAAAATTTGCAAGGTATTTGGATGTCATTTTATAGGGTTTTCACCTTAAAACATATCATAAATTCAATATGAAGAATCATAATTCATCAACGAGTATGTATAATCATTCCATCATTCAAAACATGAAAAATCAATGCAAAATATTTGGAATTCATCTTAAAACTGAAAATAATAAAATTGAGATGTAAAAATTATTCACCTTGGCTTTAGAGATTAAAGAGATTGAGATTTGAATGGATTTGATTTGCTTAAGCTTCTTCCTAGCTTTTCTCCATCTTCTTCCTCTTTCTCTTATTAATGGTAGCCTGCCTTAGTTTAAAAATTTTAAGAAATAAAATGAACATGTAGAGATACAAAGCTTTATAATCTGAAGCCTGCATATTGGTAGCCTGCTCATTTAATCCCACTTCCTTCATGCCGTGCCTACCACTCTCGCTTGACTTCGGTCGTACTCCGCCTGTGCACCGTCAACCAAGCAACAAGCGACCGTGCCCTTCCACTGAAAATTCGATCCGCCTCTCCCACCAACGTCAACCTCCATAACAACCCGAACTAACCCCCAAGCAACTGCAGCTTCACTTCACCTTGCATGGCCTTCCACCTAACCCACATGAACTCCACCCCTATTGCCGAGCCTTCACCCGCCTCCATCAACACACCACCGCCATGCCATCCTTCCCATCATCCCTATGCCTCACCAATCCTCCACCTTTCCCACCCTCTGCCAACACGCGGCAGCCACCACCATGACGACTCACCCACCACCGAGCACCAGCGACCCACCGACAGCCCACAAACGCCAAACTTCCACCTCTGACCACCGCCCTGCCGCAGCCACACCATGTCAGCCGAGCTCTCCCTGAGTTTCCCGCCTCGCATCCACCGATCGCCATCACCATCATTCGCCTGCCAATAACCCCCGCAATGGCCAGCCGAGACCCACCTTGTAGCATCCTTTTTCTTGTTGAAATTTAGTATATATATATTTTTTCTTTTTTTTAAAAGCTTGCTATTTATATGCTTTCTAGAAACATATATCTTTAATATTGTAATGGTTTTGTAATAGATTTTGACATGTAAGTTATACGTTAGTTTATATATTAGAATATATATATATATACATATATATATATATATATATATATTATTAATAGTTTATGAGCTTAAAGTGTATTCGTAAATTATGATTTCAAAACATATGTGTACTATATCTTTCATGTACAGTTCTCATGGCTTGCTCCTCTTCTAATAATGTATGCACCTATATAAATATATATATATATATATATATATATATTAAACCTAAAACACTGCTTGAAAATATTTCTCAGCTTTGCTTTCTAGGTTACAGGCATTTTGGTTGCTTTGCATTTCTACGTTTACTTCTTATTATATAAATATTTAAAGTTTATATTCCAAAAGGAAATAATAATATATAACCTTCTTATATATATGTTGGTTCGTATACATTTTGACTTGAGAAGAATCTGCTCTTCCATATTGTTATTGCGTTTGATTTTTTTTCAAAAATGTATATAGGTTTTATTTTATGTTTTAATTTGAATGTTGATTCTTTTACTATAATATATGGGTATTTGATTTAATATGTGTTTAAATCGAATAGTGATTTTATGAAAAGAATGTATGTTTTGATTTTAAATTAAATAATTGTATAGATTTTTAAAAATGATTTTTTTATATGTATATAATTTATATTTATAAGTTTACTTATATAATTGATCTTCATCCATTCCAGTTCATCGTGCTTTGCTTTTGTCTCGCCACTATCCAAAATTTGTCGCAGCAGCTTTTTGCTTTGCTCGTGTTTGTATCCGTGTGTGTGTCTGTGTCACCATCTTCACCATCGTTGTTCTCTAGCCTCGAAAGGTGAGCAATCACTCACGATTAACATTCTTATATTTAGTAGATTCAATTCACATGAAATGACGATTGAAATATGCTGTTAAGTTTGAATTGTTAAGTTATTTAATTGTTAAATATGATATGCCATTATCTGCCATTGTTTACCTATGACATATGACACCATAACTTGTTGTATATATTATATTTAAATTTGTTACTGGTGATATAAGTCTGTTGTTGATATGTTATATTATTATCACATTTGTCCTCACTCTGCAAGGTCCCTGTTAGTTTAGAATTCCCTATGGGTTGAAATGATACATACCCGAACGATTTTATAGATTAAGGGAAAATCGTTATGGGTTGAAATGATAAACCCAAGCGATTTGCATTGAATTTTGGGATTGCAGGTTGAAATGATATACACCCGTAAATATCAAATTATTGTGGATTGAAATGATAAATATCCGTATCACTTGGCCATAGGATAGAAAATTATATACGGACACCATTGGTCTATTTTGAAAAATGAATGCCAAAGTTTGAAAGGAAATATATGGATTTTATCAAATATTGATTTTTAAATTATAATATAAAGAATTTATTTCAATATATGTGTAAAATTTAGATTTTTAAAATTTTTATGTTTTGGAAATTTTAAATTTATAAACATGTTAAAATATAATTTTTAAGATTTTTCTTATAATTTTATTTTTAAAAAAATATATAAAATAAGATTTACTACAAAATACATTTAATAATAAGATTAATTTAATAAAATTTAATTTAATTGGTTTATAATAGGTTTAAGTATCTATTTGAATTTATATTAGTATTTTAAAAATAGATGTTTTATAACTTTAATAATAAAGGTTGGGAAGATAAATTAATGTTGACTTGGAATTTAAATGGATTAATAATTGAATTTAAATAAGAATTGATTTGAACTTATTGATTTTTAGATTTTGAAAGATAAGATTGATAACTTGATTGATAAAAAGGTGGTTAAATGAATATTCTCAATTTTAAATAAAATTGAGACTAAATATTTAATATTGATTTAAATTATAATTTGTGATTTTATTGTTACTAAAATGATTAAGGGAATATTTTCCAATGTGAATAAAATTAGAGTTAAATGATGAAATCTAAATCAAACTTATATTGAAACGCTGGAATATTTAAACTTTGAATCTTATTGAAATTAAAGAGATAGTTCAAACCTGGATTTGAAATCGGTATAAATTGAAATGGTTTATTTAAAATTTGAATTAAATCTTTGACCTTTAAATTGAAATGGTTAAACTAGAATTGCTTTAAATTGAATTTTGGAATTTAAGTTGATTTGAATCGATTTGCGAAATTGGAGGAAACTAATTATATTATATAAAGTATTTTTAATACATATATACTATTTTTAAGTTACATCTATTTTAATATATAAATAATTTTAATATATAAACTATTTTAATTTTTAACCATTTTAATATATATACTATTTTCAATATCTAAACTGTTTAAGTTGGAACTGTTATGATTACGAAAGTGTTATGATTTCAAAAGTGTTATGATCTCGAAAGTGTTATGATTTCGAAAGTGTTATAAATTTGAAAGTGTTACGATTCTAGAAATGAATATTATTTAAATTGAATAATGATATCGAATTGATATGGTTTTGAAATGAATATGATATTTTGATATGAAGTATGAACTATTTGAAATGAAATGACCACGGTGTGAAATAAGCATTTGGTTGTTAAAGAGACCGGGATCGGATATTGTCATACTCTCTGCCAATACCGAAAACCACTTTAACAACTATGTACGTGGTGGAGATTACAGAACGAAGTAGGATGGTTTGGTGACGATTTTGTATGAGGTATTTACGTAGCCCTGACTCCCATGGGTCAGCTTGATGTGGCTAAAACAGGAGCCATGCCGGACCAAGTGAGGTCATTCTTCCGATCGGGCACATTTCTTCGACACCATTATTTTACTTTGTGATTTGATTGGGTACACCCTTTGATTTGGGAGTGTGTCTCAAGGTGGGAGGTAGTAGCTGCTATGCGTTACCACTAGTCCGGATCCGCAAACGGTATATCTACCCTGGCATTGCCTTGCGTGCCTTGTCACATGCCCTATCGCACCTTCTACGAGTTTGGTTTGTACCATACCTATGGAGTGCCCTCTGATGGCCCTCCAGTTTATGGAGGAATTACGGTACTGTATAGACTATGGGAGTATATAAAATGTGTTAAGGGGGATATGGGTAACGCCTTAACGCTATTTTAATACTTTACTTTACTGTAGACACTATTATCATAGCGTATTGTACTACATAGTTCCACGGATCCTTAGATGATGGAAATCCCAAACATCCTTTAAGTTACTTGCATTTTAGTTGACATTTCACTTGAGTTGAATTTATTAATATAAGAATGTTAATCCTGACTTGAGTGTTTTGTGTTTTGCTATATGCTCGGGTCAGACTGAGTGTCACAGCATTTGAGACTCACCTTTGGATATTGGAGCTTTGTTTGAAGATCTATCTATCCAGCTTTCAGTTATTTCAGTTTATTCCGGTCATTTACGTTCAGACTCGTCAGTTGCTTATGTATTAGAGATTCGTTTGTATTTGAGATTCTATTGTATTTTGGTTCAGACTCTGATGTTTATATAGTAGCTTCATGAACCACTATTTATCTATTCCGCTGCTTATTGTTGTAATACTCTGTGTCTGTGATTCTGTGATTGATTTATTTACTATATATGCTAAGTTTTGCCAAATATAAATTAACAATCTGTTGTTTTGAGCAATTCAAGTCTGACATGAGTGGATGATTGTCGATTTGAACGGTTCAAAATACTAGGTCGTTACATATATATGTACTAAATATGTTTATATATACATGTATATGCATGTGTATTTATACTAAAACCTAATTATATAAGTGTGTGCATGTTAAATCAAATGTACTCAATGTTTATTGGCAATTTTTCAGTGTTGAAATGTCGAAATTTCAAAAAACAGTTTTTGGTCACTATCTCTACTTTTATTTGAACTAATTATTTTTGCAAATAAAATTGATAATCTATTTTATGCCATCATTTGTTATTATTTAAAATATTTATATTTTAATTATAATAACTACTATTTGAACATTTAAAATTTATTAAATATTTGCAAATCAAGCCGATAAAATTCTAGGTCGTTACACCAGAGCAGTTCGGTTAATAATAATGGTTGTTGTTCAACTAAGGACTTTGTGTTTGGACTATAGAGTAAAATGTGGATGATATTGGAATATTGACCATTACCAATTCCATAAGTCCAAAGTGATATAATTTTAACGAAGAGAATTGGTTGTAAATAAAAGTCACAGCCGGGTAACGCTTAACAATGTGAAATTGGATTTTACCAAAACCAAGAAAGGGGTAAATTTGGTCAAAATGTCACAACACCTGCTAAGTGACCATGTCAACGTTAATATTCGAATAGTTCGATGTTAATCACTAACAAAATTTACATTTGAAGAATCACACAACCGAAATGAGGAATTCTCTTTACACCAAATGGTTTAATTAGTTTATAATTGTTATAAATTAATTAAGTAAATTAATAACTATGAAATATTAATTATAAAATTTTGAATATGATATGAGGAATAAATATTGTTGAATATATTTATAATAGTTATAAATATATCGATCGATATGCGATATTGATAATCAATTAAATTAGATTTAATTAAGAATATTTCTTTGGGCTTTAATAGAATATCGTCCCATGATGATAGGTTGATAATTTTGGCTATAACAAGGGCTATAAGGGGCGGGTAAAATAGGTTAGGGGTGTTAGAATTTGATGGCTTAGATTCAGTGAGAAGTGGTATGAGATATGATCCATTGTTTTCTCTCTCTCATCCACTATTTGAACCCTCAAACCCAAGTTGAAAATTGTACGTTTTGGCTGCCAATATTCCTATCAGTTGCTGGTCAATTTCATTCCATAGAAGCTCAAGCAATTCCAAATCAAATCGGTTTAAAAGGCAATTTTTATTTAATAATCAAAAGTCTACGATTCAAGGATTAGCAATCTACCGAATCGAAAATTTTCCCAAGGAGAGAGAGTTCATCATTACAAGTTGTGCTTTATGGCATTGGTTTTATGTATGTTTTTATTATATTATGTAGTTTATAATTTCTGGATAATATTTTATTATTCATATATATTGTTAGTTAAGTGACGATTCGTATATGTATTGATGTTTTCACATACCTGATTGGTCATATGTATGTATTCATTTCATAATTTTTTTTCACATATAGGTCAGATATGCACATCTAAATAATTTTATTTTAATAATTATTTTAATAATATATATATACACACATAAATACATATATATTAATATATCATTTAATTATACTTATATGGTTTGTAATTAATTATAACATCATTTCATGCTAATAATTAAACACATGTCTTATACATATATATTTAAAATTCCTATAATTTTTGGTATCTATAAAATATTTCTTAATATTTATTTACTATTATTTTAATAAATATATTATGTATATAATTTATATAAAGTAAAATATGTTTTGAAAATTAACTTTATAAATTTAATTAAATTAATTTACCATGAAATAAGATCTTAGCTAAAAATTAAAAAACAAAAATCATTTTACCTATTTTTAAGAACTGTTATAATATACGATCGATAATAACTAATTAGTAAAAAATTAATTCTAGACGAAAAAATTATTGAAAATTTTTCAAACCTCAATATATTATGCTTGACTTTTGAAAATTTAAAATTTTAATAATATGTTTCAAAAATATTTTTATTAATATACTATAGTTTTACGACTAATCAATCAGTTTATATATATTTAAATATAATAAAATTTTATTGCGCTATGCATACAAGCTAGAAGAATTTAAATTAAAAAATTATTTAATTTTATTAGTGTGTGTGTGTGTATAT
Source organism: Allium fistulosum (assembly GCA_030737815.1). Classification (NCBI taxonomy): domain Eukaryota; kingdom Viridiplantae; phylum Streptophyta; class Magnoliopsida; order Asparagales; family Amaryllidaceae; genus Allium; species Allium fistulosum. Next base: position 939,531,910 of record CM060905.1, on the reverse strand, counting down.
ATGTATGTATATATGTATTTGTATATATTTAGATATTATAAATATGCTTATGAATAAATATATATATGTATATATATTATGTTTTCGTTGTAATATATATATATATATTAGTTTATAACTAATTTTTCATATTATGTTTACATATATATTATTTTAATATTTATTACAATAATACATACACACACACACATTATTAATATTTTACATATATACATAAGTGATATATATATATATATATATTTGTTTAAATATTTTCATTCTCATAAAATTAACATATACATATATATATAACAAGTTTAAATGCATGCATATATTTGGACAACATATAATACATATCGGATGAGTTAACATGTTCGTTGTGATGTAAATCCCAACATCTATATATGGGCATGTTATACCTTGCATGGGTTATCATGTTACCCATGCACATACATACATATATGTATATGATACATATGTGTACATTATATGTATAAAATATAAATTAAGTAAAACTTTATGTAATTTATAAATTTGAATAAAATAAGAGATTTTATTTAAATAAAATATAGAAATGTTTTAAATGAATTATACTTCACAGGCCTAGTAAAGAACCAAAATGGTAAAATCGTTATGGGCTGGCCCAGTTCCAACAGTTGTTGCATATGCTAGTTGACAACTGAAGCCATATGAGAAGAAATACCCGACCTACGATTTAGAGTTAGCAGTGATTGTGTTGGCACTGAAGATTTGGAGGCACTGTCTTTTAGGAGAGTGGTTTGAGCTGTTCACCATCCATAAACCATTGAACTACCTCTTTTCGCAAAAGGATCTTAACCTTCACCAACAACGATGGGTAGAGTTCCTAGCCTCCTATGACTTTGTTATTGCATATACACTGGGGAAAGGTAATGTGGTTGTTGAAGCCCTGAGTAGGAGACATTCCAACTAGGGAGCTATGTTCCTAGAGTTGACGAAGTTAGGGTATATTGTCGGTTATGATTTCCGATCGAGAAGGGAGCTAGAGCCAGGGATATTGGCGAGCTTGACTCTCAGGCTTACTCTGATTGAGCGGATTGGTACTAGTCAGAGGCGTGTTGCTAAATTAACTAAGATCAATGCTAAGATTGAAGCTGGAGTAGAGTCTATGAGACAGTACGGACTTAAACGAGACAGCTGGCTTTGTAAAGACGGGAGATTGTTTGTTCTTGATGTCAAAAGATTAAGGGATGAGGTGTTACGAGAGTGCGATCGTTTATTTTTACCCTTCTTTTTGATACACTTAGAAATATAATTAGCTCTTTAAAGGAATGTTTCAAAGAAGTGTTTCTAAAGTGTTTTACAAACGCTTGTGATGTGATAATCAAGCATAAGTGTGAGTCAAATGTTTTAAAAGTTTAAAAGTTTGATTTCTTTCATGGGAAGGATTTAGTCTTATCCTTAATACCATACATTAAGAAAGTAGATTTGTTACTCTCTGTGATATGTAAAAACAGGAGTGTCTAGGCAATGCCAGGAGCAACCAGTGCCCTGACTTACCTGGCTTCGTTTTTAAGCGTGGGATAGTACGAAAAGGAAATCGAAGTTTGGTGATAAGAGTAAGAAATTTAATTTCCATAAGCGATATCGCTTATATAGGAAGGATTTAGGCATATACTTAACACTAAACGTTGAGTTATGGAAACTCATCTCTATCTTGATAGTTAAGAATGTACGTCAAGGCAAGGTCTGAGAAGCAATTATGCCTTATCTGGCTTCATTGTTAACCGAGGGATAGTACAAGTTTGAAATCGATGAGTGGTGATAATTGTATAAGATTTAATTTCATATATAAAATCATTTTTTTATTTTCGATAGTTGATTTATTGATCATCGGCATCCTTCTTTTAGTTTCGTCAATTCAAGATGATTTGTTGCTTTTTAGAGCATTGATATCCTTTATCGAAAATGACTAACTAAAAAGTGAGTGGGGGCCAAGCTATGTAGGGTTGCTCCTATTAGGGTATTGTCATATCTACTCTAGCTTGATTTAGGTTGTATGCACATGGAGATGTGAAATACTCAGATTCTCGGTAATGTGGGCAGGGTCCGGCTTGGAGTTTTCCGAGGGCCATCGTAGTTCTCAAGTATATTTTCTAGAGGTATACTTTTGGCAAGGGGGTGTACCCTCCTAGTCATTATTGGAAAAATTCATTTTCCTTACTCAATTCAAATCTTTTTATTATTATCTTAATTGCATCAAGAAGTGCCTTGTGCTCTTCTCTTTGTTTAATTATTTGTATCCATTCTTTAATTTGGATTTTGTTATGATTTTTTCCAATTCTTTCATGTATGGATGTAGTTCTTGTGAGGTAAAACACGTTCTGTGTTTAGTGGCGTGGTCTCACAGATCATTATATGTTCATTATATTTCCTTAATTTTCTCATGCTGGTTTTCCAAGATGATCCGAGTGTTATTTGTTATAATGCTGAGGTTAGACCGAGTTTTCCTAGGTTATCGTTGGTGCGACATGGAACTCTTGGAGAAAACATAGATGTTTACCTACCATAGTATTTTTATTTTACGTTGTATTATTATATATACCCAGCAGTAATTGTAAGGTCAGAGAGTTATAACTGTCTAGACCGATGAGGTTTGTTTTAACTATGATATACCATGTATCTTAAAGTTACAACCTTTGTTGTTTTTGCTATATTATATGTTATCGTTCGGCTATGAGTGTAACGACCCGAGAATTTTAACGATTTAAATAACGTAATTAACTAAATTTTTCATGAAAATAAGTAATAAAAATTTTGCAATGGAAATTTGATATTTGTGATACGTCTACTTAAACGTAGCAATTGTCAGATTTTCATCATAAAATATGAAATTTTGTTTATTTGTGAAATTTCAATTTTAAATTTTACAAACAGTTAAATTTTGCATGAAATCAAATATTTTTGAAATCTGAATATTTTTATGTAATAAAATTGGAAATCATTTTATAAGTGAGACGTCATATTCGTTTCGTGAAATTTGGACTGCTCTAGCTCCGTTTATATTATTTTCAGCATTTTAGCAGCATTTTCGGCAGCGAATATCGACTTTTGATAGGATGGTCATATCACTCATATCTATGTACCATTTTGTTTGTCTCATCGTGCTGATCTCCGTAGTATATTAATTTGTGTGTTTCGGCATCCGGTACGTGGCGAAATATGCGAAACGATTAGCCGTATCAGTTACGTATTTGTAAATGCCCGTATCTTCGTACCCTTTGAGTCGACCATAATTCACATCAGTTCAACTCAAATTGAACGGAAATACAAGTCTTTAAGGGTGAAGAAGAAAGAGATAGAAGAAGAAACATAAATAACAATACAGAATCTCACAGTCGCAGCGGAACAATATATAATAGATAACAACATGTCTTTATACAAAAGAACTATAACTATTATTTATACATAACATCACCAGAGTACAATAATTCAACAACTCAATACTGCACAGTTATAATGACCTGTCCTCACAAATGTTGAATATACAGCATATAATACACAGTGGAATATAATCAAGTACGTGTGATACGTCTACGTCATCCAGCTCGTCTCCTGAGCTCCATAGCATCCTATCCTGAATCTATAATACTCGGTCTAACCCGAGCATTATAATAAAATAACACCCGATTCAGTCTGGAAAACCAGCATGAGAAAACACACTCAATTTGAACTTATTAGATTTATCAAAATCCTTTGAAAAACAAATGTATGTCGTAAGACCACGCCACACATAAACACGACGGGTTTTTCCCTTACGATAACCAAAACATTTTATATCAAAATCATCTGATATTATTATAGTGTCCATAGAAAATAAATAGAAAATAGCTGAAATGCTCGCATCTCACGTTTCAGCATAGTTGGGCACAATCAAAACCGTATGGCGCTTATTGGAGAATGGATTCCATACAATGACTAGGCACTGGGGTACCACCTATCACGGTACACGTCTAGAAAAAAGTATCGAGGACCTCGTCGAGATCCCCTACAACACAAGACCGGCCCAATCCCTATCCTGGATAGAATCGAATATGTTACCACTTCGGGTGTTCCCACCCTTATCGAGAGCTCTTTTTCCACGCACCACAGTATCCATAATTAGTAATATATCCAAGGTTATCCAGAAAGGTGATAACATACCCTAATTGGGTACAACCCACTTAGCCTTGCTGCATATCCCTGATTTTCAGTCATTCCGGTTGATGAGGCTTGAGGCTACGATTACCTTTCAAGAACAATTTCACTTAGAATGCTCATCGTCCTCTAATGACGATGTTCTGATAGCATTCATACATAAAAGTTGTCCTGGTTCTGGACAAACCGAATCACCGTCTTCACCATCTTCATGATATTCATTCGTAACGCTCAAATCGGATCGAAGTGGTTTTCGGATAATTAAATCCGATCCTGGTCTCTTCGAAACGATCAATGAAATTGGTCAATACTTAATAGTTGGTTATTTAACTATCAATATAACATCCATAAGCAGTCACTAGGCCCATATTATATTTTTCCAAAAATTATTTCCAAAATATCTTTATAAGATATATATTCAAATCCCTTCCAAATTTTCAATATTTGAGACAACTCAAATACTTATATCCATATCAGGATATTTCAAACCATCTCTTATTTAACCACTTAGAAAAATATTTAAAAATATATTTTCTAAACCCCTTACTTCCCAACACTTAGGAAAGTTTCATTTACTTCTCTTTTCTCAAAAACCCTTCATAATTTATGTTGTAAATTCCTTAACTCGTTCATAACGAATTCTATAAGTTCCGGGTTCCTTAATTAAATCTCTTTATTCAAAAAGGTATATACTTATCCTATCGGAATATGTATGTTCAAAAAACCCTTCCTTTCAAAAATATTTGATAACTTTTTAAAAAAAATACAGAAAACACTATGCGGTATCAACCACGGATTCGCAGCTCAATGATTACATCTCTATCCCAGAGAAATCCAAACTTAACTGCAGGCAAATTCTGGTTCCGATTAAATCCGAGCGCATTTGAATTTATTGGAAAATTCAGCAAGCTCTAAAATCGTCTAAACCGGTTCCTATGCGTCGTATTTGTTGATACAAACACAACGCAACCAATCGTGTCTCGATTGGACCTAAAACGAATGAAATATGATATTTATAAGTTTAACGATCATATTCTTTTAAAATAAATTATATAAATACAATTCAAATACTCAAAGCACTCAGGCCTAGCCCAAATGAACGAACCCGACCCGCCAACTATAGTACCTTCCCTTCCCCCTCTCCTCTGTTTTTTTCCATTCGCCTAAAACCCATTCGTGCACGTCCCATATATCAGTGATACGCTCATCTACTCCAACGTTCAAAAATCTAACCTCACCAACATGACCGCCATCTCCTCCTCCTCGAACGCTCACCACGGCCGCGGCTCCCAATCGAAACGCGACACCACAGCCCCCCCACGACCTACCACTGTCGCGAACTCCAAAATGCCACCGTATGTCACCAAAATCTTCCCTGAGCTGCTCCTTCGCATCACGAACCCAATTCTGGCCTCCAATCCACCAATCGCCGACCAAAACTCGAGATAACCAAAATCCTAGCCACCATGTCGTTCGACTCTCACATTCGTGCAACCCAGGTTGAAGCCGCACCCTCCATATTACATACCAGATCGAAGCTTACCTAAAAACTTGATTTTACAAACTTGTTTGGAATTTTTCCATTGAGTATATCTTGAGAAAATAATTTTTGAAGCTCCATTTTTTTCATTTCTTCTTATTTCACTGTTATTTTGCGTAGGTATAAAAAGAAGGGGAACATGATTTTTTGCGTGTTTGAGAAAAGAAAGAAAGTAAATTGATGTGAATATAGTGAAGCCAAAAAAAAAATATTTAAAATTTTAAATCGTCTCGATTACGTAACTTAAAATCATGAACCCCTATCGAGGTGTGCTGCTAGGCATTCATAATGTTATACCCCTATTCCGAACACAATGGAAAAGGTTTCGAGTCCTAATTCGATCGTATGGAGAAGATAACTTTTTGAACCCAATTATTATATTGAATTTTGGATATTAATTCCAGCGCATTTCTATCTCGTATGACCAAACAATAACTCCAAATGATATGAAATTTGAAATTCGATAATAATACACTATTACGGATCTAATGGAATTGATTTCATTGAAATCCAAGACTGTGCCCCCAGAAGGCTATTTTTATATGTTAATTCAAACGAGCTATTTTTAAAATCAAACAAACCACTTTTAAATTCAGTATAAAAGTTCTATTACATTCATTCTTATTAATATAAATTTAATAAGCCTTTAAATTATTTTTATCAAGCTTAAAACTCAAGATAATATTATTTAAGTAATTTCCAATTGTTAAATTATCCAGAAAATCATTATATTTGAAATTCAAGTTAAAAATTAGCTTTTAAATATTTAAAATCAATTAAATATTCAAATTTCAAATAACCAAAAAATTTGGGTCGTTACATTCCCCCCCTCCCCTTAAAAGAATTTTGTCCCTGAAATTACCAAGGTAAAAGAACGGTCCAAAACCCATTAACTTTCCCAAAATAAATCAGTTGAAACCACATTATTACTTTTTACCAATTTCCAAATTCATCCATAGATTTCCAATAATATTATCCCTTCAATCATTTCAGATTCTAACTCATACCCAGTTTTAGTTATTAAAAAATTTCTTAAAAATTTTCTAACTCCTTAAATTTTTAAAAAATTTCACCAACGTCTCCTTTGCGCGGCGGAACAACTACAAAACGCCACCACGTGCCCAAATCATCAAAAGAAAAAAAAAGCCATGTGTCAATCATAAAATCATCAATTTCAAACACAATTTAAACATGTACTTTTTAGTCGGGCAATCCAATTTCCTTTTGACATCGAAGACATCAATTTAGCTTTTTCTTTTAAATACCTGTATCTAATTTACTAATTATATCCAATCATTTAATTCAGAATCATTTTATTTATTCTTTTTCGAAATATTCAATATTTGCTTTACTTAATCCTATACGATGTACATATATCATCCATACACAATATCAAATCCGATCGCTCACTCGATCACATAATTTCACTTCCAAACTAGTATCGTTCACATGACTCTCTACTGCGGACTCAGCTCTGGTTTCTTGATTAGAAACCATCATTCTCCTTGCATAGCCATATACTATGATAGAGAATTCCAAAAATCAATCAAAAATCCACATCCAGCGTTCGCTGTTGAAAATCGGGTGAAAAATCCTAACTCGGATCGATATAAATTATCTCGAAATTCTATGCTTGAATCTGGATCAAACCGTTATGCGAATAAAATAATATATGTACAACTTATGTATTTATTTCAATTGATTCTTAGCCACATCAAATTCTTTTTATTTACATTTACTTCATTTCCATTCAATTATTCACATATATCATTCACACATATAATTCCCGTTCACCTATTTACTTGGTATATCCCTTAAATACCAATTCCACTTAAGAATTTCACAATCAAATTTTCTTAAGTCAATTATAACATTTTATACAAACTTCTTATGTTTATTTCCACTTCACAACTAAATTCCTTACCCATTTTAATCAATTTCAATTTCAGTTCTCCAATTTCACATTTGATTTTTATCAATCAACATTCCAAACCATATCCAAATAACTAATTAATTTAATTAGCCTATTTCATTAATTTATTTCAATTCCCCACAAATTACTTCATTTAGCCACTCAGGTTACATTTTCGAATTTCACTTTAATTAACTTAACTTAAGTTAAATTTTTATTTCCCATTTCAAATTTCAAATTTTATAACTTATCAAACTTACTCATATTCCATAAAACATTTTAAATAAAAATCCCAGAGTTAAACACATTGTTCTAAGTATTTCATAATCATTTTTGAAATCATACACACACACATACACAAAATTCCTTGGTATATCAAATCATTCTTTTGCATTTCAAACCAAAACCAGTTTTACCAAACAAAACTCCAATTGTAGCAATCCCTCCCTTGGAAACTCGAAAATGAACGTCGATGATGCTGCAGTCATCACCGAAATTATTCCTTTAAATTTCTTTTAAATATTTCCAATTCAAAAATATTCTCCAAATAATATCACTATTATTTTTCCAAGACTTTGATAAACATTTCAAAACCAACGGGAATTAAATTTCCAAATTCCTAGCCTTCTGTAACGACCCATAAATTTTGATTGGTTTTAATAACGTATTTAACTAAATTTCTTGAAATTTTAAACAATAAAATTTGAAAATAAAATTTTACTATTTGGAATATTTCTATTTTAATATAGCAACTGGTAAATTTTCATCTGATAATATTGAAGTTTGTTTTCCTGTGAAATTTCATTTCAAATCAAACCGGTTAATAACAGTGAATTTAAAAGTTTTCTGAAACCAAAATATGTCAACAGAAGAAAATTTATTCAGATCATTCTGAATCAGACTGCGAAATTCGTTTTTCCAAATTTGGACTTCTACTGCTCCGTTTATCTTAATTCTGGCCAAATAGCAGCATTTCTGGTACCGATTATCGACTTTTGATCGGATGATCGTACCACTGATATCTGTATACCGTTTTGATCATCTCGACGTGCTGATCTCTGCGATATATTGGTTTCTGTGTTTTGAAGTCTGGTACACAGTGAAATCCATGAAAACGGTAAACTGTACTGGTACCACTCTTACACTTTATACAATGGTGTCCATTCAAAATTTCAAATGGGAATTGTCAGCAACTAGCATTTATTGAAACATTCATTTTTCGCTAAATTTCAGCCTTTAATCGTACCTCACCCTTCGGAAGGCTGAAACGTTTAAAACTTTATACATTTTTTTATTCATTGATTAGAACGACTCATCTTTTCAGCTTTATGATTTCATTTCTTCATTTGAGCTGCTGTCAAAATTTTTGCTTTCCTCTCCTCCTTTAACATTTGTTCCAGCACCTCACCCCTCCTATTTCCTCCCACCAACCTCGCCTCAAACGATTTGAAAGTTCGAAGCCAATCTCCCCACTCGCCATCCAATCCAGATCCTCCGTCCCACTCTCCTCCTCCATGAGATCCCACACCCGGCGTTCCTCCTCCCCACGGCCAGCAACCACCACGACCGAACTCATCAACCCATGCCATCACCGGCCACCAAGGCTCCACCCACATGACCTCCGAAACCCCACTCCCCTCTAGCCAAACCGTGCCACCTATTCCACCAACTCCACCGACTGTACCGCCTCCACCTAGCTTCTCCCCTCCGATCTACCTCGGATCGCACCCGATCCAATCCCAGCCGCGCCTTCTCAGGCCGAGAACCCATGTTCCGTTCGCCCTCCCCTCTCTCCACTGCTGTACCGAGCAAACCATCCCTCGACCTCCATTCCCATCTACATGTATCCGCATCTTCAAACCCAAAACCATGCAGCGGCAGCCATCTCCTAGCACAGCAACCCGCTCCAACCAACTTCCGTCCCCCGCCATGATCTCATCAGCCACCCAAGATTCAGCCAGCCCTGTCACTCTTCGGTCGAACAAGCTTTCTTTCCTATGTGTAGATATATGTAAGTTGTATATGTGCTTTTAACTGCATTTTGTTCATCCACTTATTTTATTATTACATAGTTATAGTTATATATGTGTATTGTAATATGTATATTATTATACAGTTGCGGCTCTGGCACATCGTTTAAAGTATTGTTTATTTTGTTTATATATAGCTTTTCGTTATATATTGTCTACATAAATGGGTATATGATATGGCAGTTGTTATATTTCAAGAACAAAGTATATACTTATACAACAGTTTTGTGGTGTGTGTATTTATTCATAGTATAGGCAGTTTATAGTAAGTTAAAGTATCATATTTTATATTATGTTATAGGATATATATCAGTTTGAGTATAATATTTATATAGTATAAACTTGGGTAAAAGTTTAGTAGGCTGTAAAACATTTTATATAGTTTTATTGGTGTATATAAAAGTATATATTGTTGGGGTGTTTGTGGTCTGCATGATAAGCTATTTTATACGATGACAGTGTTCATAGTATAAGTACATTAATATGTTGATGAATAATAATATACATCAGTTTATTTATACGTGTCGAGGCATGTTTTGCTGCTCATATAGATGCATATTATAGGTAGTATATCAGTTAGGTCTGCATTTGTAGAGATATTAGTTTGGGTCCATTTAACCTCATTTTATAGTACATATTTTAAAACTTAGTCTACATATATATAGTATATATTACAGTTAAATGCCTTATACAGTATAAGTTCCATCTATTGTTATGTAAGATTGTATATACAAAACTCTATATATATATATAAAGTTAGATAGGTTTGAATACAATCTATTATTATGTTTTGCATAGAGGATATATACGTTAAGTGTCTGCATAGTGTATATTATTTTAGTTTGTATGACAGTTGTGTCAATATATGTATTGATTGAATAAAGTATATGGATTCATGGTTTAGTCGGTTTATATAAATAATAATTAGCTTATATGTTTTGTCGGTTGAGTTATGTTGGTTTTATAACTTTTTGTTTGTATTTATCTATAGTTATAATATGTATGTTCATATATATGTATATGCGGTTTTGAATACAGCATTAATTTTATAATAAAGTATATTTATATTTGTTTTAAAATTAAATATTTATTCCATGGATAATAATAATAATAATATATATCATTATTGCTTATATCATGTTGATTTTGATTTGTTCCCATCAACATCTTTATTTATCAGCTTTGACCGTCGAACTCATGACCATCGTGCTTTGTTCCGAAATTCGTGCTTGGATTTGTAACTCATCTTATTCTCGTCTATCTCTAGCCTCGAAAGGTGAGCAATCACTCACGATTAACATTCTTGTATTTATTAAATTTAATTTCAATTGAAATGACAATTGAAATATGCTGTTGTAGTTATTTAAATTGTTATATATGCTATTATCTGTAACTGTTCACCTGTGGGATATGACACCTTATCCTACTGTTTATATTATATTGTTATTGATGATATATCTATGCCTGTTATATTATTTCTATATCTGTTATCACTCTGCAAGTTCCCTGTTAGTATAGAAATCACTATGGGTTGAAATGATACATACCCGAACGGACTTTAGAATACGAGAAAATCGTTATGGGTTGAAATGATAAACCCAAGCGATTTTCATTTTAATTGAAATTGGGATTACGGGTCGAAATGATATCTACCCGTATATATTTAAATTTCGGATTGAAATGATAAATATCCATATCACTTAACCATATGATAAATATATATACAAACACCGTTGGTCCATATATATATAAATATTTTGAAATTGAATTCTATGGTTTTGGAAAGAAATATGTGGTTTTAACCAATGTTGATTTTTTTATAAAAAAATTTATATATAAATGGTAATGATATATATAGATTTAATAATGATATTTAATTTAATTAAGATGGATTTAATACATATAATATGTTAGTATAAAATTTATATTTCAAAATAGAATTTGGTAAAAATTTGAATAAGTTAAGGTTGGGAAGATAATTTGAATTTAGTAAAGAATTTTATTTAATTAAACCAATTTAAAACTTATTGGAATTGGGATTTAAGATATGATTTATAACTTGAGTTTGATTTAAATAATTTAATGAATATTTCTTGTTTAAATAAATTTAAGGAAATATTTAGTAGAAAATGAAATTTAAGGCTAGTTAAATGATATTGAATTTATTAAGTGAATATTCCCTTATTAAATAATAATAAAGTTAAATCAAGAGCTATATGAAACTGTTAAATTTAACTTTGAAAATATTGAATATTAAAGCTTTGAAATATATTGAAAGTTTAAATGGTATATTTAGAACTGAATTGAATTGATGAATTGAGCTTTGAATAAAATTTGAATTTGGAATTTGAGTTAATTTGAATCGATTTGTGAGACTTGAGGAAATTATAAATACTTTACTTTATAAATTAATATATATACTATCTTGGGAAAATAGTTATATTTGAAATGAAATGATATTTGGGTTTTGAAGTATAAATTAAATTGAAATGACCACGGTGTTATAATGTATATTTCCACCTTGTAGATAGTTCTGAAGATCCTTAGAGGATGGTTATCCCAAACATCCTTTAAGTTACTTGTATTTCGGTTGATATTTCACTTGAGTTGGATTTATTTATATAAGAATGTTAATCCTGACTCGAGTGTTTTGTGTTTTGCTTTACGCTCGGGTCAGACCGAGTAATGCAGCATTTAAGACTCACATTTGGAGTTTGGAGCTTCCTTTGGAGATCCAACTATCGCTTCAGCTTTCAGCTCTTCTTGTTGATTTGTTCAGAGAAGTCATCTATTGTACTGAAGACTTCACTGCATTTAAGATATTCTGTTGTATTTTATTTCTAACTCTGATGTTTATATAGTAGCTTCATGAACTACTATTTTATCTATTCCGCTGCGTATTATTGTATTACTCTGTGTCTGTGATTCTGTGATTGATTTATTTACTGCATATGCTGCGTTTTGCCAAATTTAAATTAACAACGCGGTATTTTGAGCAATTCAACTCCGGCATGAGTGTCTACCTATACACTTATAATGGATGCGAATGGTCCAAAATATCGGGTCGTTACAGTTGGTATCAGAGCTTTGGCTCTAGGCAAAACTTAGCATATATAGTAAATTTATTTACAGAATCACTTTCGTTCGAGTTTGAATCTCTTCTGTTTGGCTCGATTTCCTTTGAACTTTGGAACGTTTCTTGCGGTTCCAAAATTCATTCTTGTCTCTCCCTCTTTGTATTCTTTTGATTCTGGAGTATCCCATAACTCCACTTCGAATGATCTCTATAAGAATAGGCGATCCCGCCGACCTTTGAATGTTTTGTGAAGGGGTGAAACTCCTTTACAATTGGCATTGATTCACCGAAGATTTATATATCCCTCGGTTTGATGTTGCCATCTCTTGTTATGTCGAATTCTATCTCTGGCGATCGAATGTTGATTTTTCTTAGTTTTTCGCATCGATTATATTCTTGAAGTCACGGTTGATTCGGTTAAGGTCGCCCGCGATTTATATAAGTGTATCTGACTACTGTTTTGTAATTAATTATCTCCTTTTCGTTCGAACTTATCTTCGAATCAGAATCCTATTTGATTAGAGTCCCTCTAATTTGAATTTCTATCCTTGTTTTGAAATCCATTCTCGAACCATCCTTTGAAAAATCAGGCTTGTTTATATTTTAGGAATTGTTTTATATATCGAAATTATTATATTCTATATATAAAAGTGTAATGTTTTCGATAAAGATTATAAACCCTTTTAAAATAAGAATTTGAATTTTTGAAGGGATTTGAAATTTTGAAGTTATATAAGAAATTGATTTATATAAAAATGATTTATAACTAAAGGATTTTAAATTTGAAATTCGAGAATTGAACTCCGGTATTTTGAAATTGGTTTTAAGATTTTGAAATATAGAATAATAATATGATTTAAAAAAATATTTTCCGAATAAGAAAAGTTTCAAATGATTTTAATGAGTTTCGAAGGAATTTCAAAAGAAGTTTGAGTAAATAGAAGTCCAGAACTCACTTATGTCACTGGAAAATAATTTCGGTGATGAGTGCACGCATCATCGACATTGATTTTCGAGTTTCAGAGTGAGGGATAGGCCACTTCAATAGCTTTGCTATGCGAGTGATTTTGCGAAACCAATTTTGATTTCAAATTCCAAAGTATGATTTGATATTCGAAAGATATATGTATATATATACTTGAAATGATTTGAATGAGCCGGTGTTCAGTCCTCGAGTTTTGGATTTGATATAACCCTACCTATAAAAATTGATTTACTGATTTGTTGCTGATTTCCAACTCTTGAATTCGAAAATGATTTCTTCAACTATTTTGAAGGTTCGAGCACTTCCAAATCAAGGTTAACTTTTAAAAGCTAAGAAATTTTGAAAAGTATGAATTATTTGATAAAGTATATAAATTTGTTCGAATGTTTAAGTATGAAGTAATATGATTTAAATAAGTTGAAACTGTTTTGTTAAGTATATGAATAAGGCTATTTTGAATTTTTCTAATATGAAATTTAAATTTGGAATGTTTCGAAAAGAATTTGGTCTTCAAAATATTTTGAATTTTTTTTTAAATGTTTTAACTTAGTAACATCTTTATGAAACTATATATTTAACAAGTTGGAATAAATATATAAGTTGTACATATGCTGTTTTATTCGCATAATTAATTTGATCCAGGTTTGAGTACACAAGTTCGAGGTGAATTACACCATTTCGTGTTAGGATTTTTCATTCGATTCTTGATGGCGAATATTTGATATGGATTTTGGACTTGATTCTAGAATTCTCTATCATAGTACATGGCTATGCAAGGAGACTGATGGCTTCTAGTCGAGAAACCATATCGAAATCCTCATTAGGGAAGTCGAATGGACAATACTAGTTCGAAAGCGAACTTGTGTGATCGAGCGAGCGATCAAATGTGATTTTGCGAAATGATGACGTATGTACATCTTATATTCTAATATTATTGATATATTTTGATGCTGAAATTGAAAGCTGTCGAGTTAGAATATCTTTGCTTACTAAAAGAAAATTTCCAATTTAAATTACAAAGATATATAACCCATAAAAGCAAAGATATTCAATCTCATATGGCTCTTAATACAGCGAAATTTATTTTTGAAAAATTTGATCCTTATATAAGATGGACCTTAGGTAAATATAAGATGATTTTGAAAAACATTTGATTTTGGAAATGAATTGGTTGACTTAAATTATTGATTTGGAAATTTGGATTTATTTTCAAAATCTATTATTTTGGAACTTTGAAGCTAAAGATAATTAATTTGTGAAGAAATAATTTGGTGAAATTGTATATGATTTTGAAATTGAACTGATATTGAAACAAATTGAAATTTGAGAACCTTATGTTAATAAACACTTGATTTGGGAGTTGTCGAACTTATATAAAATTGATTTGTATGAGTATGAATTTGATTCGAAAACTATAGATTTGAAAAGGTACTCAATTTGAAAGTGAAATCTTATATAATTGAAGTCTATATAAGTATGATTTGATATACTATTGATTTTGGAAAGTATTTGATTTGAAAATTAAATCTTATATATAATGGATTATATATAAGTACGATATTTGAAAGTGATTTGAAAAGGTACTATATGATACATATTTTCGAAGTAAAGATATGGAAAGTGCCTTCTGCTTGATATCTGATTTGTGGCCACATCTTGGATTCATTCTATCGATATTATTCTCTCTGATTTTGGTTTTCCGGATATGATACTCGAGTGTCCTTCGAATTCCATGGCGTTACCCATGGTCTTATTTTTCTCTCGTGACTGCATAGCGCAACTGCCTGGTTGAGTCTTGCCTGGGGGTACGGATTGTTTCCTGGGGGATCCAGGCGTAACCATTGTGTATCCTGCAATCTGTGTAGGTCGCGAATAGTAGCGCAAATGCTTGGCTGAGTCTTGCCTGGGGGTACGGATTGTTTCCTGGGGGATCCAGGCGTAACCATTGTGTATCCTACATTCTACTAGTCATCATGGCGTAACTCGCAGGGCTGAGAAAGCTTACGGATATGGATTGTTTCCTGGGGGAACCAGGCGTAACCATTGTGTATCTGCGAACCATGGTTAGACAAAGGTTTGTTTGTGTTTTTGATTGGATTGTACTTTCCATATCTGTTTTTAAAAGTTTTTCCAGTATTTTCACTAGGTGTTGAAACAGGTCTACTAAGTACCTGGGGAATTCTAGTTTTGCGCCTAATCAACGCACTACCAGAGTCTACAGGAACAAGGATAAACTTGTTGAAACATCGAGTTATAAAAGTATTTTATTATAAAGGTATTTTCAACAAAGAAATTCTGTATTAATATTTGAAATTAAAATTCTTATGGTTCTAAATTATTTATTCGTGCCCGATTCTATTCTTTTGAATCTACCTTATCTGCTCAGCTTTATTTATTCATCTATATTCTGTTTTTCCAAATCCTCCTTCTTTTCCTTGTTGACTATATCCTTTTGAAATATTGTTCTTTAAATACTACATGGTTTAATAGAAAATTTTAGTGTTATAAATATTTTAGAAGTTATTAATTAAATAAAAAATATTTAAAGTAAATGATTTTTGATTATTAATAATATTTGAAAAGTATCTTGAGATAAAAAAATTAATAAATTATGAATTATGGATTTAATGTTTTCAAATAGCTTCTTTGTAAATATAAGTAATAATGTAAATAATTGTTTTCAAATAGTTTTCATATATTTATAAAGTTGTTATTTAAGCATATAAACGGTAATTTATAAAGGAAGCAAGAAATTTTACAAATGGGTTTCGAAAAGTTTTAATGTATTAAAGATAATTGAACTACAAATGAAGTTTTCAAATGAATATTTCAAGTAAAATTTATATAGTTTTAAATTAATTGTTTATCCTGGTCTTTCAATCTATTTTTCTTCTGGTTGTTGCTATTCTCCTACCTCCTTCCTTTTCGGGGACGAAAAGTTTTGAGTGGGGGAGAGTGTAACGACCCATAAATTTTGATTGGTTTTAATAACGTATTTAACTGAATTTCTTGAAATTTTAAACAATAAAATTTGAAAATAAAAATTTACTATTTGGAATACGTCTATTTTAATATAGCAACTGGTAAATTTTCATCTGATAATATTGAAGTTTGTTTTCCTGTGAAATTTCATTTCAAATCAAACCGGTTAATAACAGTGAATTTAAAAGTTTTCCGAAACCAAAATATGTAAACAGAAGAAAATTTATTCAGATCATTCTGAATCAGACTGCGAAATTCGTTTTTCCAAATTTGGACTTCTACTGCCCCGTTTATCTTAATTCTGGCCAAATAGCAGCATTTCTGGTACCGATTATCGACTTTTGATCGGATGATCGTACCACTGATATCTGTATACCGTTTTGATCGTCTCGACGTGCTGATCTCTGCGATATATTGGTTTCTGTGTTTTGAAGTCTGGTACACAGTGAAATCCATGAAAACGGTAAACTGTACCGGTACCACTCTTACACTTTATACAATGGTGTCCATTCAAAATTTCAAATGGGAATTGTCAGCAACTAGCATTTATTGAAACATTCATTTTTCGCTAAATTTCAGCCTTTAATCGTACCTCACCCTTCGGAAGGCTGAAACGTTTAAAACTTTATACGTTTTTTTATTCATTGATTAGAACGACTCATCTTTTCAGCTTTATGATTTCATTTCTTCATTTGAGCTGCTGTCAAAATTTTTGCTTTCCTCTCCTCCTTCAACATTTGTTCCAGCACCTCTCCCCTCCTATTTCCTCCCACCAACCTCGCCTCAAACGATTTGAAAGTTCGAAGCCAATCTCCCCACTCGCCATCCAATCCAGATCCTCCGTCCCACTCTCCTCCTCCACGAGATCCCACACCCGGCGTTCCTCCTCCCCACGGCCAGCAACCACCACGACCGAACTCATCAACCCATGCCATCACCGGCCACCAAGGCTCCACCCACATGACCTCCGAAACCCCACTCCCCTCTAGCCAAACCGTGCCACCTATTCCACCAACTCCACCGACTGTACCGCCTCCACCTAGCTTCTCCCCTCCGATCTACCTCGGATCGCGCCCGATCCAATCCCAGCCGCGCCTTCTCAGGCCGAGAACCCATGTTCCGTTCGCCCTCCCCTCTCTCCACTGCTGTACCGAGCAAACCATCCCTCGACCTCCATTCCCATCCACATGTATCCGCATCTTCAAACCCAAAACCATGCAGCGGCAGCCATCTCCTAGCACAGCAACCCGCTCCAACC
This sequence comes from Allium fistulosum, assembly GCA_030737815.1. Classification (NCBI taxonomy): domain Eukaryota; kingdom Viridiplantae; phylum Streptophyta; class Magnoliopsida; order Asparagales; family Amaryllidaceae; genus Allium; species Allium fistulosum. Next base: position 939,513,972 of record CM060905.1, on the reverse strand, counting down.
AACTTCCGTCCCCCGCCATGATCTCATCAGCCACCCAAGCTTCAGCCAGCCCTGTCACTCTTCGGTCGAACAAGCTTTCTTTCCTATGTGTAGATATATGTAAGTTGTATATGTGCTTTTAACTGCATTTTGTTCATCCACTTATTTTATTATTACATAGTTATAGTTATATATGTGCATTGTAATATGTATATTATTATACAGTTGCGGCTCTGGCACATCGTTTAAAGTATTGTTTATTTTGTTTATATATAGCTTTTCGTTATATATTGTCTATATAAATGGGTATATGATATGGCAGTTGTTATATTTCAAGAACAAAGTATATACTTATACAACAGTTTTGTGGTGTGTGTATTTATTCATAGTATAGGCAGTTTATAGTAAGTTAAAGTATCATATTTTATATTATGTTATAGGATATATATCAGTTTGAGTATAATATTTATATAGTATAAACTTGGGTAAAAGTTTAGTAGGCTGTAAAACATTTTATATAGTTTTATTGGTGTATATAAAAGTATATATTGTTGGGGTGTTTGTGGTCTGCATGATAAGCTATTTTATACGATGACAGTGTTCATAGTATAAGTACATTAATATGTTGATGAATAATAATATACATCAGTTTATTTATACGTGTCGAGGCATGTTTTGCTGCTCATATAGATGCATATTATAGGTAGTATATCAGTTAGGTCTGCATTTGTAGAGATATTAGTTTGGGTCCATTTAACCGCATTTTATAGTACATATTTTAAAACTTAGTCTACATATATATAGTATATATTACAGTTAAAATGCCTTATACAGTATAAGTTCCATCTATTGTTATGTAAGATTGTATATACAAAACTCTCTATATATATAAAGTTAGATAGGTTTGAATACAATCTATTATTATGTTTTGCATAGAGGATATATACGTTAAGTGTCTGCATAGTGTATATTATTTTAGTTTGTATGACAGTTGTGTCAATATATGTATTGATTGAATAAAGTATATGGATTCATGGTTTAGTCGGTTTATATAAATAATAATTAGCTTATATGTTTTGTCGGTTGAGTTATGTTGGTTTTATAACTTTTTGTTTGTATTTATCTATAGTTATAATATGTATGTTCATATATATGTATATGCGGTTTTGAATACAGCATTAATTTTATAATAAAGTGTATTTATATTTGTTTTAAAATTAAATATTTATTCCATGGATAATAATAATAATAATATATATCATTATTGCTTCTATCATGTTGATTTTTATTTGTTCCCATCAACATCTTTATTTATCAGCTTTGACCGTCGAACTCATGACCATCGTGCTTTGTTCCGAAATTCGTGCTTGGATTTGTAACTCATCTTATTCTCGTCTATCTCTAGCCTCGAAAGGTGAGCAATCACTCACGATTAACGTTCTTGTATTTATTAAATTTAATTTCAATTGAAATGACAATTGAAATATGCTGTTGTAGTTATTTAAATTGTTATATATGCTATTATCTGTAACTGTTCACCTGTGGGATATGACACCATATCCTGCTGTTTATATTATATTGTTATTGATGATATATCTATGCCTGTTATATTATTTCTATATCTGTTATCACTCTGCAAGTTCCCTGTTAGTATAGAAATCACTATGGGTTGAAATGATACATACCCGAACGGACTTTAGAATAGGAGAAAATCGTTATGGGTTGAAATGATAAACCCAAGCGATTTTCATTTTAATTGAAATTGGGATTACGGGTCCAAATGATATCTACCCGTATATATTTAAATTTCGGATTGAAATGATAAATATCCGTATCACTTAACCATATGATAAATATATATACAAACACCTTTGGTCCAAATATATATATAAATATTTTGAAATTGAATTCTATGGTTTTGGAAAGAAATATGTGGTTTTAACCAATGTTGATTTTTTTTTAAAATTTCTATATATAAATGGTAATGATATATATAGATTTAATAATGATATTTAATTTAATTAAGATGGATTTAATACATATAATATGTTAAGTATAAAATTTATATTTCAAAATAGAATTTGGTAAAAATTTGAAAAAGTTAAGGTTGGGAAGATAATTTGAATTTAGTAAAGAATTTTATTTAATTAAACCAATTTAAAACTTATTGGAATTGGGATTTAAGATATGATTTATAACTTGAGTTTGATTTAAATAATTTAATGAATATTTCTTGTTTAAATAAATTTAAGGAAATATTTAGTAGAAAATGAAATTTAAGGCTAGTTAAATGATATTGAATTTATTAAGTGAATATTCCCTGATTAAATAATAATAAAGTTAAATCAAGAGCTATATGAAACTGTTAAATTTAACTTTGAAAATGTTGAATATTAAAGCTTTGAAATATATTGAAAGTTTAAATGGTATATTTAGAACTGAATTGAATTGATGAATTGAGCTTTGAATAAAATTTGAATTTGGAATTTGAGTTAATTTGAATCGATTTGTGAGACTTGAGGAAATTATAAATACTTTACTTTATAAATTAATATATATACTATCTTGGGAAAATAGTTATATTTGAAATGAAATGATATTTGGGTTTTGAAGTATAAATTAAATTGAAATGACCACGGTGTTATAATGTATATTTCCACCTTGTAGATAGTTCTGAAGATCCTTAGAGGATGGTTATCCCAAATATCCTTTAAGTTACTTGTATTTCGGTTGATATTTCACTTGAGTTGGATTTATTTATATAAGAATGTTAATCCTGACTCGAGTGTTTTGTGTTTTGCTTTACGCTCGGGTCAGACCGAGTAATGCAGCATTTAAGACTCACATTTGGAGTTTGGAGCTTCCTTTGGAGATCCAACTATCGCTTCAGCTTTCAGCTCTTCTTGTTGATTTGTTCAGAGAAGTCATCTGTTGTACTGAAGACTTCACTGCATTTGAGATATTCTGTTGTATTTTATTTCTAACTCTGATGTTTATATAGTAGCTTCATGAACTACTATTTTATCTATTCCGCTGCGTATTATTGTATTACTCTGTGTCTGTGATTCTGTGATTGATTTATTTACTGCATATGCTGAGTTTTGCCAAATTTAAATTAACAACGCGGTATTTTGAGCAATTCAACTCCGGCATGAGTGTCTACCTATACACTTATAATGGATGCGAATGGTCCAAAATATCGGGTCGTTACACCTTCAAACCCTTTTAACTAATCATATTTAAATATACTTCTAGAATTTCATTTCTTTTCAAATTATAAATCACATTTACACAATCATATTTACAAAATCCCATTTTGTTATATGAAATTATTTCTTTACATTTGATTAGAATATCAACTTTTATTCAATCACCACAACAACAAATGATAATAGTTCAATATTATCATTTCCTAACAACCAAGAACACCATATACAACTATAATAATTTATGAAAAATTATCTCTTCCATATATAAAAATAATCTGGGTAAATTATTCCATTTACCCCATTTCAAAACAATACCATGTCGAATTGCTCTGTTCAAGTGTTTGGAGATCCCTATCAATAACGTTAATTACTCGTATTCGCCGGAATCCATAAGCCACTCAACTGGCTAATCAGCACAATATAAAACAATTTTTATACCACTGACAAATACGCGCTCATATCTATTAATACATTCGAACTCATTCTAGGCTGCTACCAACACTATCTCTAACGAGTTACCCCATCAAAGCCAAGGTTCTCGCTTAACCTTCAGATCTGATACCAAATGTAAAGGCCCGTTTCTCTGCACCCTTTGAGTTGATCATAATTCACATCAGTTCAACTCAAATTGAATGGAAATACAAGTCTTTATGGGTGATGAAGAAAGAGATAGAAGAAGAAACATAAATAACAACACATAATCTCACAGTCGCAGCGGAACAATATATAATAGATAATAACATGTCTTTATACAAAAGAAGTATAACTGTTATTTATACATAACATCACCAGAGTACAATAATTCAACAACTCAATACCGGACAGTTATAATGACTTGATCTCACAAATGCTGAATATACAACATACAATAGACAACAGAATATAATCAAGTACGTGTGATACGTCTTCGTCATCCAGCTCATCTTTTGAGCTCAATAGCATCCTATCCTGAATCTGTAATACTCGGTCTGACCCGAGCAATATAATAAAATAACACCTGAGTCAGTCTGGAAAACCAGCGTGAGAAAACACACTCAATTTGAACTTATTAGAGTTATCAAAATCCTTTGAAAAAGAAAGGTATCTCGTAAGACCATGCCACACATAAACACGATAGGTTTTTCCCTTACGATAACCAAAAAATTTTATATCAAAATCATCTGATATTATTATAGTGTCTATAGAAAATAAACAAAAAATACTGAAATGCTCGCATCTCACGTTTCAGCATAGTTGGGCACAATCAAAACCGTACGGCGCTTATTGGAGAATGGATTCCATACAATGACTAGGCACTGGGGTACCACCTATCACGGTACACGTCCAGAAAAATGCATCGAGGACCTCGCCGGGATCCCCTACAACACAAGACCGGCCCTATCCCTAACTTGGGTAGAACCGAATATGTTACCACCCCGGGTGTTCCCGTCCTTATCGAGAGCTCTTTTTCCATGCACCACAGTATCCATAATTAATAATATATTCGTGGGTATCTAGAAAGGTGATAACATACCGTAATTGGGTATGACCCACTTAGCCTTGCTGCATATCCATTGATTTTTAGTCATTCCGGTTGATGAGGCTTGAGGCTACGATTACCTTTCAAGAACAATGTCACTTAGAATGCTCATCGTCCTCCAATGATGATGTTCGGATAGCATTCGTCTATACAATTTGTCCTGGGTCTAGACAAACCAAATCACCGTCTTCACCATCTTCACGATATCCATTCGTAACGCTCAAATCGGATCAAAGTGGTTTTCGGATAATTAAATCTGATCCCGGTCTCTTCGAAATGATCAATGAAATTGGCCAATACTTGATAGTTGGTTATTTAACTATCAATATAACATCCATAAGCAGTCACTAGGCCTATATTATAATTTTCCAAAATTTATTTTCAAAATATCTTTATAAGATATATATTGAAATCCCTTCCAAATTTTCAATATTTGAGACAACTCAAATACTTATATCCATATCAGGATATTTCAAACCATCTCTTATTTCAACACTTAGAAAAATATATAAAAATATATTTTCTAAATCCCTTACTTCCCAACACTTAGGAAAGTTCCATTTACTTCTCTTTTCTCAAAAACCCTTCACAATTTATATTGTAAATTCCTTAACTGGTTCATAACGAATTCTATAAGTTCCGGGTTCCTTAATTAAATCTCTTTATTCAAAAAGGTATATACTTATCTTATCAGAATAAGTATGTTCAAAAACTCTTCCTTTCAAAAATATTTGAATTTTTTTAAAATAAATATAGAAAGCACCATGCGAGTTCAACCATGGATTCGCAGCTCAATGATTACGTCTCTATCCTAGAGAAATCCAAACTTAACTATAGGAAATCTCTGCCTCCGATTTCGCCATGAAAGTATACCATTACTTTCCGAAAACTTATTTAATAATTAAATATACTTTTAAACAATTAAAATAATTACATAACTTTGAAACAATAATTAATTCTGATTTATTAATAAAATTCTAATTGATTTACAAGTCTTGTTTATAAAACCTATAATTCATTTTGACAATTTAAAAATCTTTAAATAACTTACTTTCTGAAAATATTCTTATGCTAAAACATTTTTAAATTACCTAGTTTAATAATTAAAAATCCTCTTTCTATAACACACTCAACTTCTCGATAACAATATATTTTTCAATTCCAATATAGCCAGCCCAATATTTATAATTCTCTTTCGATTTATCCCCCGTCGATTTACGTCCCTAATTTCATAAATCCCTTTTTCACATTTCCAAAGGTAAAATCTATCATTTCGTTTTAAACCGATTTACCCATCTCATTATAAATTCTTACTGTGAATTTATATCTTCGACTTATCAAATGAAAATCATTTCACTTTCATTTATAAACATTGTTTATAAGTCCCATAGTCTCATTTCCAGTTTACCACGGTTTCACATCACTTAATTTCCATTTATAAATCAATTTCTTCAATTGAATTCCATTTATAAATCAATTTCTTAAATACCCCAAACTGTATTCCAAAACCAACCAAATCTCAATTTTATTTCCATTTCGTAATTTAGAATCTTATTTAAGATCCCGTATAACCAATTTCATATTTGTTTCCAAATTCCCTTCTATTCTCCCAATCTATTAAAATCTCGATTTTAAAAACCTTTTGTATTTAAAACAAGTATCACTTAAGATTTATTATTTAAAACCCATTATATACATTATTCCAAATCTCTATTTATAGTATCCCGAAATAGTTAAGTACAAATTTAAAGTCAAACCATTTATTATTATCCAAATAAATTTCTTTTAATTAATCCAAAACCCTAGATAAATACTTCACTTCCAAAATCCCCTTTTAGTTTCTTTTAAAAATCAAATATATATTTATGGTATTTTAAAATACCAAAATCTAGGCCAGAGTTACCATACCATCCAATAACTTCAAATCACACAATAATCTATCACAGATTATTCAAACATATCATATATCACTATATATGAAATCAAATTCAACATTTTTTAGGAATCCAGTTGGATCCCTCCAACCCGTTTCCTTACAACCACAGATGTTAATACAACATAAAAATACCAATCCCGCTTCGAGGCGGGATATCATGGTAATATAGGGTCATCCGCTATTATGCGGGAAATATATCCAACTACTAATATATATACAAATATATATATATATAATAAACATCCAACTGATAATAAAATTTTCAACATCATCCAATCAACCAATAATTAAATTTTCAACATTCCAAATTAAACTAGCAATCCAAAAATGAGTGAGATTTTACTCACTTTGATTTTTATTGTCACTTTTGCGTTCTGGTTCCAAATAAATCCGAACACATTTGAATTTATCTGAAAATTCAACAAGCTCTAAAATCGTCCAAACCTGTTCCTATGCGTCTTATTCGTCGATACGAACACGACGCAACCAACTGTTTCTCGATTGGACCTAAAATGAACGAGATATGATATTTATAAGTTTAACGATCATATTCTTTTAAAATCAATTATATAAATACATTCAAATACCCAAAGCACTCAGGTCTGGCCCAAACGAATGAACCCAGCCCGCCAACTATAGTACCTTCCCTTCCCCTCTCCTCTGTTTTTTTCCATTCGGATGAAACCAATTCGTGCAGGTCCCATATATCAGTGATACACGCATCTATTCCACCGTTCGAAAATCTAACCTTACCAACACGACCGCCATCTCCTCCTCACTCGAACGCACACCACCACACCACGGCCGCAGCTCCCAATCGAAACGCGACACCAGGCCCCCCCGACCTGCCACTGTCGCGAACTTTAAAATGCCACCACACGTTACAAAAATCTTCCCCAAGCTGCTCCTTCACGTCACGAACCCAATTATGGCCTTCAATCCACCAATCGCCGACCAAAACTCGAGATAACCAAAACCCTAGCCACCATGTCGTTCGACTCCCACAATCGCACAACCCAGGTTGAAGCCGCACCCTCCATATTTCATACCAGATCGAAGCTTACCTAAAAACTAGATTTTACAAACTTGTTTGGTATTTTTCCATTGAGTATATCTTAAGAAAATAATTTTTGAAGCTCCATTTTTTTTCTTTTCTTCTTATTTCACTGTTCTGTTGCGTGGGTATAAAAAGAAGGGAAAGTAATTTTGGTGTGTTTGAATAGGTAAGGTCAAATCGTAGGTGGCTGAGAAAAGAAAGAAAGTAAATTGATGTGAATATATTTAAGTCAAAAAAAATATATATTTAAAATTTTAAATCGTCTCGATTACGTAACTTAAAATCTCGAACCCCTATCGAGGCATGTCGCTAGGTGTTTATAATGTTATACCCCTATTCCGAACGCAATGGAAAAGGTTTCGAGTCCTAATTCGATCGTATGGAGAAGTAACCTTTTTGAACCCAATTATTATATTGAATTTTCCATATTAATTCTAGCGCGTTTCTATCTCATACGACCAAACAATAACTCCAAATGCTACGAGATTTGAAATTCGATAATAATACACTATTATAGATCCAATGGAATTGGTTTCGTCGAAATCCGAGACTGTGCCCCAAAAGGCAATTTTTATATGCTAATTCAAACGAGCTATTTTTACAATTGAACAAATCACTTATAAATTCAGTATAAAAGTTCTATTACCTTCATTCTTATTAATATAAATTTAATAAGGCTTTAAATTATTTTTATCAAGCTTAAAACTCAAGATAATATTACTTAAGTAATTTCCAATTATTAAATTATCCAGTAAATCATTATATTTGAAATTCAAGTTAAAAATTAGCTTTTAAATATTTAAAATCAATTAAATATTCAAATATCAAATAACCAAAAATTCTGAGTTGTTACAGTATTTGAGCCTTTAGGATTCCTTGTGTCCTTCCATTTGTCCACCGGCTGAAAACGAACAGCCATTTGCTTTTAATAATTCCCGAATTCACATGCTTGACTTTTGCCATTCCTATTGTTATATATTTATATGATGGTTCTCTCTCTTCTCTTTTGTTCTGGCAAAAAAACTTATTAAAACAACAAAATAATATATATTGCATTCTTATTTTTTAAACCTGCTCTTTCTTCTTCTTGCCGACGTCGTCTCTCTTCTTAGCAAACCCCTCCAACTTCCTATTGTCGTCGCCTACAGGCCTCACACCTCCTCCGATCCTCCTCCTCCCCGAGCGTGCAACAGCACCGAATACCCATGCCACAACAATATGCCAGCGTAGCCAGCCTTTCAACCACCTCAGACCTTGTGCAAGCCATCGCTCCACCAGTATTTCCACCGCCGATCATAGCCCACTGCTGACTCGCCTCCTCGCAACCCAGCTTTGCCATTCTAATCGACCATTTATCTGCCAACTTGATTCCCTACCCGAACGCCAAGCAGCAGCCCACTCCCCTGGCCAATCGAGCATCCCTGCCTTTCCACTAGTGCTCCGTCCATCTCCTCGCAGTCCGCTCCGACCAACCGCACACAACACGCAGCAATAACCCATACATCAAACCCACTCTTCTTCTCCGCCTTTTCTCCTTCGCGACCGAAACCTTTCCAGCTGTGCTCGTTCTGCCCATAGCTGAACAACCCACTTTTGCTTTCCCCTCATTTCCAGACCCGCCTCCACTTCTGTGTGCCAGCCTTCCATTCACGCAGCCCTCTCCGAACCAGTGCTCCACGCAACATCCGGCAGCCCTTTCGACCCACCACCAGTAGCCGCTCGCAGACACACTCCATCGACCTTCGTAACCTTCCCATACGCCGAACCCACCACCTGACTGCACCCAGATTACCGCGTCCCTCCAAACTCCACATGCCCATGGCACATCATTCACCAGCAAAACCAGCCGTTTGCAGCCACCAAACCCATTCCTGCTTGACCTTGCTTACCTCCCACCGTTGCACTCCGGCCTCGGCACCTAGCACAGTCCTTGGCCCATTGACCAGTAGCCACCTAGACCTCAACTTTTGTCTTCTCTTCTATTATAAAGTGAAGTTGTTGCTTTGCTTGCTTGACACTTCTCTCCTCTTCTATTATAAAAATAAATAAATAAAAAAAGAGAGAAGGGAATATATATATACATATATATATATATATATATATATTATGATTCATCAGGTTCATCGAATTCAAGTTTCTAGCTTTGCCGCTGTCCGGATGTGCGTCCAAGTTGTCGTTTCCATATCCGTGTGCGTTTCCATGTCCGCTTACTTATTCTCATTGTTCCTCTAGCCTCGAAAGGTGAGCGATCACTCACGATTAACATTCATATGTTTAGTAGATTTATATTCACATGAAATGACGATTTAAATATGTTGTTAAATTTGAATTGTTAGTTATTTAATTATTGACTATGATATGTTAATATTTAAAATTGTTAACCTATGTTAATTGCTATATGACACCAATAACATATTGTATATATATTGTTATTAAATTGTTAATTATGATATATGCTCATCATTGATAGGTTATGCTATTTTATATTATTATTTTATTGTTCTCACTATACAAGTTCCCTGTTAATTAGGAAATTCCCTATGGGTTGAAATGATATATACTCGAACGATCTTATAGATTAAGGAAAATCGTTATGGGTTGAAATGATAAACCCTAGCGATTTTATTGAAATTTTGGGATTGCGAGTTGAAATGTTATATACCCATAAATATTAAATTATTGCGGATTAAAATGATAAATATCTCTATCACTTGACCATGGGATAGAAAATTATATACGAACACTGTTGGTCTATTTTTGGAAAATGATTTCCAAAGTTTTGAAAGGAAATATATGTGTTTTTAATAAATATTCATTTTTAAATATAATATAAAGATTTTGTTTTAATATATGTGTAAAATTTAGAATTTTAAATTTATATGTTTTGGAAATTTTAAAATTATAAGTTAAGTTATGAAAATGTAACTTTTAAGATTTTACTTATATTTTTATTATGTTTTTAAAATATATAAAATTAGATTTAAAATAGATTTAGTAATAAGATTTAATTTAATTTAATTTTACAAAAATTTAATTTAACTAATATATATATATATATATATAGTATGTTTAAGTATTTATTTAAAATTATATTAATATTTTTAAAATAGATTTTGTAATAACTTTAATAATATAGGTTGGAAAGATAAATAAAGTTGACTTGAAATTTAAATTGGTTAATAATTGAATTTAAATAAGGATTGATTTGGAACTTATTGATTTTAAAATTTTAAAGGTATATTTTGATAACTTGATAACTTGATTTGAATAAAGAGGATTAAATGAATATTTTTAAATTTAAATAAAATTGAGTATGAATATTTAATTTTGATTTAAATTTATGATTTGAGATTTTATTTATATGTTTAACCAAAGGTGATTAAATGGATATTTTAAATTTAATAAAATTGGAATTGAATTTTTTATTTTGATATATATTTGTAATCTGGGATTTTATTTAAATGTTATTAAAAATGATTAATTGAATATTTTTAAATTTAAATAAAATTAAAGTTGAATTTTGAAATATAAATGAAATTTATCAAATTGAGTTATCATAAATTCTATGAATATTTAACTTTGAAACCTATTGAGTTGGAAGTTGTTTAAATTTGTAGTTTAACCTGGATTTGAAATCGATATAAATTAAAAAAATGTTTAATGAGAATTTGAATTGAACCTTTAACCTTTTAATTGAAATTGTGGAACTGAGATTGATTTAAATTGAATTTTTGGAATTAAAATTGATTTGAATTGATTTGTGAAATTAGAAGAAGCAATTCTAATTTGAAACTATTTTTGATATAAACTCTTTTGATATATGAACTATTTTATTATATAAACTATCTTAATCTATAACCTATTTTTAAATATAAACTATTTTAATGTATAACTATTCCAATATATTAACTACTTTATATATTCAAACTGTTTCAGTTGGAACTGTTATGATTTAGATTTAATGGATTTAAATGTGAATATTTTGATATGATGGTTCACCTATTTTGTGGTTATGATTTTGGAAATGAATATGATTAAAAGTGATATGATTTCGAAAATGAATATGATTTCGAAAGTGATATGATTTTGAAATGAATATGATATTTTGATATGAATTTTAAAATGTTTGAAATAAAATGACCACGGTGTGAAATAAGCGTTTGGTTGTTAAAGAGACCGAGATCGGATATTATCATACTCTCTGCCAATACCGAAAACCACTTTAATAACTGTGTATGTGGTGGAGAATCCAGAACGAAGTAGGATGGTTTGGCGACGTCTATATGAGGTACGAACGTAGACCTGACCCTCTCGGGTCAGCTTGATGTGACTAAAACAGGAGCCACACCGGGCCAAGTGAAGTCACACCTCTGATCGAGCATTCTTCTTCGATACCATTCTATTGCTTTGTGATTTGATTGGGTGCACCTTTGATTATGGGAGTGTGTCTCGAGGTGGGCGGTAGTAGATGCTATGCGTTAGCACCAGTCTGGATCCACCCACGGTAGTATCCTACCCTGGGTATTGCCTCGCGTGCCTTGTCACATGCCTTAGCACGCCCACTTCGAGTTTGGATTGTGTCGTACCTATGGAGTGCTCCCTGATAGCCCACTGGTTTGGTGGAGTTTACAGTACTGTATAGACTACGACATTTATATAAAATGTGTTAAGGGGGATATGGGTAACGTCTTAACGCTATTTCAATATTTTTCTTTATAGTAGACATTATCTATGTAGCGTATTGTACTATGTATGTAGATAGTTTAACGGATCCTTAAAGGATGGAATCCCAAACATCCTTTAAGTTATATTGCATTTCACTTGAGTTGATTTACTTGCATAAGAATGTTAATCCTGACTCGAGTGTATTGTGTTTGCTTTATGCTCGGGTCAGACCGAGTGTCACAGCATTTAAGACTCTCCTTTGGAGCTTGGAGCTTTGCTTGGAGATCTTTTATCTATTCATCTTTTCCAGTGGTTTCTACATATTTCTAGTTGTTTATGTCCAGACTTGTCATTTGCTTTTCTATTAAAGACTTCTGCGTAACTACGATTTCTATTGTATTTTGTTTCAGACTCTGATGTTTTGCAGTAGCTTCATGGACTACTATTTATCTATTTCGCTGCTTATTGTTGTATTACTCTATGTTTGTGATTCTGTGATTGATTTATTTACCGTATATGCTAAGTTTTGCCAAATATAAAATAACAATATGTTGTTTAGAGAAATTCAATTCTGACATGTGTGGATGATTGTCGATTTGAATGGTTCGAAATAGCATGTCGTTACAGTTGGTATCTGAGCTCCGGTTTAGGAAAAACTTAGCATATGGAGTCAAAATCATTAGAGAAAGGGTAGTAATACCCTAGAATGAGTAAAATTAATTACAGAATTGTAGTCGTTCGAGCTTGAAATTCTTGTTAGGATCCTCTTTGATTTGGATTCCTTTTGAATTTTTGGAACTTTACCTTTGTTCTAAAATCCATTCTTGCCTTTTCCGATTCGTGTTCTTCTTGATATTGGAGCATCCCATAGCTCTATTTCTGTTGATTTCTATAATAAATTTTAGCACATTTTGCAATCTCAATTTGGCAACTTCATCCTTATGTGTGACTGATCCCATCGGCGGTCCCGCCAACCTTAGAATGATTTGCAAAGTGATGAAACTCCTTTAGAAGAAGTGTCGATTCACCAGAGATTTCTATGTCCTCGGCTTTGATGATGTTATTTCTTGAAAAGCCCGAACTGTTTCTCTTGTAGACGACCAGGGTAATTCTCTTGTGATTATATGTCGAATGCCTCAGTATTTTGCAGGCAGCTTTATCTTTCCGCTTGATTCTTAGCCTAGTGATCTCGACTCCACCCCGATAGTCAAGGATTATCCTGATGTTTTGGTGAAGTCACTTCTCTTCCTCCCAAGCGGGAAATTGAATTCCGCATCAATCTTATTCCTAGAGCTCGATTTGTTGTCCTTCCTCCCAAACGCATGGTTTCTATGAATGGTTAGTCCTGCCCTTTGGATTAACCAATGCTCCTGCCTTCTTCGTCGATCTCATGAATCGCGTTTTCCGTGATGTTCTCAACAAGTTGTCCTGGTTTTCATTGATGTTATTCTCGTCTTTTCTAAGTCTGAGAAGGAACATGAATCTCATCTGGGCTATGTGCTGGAAACTCTTAGGAGTCATTAGTTGAAAGCTAAATTTTCTTAATGCCATTTCTGGAGGAATGAAGTCCGATTTCTTGGGCACATTGTTTCTGAAAATGGAGTCTTAGTTGACTAGGTTATGGTCATAGCGATTAATATAAGTCTATCCGTCTTTCCACTTTTGTAATTTAATTATTTTACCTTCCTTCCGAGCCTATCTTCTTAGTGATATCCTCTTGATTAGAGTCCCTCTAAATTTAAATCTCTATCCTTGTTCTAAGATCCATTCTCGAATCATCCGGTGAGGGAGCGTATTTGTAATTGATTTAAAATGTTTTATATTGTGTTGTTTGAGTCGTTAAGTTTGAATTTTGGGTTTCGATTGATTCGTTTGGCCAACGCTATCGATAGGAATTCCAAAACACTTGAACAGAGCAAACTGACACAATATTGTTTTCGAAATTGGTAAATAAAATAATTTTATATATGATTATATTTTATATATAAAAGTATAATTTTATGAAATTGGATAGTTAAATGATTTGGTTATTAGAAATGATAGTACTAGATTATCATTTATTGTTTTGTTAACATTCCTTAACAATTAACTATTGTTGTATGTTATAAGGAGATGAAATTTTAAAACATGGTTTATAAATCTGATTTGCAAATGAAATGAATTTAAATTAAGGATTTGAGAATTAAATTTCCGGTGAGTTTCTAAATTTGGTTTTCAAAGTTTTGGAAATTATATTATTGGGAAGTATTTTTGAATGGAAATTGTTTCCAAAGAATTATAAAAGAAGTAAGTCAGTACTCTCCTCTTATGTCTTTGGAAAATAATTTCGATGATGACTGCAGCATCATCGACATTCATTTTCGAGTCTCAAAGTGGGGAGACCACTTAGTAGCTTTGCTACACTTTTGTTTTGGAAAATGGATTTGATTTGAATTTCTTGAGTATGATTTGATGTACAATATATATATATATATATGAATATATTTGTTTCAAATAGGTTTAAAGTGAAACCGGAAATTTAACTCTTAAGTTTTATGTTAAATGATTGTTTTCAATTACTGAAATGAAGCAAAATTTTTGAATAATTGGAGTGTCTAAAATGAGAAATGAAATTGAAACAACTTGAAATAGTTTAACTAGGATAAAATTTATTTGTATAATACTCAATTGCATTCTAAAACATATATAACTTACCTGAAATATTCAAAATTTAAAATGTAATGTGAATATGTAATTGAAGGTTATACAAGAGAAAACTTAAGTAATAAAAATGTTCAAACTAAATTTTTCTTAATAGAAATGTTGTAAATAAAAGATAAATTTGTATAATGCTCAATTACATTCAGAAAACAATAACAAAACATACTTGGAAAAAAGTTTGGATGTAATGAGAACATGTAATTGAATAATATACAGTATAAATATAAGTAATAAGATGTCCAAAAATAAAATTTATATGGTTTTGAATTAATTGTTATATCTGGTGCTATGTATTTCGAATCTATCCTTCCTTTATGTTGCCACTATTCTCCTATCTCGTTCCTTTTTGGGGACGAAAAGTTTTAGGTGGGGGAGAGTGTAACGACCCAAGAAATTTAACGATTTAATTAATGTAATTAAGTAAATTTTTCAAGAAAATAAACAATAAAATTTTTGCAATGGAAATTGATATTTGTGATACGTCTATTTAAACGTAGCAAGTTTTAGATTTTCATCTGAAAATATGAAAGTTTGTTTGTTTGTGAAATTTCAATTTTAATTTTTAAAAACAGTTAAATTTTACTGGAAATAAAATATTTTTGAAATTTGAATATTTTTTTGTTATAAAATTGTAAATCATTTTCTGAGTGATACATCCTATTTCGTTTCTCCAAATTTGCACTGCTCTAGCTCCGTTTATATTATTTTCGACGTTTTAGCAGCTTTTTGGGCAACGAATGTCTACTTTTGATAGGATGGTCGTATAACTCATATCTATGTACCATTCTGTTCATCTCGTCGTGATGATCTCCGCAGTATATTCATTTTTGTGTTTCGTCATCCAGTATGCAGCGAAATCTGCGAAACGATTAGCCGTATCGGTTCCATATTTGAGCCTTTTGCATTCCTTGTGTCCTTCCATTTTTCCAACGGCTAAAAACGAATAGCCATTTGCTTTTAATAATTCCTAAATTCGCGTGCTTGACTTTTTCCATTCCTATTGTTATATATTTATACAATGGTTCGATTCTCTCTCTTCTCTTTTTTTCTGGCAAAAAAATAGTAAAACAACAAAAGAGTATATATTGTATTATTATTTTTTAAACCTGCTCTTTCTTCTTCTTGCCGAAGTCGTCCACTCTTCTTAGAAAACCCCTCCACCTTCCTATTGTCGCCGCCTACAGGCCTCACATCAACTCCGATCCTCCTGGCCAGCCTTGCCTTTCAACCACCTCAGAACCTCTATAAACAATCGCTCCACTAGTATTTCCACCGCCGATCATAGCCTAGTGGTAACTCGCTTCCTCGCAACCCAGCTTTACCATTCTGCTCAACCATTTATCTACCATCTTGATTCCCTACCCGAACGCCAAGCAGCAGCCCACTTCCTGGCCAGCCGAGCATCCTTGCCTTTCCAGTAGTGCTCCCCCATCTCCTCGCAGTCCGCTTTGACGAACCGCACATAGCATGCAGCACCAGCCTACACAGCAAACCCACTCTTCTTCCCCGCCTTTTCTCCTCCGCGACCGAAACCCTTTCACATGTGCTCGTTCTACCCATAGCCGAATAACCCACTTTGCTTTCCCCTCATTTCTAGACCATCCTCCACTTCTATGTGCCAGCCTTCCATTCACGCAGCCCTCTCCGAACCAGTGCTCCACGCAACTGCCGGTAGACCTACCGACCCACCATTAGTAGCCGCTCGTAGACACACTCCGCCGACCTTCGCAACCTCCCCACACGCTGAACCCACCACCTGACTGCACCCAGATCACCGCGTCCCTCCAACATCCACATGCCCATTGGACATCATTCACCAGCAAACCCAACCGTTTGCAACCACCAAACCCATTGCTGCTCGACCTTGCTTGCCTCCCATCGTTGCACTACGGCCTCAGCACTTAGCATAGCCCTTCGCCCACCGACCAGTAGCCGCCCAGACCTCAGCCTTTGTCTCCTCTTCAATTATAGAGTGAAGTTGTTGCTTTGCTTGCTTGCCACTTCTCTCCTCTTCTACTATAAAATAAATAAATAAAGAAAGAAGAATATATATATATATATATATATATTATATATATATATATATTTTGATTCATCAAGTTCATCGAATTCAAGTTTCTAGCTTTGCTGCTGTTCGGATGTGCGCCGAGTTGTCGTGTCCGTATCCGTGTGTGTTTCCATGTCTGCTTGCTTATTCTCATTGTTCCTCTAGCCTCGAAAGGTGAGCGATCTGTAACAGCCTGTAATTTTCAATGTTTTAAATTTGTTAATTTGAGAAAGTTTTGGTAATTTAATATTGAAGGAATGAAAAAAATTGTTAATTAATAAGGAGATAATAACTTAAATGAAAAGTAACAAGGTTAACCAAAGTTAATTATTAACTATTTGAATGAATTACAATTTATGGGATTAGTGTAAATGGTATACTTGGCTATAAATTGATGTAAGAAAACTAATGCAAACATTTAAATTTATAAATGAATTAATATTGAAACAAATAAAATTTGTAAATGAATAATGAAATAATAACTAGGATGAAATGTAACAACGAAGTTAATTAAAGCTGAATTTGTATAAATTGAATGAAATTGTAATAAATGAAATAATGTAAAATGGTATAACTTGGTTATAAGTTGAATGTAAGTAACATATGTAAATGTTGATTTATTAATATAAATCTGTATAATAAATGGGAATTGAATAGGATTAGTGTGATATGAGTCGGTATAATCATTGGTGACTAAAAATAAACATTTCCTTAATGACAATTAATATAATAACGGAAAGTGTGAATGTATAAGTTACATAGAAACGTAATTTATGTATAAAGTAATAAACTGGTATAAGAATGGAATTAAGGTAAATTCATTAATTGGTTTTTAACCTTAATTAATGTGTACAATTGATAGAAGTACACATTTAGAAATGTAATATTTATTCAAATTAAGATGTAAATAGGCGTATATTAATGTAATGGGATAAAACTAATGTAATTAGGTATGAATGTAAGTGTTCTATAAATAAAAGAAATTTGTAATTTGTTAATGAATTTATAACGGGAATGAAATGTAAGAATGTTAATGCAAGTGGATAAATAACTAATTTAGTGACATTCCAATTAATTGAAACCAATTGCAATAAATGAAATCAAATATTACGTTAGTGTAAATTAAGGTAATATTTGGTAATAATGTATTGTTAATGGTTTATGAACGAAGCAATAATTAAAATAATACGTAATAAACTATAATTTGATAAAATCAATGTTAGATAAGTAATTATAATATTTGTTGGTTGATAATAAAGTATGAATGTGATTGTTGATGTTGATTGAATGAAATTGACAATTGTTAATGTGATTTCAATCAATTGTAATGGTAAAGCAACTTAGGAATGTAATTATAGAGCTTAAATTGGAAATAATTGTAAATTTTAATAAGGAAGAAAACAAATGACCATATGAATGTAAATTCCAATTGATTGGATTAATAAATGTAAATATATATATATATATGGTTCTTTACTAAATAAAAAAAATCATATGTTTATTTTTTTTGAAACGTTGGTAGCTGAAAAAAATTTTATTATAGAAATTAGAATTAATAACTTTTGGTTTGTATTCAATAATTCCGTAAATGCGTTAAATTACTATAAAAAGGAATTGAATTGTCTCATTTATTTTTACCTTAGAAATCAATGACAATTAATGTGATTGGAATCTTTTAAATGAAAAGTAGGAAGACGTTAATTGTAAACATATATATTGAAATAAATTTAGATTGGGTGATTTATTTCACATTAAACCAGTTCACGTTTCAAAATTTAATGCTAGTTTATTGCATATATGTTTATACCTAAATTTTAAACTTATGTTTTAGATCCAATTAGATCATTAAAAAGAAAGGATTATTTAGGTTTGAAATCTTACATTAAATTAAATGTTAATAGGAGATGATAAAAGGGGTAAAATAGATTTACACTTGACTATTTCCTTTTCAATTAAACTTTATTAGATTTTAATTTCAACATGTGACGACCGCCCATGACCCCTGCAACGAATCTAGAGATAGAGCGCTGTAAAGTGTGCCAGGCGACCATGGACGATTGTCAAGGTAAGATTAAAATCAACAGAATCTATCGTATTACTCACAGCGCATGGACAAAATACAATAGAACATATGTATAGTGAAGCTTTACAGAACAAAATGACATCATATAAAACTCCATAATAGTTGAATACAAGCATCCACATAGTCAATACATCCAGGCTCACTACATATCTCTCAGAGAATACAAAACAGCGGAATATCCAGTACACATAATAAGAAGATAATATGCAACCCTCCAGCTCGTCTTCGATATCAGCATCGTGAGAAGAGAACAGCACCTGTCACCTGCTACCTAGTCTGCCCGTCCCAAAATGGACGAACAGCCCAAGGCAATAAGAATTAAAACATAAAGCCTTGAGTCAGACAACAGTCTTAGTGAGCAGTAAATTAACTAACAACATACCAAAAGAGCATAAAGGAAAAGGAATAGGAATACAACACTCCCACTCCAACCTCATTCTACAGTGATAGCCCCCAGACACACACTAAGCAGAGGCAAACATAGCAGAGCATACAATTTAAAGTAAAGCTACTATCACTCGGATCAAGGGCGATGTTTTCCAAGTACCAAGGCCTAAATCAGATAAGCACCCAGAAAATACCGCTCTTGAGTCCGAATGACGATACAACCAAACATCCATGACTCTGGCTATCACTGTTATCATTGCCTCGATATCACCGTTAATTGAATGACCGGCACATTCTTTCAGCCATCCGTCAAGGGCTAATGGAAACCCTGGTTCTAGACATAACTCCCGCACGTCGTCGCAGCCCGTGCCTAGGACTATCGAATCTGCCCAGAGTACTCGACCATCAACAGTTGGCCGTTGGAACTATCGAATCTGCCCAAACGTACTCTTGCTTAGAGCATGCTAGAACCTTCAACAACGATGCTATCCAAGCCTCCTAGTCATCCTCCTCGACGACTATTCTCATATCCATTCATTATCCTCAACTCGAATCATATCACCGAGTTATCAACATGCTTGGAATGATCCCGTCTGGATTAGACCAAGTCTTCATCACATGATTGCCTCGCTTCATTACATCCTCGCAAAGCCTCATCTCATCATCACATCATCAAATCTATGCATAAGAGCTTCATCATCCCGCTACATATGCCACGAGCAGCTTTTCCAATTCAAGAGCCTTTCCCTTAGCTTTTGAACCACCTTTGGTCTAAATCTAATCATCAATCATCTAGTTCATAACAATCAATCAAATCAAACATCAATCCAAGCAATCAAGCATTCAAAAATGATCTAAGTAGACAATTATAACAATAATGGCATTTTCGTAATTAAAGAGTTGAAAGTCCAATAAGCATGAAAACATGGATTATATCTCTACAAACTTGATGAATGAACTTGCATAGGTTAACATATGATAAAGTGGATGTAACATCATCATGAACAATGTATCTATATGGATCTACACTTAGGATGAAGAAAATGCATGGAAATCTCTATTTTAACACCAAATCGAGCCAACAATTCGATATACTCCTTTGGATCCGTGTGAGAGATAATCATCACTCACCAAATCACCTAAACAACTCAAATCAATACGCTTCAGATCTGGACAGCGAGGGATCAAGCTTGATCTATCACGAATCCGCTTCAAACGATGAAATCTCACTAGAAAAGACGAAGATCTTCAATCTAAGCTCTTGAATCTTCAATCTTGATCTTCGATTTGGATGGATGGAAGCACTAGATTAGAGTGGAGAAAAGAAGTGAAGAAGTGTAGAAGTCGAGCTCTCAAAATGGCAGCACTTCGTCGCTTCAAAATCCGGATCCCAAAAAGTGAGAACAACCCTCTCTATTTATAGGCAGAAAATCTCTTAAGTCGTAACTCGGCTATCTCCCTAGGTCGTTTCCGACCTAAGCCTCTCCGACCTAACAGATGCACATGCGCATCCAAACACCCAGCGACCTACGACCTAACGCAACGCGCGACTTAACACATGCGCTTCCACTTGTATACGACTTACGACCTAACACAGATCACGACCTAACACTTAGACAAAACCTTGCGACCAACAGATGCTACGACTTAACTCCTCAGCGACCTAACACATGACGACCTAAAACAACACGCGACCTAACATAAGTCGCAAACAACTGGACTTCGACCTAACTACTAAGCCAAAGCCCAGCGACCTAACACTCGCGCGACCTACGACTTAGAATACACGCGACCTAACACTTAAACTATCTCCTACGACCTAACAACTCATACAACAAACTACTCACGCGACCTAACTGGGTTATGTTCTAACTCCTTAAGTCGCCTAACCCTTAGGTCGCTAACACGCTACCCTTCTTAGGTCGCTAACCTATAGGTCGCTCCAAGATACTAAGTCGCTAACCCGGTAACCATTAGGTCGCTAACTCGCCCTGCCGACCTAACACTTAGCTCACCGAAACTCTTAGGTCGCTCACAATAGTTTCCTTAGGTCGTTGCCGACCTAACTCTACCCCAGAATACTTAGGTCGCCTACTACTCTTCCTTAGGTCGCCTAAACCTCTTAAGTCGGCAACTAGACCCAGACTTATCTCCTAAGTCGCCAACAACATTTAGTTCTCTAGGTCGCGTACGACCTAGGACTTAGGCAATTTCATCCAAAGTCTGAAACAACTAGAAAATGCTGAAAATCCCAGATTTTGACAAACTTTTCGATCCGTAAAATACGGGTCGTTACATTCTCTCCCCCTTAGGAATTTCGCCCCCGAAATTCCAGGCAATCATAGCAATCAAAGACTATTCTGTACGCCTACCATCCATAGCAATCAACAAACCATGCATCCAATTCTAGCTTAGCGTACAGAATTCTAAGACTTAGAACAAGTTACAATATCGCGAGATGAGACGACACCTTAGGGCCATACCTTGAAGAGTTCAGGATGAGCTGCCTTCATCCTCTCTTCCACCTCCCACGTACAGTCGTTATCATCATCACTCCATTGTATCTTGAGCAACTTAACTACCTTCCTCCTAAGCTGTTTCGTGTCGGTTTCAACAACACGAAGCGGTTTACGAGGTCTTCTATCAACTGGATCAACTTCAAAATCTTCATAGCTATCTGCAGAAACTACTGCATTTGAGTCGTGCACATACTTCCGTAGATATGATACATGAAAAACATTGTGCACACTTGACATCTTCTCTGGTAACTCCAATCTGTAAGCGAGCTTTCCAATTCGCTCGATGATCGGGAATGGTCCGACAAATCTCGGAGTCAATTTTCCTTTCCTCCCGAATCGAATAACATTCTTCAGTGGAGAAATCTTCACAAAAACCATATCTCCTGCGTCGAATTCCAAATCCTTTCGACGCTTATCAGCATAACTCTTCTGACGGTCTTGGGCTGCCTTCATTCGTTGCCGAATGATCTCTATACAATCCGAAGTCTGACGAATCATCTCTGGCCCAAGCATCATCTTTTCTCCAGTCTCCAACCAACATGTCGGAGAGTTACACTGTCTTCCATACAATGCCTCATACGGTGCCATACCAATGCTTGACTGGTAACTGTTGTTGTACGCAAACTCCACCAAATGCAGGTGATCTTCCCATGATCCTCCGAAGTCCAAAACACATGCTCTTAGAAGATCTTCCAAAACTCGGTTGACTCTCTCGGTCTGACCATCTGTTTGGGGATGATAAGCTGTACTCAAACACAACTCGGTTCCCAAGACTTCCTGGAAGCTCTTCCAAAATCCACTAGTGAACAATGGGTCTCGATCGCTCACTATACTCTTCGGAATACCATGGAAACGAACTATCCACTTAACATACAGCTCAGCCAACTTTGATGCAGTCCTAGTCGATCGAACAGGAATGAATCGTGCACTCTTAGTCAGACGATCCACAATGACCCAAATCCCTTCATTTCCCGTTCTGGTTCTAGGCAACCCATCGATAAAATCCATCGACACTTGTTCCCACTTCCATGTAGGAACTTCTAATGGCTGAAGCAATCCACTTGGCTTCTTCTGTTCGGCTTTTACCAACTGGCAGTTCATACATTTGGAAATAAAATTTCCAACATCCTTCTTCATACCTTCCCAGTAGTAGGTTCTCTTCATATCCCGATACATCTTATTTCCACCTGGATGAATTGTCAGCTTCGAGTGATGACTTTCCTTCAGAACTTCACTCCTCAATTCATCTATATCGGGAACAACTAGTCGTCCTTGCTTCCGAAGCCAACCCTCTCGATCGACCTCGAATCCTTTATCCTTTTCTAGATCCAATCCAGATTCCAATTCATGGATAATCTTGACAAGCTTATCATCTCGCTTTTGGCTCTCACCAATCCTTTCCACAAGAGTGGGTCTTATTGATAAGTTTGCCAACATCTCAGGTTCCAATTCGCATCTAGGCCTGAAGTCAAATCCAGCTAAATACTCGAGACTCTTCCATTCTGAAAACATGGCTCCCAATCCTGCATGTCTTCGACTTAACGCATCTGCCACTGCGTTACCTTTTCCCGGAGTATAGGCTATACCAAAATCATATGATGCTAAAAACTCTAGCCAACGTTGCTGCCGAAGATTCAAATCCATTTGGGAGAAAAGATACTTCAACGACTTATGATCTGTAAACAACTCGAATCGAACTCCCAATAGATAATGTCTCCACATCTTCAGAGCAAATACAATCGCCGCTAACTCCAAATCATGAGTTGGGTAATTCCTTTCATGCGGCTTCCGTTGTCGACTGGCATACGCAACAACTTTATCCTTCTGCATCAGCACTGCTCCAAGTCCAGTACCACATGCGTCGGTGTAAACCACCATCTCATCATTTCCACTAGGAATAGTCAAAACAGGAGCACTCGTCAATCGCTCTTTCAGGATTCTGAAAGCTTGCTCACACTTAGCCTCCCAACTGAACACTTGGTTCTTCTTCGTCAATCCTGTTAGCGATGCAGCTATCTTGGAGAAGTCTTTGATAAACCGTCGATAATATCCTGCTAATCCAAGAAAACTTCTCACATCAGATGCATTCTTAGGTCTAACCCAATCCTGGATTGCTGCCACCTTAGCGGGATCAACCGCTATTCCACTTCCAGAAATCACATGGCCTAAGAACCTCACTTCACTCTTCCAGAAGTGACACTTCGAAAACTTGGCCTTCAGCTGATGTTTCCGTAAGATTTCCAAAACAATACGCAAGTGCGTCTTGTGCTCTTCTTCCGTTCTGGAATAAATCAGAATATCATCCACGAACACAAGTACGAACTTGTTCAACTGATCTCTGAACACTCTATTCATAAGATCCACAAAATATGCTGGCGCGTTAGTCAATCCAAACGGCATTACCAGCCACTCAAAGAAACCGGATGGTGTCCTAAAAGCAGTCTTCGGCACACTATCCTTCGCTACTCTCAACTGGTGAAATCCCGTTGCCAAATCCATCTGAGAAAACACCTTAGCTTCGTGAAGCTGATCAAACAAGTCATCTATTCTCGGCAATGGATACTTGTTCTTCTTAGTCACCTTATTCAGCTCACGGTAATCGACGCACAATCTCAACGACCCATCTTCCTTGGTTGCAAACACAACCGGTGCACCCCACTCGGACACACTACGCCGAATGAATCCTTTCTGTAAAAGGTCATCAACTTGCACCCTCAACTCCTGCTGTTCCCTAGGCGCCATCCGTCTAAGAGGCATCACAACAGGTCTGGCTCCTTCAACTAGATCTATTCGAAACTCGATCTCTCTATGCGGCGGCAACCCTTTGACTTCGTCAAAGACATCCTCAAATCCATTTGCGATTGGCACTAAAGACAGTCCATCCCGTGGAACAACTAGCGAATACATGAAGCTCATGAAGACGCCTTCCTCATGCTTACATCGTATCACAATCTTTCGCCCTTCCACATTCTCGACTGTCACCTCTAGCCTCTCACAATCAACCTTAGCCGCATACTTCCTAAGCCAGTCCATACCCAAGATAATTCCGAACCCCGCAAAGTTCAGAACAAAGCAATCACAAACAAAAGAGCAACCATGACTCGACACAACTAGACCACGGCATAACATACACAAACAAGACGAACCCCCAACTGGATTAGTCACAACCAATGGCCTACCAACAATATCCGGTTCCAAACCTAACCGGCCTACTAGTTCATTACAAACAAACGAATGCGATGCTCCAGTATCAAACAAAACTCTAACTGGAATACCACATAGGAAAAGAGTACCTTGAACCACCACACTCTTTCCCTTCTCTTCAGCAGTAGGAGCTTTCGAAGACGACGGAACAGCTCCTAAAGCATAGGCTTGCACAATCTGCCTGTCCTTCCTTGGTTCTGGACAATTCTTCCTGAAATGTCCCGGCTTGTCACAGTTATGACACTTCATCGGCACCTTAGGATTCTTACAATCCTTCGAGAAATGGCCCTTCTGCTGACAGTTGTAGCAAGTCACCTCGCCTTTCGGCTTCTTCTGGCCATCCTTACCCTTCTGCTGCTGCTGCTTCCTCTTCTGGTTTCCACCCTGCTGAGGTTTAGACTCTCCCTTGGTAACAGCAACAACAGGTCCTTCCTTAGGAAACAGACTCTCATGCCTAAGAGCTTTCTCCACAAGCTTCTCAAATGAATCGTCCAAATGATCCACCAACTGTCTCCCAAGATAACTATCCAAGCCGGTCACAAACTTCTCATTCTTCTGGTAAGCAGACTCAATATATGACCGGGCATATTTGGACAAAGCTTCAAACTCAGAAACATACTCAAGAACTGATCTTCCACCCTACTTGAGCTCTACAAACTTCTTGAACAGAACAGACTTTTGAGCTGTAGAAATGAACTTAGCTTCAAATCTGACTTGGAATTGCTCCCAAGTAATTTCTTCTTCCGGAGTATCGATGGTAATAGAGTTCCACCAATCAGAAGCTCTCCCTTGAAGCTGTCTCGATGCCAACTTCCTCTTAGTTGCATCATCAATTCCAAAATCACCAAAGATCCTTCTACAGGCATCTATCCATCTCTGGACTTCGATAGTTGATTCTGTTCCCAAGAAAACCTTCCCTCCAAGAGCAGTATAATCCTTGCACAGCTTAGCAAAATCCACTGGTTTCGGAGTTTGGACTTGAACTCCAACATCAACTGCTGCCCCCGGAGCTGGTATCCTTCTCATGATTGAAGTCATCATAGCTTCGAACATGGCTGCATAATCAGCAGTCTCTTCAGTAGCACGGCCTTCCCTAGCAGCTGGTCTCCCTCTTCGACTCATTCTCAATATCTATAAAAAGGAATGATTAGAACATCTAGAGAAACAACTGCATAAAGGACCAACTTACTGCTAAACTACTATATTATATATAGTAATCATCCATCAAAATACAATTACGTCTCTCATACGTAGTTACGACAGCGAGCGTTGGGTAAAATCGATTAACCAATGCTCTGATACCAAATGTGACGACCGCCCATGACCCCTGCAACGAATCTAGAGATAGAGCGCTGTAAAGTGTGCCACGCGACCATGGACGATTGTCAAGGTAAGATTAAAATCAACAGAATCTATCGTATTACTCACAGCGCATGGACAAAATACAATAGAACATATGTATAGTGAAGCTTTACAGAACAAAATGACATCATATAAAACTCCATAATAGTTGAATACAAGCATCCACATAGTCAATACATCCAGCCTCACTACATATCTCTCAGAGAATACAAAACAGCGGAATATCCAGTACACATAATAAGAAGATAATATGCAACCCTCCAGCTCGTCTTCGATATCAGCATCGTGAGAAGAGAACAGCACCTGTCACCTGCTACCTAGTCTGCCCGTCCCAAAATGGACGAACAGCCCAAGGCAATAAGAATTAAAACATAAAGCCTTGAGTCAGACAACAGTCTTAGTGAGCAGTAAATTAACTAACAACATACCAAAAGAGCATAAAGGAAAAGGAATAGGAATACAACCCTCCCACTCCAACCTCATTCTACAGTGATAGCCCCCAGACACACACTAAGCAGAGGCAAACATAGCAGAGCATACAATTTAAAGTAAAGCTACTATCACTCGTATCAAGGGCGATGTTTTCCAAGTACCAAGGCCTAAATCAGATAAGCACCCAGAAAATACCGCTCTTGAGTCCGAATGACGATACAACCAAACATCCATGACTCTGGCTATCACTGTTATCATTGCCTCGATATCACCGTTAATTGAATGACCGGCACATTCTTTCAGCCGTCCGTCAAGGGCTAATGGAAACCCCGGTTCTAGACATAACTCCCGCACGTCGTCGCAGCCCGTGCCTAGGACTATCGAATCTGCCCAGAGTACTCGACCATCAACAGTTGGCCGTTGGAACTATCGAATCTGCCCAAATGTACTCTTGCTTAGAGCATGCTAGAACCTTCAACAACGATGCTATCCAAGCCTCCTAGTCATCCTCCTCGACGACTATTCTCATATCCATTCATTATCCTCAACTCGAATCATATCACCGAGTTATCAACATGCTTGGAATGATCCCGTCTGGATTAGACCAAGTCTTCATCACATGATTGCCTCGCTTCATTACATCCTCGCAAAGCCTCATCTCATCATCACATCATCAAATCTATGCATAAGAGCTTCATCATCCCGCTACATATGCCACGAGCAGCTTTTCCAATTCAAGAGCCTTTCCCTTAGCTTTTGAACCACCTTTGGTCTAAATCTAATCATCAATCATCTAGTTCATAACAATCAATCAAATCAAACATCAATCCAAGCAATCAAGCATTCAAAAATGATCTAAGTAGACAATTATAACAATAATGGCATTTTCGTAATTAAAGAGTTGAAAGTCCAATAAGCATGAAAACATGGATTATATCTCTACAAACTTGATGAATGAACTTGCATAGGTTAACATATGATAAAGTGGATGTAACATCATCATGAACAATGTATCTATATGGATCTACACTTAGGATGAAGAAAATGCATGGAAATCTCTATTTTAACACCAAATCGAGCCAACAATCCGATATACTCCTTTGGATCCGTGTGAGAGATAATCACCACTCACCAAATCACCTAAACAACTCAAATCAATACGCTCCAGATCTGGACAGCGAGGGATCAAGCTTGATCTATCACGAATCCGCTTCAAACGATGAAATCTCACTAGAAAAGACGAAGATCTTCAATCTAAGCTCTTGAATCTTCAATCTTGATCTTCGATTTGGATGGATGGAAGCACTAGATTAGAGTGGAGAAAAGAAGTGAAGAAGTGTAGAAGTCGAGCTCTCAAAATGGCAGCACTTCGTCGCTTCAAAATCCGGATCCCAAAAAGTGAGAACAACCCTCTCTATTTATAGGCAGAAAATCTCTTAAGTCGTAACTCGGCTATCTCCCTAGGTCGTTTCTGACCTAAGCCTCTCCGACCTAACAGATGCACATGCGCATCCAAACACCCAGCGACCTACGACCTAACGCAACGCGCGACTTAATACATGCGCTTCCACTTGTATACGACTTACGACCTAACACAGATCACGACCTAACACTTAGACAAAACCTTGCGACCAACAGATGCTACGACTTAACTCCTCAGCGACCTAACGCATGACGACCTAAAACAACACGCGACCTAACATAAGTCGCAAACAACTGGACTTCGACCTAACTACTAAGCCAAAGCCCAGCGACCTAACACTCGCGCGACCTACGACTTAGAATACACGCGACCTAACACTTAAACTATCTCCTACGACCTAACAACTCATACAACAAACTACTCACGCGACCTAACTGGGTTATGTTCTAACTCCTTAAGTCGCCTAACCCTTAGGTCGCTAACACGCTACCCTTCTTAGGTCGCTAACCTATAGGTCGCTCCAAGATACTAAGTCGCTAACCCGGTAACCATTAGGTCGCTAACTCGCCCTGCCGACCTAACACTTAGCTCACCGAAACTCTTAGGTCGCTCACAATAGTTTCCTTAGGTCGTTGCCGACCTAACTCTACCCCAGAATACTTAGGTCGCCTACTACTCTTCCTTAGGTCGCCTAAACCTCTTAAGTCGGCAACTAGACCCAGACTTATCTCCTAAGTCGCCAACAACATTTAGTTCTCTAGGTCGCGTACGACCTAGGACTTAGGCAATTTCATCCAAAGTCTGAAACAACTAGAAAATGCTGAAAATCCCAGATTTTGACAAACTTTTCGATCCGTAAAATACGGGTCGTTACACAACATAACTTACCTTTCCATCTTCACTTTTCTAATTTACTCTTACATTCATTGCCTCCTTATGTGGATTATTTTCATACCTTTTATTTATGAATGTAAACTATAAGTGGCGATAAAGATGTACATATATACATTATACACCTGTTAATATTACCTTGCTTATGATATCATATTTTTTGAATGTATGTTAATGCATTCCTAGTAAAACATTCAATCGAAATGTTAAAATATTTGTTTAATACCCAATCCAATCACAAAGATGGAGAAATGAAAAGTTCTTAATGCTATATATTCTTTTAATTTATGACACAAATTTGTGTAGAGAATTTATATTCCTTTATTGTGTGTTAATTTAATCTTTAAAGGATGATAATTTTGGTATGTTTAGGGTTAACAAAATTTATTAAGTGGAAAATTGTTTTGAAATTTGAATTCTAAAAGTTTGTTTACAGTATAGAGTTGGTCCATTCATTTCCTTTCTAATTAAAAATTACCTCTTTTTAATACTTGCTACTTTTAAAAAGGCTGTTCATATTTACTATATTTCAATACCAAGTTTGTTCATATTTACTTTATTTTTTTCATTCATTTTCCAACTTCATTTTCTGAAACATCATTTCATTTATTTCTAATTAATAGTGGCCTCTTTTTTTTTCAAATCTCTGTGGCCCTAAACCTAACTCTAACCTTATAAATAAGATATGACGCAAATGAAACCCCAACCTCCATTCTAATCTTCTTCTTTTTTGTTTTTCTTCAAATCTCCTTATTATCTCTCATTTTAATTTTTCCTTCTTCTTCAAATATTCTTCTTCTTCAAATTTTCTTCTATTTCAAACTTTCTTCTTTCTTTTCAAATCTATATCTTCTCTTCCATTTTCAATTCTTATTTTAAATCCTTTTCTTTTTCAATTCTTCTTTTGCAAATCTTCTTTTTTTCAAACCTTTTAAAAATACATACATACAAATATATATTAATATAATAAGGAGGAATATTAAAGTAAATAAAAATAAAAGAGTTTTTTTTGGAACAATGCTAGTAATCAAGAAGGAGACTAAGGAAACATAGAGCGGAGCTATTAATTAGAAGTCTATTTTTTTCAGATTCGTATAAAGGTGAGTGTTTTAACCCACTCACAACTTCTAAAAATTTCTTATGTTTGTTAAATTGATATATGATGTGATTTGAAATTTATTTATGACTGTTTGGCATATTTTTAATCATCATCTCAGTTAAATTGAATTTATTGAATTAAATTGTTATTTTATTTATTATTGCATATAAACTGCCAGTTAATTAGTTATTTAATTTGTTATTGAATATAAACTGCCAATAAATGCCTATTATTTATTATCTGTTCTATTTTGATGTTATTGATTTAATTGGATGATGATTGTGATAAATGCTTGATGATTGATATTGGATGGATGGATGTTTTATTTTATATCATTATAATCTGCAAGTTCGTTATGGATTTATTTAATTCTGGATTGCGGTTTTAAATGATATATAACCGTAATTTTATTTTAAATTGCGGATTGAAATGATAAATATCCGCATCACTTGACCATAGGATAGAAAATTATATACAGGCACAGTTGGTCTATATATATATATATATATATTTGAAATGATTTCCATGGCTTTTGGAAAAATAAGGGTTTATATAAATACTAATTTTGATATTAAATAAATATTATTAAATTCCTAAAATTTAAGCTATGTATAACTTGATGATGTTTTAAGTTGATTTACGAATATTTCAAGTTTGAGCTTTATGTAAATGCTATTGAATTTATTTAATAAATAATTTTAAACTAAATAATAGTAAATTGAATTAAGAAATATATGAGATTATCAGATTTGTTTGGAAATTTGGGAATATTTAAAGATTTGAAATATATATAAAAATTGAAATGTTTTATCGGAATTAAAGTATTATTATTTCAAGGTGTTGGTTTTTAAACTGTTATAACTACGAAAGTAATATGGTTTGAAAAATGAATTTATTTGAAATAGAATTTATTTAAGAATTATCTTTGAATATATTGATTTGAAACCGATTGAAATTTTGAGATTAAGAATATGACTGCATTATGTGATTTGCGTTTAAGATGGTTTTAAAGAATATTTCAAGTTTTATAAATAAAAGTAAGAATAGTGATTGAAAATTTGGATTTTATTTAAATGATATATTATTGAATTTGGTTTTGAAGTATATACTATTTTGAAATAAAGGTTATGTTTTGAAATGGAAATGATATTATGGGTTTTAAAGTTTATATATTTTTAAATGACCAAAGTGTTATAATAATGATTGGTTGTTAAAGAGACCGGGATCGGATATGGACATACTCTCTGTCGATACCGAAAACCACTTTGACAACTGTGTACGCGGTGGAGTTTCCAGAATGAAGTAGGATGGTGGCGATGATCCTAAGGTATATACGTGGACCCAACTCCCGTAAGTTGGCATAAGGTGGCTAAAACAGGAGCGATCGACAGGCCAAGGAGGTAGCACCTCTGATTGGACGCACTTCTTCGATACCATTCTATTACTTGTGATTGATTTGGTGCGCACCCTTGATTTGGGAGTGTTTTCTGATGTGGGTGGTAGTGGCTGCTATGCGTCACCACCAGTCCGGATGCGTAATTGGTATATCTACCCTGGCATTGCCTTGTGTGCCGTGTCACCTACCTTATCGAGCTTTACTATGAGTTGTGATTTCTCCCGTAGCCTGTGGAGTATCGATGGAAGCCCCCATTTTGGGAATATGCTAATACTGGATAGACTACTAGGACTATTACGTGTTAAGGTGGAAAATGTAAAGCCTTAATGCTATTTAAAAGTATGTTTATTTTATGATTAGTCATTATTATAATAGCGAATATTACTACATAGTAGATAGTTTAACGGATCCTTAAGAGATGTTAATTCCGAACATTTCTTAAGTTACTGCACTCACGTTAGACACTGGATAGGAGATGTCAAACCCCATTAACATCTCTGACGCCGTTTACACTCATATTTATTTCATTGATTTAACTTACATAAGATCTTTTAGTTCCGACTCGAGTGTTTTTTCTTTTCAATTCGCTCGGGTCAGCCTGAGCATTTCAGGATTTGAAGGCCCTATTTCTGGAGGACGAAGACGAAGATTTTATTACTACTATTTATTTTGTTCCACTACACCATTGTATTCCGCTGTATTAGTTATCATTCTCTGGTATGTGTAACTCTGATATGTATTGTATAAGTATAATCAAATGTTTTGTAAAACAGCTTCATGAACTGTTATTTGATTATTATATTTTATCGTTCCGCTGCAAGATTCTATTTTGTTTCTTTTATTTCTCCACTTTTTCTTATTTACCCTATAACAATCCGCCCTTCTGTATGGTTTAAGTTGGCACGTGTGTCTCCTTAAGCGTACAAAAAGGTGGGATGTAACATCTGGTATCAAAGCCAGGTTTAGCGATAAACCTTAGCTTTATGGGGTCTGATTCTTTATTAATACGGTAGTAATACCCTATGATGAGTCATTGAGAGTATATATATATGAGAAAGCATATTTGTTAGTGTTATAAAAAGGTTTTGATATTGTGTTAATTTGTTCCGTTTTTTATTTATAAATTCTGGTTGGTGCATAGGACGCTATGACATCAATAGGCTTTTCTAAACACTTAATAGGACAGACCGACATAATATTTGTTTTAAAATATAGGTGAATGAAATAATTTTTCCTATTGTATATTTTATAAGTGATATATATTTGGTTGTAATATATTGGTTGTTAGGTAGTGAAATTTATAAATATTGGTTGGAAATAAGATTTAAAATAAAAGTAAATGAAAACTGGAAATTTTAGAACTTAAGTTCCGGGGTTTTTTAAAATTTCTTTTGAATGATATTGAAATATAATAATAATATTATTAGAAGTATTTTCTGATATAAATATTTCAATACAATTTGAAAGAATTGTTTTAAAGAAACTCTGGAAAGAAATAAGTTATGTACGCCCCTCTCTGTCGCTGGAAAATAATTTCGGTGATGAGTGCACGCATCATCGACATTCATTTTCGAGTTTCGAAGTGGGAAGGCCACTGTAGTAGTTTTGCTGTAGGTTATTTTGATAAAAAGAAAAATGTAAATTTTAATTGTTTTAAATATAATTGGATATATAAGTTGTAAGTATATATTTATCTATTATTCTATAATGATTTGAAATTTTACCCGGTACTTAAATTCTTAAGTTTCTGTTAATTAATAGTTTCAACTGCCTTAGTGAAATGGAATTTAACTAATAATTAAAACCTCGAAGTGGAATAATGGATTTAATGCCAAGTTATAAATGAAATTTCAAGAAATTTGAAATTTGTGATCTACAAAAAGCAAAAGATGATCATTGAACATTAAATTAATTTGCAGAAATGAGAAAGACTTGTATAACTTTCAATTACACCCTTAAAAAAAAGATATATAACTTACCATATATTAAAAGTTCAAATGTTTAATAAGAAAAAGTAATGGATATTATACAAGTAATAAACTTGAGGTAATGAAAGTATTCAATGAAATTCTTTTATAAATAAGAATTTGATGTTGTAATTGTTGTGAACTTAAGTTATAATTGAAATTTACTATAATAAAATATGGTAGAAAGTAAGTATTGTAAGTAAGTAATTAGAAACTTAAGTAAATGAATATAAATGCAAGCCATTGAATGGAACATGAATCCTATTAATAGATGAAATGAAGTTAGTAAGTAATGAATGAAAAAAAATGAAGATAAGTATTGATTGAATAAAAGGGAAATCAAACAATAAATGCTATGAAATGAAATTAAAAAGAATAAACTTGATCTATTGTTTGAAATTGTTGTTTGCTTGGGTTTATGAGTTGTTTGGGTAAAAGATACTCTTAATTGCCTAAATGTATGAATCATCTATTGATTTTATCTAAGGCTGTTGAGTAAGTTAAATACTTCATAGTTATTTGTTATTCTATGTGATTTAAAGTGTCTTAACCCGAACAAACCAATTGTTTGGCTTGCTTGAATGGTTGATTTGTATTTAATGTGTATGCTGTTGGGTGTGAATGATTGTTGTTTATATTGATTGGTTGTTAGTAGTTTAAACAACCTTAAATATTTCATTTTATATAATTATTAACCCTTTTTTAGATTGTATAAGTGAAATACAGGTTATGGAAGCAATTGCTACTGCTTTTGGTTTCATAAAGAAGCGTTATTTGCCCGACAAATAGGTACGTTCTCGGATTACGGTTTTATAGCGTTATTATAGTGTTTCCCGTGTTGGGAAATATATTATTTTGGAAAATATATGTTGTATATTGTTATATTTGATATTATAATTTCTCCCGAGCCTCTCCGTACAAAGGAGACTCTACCGAAATTTTTCCATAAATTTTGGACTTAGAGAATTTTTGAAAATGTTTTCCAAACTTTATTAATTTGAGTATAAAAAGATTTAATGGTTATAAATTGGTATATTTTATTTAAAGTAATTAATTTTGTAAATTTAATTGTTTATAAAGTTAATATTTTGATAAGATGTAATGTTTATTTAATTTTTCTTTTCCCTTCTTTTTCCTTCTCGGGGACGAAAAGTTTTGAGTGGGGGAGAGTGTAACAGCCCGTAATTTTCAATGTTTTAAATTTGTTAATTTGAGAAAGTTTTGGTAATTTAATATTGAAGGAATGAAAAAAATTGTTAATTAATAAGGAGACAATAACTTAAATGAAAAGTAACAAGGTTAACCAAAGTTAATTATTAACTATTTGAATGAATTGCAATTTATGGGATTAGTGTAAATGGTATACTTGGCTATAAATTAATGTAAGAAAACTAATGCAAACATTTAAATTTATAAATGGAATAATATTGAAACAAATAAAATTTGTAAATGAATAATGAAATAATAACTAAGATGAAATGTAACAACGAAGTTAATTAAAGCTGAATTTGTATAAATTGAATCAAATTGCAATAAATGAAATAATGTAAAATGGTATAACTTGGTTATAAGTTGAATGTAAGTAACAAATGTAAATGTTGATTTATTAATATAAATCTGTGTCCACTGTATCGACTGCCGAGCCATCGAATGCCGGAAAACCGAATTCTTAGGGTTTTAAGAAAGTAGAAGAAAAGATAGAAGAAAAAGAAAGAAGAACAACAGAACAACATCAGAACAGAAACAATATCAGAATCTCACATTCGCAGCGGAACAACATATAATAGATAAATGAATAATCTTTAAATCAAAGAACTATATCATTTTATACATTACATCATCATCAGAGTTTACAACAACAATACAACACTGGACAGTTATATAAACTTGTCCTCATACAGAATACACAACGGAATAAATAATATCATATACAAGTGGTACGTCTCGCCATCCAGCTCGCCACTAAGCTCCACAGCATCCCGAATCCAGAATGACCTGATAACCTGACTCTAGACTGCCCGTGTGGAAATTTGTGTGCACCCAGAGTTTATGAAGGAAACAATAAACTCCAGTTCAGTCATGGTGACTGGTGTGAGAACTAAAATAATTTTTATTTAAATCAATGACAGGATAATTTTTAAAGTCAATTTGCAATGCTTTTGGAAAATGAGACTACCATAAGGCCTCCCGCCACACACACAATGCAAACGCAGAATTTGGAGGAGATTTCTCCTTATGATAGTCAAAGATGCTTACTACGCAAAACAAATCATTTTTGATATTATTATTAGTGCATAGTGAGAAAGACATTTCAAAAGTACAATATAAATCTTAGCCAGCATAGGTACCATGATAGTATGCCTACTATAGCTACCATATTAGATGGCAGGTTCTACAACTAAAACCGTACAAAGTTCGTATTGGAGTTTGGATTTCCAACAAATGGTCAGGCCAAGGAACTTCCCATTGCCACATAGGTACGCCTTTGGAAAGACGACCCGAGAACCAAACCGGATCTCTGCCAACACAAGGCCGGGTTACCCCTAACTGGGTAACTACTGACACGAATATGTCATCCCCCGATCGTAACCGATCTTCCCGAGGATCCTCGATTCCAACAACCACATAAGAATAATAATGCAGCAACAACATAGGTTAAGTATCTGGGTTCCATACCATGATACCACCTCTATCTAGAAGGAATGACATACACTAAGGGGGCGCTATCCCCTAATAACCTTGCCGCATCCTTCCTGTTTTGACCATTTCCGGGGTGTGAGGTCCGACGAAGTCTCGTCCACAAAGCCACGCTTTGGTACAAAGCCATGCTTTGGGTCAACAAATGATCAAAGTAATGATCACAAAGATAAATGATCAAACAAATGATCGTATCACAAATGATCAAACAATGATCATTTCAAAGCAACACTCAGCATGCCACGTTACCAAATTGGGAATATATCACTATTAACCATCAACTACATAACCTCTGAGCTCGTACGTCTCAGAGAAGAGTGTTAAGCTAAGAGAATAAATTCTCCGCCACTAATAGATATGTATTTGAAAGAAACCAGCTTTATATCTCAATTTGTAACATCAGACATACAACCATACAAGTCTGTTTCGGGATCGAACAAAACCGAAGTCACTTCTTACGAAGCCCTTGCAAATCCGGATAATTTTCTAATCACGTCCGGACTTCCCGTCACTAAGGGTGATAAAACCTCTATATCGGAGATCAGCCGATGTAGAGTAACTCGACGGTAATCCTTCCGTTTTCAAAAATATCCGGTCTTCAACACCGGTCATCAAATGCAATCCATTACGACGTATCACATATTCGAAATGGGTTATACGACCCAAAGGTCCTTTCCCGGCTAACCCGAATAGTGAGCGCTTATTCAAAAATAAGTGTGGCATTCAAATTCAAGCAAATCACAACAAATACCCATTTAAGGGTAAATATTGATAGTCGGTTATTTAACTATCAATAAAGATGCGCAACATCATCAGATTCCAAATAATTTTCCAAATTATTTAATTTCCAAAAAAAAATATCTTTACAAGATATATAATTTCCACACTTCAACCATTCGAAACAAATTTCAAATATTCACTTTTCAATTTATCTTTAAAAGATAAAATCTCAAAAACATTTCACTTCATATTGGAAAAGCATTTCCATACTTATTTAAAAATAAGTAATTCACAAATCATTTATTTTCAACACTTGGAAAATATTCGATATACTTAAATCATAATTAAGTATATATTTCATTCTTTAAGGAAATCATTCTCTTTCACAAATTTTATTTGAGTCAAAACGAATGTTACGTAAAACATCGTTACGACAACTCAAAATCTCTAGTATAGGGATTCAAAATTTAGATAGATATATAAATCCCAATACTATATAAAACATTTCCTTTCGGAAACCATTTACTATAACAACAGTGTTATAGTCCACCATTTCCTTATTTCTCGAAAAACGTCTATTTCAACAATGAATGTTGAAATCTATGTTTTCGATACTTAACACGTTTTAAAACATCTTTTAAAACAATTACTTCATTTTGTAATATCACTTCTTCAAAACATATCCATTTAATTTAATAATATATTCACTGTCCAAAATCGTAAATATACTTCGTTATCCAAATTCAACATTTCTACATTTTTTACTTAAAAGATTATCCACTGTCCAAAATCATGGATAAAATTCCCAACCAAACTCTTACTTTTACAACATTTAACTTAAAGGATAATTCGCTGTCCAAAATCACGAATATATCTCCTTTAATAACTTCTACGTTTAATTTATCAAATTCAATTGATTTCGAATTTATAAAACAACGTTTATAAATTCCATTTCTATTTATAAAAACTTCAATTATAAAATCCCTTATTAACAAATTCCATTCATAGCTCATTTAAATGCCAAAATCCGATTATAAGATAATTACTTATAAATCTTTTATTTTACAAAATCTATTCATTTAATAACTTCACAATTTATAAATCTATAAATTCCGTTCACTTATGAAATCCATTTATACTTCCTTTTAATACTTATAAAAACTCGTTTTATAATTCCAATATTTTTAATTTATAAATATCAAATTTTTTTAAAATCTTTTAAATAAATCATTTATAACAATCCAAAAATCCCAATTTAAGCCATTTTACAAATTAATCAACTTTTTATTTCAAAAATCACTTTAAAATCCCTTTAAAATCAAAATCGTTATTTTTAAACTTCAAAAATGAATCCGATGATGCAACAGCACCAATCATCAATCACGACAATCAAACATCATATATCATCATATGATAACAGAATATATCACAATATCTGTAAATAAATCAATACGGTGAGGAATCCAGTTGGATCCCTCCAACCTGCTTCCCTGCATCCACAAATGTTAGCACAATACCAATTCCATTCTAGTACGGAATATCGTGGTATATGGGATTTTATAAAATATTATCCGCTATTATGCGGTGCAATAGGGTCTCATCCGCTATACAATGCGGGAAATCAGCTCCAATATATACATATTCCAATATATATATATATATTGCTATATACATAAATAATACCAATTTCACTTTGTAGTGAAATATTCGCGGTATATGTTTTTAATAAATAAGCTCCGCTTACTAACGGCGTATAATGTCTATTTAAACATAACAGTCAACAATTTATCATCCAGGCATACAATCAAAAATTTTAAATCAACTATTTAAAATTTACATCGAACTATTTCGATTGAGTGAGAAGTTCTCACCTTGAATTTCCGATATCAATTGTAGCGTTTTATTTCGAATAAAATTAAACGCGCGTTTAATTTTACTCAAAATTTTCACTGTCTCCAAATGACTCCAAACCAATTCCATAGCGTAGTGCTCGTCAAAACGAACCCAACGCAATTCGTTTCGTGCGTTTTCGACCTCGTATGAAAAAGTTATGATAGTTTAAAGTTTACACGAATTTAAATAAACAATTTCAGCTTTTATTTTAAATCTCAAACCTTACTTTCAATCTCGGCCCTCCATTCCATCTGCACCAGATCTTGCCGCCCCCCTTCCTTCTTCCCCTTCACGTTAATATCCAGATAACCCTAAACCCATAGCCGCCCCTCTTTCTTGAATTAACGAGGCCACCACGCTTGACTATTCGACGATCGGAGAACATCACCACGAAGCTCGCCATGACCACCACCCATGGCCCCAAGGAAGTGGAGCTCGGCCCTGTCTTGGCTTGGGAATTCGTGCCAAAAGGCAGCCCAAATGCGACCCCCTAG
The DNA here is from genome assembly GCA_030737815.1 of Allium fistulosum. NCBI lineage: Eukaryota > Viridiplantae > Streptophyta > Magnoliopsida > Asparagales > Amaryllidaceae > Allium > Allium fistulosum. Next base: position 939,474,293 of record CM060905.1, on the reverse strand, counting down.
CAGCCTCCCCGTTGCTCCATTTCCGATCATCTCCGTATGGATTGAAAGCTCTCTTCGTGCTCTTCAATTTGTTAGTTGAACGCTTCTTCAAATTGTCTACGGATTGAGAGTAATTGAGGCGAGAAGAATCGACTATTTCTAGCCATTGAATATATGGAGGCGGCTGGGTTCAAAACCCTAGATGTTTTGCAAAATGAAATAAGTGAGGTCCTTTTATAGTAAAATACGCAACACTATTCATCCCGGATTTTTCAAACTCCAAATCGAGCGTGCCGGCTGGCGTTTCTAAGGTTTACCCCGCATTCCAAACACAATGGAACGTGTTTCGGGAGCTAATTCGTTCATTTGTGCGAATTATGGAATTAAACGACCGATTTTAAATTAAACCGATTTAAACCGATTTCGATGCGTTTGGGCTTGCCCCGGACAAATGGTATATCCGATTGACACGAAATTTGAAACCATACAATAATATCACATTACGGATCCGATGAAACTAGTTTCGTCGAAATCCGAAACCGTTTGAAAAATGACTATTTTTAACTCGCCAAATTAATATTAAAACAATTTCGATGCGTTTGGAGCTGCCACGGTCAAACGACAACTCCGATTGCTACGAAAATTGAAATCCGATAATAACAAACTATTACGGATCCAATGGAACTAGTTTCATCCAATTCTGAGACAGTTCGAAAAATGGCTAATTTCACTAGTCGATTAAATATTAAAATATTCAATTTTCACAGATTAACCTTTAATTCAATTTTAAAAGTTCTATAACATTACTATAACTTCAATATGATTTAATATAACTTCATAAATCATTTTTAATCACATTAAATCCAGATTTCAATTATTTCCGGAATTTCAATTATTAAATTATCAATTTAATTATCCAATTAAATCCAATTATTCGAATTAAAAAAATTTCGACTTATTAATTCTACTTATTAATATTAAAAATCAATTAAATATTACGATTTTAATTGACAGAAATTCTGGGTCGTTACAAACTTCCCCCCTTAAAAGAATTTCGTCCTCGAAATTACCAAGTAAGAAAAATTCACAAAATCCGTTAACTTCTCAAAACAAATCGTTCAAATTAGATTTACAAATCTCTTAAGTGTTTAACTTTCCCAAAATCCAATAGTTAAACTTCTTACAAAATCCTTTACTATGTTTCCAAAATTTTCAAATTTTCCAATTTTCTCAAAAATATTCTAACGCCTAAAATTTTCGGAAAATTTCGCCACAGCCTCCTTTACGCGGTTCGATCCGAAAAAAAATGACAGTGTATATATATCGCAAATATACATCTCATCAAGTGATGAGGCATCCCATAGGGAAAAATTGTAAAAGTACGATATTTAATCCGAGATGTGTACCTTATTTATAATTAGCGAGCGTATACGACTAATATAGCGCGAAAGCGAGCTCCAAATGTGAAGCAAACGCCATCCGCACCTACTAAACACTCAATCAAACAAATGAGAACATGCATATAGAAAATAATATCGATATACATCATATAGCAACATAATAACTACATGTGCTAACATAGCAATTGCAATAAATCAACCAATGCAACCATCAAAACAACTATCATGCAACCATCATCCAACAAATCAATGTCTATCCAAATCAATTCATAACCAAATCAATATAAATTCACTTCTTAACATTCATTGAATTGGTTTTCAATTTTAAATCACAGTTGATTCATTAACATTGGATTTTATCAATATTCATTTATTCAAATTCAATTAGTTTACTTTCCATTCAATCAAGTTCAATTCTATTCAAATTTACATATTATAAATTTGTATTCAATCACTTTAGCTTCCAATTTCGCTAATTCAATTTCATTAACACTTAATGAATTTATATTCAATCAATTAACAATCAAATAACAACCAATGTCATTCAACACAACCAAATTATTAAATTTACTTTACTTTACATTCAATTTGGTTCAACACTTTCAATTAGCTTTAATGAATTTACACTTACATTCATTTTTCCATATCAATTTACTTACATTCGATTGATTAACATTCAATCCATTTATTAATTCAATTGCTAATTCATTTTGCAAATATGGTTGAATTTCATTTATATAACTCAAGTTCACATTCATTTAATAAATTCACTTTATTAATTTACTTTGATATCAAAATCAACTTCGTTCAACATCACTTAAGTTATTTTCCATTTCAAACATCATTTGTTTAACTTAACTTAAGTTTCCACTTATAAATTAAATTTAGATTCCCATTCTAAATAAATTCTATTCAACTTTTACCAAAGTTAATTTTATTTCATATTATAAGTATAAACTTATTTCACTTATATTTATCAACTTCAACTTGGATTTTAAATCGAATCTGTTTATCACAACAAAACTTCAATTTCCAATTTACTATGGGTAGCAAATCAATCACACAAAAACTCGAAAATGATACTGATGACGCTGCAGTCATCACCGTACTATTTCCCAGCAACAATAGTGAATTCAGTGCTTTAAATTCTTTCAAAAATCTTCCTTGATTTATAAATCTCATTACAAATCTTTTACTTATAAAATTTCACTATTTATATATAAGATTATTTTTCCATTGTAAACCATTTTAATTATAATTTCATACTTATAATTTATTTGCTTATACAATTTCCTCTGTTACAACTGTTGTTTTAATTCAACTTATTCAAACAACTTTAATTAACTTATATATATTCTTTCATTTTCAACAACCAAACTATCAATTTATATACACTTTAATAATTTCTGAAAAATTATTTCTTTATATATAAAATACAATCGAGGTAAAATTATTTCATTTACCCAATTTTAAACAATATCATGCCGAATTGTTCTATACAAGTGTTTAGAGATCCCTATCGATAGAGTTGTACTGACAATACCGACCAGAATCCATATACCACTCAATAAACCAATCATCACAATATAAAACAATTTTATATTCACTAACAAATACGCGCTCGTATCTATTATTACACTCAACTCATTCTAGAGCACTACTGACTCAATCTCTAATGAGTAACACCCAACAGAGTAGGGTTGTCGCTTAACCATATGCTCTGATAACACGTTGTAAGGACCCGATTCTTTGACTTCCAAGAATCGACATCAATACGTCCACTATATCAACTGCCGAGCCATCGATTGCCGGAAAACCGAATTCTTAGGGTTTTAAGAAAGAAGAGGTAGAAGAAAAGATAGAAGAAAAAGAAAGAAGAACAACAGAACAACATCAGAACAGAAACAATATCAGAATCTCACATTCGTAGCAGAACAACATATAATAGATAAATGAATAATCTTTAAATCAAAGAACTATCTCATTTTATACATTACATCATCATAAGAGTTTACAACAACAATACAACACTGGACAGTTATATAAACTTGTCCGCATACAGAATACACAGCGGAATAAATAATATCATATACAAGTGGTACGTCTCGCCATCCAGCTCGCCACTAAGCTCCACAGCATCCCGAATCCAGAATGACCTGATAACCTGACTCTAGACTGCCCGTGTGGAAATTGGTGGGCACCCAGAGTTTAGGAAGGAAACAATAAACTCCAGGTCAGTCATGGTGACTGGTGTGAGAACTAAAACAGTTATTTTTATTTAAAACAATGACATGATAATTTTTAAAGTCAATTCGCAATGCTTTTGGAAAATGAGACTACCATAAGGCCTCCCGCCACACACACAATGCAAACGTAGAATTTGAAGGATATTTCTCCTTATGATAGTCAAAGATGCTTACTACGCAAAACAAATCATTTTTGATATTATTATTAGTGCATAGTGAGAAAGACATTTCAAAAGTACAATATAAATCTTAGCAAGCATAGGTACCATGATAGTATGCCTACTATAGCTACCATATTAGATGGCAGGTTCTACAACTAAAACCGTACAAAGTTCGTATTGGAGTTTGGATTTCCAACAAATGGTCAGGCCAAGGAACTTCCCATTGCCACATAGGTACGCCTCTGGAAAGACGACCCGAGAACCAAACCGGATCTCTACCAACACAAGGCCGGGTTACCCCTAACTGGGTAACTACTAATACGAATATGTCATCCCCCGATTGTAACCGATCTTCCCGAGGATCCTCGATTCCAACAACCACATAAGAATAATAATGCTGCAACAACATAGGTTAAGTATCTGGGCTCCATACCATGATACCACCTCTATCCAGAAGGAATGACATACACTAAGGGGGCGCTCTCCCCTAATAACCTTGTCGCATCCTTCCTGTTTTGACCATTTCCGGGGTGTGAGGTCCGACGAAGTCTCGTCCACAAAGCCACGCTTTGGTACAAAGCCATGCTTTGGGTCAACAAATGATCAAAGTAATGATCACAAAGATAAATGATCAAACAAATGATCATATCACAAATGATCAAACAATGATCATTTCACAGCAACACTCAACATGCCACGTTACCAAATTAGGAATATATCACTATTAACCATCAACTACATAACCTCTGAGCTCGTACGTCTCAGAGAAGGGGGTTAAGCTAAGAGAATAAATTCTCCGCCACCAATAGATATGTATTTGAAAGAAACCAGCTTTATATGTCAATTTGTAACGTCAGACATACAACCATACAAGTCTATTCCGGGATCGAACAGAACCAAAGGCACTTCTTACGAAGCCCTTGCAAATCCGGATAATTTTCTAATCACGTCCGGACTTCCCGTCACTAAGGGTGATAAAACCTCTATATCGGAGATCAGCCGATGTAGAGTAACTCGACGGTAATCATTCCGTTTTCAAAAATATCCGGTCTTCAACACCGGTCATCAAATGCAATCCATTACGACGTATCACATATTCGGAATGGGTTATACGACCCAAAGGTCCTTTCCCGGCTAACCCGAATAGTGAGTGCTTATTCAAAAATAAGTGTGGCATTCAAATTCAAGCAAATCACAACAAATACCCATTCAAGGGTAAATATTGATAGTCGGTTATTTAACTATCAATAAAGATGCGCAACATCATCAGATTCCAAATAATTTTCCAAATTATTTAATTTCCAAAAAAAATATCTTTACAAGATATATAATTTCCACACTTCAACCATTTGAAACAAATTTCAAATATTTTAAATTTATCTTTAAAAGATAAAATCTCAAAAACATTTCACTTCATATTGGAAAAGCATTTCCATACTTATTTAAAAATAAGTAATTCACAAATCATTTATTTTCAACACTTGGAAAATATTCGATATACTTAAATCATAATTAAGTATATATTTCATTCTTTAAGGAAATCATTCTCTTTCACAAATTTTATTTGAGTCAAAACGAATGTTACGTAAAACATCGTTACGACAACTCAAAATCACTAGTATAGGGATTCAAAATTTAGATAGATATATAAATCCCAATACTATATAAAATGTTTCCTTTCAGAAACCATTTACTATAACAACTGTGTTATAGTCCACCATTTCCTTATTTCTCGAAAAACGTCTATTTCAACAATGAATGTTGAAATCAATGTTTTCGATACTTAACACGTTTTAAAACATCTTTTAAAACAATTACTTCATTTTGTAATATCACTTCTTCAAAACATATCCATTTAATTTAATAATATATTCACTGTCCAAAATCGTAAATATACTTCGTTATCCAAATTCAACATTTCTACATTTTTTTACTTAAAAGATTATCCACTGTCCAAAATCATGGATAAAATTCCCAACCAAACTCTTACTTTGACAACATTTAACTTAAAGGATAATTCGCCGTCCAAAATCACGAATATATCTCCTTTAATAACTTCTATGTTTAATTTATCAAATTCAATTGATTTCGAATTTATAAAACAACGTTTATAAATTCCATTTCTATTTATAAAAACTTCAATTATAAAATCCCTTATTAACAAATTCCATTCATAGCTCATTTAAATGCCAAAATCCGATTATAAGATAATTACTTATAAATCTTGTATTTTACAAAATCTATTCATTTAATAACTTCACAATTTATAAATCTATAAATTCCGTTCACTTATGAAATCCATTTATACTTCCTTTTAACACTTATAAAAACTCGTTTTATAATTCCAATATTTTTAATTTATAAATATCAATTTTTTTTTAAAATCTTTTAAATAAATCATTTATAACCATCCAAAAATCCCAATTTAAGCCATTTTACAAATTAATCAACTTTTTATTTCAAAAATCACTTTAAAAATCCCTTTAAAATCAAAATCGTTATTTTTAAACTTCAAAAATGAATCTGATGATGCAACAGCACCAATCATCAATCACGAAAATCAAACATCATATATCATCATATGATAACAGAATATATCACAATATCTGTAAATAAATCAATACGGTGAGGAATCCAGTTGGATCCCTCCAACCTGCTTCCCTGCATCCACAGATGTTAGCACAATACCAATTCCGTTCCAGTACGGAATATCATGGTATATGGGATTTTATAAAATATTATCCGCTATTATGCGGCATAATAGGGTCTCATCCGCTATACAATGCGGGAAATCAACTCCAATATATACATATTCCAATATATATATATATATATATATATTGCTATATACATAAATAATACCAATTTCACTTTGTAGTGAAATATTCGCGGTATATGTTTTTAATAAATAAGCTCCGCTTACTAACGGCGTATAATGTCCATTTCAACATAACAGTCAACAATTTATCATCCAGGCATACAATCAAAAATTTTAAATCAACTATTTAAAATTTACATCGAACTATTTCGATTGAGTGAGAAGTTCTCACCTTGAATTTCCGATATCAATTGTAGCGTTTTATTTCGAATAAAATTAAACGCGCGTTTAATTTTACTCAAAATTTTCACTGTCTCCAAATGACTCCAAACTAATTCCATAGCGTAGTGCTCGTCAAAACGAACCCAACGCAATTTGTTTCGTGCGTTTTCGACCTCGTATGAAAAAGTTATGATAGTTTAAAGTTTACACGAATTTAAATAAACAATTTCAGCTTTTATTTTAAATCTCAAACCCTACTTTCAATCTCGGCCCTCCATTCCATCTGCACCAGATCTGGCCGCCCCCCTTCCTTCTTCCCCTTCACGTTAATATCTAGATAACCCTAAACCCATAGTCGCCCCTCTTTCTTGAATTAACGAGGCCACCACGCTTGACTATTCGACGATCGGAGAACATCACCACGAAGCTCGCCACGACCACCACCCACGGTCCCAAGGAAGTGGAGCTCGACCCTGTCTTGGCTTGGGAATTCATGCCAAAAGGCAGCCCAAACGCGACCCCCTAGCAGCCTCCCCGTTGCTCCATTTCCGATCATCTCCATATGGATTGAAAGCTCTCTTCGTGCTCTTCAATTTGTTAGTTGAACGCTTCTTCTAATTGTCTACGGATTGAGAGTATTTGAGGGGAGAAGAATCGACTATTTCTGTCCATTGAATATATGGAGGCGGCTGGGTTCAAAACCCTAGATGTTTTGCAGAATGAAATAAGTGAGGTCCTTTTATAGAAAAATACGCGACACTATTCATCCCGGATTTTTCGAACTCCAAATCGAGCGTGCCGACTGGCGTTTCTAAGGTTTACCCCGCGTTCCGAACACAATGGAATGTGTTTCGGGAGCTAATTCGGTCATCTGTGAGAGTTACGGAATTAAACGACCGATTTTAAATTAAACCGATTTCGATGCGTTTGGGCTTATCCCGGACAAACGGTAAATCCGATTGACACGAAATTTGCAACCATACAATAATGTCACATTACGGATCCGATGAATCTGGTTTTGTCGAAATCCGAGACCGTTTGAAAAATGACTATTTTTAACTCGCCAAATTAATATTAAAACAATTTCGATGCGTTTGGAGCTGCCACGGTCAAACGACAACTCCGATTGCTACGAAAATTGAAATCCGATAATAACAAACTATTACGGATCCAATGGAACTAGTTTCGTCCAATTCTGAGACTGTTCGAAAAATGGCTAATTTCACTAGTCGATTAAATATTAAAATATTCAATTTTCACAGATTAACCTTTAATTCAATTTTAAAAGTTCTATAACATTACTGTAACTTCAATATGATTTAATATAACTTCATAAATCATTTTTAATCACATTAAATCTAGATTTCAATTATTTCCGGAATTTCAATTATTAAATTATCAATTTAATTATCCAATTAAATCCAATTTATCGAATTAAATTTTTTTCCGACTTATTAATTCTACTTATTAATATTAAAAATCAATTAGATATTACAATTTTAATTGACATAAATTCTGGGTCGTTACATTAACCAAAGTTAATTATTAACTATTTGAACGAATTACAATTTATGGGATTAGTGTAAATGGTATACTTGGCTATAAATTGATGTAAGAAAACTAATGCAAACATTTAAATTTATAAATGGAATAATATTGAAACAAATAAAATTTGTAAATGAATAATGAAATAATAACTAGGATGAAATGTAACAACGAAGTTAATTAAAGCTAAATTTGTATAAATTGAATGAAATTGCAATAAATGAAATAATGTAAAATGGTATAACTTGGTTATAAGTTGAATGTAAGTAACAAATGTAAATGTTGATTTATTAATATAAATCTATGTAATAAATGGAAATTGAATAGGATTAGTGTGATATGAGTGGGTATAATCATTGGTGACTAAAAATAAACATTTCTTTAATGACAATTAATATAATATCGGAAAGTGTGAATGTATAAGTTACATAGAAACGTAATGTATGTATAAAGTAATAAACTGGTATAAGAATGGAATTAAGTTAAATTCATTAATTGGTTTTTAACCTTAAATAATGTGTACAATTGATAGAAGTACACATTTAGAAATGTAATATTTATTCAAATTAAGATGTAAATTGGCTTATATTAGTGTAATGGGATAAAACTAATGTAATTAGGTATGAATGTAAGTGTTGTATAAATAAAAGAAATTTGTAATTTGTTAATGAATTTATAACAGGAATGAAATGTAAGAATGTTAATGCAAGTGGATAAATAACTTATTTAGTGCCATTCCAATTAAATGAAACCAATTACAATAAATGAAATCAAATATTACGTTAGTGTGAATTAAGGTAATATTTGGTAATAATGTATTGTTAATGGTTTATGAATGAAGCAATAATTAAAATAATACGTAATAAACTATAATTTGATAAAATAAATGTTAGATAAGTAATTATAATATTTGTTGGTTGATAATAAAGTATGAATGTGATTGTTGATGTTGATTGAATGAAATTGACAATTGTTAATGTGATTTCAATCAATTGTAATGGTAAATCAAATTAGGAATGTAATTATAGAGCTTAAATTTGAAATAATTATAAAGTTTAATAAGGAAGAAAACAAATGACAATATGAATGTAAATTCCAATTGATTGGATTAATAAATGTAAATATATATATATATATATATATATATATATGGTTCTTTACTAAATAAAAAAAAAGCATATGTTTATTTTTTTTGAAATGTTGGTAGCTGAAAAAAAAATTATTATAGAAATTAGAATTAATAACTTTTGGTTTGTATTCAATAATTCCGTAAATGCATTAAATTACTATAAAAAGGAATTGAATTGTCTCATTTATTTTTACCTTAGAAATCAATGACAATTAGTGTGATTGGAATCTTTTAATTGAAAAGTTGGAAGATGTTAATTGTAAACATATATATTGAAATAAATTTAGATTAGGTGATTTATTCCAAATTAAATTAGTTCACGTTTCAAAATTTAACGCTAGTTTATTGCATATGTGTTTATACCTAAATTTTAAACTTATGTTTTAGATCCAATTAGATCATTAAAAAGAAACGATTATTTAGGTTTGAAATCTTACATTAAATTAAATGTTAATAGGAGATGATAAAAGTGGTAAAATAGATTTACACTTGACTATTTCCTTTTTCAATTAGACTTTATTAGATTTTAATTGCAACATAACTTACCTTTCCATCTTCACTTTTCTAATTTACTCTTACATTATTGCCTCCTTATGTGGATTATTTTCATACCATTTATTTATGAATGTAAACTATAAGTGGCGATAAAGATGTGCATATATACATTATACACCTGTTAATATTACATTGCTTATGCTATCATATTTTTTGAATGTATGTTAATGCATTCCTAGTAAAACATTCAATCGAAATGTTAACATATTTGTTTTATACCTAATCCAATCACAAAGAGGGAGAAATGAAAAGTTCTTAATGCTGTATATTCTTTTAATTTATGACACAAATTTGTGTAGAGAATTTATTTTCCTTTATTGTGTGTTAATTTAATCTTTAAAGGATGATAATTTTGGTATGTTTAGGGTTAACAAAATTTATTAATTGAATGATTGTTTTGAAATTTGAATTCTAAAAGTTTGTTTACAGTATAGAGTTGGTCCATTCATTTCCTTTCTAATTAAAAATTACCTCTTTTTAATAACTGCTACTTTTAAAAAGGTTGTTCATATTTACTATATTTCAATACCAAGTTTGTTCATATTTACTTTATTTATTTCATTCATTTTCCAACTTCATTTTCTGAAACTTCATTTCATTTATTTCTAATTAATAGTGGCCTCTTTTTTTTCAAATCTCTGTGGCCCTAAACCTAACTCTAACCTTATAAATAAGATATGACGCAAATGAAACCCCAACCTCCATTCTAATCTTCTTCTTTTTTGTTTTTCTTCAAATCTCCTTATTATCTCTCATTTTAATTTTTCCTTCCTCTTCAAATATTCTTCTTCTTCAAATTTTCTTCTATTTCAAACTTTCTTCTTTCTTTTCAAATCTATATCTTCTCTTCCATTTTCAATTCATATTTTAAATCCTTTTCTTTTTCAATTCTTCTTTTGCAAATCTTCTTTTTTTCAAACCTTTTAAAAATACATACATACATACATACATATATATTAATATAATAAGGAGGAAAATTAAAGTAAATCAAAATAAATGAAATTTTTTTTGGAACAAAGCTAGTAATCAAGAAGAAGACTAAGGAAACACAAAGCGGAGCTATTAATTAGAAGTCTATTTTTTTCAGATTCGTATAAAGGTGAGTGTTTTAACCCACTCACAACTTCTAAAAATTTCTTATGTTTGTTAAAATTATATATGATGTGATTTGAAATTTATTTATGACTGTTTGGCATATTTTTAATCATCATCTCAGTTAAATTGAATTTATTGAATTAAATTGTTATTTAATTTATTATTGCATATAAACTGCCGGTTAATTAGTTATTTAATTTGTTATTGAATATAAACTGCCAATAAATGCCTGTTATTTATTATCTGTTCTATTTTGATGTTATTGAATTAATTGGATGATGATTGTGATAAATGCTTGATGATTGATATTAGATGAATGGATGTTTTATTTTATATCATTATAATCTGCAAGTTTGTTATGGATTTATTTTATTCGGGATTGCGGTTTGAAATGATATATAACCGTAATTTTATTTTAAATTGCGGATTGAAATGATAAATTTCCGTATCACTTGACCATAGGATAGAAAATTATATACAGACATAGTTGGTCTATATATATATAGATATATATATATATCTATTTTTGAAATGATTTCTATGGCTTTTGGAAAAATAAGGGTTTATATAAATATTGATTTTGATATTAAATAAATATTTTTAAATTCTTAAAATTTAAGCTATGTATAACTTGATGATGTTTTAAGTTGATTTACGAATATTTCAAGTTTGAGCTTTATGTAAATGCTATTGAATTTATTTAATAAATAATTTTAAACTAAATAATAGTAAATTGAATTAAGAAATATATGAGGTTATCAGATTTGGTTTGGAAATTTTGGAATATTTAAAGATTTGAAATATATATAAAAATTGAAATGTTTTATCGGAATTAAAGTATTATTGTTTCAAGGTGTTGGTTTTGAAACTGTTATAACTACGAAAGTAATATGGTTTGAAAAATGAATTTATTTGAAATAGAATTTATTTAAGAATTATCTTTGAATATATTGATTTGAAACCGATTGAAATTTTGAGATTAAGAATATGACTGCATTATGTGATTTGCGTTTAAGATGGTTTTAAAGAATATTTCAAGTTTTATAAATAAAAGTAAGAATAGTGATTGAAAATTTGGATTTTATTTAAATGATATATTATTGAATTTGGTTTTGAAGTATATACTATTTTGAAATAAAGGTTATGTTTTGAAATGGAAATGATATTATGGGTTTTTAAAGTACAATTATTTTTAAATGACCACGGTGTTATAATAACGATTGGTTGTTAAAGAGACCGAGATCGGATATGGACATACTCTCTGTCGATACCGAAAACCACTTTGACAACTGTGTACGCGGTGGAGTTTCCAGAATGAAGTAGGATGGTGGCGATGATCCTAAGGTATATACGTGGACCCAACTCCCCTGAGTTGGCATAAGGTGGCTAAAACAGGAGCGATCGACGAGCCAAGGAGGTAGCACCTCTGATCGGACACACTTCTTCGATACCATTCTATTACTTGTGATTGATTTGGTGCACACCCTTGATTTGGGAGTGTTGTTCGAGGTGGGCGGTAGTGGCTGCTATGCGTCACCACTAGTCCGGATGCGTAATTGGTATATCTACCCTGGCATTGCCTTGTGTGCCGTGTCACCTACCATATCGAGCTTTACTACGAGTTGTGATTTCTCCCATAGCCCGTGGAGTATCGAGGGTAGCCCCCATTTTGGGAGTATGCTAATACTGGATAGACTACTGGGACTATTACGTGTTAAGGTGGAAAATGTAAATCCTTAATGCTATTTAAAAGTATGTTTATTTTATGATTAGACATTATTATAATAGCGAATATTACTACATAGTAGATAGTTTAATGGATCCTTAAGAGATGTGAATTCCGAACATTTCTTAAGTTACTGCACTCACGTTAGACACTGGATCGGAGATGTCAAACCCCGTTAACATCTCTGACGCCGTTTACACTCATATTTATTTCATTGATTTAACTTACATAAGATCTTTTAGTTCCGACTCGAGTGTTTTTTCTTTTCAATTCGCTCGGGTCAGCCTTAGCATTTCAGGATTTGAAGGCCCTATTTCTGGAGGACGAAGACGAAGATTTTTTTACTACTATTTATTTTATTCCACTACACCATTGTATTCCGCTGCATTAGTTATCATTCTCTGGTATGTGTAACTCTGATATGTATTGTATAAGTATAATCAAATGTTTTGTAAAACAGCTTCATGAACTGTTATTTGATTATTATATTTTATCGTTCCGCTGCAAGATTCTATTTTGTTTCTTTTATTTCTCCACTTTTTCTTATTTACCCCATAATAATCCACCCTTCTATATGGTTTAAGTTGGCACGTGTGTCTGCTTAAGCGTACAAAAAGGTGGGATGTTACACGATCACTCATGATTAACATTCATATGTTTAGTAGATTTATATTCACATGAAATTACGATTTAAATATGTTGTTTAAATTTGAATTTTTAGTTATTTAATTGTTGACTAGGATATGTTAATATTTAAAATTGTTAACCTATGTGAATTGCCATATGACACCAATAACATATTGTATATATATATATATTGTTATTAAATTGTTGATTATGATATATGCTCATCATTGAAAGGTTATGTTATTTTATATTATTATTTTATTGTTCTCACTCTGCAATTTCCCTATTAATTAGGAAATTCCCTATGGGTTGAAATGATATATATCCGAACGATCTTACAGATTAGGGAAAATCGTTATGGGTTGAAATGATAAAACCAAGCGATTTTATTGAAATTTTGTGCTGGTTGAAATGATATATACCCGTAAATATTAAATTATTGCGGATTGAAATGAAAAATATCTGTATCACTTAACTATAGGATAGAAAATTATATACAAACACCATTGGTCTATTTTTGGAAAATGATTTCCAAAGTTTTAAAAGGAAAATATATGGGTTTTAATAAATATTGATTTTTAAATATAATATAAAGATTTTGTTTTAATATATGTGTAAAATTTAGATTTTAAAATTTATATGTTTTGGAAATTTTAAAATTATAAGTTAAGTTATCAAAATGTAAATTTTAAGATTTTACTTATATTTTTATTATGTTTTTAAAATATATAAAATTAGATTTAAAATAGATTTAGTAATAAGATTTAATTTAGTAATAATAATAATGGCTCAATTTCATGATTAACAATGGCTTCCAGATCTAGATCTAGAGACTAGGGTTTCTTCCCTTTTCTCCTTTCTTCTTTTGTTTTCCAAATCTTCTTCTTTTCTCTGTTTTTTCTTCTCCGTCTTCATTTCTTTCTCCCCAAATTGGGGCCATGGGTTTGCGGGATGAGGAAGGATGGGAGGAGGTGAGAAGGACAAGGGGTAAGGCTCCAGCGCCCACTGGTCCTGATCAAAGGCTAAATTTGGGAGGGCAAAGATCGAGCAGATCTGGTCTTCTTCCAGATCGGAATAGGGGGAAGAATGTTCAAGCGAGATTTGCTGGGCAGCCTACGAAATCATCGAAGCAGAAAGTCCTGCAGCCTGGCAATATTCCGAAAATCAAATTTACTGTTTCTGATAACGCCAAAAAATTCTCTTACAGTGAGGCAGTGAAAGTTGGTGCGGTTGGTGACCTAGGTAATCTAGATCTTGAGTTTATTGAACCTAAAATAGAGAAAGGTAAAAGGATTGGTTCCCTTACCTCTGCCGCTATTAAAGAAGCGGAGGGAGGTTGGGAGTTTTGTATTTTACTGTACGTGGTTGGGTACAAACCATGGTTGAGAACTTTTGAAGGGTATGCCAATAGGGTTTGGGTTACAAAGAAACCTTTTTCTGTTCAGTCAAGAAATAATGGTTTGTTTGTAGTCAGATTTGGATCTGAGGAGGATTGTAATACGATTCTAAAGTCCGGTTCTTGGTTTATGGATCGGAATTTGATTATCATGAAGAGACTAACTCCAGACATGAAAACAGATAGAGATCTACTTACCTCTATTCCTATGTGGGTTAGACTCCCGGGTCTAAGTTTTAACCTTTGGGGGAACAAGGCTATTAGTGCTCTTACTAGCACCTTTGGTATTCCTATTAAGATGGATGAGGCCACGAAAAAAAATATAGATTAGCTTATGCCAGAGTCCTGGTTGAAGTAAATGCTATTTTTGGCATGCCCAAAATTATAGAAGGAATGGATGACAATGGGAGGAGCTTTACCCAGGAGGTGGAATATGAGAATCCCCCTCCTATTTGTGGTAAGTGTGTGTGTTTTGGTCATGTAACTGATGAATGCCCAATGACTAAGACCTGGGTTCCTAAACAGATTCAAGATCCTATTTCTGAAAAGGATAATCCTGGGGTAGTTGTTGAAGTTAATGAAGATGTAGTGAGGGTGGAGAACGGCAATGGGAATTCTATTGATCTTGAAAATCAGTTGAAGGGTAGATGCCTCAATGATTCTTCCCATGAAAGCAGTAGAAATTCCATGAAGGAGGTCCCTACTGGGGAGGCTCTGAATGATTCTACTCATTCAGTAGATTTTATTGATAATCGAAGTTTAAGTGCTGAGTGCCTTCCTAAGGAAGGTATTTGGGATAGAACTCAGATTGTGGTCGAAGGATTGGAGACATAAATTAGTGGTAATTCTTGTTCTGTCCAATTACAATCAGAAGATAGACAGTCAGTTCAGGACGTAGAAGGAAATGTATCCTCAGATAAGCGTTGTGAGGGGGCAACCTTAGAAGCTCTAGGGTCAGAACCTGCCACTCACACCGAGGTAGGAGTCAGTGAAGACCGATCCCCGTCAGCCAGGCTGGTAGTTCCACCTGATCAAGAGGCTCTTCTACCTGTTTCTCCAACTACCCCGGGAGCCAGTATTTTGAGCCTATCGCCTCAGAAGTCACCATCTCCCCATAAAACCATTCTTAAACGCCATTCGCCATCATTGGAATCTCCTTCTGTTCCCACATCTTTATTTCCTAATAATATTTTTATTGATGATTGTATAACTAATAATGTTAATTGTAGAAGAGGCACTGAAGATTGTATTGATTTACAAGTACAGAACGATCTGGATCAGGATACAAGTTCGTTAGAGAAGGCAGAGGGACAGAATACTTATGATAATGCAGACCAAAACCAGTACATTCATGAGGAGATTCCTACTCCTATCCTTCAAGACAAAGAGTTTGTGAACATTCAGAAGGATAAGCTTGTTCGTAAGAATCCCAAGTGGGTTCAGATGCTAGGTATCCCAACAGAAGACACAGGGGAATCCTCAAGTAACAGGTCATTGAGGACCCGCTATAACAAGGTTTAATAATGTCTATAGCCTGCTGGAATGTAAGAGGGTTTCATAACCCCAACAGATTGGGAGAAGTGAGAAAACTTATTGAGAAGTACAAAATCAGTTGTTTTGGTATTTTGGAAAATAAGTTGTTGCTATCGGATATTTTGAAGTTGGAATCAGGTTTAGATGGCAATTGGAAAATCTATAGTAATGTTTCTTGTTATTTTAAGTGTAGGATCTTGGTTTTCATTAACAGAGATTCTTGGGATTTTAATTTTGTTAGTATGAGCGATCAACATATCTCCATAGAACTGATTAATACCTCGAAATTCAAATGTAATCTCACTTTTGTGTACGCACATAACTTTGCTTCATTAAGAAGTAGTCTATGGAAGAATTTACAAGAGGATGCTATTAGTATTTTTAGACCTTGGCTTGTTCTTGGGGACTTTAACTGTATTCGGAGTCCTTTAGAAAGAAAAGGAGGTAATCTAGTTAATTTTGGTAATTTATTTGAACTGGATGACATGTCATATCGTACTGGGCTTAATGAGATCAATGTCAAAGGTTATGAATTTTCTTGGTGGTCTGGTCCGAGTAGAAACATTTTCTCCAAAATAGACAGGGTATTTGCTAATCTAGATTGGATCAATTTATTTACTGATTTATCGGCTGAATTTTTGCCACCCTTAGTGAGCGACCATAATGCTGTCCTTGTTTCTCTCTATGCATCGCCTCGGGTAAAGAATAGACCGTTCAGATATATGAATCACTGGTCTCTTTGTGATAATTATTTTCCCTTGATTGAGAAGAATTGGGTTTCTAATCCTACTGATAGGCCTTTGTTTCAAATCATTAGCATCCTCAAGAAAATCAAGAAAGACCTTAAGAGATGGAGTGCTAACTCTAGAGACACCAAAAAAGAGGTTAGTGTTCAGAGAGAGAATTGTTCTCGTCTTCAGAAATTGTTGGAAAATTCTTATGATCATAGTTTAGCTATGGAATTCCACATTGCCAGGAACAATTTGGAAATAGCTTTGAAGAAAGAGTTCTTGGATGCCAAACAAAAGGCTAAATGTGAATGGCTGACGATGGGTGATGAAGCTTCTGCATTTTTCTATGCCAAAATGTCTAGCAAAAGAAGCATAAATCGATTTACCAACATTGGCATAGATGGGAAGGTAATTCCGGAAGAAAAGTTTGTAGATTCGGCTATTGGTTTTTACAAAAGTATTTTCAATCTCCCTTCTTGTGATCAATTTCCAGAGGTTATTTGTAAATCGATAATTTCTGATTATGGATCTAATTTTTTGAATGATGGAATATCTTTGGAAGAAATTAGATTTGCTTTGTGGGATATTAAAGATTCTTCTTCCCCAGGTCCGGACGGTTTTAACTCGATGTTTTATAAAGTTCACTGGTTTCTTGCTAAAGACTTGATTTTCAAAACTCTGAACGATATTTTTAATAAAGGTCTTATTATTAGCGAATGGAACCATACGTTCTTACATTTGATCCCAAAAAAAGAACATTCTTCTCGTATTCAAGATTTTAGACCCATTGCTTGTTGTAATACTTTATATAAAGTGTTCACCAAAATCCTTTGTAACAGATTAGTTATTTTCTTAGATAAGCTGGTATCCCCGAATCAGACGGCTTTTATTAAAGGTAGATCTATAGGGGATGGTATTCTGTTTGCCCATGAAATTATCAGGGGACTAGGTAGAAAGAATAATAAATACATGTGTATTAAAGTTGATTTAAAAAAAGATTATGATTCGATCAATCGATCTTTTGTCATACACATGCTTATAAGTCTAGGCTTCCCTAATAAATGGGTAAGATTAATAGAAAACTTAATTAAGACCCCCTTGTTTTCCATTATTGCTAACGGTGAAGCGCATGGTTATTTTAAGAGTTCTAATGGTCTTAGACAAGGAGATCCGCTTTCCCCTTTACTTTTTACTCTGGTGATGGAGTATTTTACTCTTCTGATGGAAGGAAAAGTCAGAGATGGTCTTATTTCTCCTATTGCAGATTTCGAAAATAAAGTTACACATCTAATCTACGCTGACGACATTATTATTTTTACTAAAGCCAATGTTAATAATGCAATTGCTATAAGTGATGTTTTTAAGACCATGAAGAGGGTTTCTGGTTTGGAGCTTAGCTTTGAGAAATCTAATGTTTTCTTTGGGAAAGGGGTGGATTGCTGTAATGACATAAGTAAAATTCTCAATATTCAGCAATCGGACCTCCCAATAAGGTATTTGGGAATTCCTTTGTCAAGTGCTAATCTAAGAGACAAGGATTGTTTTCCTTTGATAGAGAAGATTAAGGCTAGAATTGTTAGTTGGGAAAATAGAATGTTGAGCTTAGCTGGGAGACTGGAACTAATCAAATCTACCATTTACCCGATTATTCAGTTCTGGATGCAGTGTTTTTGCATTCCAGTTTCTACTATTCAAAAGATAAAACATTTGATCTTGAATTTTCTTTGGAAAAGTCACAGCAGTAAGATTCCTTGGGAGGTTCTGTGTAAACAAAAAGAAGAAGGAGGTTTGGGATTGAGAAATCTTGAGGAGATGAACAAAGCTTTATACGTTAAATTGATATGGAAAGTAATTAATAAAGAAGGTATTTGGGGGAATCTTATTCATTGTAAATATATTGGTCGTAAAAGTATCTGGGAAATTAATCAGCGTTCGGATGATTCGGGGGTATGGAAATTTATTTTAAAAAACAGAGTTGAAGCTCTAAAATGCCTTTCTCTTAATATTGCTGATGGTAAATCTACTTCTCTCTGGTATGATCCTTGGTTAAATGGCAGCTCTATTATGGAACGTATTGGGAGAGATTCAGCTTTTAGAACCGGAACGGAAAACATGTCTCTTAATAAGATTTTAAGTAATGGGAAGTGGAAATGGGACACTTATAGTTTCTTATTTCAAATACATGCTGAAATTGAAGGTGTTAAGATCCACAAGAACTGTGAGAGGGATTTCTGGTCCTGGAAGTGTTCCAAGGATGGTTTGTATCAGTTCAAGAAAGTTTGGAAGTCGGTTCGATCCAATTTTGAAATTAAAAGTTGGGCGTCTTTGGTCTGGAATAACATTCATGTCCCTAAGATGGCGGTATGCCTTTTCAAACCCATAAATGATTATCTGTTAACTAAAGAAAGACTTATACAGAAACAGATTGTTGTTGATCAAAACTGTGTTTTCTGTAATAATTACATTGAAAACATAGACCATCTATTTTTTCAATGTAATTTTACAGAACAGGTGTGGTTGTGGAGTTGTAAAATTTTTTTCAAATTTCCGAGAAGTTTATTATCCTTCTCTTTGAGGGATGATTTACAGAAAATTGTTTTTCTCTCTAGCTCTAAAAACCTTAACTCGGACTTGTTTCAACTATCACTATCGGCCTGTGTCTGGCACATTTGGAAAGAAAGGAATGATAGGATTTTTCAAAATCGATTTAAGGATAGGATGCAGATTTGTCACAATATATTCCAGATTATGAATATCAGAATGATTAAATCTAAGCATTTCAAGAATATCACTGTCTGTAATGGATCAATTGCATTGAAATGGGGATATACCTTCCAATCTAGAAGTGGGGCTTCTGCTGAATTATCATAAGTAGTTTCTTCTCTGCCTTTCTCCAGATCTTTGATCCTGCTCCAGGTTTTTATGTACCTGTTTTAATTTACATCTTCTTGCTTCTTTTTATAATTACATTATCAATTACAATTCTTAATAATTATCGTAGTAGCTGGAAAGAATGCAGGTTGCAGGTAGATCTGAGTGTCTCAAACTTGCTCTGGGCAATCAAGAAAATATTTCAGACTGTTTTCTCTCGAATTGAATAAAGTTAAAAAATAAGTTTGGTTATTTCATCTTATCTTTTCTTCTCGAGGGATGCAAGTTTCTTTCTAAGATCTGAAAGAGGTAGTTGATTGAGAGTTCTGAGGTCCTGTTCTTTCTGACCTGTTCAATTAGAAGTCAGCCCAATTGCATAAAAAAAAGGAAGCATCTTTTAGACTGGGAATTAAAGACTTAGCTTGTATAGATGATTAGGGTAGACTTCCTCCTTCTCCTTTGAGTATCTGTGCGTACGAAGACATCCCATAATTAAGATGACATCTTTTTGGAAGAAGGAGTATCCTCTGGTACTGGTTGTTTGAAAGATCGGTGGTTTCGTCCTGGATAACAAGTCAATGATTTATTACGGACAGATTAGTAGTTCAGAGGAACCGGCTCTAGTGAGGACTAAGGTAGCTAAATCAAATACTTATCTTGCTTATTGATGACTCGAGGAAGAGCTTTCGTTCATATGGTCATTCAAAATTCTCAGATCTGAGCTGAATCTCAGATCTGATCTTCTAAGTTCTCGTTGAAGGTTACTCAGTTTTTTAGTATCTCTGTCCTGGCATCAAAATTAAACTTCGTAAGTCTGAAGTTGTAAGGAACAAAGTAGAAGACATTTCAGTTAGCATACTTACTCTAATGGTTTTGGAAGGATTGAAGTACGAGTCTCTATTGTTTCTTTTAGTGTGTTCGCTGTTACTTTGTCGCATCGGAAGTATAAGAAGGAGTTTTGATCTCTGTTGGCAGCCATTTTTGTTTCTCGTGAAGCTTTTTTGGAAAGAGTTGAGATATGAAGAAAAAGAAGGAGTCGTATTGCCTTTTTCTTGTTCGAACTGAGTTTAGATCTTTCTGGATTCTTCCAGATCGTGGGCTAGCTGTTGGGTGTTGGGATGTTTCTTTTTCAAGCCTAATTTGTATAGTTTTGTTTTGTGTTTGTATTGTCTTTGGGCCTGGTTAATAGGCTTTTGTACTGTTGGACTTGGTCTTATATTCTTAATAGAAAAGTTTGAACCCTTTTTCAAAAAAAAAAAGATTTAATTTAATTTAACTAATATAAATATATATAATATGTTTAAGTATTTATTTAAAATTATATTAATATTTTAAAATTATATTTTGTAATAACTTTAATAATAGAGGTTGGAAAGATAAATTAAAATTGACTTGATATTTAAACTGGTTAATAATTGAATTTAAATAAGGATTGATTTGAAACTTATTGATTTTGAGATTTTAAAGATATATTTCTATAACTTGATAACTTGATTTGATTAAAAAGGATTAAATGAATTTTTATAAATTTAAATAAAATTGAATTTGAATATTTAATTTTGATTTAAATTTGTAATTTGAGATTTTATTTAAATGTTTAACCAAAGGTGATTAAATGAATATTTTTAAATTTAATAAAATTGGAATTGAATTTTTAATTTTGATTTAAATTTGTAACCTGGGATATATTTAAATGTTATTAAAAATGATTAAGTGAATATTTGCAAATTTAAATAAAACTAAAGCTGAATTTTGAAATATAAATGAAAATTTTCAAATTAAGTTATTATAAATTCTTTGAGTATTTAACTTTGAAACCTATTGAATTGGTAGTAGTTTAAATTTGTAGTTCAACTTGGATTTGAAATCGATATAAATTAAAAATGGTTTTAATGAGAATTTGAATTGTACCTTTAACTTTTTAATTGAAATTGTGGAATTGAGATTGATTTAAATTGAATTTTTGGAACTGAAGTTGATTTGAATTGATTTGTGAAACAGAAGAAACAATTCTCATTTGAAACTATTTTCAATATAAACCCTTTTGATATACAAACTATTTTAATATATAAACTATTTTAATCTATAACCTATTTTTAAATATAAACTATTTTAATGTATAACTATTCCAATATATTAACTACTTTAAATATTCAAACTGTTTATGTTGGAACTGTTATGGTTTAGATTTAATGGATATAAATGCGAATACTTTGATATGATGGTTCACCTATTTTGTGGTTATGATTTTTGGAAACAAATATGATTTAAAGTGATATGATTTCGAAAGTGATATAATTTTGAAATGAAAATTATATTTTGATATGAATTATGAATTGTTTGAAATGAAATGACCATGGAGTGAAATAAGCGTTTGGTTGTTAAAGACACCGGAATCAGATATTGTCATACTCTCTGCCAATACCGAAAAAAACTTTAACAACTGTGTACGTGGTGGAGAATCCAGAACGAAGTAGGATGGTTTGACGACGTCTATATGAGGTATGAACGCAACCCTGACCCCCTTGGGTCAGCTTGATGTGACTAAAACAGGAGCCACGCCAGGCCAAGTGAGGTCGCACCTCCGATCGAGCATGCTTCTTTGATACCATTCTATTACTTTGTGATTTGATTGGGTGCATCTTTGATTATGGGAGTGTGTCTCGAGGTGGGCGGTAGTAGCTGCTATGCGTTACCACTAGTACGGATCCGCAAAATGGTAGTATCCTACCCTGGGCATTGCCTCGCGTGCCTTGTCATATGCCTTATCGCCCCCATTACGAGTTTGGTTTGTGTCGTACCTATGGAGTGCTCCCTGATAGCCCACTGGTTTAGTGGAGTTTACAATAATGTATAGACCACGACATTTATATAAAATATGTTAAGGGGGGTATGGGTAACACCTTAACGCTATTTTAATATTTTACTTTACTGTAGACATTATGTGACGACCCGGAATTTTTGTATATTTGAAATGTGAATATTTAAGTTATTTTAAATATCCGAAGGTTAAATTTTAACTTTAATTTCAAATATACAGTATTTCTTTGGATAATTAATTATTAAATTTAATTATCGGGATTGGGTAAAATATTGAATCTTGATTTTAAGCCTGTTAAAAATAGTTCAAAGGTTTAGAAAATTTATATTGTTAATACTGAAGATGATAGAACTTTTAAAATGGAATTTTAAAAGAGTTTTGTTCAGTTTTAAAAATATATCGTTGAAATTAAATTTAAAAATAGCCGTCCGAGGCACAGTCTCGGAATTCAGCGAAACCAGTTCCATTGGATCCGTAATATTGTATTATTATTGGATTTCAATTTTCGTAGTATTTGGAGTTGTCGTGTGATCGTACGAAATGTAAACGCGCTGAAATTTAATCAGAAATTTAATATTTTAACTGGTCGATATATCTCCCATCAGTGTTTTTTGCTTTCATTTCTCAACACCTGTAACAAGCCTATGCAGACACGCAAGGCAGTTCAAAACACGTGTTCTCCCTGGAATAACACGCGTCCTCTCTCAAGAAATAAAAGACAAAAGAAAAAGAACCCCGTGCCTCCTATACTCCTTCCAATTGAAATCAGAAAATAAGGGAATAATGAAATATAATAAAGGGAGATTGCCGAAAACCTCCTCATTCAAATCGAACTCTTTCCCTTCATCAATCCATGGCCACGTTCACCTCTCTAATCTCAAAAACCCTATCGTGTAGTTTTCCCTAATTTCTAAAATCAATTCGACAGTTAATTCAAATCATTCGAGATTGAATCGTACTCCAGGCGAGTCAATAAATGGCGGCAACAATCTCGAGCTCGACGTCGCGATGGGTGGTTGGTGAACAGGGTTTCGCGGCAGATCGTAGGTGTTAGGAGGCAACGGCGAGAGCTTCGCAGAGGTCATGGGCGCTCGAGTAGGCGAAGGGGAGGGTTTCGATCTGGGGATTCTCGAGACCGTTCTCGAGCTCTTCGCACAGTGCGTCGCGATCTAGAGGGAGGCGGCGAGGTGCAGCTTCGTGGGTTTGTCGCATTAATTGGCGATGTTGGCAAGGCATGTCGACAGTTTTGTTGTGGTGGTTCGAACGAGGGTTGATTTGCTGTGAGGTATTCTCTTCTAAATTATATTTATAGTTTCCAAATAAAATAAAATATAAACATCTTAATTTACTTGTTATTTTAAAGAATGCGTTATGGAGATTAATCTGTTATTAAACTTATTAAATTGTTTTAGTTATAAAGGATTATAAAAGAAATGGGAGAATTAGTTTGGGAAAATTTAGTTATTTGTTTAAATAAAGATTTAGTTAACTTATGTAATTATTTGATAAGTACAAAATATGTTATAAAAGGAAAATTTGTTTAAAATTAACTTATTAGGTAAAATTGATATTTATCAAATGGAAATTAATTATTCAAATTGTTCGGATATTAATAAAATCATTTAATAATTATTCAAGGTCTGAATCGAGGAAAAACAAATTGAGGTGGGATGGATTGCAAATAAAGGAAAGGTGAGTTAATCTCACTCAGTTAGATTTAAATTTAAATGGTTAAATTTAAATAATTGATTGAATGGTTGCATTGATTGAATATGCTATACTATATATAGTAGTATATACCAATATATATATATATTGGCATATGTATATATTGGAATTGATATTCCCGCATTATATAGCGGATGAGACCCTATGCGCCGCATAATAGCGGATGATATTTTATAAACCCATATACCGCGATATTCCACCTTGAAGTGGAATTGGTATTGTGCTAACGTCTGTGGATGCAGGGAAACAGGTTGGAGGGATCCAACTGGATTCCTCAAAATATTTAATTTTTGTTTAAATATTCTGTGATATGATTGTTGTTATCCTGTGATAATTTATATTGGATAATCTGGTTGGATTGAATTTCCCAGTATAATGAGTTATCAAAAGCAATTGAATTGGATTTTTGGAAAATATAAAAGAGTAAAATTAAGTTAAGTAATTCTAGTGAATTCGAATAAATTAAATATGGAAAAGAGAAATTTTGAATAAATAGAGAAATGTTGAATTTAAAGAAGACTTATGTGATGTTATTTAAAGGGATAAAAATTTATTTTAATTCAATGTTTAAATGTAATTAAAAAGAGAAGGAATTTGGGAAATCTGAAACTTATGTTTCGGTTTAAAGATTTTAAATCATAATGAGAAATAAAATCTAGAAGTTAATGAATTTGGAAATAAATGGATTAAGTAAAGAAATTTATTTCAAAGTAAAATAAATTGGGAAATCAATTATAAATTTGATTTAAATATTTTGGGATTTGAAATTTAAAGAGAAATGAGATTTTGGAGATATAAACTGGGTTTATAAAGTAAAATGGAATATCAGAGGATATTTGAAATATAAAATTTAAGGTGGAAATTTATAAAAGGAATATGAATTGGTTTAAAAATAAATGTTGATTTATTATTAAAAGATGTGAAGAGAAGTGTATTTATCTGGATAGCCAAGTATGTTTTTCCAAAGCAATTTTAAATATAAGTTAAAAGTTTTAATATGGTTTAAAAAGCATATTTTAGAGAATCTATTATTTCTAAATGTTAAAACCTAAAGTAGTATTTTCAAAGATCTATTATTGTAGTAATTATATAAAAGTGATTTGGTATTATATTTTAAAAAGAGAAATTTAGTTTATATTTGTAAAGTGATTTCATTTTAGATATTTCTTAAGTATATATTTTGTTAAGGTATTAAAGTAGTTTTTTTTAAATTTCAATATTATTAAGTATATTTATAGTAAAGTGTTTTAAGATTATTTTAAAATCTAAGTGTTTTGTACTTGGTGTTTCAGAGGAAATAAATATTTGGAAATGTATTCCGTAAGCGGAAACTGTTTTGAAATTGTTTTCAAATGAGTTTTGAAAATTCGGAAATATATCTTGGAAAGATATTTGGGCAAATAAATAATATGGGAAATTATTTAATTGTGTGATGGTTGCTTGTGAATGTTAATTGATAGTTAAATAACCGACTATCAATATTGGCCAAATGCGCTGATCGTTTCGAAGAGACCGGGATCGGGTTTCCGTATACCGGGATTCTAGGTCTGGAGACCCGAATACCACTTCGATCCGGTTTGTACGTTTCGTGTAACGTGTTCGGAGTAGAAGATGGAGCAGTGAAGTGCAAGGGCTAGTCGCTACTAATCCTGAGGATATTTCCAAAATGGATGTAGTAGGAGTAGTGCCTTCGGTTCCGTTCAAACCCAGGACGGACTTGTATGGACGAATGCTTGCGAAACATCGTCAGCGAACGATGGGCATTCTAAGGGATATGTTCTCTAAAAGGTATCGTTTAGCCTCGAACCTCATCAACCGGGAATGACTGAAAATCAGGGGTTATGCAGCAAGGCTTCGTGGGTAGCTCCCACTGGAGGGTAAGGTCATCCCTGTCTAGATGTCCCTTTTTATTTCGGCTTAGTGGTGCGGTTGCTGATCCCAACCGTGGGGTGATTTTATTCGGGATCATCCAGTAAGGGATGGTTCCGGCCTTGTGTTGCAGGGGAGCGGGCGTACTCCTCGGTACGGTGATCTAGGCCACGTACTGTGACAGGTGGTACCCCAGTGCCTAGTCATTCGTTGGAAATCCATTCTCCCTACGAGCCTGTACGGTTTTGATTGTGCCCAACTATTGTTGAAATGTGAGATGCAAGCATTTCAGCTAGATTCTATTTTACTTTCTGTAGACACTATTATAATATCAGAGGATTTTGATATAAAGTGTTTTAGCTATCGTAAGGTAAAAACCCGACATGTTTATTTGTGGCGTGGTCTTACGAGATGCTTTTGTTTTCAAAAGGATTTTGAAAATTTAATAATCAATTGAGTGTGATTTTCTCACGCTGGTATTCCAGACTGACTCGGGTATTGTTTTATATAATGCTCGGGTCAGACCGAGTATATTTACAGGTTAGGTATCTATGGAGCTCAGGAGAGGAGCTGTAGTCCGAGACGTATTTCTCGTACTTGTATTATTCCGCTGCTGTGATTGTTGAGATTGTTTGACTGGTTATGGTTGGTTGTATTGATATACTCTGATGATGATGTATTGTATATAAACAGACATAGTTTTCATTTGTGTAAAGATCTGTTATATATATTATATTTTATCCGCTGCGATGGTTAGATTCTGATGTTGTTTTCTATTTTTCTTCTTCTACCTCTTCTTCTTTAACACAAATGGTCCGGTTTTTCATGTTAGAAAAACCCGGGTTGTTACACATTATCTATGTAACGTATTGTACTATGTATGTAGATAGTTTAACGGATCTTAAAGGATGGAATACCAAACACCCTTTAAGTTATATTGCATTTCACTTGGACATTTCACTTGAGTTTATTTATTTGCATAAGAATGATAATCCTGACTCGAATGTTTTGTGTTTGCTTTATGCTCGGGTCAGACTGAGTGTCATAGCATTTGAGACTCACCTTTGGAGCTTAGAGTTTTGGTTGGAGATCTTTTATCTATTCATCTTTTCTAGTGATTTCTAGATATTTCTAGTTGTTTATGTTCAGACTTGTCATTTGCTTTTGTATTAGAGACTTATGTGTAACTGGTATTTCTGCTGTATTTTGTTTCAGACTCTGATGTTTTGTAATAGCTTCATGAACTACTATTTATCTATTCCACTGCTTATTGTTGTATTACTCTATGTCTATGATTCTATGATTGATTTATTTACTGTATATGCTAAGTTTTGCCAAATATAAAATAACAATCTATTGTTTTGAGCTATTCAAGTCTGACATGTGTGGATGATTGTCAATTTGAATGGTTCGAAATGGCAGGTCGTTACATTATATTATATGCTTATTGTTGTTTTTTCTATATTATATGTTATCGTTCGGCTATGAGATTGTGTATCCCATATTCTTTTTCATTTTATTTTATCCTAACAATCTGCTTTTTTGGTACTTAGATGCTTGACACGTGAATGCCGTGTATGTATTAGCTCCAACTTTAGAGGGTCGAAAAGGCAGGTAATTACACTATCTATCTTGATGGTAATAAGACGTAATGTGATATGAGGTAGACCTATTATTAGGAAGGGATGAAGAGAGGTGTAAGGACATTCATCTTAAAATGCATGAACCGCCAATTAGTTAATGGAGAGCAAAAGAAGCCTAGTGGATTGATGCAACTGATAGAAGTTCCAAAGTGGAAATGGGAACAAGTATCGATTGATTTCGTCAATGGAGTGCCATGGACTCGAATACGGTACGACATCATTTGGGTCATAGTTGATCAATTGAATAAGAGTGACAGATTTATACCCGTCAAGTCAAGTTGAACGGCAACCAAACTGGTCGAATAGTATCTGAAAAATGGATAGTATGATTCCTTGGTGTGCCAAAGAACATTATGAGTGACCAAGCCTTGTTGTTCACTAGTAGGTTTTGGAAGAGCTTAAAGGAGGCATTAGGGACAGAGCTGCCCCTTAGCACAGCTTATCATCCTCAAACTGACGGCCAAACTGAGAGAGTGAATCGTATCTTAGGAGATCTCTTGCATGCATGTATACTCGACTTTGGAGGTTTGTAGGATGATCACTTACATCTTGTTAAATTCACATACAACTATAGTTATCATTCCAGCATCAATATGGCACCAATGAGGCATTTTATGGTAAACCGTGCAACACTCCTTCATGTTGGTAGGTAGCGGGCGAGAAACTGATACTTAGGCTAGATATGATTAGAGAGACATTAATGAAAATCGAGATCATTTGAAAATGAACAAAAGCTGCTCAAGATAGATAGAAGAGCTATGCTGATAAGAGACATGGAGATCTAGAGTTCAATGTTGGCGATATGGTATTTGTCAAGATTTCTCCGTTAAAGAATGTAATTCGGTTTGGGAGTAAAGGTAAGTTGGCATTGAGATCCGTAGGTCCTTTTCTGATATGAGAGAGGGTTGGGAACCTTGCTTATAGAGTCGACTTACCTCAGACAATGGTGGGAGTGTACAATGTGTTCCACATTTCTCACTTGCAGAAATTTGTGCATGGCTCGACCGTAACTATCGCACTAGATCAACTAGGTGATATCAAGATTGAACTAGAAGCTTCGAGACCTTGTAGGCTTATTCGTATCGTCAGACGTGACACAAAGTAACTTAGAAGGAAAATGATGAATTTGGTGAAGTTTCAATGCAGCAAAAGTGAAGGCGGTTATACTTGGGAGACCAAGGAGAGCGTGATGACAGCTTATCCAGAGCTCATTACTTGGTGAGACTTTCTTATTTATTGCTTTTACTTTCACTTATGATATAATGAAGTATATACCTTAGTATTGTATCCTACATGCTAGGATAAATTTGGATGTTTATTTTTTTCATTTGATTACTATGCATGCATGTTTGATTGGTTACTTATGCTTGTGTGTGGTGGTTAAGCATGCAGAATGACCTTATTGATTTTTGTATGGGATTTCGAGGGCAAAATTACTAATAGGGAGAATGTAATGACCCTATTCTATGTATCAGAGGATCATAGTATATTATTGCTATTTTTAGTGAGGTCGTATGATTCTTAAATTTGGGGAATCATTTTAGGGACATTTTCCATATCTACGATTTTTGTTGGATTTCTATATGACCATTTTGGCCCTGAAAATCTTGTATGGCCTATAATTGTTTATAGGAGCTGAATTAGGGTCTAAAACTACTTCCATTAGATTGGGATGACGGTTTCTCTTTTCGTAAAGTGGTCATTATAGGAAATCAGACTTACCATTAGGAAGATATGACCGTTTGATGTTCCACTCAATTTTAGACAACTTAATGGTAATTACTAGGTTAATGGGTAGGCCCAATGCCCATTTGGGATTAGCATGGGTTTAGGGCTGATGGTACTCTCTTCCATCGTTTCATACTTCCCAAAAAATAAAGAGAAACCCTTCATTGATAATCTCTTACCCAAAAAGTCACCCAAATACTTACTTTAATTAGCTTTAGAACATCATTAAAATGAGATTAGCGAGATTAGCACTTTAGATTGAAGATTGGCTATTGGATATCACCTTGGAGCTGCTGTTCACTCTTGGATTCATGCATCTTGGATTGGATTACTTAGGATTTAGGTGAGTGGCTTTAAGCCTCTACTCACTAATTAGCCTCTTTTAGACGTTTAATAATGTTTTTAGATAATTTTCAAACTCTAAAATACGTTTTAAACCCTTTTAAAAAAAATTATAAAATATCAAGTAAATTATATATGAATATTGTAAATTTGTGTTCTTTTGGGTACTATGTGTTCTTATGGATACTACCCTTAGATTTATGATTCACATTGATGTGTTTGATTGTGTGGTTGTTAGTATATGTTATTTGAGATGATTGCTTGGTTTTGTGATGCTTGAATGGTTGAAAACGCCGAGTGAATGCCGAGTTAGGTTTAGAAACACCTTAGGGATCTGTACATAGGGATCAGTATTGATCCATGATTTTTGTCTCAGATGTCGTGCATTCAATATGGCGTGACATTTCAAATTTCAAGTCGTTTGGAGTTCATATGCTCGAGTTATGGGCAAAAAAAGATAGCCGGTATTTGTGGAATGGTAGGAATTTGCTTGGAGTCCAACCTGAGAAAATTTGCCATTTTCTTCATGTCGCACACGATTCGCTTGGAGTCGCAAAAATTTAAAGTGTTGGGTAAGTGATGGATGGTGCTTAGAGTTATTTGCATGTTTTTTGAGGTCAGTACCGAACCATGGGGTATGGTTCGGTGATGAACCGTGCATGAAGTTATTTTCGTGTTGCTTGGAGTCATTAAGGGTTTGCTTGCTATTGAAGGTAATAAAACGAGATAAATCAAGGATCTGTACCAATCCCTAGGTGTGCTTAGGGCATTTTCTAAAATTACCCGAGCATGACTTCATGCTAAGGTTTTCTTCGGGCCAAACCGAGGAATTCTTGGGCTTTGCTTTTGGCCAATACCTAGGAAAATTCTAAGTTGAGTTTTTCGACGACTTTTTTCGATGATTTTCGACGACCGACGACTCGGGACCCGACGATGAGGATTCTGTGATGTGAAGTGATGGCTTTTGTAACACCTTAATTTTTGTGCAACTTTATTCAAGAGATTTAATTAGATAAATTAAGTAGAATAATGTATGGTGTGATAAGAGGAATGAGATTTGTTAACTAATATGGATCGTGCCTTAAGTAACAGAAAGAAAGTGGCAAGAGGGGGAATGATGGGAATATCTCCTTTATTCATTTCCCTAAACCCACACTGTCTCTCATTCATTCTTATTGCATTTTATAAATCAAAAACAAATATAAGAGAAGGCAGGCCATTTCGTAGAAATAAAAGAAGGGGAAACCTAATGGGAATCAAAGGAAAAGCTTAAGGGGATTAATCAACATCAAATCTCAATCTATCTTATCCAATCTAAAATGAATAACATCACCCATCTCATTTGTTTATGCTTTATTTTGGATTTATGATTGATTTTTGAATTGTTTATGATGAAATGTAGTGCTTTAGTTGATAATATCATTATTGAATGGAATGATGATTTATTGGAATTTTTATGGAATTATTTTAGTAGGTTTTAATGGAAAAACCTAAGTTTTTAATCTCCAATAGATTTGAAATTTGAATATGTTGTGTAAAGCATTATTTTGAGGATGAGTTTTTAATTTTATAACTTTCCAAGTTCATATGAATATTTTATGAATTTCCTAAGAGGTAAAAGGTGTTTATTTTGGGTTTTAATTATTAAAAATAATTAATTAATTGGCTCTGAAATTTTTACATAAAGAAGAAGATGGAAAATTAGATTTTTGGTGATTTTCGAGGATTTTTCCCAGGCGGTTATGATTTTCTATGAACTTATAATGATAGAAAAACATCTAATTAATACTAATTAATTATCATAATTTTAAAGGTTTGCAAATTATCTTGGGAAGGTAGAATGTGATCTACCAGTAATTTCAGAGAAGAAAATGTAAAATAATTTGTTATCCAATGAAATTTTGGATAAATGCAAGAGTTGGTGGAAAGTATTAGCATAAAAAGTAAATAAAATAGTTTTAAACTAATTTACTGAAACACCATTGTAGATACTTGGCACCCCTGTTATACTGATATTCGACATCTATTATAGACGATACCTGGAATAACTACTTTATAGTTATATGAGGTATCGAATTTAAAGGTTCAACATCTATATGAGTTGATGCATGCGATATCTACTTAGTAGATATGTGATGTACCCGCTTGTATAGAAGTTTGGCACCAAGTATTGTAGGGGTTCGGTACCTCAATGTTGCTGGGGCACAACAACCTATGGTTTCGACACTCGATACCTTTCTTTAAACGGTTCAGCATCTTCTTTGTTTTATGGGTTCCATACCCTCAAGCTTTCAAAGTTTTAACACCGATAAGTTTTAGGGGCTTGGCACCCCTGAATTTTTAAAGGTTCGACAACTTTAATGTTTTAATGGCTCAAAACCTCTTGTCTAACTATTCATCTGATACCAATGTTTTGTGGCATAACTGACATACATTTACAAACTTGATAACTATGTTTTATAGGCGCGATAGCCTTATGTTTTGCAAACCAAAAAGCTTTGTTTAGTGGCACGATAGCCTTGTGTTCTAGAGGCTCGACAGCCTCCTTTTTGATATCGAAAGTTTAAAAGGCTATCTATGGTATTTTGGCATAGGATTCTAGCTAAGTATTGAGCTTTGTTTTCCTTGCTTTAAAGAATGATTTTAAGTGTAATATGGGTAAATGTTTTCAAGGAAATTTTAACATAAAAAATGGATCAACACATTGGATTGAGTATGAAAGTGCCAGCACTGTTTATCAAGGAAGATGGAATAGAGACAAGAAATAATAACTTGCAGATGACGTAAGAAGACAAGAGATTTTTATAGCGGTTTGACTGTTAACGAAGCCTACATCCACTTCATAACTTTTGTTATTGACTGAATGCAATTACAAGTTGAGTCTAATTACAATTTGACTAGATTTTGTAAGTTAAATCAAAGTCACCAATGTCAGAGTTCACTGGAGAATCACAGTGAACCCTTTAGATGACTATTGTATGGGAGGAGAAGAGTGAAGAATAGTTTCTATAGAGTTTCAACAGCAAGCCCAAAAGACCCTCTTAAGTTTATGGTAAAATTGTATTTATAGGGGCTGAGAGCACTTGGGCTAAAGTGTAACAACCCGCATATCTATCGATTTTATATTTAAATATTTTATCGTTAGTCGGATGTTAGTCCGAAAAGCTACTTTTTGCATACGGTCAAATTAGGACTCGAGACCACCCCCATTGAGTTCAAATGACGTTTGCGATCTTTTTGAGTGTAAACTTCGATATGTTTGGAGATAGTGAAATTTTCGTCACTTTTCCCGCTTGAGACTTTGGGTTGGACTGCACCTTCTTAACTCAGCCCACCCCCTCTTCTCTTCATCACTTCAAGCTTCTTCAAAAATGGTGGAGGGAAAGAGAAATTAAAACTCCCAAACACAAATTCCATTGCAAATCCGAGATTCAACATCAAATTCACGTTTAGACCATTGATTCAAGCTTGGTGGTGTTCTTGCCTTGCTCTCAAATCTCCATCTTCATCAAATTCCGTGAAAAGGTGAGATTTTTGATCTCACATCTTGCCTATATCTATCTTGGACTGTTGGGAATGATCCCCTATGGTATTTGCATCAACATTTGCATTTGGTTTGGATTGGATTGGCGAAAAACTTCGATTTTCAGCGTTTTGGTGATTTTTCTGGCCTTAAGTCGTTTCTGCCTTTGCTAAGTCGTTCGCGAGTTAAGGGCTTAAGTCGCGCGCGTTGAAAAGTCACCACCTTTGTATTTCTGTTCGCCTGTGTTGAGTCGTTCACGAGTTAAAGGCATAAGTCGTTTGCGAGTTAACTCCTCGAGTCGTTCACGAGTTAAAGTGTTAAGTCGTTCAGGGGCTAAAGGCATAAGTCGTTCAGGAGTTAAAGGCCTTAAGTCGTAGGTCGTTTTGCAGTTAGCTCGCTCGCCCTGGCCTTAAGTCGTAGGTCGTCCTCGACCTAACTCCACTAGGTCGTTCCAGCCTTAGCCCGTAGCTCGAATTGGAGCTTAAGTCTTAAGTCGTTCGTTCCACTAAGTCGTTCAAGGCTTAGGTCGTTAAGACATTCGTTTGCTAACTCGTTAGGTCGCATGCCCAGTTAAGTCGTATGACCTTAAGTCGTAGGTCGTTTCTGCCTTCGCTAGGTCGTTCGCGAGTTACTGGCTTGGCATAAGTCGTTCAGGAGCTAATGGCATAAGTCGTTAAGTCGTTAAAGGCTTAAGTCGTTAAGTCGTTCAAGACTTAGGTCGTATGACCTTATCCCCTTAAGTCGTAAGTCTCTTGCCTCCCTTAAGTCCTAGGTCGTATGACTCTTAAGTCCTAGGTCGTTGGCTTTAAATCGTTAAGTCGTAGGTCGCTGCTTCTCTTAAGTCGCTCGGCCATGCCAACTCCGCTAGCTCGCAACTGTTAGGTCGTATGACCTTAAGTCGTAGGTCGTCTCAGACCTAACATTCCCGCTGCTTCTCTTAGGTCGCTTTGACCCTAAGTCGTAGGTCGCTTTACTTCGTTAAGTCGTAGGTTGCTCGACTTTGTTAAGTCGTAGGTCACCACCGACCTTACCCTTAGGTCGAATGACCTGTTATCCGCTAGGTCGTGTGGCATTCCTCTCTTAAGTCGTAAGTCGTTCGCGAGATTAGTACTTGGTCGTTTGACCTGTTCTTCTGCTAGCTCGCGTGGCATTCTCCACTTAGGTCGTATGACCTTATCCCTTAAGTCGTAAGTCGTTCGCGAGTTAGTACTTGGTCGTTTGACCGGTTTGGCTTCTCGAGACAGCTTGCCTTCACTAAGTCGTACTTTGATGGTTTTGGGATTGACTTCTTTGGACTTTACTCACGTCTTCGAACGTGAATTGATTTGTTCTACAATCGTTTTATGACTTGTCACTTTAAAGATATATGAAGGTTTCAATACTAATAGTAAATATCAAAACTCTTTCATCAAAGCGATTTCAACACTATTTTAAATATCAAAAGCTCGTTTTCTCAAACCGATTTTCAATCTACTAGTATATACAAGCCTTTACTTCACTCGAACGAGAAATCGACTTAAACGACTTAGTAAAACGAGTGGTATGAAACGCTTGCGTTCACTTCGTCGGTTAGCTCTTGGACTTGTTCGATTGAACCCTTTTCGTGACAATTTCCTAGTGAAGATTTACAGCTTGTTCGTAAATATTTAAGTTAAGCAAGTGGTTATGGGACATGAAGCTAAACTCATATATTTACTAGCTTGGTGTGATTGACACTTCTCGCTGATCATGATGATCATTTTATGATTTAGACTAGCAATTGTGCGATGTCTCTTTGTTTGCAAGGTAAGACTAGACCGCAATAGTGTGATTCCGACTCACACACATCTCTTTGTCCGCAAGGTTAGTCTAGGCCGCAGTAGTGTGATTCCGACTCACACATATCTTTATGTTTGCGAGGTTAGGCTAGACACCACTTGTGTGATTCCATTCACACATACCTTTCTGCTTTTTGGTTAGCCTAGGCCTCAATCAGTGTGATTCCGACTCACACATATGGGGTAGCTCCCCATGGTCTTCGGACCATCATGTGATAGGCCTCTTTCTCTTTTTATGATTTCTGGATTTCTTGTTTTGATTTCTGGATTTTTATGTCATTGACTTGTTATGAGTACAAGTCTAGGGTATGATGCCCTCTTTGGATCTTTGAGAAGATTCTCGTGATATTGATCATTTCTCATCGGTTGATCTCCTGTTGATCATCATTTTCATACTTATAGTAGTATGTCAGTATGGATATTATATGTTTATGCCATATCTTTTATTCTATATCATGTCATCTGATATTTATAGTAGACTGATCCGTTTATTATTTTCTTAAATAATACTCGGGTCAGACCGAGATGTTACAGGTGCTTCTGCTTGACTTCCTTCCGGGATTTGCTACTCTGACTTTTGGCTGACTATTTAGTTTAGCAGTTTTTGTTGTATACACACTTGAGATATGGACTCATAGTTGTATTCTTTTTGTATAGCACAGGTTGCTATTCTTTTGTATTATTGTGGAACTTTTTGACCACTACTCTGATGTACACTTTCATGTGTTAGTTATATATTCATATCTTCTTCCGCCTTTGTGATATGGATGTCTGTGACTGCTTTGTGTTATGTTTATTTCTATGTTTGTTTCCGAAGATTATTTTATAGCCACCGTGTGATAATCAATTACATGGATGGTCGCTCCTCAACAGCCTTATTCTCCGTGCTAGTTGACAGCACTACATCGTAGTGTCCTTGGCTAGCGTGGGTATTGAGGTGGGGCGTCACAGCTTGGTATCGGAGCCAAACTTCGGAACAACGTAGAATAACTTAACAAGGATCATCGTCCTAAGTCCACCTTAGGAGTTGTGTTTCAGGATTTAGTTCGAGTCTTCGAACCGACTTATCCTATTTTCTTTATGATTCCTTGTTTCATCATTCAAGATTGTTTGATGATTCATTAGTGAATAACCTTCTTCTTTCTCTTCTTTCTTTCTAAAGGAAGAGGATGTCAAGACCAGGCCGTCCCAGAGCTGGAACATCTACTGCTGCTCCTCGAGATGGAGTTTTTATGACAACTCAACAGCTTCTTGAATTAGTGACGAATGCACAAGCAGCTGGAACTAACCCGGAACCTACTCACCCAAAGTCGGGATTTGCACGGTTGTGCAGCGATTACACCAATTTGGGTGGGAAGCCCTTCAAAGGTTCCGAGCCTATTATCGAGGTTCAAGCTTGGTTAAAATCATGCGATCGAATTTTCTCTCGCATGAACCTTATCGACCTGCACCGCGTTCAAGTGGCTTCCAGTATGCTCCAAGAGAGAGCATTGGATTGGTATGAACTTCTCACTTCCGAAATTAATGAAGCGGACCTCACTTGGGAGCACTTCCGAGAACGCTTCGAATCGAAATTCGTACCCGAGGCTGAAAAGGTAACTCTGGCTCGGCGATTTATTGACCTTGTTCAAGGTCAGGCTTCTGTGGCGGATTACGTCGCATCATTCGAATCCCTTTCCAAATATGGGGTCGAATATATAAATACTCCACTAAAGAAGAACCAGAGGTTCGTTTACGGCTTAAACAAAAGCCTCAAGAAGCCACTACTTTTGAAGTTAGAAGTTTCTTTCGACCAAATTGTAGATATCGCTCTTCGCCTTGAAGAGGCTGATAGAGAAAGCGATGTTGAAGTAGTAGCTTCCAAACCCAGCTCTAACAACAAAAAGAGGCCCAACAAATTTAAAGGCCCTTACCCCAACAAAAAGGGTAAGCAAGCGATTCCTTCTGCAAAGGCTCCTTCTCCTAATAACGCGAGATGTTTCAACTGTGGATCTGGGGATCATTATGCGAACAAATGTTCAAAGCCCAAATCTTGTCGCTACTGTAAAAGCCCAGATCATTTTATACATCAATGCCTCAAACGTGAAGGCAAGAAGGAGGGAAAGTTGAATGTGGCTAAAGCCCCTGGCAACACATCTCGTGGCCAAGGTATTTCTCATTCCATTCTTGATGGCATTATTTTATTTCATAATCAATCTATTAGAGTTCTCTTTGATACGGGTGCATCCCATTCTTTTATATCAAAGGAACTTGTAGACACTTTTTCCTTAAGTGTTACTGCATTAATGACTTCTTTAAGGATTGCGAATCCTGTTGGTGGTTCCGCAACTCTTAGTTTGCTTTGTAAAGATGTGGAGATTATTTTATGCGATTTTTCTTTCCTAGCCGATTTGCATGTTATGCGTTACTTAGGCTTTGGAATAATTTTGGGTATGGATTGGCTTACTCGTTATGAAGCTCATATC
The DNA here is from genome assembly GCA_030737815.1 of Allium fistulosum. Classification (NCBI taxonomy): domain Eukaryota; kingdom Viridiplantae; phylum Streptophyta; class Magnoliopsida; order Asparagales; family Amaryllidaceae; genus Allium; species Allium fistulosum. The sequence continues at coordinate 939,436,323 of CM060905.1, read as the reverse complement.
CTATGTCCTGAGCGGACTATTTATCTCCGACATCCGCAATCTGTTAACCAGATTTCTATTATTCTTAATGATTCGGATTCCGCTTTGGTTGCATCTTTATATTCTTTAAACCCTCGTGATGATGATAATGATGATGAGGAGGATGTCATTTCTCTTATTCGCGTCGTTCGTGAATTTTCCGACATCTTTGAGCCCGTTTTAGGACTTCCACCTAAGCGAGCAATTGAGTTCAAAATTAATCTTATATCTGGAGCTCAACCTGTTACCCGTCCTCCTTATCGCATGTCCAATAAGGAGAACGAAGAGATGCGCAAACAACTATCCGAGTTGGAGACGAAGCAACTTATTCGCTCTAGTTCCTCGCCTTGGGGAGCTTCAGCTATTTTCGTAAGTAAGTCCGATGGTACACTTAGGCTTTGCGTTGACTACCGCAAGCTTAATGATCTTACTATTAAGAATAGATATCCATTGCCTCGGATTGATGATCTGTTTGATCAACTTAGTGGGGCTAGAGTCTTTTCACAACTGGACTTGGCTACCGGTTTCCATCAGCTTCGTATTGCAGAGGATAGTATTCCTTTGACTTCGTTCCGTACGCGTTATGGATCTTATGAATGGCTAGTTATGCCATTCGGTTTAACGAATGCTCCGGCTTATTTCGTTGACCTTATGAATAGAGTTTTCAAAGATTTTCTCGATCGGTTTGTTCTCATCTTTATTGATGATATTCTTGTGTATTCTAAAACCGAGGAGGAACACGAAAAGCATCTCCGAATTGTATTGGAAACTCTTAGGAGCAATCAACTAAAAGCAAAATTTTCTAAATGCCATTTTTGGCAATCTAGTGTGAAATTTCTCGGTCATATCATTTCCGAATCCGGAATATCCGTGGATCCTTCAAAGATTGAAGCGATTCAAAATTGGAAGAGACCGGAGAGCGTGACTGAAATCCGTAGCTTTCTCGGATTGGCAGGTTATTACCGCCGTTTTATAAAAGACTTTTCTAAGATTGCCGTACCTCTTACTGGCTTAACAAAGAAAGGTGTTAAATACATTTGGTCAGACAAATGTGAATCTTCTTTTCAGAAATTAAAAGAACTCCTTTCTGATGCTCCTATTCTTATTATTCCCGAAGGGAATCAAGACTTTGTCGTTTACACCGATGCTAGTCGCGTTGGTTTGGGTGCCGTTCTTATGCAAAAAGAACGTGTTATTGCTTATGCTTCTAGGCAATTGAAGCCGGCTGAGACTAGATATGCCACACATGATTTAGAACTCGCGGCTATCGTTTTCGCCCTTCGAATTTGGCGACATTATCTTTTGGGAGAAAAGTTTATACTTTATACTGATCATAAGTCTTTGAAATATTTATTTTCTCAAAAGGAACTTAATTTGCGTCAACAACGTTGGCTCGAATTTCTTGCCTCTTATGATCTTGACATTCTTTATACTCCCGGAAAGGGGAATCGTGTTGCCGACGCACTTAGTCGAAAACAACAAGCGGTTGTTTCCATGATGATATCTGAATGGAACGATCTCGAACTTTTATCCACTTGTGAAATTCGAGATCGCGTTTCCGATTTGTGTTCATCTCTTGTTTTATGTAGCCTTGAGGCTCGTCCTTCTTTATTAGACCGCATTCTTGAAGCTCAACAACTAGATCCTGAATTGGCTTTGCTTGGCCAAAATCTTAAGGATAAAACCGATATTGAAGGTTTGAAAGACTTTGATATCGACTTTCGTGGCGGCATTCGAAAATTTGGTAGACTTATCGTACCAAATATTAGTGATCTTCGTAGAGACGTTCTAGAAGATTCTCATCGTTCCAAGTATTCCATTCATCCCGGTAGCAGTAAAATGTACGTTGATATGAAGCGACTTTATTATTGGGAGGGAATGAAATCTGATATCGCTAACTTTGTTAAGTGTTGCATGACTTGCCAACTTGTTAAGGCTGAACATCAAAGGCCCGGTGGGTTATTGCAACCATTGGAGATTCCAGTATGGAAGTGGGATCAAATTTCCATGGATTTTATAGATGGCCTTCCCCGTTCTCGTTCGGGTCATAATAGCTTATGGGTGATTGTTGATAGACTTACTAAGTCTGCCCATTTTATTCCTGTTCGGTCGAACCGAACCGTTCCTCTTCTGGCCAAACTTTTTATTAAAGAAATTGTTAAACTGCATGGAGTTCCTTCTTCCATTGTTAGTGATCGGGATCCATTGTTTACTAGTGGATTCTGGAAGAGTCTTCAAAAAGCTTTGGGAACGAAGCTTAATTTTAGCACCGCTTATCACCCCCAGTCCGATGGACAAACTGAGCGTGTGAACCAAACACTTGAAGATCTTCTTCGTTCTTGTGTGCTTGATTTCGGTGGAAGTTGGGAAGATCATATTTCACTTGTTGAATTTTCCTATAATAACAGCTTCCAATCTAGTATTGGTATGGCTCCTTTCGAGGCACTCTATGGAAGGCCATGCCGATCTCCTTCTTGTTGGCTTGAAGCCGGTGAGAAACTGGTTTTAGGACCAGACTTTATTCGAGATTCCACAGAAAAGATTGAACTTATTCGACATAGGATGAAAGAAGCCCAGAGTAGACAAAAATCCTATGCCGATAACCGAAGAAGGAAATTAGAATTTTCTGTTGGTGATCTTGTATTTATTCGTGTTTCACCTATGAAGGGTGTTGTACGTTTCAGTCGATCGGGAAAGTTAGCGCCTCGATATATTGGGCCATTTCCTATCACTGAACGTATTGGTTCCATGGCTTATCGCCTTTCTTTACCGGCTCAGTTCTCTACTATGCATGACGTGTTCCACGTATCTCAATTACGGAAGTGCCTTCGGGATTCCGATTCTACTCTTGAGCCCGGTGTTGTGGAAGAGATTGAAGTTTCACCTAATTTAACTTATGAGCAGCATCCTGTTCGAATTATTGCTTCGGAGATCAAACGACTTCGAAATAAAGATGTTCCGCTTGTTAAAGTTCAATGGTCCTCAAATCCTAAGGATTGCTCTTGGGAGACTAGAGAATTCATCGAGCGTACACATCCGGAATTGCTTTCTCCTGCTCTTTAAGGTAAACTTCTTAATTCCAATTTCTTTTTGTGTTAATATGCTTTTTGGTTGTTACTTTTTATTTCCACCATATATATTGCGAGGACGCAATTTCTTTAAGGGGGGGAGTCTGTAACAACCCGCATATCTATCGATTTTATATTTAAATATTTTATCGTTAGTCGGATGTTAGTCCGAAAAGCTACTTTTTGCATACGGTCAAATTAGGACTCGAGACCACCCCCATTGAGTTCAAAATGACGTTTGCGATCTTTTTGAGTGTAAACTTCGATATGTTTGGAGATAGTGAAATTTTCGTCACTTTTCCCGCTTGAGACTTTGGGTTGGACTGCACCTTCTTAACTCAGCCCACCCCCTCTTCTCTTCATCACTTCAAGCTTCTTCAAAAATGGTGGAGGGAAAGAGAAATTAAAACTCCCAAACACAAATTCCATTGCAAATCCGAGATTCAACATCAAATTCACGTTTAGACCATTGATTCAAGCTTGGTGGTGTTCTTGCCTTGCTCTCAAATCTCCATCTTCATCAAATTCCGTGAAAAGGTGAGATTTTTGATCTCACATCTTGCCTATATCTATCTTGGACTGTTGGGAATGATCCCCTATGGTATTTGCATCAACATTTGCATTTGGTTTGGATTGGATTGGCGAAAAACTTCGATTTTCAGCGTTTTGGTGATTTTTCTGGCCTTAAGTCGTTTCTGCCTTTGCTAAGTCGTTCGCGAGTTAAGGGCTTAAGTCGCGCGCGTTGAAAAGTCACCACCTTTGTATTTCTGTTCGCCTGTGTTGAGTCGTTCACGAGTTAAAGGCATAAGTCGTTTGCGAGTTAACTCCTCGAGTCGTTCACGAGTTAAAGTGTTAAGTCGTTCAGGGGCTAAAGGCATAAGTCGTTCAGGAGTTAAAGGCCTTAAGTCGTAGGTCGTTTTGCAGTTAGCTCGCTCGCCCTGGCCTTAAGTCGTAGGTCGTCCTCGACCTAACTCCACTAGGTCGTTCCAGCCTTAGCCCGTAGCTCGAATTGGAGCTTAAGTCTTAAGTCGTTCGTTCCACTAAGTCGTTCAAGGCTTAGGTCGTTAAGACATTCGTTTGCTAACTCGTTAGGTCGCATGCCCAGTTAAGTCGTATGACCTTAAGTCGTAGGTCGTTTCTGCCTTCGCTAGGTCGTTCGCGAGTTACTGGCTTGGCATAAGTCGTTCAGGAGCTAATGGCATAAGTCGTTAAGTCGTTAAAGGCTTAAGTCGTTAAGTCGTTCAAGACTTAGGTCGTATGACCTTATCCCCTTAAGTCGTAAGTCTCTTGCCTCCCTTAAGTCCTAGGTCGTATGACTCTTAAGTCCTAGGTCGTTGGCTTTAAATCGTTAAGTCGTAGGTCGCTGCTTCTCTTAAGTCGCTCGGCCATGCCAACTCCGCTAGCTCGCAACTGTTAGGTCGTATGACCTTAAGTCGTAGGTCGTCTCAGACCTAACATTCCCGCTGCTTCTCTTAGGTCGCTTTGACCCTAAGTCGTAGGTCGCTTTACTTCGTTAAGTCGTAGGTTGCTCGACTTTGTTAAGTCGTAGGTCACCACCGACCTTACCCTTAGGTCGAATGACCTGTTATCCGCTAGGTCGTGTGGCATTCCTCTCTTAAGTCGTAAGTCGTTCGCGAGATTAGTACTTGGTCGTTTGACCTGTTCTTCTGCTAGCTCGCGTGGCATTCTCCACTTAGGTCGTATGACCTTATCCCTTAAGTCGTAAGTCGTTCGCGAGTTAGTACTTGGTCGTTTGACCGGTTTGGCTTCTCGAGACAGCTTGCCTTCACTAAGTCGTACTTTGATGGTTTTGGGATTGACTTCTTTGGACTTTACTCACGTCTTCGAACGTGAATTGATTTGTTCTACAATCGTTTTATGACTTGTCACTTTAAAGATATATGAAGGTTTCAATACTAATAGTAAATATCAAAACTCTTTCATCAAAGCGATTTCAACACTATTTTAAATATCAAAAGCTCGTTTTCTCAAACCGATTTTCAATCTACTAGTATATACAAGCCTTTACTTCACTCGAACGAGAAATCGACTTAAACGACTTAGTAAAACGAGTGGTATGAAACGCTTGCGTTCACTTCGTCGGTTAGCTCTTGGACTTGTTCGATTGAACCCTTTTCGTGACAATTTCCTAGTGAAGATTTACAGCTTGTTCGTAAATATTTAAGTTAAGCAAGTGGTTATGGGACATGAAGCTAAACTCATATATTTACTAGCTTGGTGTGATTGACACTTCTCGCTGATCATGATGATCATTTTATGATTTAGACTAGCAATTGTGCGATGTCTCTTTGTTTGCAAGGTAAGACTAGACCGCAATAGTGTGATTCCGACTCACACACATCTCTTTGTCCGCAAGGTTAGTCTAGGCCGCAGTAGTGTGATTCCGACTCACACATATCTTTATGTTTGCGAGGTTAGGCTAGACACCACTTGTGTGATTCCATTCACACATACCTTTCTGCTTTTTGGTTAGCCTAGGCCTCAATCAGTGTGATTCCGACTCACACATATGGGGTAGCTCCCCATGGTCTTCGGACCATCATGTGATAGGCCTCTTTCTCTTTTTATGATTTCTGGATTTCTTGTTTTGATTTCTGGATTTTTATGTCATTGACTTGTTATGAGTACAAGTCTAGGGTATGATGCCCTCTTTGGATCTTTGAGAAGATTCTCGTGATATTGATCATTTCTCATCGGTTGATCTCCTGTTGATCATCATTTTCATACTTATAGTAGTATGTCAGTATGGATATTATATGTTTATGCCATATCTTTTATTCTATATCATGTCATCTGATATTTATAGTAGACTGATCCGTTTATTATTTTCTTAAATAATACTCGGGTCAGACCGAGATGTTACAGGTGCTTCTGCTTGACTTCCTTCCGGGATTTGCTACTCTGACTTTTGGCTGACTATTTAGTTTAGCAGTTTTTGTTGTATACACACTTGAGATATGGACTCATAGTTGTATTCTTTTTGTATAGCACAGGTTGCTATTCTTTTGTATTATTGTGGAACTTTTTGACCACTACTCTGATGTACACTTTCATGTGTTAGTTATATATTCATATCTTCTTCCGCCTTTGTGATATGGATGTCTGTGACTGCTTTGTGTTATGTTTATTTCTATGTTTGTTTCCGAAGATTATTTTATAGCCACCGTGTGATAATCAATTACATGGATGGTCGCTCCTCAACAGCCTTATTCTCCGTGCTAGTTGACAGCACTACATCGTAGTGTCCTTGGCTAGCGTGGGTATTGAGGTGGGGCGTCACATAAAGCCACTTTGTCAAAGACTTACATTCGAAGGTACGAAGGCGCTCCTGAAATTCTAGAATGAGCCAACCCAATATGATGGATCGCTAACGATCCATGGGGTTAGAGTATTTTTGGCTCGTTCCATTTGGATCATGTTTCCTTCCTTTTGTAGATGCTCTTTATGTAAATTCATAACTGGATTCTTTGCTTTGATGATGATTCATGTACTGATTGCATTAAACTGTTGATGGAATCAGATGAATGCTCACTTCTCGATCCATCTAGCTTGGAATGCCCCCAAACTTAGCAGACATTCCTAGAATACTTATTAGAACATGGTGCAAGAGGATTGGAGGATCCACGAGCGACCCTTATGGATCGCTAGCGATCCATCACCTTTGAGGATTTTTAACTTCTTTTTCATGAGTCTTTCTTTTAGTCCTTTTAGTTGTTTCTTGAGTTGTTCTGACTCGACGTAGATGTTCTGATTTCCTTTGAGTTCCGTTTAGTCAAAAATCTGATAACATTTGCACTTTAGAGTATGCCTTCGTTGGAAACAAGGCGTGCTTTGGAAGTTACTGTTTTTGAGCTCCCGTTTAGTGAGGTTTAAGTGATCGTGTTGAGGCCATCATGCGAATTTGGCTCTGGTTATTCAACCATCTGTTGAATTCTGATGAGAATCGTCATAGCTTATAAAAATAAATCAATTTCAATCCCATAAGTTTCAATTGGCTTGTAAAAAGTACTTAGACCATGCTTGTGAGTTGGTAAAATTTTGATTGCCACTTTATGGATCGCTAGCGATCCAAGGACTTAGCATATTTTTTGGGTGCTTTGCCTTATTTATTCCATTCGAGCCGACCTGCTTTCCCACATATCTCCATTCAACGATTCAAGCTAATTCTCCTTCGCCAAACCTAAATCCAATCCATACCCTAACTCCATTCGCGCCATCGCCGTTGCCGGCCATCCGACGACGAACCCTCCTGCCACCGACCTTGCCTTGCATTGCCGCCGTCTTGGACCAACCTTTAGCAATTGAAACTTCGTCAATTCGGATTGCCATTGACCTACCCACCTTGGATCGCGGCCAAGTTGAACTTTGACCATTCTCGCCCTTTGATTTTGACTTAGGTGAATGGTATGGAATTTGGCATTTGTTTAGAAATTTGGCGATGAGGTTGGATTACTGGTGATCGTTGTAGAGAATTCGAGTTGATTGCGATTTTGTGGATGAAGATAGGAAATCGAGTCTTGATTTCTTCATGAATGAAACTTTGGCTTCGCCCCAGTACTTGACATGTTTTGCTATCTTCATCCACAGAATCAGAATTGACTTGCACTGAGTAATATTATTAATCCGACACGACATCTTGCGAATTGGTTTTGGTTTTTTGGGAGGTGATAACAGCTTAGGATAGTGTCTTGTGTGTAGCTAATGTTGTTATTACCTTCCGGCCAGCTGAAACAGACTTATGCTAAGAATTTTCTACTTGATTTGGTCCCATCAATCCATAGCCGGTTACTTCAAATTAGCCCCGTTATTGCACACTTAGTGTGCCTGAAATGAGAAGAGCTTCTTGGGTCGCTTCTGACAGCGGATCCTTTATCGATCGTAGATCGAAGATGGGTAAGTTCAGGAGAAACAACTTCAACAAATGATAAGAGGAGCTCTTTTCTTTCTTCACTACAAGTGAACTATCTACACCGGACAGAGCGTTTGTAGTGTTCAGGACACTGAGCCCATCCCACATAGATAACACACCACACTTGCTAAAGTCAACACTTAGAACCCGATGTGTCGTCATAAATCGACACTTTTTCGAAGTTCAAATGTTGCAAGGGGACTTTTAGTTAAAGATAGACTTACCTGACCGCATTAGATACAAGTTCTGTTGTATAGAATGAAGCACCCATCCTCTCGCCGTATGTTCAATGGAGGAAGTCCAACACATTCAGAAACTGAATCATCATCCGTTGTGCCTACCTCTTTAGTACCGCGAGCCGAATACGGTCAACTGGTTCCGGTTGGTCCAGTTGTAGACCGGACTCCTTCAAATTTCAGAGTTCTACTTAACCCCCCGGAGAGAGCTTCCTTCGTAATCTCCGCTAAAGTTTTACATAACATTTTCTTACAACATGGCATTCCGGACGACAATGTGCACCTTTTGTCGAAGAACGAGTTCGCACATATGCCACCTTTGGGGTATACTGCTTGCCACCAGTATACGTGTTTAAATGGAACAATGCCACCCTTCAATACCTTCTTGAAAGAAACTCTTCTAAACTTGGGAATTTCTCCATTTCAAATTCATCCTAATGGGTACGCGATCTTGACCTGCCTTCATGTCCTGTTTATGCGGACATTTAATCGTGCCCCAAGCTTCGATGAGTTTAGATATTTTCTCTCATTCAAGAAGAGAGACGAGTGTCCATCCCTTGTCATCATAGAGGCCCAAAGAAACCGCAAGATCGTGCTGCAGCTTCAAAGCAATCTGTCTTAATTCAAGACCCAATATTTCTTTGTTAGGTGACTTGAGGGATTTAATCATCTTTGGACAAGGGGGATAAGTTCTCTCTTTCACGCATTAACTTTCAATATGTCGCTATGGGATTTCTGATAGATCGAATAATTCTTGCAGTGATTCCAAGGCCGAATAAAGATCCATCAATCAATCTGATTTTCCACACTCTGAAGGCCGTAGACACCAAGGAGAGATCGGTTAACTTTTTTCTTACGGACAAGAATTTGCTTCGGTATGGGCTGTTGCATCCTAGAAGATCTGCCATGGCTACCGAAGTCACGTCTCCTTCCCGTTCTGGAATATGAACATGTTCCACTTCTTCATCACACGACTCCAAAGAGGGCGAACTCCTAGAAAGAGAAGGTCCGTCTAGCGAGCCAATCGAAGTAATTCGTGAAGGAAGGGGTGTTAGTACTAAAGCCAGTTGCCTGGCTAGAATGTCCCCAATTCCGGAAGAGGCGAAAGAAAAATTCAAGCAGCATTAGGGCAGGGCTGCAGTAGCAATAGAAAAGGAGGAGGGTAAAGTTGAGGGCAGCAGCAGTTATGATTCCTTATTGCGACCCGGGATTTTCGACCCTCGAAAATCGACATCTATACGTTCACTATATAACATGCCGAATATTCAAGTGTCGGAAACACCGATTTCTAGGGGTGAAGAAGAAAAGGTAGAAGAAGAAACATAAAATAACAACACAGAATCTCACAATCGCAGTAGAACAAAATATAATATATAATAACATATTTTAAATACAAGAACTGTACTGTTAATATACATACCATTATCAAAGTACAATAGACAACAATCAATATGGACAGTTTAATAACATGTCCTCACACAGTGGAAATACAAATGAAGTACAGAAATACGTCTTTGTCATCCAGGTCATCTCCTGAGCCCCAAAGCATCGTATCCTGAATCTGTAATACTCGGTCTGACCCGAGCATTATAATAAAATAACACCCGAGTCAGTCTAGAAAACCAGTGTGAGAAAACACACTCAATTTGAATTATTAAAGTTATCAAAATCTTTTAAACAACAAAGGTATCCCATAAGACCACGTCACACATAAACACGACAGGATTTTCCCTTACGATAACCAAAACATTTTTATCAAAATCATCTGATATTATAATAGTGTCTAAACAAAGTAAATAGAACAAACTGAAATGCTTGCATCTCACATTTCAACATAGTTGGGCACAATCAAAACCGTACGGCGCTTATTGGAGAATGGATTCCATACAATTACTAGGCTGCAAGGGTACCGCCCATCACAGTACACCTCTAAAAATATGTACTGAGGACCTCGCTGGAATCCACTGCCACACAAGACCTGCCTACCCCTAACCTGGATAGTACCGAATATGTTATCATCCCGGGTGTTCCCACCTTTAAAAATGAGCGCTCACTTTTTCATTCACAACCATATCCATAACTTATATATATTTCCGAGGGTATCTAGAAATGTGATAACATACCCTAATTGGGTGCGACCCACTTAGCCTTGTTGCATCTCCCCTGTTTTAGTCATTCCCAGTTGATGAGGCTTGAGGCTACGTTTACCTTTCAAGAACAATTTCACTTAGAATGCTCATCGTCATCAAATGATGATGTTCTGATAGCATTCGTCCATACAAGTTGTCTTGGGTCTGGACAAACCTAATCACCATCTTCACTGTCTTCATGATATCCATTCGCAACACTCAAATCAGATCGAAGTGGTTTTCGAATAATTAAATCCGATCCCGGTCCCATCGAAACGATTAACGAATTTGGCCAAAATTGATAGTCGGTTATTTAACTATCAATAAAACTTCCATAAGCAGACATCAGGCCTTATTATAAATTTTCCAAAAATTATTTTCAAAATATCTTTATAAGATATATATTCAAATCCCTTCCAATTTTTTTTCAACATTTGAAACGATTTCAAATCCTTATATTTTCAACGGAATATTCCCACCCAATACTTGGAATATTTTCCAACTCCATTTTTATGTTCAACACTTAGGAAGTATTCCATTTATTTCCTATTTCCTACTTACTCAAAATCATTTATAATTTATCTGTATATTCCTTAACTCGTTCAGAACGGATTCTATAAGTTTCGGGGTTCCTTAATTAATTTCCTTTAATATTTCCAAAGTCAAAACACTTGTCTATAATTCCAAATATCATTTCTAACTACTTTTATGAATCCTAATTCATTTTTCGAAGTTCAGTTTTATTTAAATACTTCAGAAAATTTCCTTACATTTCTCCAAATTCCATGTTGAGAATTTTTCCTATAAATCCCATCTACCAAACAAACCCCGTTTCCAAATCTCGAGAAGATTTATAAATAAATTTGAATCGTTCCAAAACTCTACATATATAGATAATAAGTGTTTTAAAAGAACAATAATTTATTTTTAAAAACATGTTCAAGTAATTATTTGAAATATCGAAACACTTTTTCTTATAACATCAATAACTCATTTTTACATAAACAAATCAATTTACAAAGTCGATTATAAAAATTAGAATTTAATTTCAATTAATATTAGATATTTGAAAAAATGCACTTCCAAAGTATTTCAATACTAACTAGTTTAAAATTACATAGTTAAATAATTAAAATTTCCCTTTTTAAATCAAAATTTAACTTCTTAATAAATTATATTTTTAAAATCCCAATAACTAATTAAATTTATAAATCCCTCTCAATTTACAACACATCGATCCCATTCCGACCTCCTTAACCAGTTTCTCTTTTCAAAAATAGAATCCACTATTTTTCCCAAAAATCTATTTTTCATATCTCGATATAAATTCACACTATGAAATTATATTCCAATTTATCAATTAATTTTCATTTTCCCTTGTTTATAAACATCGTTTATAAATTTATAACTCCTTTGAGATTCACTAGTTTATAAAACTAACCTCATTTATAAAATCTCATTTTATAAATCCATTTCTTAATAAATTCCATATATTTCACCAATCTATTTAAAATATTGATTCCAACTCCTTTTCATATTTTCCAGAAATATCGTTTAAAAATCCATCTTTTAAAAATCCTTTATATAAATTATTTTAAAATCTCTATTTACAATATTTTTTTACGAATAGTTAAATACAAAAAAAATCAATTATTGTTTTTATCCTAATCAATTTCTTAAAAATAATCCAAATTTTGATATAAATATTTTTACATTCAAAATCTCCTTTAAAATCCTTTCAATTTCCAAAAATAATATTTATGGTATTTAAAATACCAAAAGTTAGGCCAGTGCTACTATAGCATCCAATAATTCACATCAAAACAATAATCTATAACAGATTATTCTAACACATCATATATTATTATATATGAAAAACAATCAATATAAATTTGAGGAATCTAGTTGGATCCCTCCAACCTGTTTCCCTGCATCCACATATGTTAATACAGCATAAAAATACCAATCCCACTTCGAAGGGTATATCGTGGTATATAGGGTCATATGCTATTATGTGGGGTGCATAGGGTCTCATCCGCTCCAATAGGCGGGAAATATATCCAACTACTAATATATATACTACTATATATATATATATATATAACATCCAAACTGATAATAATTTATAAATTCAACCAAGCGTCCAACAATTTAATTAAATCATTATAATTAATTCCAACAACCTAAAAAGAGTGAGATTTACCATCCTTTGTTTATTTGCAACTCGTTCCAATTTATTCAATTTCATTTTGTAGTATTGCTGCCGCGAGTCCAATGTGACTTGTTACGTTAATTTTAGAACTCGTATAAAAGTTATACAATTTTATAACCATTCGATCTAACCAAAACAATTAATTACTAATTAATAAATTAAATTAACTAATTATAAAGGTTAATTACCTTCATTTAAGAAAACCTAATCGCCTTAAATAAATCTCCCCAGGCTCAAACAACACGGCCAGACCTTCACTGACAAGCTGCACCTCCTTGTGGCCATCGGAGATCACCTCGACCTTGCCTAACATGCCCAGCCCCACCCTAGCTCGCACTACCCAGTCCTCACGCCTGCAGCCTTGTGCCATCTCCTCTAAATCAAGCAATACCCTAAACCTAACACGACTTCACATGCCTCCATCAGCGCGCTCACGCGCTCCAAACATCGAACCCTACAACATCATACAACACTTCGAAACCCTTCCCAATGAATTTCTCCACCCTTACCATGCTAGAGGTTATCCTACTTCACCAGTGCTTAGCCCGACCACCCTTGCCTCCATCGCCAGAGTTCCGGTCCTTCTATCCCTCGCCAGTCGCCAGAGCCTTGCCTTGATCCTCTCTGACTTTGAGCACGACTCTCCAGCGCGTGCGTCTACCTCCAATCGCAACTTCCTCCGCCATTTCTTTTTCGTTTCGTTTCGATTTTTTTATTATGTCGATTTTGATTTCTATATATGTTCTCTTATTTGATTCTTTTTTAAAGAAAGGAGAAGGAAGGTACGTGATTTATAAAGAAAGAGACGACTTTACAAGGAAGTTGTTGGCTATAGGCACGTGGCTAGGGTCCTATTGAACTTGACCCTTGATTTGGTTTATAAATTTTTATATTGAAAATATCATGCTTAAATACCTTGAAATTTTGAACCCCAATTGAGGCGTGCCACCCGGCGTTCCTAATGTTATACCGCTATTTCGAACCCAATGGAATAAGCCATAAACCCCAGTTCGATCGTATGTAGAAGATAGCCTTTTAAATCGACTTTTTAATTTAATTTCGATTAAATTATTTCCAGGCGTTTCTAATCCGTACGACCAAACGATAACTCCAAATGCTACGAAATTTGAAATCCGATAATAATACACTATTACGGATCCAATGGAACTGGTTTCGTCTGGATGCGCTGCTTTTTTCTCATTCACCAGCCGGGTCCAGGCATTGTACAAGATCATGGAGTCATCTCCCAGCCACGCTAAATTTATGTGCTCCAGCACATTCGCGTTGTACGTGACCAAGAGATCGTCAAACTCAGCGTCCAGCCTGGACCTCTCCTCCAAAATCTTTTCCTGGATTTCTGCTTCCCCAGACTTAGACTTGACCGCCACCGCTGCAAGTTCGGCCCTGAGAGATACCGCTTGATCGCAAGCTTGTTGTGCAGCGGCGTTTGCATCGTCCTTCTCTTTAACCATTTCAGCAAATTTGGCCTTGAGCTCGTTTAGCTCTTTAACGGCTAAGTCCTGCTCAGCTGCAATGGTGATGTTGCGGTGGCCCATCTCCTCTACCGTGGCGCAATGTTCTTGTTGCATCCTAGCCATTTTGGCCACGGCGTCCTCGTGCTTCTGGAGAGCTTGAAGTTCAGAATTCCGGGACGTTTCCATTTCAGATTGAAGAACTTCAATGATGCGTTTCTGTTTAGCAATTTCAGCATCACGTTCAGCGATAATCTTCGCCCGGTCAAAAGCTACTCTAGAAGCCTTCACAGCTGCCTTGTACCACTCCTTATACTGAGCGTAGAAGTCGTGGATATAACTATGAGCAGTGGTCTCAGCGTCCGGAGGAATTCTTTTAAAGTTAGGAGGGAAGACATAGCCATCCATGCAAATTTCAGGGTAGTCATTTTTCATTTGGGCGAGTTTAGCAGCTCCCTCGCTTGTCAACTCAGCCGGAGCTTGTTCAATTATAGCGGCTGCTGTCGTTTCCATTCTTGGCCGCTGAGCATCAGGCCGAGAAGATTGAGAAGGCAGCTGCTGCTGATGAGATGACCCTGGAAGGTCTACTGGGGCCCTAGGAGGCGGAGGAGAGCGAGATCGAGGTCGATACTGGTATCCCCGGTCTCTGTCAGAATAGTCATAGCCAGAACGGCCACGCGAGTAATCTCTATCTCTATCATAACGTTCTTGACTTGAATAGCCTCGCCCATGATCCCTATCTGTCTCTCTCCTACGGGAATCGTAAAATGGAGAAGATTGGCGCACATTCCGAAGCCTATCTAGAGTAGAGCCACGTCCTGACATCTCACCTGCGATAAGAAAGAATTACGGATTAAGATCCCATGAAGCAATGTTTACTATGCAAAAGTCATGAAGTGCTGTAGAAGTGTGTGTAAATGTGTAAACCCCCAAACCGACCGGAAGTGTTGACCGCACTTAAAGGGAAGGGCTCGTTCATGTTTAGGACATCTTGAAATTCCTCCAACCCATCATTATGAGAAATCGATATATAATCTGGGATAGGAATATCGTCAAGCCCTTTGAAAGAATCTCTCGAATGAGAAGGGGCGGCCTCAGAAATCATGACTCCGGAAGCGGGAAGAAACACATCTACAGATTTTCCCCCCTTGGACTTAAGTTTTTTCGAAACGGCGGCCTTACCTTTCCGTTTTTCTCCCGATTCCTCCAAGTTTCCCGAAAGGTCAGCCATTGGCTCCGAATCCGTATGAGTTCTTTCTTCGTCACTCGCCTCGATTATTTTGATTCCGAGTGACTTCTTCACCTTTCTCTTCTTGGTTTTCTTCTTATCTTCCTTCCTGGAGGCGGGCTTTGCAAATCCCTCAACGACTATACTTTGATTGATGTCGATCAAACCAAGAACTCTTAAGTTGTAATCGTTCAGCACCGAGTCAATATGCCTCAACTCGCTTGGAACTTCTTGAAGACTTCGGACGATACCCTTGAAACGCCCTCCATCGGGCCTGGAGATAATGGCTGTAAAAGGAATGAAATGTCAATTTTAACACCAAAGAGCTATTGGTCAAGAAAACAGGTTAAGGCGCTTACGTCTAGACAACCATCGCCTAGCGAAACCCGGAGGGCACCGAACGTAGAACCACTCGTTCTTAAAATAACTCAGTCGGGTCCAAGCTCCAACTACAACTTGGCAATAGCTAACTGCCTCCAGAAATGTAAAAGACGGGCTATCACCCCTACTCTTAAAGTTAAATATGTGTCTGATCTCGGTGGGCCTTGGCGGGCGAAAGAGACAGTCCATAAATATGACAAAGGCACTGTTCAGTAACGCGTGCCCATTGGGATGAAGTTGTGAATGAGCGATTCCTAAATATGATAGCATCCCTCTGATATATTGATTGAAAGGAGGAAGAGTTCCGGTCGCACAAGCATGACGGTAGAATGCTGTATATCCTTCTGGCGGATTGTGCGGTCTATCAGTGGCACTGGGCAATAATACGTCACCTAGAGATATGTTATGCTTTAAGCATATTCGTCCCAATAAGGATTCAGAGATGTTAGACTGAACCGAATCAACAGGGTCCTCAATAAATATAGCCTCTGGCAATTCATCTGGAGCTGGATCGATTACATCAGCAGGAATATCGGGAATCTCAAGCACCGGAGGAGTCGAGCTATGTACCTCTTGTTGTTGGGAGCTCGAAGATTCCATAATTAGCTAACTCATCAGAAAGCAACGTTAAGTTCATAAACAGCCCGTGCATGCCCCGGTGTAGTGTGTATGAACGTGTCGTGAAGTGCAAGTGCTATGCGTTACTTAAGCAGATTCTACAGATCAAAGCAAAATGTCCGTACAACATAACTTGGGAATTTGAGAATGAAAATGACCGTCATCGCTGACCATCACTTCCACACCATCCAAACGCTACGAACCAACTTCGTGTATAAATCAGTTGTATTATTGGTTAAGTTATAGTTCCATCGACGAGCTTCAAAGGAAATTCAAGTTCAAGTCTTACAGTCATGTTCGACTATGCAAGGCCGAAGCTCGTCGGAGTCAAATGTGCTAAAGCTCATTAAATTTGTAAAATTTCAACTTGAGATTGATCGTAGTTCGGATGTTGGAGCAAATCAAAAGGATGTGGGTTTCGAAAATCAGAACATTCAGACCCAGAAGTTCGAATCCATTGGATCGAATCGATACGAATCGATTCGAAGGAAACAAGGTCCAGATGTTCGAATCCATGCGGTTCGAATCGATAGAGCCTAAGGGAGGACAGATACTTCGAATCCATGAATCTAGTGCAGTTTCGAATCGATCGGAATATCATGTCTTCGACTCAATTATAGCAGCATTGCTTCGAATCGATCGCTTCGATACAATTTTCTTTCATGATCATCGATTCGAAATCTGACACTTAGAATCGTTTCGAACAAATTGCTCCCAGATCGATGCGAAGCTGTGAACAAAAACGATGTCCACCATGACAAGTTTCTTTCCCCAAGTCTATCGATTCGACCCATTCCAGATCTGACGATCCTTCAAAATTTTCAGAAGATAAGATGGGGTCACTGCCAAGAATTCCAAATTTTTACGTTCTACACTCGAATCGGTTCCATATTTACCTGATTGGATTCGATTATAAACAAAAGCTTGGGAGGATGTTATCGATTCGAACGAAGGCGTGGAAGTTCCTAGTCTGAAGGATGTTGAGTCAAGATTTTTATAGAGTTTTGATTTCTGACAAAGGGATAAGCCGTGATCGACAAAAAGAAGTTATTCATTGTTTTAAAGAGACACAAAGAGCTCCATACATTAGAGGTTGATTATTTGGTATGTTAGTAGTGTTATTTATGTTAAAATCTATCCTCAAATAATCTCATACCTTCAATCTTTGAATATAAATGTATATATGTATGAGTGCACATTAACTGTGCAGTCTGGGCTAAACCGGTCGACCGGTTTAAAACAAGGCGGTCGACCGTTTTTGTCCAGAATGCACAGATAACGTGCACAAGTGTACATAACGTATATATATTCAAATTCCTGTCTACCGGCCATTTTTGACCTGTCGACCGTTTTCAAACAGAAAGCAACCTTTCGTACAGACACTTCCTTTTCTTCAACGGTTGCTTCTCTTTCTCTTCACCAATGATCATGACCTTTGTTTGTATCTTTTCACAAAGGGTTACAACTGTTTATTTCTTATATAAACATCATGAAATCATTATTCCAGATAAGAATAACCAATTCTATTATTCTAATCTCTATTCTATTGATCTCTGTCTTGAACTCTCAAACCTTTCAATTGCTTATTGAATCATTGAAATTATTTCATATCTTTTGATTCAATTAAGTAATATACTTCCTTCAATCTTCACAAACATCATTCACATACTTTGAGGATAAGATTATAGGAAGGGTGTACTACAAGTGACAAATCAGTGTTATCAAGAGCACAAGTTGTCAACGGCAATTGTATTTGTTTTTGTTGAAGTCCTCGGTGTTGTAAGAGGCACGAAATCCCGTTCGGCTGTTCGGGTGTTATAAACCTGTTCCTCCGGGTGAAGCGAGGCAGTTGGTAGTGAAATCCAGATAGGAGTCTGGGACTGGACGTAGGACGGGAGGTCCGAACCAGTATAAAAATCCCTGGTGTGATTTTTACAGTTTACTGCATTTACTATTCTATATCTGTGAATTGCTATATAGTTAGTTTATTGAATATTTACTTGTATAGGAATTGTAAATAACATTCCGCATATATTAGTCCATATTACACGATCCGTAATTAGTGTGCACAAGCGTACACACTTTCATTTGGTATCAGAGCATACATACTTTCATTTGGTATCAGAGCATACAAACTTTCAAAGGATTGATTCGAAAAAACAGCTGAAGCAATGGGGAAAAGTAAAAAGTGAGAAGTGAATAGGACCCCGGTATTTATAACAACTCAGTGGCGATTCGCCTCCCGGTATACCTGACCGGCTTTTACAGGTGAGGAAATCGAATCGAATCGATTCGTTGCGGCATGTTCGAATCCATCACGACACAGAGTCGTTCCACCAGTTCGAATCCATCCCTTAGTTCGAATCCATCCAGTTTCGAATCCTTTACAACGTCGAATCCATTTCAGCAACATCGATACGAGGCAACATCGACTCGAAGCACAAACCCCACGAACCATCGTTTCGAAAAGACATCGGTTCGAGCATTCGCGACTTAGACTCCACCAACTCAGAGAACTTCGAATCCGCGCAGTATTGATTCGAAGAACCATCGATTCAAAAAAGTTAACAGAAGATGAACCTAGGTCACTGTGCACCATCGATTCAAAGTACCCACTTCGAAACCATCGACTCGAAGCGGATCAAGAAACATAGCTTCGAATCCATCAAATACCATCGGTCAAATGGACGAATCGTTTCAATATGAAAAATTGCTTGTCCACTCTTGTACCGATTCAGGAGAGGATCAATACTAGAGGATGATCATAGGCAATCATAAAAGCAATATTTTTGCTCGAATCTCAAATCGGTTCAGGAGAGGATCGATGCAGATTTCGATAGCAAACCGAACTGACAACAACTTACAGTCACGCAACGTTAACCAAAGTCAAGATAATACACGTATGCACGTATTTCTGACTAATTTTTTGGTCTTCATCATCTACAGGAATCAAATGTTCGTCCCGTCATGACTCAAAAAACCTAACAGCCGATCATGGTCATACAACGATTGGTTACAACAGCAAAGAAGGCAACTTTCAATAATGCATGTTGTAGCTATCCAATGAGAGACTGCAGCTTTTCAAAGCACGTCATGTTTACACAAGACGTACTTTGGGGGGCAAATGTTATCCCGCCTTTTGGCAAGGCCGTGACACCAAGGACTTAACTAGAAACCGGCGACAGATCGTCTCGTAGACCAGCTACGCACAAGGATTGCTATGGATATCGATGAAATTTGTCTAAGTCCGGATCGGGCTACAATCGATAAGGCGCGTCAAGCAGAGTAGTAAGAACCAACATTCCAAGTTTCAAGTCAATCCGAGTTCGTATGCTCGAGATATTGTCGACAAAAGATGGAGTAGAACATCCTTAGTTCGAATCCATAGGCGGAGCCTATGTTTGAAACCATCAGACAGGCATTGCTTCGTATCCATGAGAAAGAGGCAGGTTCGAATCGGTCAAAAGGAGAATTGCTTCGACTCCATCAGGCGAAACCGGTAGCTTCGAATCCATTGGAGCATTCACCGCCTTCGACTCCATCAAGCAAGTCCTCATATGCCTTAAGTTCGAATCCATCCTCGCATACACCATAGTTCGAATCCATCGAAGGAAGGATCCTTCGAATCCATGCAGTCATAAGGACCTCGACTCCATCTCATGAGGCAGCTTCGAATCGATCGAACGTAATATGCCTTGATCGATTCGAAGACACCTATCTTCGAGTCCATCCCCTCGGATCTATCGAGTCAAAATAGCGAGATACACGAAGTTGACTCAGTAAAACTCGGAGCGAAAGCTGGGTTGACCCGAAGCACACACAACACGTCACTATCTTCATGTGCAACACTATCGATTCGAACCTATGGATTCGGAGCACATCGATTCGAACGAATCCATAAGGCGATGAACTCCAACTTGAATCGCTCATAACTCAAGATCTACAAGTCCAAATGCCATGAAATTTTCACAGAAGCTTAAACACATGACAAAGAATGTCCACACCAAATTTCAGCTCGATTGGATGATTTCTTGATCGATTCGAACCAAGGGTCGAATCGATCCCAAAGTGGGCCCAGATCTCCAGATTTCGGCCATGTGGGCCCCCTGACGTACCAGAACTGGTCTCCCCACATTTTAGGCGAAATATCAGCCTCCTACACCTATAAATAGAGCCCCTGGTCATTCAGAAAAGGGGTCGGAGAATTCTAAGTACTGAAGAGCGCCCAGATTCTGCCAGATCTACTCCAGAACACCGTCGCTGCTTTAGATTGAGACTTAACTTAGAAATTCAGTTGTATTACATTATAAACCATTGTTACCTTCAAGTATTGAGCAATAAAATTATCAAACTTCACAGTGGACGTAGGCAAAACGCCGAACCACTCTAAATCGCTTGTCTTTGCAATTTACTTTCTGTTATTTGGAGTTTTTGTTAGATTATCCACAGTTTTAATTTTCATTCTTCACTTTTATCTCTTCAAAAACTTCCGAAGAGTGTTGTGCCCATTTTTGGTAAGATCTCTGTTTACTAATCCGCCTCTCATGGCTCGCCTGACCATCTCTGCCAATCTATCATTATCTCCAAGCTGTAATCCTTGTTCACTACCTTCGATCTGCCCCCCGAATCCGTGTGTGTGCCAAAATTGGTCACAAACCCCGAATGTTGTGAAAGCACCAGTGTATGAATATAAATCAACAATATTTACACACAAATCTCAAATATAAGCAAACAGAGTATCACAATTCAGAAATAATGAACATAAACACGAGATTTATAGTGGTTCGGCGATCTTGCCTACGTCCACTCTGAAGTTGATGATTTTATTGATGTTCACTCGATGATTACAATCTCTTCTAATGTAGTACAACTAATATTATATGCTAAGCCTCAATCTAAGGTAGTAGTGGTGTTCTGGAGTAAATCTGGCAGAATCTGCACGCTCTTTAGTACTTAGAATCATCCGACCCCTTTTCTGAATGACCAGGGGCTCTATTTATAGGTGTAGGAGGCTGATATTTCGCCTAAATTGAGGGGAGACCAGTTCTGGTACGTGAGGGGGCCCACCTGGCCGAAATCTGGAGATCTGGGCCCACTTTGGGATCGATTCGACCCTTGGTTCGAATCGATCAAGAAATTGTCCGATCGAGCTGAAATTTGGCGTGAACATTCTTCAACATGTGCCCAAGCTACTGTCCAAATTTCATAGCATTTGGACTTGTAGATCTCAGGTTATGATCGATTCAAGATTGCATTCCTGGTTGACATGCTTGCTTCGACTCGATTCGTTCGAATCGATAGGCTCGACTCGATGGCCTCGCGCGCCTTTGCGATGACGTGGTGCGCATTTCCTGGGTTGATCCACTTTTCACTCCGAGACGACTGGGTCGACTCCACCTTTTCTGCTGCCTTGACTTAGTGGATTCTAGAGAATGGATTCGAAGGTGTGATCGTTCGAATCAATTATGTTACGCTACAGCCAATCGATTCGAAGTCATCATAATAGGATGGGTTCGAAGGTATTCATTTCGATGGAGTCGAAGGAAGGCACTTAATGGATTCGAACACGCCACCCTTGCATGGATTCGAAGCAGAGCATCTGATGGGTACGAAGTGGAGTAGCTTCATGGATTCGAAGCGGAGTATATGATGGGTACGAGGCAAGATGTCTTCATGGGTTTGAGTGATGGATACGAACCATCGAGCCCAGATGGATACGAAGGTGTTCAATCTGAAGGTTACGAGGCGAAGTAGCTCTGTGGATTCGAAGTACTCTGGCTTGATGGACTCGAACGCATGTTTTCTGCCTATGGATTCGAACTCAAGGTCATTTCCTCCAATTTGCATCAATGATATCTTGAGCGTACGAACTCGGATTGACTTCAAACTTGGAACGTTGGTTTGCATGGCTTTACTTGTCACGTCTTATCAATTGTACCCTGATCCGGACTCGGACAAAATTCATCGATATCCATGGTGAACTTGTGATGTAACCGTCCTACAGGATGGACTGTCATTGATTTCTAGTCAATTTTTTGGTGTCACGGCCTTGCCAAAAGGCGGGATAACATTTGCCCCCCAAAACATGCCTTGCGATAGGAAGGTGTGTTTTGTAATGCCATAAGCTGGATGTTCATATCATGTTGACGCCCTGCAAAGAAATTGATAGTTTTATATGACCTCAAATGACGACCGTTCGCGATCAAGCCATTTGAGGTGGAATTCGACCGTTCGCAATCTAGCATTTCTATATGGCCCCAAATGATGACCGTTCGCGATCAAGCCATTTGAGGTGAGGGGTGCCGTTCGAGGCGAGTTGTGATCGTTCGCGGTCGGGTGACATGGAAAGAGGAATGTGATCGTTCGCGATCGTGTGCCGTACGAGGAAAAAATGTGATCGCTCGCGATCGAATGTCGTATTAGGTGAATTGTGACCGTTCGTGGTCGAGTGCCGTTCGAGGCTAATGGTGACCGTTCGAGGTCGGGTGCCGTTCGTGGCGAAGTGTGATCGTTCGTGATCGAATTGTGACCGTTCGCGGTCGGATGCCGTTCGATGCGAATTGAGTATGCCCGGGGAGGGACTTAGTATCATCAATACCGGGTTTCACGTTCGGGTGAATCCTCGGATTGTTTCTTGCAACGGTTTATCGCCATCTCAGAGCATGCCCAGGGACCGTTCGTGATCTCGTACATGTGTAAGTGGTTTAGTCGTTATGAAATCACAAGTAGCATTTTTTCATTGAAAATAAGTCTTTAGCAGAAATGTTAAACAAAGTCAAGTTCAAATATTCAAATCAAGATGAAACAAAAGCAAAGCTAGGATGTCAAAGTGTAAACTCCCACAATGATAGGGTTAGTAGTCATTCACAACATGCCTATGGACCGTTCGTGATCTCGCACATGTGTAAATGACTTAGCCGTGTTGGTGAGAGGTTTACAACTTGTCCATCGTTATTTCAACTAATTGATAATCATACAATGTCCTGGCTCGGGGGCACCCCTGGCTGATGTAGACGGTGGTCGCTCTGGCTCCACTGCTGGAGCTCGCCTCCTCACATACTGAAGTAGCATACCGTTCCTGATGTGCCCTTCCACCTCATCCTTCATATGTCTATAGTCGTTAGTGTTATGACCATTCAGTTCGTGGAATAAGCAGTATCTGTATGATTTCCTCTCGTCAACAGTGGGATCCCTTCGTATTGGCCTACGGTAGGGAACTTGCTCTCGTGTATCTTGGTAGATTCGCTCCAAACTCTCATTCAGCTCTGAATAAGTGGTGAATCGTGGCTTTCTCCGCAGTCGCTTTGACCTGTCACCATTGTCCTCAGCCTTTCGTTTTCCTTTATCTTGGTCTGAATCCTTTTCAAAAGGTTTTTTGTCTTTAAGTGCATAAACTTCTATTCCCTCTCCTTCTTCTCTTTCAGCATTAGCGTCTTCCAATCGTAAAAACTTTTCTGCCTCGTGATAGAATTCTCCTAGATCCATTGGCGGATCCTTAGTTAATGAATTTTTGAATTCCGTGCCGTCAGCTACTCCGGACACAGCTGCCATCATAACCATGGATGGATCTGGCCGATACACCGATGCTGCTGCCGCATTGAACCGCGTCAAGAAATTCCTCAAAGACTCCCCAGCTTTCTGCTTTAGCGTTGCCAAACTCATCACATTCTTGGGTCTTGAAATATGAACTCTGAATTGCCTCATAAATTTCTCAATCAAATCGGTCCATGTCCCAATGGAGCCGCTCTCTAGCTGTCTGAACCATAAAGCTGCTATGTTTGTCAAATACAATGGGAAGCACCGGGCCATGACTTCCTGTGATGCCCCCAGCACTTCCATGTGCCTTATATCCCTCGTTAGTTGGCCGAGAGGGTCCGTCCTCCCATCATACCCTTCTACTGTTGGCAGTTTGAATTCTGGTGGGTTCCTAGCCAACCTAATCGCAGGAGAAAAGGGACTCTTGTTCACGTCTTCAAGATCTCTATTTACTAATCCGCCTCTCATGGCTCGCCTGACCATCTCTGCCAATCTATCATTATCTCCAAGCTGTAGTCCTTGTTCACTACCTTCGATCTGCCCCCCGAGTCCGTGTGAGCTTTCGGGTGTGTGCCCCCCTGGCTGAGCGTTCATCCCTCTATTGCCGCCAGGTTGCTCGGATGTCCTTGTCTCTCTTCCCAGGTTTGGATCAACATGTCCTAAGTGTATGCCCCCCTGCTCCGGCGCTGCGCCAGATGGTCCTGCTCCGTTCTGGATTCCGGTTGTTCCTTGATTTTGCGTTCCATGTTGTCCGATCTGTTGAAGCAAATTCTGGATCATTTCCTCTTGTCTCTTCATCATTGTCTCCATCTCTTCCCTAGTGATGAAAACTGAAGCTTAGTTTGCTCCTGAGGAAGCCTCTTGACTCCCTTCGTGCTGACTTCGCTCTGGCCTCTGCCTTTTACTTGTTTGTCTTGTCATGATTCTTCGGATCTGAATCTCTTAGCCTTCTGATTCAACTTCCAAATGATAGAACTCCTGAGTTCAGCTCTCAGTGAAAGCACCAAAGTGTTTGTGCCAAAATTGGTCACAAACCCCGAATGTTGTGAAAGCACCAGTGTATGAATATAAATCAACAATATTTACACACAAATCTCAAATCTAAGCAAACAGAGTATCACAATTCAGAAATAATGAACAGAAACACGAGATTTATAGTGGTTCGGCGATCTTGCCGACGTCCACTCTGAAGTTGATGATTTTATTGATGTTCACTCGATGATTACAATCTCTTCTAATGTAGTACAACTAATATTATATGCTAAGCCTCAATCTAAGGTAGCGGTGGTGTTCTGGAGTAAATCTGGCAGAATCTGCGCGCTCTTTAGTACTTAGAATCATCCGACCCCTTTTCTGAATGACCAGGGGCTCTATTTATAGGTGTAGGAGGCTGATATTTCGCCTAAATTGAGGGGAGACCAGTTCTGGTACGTGAGGGGACCCACCTGGCCGAAATCTGGAGATCTGGGCCCACATTGGGATCGATTCGACCCTTGGTTCGAATCGATCAAGAAATTGTTCGATCGAGTTGAAATTTGGCGTGAACATTCTTCAACATGTGCCCAAGCTACTGTCCAAATTTCATAGCATTTGGACCTGTAGATCTCAAGTTATGATCGATTCAAGATTGCATTCCTGGTTGACACGTTTGCTTCGACTCGATTCGTTCGAATCGATAGGCTCGACTCGATGGCCTCGCGCGCCTTTGCGATGACGTGGTGCGCATTTCCTGGGTTGATCCATTTTTCACTCCGAGACGACTGGGTCGACTCCACCTTTTCTGCTGCCTTGACTTAGTGGATTCTAGAGAATGGATTCGAAGGTGTGATCGTTCGAATCAATTATGTTACGCTACAGCCAATCGATTCGAAGTCATCATAATAGGATGGGTTCGAAGGTATTCATTTCGATGGAGTCGAAGGAAGGCACTTAATGGATTCGAACACGCCACCCTCGCATGGATTCGAAGCAGAGCATCTGATGGGTACGAAGTGGAGTAGCTTCATGGATTCGAAGCGGAGTATATGATGGGTACGAGGCAAGATGTCTTCATGGGTTTGAGTGATGGATACGAACCATCGAGCCTAGATGGATACAAAGGTGTTCAATCTGAAGGTTACGAGGCGAAGTAGCTCTATGGATTCGAAGTACTCTGGCTTGATGGACTCGAACGCATGTTTTCTGCCTATGGATTCGAACTCAAGGTCATTTCCTCCAATTTGCATCAATGATATCTTGAGCGTACAAACTCGGATTGACTTCAAACTTGGAACGTTGGTTTGCATGGCTTTACTTGTCACGTCTTATCAATTGTAGCCTGATCCGGACTCGGACAAAATTCATCGATATCCATGGTGAACTTGTGATGTAACCGTCCTACAGGATGGACTGTCATTGATTTCTAGTCAATTTTTTGGTGTCACGGCCTTGCCAAAAGGCGGGATAACAATTACGGATCCAATGGAACTGGTTTCGTCAAATTCCAAGACTATGCCCCAGAAGGCTATTTTAACGCGTCGATTAAATCGATGATTTCAAAAATTGACAAAATCAGTTGAATTATCAGTTTTAAAATCTTACTAACAAAATTAAAATTCCAAATCCAATATTTAAACCATTTAAATATTCAAAATTAAAACGTCAAAAAATCTGGGTCGTTACATTCCTCCTCTAGCGATGATGAATTCGATGCAAGTTCCGGCAATGGAGATTTCGAATCGTGCAATGTAACTCTAAGAATGAGTCCCTTTCTCCAAGATTCACCTACTTAAGAGATTCACGATAAAAATGGTCCCCCAACAGCCGAGTGACTTAAGGATTCCCCATTCAAAAACCGGTATTTATTTTGGGGATTTGAGCAACGTTTACGTAGATATCGGTGAACTCATGGGAGAAGACTTTCAAATTCAAGGGATCCTCTCCTCACCCTGGTCATGTTGTGTCTAGAGTCAACCCGATTTCTATAGCAGTGGCTTCTTGATCCGGTTTATGGCGTCCTTTTAGGCCGCCTAAGACATATTACACATTTCACCAGGGTCATACTCACTTACACATGCATTGTTTAGGTCCATTTATTATTGCTAAAGTTTTTTATTTACTCTTCATATTAGGTACCATGAGAGCCCGTAGACTTTATGAGGGTCTTGAATAATTTACTGATACACAATGTTGGTCAAGACGGTTTTCAAGCTGCCACTAGCCCCGTGAAACCGAGGAAGTGTGGAGAAGGCAGAAAGACTCGAAATCCGAAGCACATCACCGGGATGACAGAGAATAGGGTAAGATTTATAAGAGTGGTTACGAGAAGAGAAAAACTCCTGATGTCCGAGAAGAGCCGTCCAAGAAGCCGAAGGTAGATCGCGGTTCTCATCCCTCTGAGCATCAATCTTTTGCCCCGGCCAGAACCCCTGTCGGACTCGAAGTTCTAGCTTCCACTATTCAAATTTCATTTTCATCCCAAGCTCCATCGACTCACATGGTGTCCGCTTCTGGTCCTTCACGTCCTTGCAGGAGGCCGGCTTATATTATTCCATTCAGTCCTACTAGACTTGAGGCTGCGCTCCCTAGGTGGTTTCTAAAGGGAGTTAAGTTTGACCGCGACCTGTGCCTAATCCTCAAAGATTCCTATTTGCCCCCATCTTTAGGCAATTCAAAGTGATTTAAATCAGGCTGAGGGATGGGAAAAGTTATGCAAGCAGCTGGCAGACACAAATTGCAATAGTTACCTAAAGATCCTCTCCTTTGAATCAGAGAAAGAAAATTATGAGAGGGCGTTAGCGAAACATGACCCTTTAATCGAGCAATTAATGCAAGAGAAGGACGCTGCACTCCGAGAGAGTAAGAGTAGTGCCAGCTTGCTGAAGAACTGAAAGAGGCCCATGCAAAAATAGAGATCGTATTTTGAGACGAAATCAAGAAGGCCCATGCAGACGAAGATAAGCTGAAAGAGGAGCTTGGAGACCGTGACACGATTATTGAAGCTTAGAAGAAAACTATCACTGATCATGATAAAATTGTTGAAAGACAGAACAAGAAAATTGCTGAATCTGCAGGAATTGTGAAATCCCATGATAAGACTGTTTCTGATCAAGCTCAAATGATCGCTTTGCTCAAGGAAAGAGTCATGCAGCTTAGTGCCAAGAAGACCCAAGTGGAAGTTGAGAATACCGCCGTAATAGCGGATTACTTGGAGTTGCAGGATACTTTTGAAAAGAAGATGGAGAAGATGGATGATACCATCTTAAATTTCTATGTTAACTCCTTGCTGCATCAGTGGGGCCTTAGCTATTTGGGACCTAAATTTCCACGTACTCTTGCCTTGGTTTGGGAAGAAGTTATGACCCATTTTCAAGAGAACGGTGTTTTGTACACCGAGCAAGAGTTGGAGGAAGCCAATCTTAATAAGCAATCGAAGAAAGCTCTGATAGTGGGTTGAGAGATCATTCGAATTGAGAGGGAACAGGAGGCTGCCATTGCTGTTATGACCGCAACTGCCAAAACATTGCCAGAGCCTTTCATTTCCAAGCCTGGCGAATCATCAAATTAGCCTCGCGATCAGTTAGCAAGTTTGGTCGGCGCTGCATTATCGTCTACCCCTCTGGGAGCTGTCTCCGAAAATTTGGTTGGCCCTGGAACTTCTCTAAAGATCGTGCAACTATCAAATAAAGGAGAAGGCGGGGAATACAAGATGGAAATTCTCGAACATTCCTCTGATGCTGGTAACCTTCTTATTTCCCCCGAGTTTGAGAATTTTTAGCTCACGCTGCAAGAACAAGACGAACTTAATGCTTTCATTTTTGGTCTTATAGGTCCGTCTTCTTTACCTACCAACCTGTCAATTTTTTCGATGCTTGGGCTTGCCGCTATTTCAACCGCCTTGACGCTTGTTTTCGTAGCTACTCCGATTGCTGCACCTGTGTCTCGCTCACGCCATGGCTGAAATCCAAGAAGATTGCTGCATTGCACGGCCTAGACGACCTTTCGTATCTTTGGAAGGAAATTTCATGGCAGTTGAAGCTCGAGAGCAGGAAGATCGAACTAGCTAGCTACATAAATCCGTACAACAAATGGTCACCGCTAAGAAGGAAAAGATCAAGGAGAGAAAATCTTCGAGGAGCTCTCATAAGTCCCCAAAGCATAGGACCAAGGGAGAGTCTTCCGAGAAGGTCGAAGAGCGAGGGGGGGGGGGAGATGTTGGCACAGGGGATATAGTTCATATTTCGGGCAGTGATACTACTCCTCGTAGGGATTTTTAGAGGAAGAAGAAACTTCCAACTAAAGGTGGGAAGGGGAGCGGTGGAAAGAAGCATTAACATGCTCGGGTAACGGTGGAGCCAGTTTTTGGGACATTCTATTTTGTTTGTTATGTGTTATGTTCAAGTGCAGAGTTTGCACTAATTGCTTTGATTGTTGTAGCACCTATATTTTCCTTTTTGTTCGTCGATATCGTGTGGGTATTGCCCCCACTTTTTGACTTTGTATAGAAAAGGTTATAAGTAATATAATGTTGACATTTTGATTGTAACTTTATCTATCTACTTATCTACATTTCTTGCACTTATGCTAATTTTATTTTATCTAGTCCTGCAATTACCTACAAAATTCTTTGTTTGGAGTAACAGAACTGTGAAGTACATGGTTTTTTTTTTGAGTATCGGTGTGTGCCCCTCAGTTCACGGGGCTTTTTATTTCAAACTCTTAACAAATGACCGGTGGTCCAAATGATTTTTCGGATGTCTGTAACCGAACTTGTTTTGTGGTTCCTATCTTCAGGAACTTATGATCTAAGCACCTTGATAGCCAGAGATATTGTTGATCAATCAATCGGAATTCTCTACCGATTCTTGGTCATTTGACACCGCTGGATTCATGCCCATTACTCCTGATTGTAGGAGTGGATTGATTCTTGTTAGTCTTGTAATAGATGGGTTTCCCGACGTTGTTGGGGCAATACCGGTGCTTTAGAGTGAGCACGGCTTATGAGATGCATGACTTTTAAAAGTGTGCACGGCTTATGAGATGCACGGCTTTTAGAAGTATGCACGGCTTATGGGATGTGGGGATTTTAGGATCGACATGACTCGTCGATCTAGAACGGTTTAGAATTTCTCGACCTTACCAATCTTCGGGTAACGCGAGGAGTTCGTGTTTCGAGAGCATGATTCCACAGCTCAAGAAGCATGGCGCGGCCTATGGGGGCGCACGGCTTTTAAGGCTGCGCTTGCTTGGATGTGATTCCAAAATCCAAGAAGCGGTGTGTAGCTTATGAAATGCGTAGCTTTTATTTGGGCCTTCCCAGCATTGCCGGAGCAGCATCGGTCTTAGAAGGTGGGGATTGAGTTCCACCGATCCAACTACTCGAGTCGATTTGCTTCCATCGACCCGATGGGTAAGTGGGGCATATTTGAGCATGGTTCCACTATCTCAATCAGCGATCTTGACTCAATTTGACCTCGTCGAATCGGTAGGTTACTTTTTTGAATAAAGTTTTGTTGGTTCAAAAAGGAAAGAAATTTTATTAATGAAAGTTGGACAAGTTTTGCCTATTTACAATGCCTACGGTATCCCAGGATGGCTTGTTTGATTGAAATAGGAAATACATAAGATAGTTTTAGATAAAGTAACAACCCAGCGATTCGTTGTTCCATGCTTAGGAAATTTGGATTCCATCAATAGTTGTTAGCTTGAATGTGCCATCCCCTAGCTTATGACCGATCATATAAGGTCCTTCGCAGTTTGGTCGAGTGCACCTAGTACAGGGTAGACCCTCTTAAGGACAAGGTCTCCTAATTCGAAGGTGAGATTATGAACTCTAGAGTTGAAGTACCATGCGACCCTTTTTGGTGAGCGACTGTCCTTAATTCGGCTTCTTCCCTCTTCTCATCGACCATATCGAGTGACTCGAGTAAGAGTTGTTCGTTCTATCTTTGATTGAAGTTTCGCCTCCGATAAGAAGGGACTTCTAGCTCAACCAGGATCATTGCTTTTGAACAATATGCTAGGGCGAACGGAGAGTGCCCAGTCGTAGATTTGTGCATTGTCCTGTTGGCCCATAGTGCGAGTGTAAGTTCATCGGCCCAATTTCCTTTTGCTTTAGTTAGCCGCTTTTTGATAGTGGACTTGATGATCTTATTTACCGCTTCCACTTGATTGTTTGCTTGTGGATGTGCGACAGCGGAAAAGCTTTTCTCGATTCGAAAGCATTTGCAAAAGTTTTTGAACTCGGCGCTTTGGAATTGAGTCCCGTTATCCATGATGATTTTCTGTAGCACCCAAAACCTACAAATAATATTTTTAGCAACAAAGTTAATGATTTTCTTCATGGTAATAGTAGCCAGAGGTTCCGTTTCAGCCCATTTAGTGAAATAGTCAACAACAACGATAGCATATTTGGCTCCTCCTTTAGCCATTGGCAATGCACCAATCAAATCGATTCCCTATATTGCGAATGGCCATGGGCTGACCATCTGTGTTAGCTCCATCGAGGGGGATCTTTTGATCTTGCTGAATCTTTGGCATTGATCGAATCGCCTAGCGTAATCTACTGCATCACGGTTCACTATGGCCAAAAGTACCCATAGCAGAGAACCTTCTTTGCAAGGGTTTGTCCCCTAGTATGAACTCCACAGTCACCTTCATGAACTTCTTTTAGGATCCTTCGAGCTTCGTCGTCGATCACACATCTGAACAAGGGGGTAGAGAATCCCCTCTGATAGAGTATCCCATCCAGCATTACAAATCGCGGTGCCTTCCGAAAAAGCTTTTTTCACTGGTTCCTATCTACGGGGAGAGCTCCCATAAGCAGGTACTCCTTAATCAGCATCATCCATGTCTCTAGTTCCTTGGTTGTCTCAAAAATCTAGTCGATGTCCATTTTTCTTTTTCTCGGAGCGGTCAGGGTTTCAATAAGGAACAACCCCAATGACTTAGCCTCTCCGGAACTAGCCAGTTTAGCAAGACAATCCGCCTTTGAATTATGTTCCCTCAGTATATGAGTTATGGTGTAATGCGCGACGTCATTGAGAAGTTCCTGCGCTTTAGATAGATATGGGGTGAGATTCTCCCCTCCAAGCTTGGTATTCGCCTTTCACTTGATAGACAACTAGCTGAGAGTCGCTATAGATGTGTAGGAATTTTATCTCGAGTTCCTTCACAATCTTTAGCCTAGACATTAATGCTTCGTATTCTGCCTCGTTATTTGTTACTGGGTGTTAATTAATTTTTTAACCCAATAGAATCCAAAGGGAACTAGAACATATACAACAAGTCAAAATATCTCAAGGATCGACCAAGAAGTCCAGAAGGAAAAGAAGAGAAATACCAAAGAAGAAAAATGCAAAAACAAGCTAAGGCGATGGATCACTAGCGATCCATAAAGCTTGCTTATGGATCCTCCAGTCCTCTTGCATCATGATCTAATATGTTCCCTAGAGACGCTTGCCAAGTTTCATAGCATACCAAACAATCTAGCTAAAGAAGTTAAGACTCACCGGATTCAAGCTATTTGACCAAAAGAAGCTAATTTAAATGGACCTACGGAACTCATACATAGTCAGATTGACTTGAAATTTTTGGCGAACGTTCAGAAGACATAGAAGAAGTCTCAAAAAAAATTGAGAGCATTTGGAGTTGATTTTATGGATCGCTAGCGATCCATCTAGATGGATCGCTAGCAACCCATCTAGATTGGACCCCCCACCTCAAATTTTTGGTTTGGGTCCCTAACTCCCTCTAGAGTGTTACTACAAAGTTTCGTTCCATTTCGTTAAGATTTCAGTGAGTTATGGATGATTCTTCTAGACCAGATGAACCATGGAGACGGATGATCAAACTAACTCCAAACGACTTGATATTTGGACAAGGCACTTAAATTTAAGATAGGAAGACAACCGAACAAAGATCACTTAAAAATATGCTAAGTGGATGGATAGCTAGCGATCCATCCCCTATGGATAGCTAGCGATCCATCAAGATAGGTCGGATCGCCCTCAAACTTTCCAAGCTACTTCGTAGCACTAATTAAACGCTTTTGGTAGAAAAATATGCAAAGTTGATGGATAGCTAGCGATCCATCCCCTATGGATAGCTAGCGATCCATCGCCTATGGATAACTAGCGATCTATAGAAATGACTCAGATTGATTTGAGATTTTTGGTGATGACTTGGCATAATTTCTTCATAATTCTCCTTTTACATTCAATAAAAGGTTAATATTGGCAATAATTACCAATATTATTATATTGACTACTACACATAAATTATGTATTTTATTAAATTAAAAGATGAAATATTGTTTAAAAATAATATTTTGTTGTTTTAATAAAGTTAAGATGATTTGTTGTAATTTATTTGATAAGAAAATAATTTTTATTGTGCTTGTTATGTTAAAAAAAGTGCTTTTACACTAAAATATTGAAAATTGTGTAATATTATTAAAATCCGGGTTTTCTGAGTTTTATTATGATATCACGATTTGAGATATCTTTAGTACATCGATAGCCTAGAGCTATATGAGATGTTATACATATAGGGTGATTTCATTTTTATGAGGTTTTGAACTCTTATTGAGTTCCTTGAGTTTTGAGTTTTATGATTCCTTGATTTTGAGTTATATATTTATATGCCGATGAAATGAGGCATAATTGAGTTGGAGATTTTGATGTTTCCTCTTATGGGGCGTCACAGCTTGGTATCATGAGAATGAGAAGTAGAACCACCTTGCTTCTTCTTCTTACTAGGCTGGAATGGCCTGGATTTGCGGAAAGGAGACCTCTTCTTGTTCGGATTTCTCTAAACCTCTGCCTCACCATCACTATCTTTCTCCTTCTCGACCGCTTCAAGGTGAAGGCTACATCAACAAGTTCCTCAAAAGACAATTGGAGTTGGAGCATAAGGGATTTCTTCAGATATTTCTTAAGTCCAAAAACGAACTTAAGATTCTTCTTGTAAGGAGTGCTAATATGCTTCTGCACTTGGACTTCTGTCCCAATGCTCACTGAATTCCCCTATAAATACTCACCTACATGCAACTAGAGATGGATCTTTCCCGAAAAGAGAGCTGCCATTACTCTACTGGAATTCCTTCACTTCTTCAACTTTCTTCTTCCTCACAACAGTCATCAAGGAGGTTACTGTGATTCTCCAGTCAACCCTTGAACTTGTGACTTATTCTAATTCATTGTAACTTAGATCTAAGGACTAGCTAGATTATATCCAGAGAGATTCAACTCGTATAATCATAATAAAGATTGATTAAAGTGGATGTAAGCCAGAGTCAGCAGAACCACTATAAAAATCATGTGTCCCTTTTCTTACTTCTTCAGTTTATATGTTGTTTATCTGAGATTTGTGCTGCTGATTGTCTGCACTGGTGCTTTCACAGTTGATCCTGGGCGTTGTTACATTTTTTGGGTTAACATTTTGGTGCTTTGACTGAAAACAAAGTAGATCCAGAAACTTGAAGTTTGAATCTGTAATTGGGGAAAAATGAAGAGGCCTAACACCGGATCTAAAACTGGCGCAAGTCAACCAGAACCTCAGGGCAGCCGGGAAGTATCCTTAAATTCTCACTAATCCAACTATGTAGCTAGAGAAGAAATGGAAAGGCTGATGAAATAAACACAGGATGGAATCTTGGCTAGATAATAATGGATGATGGGAAGCTTCTTCCTGAAGATGGAGCAGTAAGGGATAGCTAGATCTGCATGGAATATGAATCAAACTCCGAGAAATAACAACAAGAGCCGTTGAAGCTAGATTAGAACTGGCTGGAATACTACCTCCACACCTAGAACAACCAATACTTGGGAACAACACTGGAATCAACAATAGGACCCAATGCAGGAACATTTGGAGTTAGAGCAAAACAAATAGAAACCGTGCCCACACAACTTCGAGGCACGATAGATTTGGATCTAGGATGAGCTTTAACGCTTGGAACGGGTGATGTTGGAGCTTGAGTAGCAAATCAGAGTATGAATACATGAGCGCAGGAGCCGAAACTAGTATCCTACAGTTGGAACAGGGGGCAGGTTCGTCCCTTACTCTCTACCTTATGCTATTCTTGCCTTTAATAATCTCGGGCCGCTTACACGTGTACGGGATCTCGCACGGTCCCTAGACACGCTCGGAGTCGGATGCCTTAGAGACGTGCGCTAAACCAAGATTGGTTCCTAGTCGCGCTCTGAGTCGGGTGTTTGAGGTGACTGCTTAGCATGATAATCTCAGACTACTTGGATGTGCAAAAAACCTAGATTGGTCCCTTGCCACACTCTGAGTCGGATGTCTGGGATAGACATTCAAGATTTATGCTTATTTAATTTCTGCTTGTTTGCTTTGATTTGAAATTTGAATTTTTAAAATCTATATTTAATTTGATAACTGATTTTGAACGCCATAGAGTCCCGACCAGAGAGACGGGACCAGAGTTCAAGGTGCAAGTCTCCTTGCCGAAGAGCGAGTGGATGGACTTGTACGATATTGAATTCCATAGAGTCCTGACTGTATAGACGGGACCGAAGTGCAAGAAGTAAGTCCCCTCACCAGAGAGTGATCAGATAAGCTTGCTTAACCCCCCTTAACTTAATAAGCAAATGATCTGGAGAGATCACCCTCCTTAACTTAACAAACAAACGATCCGGAGAGATCGTGCCCTTAACTTAAAACATTAAATGATCCGGAAAGATTATACATTAGACGAAACATTAAACGACCTGGAGAGATCATGCATAAAACTAAACAATGAACGATCCAGAGAGATCGCGTATTAATCTTAAATGATCAGGAGAGATCGAACCTTAAAATAGATTTGATTTAATAAAAGGATTTGAGTGCCTTATAAATAGAATAAAACTGATAACTACTAGAGAACACATGATGATTTCGATATATGATGTGGTTCTAATATATGATGTGATTCTGATATATGATGTGATTTTGATATATAATGTAATTTTGATATATGATGCAAAAACTCTAAAAGAGAAGCAAAAATTGATAGTGATGTAAATCCCAAATGAATATAGGACAGTTAGAGATATTTGTTGTAAATGGAGATATGTGATGTAATTGGAAACATCTGATTTAATTAAAGGTATGTGATGTAATAACCCTAAATAAATCGAAATGATTATGATGTATACATTAGACCTAGGTAGAGTTAGAGTCCTAGGATATAACATGTTTGGAACGACTTGTGATTGGAAAGAGAATCCGAAAGAACTGGACGATTCACCCAGGCTAAAGTAGTTGGAAAGTTCAACTATCGAAGACTGGATACATGAACTTGTTCTGGAGCAAAGCACACCTTTCATTCAAAACGCATACTTTGGGGGGCAAGTGTTAACTGGTTTTTTAACCCAATAGAAGACAAAGGGAACTAGAACATATACAACAAGTCAAAATATCTCAAGGATCGACCAAGAAGACTAGAAGGAAAAGAAGAGAAATACCAAAGAAGAATAATGCAAAAAGAAGCTAAGGCGATGGATCGCTAGCGATCTATAAAGCTTGCTCATGGATCCTCCAGTCCTCTTGCATCATGATCTAATATGTTCCTTAAAGAAGCTTGCCAAGTTTCATAGCATGAAAAACAATATAGCTTGAGAAGTGAAGACTCACTGGATACAAGCTATTTGACCAAAAGCAGCTAACTTAAAATGGATCTATAGAACTCATACGAAGTCGGATAGAATTGAAATTTTTGGGGAACATTTAGAAGACATAGGAGAAGGCTCACAAATAAATTGAGAGCATTTGGAGTTGATTTGATGGATTGCTAGTGACCCATCTAGAATGGGCCCCACCACCTTAAATTTTTAGGTTGGGTCCCTGACTCACTCTAGAGTGTTCCTGTAAAGTTTCGCTTGATTTCGTTAATATTTTAGTTAGTTGTGGATGATACTTCTAGACTAGATGACTCATGAAGATGAATGATCAAACTAACTCCAAATGACTTGATATTTGGATAGGGCACTTAAATAGAAGATAGGAAGACAACCAAACAAAGATCACTAAAAAATATGATAGGTGAATGGATAGCCAGCGATCCATCCCCTATGGATAGCCAGCGATCCATCCCCTATGGATAGCCAGCGATCCATCAAGATAGGTCGGATCGCCCTCAAACTTTCCGAGCTCCTTCCTAGCACTAAGTAAAGGCATCTGGTAGAAAAATATGCTAAGTTAATGGATAGCTAGCGATCCATCCCCTATAGATAGCTAGCGATCCATCGCCTATGGATAGCTAGTGATCCATAGAAATGAACCAGATTGATTTGAGATTTTCGGTGATGACTTGGCATAACAACCGGACTCTTCTGCAATTGAAATTCTAGCCCAACACTCACTTAATTCCCTTATAATTACTCACCTACATGCAAATAGAGATGGATCTTTTCCGCAAAGAGAGCTGCCATTACTCCTACTAGAATTCCTTCACTTCTTCAACTTTCTTCTCCCTAACAACAGTCATCAACGGGGTTACTGTGATTCTCCCGTCAACCGTTGAACTTGTGACTTATTCTAATTCATTGTAACTAAGACCTAAGGACTAGATAGTTGATATCCAGAGAGATTCAACTTGTATAATCATAATAAAGATTGATTAAAGTGGACGTAGACCCGAGTCAGCCGAACCACTATAAAAATCTTATTTCTCTTTTCTTACTTCTGCAGTTTATTTGTTGTTTATCTAAGATTTGTGCTGTTGATTGTTTGCACTTGTGCTTTCACACTTGATCCAGGGTGTGGATCCATTTTTTTGGTTAACATTGGAAATTCCCAGCATAAGGCATAGCAAACGAATCGTTGCTCATGAGTCTCGAGCACTACCCTTGCTCCCGAGCAGAAGTTGTTAGACGCACCATCGACAAACAGCTTCCAATGTGTCTCCACTTCTGGAGTCATTCCTTCCTCGTTACCTCGTATCGTAAATTCGGCAATGAAATCTGCTAGCGCCTGCCCATTGATCGCCTTTCGAGGATGGTATATGAATTCGTACTGACTCAATTCAATGTTCCATTTGATAAGTCGTCTAGAGGTCTCGTGCGGTGTAGCACTTGTTTCAAGGGTTGATCTGTCAGCACTCTGATAAGGTGTGCCTGGAAGTACGGTTGTAATGTTCTGGATGCGATCAAGAGGCAATATGTAACGACCCTAATTTTCACTAACATTATTTAGCACATTTAGTTAGATAAATTAAATGAAATAATGTAAATGGTTAAGGGATTGAGATTTGTATGATTATAGGGTAGTTGTGCCTTAACTAATCAATAAGCCAAAGAGAATTAAAATGAAGAAAGAAGGGGTCATAAGGTGAGGGAGAAATAGGAATAAACTAAGTTCTTATACCCTAAACCTTTATTCCAATTTCATTTAAAATATTCACAAACAAAAACTAAACCTAGAGCTTGGGCGGCCACCATTAGGGGAAAACAAAGGGAACATAAGTAAGAATTCAAGAAGGAAGCTTAATTAAATCAATTCAAGGGCAAATCTCAAACTCCTTAACAACAAGGTAAGGTGAATAGTAGATCACATCTCATTTTTATTACTTTCAATTTCTAGATAAGATCCGAATTTATTTTGCAAGAAAAGTGCCATATTTTGATTGTTTAAATGGATATATATGCTTGTTGATGATTTATATTATTTCGTATAGAAATTATGATAAGCTATGATTTGAAAAATCTATTAAACGACATCCAAATGGATTGCGTTTTTGATATAAGGTCAGAAACATTATTTTAGAAATCTGTTTCAAGTTTCATAATTTTCTAAGTTGTTGTGGATTTATTATGAATTTTCTAGCAAAGAAAATGGTAGTTTTAGTTTAAGCAGAAGGGGTAATTTGTTAATGTTTTAAAATTGTTAATTACTGGATTTGGCAGCACTTTTAGAAAAAGGTTATTTAAAGAATTGGCAAACAATTATATGTTGACAAATAAGGCAAGCTAGTTGGAAAGATATTACTTTAAAAGATTAATACTTGGTTTTGCAAAGAGTTACTGCTTCGCCATTAACAGCAGCTACCTTTCGACCCTATATACTTTCACCCCCTACCAAGTCGAAACCAATACACATAGTATCAATGCCTTGGTAGGTAGCGGATTGGAGTTAGGTAGAAGGTATAGAGTCGAAACATGCTTTTGAAGGGGTAGAAGTAGCTCTTTTAAACTTGGAATTATTTTGATTACAAATGAGGCTTTCGAAATGGTTGGAGTTTGATTTCGACTTAACCAACTTGCTTCTATTTTTATAAAGAAAGGGCTTTTGAATGGGTTGTCTCCTTTTGTTTTCAAAACAAGCTTTCGAAGGGGTCGAAACCCTTGCTGCCGCATTCAACCTTTCGAATCAATGCCTTCAAAAGGATTCTTTTGCCACAAACTTTCAAGCCGCTCTCCATGCTTTCGAAAGGGGTGGTTTTGAGACCATCCACTTTCTTTTACTTAGGAATAGTAC
Source organism: Allium fistulosum (assembly GCA_030737815.1). Taxonomy (NCBI): domain Eukaryota; kingdom Viridiplantae; phylum Streptophyta; class Magnoliopsida; order Asparagales; family Amaryllidaceae; genus Allium; species Allium fistulosum. The sequence goes on along the minus strand of CM060905.1, from coordinate 939,397,036 downwards.
TTTTGAAAGCAATGCTTTCGCCCCAGTTCTTTTAAGCCCGTTAGATATATTGAAAGTTTAACCCAAAGGTTCCGAAAGGAATGGTTTAATATGGTTTCGAAGCTATGTTCCATAAACTTTTACTTGAATCTAGTACTTTCGAAAGTTTTGTTTTAAGTAAAGGACTTTAATGCTTTCGAAAGATATATAATGAAGGTTTCGAAGGGGAGATTCCCCAATGTTTTCGAAAGGCTTACCTTTAGTATTTAAACAGAAGGTTTCCAAAGCTTTTGGAAGGTAAGTTTGAAGTGTTTTGAAAAGAGGATGTGTAAGGTTTTATAAATCTTTTGAAGGGACACTTTCAATGATTTCGAAAGGTCTATTTTTTGAAGGTTTCAAAAGGTATGTTTTATCCTTTTGGACTAGTGTTCCAAGGTAAAGTAGTTAGCCTATTTTGAAAGGGGTACTTTCAATGAATTTGAAAGGGACTGGTTAAAGTTTTTAAACAAGGGTTTCGAAGGAGATATCTTGAATTTAAAACCTAATGTTTTCTAAGTTAAAGAAGGGCTTTAACTAGTTTTAAAAGGATAGATAACCCTATTGATTTAGGTTTTCATCAACATTGTTTTGTGTAAAGCATATATCATGGCAAAGATATTTAAGTAAAGAAAAGAGTATATTTTCCTTGTTTAAGTATGATTTAAAGGGTTAAATCAATTTGAAAGAAAGTTTTCAAGGAAAATTTGATGGGGTAGTTAACCCTAAGTGAATGACTTAGATATTAGAATACCAATTGGGACAGGTATAGGGTCGTGCCCTATACTTTAGCTAGTAACCCCTAGCTAATATAAGTCCAAATTCCAGTTTGTAGGGCTTTGTCACAGGTAAGACTAAAACGATGTTACATAAAGAAAGAAATATACAGAGAAAGATAGGCTATTGGTGAGCCCACAAAACCATTAGGATCAGTCGACCTTGGGAGAAGCTAGTTAAGGATGGACCGTACAGAAGTGTGTCTAAAAGATGTTAGATTATTTATTTTGTCTGGTAGGCCCGAGTCAGCCAATGGTTAGTAGTTAGCCAAACAAAACTATATTGTTTGGACATATAGTCCATTGATTACCTGATTTATGTGCATATATGATATTGCTATTATTGCTTTAATTAGTTTAATTGCGGGATTCTGATTTGTAAAAGATATGTTTTAAAAAGGGATATTTGTGAGAGGAAACCCGTTCCGCTAAGCGGTGTGGTCTCACTTAATATCATCTAACCGAGATGTAATAGTATTATTCACATTAGGCTTCATGTTTGACTCAAAGTTTATGTTTTCCCCTTTAACTCTCCGGCGCTCAAAATTAATTCGAGTAGATTGAGAGTTAAGGTTTTACAGGTTTAGTAAGTGGACGAATAAGCTTCCGGAGACGAGAAGGAGACAAAAGTTAACTATTTATGAGTAATTAGTTTTATTTTCGTTGTGATGTATTAAGACTGATGTGTTTATTGAGTACTCTGATCATTCAAGGAGGCATCTGCATATGTCACTCTTGGTGTAAATTGTAATAATTATATTTGATTAAAATATGGGAATCATTTGGGATTGTGTAATGGAATATGAAACATGGATTTGTAATGTAATGTGAAAAATAGTTTTAAAATCTGCGATTTTGTTTCATATTCACGTGCTTCTGATATTATGGATACCGTTAAAATTACCATATTTTGTCACAGGAAGTCAATACTATAGATGACTGCAGCATCTATAGCCCTTACCTTCGGGTCTCAAGATAAGGGATGTTACACAATACACCAGTTTTTCCAATTTTGGATAGTTCTTTTCTGCTCTAGTGTACCGTTTACTGATGTAATATACGGGTCGCTGGATCTTAGCTTCTTCTCGTATGAGCGCGGACTCAATGCATGTGGCGAGACTGCTAAATAGATGTGCAAATCTTCTCCGTCTACTGGCTTGGACAGCATTGGTGGGGTTTCCATATGTCGCAGCAGCTCTTCGAACGTAGATTGATAAGCTTGATTCCATTTAAAGTTCTTCTTTCCCTTTTTTAGCACATCAAAGAATGATACACATTTGTTAGTCGCTTTTGAGATAACCAGCTCAGTGTTACAACCTTTCCATTCAGTCGCTTTCCTGTTCCTCGGGGCCTTGACTTCCCACAAAGCGGTTATTTGCTTGGGATTTGCTTCGATGCCTCTGGCGCTCACGATAAATCCTAAGAACTTTCCCGAGGCTACCCTGAAATAAAACTTAAGTGGATTGAGCTTTAATCCATATTTGTAGAGTATTTCAAAAAATTCAGTGAGGTTGTCCATGTGATTTGCGGCTATGCGTGATTTAGCAAACATATCGTCTACATAAACTTCCATTATCCTTCCAATTTGATGTTTAAACATGGCGTTTACGGGTCGCTGGTAAGTTTCCCCAGCATTATTTAAGCCAAACGACATTACTTCGTAGCAATACAGTCCCAGATCAGTAATGAAACTGGTATTTCTTGTTTTGGTTCATGAATCATGATCTGGTTGTACCCCAAGTATGCATCCATAAATGATAGCAGTTCATGTCCAACCGTCCCGTCCACAAGCTGTTCAATTATGGGTAGAGGAAAGCTGCCTTTTTGGAAAGCTTTGTTCAGATCCTAGTAGTCGATATAGGTTCTAGATTTCCCATTATACTTCTTGACCAAGACTGGGTTAGATACACATTCAGGGTAGGTTGCATCGCGGATAAAGCCATTCGCCATCAGCTTGTCCACTTCTTCTCTTACTGCTTTGGACAACTCGAGCCCTAGGCTGCGCCTTTTCTGCTTAACGAGCGTATATTTAAAATCAATGTTAAGTGCGTGGCAGGCTATCTCCAGCGACACCCAGCACATATCGGAATGAGTTCAAGTGAATACATCTAGATTGGCATAAAGAAATTTGATGAGTTCCAATCGCATCCTGTTTCTAAGATGCGATCCAATTTTGAGGACCCATGTTGGGTCATCCATATCAACTGGGATAGACACCATCAATTATGCCGGTGCTGCCCGTTCCTCCCCTGAACTCTTCTTTCTAGGGTCCAAAGCCTTATCGAATCGACTATGGTTCCCAAGCTAGAGGCGGCTCTGTAGTTGCTATTCAACAGGTTCATGAATGTGGAGAGTTCTCCCCCACATAATTCTCCTAGCGGCGATATAATATTCCCTAGTGGTGCTTTGGTCTCCCTTAATCACTCCGACTCCATTCTCCATCGAGAATTTCATAGTTAGACACCATTGAGCTAAAGAAATTTCTAAAGTCTGCCAAGGCGGGTCACCCCAAGAAGGCATTATAAGCGGACATCCCATCTATGGTTACAATGGTTTTGATGAGAGTGACGCTTCGGTCGCCTTCCCTGAGTTCTACAGGTAAGTCAATCATTTCGACGGGTTACTTGGGTTCACCTGTGAATCCCTGAATTTTTGTTTGGTAGGCGGATACATCTTTCATACTGATCTTCATATGATCAAAGGTGCGTCTGAAAAGGATATTCATAGAACTTCCGCTGTCTACCAATACTCATCGGACCATGGCGGGTCTGATTCCTACTGTCATGACTATGGGGTCGAGAGTGGGAGCTTCTATTCCCTCAGTGTCTCGATTCCAAAATTATATGTCATCGTTCAAGGTTCTCTGTTGCTTAGTAGGGGTTCCATCTTTGATCGCAAAGCACACATCTTTCGGAGCGTGCTTTAATGAAGTCGCATACCGCTCCATTTCTCCCCAACTCTTCCGCACAGGATGGGGCCCTCCAGATATCATTCCAATGGTGAGTCTCTGCTCAGTCCGTCTGGATCCCTCTTTGCTGGTTCCATCTTTGTTCCCTTAGTCTCTAGGAGCTTGGGGCGCTATAGGTTGGTCAGGATTTAGTTGTCTCCTCATATACTACTGAAGCTTGTTTTCCCGAATCATCTTCACAATCAAGTTCTTCAGCTGATGACACTCGTTCATGTTGTGGCCATTTGTCTCATGGAAGTGGCAATACTTTCCGTAACACTTCTACAGTTCGGTTGCTTCCTTTTTAGGTGGCTTATTGTATTCTTCTGTCCCTTGTATCACGAGATTGATGTTTTCTAGAGTATCGTTGTGCGCGGTGTATTCTTCGAGCCGCAAACCTTTGAATCGCTTCCTACTTCTGTTTTGCTTATTAGTATTCTGGTTCTTTCTTTTATGATTCCCATTTTTTCCTATGTTCCGTTCAGCTGTCCAGGAGGTGTTTATATCTTAGTTCATCGCCATACCATTCTGCCCAACGTTAGTCGATTGAAGGTTAGCAGATTTCCTTTCCAATTCATGTGCCTCTTCCAGTCTCAAATACTAGCTTGCCTTTTGGTTGAAGTCCTTCCTAGTGGTGGGTTGTTTCATTTTGGTCCATTCCCCAAATTCAGTCTCGGGGTGAATTTTGCCAACTAAGACTATGAAAACCATATCCTAATTCAGATTACATACTTCAGTTACCACAGTTTTGAACCAATTCATGAAAGACTTCAGAGATTTATTCCTTCCCTGGAAAAGGCCGTACAAGGATATCACATCTTTTGGCTGTGCCATGTGAAGTCTAAATTGATCAAAGAATCTTGTTGCTAGTTGATTGAAGGTGGAGGTGGATCTTCGCGGAAGCCTGGTGAACCACATGGAAGCAATTCCCTCCAGAAAAATCGAGAAACATCTACATCGAATGGCATTCGAAACATTCACTCCATCCATGTACCAACTGTTCTTATATAAGTGGGGTTTCGGGTCTCTTATTCTATCATAAGATGGAATAGTTGGTATAGTGAACTTTTCGGGGTACCGCTCATTCATAATCTCATCACTGAAAGGAGTCCAACTTGGAGCGGATCCCCATTCGTCATCCCTTCTATACTTACTATCATCTGTCAGTCGCTTGACCACGTCTGCGATATATGCCTCAAATGCCCGGTAATCCGTGGGTCGGCCGTCAGTAACTACACCCTCGGGGTTACGTTGGCTTGCGGTTGGTTTAATGTAGGCAGTTTGGATCTCCCTAGCATCATTGAATGTATTGGTATTTCCTTCCAATTTTCCATCGTCAAGTCATTCATCATTTTCTAAGTCGGAGAGATCCATGACTATATCCTCCTATGGGATTTTCACCCTTATATTTAAATTCGTAGCTGGTTGCCTCGCGGTTGGTGGAGTGTTCATGTTTCCTTCTATATTGATTCCCACGGTTCCACCTATCACTCCTTTCTGCGGTTGCTTCTCGTTTCTCCTGTTTAGACCAGAAACGGAAGAATTTTCTTGTTCCATGGCAGCCGTAGGCTTTGTCATGGTTCTTGGAGCAGCATGGGACTGTAAGGTTAATCAGGCATTTTGTTTGTCCATGAGAGCCCTTTGGCTGCTTTCCATTTTTTGATTAATTTCTCAACCAATTTATTAATTCATCTCTAGTGACAACTTCACGCTAAATGGAGGATCCTGGAATCTGATCATTGGAGTTAGCTCCTAACTGCAGATTGTTGGGATTACTGACTTCAATTTGTTGGGGGTTTGTTTCTTCTCCAGCAATGGTAGCTCCTATGGATCTTTCGAAAGTTGTTCTCTTTCTTCCTGGTGTCAATGGTTCTCCACAGCAAATCTTCTAAAAAGAGATTGATGATCTAACTTCTGAACCTATTTGATCCAAAGTATATAGCTTGATCTAAGCCTGAGTTGGGTTCTCAGTGAAAGCACCAAAATGTTAACCCAAAAAATGGATCAACATCCTGGATTGAGTGTGAAAGCACCAGCCATGTTTGTCAAGGTAAATAGAATAGAGACAAGAAATAATAACTTGTAGATAAAGTAAAAAGACGAGATTTTTATAGTGGTTTTGCTGTTAACGAAGCCTACATCCACTTCATAATTTTTGTTACTGACTGACTGCAATTATAAGTTGAATCTGATTATAGTATGACTAGATTTTGTAAGTTATATCAAGTCACCAATGTCAGAGTTCATTGGAGAATCAAAGTGAACCCTTTAGATGACTGTTGTGTGGGAGGAGAAGAGTGAATAGTTTCTACAGAGTTTCAATAGCCAATCCAGAAGATCCTCTTTATATTTGTTATCCCGCCTATTGGCAAGACCGCGACACCAAGAAATTAACTAGAAATCAAAGACAGTTCATCCCGAAAAACAGTTATACACAGGTTCGGTATGGATACTGGTAAATTTTGCCCAAGTCGGGATCGAGCTACAATTAACATGGCACGACAATCAAAGCTATGAAAGCCAATGTTCCAAATTTCAAGTCAATCCGAGTTCATATGCTGAAGATATGATCGATGCAAGCCAAGAAAATAAACTCGTTCATATCCATTGGTAAATCCATTTCGCATCGATTTCGTACGAATCCATCAACAGCGGCTTCCTTCTTATCCATCGGGATTGACCCACTTCGTATCCATTAGCAACTACCCACTTCATATCCATCAGCAGTAGCACGGTAGTCCATTTCGTATCGATCCAGTTTCAAGCATGCTTCGTATCGATCAGCCACAGATCGATACGAAATCAACACCTCCCATCGATACAAAGTGGAGCACAGGCGATCGATACGAAGTGGAGCACAGGCAATCGATACGAAGTGGAGCACAGGCGATCGATACGAAATGGAGCACAGACAATCGATACAAAGTGGAGTACAATAGAAGCGATACGAAGTGGAATGTACAAGATCGATTCGAAGAAAACACATTCAAGTGGAAGACTTGGTCACTCGGCATAAAAAGTGGATCGATCCAAAAAGAAAGTGCCACGTCAACTAGCAAGCATGTGCCCATGAGCGATACGAACAGATCGATGCGAACTGGAGTGATGCGAACTCAACAGCCTTTAATAAGTCCAAACTTGCATCGATCATAACTCAAAATCTACAAGTCCAAATGCCACCAAATTTTCACAAGAGATTGTGTACATCTTCAGGAATGTTCATGATCGATCTCGACTCGATTGGACTAAATCCTGATTGATACGAATTGCGTTCACATCGATCACGCATCGACTCCAAATGGTCAGGGATCGATCGCGTGGGCCCAGCACGTGAAAGAAGGGGTCTTCCGAGATCTGAGCGGGATATTGGAAGCCTACGCCTATAAATAGCAGCCTGGGACCTGCTGAAAAAGGACCTTTTGGCTCTTTTACGTCTAGACTCTGCTGAAATCAACATTGTACTCTAATTTTACTATTGTAACTCGTTGTAACCAGGAAGAAAAACTCAATAAAGTCAATCATTTCATAATGGACGTAGGCCACACGCCGAACCACTCTATATCTGCGTGTTTCTATGCGTTATTCTTGCTTATTATTGGTGTGTTTGTTAGATTTTCCTATTTTTCCATTTATATTCTTCATTTTATCTCTTCGAACACATCTGAAGAGTGTTGTGCCCAATTTTGGTACAAACACTTTGGTGCTTTCACTAAGAAAACCCAATTTTTCTCCTGCTCACTAGATCTACTATCAATATTGGATTGCGTAAATCTAAGAAGAAGATCCAGATTACAAGTTCAAAAGTTCTTCCATCCTATTCAGATTTGTACCAAGTCTAGGAGAGAATTTCGCTATCCATCATGGTCAACACAAGGACTACTTCAACAGCTGCAGATCTAGAAGGATGGGACAGACAAAACTCCGCGCAACTTCCTCCTACCGATCAGAATGCTCCCGGACCTTCAGATCCGCAAGGCCCGATCACCAGGGAAGAATTCCAACTGTTAATGCAAGAGCTGACACAGAGTCGTGAACAGCTTACTCAGCAACTCCGTGCCAATGCAGAATTGACCAATCAACTAAACTGTCAAAGACGAAGGAGATCCAGATGGGATCAGGCTTCCTATTCATCCACTGAAAGTTCAGCCTCTTCTAACTTTAATCATAGATCCACGCGCCCACGGCTGTACGGAAGTTACACACAAGCCACTGGCATCAGCACACATTGAATCTTGGGCAACCGAGAGTTGGACCATCAACCAGCCATCAGATTGGACCCTCCTCCCGGGGAGGTGCTGCCCCATATCACATTACCGACAACCGCACTACCACTGCTACTGAATTGGGAGTTGATGCTCGGAACTGAATGAATCCGACCCACCGCCAACGCAATTATACTGCTAAGCCTTATGTCCCTGAAGACATAGAAGCAAAGAGGCGAGACATGGACCGTCGATCGCGACCGACCCCTCCGCGCATTGTGGAACCCGACCAGACCTTGGCCCAGCATGCTCAAAATGTCCAGATGCTGAACATCCCGACGATGGTCCGTCAAATGATCCGTGAAAGTCAGGGTCTTACTAACGACGGCTGGGGAATCTCCCAGAGTCATACCCCTTTCACTGATGATATACTCTATTCTGAACCACCTCGGCGATTCAGGATGCCAACTCTACCCATTTATGAAGGAAGCTCTGATCTTAATCAGCATATCTTAAATTACGAATGGTTAATGAACGCCGAACGGGCTGACGATGCGGTCAAGTGTCAAAGTTTCCCAATTTCCCTAGGGGTCATAGCAACTATGTGGCTTACCCGTTTACCATGTCGGTCTATCTCGTGTTTTGATCAGTTGGCCACAAGTTTATTGAGCAGTTCCGCATGCATGTCGCAATGTCGAAAGATGTTAATACTTTGTCTAGTGTCACTCAAGCTCCTGGAGAGACACTTAGACGTTATCTGGAGAGATTTCATGCTGCCTGCGCTGAGATTAGTAATCCCAACGATAACTCAATTCCGATGGCATTAACTAAAGGGATCGATCCCGATTTTGAATTCGGCAACTGGTTGGCCGGAAAACCTCCTGCGTCATTGGACCGTTTCTATTCCAAGGAAGCCCAGTTCCTGAGAAGGGAGAATGCGAAACGGTCTAGGAAGAAGGATGACACAGGACCCAATGTGGAAGGAATCCAAAGCAATGTTGCTATTAAACAAACCGGAGATAGTTCCGAAAAGGTGCAATTGAACATACATAATAAACAAAATCAATAGAAAGGCAATGGAGATCGAAACAAGAAACGGGATCAGAATCATGGGCCACGACGCAGGCCTTCTATGTTTGACAATTATACTCCTTTGAATACATTGTTGGAAAATGTGTATTTACAGACCTGCAATACTATCCAGTATAAGAAACCTGCACCGAAGCAGTCATCGAAAAAAGAGATTCAGACAAGAAAGTTTTGTAGATTCCACGATAGCTACGGCCATAACACAAATGAGTGTCGTCATTTACAAGATATTATTAAGAACTTGATACGTGAAAGAAATTTGGAACAGTTTGTGCGGGTGCCGCAGTCTGGAGGAGCGGGCCCATCGAATCAGAACCGAATACCAAATCAGGCGAGACTAGAGGAACCCGCTCGTACCAGCAAGAGGTTGGTGATTAATACTGTTAGTCGTGGTCCTCATCCAGCAAATCGAAGCTGGAAGGAAATTGAGTCGTATGCCAGTTCTGTTAGGCATGCGAGCTTCGAATGTTGTAGTAGTTTGGAAGACGGGGCTCCGACCAAGCAACATAAACGATGACTGATGACATCGTATTTCGAGATAGAGATGCCGATAGGGTCGAAGCCCCAACCATTGATAAACTTGTCATTTCAGCTCAAGTAAGTCATGCTTGGATGAAGAGGATCCTAGTGGATAGTGGAAGTTCAACAATTGTTTAAGCGAGCTTATGATCAAATGAAAATGGAGGCGAAGGATCTGAACCCTTGTATGTCCCGTATCTATGGCTTCAATGGAAGTGCGACTATACCAACTGGGATGGTGGAGCTACCAGTGGAATTGGGAATTGGAGAACGCCGGAGAGTCCTGATATTACAGTTTGTTGTATTGGACATAGACTCGCCATACAATGCTTTCTTAGGCCGATCGGCCCAAGCTGAATTTAGAGCAGCCATTGCCCTTTGGTGTCTGGCTTTAAAATTCCCTACCGACAATAGAGTTGGAGTCATTCAGGGAGACCAGGCTGCTGGACAAGCATGTTATGTTGCTGAGCTGTGGGAGGCGCAGCAAAAAGAAAAAGGAAAGGGCGTAGAGGAATCTCTCTGCGTCCGCTTTGCAGAAAATTGTCAGCTAACGCCTAGGCCTGGGCCTGGGCACCCCAACCAATTCCCAAGGGACCTTGACCCGAGAGATACTAAAAGTGAAGACGAAAGTAAAGATAGTCAAGCTTCCCCGACCGAGCTGACGATCGATGTTTCGATCGATGATAGTAACGATTCTAAAATGATAAAGATTGGATCTCATCTAAGCCAATAGATGCAGGAAGAATTGGTTGAATTTCTCCGGGCAAACCTCGCCGTGTTTGCCTGGACACACTCTGACATGTGTGGGATCTTGCCAGACATCGCGAGCCGCACATTGATTGTTGACCCACAGCATGTCCCGGTCAAGCAAAAAAGGAGTGGTATGGATCCAGAGAGATCTGCCGCCCTTAAAGAAGAGGTAGAAAAACTCAAATCAAACGGGTTTGTCCGAGATGCATTATATCCGGAATGGGTGTCAAATCCTGTACTTGTTCGAATGCCAAACGGGAAATGGAGAACATGCATTGACTACTCAGACTTGAATAAAGCTTTCCCTAAAGACAGTTTTCCACTTCCCCGGATTGATCAGCTCGTAGACTCAACAGCTGGACATGAACTCTTATCCTTCATGGATGCGTACTTCGGCTACAATCAAATACCCATGCACTTGCCCGATCAGGAGCAAACCATTTTCGTTACCGATCTGGGACTTTACTGCTACAGAGTCATGCGACTCAAGAAAGCTAGAGCAACTTACCAACGGTTAGTTAATCGAATGTTCGCTAACCAGATCGAAAAAACCATGGAGGTATACGTGGATGACATGCTTGTAAAGTCGCAATTCTCCACTGATCATATCAAAGACCTGGAATCAATGTTCTACATCCTCCGAGAATATAGAATGAAACTCAACCCGTTGAAATGTCACTTTGGGGTCGCATCTGGAAAATTCCTTGGGTTTATCGTCCACACTCGAGGAATCGAAGCAAATCCCGAAAAGATCTGGGCAATCGGAAATCTTGAGACTCCAAGAACCATAAAGCAAGTCCGGAGCCTCAATGGGAAAGTAGCAACACTGAGCAAGTTCATCTAAAAATCCACTGACGAATGCATTCCCTTCTTCGACCTGATCAGAAAAGGGAAACGAAACTTTGAATGGACTACGGAATGTGAGGGTGCATTCCGAGCACTAGTTCAACACTTCTCCACACCACCTATTCCGTCGAAGCCCATTGGTCATGAGAGATTATAAATTTACTTGGCGGTGTCGGAAAACGCAATCAATGCTGCCCTAATTCGGGAGGAAGACCGAATACAACGACCAGTCTATTATAATAGTAAATGACTGACGGGAGCAGAGAGAAATTATCCGAAGCTAGAAAAGTTGGCTTATTGTCTTATCATTGCCTCAAGGAAGCTCGGTCTGTATTTTTAGGCTCATCCTATCACCATCTACACCGACCAGCCGTTACGATAGGTCCTTACGCGGCCTGAAACGTCTGGTAGGTTACTTAAGTGGAATATCGAGCTAAGCTAGTTTGACATTACTTACACTCCAAGACGAGCTATCCAGGGACATGTCCTAGCAGACTTCATCGTTGAATTCACTATCCCGGAGGACTTTCCCAAAACCAGTGAATCTCCTAAGTATATCTGGAAGTTGCATACTGATGGTGCATCAAATGGCCGTTGCTCTGGGGCCGGAGTTGTACTTGAAACTCCAGAAGGCCAATCTATATGCTATGCTTTAAAGTTCAATTTTTGTGCAACCAACAACGAAGCCGAATATGAAGCCCTGCTTGCCAGAGATTTAAGAATCATTGCTGTGGAGTTTTATCGTGACTCGCAGTTGGTCGTGTGTCAAGTTCGGGGGGAGTACCGGGCCATAGACAGAAGGCTGGCTGCTTACCTGGCTCGGGTCCAGGAGATATTGAATCAGTTCGATTATTATGCCATTTATTGCATACCCCGAGAGCGCAATCAGAAAGCCGATTCGTTAGCAAAGTTAGCCAGTACAGGTGAGGCACAACAAATGGGACTCGTTCCCGTGGAGACATTATCTTTCCCAAACATCGATCAGATGGAAACCAACTAGGTGTTTGAATTTATTCCCGATAAGGAGTCATGGATGATTCCATTCAGAAACTATCTCGAGCATGGGACCCTGCCGGAGCGCAGGAGTGTAAAGAGACAAGTCCTTCGAAAAGCGTCGCGGTTCACTATCCAAGATGGAGTCGTGTATAGAAGAGGATACTCTGTTCCTTTACTCCGATGTATTGCCTACAATGAAACCAAACGAGTATTACATGATGTACATGAAGGAGAGTGCGGTGATCACACCGAGGGGCAAGCTCTTGCTAAAAAAGTGCTCTGATATGGACATTATTGGCCGACTATAAATCGTGATGCATCGGATTATGCCAGAAAATGCGACAGATGTCAAAAACATGCTCGAATTCCTAGAGCCCCACCTACTGAAATAACTCAGATGGTCAGTCCATGGCTGTTTGCAGTATGGGGCATTGATATAATTGGTTCTCTACCTCTAGCCAAGGGTGGTGCGAAGTATGCCATCGTTGCGGTTGACTACTTTACCAAGTGGGTGGAAGCTGAGCCCCTTGCTACCATCACAACGAAAAAGGTGATCAACTTTGTTATACGCAACATTATCTGTCGATTTGGTCTCCCACATACCATCATCACCAACAACGGAACCCAATTCGACAGTGTTGAATGTAAGAATTTCTTTCAACGGTTCAACATCCAAAAGAAGTTCTCCTCAGTTGCATACCCTCAAGCGAATGGACAGATTGAAGCTGTTAATAAAGTTATAAAGTCTATTTTGAAGAAACGACTGGAAAAGGCCGGGGGTAAATGGGTCGATGAACTCCCTATGGCTCTATGGGCTTATCGGACAACCCATAAATTCGAAACCGGCCACACTCCATTCTCTCTCTCCTACGGTTCAGAAGCCGTTATTCAAGTCGAGATGGAAGTGCCTTCTCATCATGTGACATATTATTACCCAAAGACGAACGCTATATTACTTGCCGAATCCCTAGATTTACTAGATGAGAAGCGAGAAGAGGCTGATCTGAGGGCAGCCGCGTATAGAAGTCGAGTCGCCAGATTGTACAATGGCAAGGTCCGACCACAAACCATTGAACTCGGCGATCTCGTCCTCAAGAGAATTTATCCGGTTCCTTCACATATGAAGTCAACGTGGGAAGGGCCGTATGTTATCGAACGAAAGCTCAGAGATGGCTTATTTAAATTATCGACCATTGACGGTCTTACTCTGCCAAGAACCTGGAACAGCGAGAGTCTTCGCCGCTGCTACACATCACAGGCTCTATTTATTTATTCAGTCTACTTTTCATTTGCAATTTGTTTATGCATTTCGAAATTTGAATTTGTAATAAGGCAACTGATTTTGCCGTATTTTCTTATTTCAGCAATAAAATGCAATCTGTTCGAGCCAGAGCTGTGATTTATTTGAAATGCATCATGTAACCATCACTATGCACGGAGAGCTAAGTTCCATCATACGGTGGGATTTATTCAAATAGGGAGTGACTGTAATACGATCGGTCACTCACTAACTGAAACCCAAGCTCGGGGGCAAGTCATCACACTGAAGCCAAAAAAGGATTAATACACAACAATCCCCTAACTAACTCCAGATTCCTAGAGTGCGAATCAGAGTATAAACTCGTAGAAACGGGCTCGAAGAGAGTAGATCCGTCCACCTAACGACTTCGCACGTATTTAAACCAAGTTCGAGGAGGATGGAACCGTCCATCTAACGACCTCACTTGTTAACTCAGGGTGGATGCAAGTCGACCATCCACGATCCTGATAGATCCGACATTCCCAGAGTGCGAACGAAATTCTAAAGCCTAAACAGACGTGACTGACCATCTGTCGGCCAACTCTAGATTCCTGGAGAGCGAGCTAGAGTATAAACATAAATCCCAAATGGGTGTGATTGGCCACCCATCAATTAACTCCGGATTACCAAAGTGCGAACTGAAGTATAAACACCGGTTAACTTTAAATCCCCGGAGCACGGATTGGAGTATAAACCCAAGCCGAGTGTAAAACGACCACCCACGAATCAATCTAAGTCCCCAGATAGCGGACGAAGTTCTAAATATCAAACGGGTGTGGTTGACCACCCGTAAAATAACTAAAGTCCTCGGAGTGCGGAACTATCTTAAAACCATAAGCAGGCGCGATCGACCGCCGACTTATGAGTGCAATCCCCAGAGTGTGGATGCATCCATCAATGGATGAGCAGGTGTTATTCGACCACCCGAACTCGTCTTGTTTCAGCCTCGCTTAAACGAAGTTAAGCTCGATGTGTTAAAGACAAACAACGATTGTTAACTAATCTTTTCATCTTATCCCTGGAGCTAGGGGCAGAACTTAAATGCGTGCCACTGATTGAGATAGTGCAATATCGGAACTCGACTTAACGCTCGATCACGACCCGAAGCCGTAACTCCAGAATTTAGTAACTAAACCCGGGTCCAATTCAAAGACTAAAACTTCACAAGTGTATTGAACAGAAGTTCGAACGCTAAAACACTTAAGCGAATAAACACAAACTGAGCTGAAGACAAAATGGAATTTTATTTCAACTATACTTCGGAAAAGAAGGATAAGTACAAAATATTTCCAAAAATCCTACTGGCAAGGGCCGAACCCGCATCTATACATGGCCTACAAAAAGCAAAAGTACATTCCTGTTTATCTACCAAAAATAAACCAAGAAGACATGTCTATTCTTTCTTTTTCCTCGGTTTCTTTTTCGGTGTCGACCCGCTGGAACTGCCACTTGGCTGCCTCTTGGAGCCCTTACCTTTTGGCGGTTGATCTCCAGCAGGGGGCATTATGGTAACCTCCTACTCTGAACTCACATGGATTGGAATGCTTCATGAAGGCGGAGACGGGGGAGTAGGATCGATGTTGGCAGGAGCAGGAGGCACACCAGTGTCGACAATGGTACCACCGGGAGAAATCATCCGCAAAGGGCCTGGGCCAGGTACCGCAATTCCACCTCCAAAGCCACTGCCCCGCGCGGCTGCTTCCATCTCGGTGTAGATTTCAGCCAGTATCTCCTCTTCATGAATTGAATGAGCATCGCCGGGGATGTTAGCAGTTGGGCCCGAAGAGTTGGTCACTGGTGCGCCTCCACTCATGACAAACGGCAGATCATCAATGGGGTCACTGTGATGACCGAGAAGTTCCACCATCATCTGTTCATCGAAAATAAGTGTGCTCCCTTGTACCCCATCTGTAGGCACAGTAGCCGTTGTCGTGGTCACTTCCGTTATGATAGCCTTCTGCTTGTGATGTAACTCTTGGGCTGTAGGAGGAATGGCAGATGAAGCTCCTGCCACTAAATAAGGATAAAGAAAAATTTATTAGTGATTGCTTCGAGTAATGCTTCCCACTTTGAATGAGCATAAGAGATGTTCAAAATACCTTCCTCAGAATGAGTTGTAGGCAGAACTGGAGCAGCTTCAGTGACGTGCTCGTGAACTGGAGATAACCGCGGTTGATCTGGATTATATGCAAGAACAGACTAAGGATCAACCACAGATGTAGATTCAGGCTGAGTTGGCATAAGAATTTCGGAACCCACGTCATGGTGCACAACACCAGAACCCTCTCCAGCTTCCAATGTTGAGTGCCAAGTTTCTCCCTTTCGTATGTGATCGTGATGTCATGGAGAACATTCCTTTCATCTTCACTCAGCACCCGGTTCTCCAGTTCAAAATCATCAATCGCTTCAGCTCGGTGTTTTTCCTTCTCGTCATCCACCAATCGGCCCCAAGCATTATACAAGTGTGATGGATAATTATCGAGCCAAGTCAGGTCTCGGTGTTTCAGAACATTAGCATCATATGTGACAAGGAGATCTTCGATATCTGCCTCCAACCTAGACTCTGCCATCTTCACTTCATTTTCAATCCTGGCCTCGACCTCCTGAATTTTAAGTGTTGCCGCATCCCTCTCATTCTGGAGCACCAAATCCTGCTCGCACGCCTCTTGAGCAGCTTTGTTTGCATTGTCTTTCTCCTTGACAATTTCAGACAATTTGGCCTTAAGCTCCTCAAGTTCCTTCAGTGCAGCATCCCTTTCGGCCGTAACAGTGGTGTTTCGGTGGCCCATCTCCTCAACTAAAGAAAAATACATCTATCACATCCTTTCCATGGACCGATTTGCCTTATCGGCTTCCTTAGTGGCCTCTATTTCCAACTTCTTGGAAGATTCGACCTCATTGTTAAGCACTTGTATTATACAGTCCTTTTGAGCGATATCGGTTTCTAACTTCTCGATTACTTTTGCCCGCTCAAAGGCCACCGCTGATGTTTTATCCGCAGTCTTCATCCACTCCCTATATTAGTTGTAAACATCATGGATATAATCATGCATAGTTTGTTCCACCTCAGCTGGGATTCTCTTTAAATGCGGAGGGAAGATGAAGCCGTCAAAACAGATGTTTGGGAAGTCTTTTTTTAACTGGGCGATTTTGATTGCTCCTTCCCTAGTGGGCTCGGTAATGGCTTGTTTAATGACAATGGGAGTTTCGGCCTGGGTTTTACGGTGTTGTGAATCCGACCAGGGAGCTTAAGAAGATGGTTTTTGTAGTCCCTAAGGATTGTTTCCCGTAACCGGAGGGTGGTGTTGGAGCTCGAGGAGGTGGAAAGCGTGATCGGGAGTGATATTTGTATTCTCTATCTCTATCCCTCTCCCTCTCATAATGTTCTTGACTAGAATAACCATGATCGCGGTCTCTATTAGCTTCCCTCCTACAGGACTCATAGTATGAACTGGATGACTGGCGTGTAGAGCGGAGGCTTCCTAACATAGATTCTCGCATAGTCATCGTATCTGTAAAATAGAAAGAAAAGCAGAATTAGTAATCTCTAGAAATGAATAACTAATAATTGGAAATCGTGTATTGTCATGAAGTGTATGTATGCATGTGTTAAACCCCCCGACCAACCAGATATGTCAGCCACATTTGTAGGAAGTGACTTGCTTAGATCTAAGGCACTTTGAAGCCCTTCCAATCCGGTGTTTTGCTAGAGCGACACATAGTCCGGAATTGGAATGTCGACAAACCCTTCAAAGGGATTTTCCATTTGCAAGGGAGGAGCCTCCGAAATTCTAACACCGGAGGCTGGCAGGGACATGACTACAGATTTCCGTCTCGAAGACTTATGATGCTTATGTGCTACTGCCTTGTCTTTTCTCCTTCCCTCTAAATCTTGAAAACTATCAGGAGGCCCGGCTACGGGCTCATCTTCAATGGGTATATTTCCTTCATCACCCTCCTCAGCAATAACAATCCTAAGCGCTTTACGCTTCACCCATCTCGTCGGGGCTGCTCTAAGTGGTCCCTCAAGTATTATGTTTTGCTTTCGATTGATTAGCCTAACAATCCTCAAGTTTCTATATGTGAGCACTGAGTCAATGTCTCTCATCTCGCCCGGCACTTCCTGAATAATCCGTACTATTTCTTTGAAGTGGGCACCTTTGGGTCGTGGAATTACGGCTGTAAAAGAAAGAAAATATTAGACTTAGCGCCGGTTACAACTATCTCGTTAGCCACTAGAGAAATTACAGCACTTACGTCTTACTAACCATCGGCTGGCAAACCCTGGAGGGCATCGAATGTAAAAGCACTCCATCTTAAAATAGCTAAGCCTGGTCCAGGATCCCGTCACCACTTGGCAATTCCTAACTGCCACTAGAAACGTGAATGAAGGATTGTCTCCCCGACTCTTGACATTAAATAAGTATTTGATTTCTTCCGAAGTCGAGGGCCAAAAGAGATGTTCCATGAAAACAATGAATAGGCTGTTCAGCAGTGCATATCCATTTGGATGTAATTGCGACGGAGCGATTCTAAAGAAACTTAACACTTCTCGAATATACTGGTTGAATGGAGGAAGTGTTCCCGCTTTGCACGAATGGCGATTAAAAGCTGTGAATCCTTTTGTGGGGCGTGTGGCCTGTCATTCGGGCCGGGTACAAGAATGTCGTCTAATGGTAAACCGTGTCTTAAGCATATTCGCCCCAACATATCTTCAAAAATATTGGATGGCATAGAATCTTGAGGATTTGCAATAAAAGTTGCTCCTGGCAGCTCGTTCGGAGCTAGACCTATTACTTCGGCTGCAATGGCCGGCATCTATATTATCGGAGAAGACGAGCTTTGAGGCTCCTGCTGGTGTGAACATATAGATTCCATAACTAATCAACTCATCAAAACCATCATTAGATGATAATAAGCCCTTGTATTCCCCAGTGTGAAGTGCATGAATGTGTTGTGCAGTGCTACATAATACGAAATGATTCTACAAAATTTGAGAAATGTTCAAACGACAAGACTTTGAAATTCAACTAGAGTAACCTTCATCGTTGACCGTCACAGCCGTGCCATCCAGACTTTAGAGACCGATCCGAGTTAAAGTTGGTTAAATTCAGTCAAGTTACAGTTCCATCGACGAGCTTCGAAAGGCAGTCAAATATGAGGTGAAACGGTTAAGTCCAGTTATGCAGGGCAGAAGCTCGTCGGAGTCAAATATTCAAGCGTGCAAAAATTTCATACCCATCACTATTTGAACTTGGATCGATCGGCAGAAGAGCAATTCGTATCGATCAAAGAAAAGCAATTCATATCGATCAGTAGACCATCTTCGTATCGATCAGTATATCATCGATTCGTATCGATCAAGTAATCGATTGCCAGTTCCAAAGTCCATATCGATCAATGCATATCGATACAGATACCATCGGTTATCAATCGATGTGAATGCCTAGAATCCATCGATATGAAGCGGTCCCCTCAATTGATATGAAGCCGCATCATATCTGGATTGATACGAACTCATCCATCGCCCATCATCGATATAGATGCCGCCTTCATATCCCTCAATGTTATTTCTTCTCCAATCAACACGGCCACCATTACTTCCTTCCTCAACCAAGCTTCGGCCCAATTTCATCAGAAATCGGCCATTTACGTGAATGGATTAGCAATTGGACTCAAATCTCGTCATTATTAATGCGAATTCATTGATTAATTACCTAATTTCAACAGTTGGTTCAAGGGATTGGAAATTTAATTCGATTCAAACGCAAGATCAATCTCTAATTCTTGCCTTTTCGATCGATACGAACGGCAGGCAGTAAAATGAAAACAAGTGGAAATTTCTCTAAGTATAAAAGCATTTATATGGATGGAAGACTAGGCATATGACGATTCTCTCCCAGTGTAGAATGATCGGTTGGAGCGGTCTGTAATATCATCGATACGAATAGCTCTCTTCATATTCTTCCACCCAACCGATACGAAATAAACAATTCGTATCCAGTGACCGATCGAAACGGTTTTAACATCATCGATACGAAACTTCCTTTGTATCCATCCACAGCCTATTCGAGATGATGCAATTCGTATACATCAAGCTATCGGTACGAGACACGAAGCAAAGGCTAGTTTGAACCATTCAAATCCATCAAAGATTCATCGATGTGAAATGATGACTTCGTATCCATTACTCTGAGTTCCACTAGTACTCATATCCATCGATATGAAGCATGTAAAAAAACCCAACTAATTTGTGTCGATCGCCATCGATACGAGGACAAAATTTCAACTTCTCACATCGATCCAGGAGAGGATCGACGCGAAAGAGATACTTTAAAAACAACCACCAAGCGTTGGTACAACTCGAATTTTACATCGATTCAGGAGAGGATCGATATAGAATTCGATAAAAAAACTAGCAACGGCTTTTGAACGTATGAACGTTAACGAGAGTCAGGTTATCATACATGCATGTATATTGGACTAATATTCAATTTTTAAAATTCACAGGAAGTGAATGCTCACCTGATGACAGTTACAACAACAAACAACAGTTTACTATCATTCGACACTCAGTTACAACAGTGCACAGTACAATAATTTATATTACTAAAGATCCATCAAACATAACATCTTTCGACGAAAAGACAACAACCGATCAACAAGTCAGATAAAACTATTCAGAATAAAGATTGCAGCTTTTCAAAGCACGTCATGTTCTCACAAGTCATACTTTGGGGGGCAAATGTTATCCCGCCTTTTGGCAAGGCCGTGACACCAAGAAATTAACTACAAATCAAAGACAGTTCATCCTGGAAAACAGTTATGCACAGGTTCACTATAGATACTGTTAAATTTTGCTCGAGTTCGGATCGAACAACAATTAACATGACATGGCAATCAACGCTATAAAAGCCAACGTTCCAAATTTCAAGTCAATTCGAGTTCATATGCTCAAGATATGATCGATGCAAGCCAAGAAAATAAACTCGTTTGTATCCATCGGTAAATCCAATTCGCATCGGTTTCGTTCGAATATATCAACAGCGGCTTCCTTCGTAACCATCGGGATTGACCCACTTCGTATCCATTTGTAACCACCCACTTCGTATCCATCAGCAGTAACACGGTAGTCCATTTCGTATCGATCCAGCTTCAAGCATGCTTCGTATCGATCGGCCACAGATCGATACGAAATCAACACCTCCCATCGATACGAAGTGGAGCACAGGCGATCGATACGAAGTGGAGCACAGGCGATCGATACGAAGTGGAGCACAGGCGATCGATACGAAGTGGAGCACAGACGATCGATGCGAAGTGGAGTACAACAGAAGCGATACAAAGTGGAATGCACAAGATCAATTCGAAGAAAACACATTCAAGTGGAAGACTGGTCACTCGACATAAAAAGTGGATCGATCCAAAAAGTAAGCGCCACGTCAACTAGCAAGCACGTGCCCAGGAGCGATACGAACAGATTGATGCGAAGTGGAGCGATGCGAACTCAGCAGCCTTTAATAAATCTAAACTTCCATCGATCATAACTCAAAATCTACAAGTCCAAATGCCACCTAATTTTCACTGGAGCTTGCGTACATCTTTAGGAATGTTCATGATCGATCCCGACTCAATTGGATTAAATCATGATCGATATGAATTGCATTCGCATCGATTACAGATTGACTCCAAACGGTCAGGGATCGATCGAGTGGGCCCACCCACATGAGAGAAGAGGTCTTCCGAGATTTGAGTGGGATATTTGCAGCCTACGCCTATAAATA
Organism: Allium fistulosum; assembly: GCA_030737815.1. Classification (NCBI taxonomy): domain Eukaryota; kingdom Viridiplantae; phylum Streptophyta; class Magnoliopsida; order Asparagales; family Amaryllidaceae; genus Allium; species Allium fistulosum. The sequence continues at coordinate 939,375,812 of CM060905.1, read as the reverse complement.
GCAGCCCGAGACCTGCTGAAAAAGGACCTTTTGGCTCTTCTACGTCCCTACTTTGCCGAAATCACCATTGTACTCTAATTTTACTGTTGTAAATCATTGTAACTAGCAAGAAAAACTCAATAAAGTCAATCATTTCATAGTGGACCTAGGCCACACGCCGAACCACTCTAAATCCGCATGTTTCTGTGCGTTATTCTTGCTTATTATTGGTGTGTTTGTTAGATTTTCCTCTTTTTCCATTTATATTCTTCATTTTATCCCTTCAAACACATCCGAAGAGTGTTGTGTCCAATTTTGGTACAAACAATATTGATGGTAGGATTGTAATTATAGGGGCTGAAGAGCACTTTGGCTAAAGCCTGTTTGTCAAAGACTTTCATTCGAAGGTACGAAGGCACTCCAGAAATTCCAGAATGAGCCAACCCAAAAAGATGGATCTCTAGTGATCTATAGGGCATGGGTCACTAGCGATCCATGGGGTTAGAGTATTTTTGGCTCATTCCATTTGGATCATGTTTCTTGCCTTATGTAGATGCTCTCCATGTAATTTAATGACTGGATGCTTTGCTTTGATGATGATTCATGTACTGATTGCATTGAATTGCTGATGGAATCGGATGAATGCTCACTTCTTGATCCAACTTGCTTGGAATGCCCCCAAACAGCAAATATTCCTAGAAAACTTATTAGATCCTGGTGCAAAAGGATAGGAGGATCCACGAGCGACCCTTATGGATCGCTAGCGATCAATGCGAGATGGATCGCTAGCGATCCATCACCTTTGAGGATTTTTAACTTCTTTTTCTTGGGTCTTTCTTCTAGTCCTTTTAGCTATACCTTGAGTTGTTCTGAATCGACGTAGATGTTCTGACTTCCTTTAAGTTCTGTTTGATAAAAAACTCGGATAACAGAAATAAGCTGGTGTTTTACCCCAAGTTTTATTTGAATTTGCCAATGTAAATTATTACTTAAGATTAAGCATATTTGTGATGCCAATGACCATTGATTGAACATATGTTGATGAATGATGTTATATGTTCTTGTTATCATTTGATCGGTTAAATTTGGTTATTTATCATTGGCATACTCACATCATTATGACCCAACATTGCATTTTGGGATTTACTGGTAGAATCACCGGTTGGGTTGTCCTAGTAATAAGTATGGACAGACTAAACTCTTGAGTGAGTAGAATTGCATTTAGAAGATCATATAGATCAATTGTGTTAAGATGTCTTGAAATGATCAAACCGACATGACACATAGGCTTAACAACTGAGTAGGTTGATTAGTTACCTGTGAAAACTAGTAGGTTCATAGTAACCATAGGAAAACTATGACAAATGATACAGATAGTCCATTGATTCCAGATAAGGTTGATTAGTTACCAGTGAAAACTAGTAGGTTTATAATAACCCTATAAAAACTATGATACAAGGACAGACAGTCCTCTATTTCGAACAGACAGTCCAGTTTTACTCCATACTGTATTTAGAGAATTTGGAATATCTGGTTAAAAGTTTTCGCTCGTGTCAACCAGATAGGTCATTAGTTTGCCTGCAAAACCATTAGGTTCAAAGTGACCTTAGGAGAACTATGTTTTAAGACAAACGGTTTATTTTTAGGAGGGGTAAACCTTGGTTATGCATAACCGAAGGATGACAGACTAGTCAGTCTTACCCATGTTGCATGTATGCATATGATCGTGTTATGTTTGTTCTGACCATCGTGGTTGCAGGTGCATGATTTATGATTGACATATTTGGATAAGATACCAGTGAGGGGAAAATCCATTCCGCTCAGTGGTGTGGTCCTATTAGATATCTATTTTGGTTTTGAGATGGTATATTATTATTCACACCAGACTTTTTGTCTGACCCAAAGTTTTTGTTTTCACCTAAACTCTCAGGTACTCATTTGAGTAGGTCTGGAGTAAGGATTTTTAGGTTAGACAAATAAGCTTCCGGAGACGTGTAGGAGGCAAGCAAGATAATATTATGAGTTTATTTCCCTTGTATTGTTCAAAGTCTATGCTATGTTCGAGTGGATGTAATGACAGGATTATAACCGTCAAGTAGTTAGAATATGTTAATCCAATGGGGCAACTTCAAACGTCGCTCTTGGAATTTAATTGTAATTATTATTGTACTTTCTCTGGATGTGGAATTGATGGGAATATGTAATGGGATGCAATGAACATGAAAGTCGTTGTGACATCCTAAAATTTTATCATTTTAATTTTGAATATTTAATTAATTTAAACATTTAAATAATTGATTATTCTTAAGTTTGACAACTTATTATTCAAATATAGTTATTATTTAGATATTTGGATTGTGAATTAAATATTAATTAAATGGATTTAATAAACTTATTTAACTCCTTTTAATTAATAAATAATAATGGTAAATTCAATTTGTAAAATTTATTTACAATAATAAATGGTTTAAATAAATAATAAGAAAAATCAATTGTTAATAAAATGACTCAATTTATATTGATGTATTTTTAAATGAATTAATTGGATTTTTCCATAATTTTTAATTTGAAAAATATTAAATTTTTGTTTGTCTTATTTCACAGGAAACGATGGTATTTTTGAAAAATCACAAAATAAAAATAACATGTGTAATTTATTGTTGATTTGTGATAATGCCACATTTTGATGCACGATCATATTTTTATTTCTGTCGTTCGCGGTACGTACGTAAACAGGATTTTGTACAGTAGAATACTGCAAATATTTAATTTCAACACTTTTTATAAATCAAATCAAATTCAAAATTTTGAACTTGAATTAATGGAGACTTGATTTTGATTTGATGTCTTGTTTGGAAAAATTGTTTAAATTGTGATGGTTGCTTGGAAATATGGATTAACTTGAGTTTGAAGCGAATTCAAGGTCTTGTTTATAAAACTTACTAAAGTCTACACTCAAACTTTTCATTTTCAACATTCCCCTCTTTCTCTTTCTTATCTATTTTCAAACCAATAAAAGAAAATAATGGCCGAACAAACAAAAATTGAAATAGAATCCAATACTCCTATAAAAATTGTGAAACTAGTTTCCTTGAGTTTGTATTGACTAGGGCTTCAAATCCCTAGCTCGAAATTAGGTGCGGCAGCGAATTGAGATAGCCGTTATTCGCATCAATTTTTGGGCGTTTTGGCGAACTAGGGTTTGACCTAGACCTAGATGTTGGTCGTTTTAGCCTTGGACAATTGTTTCTTTATGCTTCTCTTGCGATGGCGAGCTGATGGAGGAGTACAAGGTAGTGTGGCGGACACATGCAGATCGCATCATTGGGGTACGTGAATTAGGGCTTCCAGATTGCGGTGAGATAAGGATGTCAGTTTTTCTTCGTAGTGTCAAGCGAGTCGAGTACGCGAAGAGAAGTTCGATGGAGAAGACAGAATTGGATTTCATCATGTCTTGCTTTGTATCACTGAGATGCGTGCACTGCCTTTTCTAGGTATAGGCGTTTGTTTGGAGGGAGATTTGAGTTTTGTTTTGGGGCGAGAGGAGATTTGGAGGGTATTAGTTTTTAATTAGCAATTAGTTAAATTTAATTATTTAATTAAGTCAATAGCTTATTAAATTTAATATTTTGCTCATACGAGGTCAGATTTGGACACAATCGGTTGTGTTGGACTCGTAAGAATGATAGCTAATGATGGCACTAATTTTTTTAGATTTGGAACTAGTTAAATTTTGGGTTGAAATCGAACATTATTCGATTTTAGACCAAACCGGAAAGCTTCGGCGTTAATTGGAATTTTGATGAGTTTAGCTCACCTTTAAATAAATTATATGATATCTGAATTGTAATAGATTATTGTTAAATACTTAAATGATAATTGATAGTTTTAACAAAATATAGATTAGTGATAAAATTATCCCGATTTAATTTAATTGCGCTTAGCATAGTTAATTAATTATACCTCTTTTGGGACATCTATTTGGTAGAATAAAGCCTGTTATGCTATAATTAAATTGAATAGATTATTTGGACATCTATCGAGCAGAATAAATCACCGTTATGTGCTTGCGAAGTAAAAAGGATTATTATTATTTGATTGTTTATTTGGATTTAAATTCCCGCTTGATAGTTGATGACATAAATAACCATTTTGTTGCAGGTGATAAAATGAAGAAGTTGGAGTGTTTTCATAGCGAATAGGTCGCTACGGAACACTTCGAAAAATACACATACAAATGTCTGTTTACATAGGACTTTTGTAGAGAGACCCAAATGGGTTTCTCGCCACAATTTACTTACCGTTAGCTGCATCCTAATTATATTCTTTAATTTCTAATAATAATGTTGGTTGAAATATTTATGTCATGCTGTTTGATTTGTGTTAGTGTTGTATAGCGATTTCCGCAATATCGTCACTTATAAAATATCATCTCTTTAACTCCTTGTGTTGGCTGAACTTGTGCTTGTATTTTTACTAAATAAATGTTTGGTTGCGTTTTTGCCTTTTGAAAATTGTTTAAACTATATTTTCAAATATTTTGAGAATTTTAAAAATGAAGGCTAAGTTTTTATTGAAAACTTATAAAAGAAGTTTTAAATTTGATTTATTATCTTCCAGGATAATTAATATTGTTTTGAATTTATAAATGATTATAAATTGATTAATTAACCTTTGGGATAATTTTATGTTGTTTTAAAATTTATAAAAGATTATAAATTTGTTTATTATCCTTTGGGATAATTAATGTTGTTTAAAACGTATAAAAAGATTATAACTTGGTTATGGTTATTTAGGATAATTAATGTTGTTTAATACATATAAAAAGATTATAACTTGGTTTATGGTTATTTGGGATAATTAATGTGGTTTAAAATTTATAAAAGAATTATACCATTTATCTTTTAGGACGACTAACAATGTTTTAAATTAATATAAGTATTCAAATTTATTTATTACTTTCCAGAATAATAGATGTTGTTTTAAAAGTTATAAATGATGGTTTATAAATTAGAAAATCCTTGAAAAATGAATGTTTAAAAATAATACCAAATGTAAAGTATTTTGGGTTTTTGAATAAACAGTGTTTAATGACAATTGCTTTTGGCCCATCTTTTTAATACACTTAAAAATATAATTTGCCCTTTTAAAAGAATATTATTAAAGGGTATTTTTAAAGTGTTTTTACAAATATTTATGACGTGAAAATCAAGCATGATTAAGAACCAAATGTTGTAAGTCTAGATTCGATTATGGGCGATGAGCATATGTGATCAAATTTCCACATACAATCATTTGTTTACTTTTTGTTAGTTGATTTCTTAATTATCGATTTTGATATCATTCTTTGTCTTTCGTCCATCTAAGATGATTTATCACTCATTTAGAGCATTGGCATCCAACACCGTGGAAGACTAAAACCAAAAGGCGAGTGGGAGCCAATCCATGTGGGTCACACCCATTAGCATATATTCACATTTATCTGGAAACTTGTGGTAGCATGCCTGCATTGATGTGAGTATATTCAGATTCCTGTGGATTTAACGGAGTCTATCTTAGAAGTTCCCGAGATTGTTGCGTGTTTGGCATGGGTCCTCAAGTATATTTTATCTAGAGCTATACTTTCGATGCAGGGGCCCACCTTTCTATTTATGTTGGATAAATTCATTTTTCTTGTTTCTACTTGAACCGTGGAATTAATCTTTCCTTCTTTTGTGTTTTGTCAATTCAAGAAGATTTGTTGCTCATATTAAGCATTGATATCCTTTGTCGGAATGACTTAAACTAGAAAGCAAGTAGGGGCCAAGTTATATGGGATTATTCCTATTGGGGTATCTTTACATCTACTCTAGGTTGGATTCAGTTGTATGCTTTCGGAGATGTGAAATACTTACATTATTGGAAAGGTTGGCGAAGTCTGGCTTGGTGTTCCAGAGAGGCGTCATAGAGAAAATGACCCTCTAAAATATATTGTCTAGAGGTATACTTTCAGGCAGGGGGGCGCACCCTCCTAGTCATTGTTGGAAAATTTCCCTTTCCCATATTTGATTCAAATCTTTAAAATGTTTTCTTAGTTGCATCGAGAAGTGTCTGGAGCTCTTCTTGGTGTTCAACTATTTTTACCCATTCTTTAAGTTTGGATTTTGATCTTTTCTTTGTTCATCTTTTCTTTTGGATTGTTGTTCTAATTTTTCCTCATTTCTTTATATATGGATGTGGTTCTTATAGGGTAAAAACCCATTCCGTGGGTAGCGGCGTGGTCTCATAGAATTATTAAATGATCCCCTTGTTACTCGAGATTTCTCATGCTCTTATTCCTAGACTGATCTAAGTGTTATTTTAGTATAATGCTTGGGTCAAACTGACTATTTTTCCAGGTTGTCGTTTATGGGACATGGGGCTCATGGTTAGGGCTTGATGTTTGCCTGCTTTATTTTCTACTGTATGATATATACCTATCAACAATTGTAAGATATCATATGTGTAATGATCCCAGATTTTAACTAAGTTTAAATTGATAATTAATTTAATTTTTGAATAAAAATTGTGAAATTAATTGGTAAATCAATTTGAGTTTCTCCAAATTCAAATAAAATATGTGTTAAATCATTTGAATTTAAATTTTAAGTAAATGGTTTAAAAATAATTTGAATTTATAAATAGATATATATATATATAAGATAAATTATAAAATATATAGTAAACATTAGCTAAATTTTAACAACATATTAAATATAGAAATTCACCTATATTACAAAATAATAAGATTAAAGAAAAATAAAATACATTCAAGTATGTAGACAAAAATCGAATTGGATGAGATAAGTCTGATAGTATGAAACCAGACAACAAAAAATTATATATATATATATATATGAAGGCTTGCAAAAGAAGAAAGAAGTATATTCAAGTATGAACAAACAAAATTAGATAAGTATGTACACATGAAAATAAAGACAACAACAATTAATGCTAGCCAAAATATTATCATATCAGCCACCAAGAGAAAAAAATCTCTCAGACCAGATAAAAAAAGTCTTGTACCTGTATATACATCACCCTGTACAAAATATATCCCCTGTAAACTGTTTCTATATATCCATCATCTTCATTTCAGTTTCGTCCATCAAGATAACCAAGCAAACCTGAAGTAAATATCATCCAACTTAAAACAAAAACTTCAATTAAAACAACAGTACAAATTCATATAAGCCAGAGATAAAAAAAAAGGGTTTCAACTTGCAAATTTCAAGCCTATTTCAACATAAATGAGACTCTGTTCATTTTTCTGAAATCAAGGTGAGTGACATTCACTTTTAAAACTTAAATATCTGAATTAGTAGCAAGTTTATATCTGGAAAATATATGTTGAAATTGTTCCTGTGTATATATATGAAGATGTGAATGTGTGCATACTTGTGCAAAAACTGAGATTGGCTCTGTTCTTGTTTTTCCAAACCCAGATTTACAAAATAAATCTTTATCTCTTGATCTACTCACTGATAGAACATAGAATATAAACAAGAGTCGTTTGTTTGATCATGAACTAAGTTTTAAAAATTAATTTAAGTTTAAACAACTTATTAATGACTTTGGAAATCGAGATATCTGAACCCAACTTCAAGTAAGTCAAAATCTAAATTTCTTAATTTACGAATTCAGGTATATAAACTGAATTCTCATAATAAAACATGATTTTTAAAGCTTAAATCATAATTTTTCGAGTTAGGATTTGAGAGCAGTTCGAGTTTGTTAGAATTTCTTTGTTTTGGGAATTTCTGATGATCTCTGGAGTCGTAGAGGTCGGGGTCGTGTCTGGTGGTAGAGGAGTGGTCGGAGATTCAAGGAAAATTAGTGTGATGGTTGGCAGATGAATGTAGTGGTGGCGGTGAGCATTTTTCATTCGTAAACCTAGTTTTGTTGAGGTTGAGAATTTTGCTTCGTCCATCGTCATTAGTCAATCGAGTTCGTCGTGACCCTAGGTGATGGTAGAGAGGATGACGATGAGTAGTTGGCCAAAGTTTCGAATTTTTTGGTGGCTCGGATGTCGTGAACGACGCAGTTTCCACTTTTGATGGTGGAGCCTGTGATGTTTTTCTAGGTTTGGGTTCGAACTCTCGATTTCAAATTCGAGTGAATGATGGAGTTCTGGTAATGGGGAGTTGACCTGTGAGTGATAGTCGACTTGCTCGTCGATGCAGCGTTGACCGGAGATGACAGTCGGAGCCGTGCACGTGCACGATACTCTTGAGTTCTGGCATCTGGAAATTTAATTGATTTGGGTGGAAGCAGGTTTTCGCGTGTTGTCTCGAGTATTTAGTCGAGCAAATTTGTGTTGGTCTCGAAGCAAGTATAGACATGGCTCGGGAAGAAATGTTGTACAGGCTTTAAAACCTGTACCTGTTTGAAATTTAAAAATTAAATTTTTGACTATAAATCAAGGTTTGAACTGAGTTTTAAAATCGAAGTTTAAATATAATTTCAAGTCAGTTTGAATCTTAGATTGGAAATAAATAAAGTTTTAAAAATTTCAAAACTTATTTAATAATTTTAAAGTGTTTAAGTCAAATTAAAAGATTTGACTTTAAAAATGCAATTTGAATTGTAAAGAAAAAAAATTTAAGCAAAGTTTAAATCAGAATTTTTAACCTGGACTTAAATCCTAATTTGAATCCTAGTTTTTGACATTTAATAAAGTTTATAAATCTTAATGTTTAAATAAGTTTAAATGTAAAGGTATACTTTAAATATGTGAAGTCAAAAGAAAAGTTGATTTTAACTCTTTTAAATTTCTTTTAACAAGAATATTGCCTAAACGTATGAATTTGAAGGTTTTCAAAATTAGTTTTAACTTTATATAAGATAAATTGGTATTCATTTTATATTTTGAAATTAAAATGAAATTTAAGCAGAAAATTTGAAAGAAATGTTTTCTAACATAATTGTGAGTGATAACTAAATCATTTATAAGGAGAAGTTTCTTTAAAGTTAATAAAACTTATTGATTTGCAATTCAGAAATTATTAAGTTAACTAGAATGGTTAATTAGTGTTTGGATTAATTAAATAAGTGATTATACGTTTTAGATTTATTAATTAAGGTTTAAGTCAATTAATGATTAGAGATTAATTAATTTGTAATTAAGAACTAATTAAGTTATAATTAACATTTAATTTATTAAATAATTAGGATTGATCAATGAATTATTAATAATTAATCAATTTTAATTAATAATGATTAATGTAAGTAATTTCTTTAGCAAAGTAATTAAAGAATTGTTAATGGTTAATGAAGGTCATTAACTAAGATTATTTAAATAATTAGTTAATATGACTAATTTTAACAATAAATTAGATTAATTAATTAATGATAATCATTTATAAAATTGTGTAAGTATAATTACTTTATGGAAGTAATTAAGAAATTAATTGCTCATTGTAATTAATTGAGTTTAATTTGATTAATTTAAGTTAACTATGGTCAAATATTGTGTACTGGATTGATATTTCTGATATGTGATTGTGATGCTATGTAATTTATGCTTTGTGCTAAACTGTGATTTATGATTTGTTTATGTATTTATGTGAAAACCCTTTGGACCCGTAAAACGGCATTTGAATTTCGATGCGAGAAGGATTCGGATTCTAGTTTGTTATCCAAAACCCACATCGAATCGTAATGATGAATCCTTGTGATTGATAAATTGACTTTATCTGTGAATCTTTGAATGAAGATAAGCGTTATAAATCATACCGCTTATCGATATTGATATGATTGAATCTGTGATGATTGAATGATGTTGCATTATTGTGTTAAACCTCTGGACTACACCATACACACACAAATATGGACTTCACGAGGAAATCGATTAAGTCACAGATTTTTGAAATGGTTTTAAAAATTAAATTTGAATTCAAATAGTTTGGACATGGAATCGGGTTAAATGTGAAAAGATTTGGAAAAGGAGTTTTGAGGATAAAGTTATTTTGGATAACTTCATAAAGTTTTGAAATAAAAAATGGTTGAACCTTGTTTTGAAATTGAAGAGGACTTTAAATGGTGTATCTTTTATATATATATAAAAGATTTGAAATGAAAAATGGTTTTCCAAGTTATGGATGAATCGTTTTGAAAGCTATGAATTAAATCTTGATTTAAAGATTTGATGACTTAATCCAATTTGAAAGGAAAATTGTGTTAAAAAGAATATGTATAAATCTTTGTTAAAGATTGGTATACTTTGTTTTCAAATTGAAAAGGGGTCTTAAAAGTGTATCCTTTCTATAAAAGATTTGAAACGGAAATTGGTTTGAAATCTGTGAATGAATCTTTGTGAAAGATTGGTGAACTTTGTGAAATGAATCTTTTTGTTTAAAAGATTGAAAATAGTAATTTGTTTAAACCATTTGAAGAAAAGTTTTGGGTAATAAGTTGTGACTTAACTGAATCCCAATATCCATATGTTTTAAAATATTGCGCTCACTATTCGGTTTAGCCGGGAGAGGACTTTGTGTCATATAACCCATTCTGAATAGTGATACGACGTAAATGGATAGCATTTGAAGACCGGGTGTTTGCGAGAACGATAGGATAACCAATCGATTGTCTCTGCACTGAGTTGCTCCGGTATAGAGACCTCCATATGTGATGGAAAGTTCAATCGGGATTGTGAATACCCGGATTGCAAGGGCTTCTTTGGAAGTGCCTTCAGTTCTGTTCGAACTCGGAACAGATTTGTATGGTTGTATGTCTGACATTACACTTTGAGATATAAAGCAGATTTCTTTCAAATACATTTCTGTTTGGTGGCGGAGGTTTATTCTCTTAGCTTAACACCCTTCTGAGACATACGAGCTCAGAGGTTATGTAGTTGAAGGTTATCAGTGATATACTCCCAATTTGGTAATGTGGCTGCTAAGTGCTGCTGTGTGTTGCTGATCATTTGTTGATCAAAGCATGGCTTTGTGAAGAAGCGTAGCTTTGTGGACGAGACTGCATCAGGACCTCACACCCCGGAAATGGTCGAAACAGGAAAGATGCGGCAAGGTTATGAGGGTCGCGCCCTTTAGGGTATGTCATTTCCTTCTGGAAAAAGGTGGTATCAAGTATTGAGCCCTGATATTTAACCTATGTGGTTGCTGCAATCTCATTTCTGTGTGGTTGTTGCTTTGTTGAGGCGCCTCAGATAAAGGTCGCAAATGACCAGGGGATGGCATATTCGTGTAGTAGTTACCTAGTTACAGAGGTAACCCGGCCTTGTGTTGGTAGAGAGCTGGTTAAGTTCTCGGGACGTCCTTCCAGAGGCGTACCCATGTGGTAATAGGAAGTTCCTTAGCCTGACCATTTGTTGGAATTCCAAAGAAACAATACGAGCCCTTTACGGTTTTAGTTATATAACCTGCTATTGAACATATTAGCTATAGTAGGCATACAATAATGGTTGTATGCTGGCTAAGATTAATATTATATTTTCGAAATGTTTTCCACACTAGACATTAATGATAATATCAAAAAAAAGATTTTTCTCGTATCAAGCATGTTTGACTATCATAAGGAGAAATCTCCTCCAATTCTACGTTTGTATTGTGTGTGTGGCGGGAGGCCTTATGGTAGTTTCATTTTCCAAAAAGAATATCGGATTTCTCTTATGAACTGTTTTTCTTTTAAACAACTATTTTATTACTCATACCAGTCCCACGACTGACCTTGCTTATCTTTGTGAAATGTGATAGGAGGTTCTCGCTTTTTGTTTGGTGGCGAGCAGGAGACTCTTACCCCTACATGTCCTCCGCATGGGGTTGGTTAGCCGTAAGGTGTGACAGTCGAAAGGCTGGCCGTAAAAGCAAGGGCAGGGTACCATTGTATGCCACAACGGGGCTGGGATGGTTGAAAAGCCTACCAGTTTTTTTTGCCGCTGTCGACGGTTGAAAAGCCTAGACCTTCACAATATGTTGTCATTTCTGATGTGAGATTATGTTACCTCTATTTGTTCTTGTTATTTTACCCTAACAATATGCTTTTCCCATGATTGAATGTTCAACATTGGAATACCATGGGTGTATATGGTGCTGACTTTCGATGGTCAAAAAAGCATGTCATTACAACTAGTATCAGAGCTTAAGGTTGAGCGAGAACCATGGCTTTGGTAGGGTATGGCTCATTTGAGATAGGGTAAATGACACCCTAGAATGAGTTTCAAAGTAATCTATATATACGAGAGCGTATTTGTTATTTACTATAAAAACATATTGTGTTAATTGGTCTTTCGAGTTGTTTATAAATTCTGGTCGAGACATGGGATGCCACGGTGTTGATAGGGATTTCTAAACAGTTGAACAAGGCAAACGAACACTATATAGATTTTTGGAAATTTAGTAAATGAAATAATTTACCTAGGATTGTATATTTTATATATATAAAGGAATAATTTTCAAATTTATATAGTCATTATGGTGTTTTTTTTTATTATTGTTTGATTTGTCATGCTCGGATAGTTTAGGAGCATTGACTATTGTTTGTTAATTTATGCTCGTCTAGTTATGAGTATTTATTTTTTGATAGTTGCAAGTACATTAAAACGAACCCCTTGTGAATTAAGTTTCACAATTTGACTATAAGGTGTTCGGAGAAAATATTAAGTTTAAATTTATCTTTTCAAAATAGTGAATTAAAAATAATTAATAAAAGTTGTTTAGTATAATCTAAATAGGAAGATAAGACATTTAAAGGATAATAATTGAGAAATTTTATTATAATAAAGGAGAAGATTAATAGTAGTATTACTTGGAAGTTTCTGTGAGAATAAATATTTCAAAGTGAAATTATATAAGCATAATTTGTAAATAGAGTTTACAAATAAAAAGGTATTTAAGTAGATAATTTGAGAATTTAAACCCCGATGTTTTTGAAAATTGTTTCAATGTTTTGGAGGAAATAATAATAGTATCATTTAAAAATATTTGTTTATAGAAATATATTAAAAAGGATTTAAAAGGAGATAAGAAAGCACTGAACTCACTTCGGTCATTGAAATAATTTTGGTGATGACTGCAGCATCATCGATGTTCATAGGCAAGAAAAATGTAACAACCTACCCATAACAGGCCTAAATTTCGACACAAAAAAGGCCCATCGAAAATTAGATATATTCTAAGGTAAGCTGTTGGTAGAACTAAGAAAATAATAGTATATAGCCATAACTAAAATTTCAAAACTCACAGTGGATGGAACAAAATATAATAGCAAAGTGTACCCATTTATTTCAAAATCATAAATATGTCAAAATACAAAGTACCATCAAACCATACCATAAATCCATTACAACAATAGTCTAGATATATGGGTACACATAAAAGCAAGTGAAATTGATAAATACTGCAATAAGCAAGCCAACTTCGTCTCTAAGCATCATCTTCGCCATCAATGTCATTTAACCTGTATTGTAATGAGGAGAGAGTCAAAATAACAAGAGTCTGGTGGATAAAAATTTGGAGTCTTACCTTTTTAGAACTTGGGTAATTTATTTCAAAACAAGAATATGTTTACGAAGATAAAACCATTAAAATCATTTAATACTTGTTTTTAAGGAAAGAAGTAGGTCTCCAAAATCCCATAACCCAAAACCCACGTTATAATTAACTAGTGATGCAAAAGATAGTACCCAAGACACTGAATACCATTTATTGGAGAATAGGCGGACTTCAGTCATTTAATACCTTAATAAAGGCAGACCCCATCATTTAATACCTATTCTCAAGGTGTGCTCCTCAGTGGTACTATCGAGCTGGCATCATACGAATCTTAAGTCACGTAATACTCCTTTATTTGGAGAGGCGAACCCTCAATCAGTTACTTAATACCTTATACGGAAACAGACCCCTATAAAGATACCACCAAACGTGTCCCCTAGGCCATTTAATACTTCATTTAGGGAAAAGAGGCAGGCCCTCAAACAATCACTTAATACCTCAAGACTCCGAAGAATGCTCCTCGTACTATGGCTCATACTCATAATGACATCTCACATTAGTCCGACTATTCATAGGAACTGGTAGCCAGATTAGCTAGGCAGATTTACCCTACAGAATTTTTGACTAACCTCGCGTATTATAAATATTTATCATAAGGATATCTCACATCAACAGGAAGTGTACACAACTACCGATAGGCTCAAAGTGAATGGCAACTTCCATTATGTAACTCTATTGACCTCGCAACCTTAAAACTTAGCCATAAATTAAATACACTCCATATATATAATAATACTCATCTCACCGTTTCATAAATAAGGCCTTATAAGGAATCTTCCTTATTATGCCTTAGAACTAGGCTACATAAGAGTTTCCTCTTATTTTCCCCTAACAATTAATTACATTCCTAATGGGGGAAATAAATGAAAATAAATACCTATTTAACTACACCATATACGCAATAATTATATGTTAATTATGCTAATAGAGATAAATAAATATTTGCACCTAATAAATTCTAAACACACGAATTTTACGCCATAAACAAGCATTAAATGTCAATTCCCTAACCAAATACTATTACAAGTCATTTTTCTTGAAATGCCTAAGATTTCAACATATCAAAATAAAAGATTCTAATATTCAAAATAGGAAATAAATATTCATAATCAAAACTGGAATAACAGACTTGTAAATAAAATAGAAACTCAATTTATTACACCAATTCAATGGAATATCCTTAACAACATGAATTACAATATAAACTCCATATTCTATTCAACTCCTTTTCGCAAAGAAATAGATAAGAAGGAAATTTGTATGGAATAAGTGGTGTAAACTATGAATAAAATCCATAATCTAAATCGCTTATTTCATTGAAGAATCACAAATTGAACCAACGGAAGAGAAGTGAAATAGATTATGAAATTATAAAAAATTGCATAAATAAAACAAATTCCATCAAATTAATGTAAATAATTGAGAATCTCAACATCGAAATGACATTTCGAAATAAAATGGAATTTTGGGGGATTTATCTATCGTAATCACAAAATCTCCAAGGCATATTCAAATACATAGATATGCACCAAACAATTACTGAAAAAGAAATACTTAGGTTTCCACTCATAGAATAGCCTTAGCTTTGTGACGCAGCGGATTAAACAAAACAATCTTCGATCGGTGAAAGTAGTAATCGGTGGATTGGAAGATACTGAAATGCCCAAATTCGTTGATTCGAAGATACCGAATTCTAGCTATCCCGAACTCGTTGATCGCGCATGATACCGGGTTCAAAGATCTTCAATTCTTCAAGCGTTGATCAAGCGCACTTGATTCCGCGAATCGGCTTCTACAGTCGTTGAATCGAGCGCACTCGATTAACCGAAAGAGGAGATAGGAGATTACACTCAACTACCAATTTAGATGAAAGCACACAGCAATCAAAAGAGAATTTTATTCAAAAATCAACAACCCTTACAAGTGAAACAACTTGCCTATTTATAGGCTACAACACGCAAAGCAGAAAAAAAATACAACTCCTAAGTCGGTTCCGACTCAACACTTATGCAACTTACGACTTAGCACTCCTTCCGACTTACGACTCAGCCAAAGCACACGACTTACAAGTTACAGACGACTTAAAAACAAAGGCGACTCAACATACATGTATATTACAAATGACTCTCGACTTATAAAAGTTGCGACCTAACAACAAAACAGTTACAACACATTAACTTGATACGACTTACGACTCAACAAATAACGGCAGGGATTAACTCGGTAGAAGAATCAACGGCAACAGCATCAGCGACTTAAAAACATGCGGCATCCCAGACTAGCGATGGAGATTAACTCGGCAGAAGAATTAACGGTCTTCAGGCTTCGCCGACATAAGATGGTACGACTTATCATCTGCCTTAAGTCGTATCTGACTTAACACTTGTGCATTCTTCATTCGAGCTGTTCCTCCTGTATCCTTCTTCTTGAGTCGTTGAAGACTTATCCCCTCGCCTTCGTTAAGTCGTAGGCGACTCAAAACCTTCCCTTTAAGTCGTAGTCGACTTAAGCCCTCAACTCGCGCTGCTATTTGGTTAACTTGTGGCGCTTCGTTAGGTCGGTTCCGAGTTACTAGCTCCTTAAGTCAGTCTCGACTTATTATTTCAGCTCTGTTAAGTCGGTCACGAGTCATACCTTCGCTTTCCTTGAGTCGGTCTCGACTCATACCTCTTTCCATAAGCCGGTCACGACTTATGCCTCCATCCCTGGCCTGAGCTGCATCATCCTCCCCAGGTTGAGAAAAATTCGACCTCGAATTTGTAGATTCTTCCACATCAGCTCGTTCATCCCCATGATACAGTATAAGATATTTAACATTGAACACATCAGAAGTATACACATCTTCTGGTAGCTTCAATTTATAAGCATTTTCATTGATTCTCCTTAATATTTCCACTGGATTAATCTTTCGTGCTTTCAATTTATTGTACGTTCCCACCGGAAAACGATCTTTTGTTAACACTGCATAAACCAAATCACCTTCATGAAATTCAACTCTCCGTCGTTTCAAATCTGCAGATCGTTTATATTTCTCATTCGCTTGCTCCAATCGTTCCTGAACGATTTTATGACATTCCGCCAATCCATCCACAAAATCAGCAGCTTTCTTAACTGTCCCCCTTGAATGTGGCATTACCGTTAAATCCAACGGTCCTTTTGGCATACTAGAATATACAATCTGGAATGGACTGAACCCAGTACTTCGATTTACAGCATGATTATGGGCAAACTCCGCCTGGCATAACTTCACATCCCAACTCTTCAGATTATCTTGTACAAGACATCTCAGCAAATTCCCCAATGATCTGTTTACCACCTCAGTCTGTCCATCAGTTTGCGGATGATAAGCACTACTAAACTTCAGCTTCGTTCCCACCATTCTCCACAAACTCAACCAAAAGTGACTCAGAAATCGAGTATCTCTATCCGACACAATAAATTCTGGCAATCCATGAAGTCGATAGACCTCCTTGAAAAACAATTGAGCAACATGAACAACATCCGCCGTCTTCTTACAAGCAATAAAATGTGCCATTTTCGAAAATCGATCAACCACCACATAAATGGAATCGTTACCACGCTGTGTCCTTGGTAATCCCAACACGAAGTCCATACTCACATCAACCCATGGTTTAATTGGTACAGGTAATGGCATATATAAACCAGCATTAGTCGCAGTTCCTTTCGAAACCTGACAAATATGACAACGCTCCACAAACCTTTCCACCTCTTTCCTCATTGATGGCCAAAAGTAAGATTGTGAAATCAACTGTAATGTACGGTCTCTCCCAACATGTCCCTCTTCGTGTAACTCCTTGATAATCTTCATTCTCAGACTACCCTCTGGTATGCACAATCGATTTCCTTTAAAAAGAAAACCATCAACCATCATAAACTCATCAGTCTTCCCTTCATTGTCCCTTTCAACAAATTTCTTAAAATAAGAGTCTTCTGCAATCTGCTCCGGCAATAATTCAAAACCAGTCACCTCAACTTTCATTGTCGTCAACAAATGACTCCTCCTACTTAAAGCATCAGCCACTCGATTCGTCACCCTGACTTGTGTTTAACAACGAAAGTAAACTGTTGCAGATATGCAATCCACGATGCATGTCTCGCTGAAATCTTGTCTTGCCCTTGCAAATGCTTCAATGCTTCATGATCAGTATACAGAATAAACTCTTTTTGAAATAGATAGTGTCTCCAGTGTTTAATAACTTATACAACAGCATAGAATTTCACATCATATGTACTGTATCGCATCTTCGCTCCTGACAACTTCTCATTGAAATATGCAATAGGACGACCCCTTTGACTTAACACTCCTCCAATCCCAACCTTGGACGCATCAGTATGTAATTCAAACAACAACTGAAAATCAGGTAATGCTAGGATTGGTGCTGTCGTCAACAATTCCTTGATTCGTTCAAAAGCAACTCCTGCTTCCTTCGTCCATGTAAATTGTTTACCCTTCATACAATCAGTCACAGGCGCCATCACACTACTAAAGTGTGGAATAAACCTTCGATAAAATGAAGCCAACCCGTGAAAACTACGAACTTCCGTTATCGTCTTGGGCTGTGGCCAATCTCTAATTGCTTCAACTTTACTTTGGTCAACCTGTATTCCTTCCTCCGACACAACGTACCCCAGAAATAAAACACTATGCGTCATGAACACGCATTTCTTCATTGCAGCATAGAATTGTTCTTGTCGCAATACCATCAGCACTTCTCTAAGATGATTCAAATGTTCCTCTGGACTTCCACTGTAAATTAGTATATCATCGAAATACACCACCACAAACTTCCCAATAAAAGGTCTAAAAATCTGATTCATCACCCACATAAATGTACTTGGCGCATTTGATAAGCCAAATAGCATTACCAACCATTCGTATAGACCCTCCCTGGTTTTAAAAGCAGTCTTCCACTCATCTCCTGGTCTGATACGAATTAGATGATATCCGCTCTTCAAATCAATCTTCGAAAATATAGTAGCTCCGCTTATTTGATCTAACAAGTCATCCAACCTCGGCATTGGAAATCTATATCTCACAGTAATCTTATTCAATGCTCGACTGTCAGTGCACATCCTCCACGTTCCATCCTTTTTGGGTACCAATAAAGCTGGTACAGCACAAGGACTTAAACTCTCCTGCACACGCCCCTGTTCAAGCAATTCCTCTACCTGCCTTCGTAACTCTTCATGTTCCTTTGGACTCATTCGATAATGTGGTCTGTGTGGCAACACAACACCTGGAACAAGATCTATCTGATGTTGTATATCCCTCAACGGTGGTAATTCCGTTGGTAACTCCTTTGGAAATACATCGTCAAATTCTTTCAGTACTGGTTTTACTTCTTCTGGTAATTCCACCACTTCCTGACTCTCCCGTCCGATCAACAAAAACACTTCAGGCTCCTCCTCTACTTCCTTCACAAACTCCTTCAAAGATAACAAAGTTTTGAGCTCTTCAATCTCCTCCAACTTGTTTTCCTCCTGTTGTCGCTTCTTTGGAACTAGAGTAATCTTTGTGCCTTCAAACATGAAACTGTAACTGTTGGTACGCCCATCATGTTGTACTGCTCTATCATACTGCCACGGTCTTCCTAACAACAAATGACAAACGTCCATATCTACCACATCGCACCAGATTTCATCTTTGTATTTCTTTCCAATTGAAAAATTCACACCAACCCTGCGTCCAACCTTCACCTCCCCGCCTTTCCTCAACCAAGCTAGCTTGTACGGTTTCGGATGTTTCTCAGTCTTCAACGCCAACTTCCTCACAGCTTCTGAAGAAATTATATTATCACAGCTTCCAGCATCAATAACGAATTTGCAAACCTTCCCCAGAATGGTACATGTTGACTGAAAAATATTGCTCCTTAACCAACTACAATCCTCCTCTTGCTTTGGTGTTAAACAGGACCTCTTCATCATGAGATTATAACCTTTGTCTCCCGACACTTCTTCCTCCTCCTCATCAGGTGGTGAATTGGAACATTCAGCTTCTTCATCCTCATCCTCAACCTATGCTATCATAGCTCTCTTCTTCGGTTTTGGACATTCGCTACTTTTGTGACCAAATTCCTGACAATTGTAACATTTGAACCCGTTGTTAACCTTTGTCTTCTCAACCTCCTTCACTACTGGTCTACTGATAGGTTTAGAAACATTAGAACTTCCACCAACACCCTTCACTTGATTGTTAGAATTAGTAAACACACCACTTCCTCGTCGTCCCTGTTTCTCCCAAGCCAACGCTTTCTGATGTGCTTCCGCTACAGATCTGGGATCAAACATATTAATCATATCCTGAATCTGCATTCGCAACCCCCCAACAAATCTGGCTGTCAATTGTTCTTCTGTCTCCATGATATCATTTCTCGCAATAAGTTGATAAAATTCGTCAGCATAGTCATTCACAGATTTCGTCCCTTGTCTCAAGTTTTGCAATCTCTGATACATAAGCGATTGATAGTTATAAGGTAAGAATGTCGCTTTCATCAATTTCTTCATCTTTTCCCAAGATTCAACCTTTGACTTCCCCATCCGCTCACGTGTAAGTTTGGTTTGCTGCCACCATGCCAAAGCTCTACCCCTCAGCCTCGTAGCAACCAACTTCACTCTACGATGTTTTGGAACTTCTTTGAAGTCAAAAATCTCCTCAACATTAGCCACCCAATCTAGAAACTCCTCCACTTGCATACCACCTTTGAATTCAGGAATTTCAGTCTTCATCCCCGTCTCCCACTTGTGATCATACTCAGAGTAATTTCTTCCTTGTCCTCGTCCTTGTCCTCGAACACTACCACCATCATACTCCTCTTCAAAATCAGATGTATATCGTTGTCTATCTCGTCCACCCACATCTCTACTACCATTACGTCTTCCACCATCATCCCTTCTATCTAAATTCCTCCGTTCACGATCATTCACGTTCCTCCCACGCCCTTGATCATTTTCAACACTTCTGTCTCGATTGGACTGTGGCGAGACTCTACTACCCCCATGGTTAGATTCAGGTGAAACCCTTCTCCGATTTTGATTCATCTCCGTCATAAGCTTCTCTAACCGGCCAATTCCTTCGTTAAGCTTTTCACTAAAGTTTTCATTGATTCTTTGTTCCATCTCATCAGCTTCTTCTCTTCGATACAAAGCTTCTACGTTTTGGTGACGATTTGCTCTTCTCGGTGGCATGATTGTAAATTGTACAAACTTCAACAAACTCAACTTCAAAAATTCAAATCTCTCCTTTGGCGCGCGCAAGTTTCACGACCCAAATTCAAACAATTCTCGAACTTAGATATACAATAAAATGGATCAAAACTCCCACTCGTGTTACTAATTGATGATGAACTCGACGAACACAACTCGCGGTCTCTAACACAAATCCGATCCTCCAAGCTTCAAAAATGAATGCGAATTCCCTCAACTAGCTCGGCCGTCTCAAACTTCTTCAAATTTCTTCAATTGATTGGCTCCAAGTCTCGATCTAGCTATGATTGGCTAGAACTTGCTCTGATACCAAAAACTGACGCAGCGGATTAAACAAAACAATCTTCGATCGGTGAAAGTAGTAATCGGTGGATTGGAAGATACTGAAATGCCCAAATTCGTTGATCCGAAGATACCGAATTCTAGCTATCCCGAACTCGTTGATCGCGCACGATACCGGGTTCAAAGATCTTCAATTCTTCAAGCGTTGATCAAGCGCACTTGATTCCGCGAATCGGCTTCTACAATCGTTGAATCGAGCGCACTCGATTAACCGAAAGAGGAGATAGGAGATTACACTCAACTACCAATTTAGATGAAAGCACACAGCAATCAAAAGAGAATTTTATTCAAAAATCAACAACCCTTACAAGTGAAACAACTTGCCTATTTATAGGCTACAACACGCAAAGCAGAAAAAAAATACAACTCCTAAGTCGGTTCCGACTCATCACTTATGCGACTTACGACTTAGCACTCCTTCCGACTTACGACTCAGCCAAAGCACACGACTTACAAGTTACAGACGACCTAAAACAAAGGCGACTCAACATACATGTATATTACAAATGATTCTCGACTTATAAAAGTTGCGACCTAACAACAAAACAGTTACAACACATTAACTTGATACGACTTACGACTCAACAAATAACGGCAGGGATTAACTCGGTAGAAGAATCAACGGCAACAGCATCAGCGACTTAAAAACATGCGGCATCCCAGACTAGCGATGGAGATTAACTCGGCAGAAGAATTAACGGTCTTCAGGCTTCGCCGACATAAGATGGTACGACTTATCATCTGCCTTAAGTCGTATCTGACTTAACACTTGTGCATTCTTCATTCGAGCTGTTCCTCCTGTATCCTTCTTCTTGAGTCGTTGAAGACTTATCTCCTTGCCTTCGTTAAGTCGTAGACGACTCAAAACCTTCCCTTTAAGTCGTAGTCGACTTAAGCCCTCAACTCGCGCTGCTATTTGGTTAACTTGTGGCGCTTCGTTAGGTCGGTTCCGAGTTACTAGCTCCTTAAGTCGGTCTCGACTTATTATTTCAGCTCTGTTAAGTCGGTCACGAGTCATACCTTCGCTTTCCTTGAGTCGGTCTTGACTCATACCTCTTTCCATAAGTCGGTCACGACTTATGCCTCCATCCCTGGCCTGAGCTGCATCACTTTGCCTTCCTTGGATTTGCACGCCTTACAATATCTTCCAAAATCTCTCTCTTTTGATATATATACACATCATAGGGAAGATGTGTATATTTTTATTAGATTTAAAAGAGTTGGAGGAGAATAGAATATAAATAGGATGAAGGAAGAACAAGAAATAAATAGAAAATAGATTGAATTCTTACCCGAATTCTCTATAGAGTTTTTAAATCTAATTTGGAGAGGTAACATTGGCAGAGTTTCGCTGAATTTCCCAAAACAATATGAATAAAAGGTAGAGGGGATAGGGTGCTATTTATAAGGGTTGAAATGCACCAGAACCGTAGGATGAAAATAGTTTAAAACAGGGAAATCTAGAGTATACAACTAAATAAAACACACCCTCAAACCTTAGCCGGCACTGCCACAATTCATCACTGATCGGTCGACCGCTAAGGGTCGAGCGGTCGCAATAAGAGGTCGGTCAGTTGGTTTATTCTGGGTAATTATTGATTTACGTTGCTTTTAATTAATTTTGTACCCTAATTAACATTAACGTTAAATGTTAATTAAACGTTTACTTAACCACCAAGCTAATTTTTGAAATTCAAACCTTAAATTTAAATTCTCATTTGAATTTGAATTCAAACTAAGTTAATTTAAATTTGAAAACTTTAAATGTTCATAACTTCTTCATTTGAGTTACGTTTTCTGCATATTATATATGAAAACAGATCAGAATTTCACCATGAACGCAACGAAAAAAATTTCATGGTCAAATTTTGACTTTTATAAAACTTTCGCTATCTACCCTACCATATTTAATTCAATTACTCCATTTATTCATGGTTCATTTTATGGGGTGTTACATGTTAACCATCAAATCCACTTGAGGACAAAGGCAAGAAAGAAGATTAATGGTTTCGACAAGGATCGTGGAAGGATGTTCCGAAGGCATTGAAAAGACTTTCGAAAGAGTCGCAAGCATCAAGCGCCATTACAAATGACAAATAGAGCAAAAGCTTTCGAAAAGATGAAAAAGGAAGAAGGGTATCCCTTCCGCCTCATTCAAACCTTTTGATGCAGATGGATTTGCATATATAGGAAAAGCAGGAATGCGTTCGGAACCCCCTTTCGAAGGCAATGAATAATAGCTCTTCATTTGCACGACAAACCTTTCGAAACAAAAGGTTTCGTCTTCATTCAGACTACTCAGAAAGATACCTTGATCAAAACAACCCTTTCGGAAGCATAATCAAGCCTTTCGAATAGGTTGACGCCTGTAATATCAAAGGAAAAGTACCACATCAATTCGAAAGCATGCATTCGGAAGCTTCCTATCATGTCGAAGCCGTCGACGCTCCAACGCCTTTGAAACTCTAGTAAACTACCTATCGATAGAGTCGGAGGCTCATATCTTCGCTTCTTATAACAGCAAAGCAACATGAAAAGAAAAAGCGCATCAGTTTCCCTTTTGACGAAGTCGAAAGCAACCAAAGAGAAAGCAGCAAAAGGGACACCAAAACCTTAACAATGGCGAAAGATGGACAAGGGACCCTTTCGACTGGGTCGAAAGGTCTGCAATAAGGAAATAGGAAACACAAAGATGAATGAGAGAACTCGGAAGAGAAGCCTTTCGACAGCATTGAAAGCAAGCACACTGAAGAAAGAGAGAGGCCTTTCGACCATGACGAAATGATGGAAGCGGAAGAAGGGAGGACCTTTCGACTGGGTCGAAAGGACGGGCGCGAAAGGGGGCCGACCTGCATCTACAAATAAGACACTAGGGGTTCGATTTTGGGGACTAGATTTTAGAATCCTAAATTCATTCTATTACTAATTTGCAACAATTAAATATTTGTAACCCTAAATTGATTTGGGGAAAAGCTCCCAAAATTGCAATTCTTTTGTGGATTAATGGAAAAAGAAGGAATGAGCGAATCCATTAAGGATTTCAATTATGAGGAAGATCATTACTATCATTAGCTAGACTAATGATCAATTGCACATGTTGCTACCTTATCTTCTTAACTTCTTTCTTTCTTATGCAAAGCAGTGAGATCAACTTAGATAGCATACATGCGAAACACATTATCATCACGATAAACAATATATGATGACGAAAAAAGATGGTGATGATGTTTCGGCAATGATAAGTTCATAGAACTTACAAATATCCAAGATGATCTTCTATCTTATACACCAAATGGAGCTTGTACAGTTATGAAGTAGATCTGTTTCAAAAGGACGAAATCCCTTTCGACTTGGTCGAAAGGGATGTCTCGAAAGAAATATGGTTCATAAATGACAAACAATTGAACAAGGATGGATTCCTTCGAAAGGAACATACTCCCAACTACATCTTCAACCCTTTCGAAGGAGTTCCTCCATAAAGATGAAAACGACGACGTCGAAAGCAGTTATTAAAGGATGAGCAGAACTTTCGACATAGATGAATGGGATTGAGTGGGCCTTCCGACATGGTCGAAAGGAACGAGTATAAATGGCTATTTTCAGCTCATTCAAAAGAGGGGCTTCGAATAAGATGCTTTCTCCTTCACCTCCATTTTGATGAGGTTAATTTGGTCAATGGTCCACTATTGATGTCTTACATATTTTCCTCCGAAAGTAGTTTAACTAAGTCAACCTGATCGGAAGAGGGGTTTCGAAGGAAGTAATCTCTTTCAATTCTCTTCTGATAGTCTTATTTTGTTACATAAACAATTCTATTTGTCATTTACATAGCTTTGGGGATGTTAACAGGTTTTCTTGTTAACATTTTTAGCGCTAGAAGGAGGGCTCGAACCTCCGACCATGTGATTATCTTATGGACTAATTATGGGTTGTTTAACTTGGCGTAGGAAAATGAAATCTAAGAGACTTAGAAGAATGGATGAGGAGGTTGTCCACACTACTACCTTAGAAAAAAATATCACTCCAACTTTCAACTTAGAGAGGGTTGTACATGGACAACCATCAGCGACAGCACAACAAGATGATAACGTAGCCAAAATAAAGCACATAGAACAGTAATTGCTCGAGATGCAGGAATTACTCAAGATGGCGTTGTCCCAAAAATCTTCTAAAATAGCAAGACCAACAAATGGAGATGAAGTGATCTCTCCGAGGAGGAATTCTAAGGATCATGCAAATGAAGAAAAGAACAAAATCGATTTAACATCTTCAAAAAAGAAGGGCCAACTTCCAACCAAAGCTGATCATCAAGGAAGAATATTAGATAAATCTCTTGAACAGTCCGGTAGCTCCACATCGAAAGAATACTATCCAAACCTGAAAAATTACCTTGATGCAGAGGTCTATCTAAAAGATACGGTAGAAAAAGCAATTAAAGATGTGCTGAATGCTAAAAGGAAGAGGACCCTCGACCATATTGTGAATGATAACGAGCGTGTGCCGCCTTTTACAGATGAAATCATGACAACAGCTATTCCATCTTATGTGAAGATCCTGACTATGAAGTATCATGGGATCACAGATCCAGACGACCACTTGAGGGCTTTTGATGGCCAGATGGATATATATAATGCATCAGGAGCTGTTCAGTGCAGGTTATTTTTAGTGACTCTCCAAGGTGCTGCAGCTAAATGGTATCGACAGTACCGAGAAAAGAACATCTACTCGTGGAAGCAATTTTCTTTCGAATTCTCTGCTCAGTTTTTCATTTGCAAAGACCCAACCAATGATTACACAGTCTTGGCTAACATAAAACAGAGGTAGGGAGATTCTTAGGGAGACCATCTTAAAAGGTTCAACACTGAAGCGTTAAAGGCTACGGACATGAATGACCATGATAAGCTCATTGCGGTGCATTAAGGATTAATAGAAAAAGCCCCATTCTGGAAACAACTCTTTGTTAATGGGTGCAAAGTTCTGCATCACTTCTACTTTCAAGCTGACAAGTTCATTTGAATGGATGAGTTGTATCATGCTAAAAGGAAAGCAATCCCAAAAGGAGGATGGAGGAAGATTTGGACTAGATCAAAGGCATAAAAGATCAAATTGGGAAGAAACTATTGATAATTCAATCGCTTTGAACAAGTCGTTGTCTTACGTTTATGCTGTGGCAAAGGATAGAGTTAATTTCCCAAATTCCTTCAAAGCCAAGAACCAATGAGAATAAAGAAAATGCGATGACTACTGTGTGTACCGCAGAGCAGTTGGTCACAAGACCGACGAATGTAGAGTTTTTGCAGGAATCGTCTTGAAGTTGGTTCGCAAGGGTCATTTAAAAGAGTTCATTCTGGACTAGCAAAAAGCTCCACGAATGGGAGATGGTCCGCAAAAGCTCACAAGTATTGCTATTAATATTCTGGAGGAAGATGACCCTTTGACCTTAAGCCCACCGCTGAGCAGGATCGATGTAATTCATGGTGGGCCACATCCTGCGGGGATAAGCAAAGGAGAAAGGAGCAGATATATTAAGGAGGCTAAAGAGGGTGTATTCTCAATCCAAGAAGAGCCCCTGCTGAAAAATCCGCGACTCAATATTCCAATGCCAAATCTTGTCATCACCCCCCAAGAGTTAAGAAGGGAGTTCATCATCCACACAACAATACCTTAATCATCATAGCACAAATTGGACTGTCTATCATGTCCAAAATTCTTGTGGATATGGGCAGTATAGTCAATGTCATCTTTAAGCATGCCTTTAATCAGAAGAACATCCCTGAGAAAAAGCTAGAGCCTATGTAACGACCCGATATTTTCAACCATTCGCATCCATTATAAGTGTATAGGTAGACACTCATGCCGGAGTTGAATTGCTCAAAATACCGCGTTGTAATTAAAATTTGGCAAATCTTAGAATATACAGTAAATAAATATAATCACAGATCACAGACACAGAGTAAAATAATGCAGCGGAAGTAAAAGAAATAGTAGTTCATGAAGCTACTATGAAAATATATCAGAGTTACATAAGATACAACATAAGAAATAAAGTACAGCAGAAGTCTCAATACAATAACCAAGTACAGGCTGAATAGAACAACGGAACCGAAGTTGATAGAACAAGACTAGCAAATAATCTCCAGCGATTCAAATCTCCAGAAGGTGGAAATCCAAATCTGTGAATACTCAGGCTGACCCGAGGGTAAAGCAAAACACAAAACACTCGAGTCAGGACAATATATACTTATATAATGTAAACCAACTCAAGTGAACTGTAATAAAGGTACAAGTAACTTAGAAGATGCTTAGGACCGCCCATCCTCTAAGGATCCGTTAAAATATCTACTATGTAGTAATATTCACTATTATAATAATGTCTAATAAGTAAAGTATAATCATATAGAAAATAGCGTTAAGGGGATGGAGAACCTTAACGCGGTCGGATCTTAAAATCATAATCGTAGTAAAGCTCGATATGGTAGGTGACACGGCACAACTAGGCAATGCCAGGGTAGATATACCAATTACGCACACGGACTGATGGATACGCATAGCAGCCACTACCGTTCCACCTCGAACAACACTCCCAAATCGGAGGATGGCCATCTAATCAATCACAAGTAAGAGTATAATATCGAAGAAATGTGTCCGAGAAGAGGTGCTACCTCACTGGTCCGAGATCGCTCCTGTTTTAGCCACCTTATGCCAACTCGCGGGAGTTGGGTCCACGTAACATACCTTAAGAACGTCGCCACCATCCTACTTCATTCTGGAATCTCCACCGCGTACACGGTTGTCAAAGTGGTTTTCGGTATCGACAGAGAGTATGTCCATATCCGATCCCGGTCTCTTTGCCAACCAATCGTTATTATAACCCGTGGTTATAACTTTTAAAAATAGTTTATGTTTCAAATCAAAATACATCCTTTAAACCATTTCAAAATCATATCATTTATTTCAAACTAATACATACTTTCAAACCCAAAACATATCTATTCAAAACCAATTCAAAAATATATCATTTCCATTTCAAAACCAATTCAATAATATATCATTTCAATAAAACCCAAATTTCAAAATCACTGAATATTTCCTTTAATTTATTAAACTTGAAATCTTCCTTTAAATTATCATAGCATTTTGGTAATGTAACCTTAAGGAATCATAGCATTTTTGGAATGTAATACTTCCCAATTTAACATTTTATATAATCAAAGTATTTATATACTTACAAATTTTTAACATGGTCATTTTATCATAGCCTTATAGTTAAATAAACTTTGTTACTGTAATATCCAATTTAATGCTAAAATTCTTATGTTAAGTTAAGAGTACCTTATTAACTTACATTATCATTACAATAAAGAAACTTTATTATTTTAGTCATTAAAATATGTCATTTACATTAATTAAAACTTACATATTAAATGTACTTTTTAACTTACATTCCTATTACAGTAAAGAGCATTTATCATTTAATCAATATTACACTAATTAAACTTACATTATCGAATGTACGTTTTAATTTACGTTTTATTACAAAAAGGGCATTTATTATTTTAAATCAATATTACACAAATTAGGACTTACATGTTTCTTTCATTAATTAAGACTTTACATGTTTCTTTCATTAATTAGAACTTTACACATTTCTTTCATAAATTAAACTTTACATATTTCTTTTATTAATTAGAACTTTACACGTTTCTTTCACAATAAATTTCTTATAATTAAATCCAATTTTCAACAATTTACTTAATAAGTTTAAGTGTAAAAGTTCCAATTCTTCACATTTCAACAGATAGACTTAACACTTCAAATTTAAATTACCATTTCACAATTTAACAAAATTTCCAATTTTATTTAATTAACTTAAACCTTTAATTAAAACCAAATTTCACATTTCCTAGTCAAGTTATATTTTAAAAGATCACTTTTCAACATTCATTTATTTAACCACTTAAATTCATAGAAAAATCAATAATACTTTAATAAATCCCTTAAATTTAAATTTAATCAAATTATCATATTTACCATTTCCAAATAAAATTTAATATCCATTTTATTTATATAACTTAAATATCTTTTTTAACCAAAATTCCAAATTTCCAACTTAAGTTATACTTCAAAAATCTAGTTAAACCATTCATTAATTACATTTTTAACACATGGAAAAAAATCATAATTTCTTTAATTTAAAACATTTCAAAATCTATTTAAATCAAATTTCACAAATTTATAATTTTTTTAAAATACTTAAAAATATCCAAAACACTTTATAAAATAACCACGGGCCTGTATATAATTTTCTAACCTAGGTCAAGTGATACGGATATGTATCATTTCAATCCGCAGTTAAAAAGAAAAATCCGGGTTCTATCATTTCAAACCCGCAATCCCAAGTTAAATGAATGAATTTGAAAACCGCTCAGGCCTATCATTTCAGCCCATAATGATATTCCCTTATTCTAAAGTCCGTTCGGGTATGTATCATTTCAACCCATAGTGATTCTAGTCTACAGGGAACTTGCAGTGTGATAAACAGATATAAATAAATAGAATAACATTAAATAACAGTAACATATGATATAACAGGTGTATAAACATCATATGATCATAACACAGTCAAGTATAACATGATAATATATTTCTACAGATTCACAGGGTGTCAATTTACTAGTTATATAGGTACATATTGTCTGGTGAGAATAACTCACTTGTTTAAGCTGGAGATGACGACCAAACACATAACACAGAATCTTTGAAGGCACGACAACATGAATATGATTTGAGAGTGGAGAGCCAAATATAATTGCCTTGTATACATATAAACAAAACAAGACAATGTATACATAAATATTCAACACAAACAATATTGAAACAATTTTAAATAAGGAGCAACAAAGAAATAGATGACTTGACCTTGCCTCAACCATTCAAGTGCTTGGCCATGACATCATTTGGCTCAGCTATGATCAGGTCTAGACCTGAAATAGTCATCCAATGGTCAGCAAAAAGAAGGCAAAACAATGGAATGATGATGGTAGGAGTTACACATGAAGAAGACAAAGAGTCAAGGCCAAAAGGAGTGGTTTTGGTGCACACTAGGCTCGGTCTAGTCATTGTTTGGGCTTGGCCATGCTTGCTCCAGATCTGGACAGAGGTAAGGGGTGATGGTAAGTGGTCAAAACAATGTGGTGGTGGCGGCTATGGTGGTGGCCAAGGTGGTGGATGAAGGTGGTGAAGTAATAGTGGTGACTAGTGCATTGTTTTGGAGTTTTTGACATTGTTTTGTGGTGCTAGCTTCAAGGAGAGGTCACGGCCATGGATGGATCTGAAATGATGGCTGGAGATGATGCCAAGGAAGAGTGGTAGGGGATGGTGGTCGAGGCTATGGTGGAGATGGTGGAGGGTTTAGCCGAGCAAAGCTATGGAAGAATCAAGCAAAACAATAGAAAATTTAATAGGAAATGAAGAAGAGAAAGGTAGAGAAGATGAAGCCATTACCCAAACAACTTCAGAAATGTTTTTGGCCGTGAATTGTGAATGAAAGGGAAGTCTTTCACATGAAACAATAAGGCATACACGGTTACAAAAGAATAAATGAGCCGTTATGGAAAAATGAAGGGTTTGGTTAATGAAAAGTCACACAATTTACAACTTAAGTCCTTTCAAATTTCCACTTATTTTATTTTAATTTTATATAACTGAAATATAAATATAAAATCAGATAAAAATACGAAAATTTAGTAAATAACAAAAAAATAAATAACTAAATATTAAATATATATAATTTAATTAAATAAAACAGCAAAATTTGCAACTAGTGTTGAAAATATGGAAAATAAATGCAATGAACTATGGAAACTTTTTATGTACTTAAAAATATTTATAAATAAAGATAAGAACACAAAATAAAATGAATTCACAAAAATAAATAAATAAATTTTAATTTAAATATAGTTTAGATGAAGAAAATAGCAGAAAAATAGAAACAGCCTTTAAAAATAAGAAATAAATACAGTAAATTTTGGAAAAATTCTATCATCGTTTTAAAAATATTTAAAAGTCAAGATATGCATAAAATAAAATATCAACACATATTAGAACAAAATATGACAAATAAAATAAAATTTATAAAATTTAAAATAACAAAATTGCAAAATAAACAATTTATACTCAAAATTGAAATGTACATATCTTTTACATTTTAACTCCGTTTTCAACGAAACGAAAAGCAGTATTCATGTTATTAAATCTATTGTCATAATAAAAGATAAAAATTATAATTTCAAACTATTTAAAATTTAAATTTAAAAGTCAAAGTTTGACTATTTGACCAAAATTCACATTTTCTAGAAATATTAAATTTAGTCATATTTGGAATTCAAATCCACATCAAAATCAAAGTTTATACTTAAAATAACAAAATTTATTCTTTTTCATAAATAAAGCTTTTAAATCTGGAAATCAATTTAAAAATAATTGTAAAATACAGGGTTGTTACACTCTCCCCCACTCAAAACTTTTCGTCCCCGAAAAGGAACGAGGTACGGGAAATCACAGAAAAGATAGAATGAAATAGAATTAAGACAAGAGTATAAGAAGATTGGAATTACACCTGATAACTATTTTTATAGGTAAGTTTAACAAGATGGAGGTGATCAAATCAAGAATATAAGCATGAAAAGATCCTCTAGAGTCTGAATCTCCCTTTTCACTTGACCGACGGTCTATGAATGGAAAAACAGTGTTCAGATCCAGATGAGTAACAATGATTTCAAAGATTATAAAAAGATTTCTAAACAGACTGGTACAAGCAATAGCCTTCCCATTCTGTAACAAGATAAGAGAAATAAGGACAACCAAAAGATAGTTTGAAAAAAAAAATAAGATAATAAATTTGAAACAATAATGCTTTGAAATCATAACAATTTAGGGATGTTTATCATTTGGAAATCATACTACTAAAAATCATAACACTTTGGAAATGTTATTCTTAAAAAGAACATAATACTTAGAAAATCATAACACCTTTTAAAAATAATCTTCATTTAAACCATTTTAATCCAAGATCAAACAATATTCACTTTAAAGTTGTAACATTTCTAAGTTCATTCAATTTTAAAAATTTCCAAAACACTGTATTTTCAAAACAGCATCACTTATAAAATGCTACAGTAGGTATATTAGTACTTCAAATCAGTTTAATTCCAGAAATATTCATTTGGATATCATTTAACTTATGACTTATTAAAACAAACTTTTATGAATGGAATATCCAAATAAACTATACTACATTTATTAAGTCAAAAGTTCATTATTTTACTTAGCTCTTAATTTAACACATAACCTATCACTTTATTTAAAATACCCATTTCATAAATAGATATTCCTTTAATAAGTTACACTTAAAATTCCATTTGAAAACCAAATTCTCAATTATCAATTTTTAGTGATGTAAAAATACATTTTAACTATTTGAATCATAATTATTCATTTTTCAAGACATATCTATTTCATAAATAAAATATTTATATAGCAAATATAACAATCAAATTTCTTTACACATTTATTCATTTAGACATCAATTAAACTATGAATTCAAGTTAAATAAGCTTTATTACAAAATGTCTAATTCCAATGTAATTTATTTTATCTATTCAAAGATACATTATTTATTATACAACATATTCATTTCAGGAAATAACCATTATTAAAATTCCTAGGTTAGACTTAAGGTTCCATATTAAATCAATTTGATTATTAAGTTATTTAAATAAAATCTCTTTAAATTCCTTTTTCACTATTTACCTCTGTTAATCTTTTATAACTAAAATTTAAGTGTATAAAATCCTTTTTATATTGTATATTATCCAATTACATTGTTAACTTCTAAAAAAATTTAAGGTAAGTTATATTTGAATGCAATTGTAATATACAAATAAAACTATCCAATTCAATTATCTCAAGTTTGAATCATTTATCCAAAATTTTGATTTTTCTTTTTATAATTGAAATTATTCTTTAAGAAAAAAAATGTAAGAATTAAATTTCTGATTTCCTTCAAACCATTTAGAGATAAATAAATATATGTACATAATATGTCAAATCAATTTAAATCATTTATCTATATATATTATAAATCAAATCATATTTAGAAATTCAAATAAATTAAATCTTTCAAAACAAAGCTGTAGTAAGACTACATAACGGTCTCTTCAGTTCAAAACTCGAAAATGAATGTCGATGATGCTGCAGTCATCACCGAAATTATTTTCCAGCGACAAAGAAAAGAGCACTAAATTTTTAAACTTTAAAATCTTTTAGAGACAAATTTTTATTCAAAAATACTTTAAATAATATCCTTTTAAAAATTTTAAACACAAGGTTTGAAATCCATCGGAAACTTGAATTCTCAAATTCTTGATTCAAATTCATTTCAGTTCCCAAATCAATTTATAAACAACTATTTATAAATTCATTTGTAGAACAATAAATGATAAATCAAGTATTATCATTTCAAATTATCAATTTAAATCAATTTATTAAGTTCCATAAATTTACTTATATATCAAAATTTTATTTCATTAACCAAATTTAAAATAATATCGTGTCAGTTTGTTCTGTTAAAGTGTTTTAGAAATCCTATCGATAGCGTTGATCAGACGAATCGATCGGAAATCCAAATCAACATCAACAACTCAAACAACACCATATATAAAACAAAACATAGATTTACAAGTACAATTCAAAATGTTTGGAGATAGTTTAGAAACAAAAGACAAGATGGTTAAACAGAGTTGAGAGATGGGTAAGCTTAGGTAAATCGCGGACAACCTTAACCGGGTCAACCGTGACTTAAAGAATAAGATCGATGTGGATTTTTCTGGGATAAATCTACGTTCGATCTCAAGAGATAGAGTTTGGAATAATAAAAGATATTAGCATCTAAACAAAGGATAGATAAAATCTCTGGTGAATCGATGCTGACTGTAAAGGATTTTCACCCCTTTACAAGAAAATTAGAATATTGGCGAGATCGCCAATTCACTATAAAGATCATTCGAAGTGGAGTTATGTGATACTCCAAAATCAAAAGAAGATGAATAGTGAGGGACAAGAATGAATTTTGGAACCGCAGGAAACGTTCCAAAATTCAAAGGAAATCGAATCAAAAGGAAGAGATTCAAACTCGAACGAAAGTGATTCTGTAAATAAATTTACCATACATTCTAAGTTTTGCCTCAAAGCCAAAGCTCTGATACCAACTGTAACGACTCGATATTTTCAACCATTCGCATCCATTATAAGTGTATAGGTAGACACTCATGCCGGAGTTGAATTGCTCAAAATACCGCGTTGTAATTAAAATTTGGCAAATCTCAGAATATACAGTAAATAAATATAATCACAGATCACAGACACAGAGTAAAATAATGCAGCGGAAGTAAAAGAAATAGTAGTTCATGAAGCTACTATGAAAATATATCAGAGTTACATAAGATACAACATAAGAAATAAAGTACAGCAGAAGTCTCAATACAATAACCAAGTACAGGCTGAATAGAACAACGGAACCGAAGTTGATAGAACAAGACTAGCAAATAATCTCCAGCGATTCAAATCTCCAGAAGGTGGAAATCCAAATCTGTGAATACTCAGGCTGACCCGAGCGTAAAGCAAAACACAAAACACTCGAGTCAGGACAATATATACTTATATAATGTAAACCAACTCAAGTGAACTGTAATAAAGGTACAAGTAACTTAGAAGATGCTTGGGACCGCCCATCCTCTAAGGATCCGTTAAAATATCTACTATGTAGTAATATTCGCTATTATAATAATGTCTAATAAGTAAAGTATAATCATATAGAAAATAGCGTTAAGGGGATGGAGAACCTTAACGCGGTCGGATCTTAAAATCATAATCGTAGTAAAGCTTGATATGGTAGGTGACACGGCACAACTAGGCAATGCCAGGGTAGATATACCAATTACGCACACGGACTGATGGATACGCATAGCATCCACTACCGTTCCACCTCGAACAACACTCCCAAATCGGAGGATGGCCATCTAATCAATCACAAGTAAGAGTATAATATCGAAGAAATGTGTCCGAGAAGAGGTGCTACCTCACTGGTCCGAGATCGCTCCTATTTTAGCCACCTTATGCCAACTCGCGGGAGTTGGGTCCACGTAACATACCTTAAGAACGTCGCCACCATCCTACTTCATTCTGGAATCTCCACCGCGTACACGATTGTCAAAGTGGTTTTCGGTATCGACAGAGAGTATGTCCATATCCGATCCCGGTCTCTTTGCCAACCAATCGTTATTATAACCCGTGGTTATAACTTTTAAAAATAGTTTATGTTTCTGTTTGTACCAAAAATGGTCACAAACCCCAAGTGTTGTGAAAGCACCAGTGTGTGAATACAAATCAGCAATATTCAGACACAAATATCAGATCTAAGCAAGCAACAAACAACAATCCAGAAATATTGAACAGTGACACGCAATTTATAGTGGTTCGGCTATCTCCGGCCTACGTCCACTTCAAGGATTTTTATCTTTTATTGATGTTCTTCGCTGATTACAGATGATTACAGCAAATACAATGAATGAATCTGAAGATAACAGCAATGGAAAGGAGTAGAGTTGAATCCGGCAGAGTCTGGACGATGAATGGCGAAAAAGATCCCTTTTCTGTAGGCTTCAGGGGGCTATTTATAGGCGTAGGAGGCTCAGATCTCGCCCAAACTTCAGGAGACTTTTTCTGACACGTGAGGGGGCCCACGCGACCGGTCCCACCAAGTTTCAACTCAATCTGTGATCGATTCGAGTCAATTTCGTATCGATCAGGAAATGCTCCGATCGAGCTGAAACTTGGCAGGATTGCTCTTTACCTTGCATGGAAGCTACTCTGAAAATTTCGTTGCATTTGGACCAGCGGTTTGTGAGATATGATCGATACAAGATTGTATTCTCGTGTGTGCTGCTCTGTTCGAATCCATGGATTCGTATCCATCGCTCCGAATCGACCTGGGCACGTGAGCGCGCAGTGACGTGGTGCGGAACTCTTGGATCTTTCCACCTTTTTTGCCGCGTCGAACGAGTCATTCGCATCTAGCGCTGAAGCTTCGCGCATACCAGCTCTTTATTCGCATCCACGTGCTTCTGTCTTTACTCGAACCGGTTATCGATTCGTCGTAGTCCACGTTCGCATCGATTATACGGATACGAAGAAGGACATATGCGCTATCGATTCGAATAACTACGAACCACATGGATACGAACCAAGGTTCCATAATCGATTCGAACTGGGTATACCCCTGATCGATACGAAATGCTTCGCCTACGATGGATACGAGCTAAACTGATATGACGCTACCGCCTACGGATCGATGCGAGGAGTCCAACACCGTATGGATTCGAACAACTCCGATTCGAACAAAGTTCTAGAACGGATTCGAACAGTTTGAGGCGGCGTCGCCCAAATGGACACGGAGCTGATCGATTCGAACAAGCCAATGCGATGGTTTCTGATGGATACGAAATCTGATCGATTCGAACAGGCCTTTGATGGATACGAACAACGCACTTCATCTAACTTGTATCGATCACATCTCGCTCATCTGAACTCCGATTTACCTGAGACTTGGAGCACTGGCTTTCATGGCTTTGCTTGTCATGTCTTGTCAATTACGGCTCGATCCGGACTCGGGCAAAAATCATCGATATCCATGATGAACCTGCGATGCACAATCGAAATCAATGACTAATAATCATTGATTTTCAGTTAATCTTTGGGTATCTCGGCTTTGCCAAAAGTTGGGATAACATTTTGCCCCCCAAAATATGCCTTTTGTTAAAAGGCGTGTTTTGATCAGTCTCAAGTTAAATGCAGTGAGTTCATGTTTTACTCATAGCTTATAGCGTTTTCAATCAAGTCCATGGCTGTTCGAAGCCGAATTGTTATCAATTTTTTCCCAGTGGAAGTTAAGAATGAAATTCTACGGTCTCTCCGTACTATTGATGGTCACTCCGGACCCTTGTCAAACCCATTCTAGATTTAGCGATTGAATAGAAAGATCCTATTGCACTCCGGCGTTGCTTTCTATCCCTTGCACTCTGGCCCCAGCTAGGGCGTATAGCGATGTCTTGGTCGTTCTCGACCGATCATAGCCTCTCCGGGCTCCTGCTGGATCCCATCCTGTCACTCTCCGGTGAAGGGGAAACAACGTTAAGTGGGTCGATCCTGTCGCTCTCCGGCGAAGCGATCCACTTCTTGCACTCCGGTTCAGTGTATCTGAACATTAAGCGATATCTTGGCCTAAATCGTCGGCCGATCATAGCCTCTCCGGGCTCTTGCTGGATCCCATCCTGTCACACTTCGGTGAAGGGGAAACAGCGCTTAAGTGAGTCGATCCTGTCGCTTTCCGGCGAAGCAACTCACTTCTTGCACTCCGGACTCCGTCTCTCCGGGTAGGGTCATAAAGCGATCATAATTTTGTATTAGTACGTAATATTCGTCCTTTAACTCTCCGGTCAAAGGCTTGTTCAGGAAATTCAAGTTTATTTATTAAATTCAGACCCTAGATGTTCAATCTCAAACATCAGGGAAAAAGTAAACAACGCCTCTCCGGGCTGAACGGTCTATACCATCTCAGAGCATGCCTAGGGGTCTCTCTGGTTCCCGTACATGAGTGAGTGGAATAGCCGTTTTATTTTGAAAGCAAATCTAATGAAATTATTTGGCCGAAGTCCAGATCTCGAACTTGGCCCTTGCCATCTTAATCAGTTGATGATGAGCCGTGATCCCGATCCAGGATCGCTCCTGTTGGGTGGAGGCGGTAGTTGTTCAGGCCCTACCGCTGCTGCCCGTTCTCTGACATATTGTGGCAGTTTACCACTCCTGGCATGTTCTTCCACCTCATCCCTTAGGTGGCGGCATTCATCGGTAGTGTGTCCATCCAGCTCATGGAATAGGCAGTATTTTCCAGTCCTGCGTTCCCGCTCCGTGGGATCTCTCCTGGGTGGTTTTCGATAGGGGAGCTGCCCCCGAGTTTCAGTGTAAATCCTTTCCAGGCTTGCCGTCAAATCTGTGAATTGCCTGAATCTGGGTTCCCGGAATTTCTTCCGTTTATCAAGACCGTCCTGTGCATCGTCCTGCTTTCTCTTGCCTTTGTCTACTCCAGATTGTCCTCCTGCGGTTCCTTCGCTTCGTGTAGTGTTTATTTCCTGCCTCTCGGCTCGTGATTCCTCTAGTCGAATGAATTTTTCAGCTTCATGATAGAACTCTCCTAGATCTTGCGGTGGATCTCTGGTCAGAGAATCTTTGAACTCGGTGCCTTCTGCAATTCCTGCTACTGCCGCCATCAAAATCATTGATGGATCCGGGCGATCTACAGAAGCCACCGTTGCATTGAATCGCAATAGAAAATCTTTTATGGACTCTCCGGTCCTTTGCTTTATCGAGGCTAAAGTCATCACACTCTTGGGTCGCGTCACATGGACCCTAAACTGTCTCATGAAGCATTCCACTAGCTCACCCCATGTCCTGATTGATCCAGTCTCTAGTTGTCTGAACCAAAGCGCAGCCAAATCTGATAGAAATAAAGGGAAGCATCGTGCCATTACTTCCTCGGATGCCCCCAGCACTTCCATATGCCTGATGTATCTGGTAACGTGCATGGTCGGGTCTGACTTTCCGTCATACGGGTTCAGCGTCGGCAGTTTGAACTTTGGAGGGTTCCTTGCATTCCTGATATTTGGGGTGAACGGACTCCGACTGACTTCCTCCAATCCTCCGATAGACAATCCTCCTCTCATGAGTCGTCGGACTAATCCAGCCATCTTTTCATCTCCATCTTGGGGTTGCCCTCTTGGTCTTGAAGGGTATTCTGGTATGTACTCTTCGTGTGGCCCGTTAGCATCAGCATTGGCCCTAGCTTGTTGAGCTCCGTCTGTCGGCCTTCCAGTATCGGATCCCGTGGGTCTGCCCCCGAGTCCTTGTCGATTGTCCATTGGATCTGCATTCTGTCCCTCATCAAGTTCCGCAGTCCTAGCTCCCTGTTCCACATTCATAGCCGCTATAGCTGGTCCTAGGCTCTGCGTCCCTGCAGCTCTCATCTGTTCAAAGAAATTCTGCAGCATCTCTTGTTGACTTTTCATCATTCTTTCGTGCATCAGATTGGTCATGGTCTCCATTTCGTCTCTAGTGATGTAGATCGAAGCCGGCTCTTCTCCAGCACCAGAGGATGCCTCTTGACTTCCTCCTTGATGGCTTCTCTCAGCTCTTTGTCTTCTACTTGTTTGTCGAGTCATTGTCTTCAAATCTTCGAGTTTTCAAATCTGAACTTCGAATCTGGTGTAGCGGGTGCTAGTCCTTCTCAGTGAAAGCACCAAAGTGTTTGTACCAAAAATGGTCACAAACCCCAAGTGTTGTGAAAGCACCAGTGTGTGAATACAAATCAGCAATATTCAGACACAAATATCAGATCTAAGCAAGCAACAAACAACAATCCAGAAATATTGAACAGTGACACGCAATTTATAGTGGTTCGGCTATCTCCGGCCTACGTCCACTTCAAGGATTTTTATCTTTTATTGATGTTCTTCGCTGATTACAGATGATTACAGCAAATACAATGAATGAATCTGAAGATAACAGCAATGGAAAGGAGTAGAGTTGAATCCGGCAGAGTCTGGACGATGAATGGCGAAAAAGATCCCTTTTCTGTAGGCTTCAGGGGGCTATTTATAGGCGTAGGAGGCTCAGATCTCGCCCAAACTTCAGGAGACTTTTTCTGACACGTGAGGGGGCCCACGCGACCGGTCCCACCAAGTTTCAACTCAATCTGTGATCGATTCGAGTCAATTTCGTATCGATCAGGAAATGCTCCGATCGAGCTGAAACTTGGCAGGATTGCTCTTTACCTTGCATGGAAGCTACTCTGAAAATTTCGTTGCATTTGGACCAGCGGTTTGTGAGATATGATCGATACAAGATTGTATTCTCGTGTGTGCTGCTCTGTTCGAATCCATGGATTCGTATCCATCGCTCCGAATCGACCTGGGCACGTGAGCGCGCAGTGACGTGGTGCGGAACTCTTGGATCTTTCCACCTTTTTTGCCGCGTCGAACGAGTCATTCGCATCTAGCGCTGAAGCTTCGCGCATACCAGCTCTTTATTCGCATCCACGTGCTTCTGTCTTTACTCGAACCGGTTATCGATTCGTCGTAGTCCACGTTCGCATCGATTATACGGATACGAAGAAGGACATATGCGCTATCGATTCGAATAACTACGAACCACATGGATACGAACCAAGGTTCCATAATCGATTCGAACTGGGTATACCCCTGATCGATACGAAATGCTTCGCCTACGATGGATACGAGCTAAACTGATATGACGCTACCGCCTACGGATCGATGCGAGGAGTCCAACACCGTATGGATTCGAACAACTCCGATTCGAACAAAGTTCTAGAACGGATTCGAACAGTTTGAGGCGGCGTCGCCCAAATGGACACGGAGCTGATCGATTCGAACAAGCCAATGCGATGGTTTCTGATGGATACGAAATCTGATCGATTCGAACAGGCCTTTGATGGATACGAACAACGCACTTCATCTAACTTGTATCGATCACATCTCGCTCATCTGAACTCCGATTTACCTGAGACTTGGAGCACTGGCTTTCATGGCTTTGCTTGTCATGTCTTGTCAATTACGGCTCGATCCGGACTCGGGCAAAAATCATCGATATCCATGATGAACCTGCGATGCACAATCGAAATCAATGACTAATAATCATTGATTTTCAGTTAATCTTTGGGTATCTCGGCTTTGCCAAAAGTTGGGATAACAGTTTCAAATCAAAATACATCCTTTAAACCATTTCAAAATCATATCATTTATTTCAAACTAATACATACTTTCAAACCCAAAACATATCTATTCAAAACCAATTCAAAAATATATCATTTCCATTTCAAAACCAATTCAATAATATATCATTTCAATAAAACCCAAATTTCAAAATCACTGAATATTTCCTTTAATTTATTAAACTTGAAATCTTCCTTTAAATTATCATAGCATTTTGGTAATGTAACCTTAAGGAATCATAGCATTTTTGGAATGTAATACTTCCCAATTTAACATTTTATATAATCAAAGTATTTATATACTTACAAATTTTTAACATGGTCATTTTATCATAGCCTTATAGTTAAATAAACTTTGTTACTGTAATATCCAATTTAATGCTAAAATTCTTATGTTAAGTTAAGAGTACCTTATTAACTTACATTATCATTACAATAAAGAAACTTTATTATTTTAGTCATTAAAATATGTCATTTACATTAATTAAAACTTACATATTAAATGTACTTTTTAACTTACATTCCTATTACAGTAAAGAGCATTTATCATTTAATCAATATTACACTAATTAAACTTACATTATCGAATGTACGTTTTAATTTACGTTTTATTACAAAAAGGGCATTTATTATTTTAAATCAATATTACACAAATTAGGACTTACATGTTTCTTTCATTAATTAAGACTTTACATGTTTCTTTCATTAATTAGAACTTTACACGTTTCTTTCATAAATTAAACTTTACATATTTCTTTTATTAATTAGAACTTTACACGTTTCTTTCACAATAAATTTCTTATAATTAAATCCAATTTTCAACAATTTACTTAATAAGTTTAAGTGTAAAAGTTCCAATTCTTCACATTTCAACAGATAGACTTAACACTTCAAATTTAAATTACCATTTCACAATTTAACAAAATTTCCAATTTTATTTAATTAACTTAAACCTTTAATTAAAACCAAATTTCACATTTCCTAGTCAAGTTATATTTTAAAAGATCACTTTTCAACATTCATTTATTTAACCACTTAAATTCATAGAAAAATCAATAATACTTTAATAAATCCCTTAAATTCAAATTTAATCAAATTATCATATTTACCATTTCCAAATAAAATTTAATATCCATTTTATTTATATAACTTAAATATCTTTTTTAACCAAAATTCCAAATTTCCAACTTAAGTTATACTTCAAAAATCTAGTTAAACCATTCATTAATTACATTTTTAACACATGGAAAAAAATCATAATTTCTTTAATTTAAAACATTTCAAAATCTATTTAAATCAAATTTCACAAATTTATAATTTTTTTAAAATACTTAAAAATATCCAAAACACTTTATAAAATAACCACGGGCCTGTATATAATTTTCTAACCTAGGTCAAGTGATACGGATATGTATCATTTCAATCCGCAGTTAAAAAGAAAAATCCGGGTTCTATCATTTCAAACCCGCAATCCCAAGTTAAATGAATGAATTTGAAAACCGCTCAGGCCTATCATTTCAGCCCATAATGATATTCCCTTATTCTAAAGTCCGTTCGGGTATGTATCATTTCAACCCATAGTGATTCTAGTCTACAGGGAACTTGCAGTGTGATAAACAGATATAAATAAACAGAATAACATTAAATAACAGTAACATATGATATAACAGGTGTATAAACATCATATGATCATAACACAGTCAAGTATAACATGATAATATATTTCTACAGATTCACAGGGTGTCAATTTACTAGTTATATAGGTACATATTGTCTGGTGAGAATAACTCACTTGTTTAAGCTGGAGATGACGACCAAACACATAACACAGAATCTTTGAAGGCACGACAACATGAATATGATTTGAGAGTGGAGAGCCAAATATAAT
This sequence comes from Allium fistulosum, assembly GCA_030737815.1. Lineage (NCBI taxonomy): Eukaryota > Viridiplantae > Streptophyta > Magnoliopsida > Asparagales > Amaryllidaceae > Allium > Allium fistulosum. The sequence goes on along the minus strand of CM060905.1, from coordinate 939,332,950 downwards.
TGCCTTGTATACATATAAACAAAACAAGACAATGTATACATAAATATTCAACACAAACAATATTGAAACAATTTTAAATAAGGAGCAACAAAGAAATAGATGACTTGACCTTGCCTCAACCATTCAAGTGCTTGGCCATGACATCATTTGGCTCAGCTATGATCAGGTCTAGACCTGAAATAGTCATCCAATGGTCAGCAAAAAGAAGGCAAAACAATGGAATGATGATGGTAGGAGTTACACATGAAGAAGACAAAGAGTCAAGGCCAAAAGGAGTGGTTTTGGTGCACACTAGGCTCGGTCTAGTCATTGTTTGGGCTTGGCCATGCTTGCTCCAGATCTGGACAGAGGTAAGGGGTGATGGTAAGTGGTCAAAACAATGTGGTGGTGGCGGCTATGGTGGTGGCCAAGGTGGTGGATGAAGGTGGTGAAGTAATAGTGGTGACTAGTGCATTGTTTTGGAGTTTTTGACATTGTTTTGTGGTGCTAGCTTCAAGGAGAGGTCACGGCCATGGATGGATCTGAAATGATGGCTGGAGATGATGCCAAGGAAGAGTGGTAGGGGATGGTGGTCGAGGCTATGGTGGAGATGGTGGAGGGTTTAGCCGAGCAAAGCTATGGAAGAATCAAGCAAAACAATAGAAAATTTAATAGGAAATGAAGAAGAGAAAGGTAGAGAAGATGAAGCCATTACCCAAACAACTTCAGAAATGTTTTGGGCCGTGAATTGTGAATGAAAGGGAAGTCTTTCACATGAAACAATAAGGCATACACGGTTACAAAAGAATAAATGAGCCGTTATGGAAAAATGAAGGGTTTGGTTAATGAAAAGTCACACAATTTACAACTTAAGTCCTTTCAAATTTCCACTTATTTTATTTTAATTTTATATAACTGAAATATAAATATAAAATCAGATAAAAATACGAAAATTTAGTAAATAACAAAAAAATAAATAACTAAATATTAAATATATATAATTTAATTAAATAAAACAGCAAAATTTGCAACTAGTGTTGAAAATATGGAAAATAAATGCAATGAACTATGGAAACTTTTTATGTACTTAAAAATATTTATAAATAAAGATAAGAACACAAAATAAAATGAATTCACAAAAATAAATAAATAAATTTTAATTTAAATATAGTTTAGATGAAGAAAATAGCAGAAAAATAGAAACAGCCTTTAAAAATAAGAAATAAATACAGTAAATTTTGGAAAAATTCTATCATCGTTTTAAAAATATTTAAAAGTCAAGATATGCATAAAATAAAATATCAACACATATTAGAACAAAATATGACAAATAAAATAAAATTTATAAAATTTAAAATAACAAAATTGCAAAATAAACAATTTATACTCAAAATTGAAATGTACATATCTTTTACATTTTAACTCCGTTTTCAACGAAACGAAAAGCAGTATTCATGTTATTAAATCTATTGTCATAATAAAAGATAAAAATTATAATTTCAAACTATTTAAAATTTAAATTTAAAAGTCAAAGTTTGACTATTTGACCAAAATTCACATTTTCTAGAAATATTAAATTTAGTCATATTTGGAATTCAAATCCACATCAAAATCAAAGTTTATACGTAAAATAACAAAATTTATTCTTTTTCATAAATAAAGCTTTTAAATCTGGAAATCAATTTAAAAATAATTGTAAAATACAGGGTTGTTACAGCCTAGCATGGAACCAATCTTCGGGTTCAACAATAAAAGGTCGACTCCAGTGGGACAAGTAAAATTGCTAGTGAAAATGGGGGTGCCACCATTTTTTCGAACATTCGAGACTCTCTTTGTGATCATCAACTAGCCATACTACTACAACGCTTTCTTTGGCAGACCTGCGCTTGATGAGATAGATGCTTTTGTCTCGCCGAAGTACCTGATGGTGAAATTTTTGACGAAGAGAGGCTGGGGTACAGTCCGTGGCGAGCAATTCAGCTCTCGTGAAATGTATTTCGCTCCAATTGATCAATATAAAAGGTAGTCTTCTGCTTACTTTGATTCTTCTACTGTTTTTCAGCCTTTGGATGATGGATTTTTACATCCAACATTCGAAGCAAAAATTAGATCTGATCAAGCTAACAAACATATGTATGAAAGGTACATTCCTCCTGGAGGCAAGAGGAAGAGAGTTGATGCTAATTCTGTTGAAGAAAGCCCAATTGTCACTGAATTTGATAGCCGAAGGGAAACATAAAGAATAAATCCCATAGAAGACCTTGAGGAGACATGCATAGAGTTCCCTATATTTGCTTGGTCTCATTCAGATATGGTGGGGATTGATCCGTCGATCATGTGTTATGCGCTAAACATTAATCCGGAAGCAACCCACATGAGACAGAAAAAGATATAATTGGATAGAGTACGATCTGATGCCTTTAAAGAAGAAGTTAATAGAATCCTTGAGAATAGAATTATTCGGGAAATTTATTACCCAAAATGGCTAGCAAACCCCGTGTTTGTAAAGAAATCAAATGGAAAGTGGAGGACTTGCATTGATTATACTGAGTTGAACAAGGCTTGTACGAAAGACCATTTCCCATTACCGTGAATTGATCAGTTGGTTGATGCAACTAGTGGGCATAAATTGTTATCTCTCATGAATGCATACTCTAGATATAATTAGATACTCATGTTCAAGCTGGATAAGGAGCATATTAGTTTCATTACTGATTGGGGAATCTACTGCTATAAAGCAATGCCTTTCGGACTAAAAATACAGGGGCTACATATCAAAAGCTAGTCAACATGATATTTAAAGAGCAGATTGGCCGAAATATGGAGGTTTTTGTGGATGACATGGTAGTAAAGTCTAATAAGGCTAAAAATCAACTTGAAGACCTAGAAGAGATGTTTAAAATACTGCGGAAATACCAAATGAAACTGAACCCACAGAAATGCTCTTTCGAAGTCCATTCAGAGAAATTTTTAGACTACCTTGTGAGTACTTAAGGGATTGAAGCTAGCCTAGACCAAATTCAAGCAATCAAGGATATGGCCGAATCCAAAACTAGTAAAGAGGAAATGAGTTTGAACGGGAGGATAGCCGCTCTAAGCAGATTCATTTCCAAAGCGACTGATAAGTGTATCCCCTTTTTTGATGTAATTAAGAAGAAGAAAAAGTCAAGATTGTATGAAATCTTTTCAGGAGTTAAAAAGCCATTTGTAGAAGCCACCGATATTATCTAGTCCCGAGAATGGAGAAATTTTGTACCTATACATGGCAGTTTCAGAACATGCGGTCAGTTCGTTGTTGATTAGAGAAGGAAGTGGGGGCTCAACTCCCTATATATTATGTAAGCAGGCGATTAAAGGATGTGGAAGTGTGGTATCCAGTTATAGAAAAACTAGCTTATTGCTTGATACTCACAGCACGAAAACTGAGAGCATATTTTCAAGCATATCCAATCAGGGTATTGACCAACTTTCCCCTCAAACAAGTTTTCAGTAAGCCATAAACTTTAGGTAGACTTGTAAAATGGGGAATTGAGCTTCGCTGGTATAATATTGAGTTTCAGCCACTAGCCGCTATCAAAGGCCAAACATTGACAGACTTTATTAACGAGTGTACTAACTTTATTAAGGAACAATCAGAAAAAGAAAGGGATCAAAGACCTATGTGGAAATTATTCGTTGATGGTGCATCGAATGAACAAGGAGCAGGTGCGAGATATGTGATAATAATACCAGATGGACACCGATTACATTATGCCATGAAGTTATGATTCCCCGCAACGAACAATGTGGCCGAATATGAATCAATGGTGTCCGGGTTGACTTTGGTATTAGAACTCAAAATCCCACGGATTCAAATCCTTAGTGACTCCCAACTGATGGTAAAGAGAGTATATCAGACAAAAGACGCCAAGCTATATTTATATGTAAGGAAGATATTAAAGATGTTAGCCTTATTTGAAGACTTTTATGTACATCAACTTCCAAGAGGAGAAAACTCGAAAGCAAATTCTTTAGCTAAATTTGCTAGTTCAAGAGAGGCCCAGAAACTCGAATTGTGCCAGTGGGATATTAAGAAAATCCAAGTATAGAAGAGGGGACATCCGAACAAGGAAAGAAACTGCTAGTCCTAACAAGATCCCAAGCCAGGCCACGAGAAAGAAAAGAAAAGGAAGTCGATGGGGAAGTCCCGAATGAGAGGATTAACCAGCCAAGGGCAGATAACTATTATGATAACACTTGGATGTCACCTATTGTCGATTATCTTTCAATGGAGAAATTACCATTTGACAAGGCAAAGCTAGGAAAATCAAGCGACAAGCTCCAGCTTTCATCATAGAGGATGGAATCCTTTACAAGAAACGATATGCACTACCTTATTTAAGATGTGTAAGCTTGGAGGATGAGATGAAATTGCTAGTAGAAGAAAATGAAGGATTCTATGGAGACCACTCTAATGGAACAAAACTAGCAAAAAAGATAATGAGACAAGGTTTTTATTGGCCTCATATGGTAAGTAAAGCCATAGAATATGTAAGGAGATGCGAGAAATGCCAAAAGTACTCGAAAATTCCCTGGTTACCACCAAGTCAGTTAACCCCAATTTCAAGTCCATGGCTCTTTGACGTATGAGGAATTGATTTAATTGGCCCGTTGCCAATTTCTAAAGGGGGGCAAAATATGCTGCAGTTGCCATAGACTACTTCACTAAATGGTTTGAAGTAGAACCATTCCTAAGATCTCTTCTAGAAAAGTACTCAGATTCGTCATAAAAAACATTATAACTAGATTTGAAATTGCCCATAAGATTATCTCAAACAACAGAATGCAGTTTGAAAGAGAAGAATTCTCTCGATTTTGTCATAAGAATGGAATTATTAAAAGATTTTCTTCTGTTGCACATCTAAAGGCAAATGGGGCCGTTGAGGCTGCAAACAAGACCATAAAGACAATTTTGAAAAAGAGATTGAACAAAGCTAATGGAAATTGGGCAGAAGAGTTGCCACTTGTAATATGGGCATATCGAAAATCTACCAAAACAGGAACGGGACATACTCCCTATTCATTAACATATGGGTGTGAGGTGATGTTACCATTGAGATTGAAATACCCTCACACCGAAGGATCGCATATGCATTCGATTTGAACAAGAGCTAAAAAGAGATTCAATGGATTTAATACATGAGTTGAGAGATGACGCAGCAATTTGAACGGCAGAATATCAAAGAAGGATTTAGAAATATTACTGTAACGGCCCGAAAGATTTTCGACCCCAAAAATTGACACTAATACGTTCACTGTATAGAGAGCCAAGCAATCGAGTGCCAGAAACCCCAGACTATTAGGGTCAAGAAGAAAAAGAGGTAGAAGAAGAAACATAACAACAACACAGAATCTCACAATCGCAGCGGAACAAATATAATATACAAATAACAGCATTTTTATACAATGAAAAGCTGTAAATGTCAATATATACACAAGATATCAGAGTACAACAAAACTGGACGGTTGTAACAACTTGCCCTCAACTGCTGTCTATATAGCCCATAAAATACAATGGAATATAATCAGTACATCTCTGCCATCCAGCTCGTCTCTTGAGCTCCAAACGTCCCAACCTGAAAATCTATAATACTCTGTCTGACCCGAGCATTACAATAAAGTAACACCCGAGTCAGGCTGGAAACCAGCATGAGTTAACCCATTTAATTTGAAATACTAATGCTGTAAAAACGTCTTTGAAAACCAAGGTAACTCGTCCAACATTACGAGTTCTTATCTTGTTATAACCAACCGCTGTTGCTAAATCCATTATTTAAAATAATACCTAAGTGTAGTTACTTATTCAAAATAGTCGGATTTACTTAATTCATTTAATTCCAGCCTATTTGATTCTACAAATCAAATCCGTAAAGATTGAAGTAGTTATTAAATCGAAGTGGTTGCGGATATCGCTGATATCTGATCCTGATCTCTTCGAATCTAAACGCCATCTTTTAAGCCAAGTTGTTTTCAACAAAACAAAACAATTTCAGAATGTCAACCTTCACATAAAAATCCTATCACCATATCTATTCAAATAAAACGTCTCAACATTTTATATATATAACTGTTCACTCCAGGTTATTCCAATTTAACTATTCATAGACTAGATTAACTAGTCAAACAAATCATTAATTTACTTTAAAACAAAATTAATTCATTATTTTCAAATCATGTTTAATTATTCTTAAACTAATTACAAGCCATTTTATTTTATTCTAATTAAATATCTGGAATTAACTAATAATCAATAAGTATAATTAACTTAAGACTTCTAATAAATTAAAGGTTTAGATCATTTAATTTTATCATTAACTATTAACTAGTTACAACTATTTATTCTCTTTAATAAACCTTAGTAATTAATAAATAATTAACATATATATATACATATAATTACCTTAACTTAATTAAATTTAAGTTTAAATTATTTTATTTATCCCAGCCATTACTAATCCTAAGGTTTAAGTTAACTTAAGGTTTTAAATTACTTAATTGATATAACCATAAACTAATTACTTTGAAACCATTTTCTTTTCATTTTCTTTCCCTTTTCTTTCTTTCCAAAAACCAATACTTTTACTTTTGATATTTCAAAATACCCAAAATATTTTCAGCCCAGCCCATAGCTTTCAATAGCTTCAATTTTTAAAAGTAATCTATCACAGATTATCAAATAAATCACATAACTGAATATGAGAATAAATTTAGCATTTTTGAGGAATCCAGTTGGATCCCTCCAACCTGTTTTCCTACATCCACATATGTTAGCACAATATAAAAATACCAATCCCACTTCGAGGGGGTTATCGTGTTATATAGGGTCATCCGCTATTATGCGGGGCGCATAGGTTCTTATCCGCTATGTAATGCGAGAACATCAATCACTCCAATATATATATACACTACTATATATATAATATCACATCCAGATGGATAATAAATTATCAATTCACGTAATCAACCAGTAATTTAATTTAACTAATTAAATTAATCAGTAATCCAATTTGAGTGAGATTAACTCACCTTTGATTTTTGTTTTGCAATCCGACCCAAACCGGCTATTTCCTTCACGATTTTCGACCTTGTACAAACATTATATGGTTTATTAGCGTTTTAAATACTCTAAAATAATTTACCATTAAATAAATTTAATTAATAATTTAATTAATAATTTAATTATCTAATAATTTAACTTTTAAACTAATTTTCCTATAATAAATAAATTTTAGTAACTAGAATAATTAAATAAGTTAATTAACAAGTTAATCACCATATACATTATTTTAAAATAAACTAGTAAATTTAAAATGTATATATGTATATTTATTTTTCCTTTGAAACTACATATATATATATATAAATATAATTTATAGATTTCAAAAATCTAATCTTATATAAACTTGCACATTTTAAAATTCCTATCTACCAATATATGTATATATACATTAAATTCTAATAAGATAAAATTCCTTTCAAACCTATATACATATATTAAATTAAAAACAGAACCGCTTTTATTTTTTCCTTCTGTTGTTTATTTTATTTTTTCCTCTGTACATCTATATATATATAAATTGAAAACAGTCAGCATCTATATATATTCACTGTATTTTTTTTCTTTCCCTGTATATATATAAACATTTATTCATTTAATTAAATTAATAATAAAAACAATATAACTCACTGACATCGATCTAGCCCCAAGCAAAACTCAACTTCCCTTGCCGCAGCCACCAAAACTCCACCATGAGCAGAGAAAATCAACCCGACGCGCTCGAGCGCGAGCTCCTACCCATGCCTCAATGCCGATCCCTAAGCTACCGCCCGAGCTCGCGTTCCCCTCCATTGATCGAATCCTAGCCAAGGAAGCCGACAATAACTTTCAGGTTTCAAAGCTTGATTTCACGATTCGAACTGCTAGCCTCTCGTGTTGCCGAGTCATCTCCCTTACGCGATCTATTCGAGAATCCCCTTCTTTATTTCTTTTCCTTTTTTTTTGCAATTTCGTGTTTTCGATCTGAGAAAGGGAAACAAAATGCGCCTCCTATTGAATACTTATACGAACGAATTGATTCGTTCGTTCGTTCCTCTACACGAATCCGACCGCTTAGTTAAATTGTGGAGCCGTGAAAATTGAAGAGGAAGAAAGTGCAATTGTGTGAAGGAAGAGGAAAGGAAGGAATATGAGAAAGAAAAAAATTCAAAGAAGGCCTGAAGACCGACAGGAAGTGATATCACCTTTTTAACAAGGGAGAGGAGGCTAGAAAAGATTTTGAAACGAGAGGAAGAGATGGACGTGATTTTGGCGTGTTGGGGAATGCACCAGCGACATTTGAGGAGAAGGGTAAAAGCACTTATGTGAAACGTTAATCAAATTAATTATAAATATATAAATTATCCAAATTTTAATCGTCTCGAATTCGCAACTTACAATCTCGACCTCCTATCGAGGCGTGCCGCTAGGAGTTTATAATGTTATACCCCTATTTCAAACGAAATGGAAAAGGTTTCGATTCCAAATTCGATCGTATAGAGAAGATAGTTTTTTGGACACAATTATTATATTGAACGTTCGATATAGACTTCAACGCATTTATCTACCGTACGATCACACGACAACTCCAAATGCTACAAAAATTGAAATTCGATAATAATACACTATTACGGATCCAATGGAACTTGTTTCGTCGAAATCCGAGACTATGCCCCGGAAGGCTAATTTTAAATGTCAATTTAAACGATATATTTTCAAAACTGAACAAAACACTTTAAAATCCAATTTTATAGAGGTTCTATTATCTCCAACATTATCAATATAAATTTTATAAGCTTTCAAATTATTTTTAACAAGCTTAAAACTCTCGATTTAAATTTTACCCAATTTCCAGTAATTGAATTCAATAATTTAAATTATCCAAATAATGGTGATATTTGAAATCCAAGTTAAAAATTAACTTTTAAATATTTAAATCGATTAAATATTCCAATTTCAAAGGTTCAAAAATTCTGGATCGTCACATTCCTCCCCCCTTAAAAGAATTTCGTCCCCGAAATTACTAGTTAAGAAGAACAGTCCAATACCGTTTACTATTTTTCCCAAAACCAATAGTTTTTAAAACCTTTCCAAAACAATATTTTTATTATTAAAGACACCTTATTACCCTTACTACTATCCAAACCCATCCATAGGTTCCCGATAATATTATCCCCTCGATAATTCAAATTATAGTTTAAACCAAATTTTAAACTTATCCAAAATTTCTCAAAATGTTTTTAACTCTCTAAATTTTTGAAAAATTTCGCCAGCGTCTCCTTTGTGCGGCTAGCTCGGAACAACTGCAAAATGGCTCTACGGGCCCCCAAATTTCAAAAAAAACAAAAACAAAAGCCAAGTGGCTAGATCAGAAAATCATCAAATTTCATACATAAATTTAAACACATATCTTTTAGTTGGGCAATTCAAATTTACCTTCTGAAATCAAAACACTAATTTTCTTTTGCTTTAAACACCTATATTCTACTTAGCAATAATACCAATCACAGAATTCAAAATCATTTTTTTCATTTCTTTTAAAAAATTTCAATATTGGCTTTACTTAACCTCGTACGATGTACATATATCATCTGTACCCAATATCAAATTCGATCGTTCACTCGATCACACAATTTCACTTCCGAACTAGTATCGTTCACCCGAATCTTTAGTGCGGACTCAGATCTGGCTTCTTGATCAGAAACCGACATCCTCCTTGCATAGCCATATACTATGATAGAGAATTTTCAGAATCAATCAAAAATCCATATTCAGGGTTCGTAGTCGAAAATCGAATGAAAAAAATCCCAACTCGGATCGATATAAATATCTCTAAATTATGTGCCCGAATTTAGATCAAATCGCTATGCGGATAAAATAATATACGTACATCCTACGTATTAATTTCCAATTGATTATTGTTTATATCAATTCTCTCTCTTTTTTAACGTTGATTATGATTTTTATTCACTTATTCCCAATTTCCCTTTTCACCACTATTAAACCTTCATTCAAATATTAACTCGGTATATTTCTCAACTCCAGATTTACTTAAGAATTTCACCATCCACTTCTTAAGTCTAGTATAATATTTATATACTCCTTATATTTATTTTCATTTCACCACTTAAACTTTTATATCTATTTTCATTTAACTTAAATTTCCAATTCTATTTGAATTCCATTTACCTATCATTTTTATTCATCACCAAAACTACCTTTATAAAAAATACTTTTTATAACTCGGTGTCTCAACAAGTCCATCCTTGTTCTCATAGAAATTCAGTCAAACGTTGATCAGGCGTAGGATTGAAAATCTATAAGTACTTAGTAAACCCGTTTTCAACACCCAGTGAAAATACTTGGAAAACATGTTTTTTTCTACTTCTTGTGAGAATGCCCTGGAAATCATCACCCCCTCCATGGATCGCAGTTAGCCCGATGATTACGTCGCCACCCGGTGAAAACCATAGAAAACTATAGGCCTCCGTACCCCTCGATTTGGCCATGGAACTGCCACAGATCGCAGCGACACCCAGGGTTACGTTGCCATCATGACAAAAACCATGTAACTATATGCATCAGCGCCCTCGAATTTCGCGGCCAAATGAAACTTCACCACATAGATCGCAGACTACATCCATCGAGTCCCAATGTAGCCTGTAGGCACTCACTACCACAGGACTTTCGCTATGGACCACATAGATCGCAATCTACCGATGTTATGTCGCTCTCCCAGCGAAATCAAACATATACTTTAGGCTATCACTGCCCCTCGACATACGCTATAGAAACGCAGTAGATCGCAGTTACACCAGAGTTACACTGCCGTCATAGCATACCCCCAATGTCTCTATAGGCATCAGCGCCCTGGACTTTTGCTACCCTAATCACAATCCAAAGGAACTACAGTTTAGTCCGGACGTCCTCTGGGATCAAAATTTAGAACCCCCCTTAGGGCTCAAGGCAGAACCACCCAGTCGATCTCTTACTATAAGTTTCAACTCTAAATGGGAGCGCCTTTTTCCCCACAGCATTCTCAAAACATTTTATACTATACACATATAGTATCATCCAAAACATACTCTTTATATGTATCACATATAAACTTCAAATCGATATCTCAAAATTGATAGTTCTCAAACTTGGCTTCCCAAGTTCCAAAAATTGATTTTTCCCAAAATCAAAAGCCTTTAAAATTCAATTGGTTCCACTCTGACCAGTTTGAAATTTAGAAAATAGTTTGAATAGTTTAAAATAGTTAAGTAGTTGCAAAATAGTTAAATAGTTGTAAAATAGTTAAATAGCTAATGCAAGATAGTTTGATTTTTAAAAAGAAAGGTTGTATAGTAAATAGCTTGGAAAAATATATTTAAGACAGTTTATATTAAAACAATTTATTTGAAAATAATTTCAGAGTCAAACTGGTTCAATTTCCCAATCTCCAATTCAATCAATTTTCAATTTAAATCTCCACTTCCATTTAAATTGATTCAATTTCAATTCAGTGTGAATTAACTTCGATTCCCATTCTAATTCAAATCAATTCCCAATTGAATTTTAATCTTATTCAACTTCAATTACAACTCCAATTAATTCACTTCAATTCCACCTTTGAATTAATTCCAATTTCATTTTAACATTTTAAACCATCTCGATTTATACAAATTTGAGTTAAATTTTCAAATGTTGATTTAATCCCTTAAATCAAATTAAGCCCTAACATTTAATTTCATAACCCAAGTCTTTAAAACAATTTAATTATGATTCCAAATTTCTAATATTCTTTTAAATTATCTTACTTAACTTATTTCAAGGTTTGAGTGAGAGTTAAAATCTTCTTAAGCAAATCAATTCTCAGAATTCAATTGATTTCCCAATAAAACTCCAAATTTTTAAACCCAATCCCTTTAAACAATTTCGGTTAATAAGTCCATTTTTAACATTTCAATCTTAAGTCCAATGTGATTCCATTTTCCTAATTTCAATTTTTTTTTTCTGAAAATCAAAATCATTTAAGTTGTTTCAAAATAAAGTTTTAATTCCATTTAATTTCAACAATGGGCGTATATCATTTCAACCCACTTCTTAATTCATTCAAAACAATCCAATTTACAGAATTTGAAACCCGTTTCAGACCATACATAACTCTCCTTTCAATTTGACCCATTTAACTTCCTTAAGTTAAATCTCAATCCATTCAATTCTTTTAAGCCTACTCAATTAAAATTTCTCGTTCCAAATTTAAATTTTCCATCAATATCACTTCCAACTTATAAGTTCAAAAACTTATTCCTCTTTTGGTTATATTCTTATTTCAGGGGAATTCAGAATTCAACACTTAGTGTTTATTTCAAATCAACTTTGATATCATATCCATTCACCTACACATGTTTATCCCTCTTCAAACAACTCTTGTTTTTAAACAGGGTTTCCATATTCAAAAATATTCTAAATAATATTACTTATTATTTCCTTAACATTTTAAAGCGATTCCAATTTCTCTGGGTGTAGATTTAAAGTTTCACAATTTAAATGTATCTCAACCTATAAATCATATATTCTATAATAATTTATTGGAGAAATATAATCGAGGTAAATTTATTTTATTTCAATACATTTTGGAAAACACTTTCACAAATTTACAGGGTTTTCAATTCCCGGTTTGAATCCATTTCTAGCTTACTTACTTGTATAGTTTATCCTTTCCCCTATTTTATATTTGTTCTATCTGTTACCACTAAATTTTATAATTTTGCTTCATTTTCATAACAACAACCAATTACCTTAATATATATAACAATTAGAAAAACTACTTCTTTATATATCAAAATTTTAAGCTTATATAAAAATCATTTTTAAAACCGTTTTTAAAATCATTATATAAGAAAATAACAAGTACGCTCTCATATGATACTCTTTACTCATTCTAGGGTACTACTGACCCTATCTCTAATGAGTAATCCCTACCAGAGCCAAGGTTCTCACTTAACCTTCAGCTCTGATACCAACTGTAATGCCCCGAAAGATTTTCGACCCCGAATATCGACACTAATGCGTTCACTGTATAGAGAGCCGAGCAATCGAGTGCCGGAAACCCCAGACTGTTAGGGTCAAGAAGAAAAAGAGGTAGAAGAAGAAACAAAACAACAGCACAGAATCTCACAATCGCAGCGGAACAAATATAATATACAAATAACAGCATTTTTATACAATGAAAAGCTGTAACTGTCAATATATACACAAGATATCAGAGTACAACAAAAACTGGACAGTTGTAACAACTTGCCCTCAATTGCTGTCTATACAGCCAATAATATAAAACATAATATAATCAATACGTCTCTGCCATTCAGCTCGTCTCTTGAGCTACAAACGTCCCAACTTGAAAATCTGAAATACTTGGTCTGACCCGAGCATTACAATAAAGTAACACCCGAGTCAGGCTGGAAAGCAGCATGAGTAAACCCATTTAATTTGAAATACTAATGCTGTAAAAACGTCTTTGAAAACCAAGGTAACTCGTCCAACGTTACGAGTTCTTATCTTGTTATAACCTACCCCTGTTGCTAAATCCATATTTAAAATAATACCTAAGTGTAGTTACTTATTCAAAATAGTCGGATTTACTTAATTCATTTAATTCCAGCCTCTTTGATTCTACAAATCAAATCCGTAAAGATTGAAGTAGTTATTAAATCGAAGTGGTTCCGGATATCGCTGATATCGGATCCCGATCTCTTCGAATCCAAACGCCATCTTTTAAGCCAAGTTGTTTTCAACAAAACAAAACAATTTTAGAATGTCAACCTTCACATAAAAATCCCATCATCATATCTATTCAAATAAAATGTCTCAACATTTTATATATATAACTGTTAACTCCAGGTTATTCCAATTTAACTATTCATAGACTAGATTAACTAGTCAGACAAATCCTTAATTTACTTTAAAACAAAATTAATTCATTATTTTCAAATCATGTTTAATTATTCTTAAACTAATTACAAGTTATTTTATTTTATTCTAATTAAATATCTGGAATTAACTAATAATCAATAAGTATAATTAACTTAAGACTTCTAATAGATTAAAGGTTTAGATCATTTCATTTTATCATTAACTATTAACTAGTTACAACTATTTATTCTCTTTAATAAACCTTAGTAATTAATAAATAATTAACATATATATATAATTACCTTAACTTAATTAATTTTAAGTTTAAATTATTTTATTTATCCCAGCCATTACTAATCCTAAGGTTTAAGTTAACCTAAGGTTTTAAATTACTTAATTGATATAACCACAAACTAATTACTTTGAAACCATTTTCTTTTCATTTTTCATTCCCTTTTCTTTATTTCCAAAAATCCAATACTTTTACTTTTGATATTTCAAAATACCCAAAATATATTCAGCCCAGCCCAAAGCATTCAATCGCTTCAATTTTTAAAAATAATCTATCACAGATTATCAAATAAATCACATAACTAAATATGAGAATAAATTCAGCATTTTTAAGGAATCCAGTTGGATCCCTCCAACCTATTTTCCTGCATCCACAGATGTTAGCACAATACAAAAATACCAATCCCACTTCGAGGGGGATATTGCGGTATATATGGTCATCCGCTATATAATGCGGGAACATCAATCACTCCAATATATATATATATATACACTACTATATATATAATATCACATCCAGACGGATAATAAATTAACAATTCAAGCAATCAACCAATAATTTAATTTAACTAATTAAATTAATCAGTAATCCAATTTGAGTGAGATTAACTCACCTTTGATTTTTGTCTTGCAATCCGACCCAAACCGGCTATTTCCTTCACGATTTTAGACCTTGTACAAACATTATATGGTTTATTAGCGTTTTAAATACTCTAAAATAATTTACCATTAAATAAATTTAATTAATAATTTAACTTTTAAACTAATTTTCCTATAATAAATAAATTTTAGTGATTAGAATAATTAAATAAGTTAATTAACAAGTTAATCACCATATACATTAGTTTAAAATAAACTAGTAAATTTAAAATGTATATATGTATATTTATTTTTCCTTTGAATTTACATATATATTTATATAATATATAACAATAAAAATAATTTATAGATTTCAAAAATCTAATCTTATATAAACTTTCACATTTTAAAAATTCCTATCTACCAATATATGTATATATAAATTAAATTCTAATACGATAAAATTCCTTTCAAACCTATATACATATATTAAATTAAAAACAGAACCGCTTTTATTTTTTCCTTCTGCAGTTTATCTTTTTTTCCAATGTACATCTATATATATATATATACATATATATATATATAAATTGAAAACAGTCAGCATCTATGTATATTCACTGTATTATTTTTTTTCTTTCCCTGTATATATAAACATTTATTCATTTAATTAAATTAATAATAAAAACAATATACCTCACTGACATCGATCTAGCCCCAGGCAAAACTCAAATTCCCTCACCGCAGCCACCAAAACTCCATCGTTAGCAGAGAATATCAACCTGACGCCAGTGCTCGAGCGCGAGCTCCTACCTATGCCTCGACGTCGATCCCTAAGCTGCCACCTGAGCTCGCGTTCCCCTCCATTGATCGAACCCTAGCCAAGGAAGCCGACAACAACTTCCAGGTTCCAAAGCTCAATTTCGCGATTCGAACTGCTAGCCTCTCGTGCTGCCGAGTCATCTCCATTGCGCGATCTATTCGAGAATCCCATACTTTTTTAATTTTTTAATTTTTTTTTGCGATTTCGTGTTTTCGATCTGTGGAAGGGAAATAAAACGCGCCTCCTATTGAATCTTATATGAACGAATTGATTTGTTCGTTCCTCTACACGAATCTGACCGCTTAGTCAAATTGTGGAGCTATGAGAAGTGAGGAGGAAGAAAGTGAAACTGTGTGGAGCAAGAGGAAAGGAAGGAATATGAGAAATAAAAAAATTCAAAGAAAGCCTGAAGACCAATAGGAAGTAAAATCACCATGTTAACAAGGGAGAGAAGGCTAGAAAAGATTTTGAAACGAGAGGAAGAGATGGACGTGATTTTGGCGTGTTGAGGAATGCTACAGTGACATTTGAGGAGAAAGGTAAAAGCACTGATATGAAACGTTAATCAAATTAATTATAAATATATATATTATCCAAATTTTAATCGTCTCGAATTTGCAACTTACAATCTCGACCTCCTATCGAGGCGTGTCGCTAGGCGTTTATAATGTTATAACCCTATTTCGAATGAAATGGAAAAGGTTTCGAGTCCTAATTCGATCATATAGAGAAGATAGTTTTTTGGACCCAATTATTATATTGAATGTTCGATATAGATTTCAACGTGTTTATCTACCGTACGATCACACGACAACTCCAAACGCTACAAAAATTGAAATCCGATAATAATACACTATTACGGATCCAATGGAATTGGTTTCGTCGAAATCCGAGACTGTGCCCCGGAAGGCTATGTTTAAATTTCAATTTAAACAATATATTTTCAAAACTGAACAAAACACTTATAAATCCAATTTTTTAGAGGTTCTATTATCTCCAACATTATCAATATAAATGTTATAAGCTTTCAAATTATTTTTAACAAGCTTAAAACTCCCGATTTAACATTTTCCCCAATATCCAGTAATTGAATTCAATAATTTAAATTATCCAAATAATGGTGATATATGAAATCCAAGTTAAAAATTAACTTTTAAATATTTAAATCAATTAAATATTCCAATTTCAAAGGTTCCAAAATTCTGGGTCGTCACATTCCTCCCCCCTTAAAAGAATTTCTCCCCGAAATTACTAGTTAAGAAGAACGGTCCAATACCCGTTTACTATTTTTCCCAAAACCAATAGTTTTTTAAACCTTTCCAAAACAATCTTTTTTTATATTAAAGACACCTTATTACCCTTACTACTATCCAAACCCACCCATAGGTTCCCGATAATATTATCCCCTCGATAATTCAAATTATAGTTTAAACCAAATTTTAAAATTATCCAAAATATTTCAAAAAATTTCTAACTCTCTAAATTTTCAAAAAATTTCGCTAGCGTCTCCTTTGCGCGGCTAGCTCGGAACAACTACAAAATGGCTCTATGGGCCCCCAAATTTCAAAAGAAAAAAAAGCCAAGTGGCTAGATCAGAAAATCATCAAATTTCATATAGAAATTTAAACACATACCTTTTCTGATTATCCAACGGTATGCCCTAATTTGGGCTTATGACTTCAATAATGAAGATAATTGTTATGGATTTCTGATTAACCAACAAAATGCCCTAATATGGGCTTCAAATTTCTGTCATAAAGATAGTATATACGGATTTCTGATTATCCACCACTAATACCCGAAACTGGGTTTAGGAGTTCTAACATGAAGACAATTTCTGAATATCACTTATTAAAACCCGAATCTGGGTACTAAGCATCTTACTATTAACTTCTGAACTTCACTTATTGATACCCTAATTTGGGTTTTAGACTTCTTAATTTTTTAATACCTAAATTTAAATTTCAGGTGTTTTATCATCAATTCTGGATCCTATCTATCCATTCTTGAATCTGGGTTTTGAAACAGCGATGTTGAAACCACAATGGACATCTAAGTCTTCAACAAAAAGACTTCAAGTTGGTCTTCTTAACACCCAAATCAGGGTTATTAGTTTGGAACTCTAAACAACGTCCACTAACATCTGAATTTAGGCACCTAGTTCATTCTTATCTCCAAGAGGAGTTTCTAAATACATATTACCTATTCCTCCCGAATAAAATTTATGGGTCACAATGACTTAATTCCAAATGATAGCTTGTAACCTCCTACTTTTAAACATCGGTTGTCTCCAATAGAAAATTCTTGGACTTCAATTGTTATATGGATGTGACGCAGCGGATTATACAAAACAATGTAGATCGATGAAAGTAGCGATCGATGGATTGGAAGATACTGAAATGCCCAAATTCGTTGATCCAAAGATGCCGAATTCTACCTATCCCGAACTCGTTGATCGCGCACGATATCGGGTTCAAAGATCTGCGATTCTTCGCACGTTGATCTAGCGCACTAGATTCCGTGAATCGGCTTCTGCAGTCGTTGAATCGAGTGCCCTCTATTAACCGAAAGAGGAGATAGGAGATTACACTCGACTACCAATTTAAATGAAAGCACAAAGCAATCAAACAAGAATTTTATTCAAAAGTCAACAACCTTCAAAATGTACAACGCACGCCTATTTATAGCATTTTACAACACACGCCACAAATTTGTACAACACTTAGGTCGGTTCCGACTTATAGCCTCCGACTTACGACTTACGAATAGACGACTTAAGACAAAACAGTTACAACACCTTACAAGCCTTCAACATACACGACTTAAAAACAGAAAATACAAACAGATTACATCACTTAGGTCGTTGCCGACTTAACAACTCCACGTGACCCAACTTAAGTCGGTAACGACTTAGACTCATATCACAGCCGCATCTTCACGACTTAGAGAATCAACGGCAGAGATTAACGCGGCCTAAGATTCAACGGCATCCAGATCTTTGCGACCTAAAAAATAAGCGGCATCAGAAACTTCGCGACCTAAGCCTTGCGACCTAAGTCCTCGCGACTTAACTCCCCAGTTCACCCAGCGACTTATCTTAAGTCGTGACTGTTTCCTGCGACCTAGCATAATCGTGACTTGTTAGGTCGTAGCACGCTGTTAGCTCGTTCCAGCGACCTATTTCTTATCTCGTTAGGTCGTATACAAGTTAGCTCGGTAAGTCGTTCCAGCGACCTATTTTCCAACTCGTTAGATCGTACACGAGTTAACTCGGTAAGTCCTTCCAGCGACCTATCTTACAACTCGTTAGGTCGTACACGAATTAACTTGGTAAGTCCTTCCAGCGACCTCTCTTCCAACTCGTTAGGTCGTACATGACCTAAAAACATGTTAGGTCGTTCCAGTATCTCGTTAGCTTGCACATTCCCACTAGGTCGTTGACGACTCATAGCTCCTTCCTTAAGTCGGTCACGACTTATGCCCTCACCCCAGTTAAGTCGGTCACGACTTATGTCTTCGCCTTCCTTAAGTCGGTCATGACTTATGTCCTTAGCTTTGTTAGGTCGGTCACGACTTAAGCCTTTAACTTTGTTAAGTCGGTCATGACTTATGCCTTGGGAAATTATAGCTTGCCCTGCATCGTCCTCCCCAGGTTGAAAGACATTCGTTCTCGAATTTGCACTTTCCTCCCCCGCAATACGCTCATCCCCGTGATAAGGTACGAGATGCTTAACATTGAATACGTCCGACGTGTAAACATCCTCTGGTAGTTTCAACTTGTAAGCATTTTCGTTAATCCGTTTCACGATTTCTACAGGACCAATCTTTCGTGCTTTCAATTTATTGTATGTTCCCACCGGAAAACGATCTCTTGTTAACACTGCATAAACCAAATCACCTTCATGAAATTCAACACTCCTTCGTTTCAAATCTGCAGATCGTTTATACTTCTCCTTTGCTTTCTCCAATCATTCCTGAACGATTTTATGACATTCCGCTAATCCATCAACAAAATCAGCAGCTTTCTTAACTGTCTTTTTTGATTGTGGCACTACCGTTAAATCCAACGGTCCCTTCGGTAAGCTTGAATATACTATCTGAAAAGGACTGAAACCGGTACTACGTTTCACCGCATGATTATGAGCAAACTCTGCCTAGCATAACTTCATGTTCCAACTTTTCAGATTGTCCTACACAAGACATCTCAACAAGTTCCCCAACGATCTATTAACCATCTCCGTTTGTCCATCAGTTTGTGGATGATAAGCGCTGCTAAAATTCAACTTCGTTCCCACCATCTTCCACAAACTTAGCCAAAAATGACTCAGAAATTGAGTATCCCTATCCGACACAATAGATTCTGGCAATCCATGAAGTCGATATATCTCCTTGAAAAACAACTGAGCAACATGAACAGCATCCGCCGTCTTCTTACAAGCAATAAAATGTGCCATTTTTGAAAATCGATCAACCACAACATATATCGAATCATTCCCCCTCTGAGTTCTTGGTAATCCCAAAACAAAGTCCATACTCACATCAATCCATGGTTTAGTTGGTATAGGTAATGGCATATATAAACCAGCATTAGTCGCAGTTCCTTTCGAAACCTGACAAATATGACAACGCTCCACAAACCTCTCCACTTCTTTCCTCATCGATGGCCAAAAGTAAGACTATCAAATCAACTGTAATGTACGGTCTCTCCCAACATGTCCTTCTTCATGTAGCTCCTTTATAATCTTCATTCTCAAACTACAATCAGGTATGCACAATCGATTTCCTTTGAACAGAAAACCGTCTACCATCATAAACTCATCCGGCTTTCCCTCCTTGACTTTATCAACAAACTTTGCAAAGTATGGATCTTCGACAAATAATTCTAGTAACACATCGAATCCCGTCACTTCAACCTTCATTGTTGTTAACAAATGATTCCTTCTACTCAAAGCATCAGCCACACGATTCGTCACTCCTGACTTGTGTTTAACAACAAAAGTAAACTGTTGCAGATATGCAATCCACGATGCATGTCTCGCTGAAATCTTGTCTTGTCCTTGTAAATGCTTCAACGCTTCATGATCAGTATACAGAACAAACTCTTTCTGAAATAGATAATGTCTCTAGTGTTTAATAGCTTGCACAACAGCATAGAATTCCACATCATATGTACTGTATCTCATCTTCGCTCCTGACAACTTCTCACTAAAGTATGCGATTGGACGTCCCCTCTGACTCAACACTCCTCGATTCCCAACCTTTGACGCATCAGTGTGTAGCTCAAACAACAACTGAAAATCAGGTAATACTAGAATTGGTGCAGACGTCAGCAACTCCTTGATCTTCCTAAAAGCATCCCCTGCTTCCTCCGACCATGAAAACTGTTTACCCTTCATGCAATCTGTAACAGGTGCCATCACACTACTAAAGTGTGGAATAAATCTTCGATAGAATGAAGCCAACCCGTGAAAACTACGAACTTCCGTTATCGTCTTGGGCTGCGGCCAATCTCTAATTGCTTCAACTTTACTTTGGTCAACCTGTATCCCTTCTTCCGACACAACATATCCCAGAAATAAAACACTCCTCGCCATGAAAACACACTTCTTTGTAGCAGCATAGAATTGTTCTTCACGAAGAATAATTAACACTCTCTTCAAATGCTGAACATGTTCTTCTGTACTAGCACTGTAGATCAGAATATCATCAAAGTAAACCACCACAAATTTCCCAATGTATGGCCTGAAAATCTGGTTCATCACCCTCATGAATGTACTTGGTGCATTCGATAGACCAAACGGCATTACCAGCCATTCATACAACCCTTCCCTTGTCTTGAATGCTGTCTTCCATTCGTCCCCTGGTCTAATGCGAATCTGATGATAACCGCTCTTCAAGTCAATCTTAGAAAAGATTACGGACCCACTGATCTGATCCAATAAATCATCAAGTCTCGGCATCGGAAATCTGTATCTGACTGTGATCTTATTCAATGCTCTACTATCTGTGCACATCCTCCACGTTCCATCCTTTTTGGGTACCAATAAAGCTGGTACAACACAAGGACTTAAACTCTCCTGCACACGCCCCTGTTCAAGCAATTCCTCTACCTGCCTCCGCAACTCTTCATGTTCCTTCGGACTCATTCGATAATGTGGTCTATGTGGCAACACTGCTCCCGGAACCAGATCAATTTGATGTTGAATGTCTCTCAGTGGCGGTAACTCCTTTGGTAACTCCTCTGGGAATACATCTTCAAATTCTTTCAATACTGGTTTCACTTCCTCCGGAACCTCAACCTCTTCACTGCTCTCACGCCCTATCAACAAGAATACTTCCGGCTCCTCTTCAACTTCTTTAACAAACTCTTCCAAAGATAACAAGGTCTTCAGCTCCTCAATCTCTTCTGACTTACTTTCTCCTTGTGATCTCTTCTTCGGAACTAAAATAATCTTCGTACCTTCAAACATAAAACTGTAACTATTGGTCCGACCGTCATGTTGTACTGCTCGATCATACTGCCATGGTCTTCCCAAAAGTAAGTGGCAAACATCCATCTCTACTACATCACACCAGATCTCGTCTTTGTATTTCTTCCCAATAGAGAATGGAACACGAACTCGTCTATCCACTTTCACTTCTCCTCCTTTTCTCAACCATGCTAACTTGTATGGATTCGGATGTTTCTCTGTCTTCAACTTCAACTTTGTCACAGCCTCGGTTGAAACGATGTTGTCACAGCTTCCTGCGTCAATCACAAATTTACACACCTTCCCCAGTATAGTGCATGTCGACTGAAAGATATTACTCCTCAACCAATTAGCTTCTTCCTGCTTCAGTGTCAAACACGATCTCCTCAGCATTAGATTACAACCTTCATCTCCTGACGTAATATCTTGTTCATCTTCCTCAACTGGACTAGAATACCCTCCATCAACATCCTCATCTTCAGCTTCCGCAATCATGGTTCTCTTCTTTGGCTTTGGACACTTATTGCTTTTATGACCCAATTCCTGACAATTGTAACATATGAAACCATTGTTAACCTTCACCTTCTCAGCCTCCTTCACCACTGGTCTACTGATAGGTTTAGAAACATTAGAACTCCCACTAATACCCTTCACTTGATTATTGGAACTAGTAAACACACCACCTCCTCGTCGTCCCTGTTTCTCCCAAGCCAACGCCTTTTGATGTGCTTCTGCCACAGATCTTGGATCGAACATATTAACCATATCATGAATCTGCATTCTCAATCCCCCAATGA
Source organism: Allium fistulosum (assembly GCA_030737815.1). Taxonomy (NCBI): domain Eukaryota; kingdom Viridiplantae; phylum Streptophyta; class Magnoliopsida; order Asparagales; family Amaryllidaceae; genus Allium; species Allium fistulosum. Next base: position 939,310,036 of record CM060905.1, on the reverse strand, counting down.
ATCTAGATGTCAGCTGCTCTTCCGTTTCCATAATATCATTCCTTGCAATTAGCTGATAGAACTCATCCGCATAATCATTAACAGTTTTTGTGCCCTGTCTCAAATTCTGCAAACGTTGATACATCAGTGACTGATAATTGTAAGGTAAGAACGTTGCTTTCATCAATTTCTTCATCTTCTCCCAAGATTCAACTTTCGACTTCCCCATCCGTTCACGTGTAAGTTTGGTTTGCTGCCACCATGCCAAAGCTCTACCCCTCAACCTTGTAGCAACCAACTTCACTCTACGATGTTCTGGAACTTCCTTGAAATCAAAAATTTCTTCAACATTAGCCACCCAATCCAAAAACACTTCAGCTTGCATTCCTCCTTTGAATTCTGGTATTTCAGTCTTCATCCCGGATTCCCACTTGTGATCATACTCCGATTGATTTCTTCCTTGTCCACATCCTTGTCCATGAACACTTCCACCATCATACTCTTCTTCAAAATCAGATGTATATCGATGTCGATCCTGACCACCAACATCTCTACTCCCTTCGCATCTTCCACCAACATCCCTTCTATCTACATTCCTCCGTTCTCGATCATTCACATTCCTATCACGCCTTCGATCATCTTCGACACTTCTTTCTCGATTGGACTGTGGTGAGACTCTATTTCCCCCATGGTTAGATTCAGGCGAAACCCTTCTCCGATTTTGATTCATTTCTAACCATCTTCCCTAACCGACCAATTCCTTCGTTAAGCTTTTCACTAAAGTTTTCATTGATTCTTTGCTCCATCTCATCAGCTTCTTCTCTTTGATACAAAGCTTCAACGTTTTGGTGACGATTAGCTCTTCTCGGCGGCATAATTTGAAACTTTATAAACTCTTCAACACTTCAAAATTCAAACACAATTCGAACTTAGATCCAAAATGAAATGGTTCGGAAACTCCCACTTTGTTGCAATTTCGCGATGAACACGATGAACACAATTTCTCCAAATGATAAGATCCAATCTCCAAACTTCAATACAAGTCGAACACTTCAACTTGATCACGGCTCAACACTTCAACTTCAAATTCTTCAAAAGAATTGGCTCCAAGGACTCGATTTAGCAATGATTGGCTAAAACAAGCTCCGATACCAAACTGACGCAGCGGATTATACAAAACAATGTAGATCGATGAAAGTAGCGATCGATGGATTGGAAGATACTGAAATGCCCAAATTCGTTGATCCAAAGATGCCGAATTCTACCTATCCCGAACTCGTTGATCGCGCACGATATCGGGTTCAAAGATCTGCGATTCTTCGCACGTTGATCTAGCGCACTAGATTCCGTGAATCGGCTTCTGCAGTCGTTGAATCGAGTGCCCTCTATTAACCGAAAGAGGAGATAGGAGATTACACTCGACTACCAATTTAAATGAAAGCACAAAGCAATCAAACAAGAATTTTATTCAAAAGTCAACAACCTTCAAAATGTACAACGCACGCCTATTTATAGCATTTTACAACACACGCCACAAATTTGTACAACACTTAGGTCGGTTCCGACTTATAGCCTCCGACTTACGACTTACGAATAGACGACTTAAGACAAAACAGTTACAACACCTTACAAGCCTTCAACATACACGACTTAAAAACAGAAAATACAAACAGATTACATCACTTAGGTCGTTGCCGACTTAACAACTCCACGTGACCCAACTTAAGTCGGTAACGACTTAGACTCATATCACAGCCGCATCTTCACGACTTAGAGAATCAACGGCAGAGATTAACGCGGCCTAAGATTCAACGGCATCCAGATCTTTGCGACCTAAAAAATAAGCGGCATCAGAAACTTCGCGACCTAAGCCTTGCGACCTAAGTCCTCGCGACTTAACTCCCCAGTTCACCCAACGACTTATCTTAAGTCGTGACTGTTTCCTGCGACCTAGCATAGGTCGTTACTTGTTAGGTCGTAGCACCCTGTTAGCTCGTTCCAGCGACTTATTTCTTATCTCGTTAGGTCGTATACAAGTTAGCTCGGTAAGTCGTTCCAGCGACCTATTTTCCAACTCGTTAGGTCGTACACGAGTTCACTCGGTAAGTCCTTCCAGCGACCTATCTTCCAACTCGTTAGGTCGTACACGAATTAACTCGATAAGTCCTTCCAGCGACCTCTCTTCCAACTCGTTAGGCCGTACACGACATAAAAACATGTTAGGTCGTTCCAGTATCTCGTTAGCTCGCACATTCCCACTAGGTCGTTGACGACTCATAGCTCCTTCCTTAAGTCGGTCACGACTTATGCCCTCACCCCAGTTAAGTCGGTCACGACTTATGTCTTCGCCTTGCTTAAGTCGGTCATGACTTATGTCCTTAGCTTTGTTAGGTCGGTCACGACTTAAGCCTTTAACTTTGTTAAGTCGGTCACGACTTATGCCTTGGGAAATTATAGCTTGCCCTGCATCAGGATGGATAACTATTAATTACGTAGGAGTTCAACTATGATTTCATTTTTAACGGTAAAGGTTAAATGGTGGGACTCATAATATTGCAGGACAAAAGTCCTTGATTCCCGGTCGTTTACAATTTAGAATTTCATATCCCTTATTAAATGGAGATTATAATTGACTAACCATTTATGTTTAGAAGCATTGCTATATTGACTTTACCATGAGGCATGTATATAAGATAATGAGTTAGCTATAGAAAATGTCACTTGTTTTGAATTTTGCAGGAAATCAGGGTTATTAAAAGAAAAGAAGTTGTAAAACTTTTGTCCTAAAGAACAAATGCTTCTTTCAAACGGGGGGGGGGGTGGCAAAATGTTAACCATCAAATCCACTTGAGGACAAAGGTAAGAAAGAAGATTATTGGTTTGGACAAGGACCACGAAAGGATGTTTCGAAGGCATTGAGAAGGCTTTCGAAAGAGTCGCAACCATCAGGCTCCATTGCAAATGACAAATAGAGTAAAAGCTTTCGAAAAGATGAAAAAGGAAGTAGGGCATCCCTTCCGCCTTATTCAAACCTTTCAATGCAGATGGATTTGCATATATAGGAAAAGCAGGAATGTGTTCGGAACCCCCTTTCGAAGGCAATGAATAATAGTTCTTCATATGTGCGCCAAACCTTTCGAAACCAAAGGTTTCACCTTCATTCAAACTACTCAGAAAGATACCTTGATCATAACAATACTTTCGGAAGCATAATCAAGCCTTTCGAATCGGTCAAAGCCTGTAATATCAAAGGAAAAGTACCGCATCAATTCGAAAGCATGCATTCGGAAGCTACTTATCACATCGAAGCTGTCGACACTCCAACACCTTTGAAACCCTAGTAAATTACCTATCGACAGAGTCGGAGGCTCGTATCTTTGCATCTTATGACAGCAAAGCAACATGTAAAGAAAAAGCCCGTCAATTGCCCTTTCAACTAAGTCGAAAGCAACCCAGGAGAAAGAAGAAAAAGAGACACTTAGACCTTAACAATAGCGAATGATGGACAAGAGATCCTTTCGACTGGGTCGAAAGGCCTGGAATAAGGAAATAGGAAATGCAAAGATGAATGAGAGAACTCGGAAGAAAAGCCTTTTGACAGCATCAAAAGCAAACACACTGAAGAAAGAGAGAGGCCTTTCGACCATAAAGAAAGGATGGAAGCAGAAGATGGGAGGACCTTTCGACCGGATTCAAAGGACGGGCGCAAATGGGGGTCGACCTGCATCTACAAATAAGACCCTAGGGGTCTGATTTTAGGGACCGGATTTCAGAATCATAAACTCATTCTTCTACTTCTTTGCAACAACTAAATCTTTGTAACCTTAAATTGATTTGGGCAAAAGCTCTCAAACTTGTAACTCTTTTGCGGATTAATGGAAAATGATAGAATGCGCATATTCATTAAGGATTTCGATTATGAGGAAGATCATTACGGTCATTAGCTAGGCTAATGATCAATTGCACATGATGCTACCTTATTTTCTTAACTTCTTTCTTCATTATGCAAAGCGGTGAGATCAACTTGGATAGCATACATGCAAAACACATTATAATCAAAATAAATAATAAATGACGACGAATAAAGATGGAGACGATGTTTTGGCAATGATAAGTTCATAGAACTTACAAATATCCAAGATGATCATCTATCGTATACACCCAATGGAGCTTGTACAGTTATGAATTAGATCTGTTTCAAAAGGATGAAATCACTTTCAACTTGGTCGAAAGGGATGTCTCGAAAGAAATCTGGTTTATAAATGACAAGCAATTGAACAAGGAAGGATTCCTTCGAAAGGAACATACTCCCAACTACATCTTTAACACTTTCGAAGGAGTTCCTCCATAAATATGAAACCGATGACGTCAAAAGCATTTATTAAAGGAAGAGCAGACCTTTCGACATAGACCAAAGGGATTGAGTGGGCCTTCCAACATGGTCGAAAGGAATGAATGTTCAGTATAAATGGCTATTTTCAGCTCATTCAAAAGAGGGGCTTCGAATAAGATGCTTTCTCCTTCACCTCCATTTCGATGAGGTTAATTTGGTTAAAGGTCCACTATTAATGCCTTACATATTATCCTCCGAAAGTAGTTTGACTAAGTCAACCTAATCGGAAGAGGGGTTTCGAAGGAAGTAATCTCTTTCAATTCTCTTTTAATAGTCTTATTTTGTTACATAAACAATTCTAATTGTCATTTACATAGCTTTGGGGATGTTAACAAGTTTTCTTGTTAACATTTTTTGGCGCTAGAAGGAGGGCTCGAACCTCCGACCATGTGGTTATCTTATGGACTAATTATGGGTTGTTTAACTTGGCATAGGAAAATGAAATCTAAGAGACTTAGAAGAATGGATGAGTATGTTGTCCACACTACTACCTTAGAAGAAAATATCACTCCAACTTTTAACTTAGAGGGGGTTGTACCAGGACAAACATCAACGTTAGCTCAACAAGATGATAACTCCGCAAAAATAAAGCGCATAAAACATCAATTGCTTGAGATGCAGGAATTACTCAAGATGGCGTTGTCTTAAAAATCTTCTAAAACAGCAAGACCAACAAATGGAGATGAAGTGATCTCTCCGAGGAGGAATTCTAAGGATCATGCAAACTAAGAAAAGAGCAAAATCGATTTAACATCTTCAAAAAAGAAAGACCAACTTCCAACCAAAGCTGATATCAAGGAAGAATATTAGATAAATCTCTTGAACAGTCTAGTAGCTCCATATTGAAAGAATACTATCCAAACTAGAAAAATGACCTAGATGTAGAGGCCTATCTAAAAGATACGGTAGAAAGAGCAATTAAATATGTGCTGAATGCTAAAGGGAAGAGGACCATCGACCATAATGTGAACGATAACGAGTGTGTGCTTCCTTTTACAGATGAAATCATGGCAGCAACTATTCCATCTTATGTGAAGATCCCGACTATGAAGTATCATAGGATCACAGACCCAGACGACCACTTGATGGCTTTCGATATCCAGATGGATATATATAATGCATTTGGAGCTATTCGGTGCAGGTTTTTTCTAGTGACTCTCCAAGGTGCTGCAGCAAAATGGTATCAACAATACCGAGAAAAAAACATCTACTCGTGGAAGCAATCTCTTTTCAGCTCATTCGAAAGGGGGGCTTCAAATAAGATGCTTTCCCCTTCACCTCCATTTTGATGAGGTTAATTTAGCCAATGGTCCGCTATTGATGCCTTACCTATTATCCTCCGAAAGTAGTTTGACTAAGTCAACCTGATCGGAAGAGGGGTTTCGAAGGAAGAAATCTCTTTCAATTCTCTTTTGATTGTCTTATTTTGTTACATAAACAATCCTATTTGTCATTCGCATAGCTTCGGGGATGTTAACAAGTTTTCTTGTTAACATTACAAAAATGATAACATATGGTGTCTTACATTTAAATGGAATAACATTTAGGATTCATAGTTGAACCCCAACTTTATCACTGTTTTATTTATAGATATCACAAATGGATGATGCCTTATTTACGGTGAACACGGTATTACTATAACAAAGTCACACCTAGGTTGTGCATTTTTCACTTATTATTCACATGCCTAGGCACTGAAAGTAAGTTATGCACAAAAGATCGTTATTTCGTAAAATTAACTAAATAAGATAGTTCTTTCAATTCAAGTGGTGAATGAAAAGAACTAATCTTACCACTTAGCCAATTTTATTCCAAATCACCAATATCGCTTTCCTTAAAATCGCCTTCGTACTTTAGTACGTGTTAGTCAACACATTTACTTCATGTCCTGAAACCATACAACACTAAATACTTTAAAAATAATATTACCTCCACATGATGGTGAAGTCCTACATCTACACAGAGCTTTATTTCTTACGTCTGGATCTTTTACCTATTGATTTAAAGCCCAAATCATTTTTGTTGAAGTTTGGCTTAGAAGTATTTATTATTTTTGATAAGTTGTCCTTTCCCTTATTAAATTTTGATTTGTTATTTGACAAATTATCTAATTTAATTTTTAAATCAATCACAGTTTTCTAGAAATTATCAAAAGATGATTTTAAATCAAAATTTTCCTTCAAAATAACATTCTAGTCATGATATTCCTTAATTTCTTTGTTTAAGGCCATATTTTGAGAAGTTTAATTTTTGCAAGGGTGTTGAGATTTCTAAAATTATTCCTCAAGTATTACCTTCTCATACATTAACATTTCTATTTCTAATTATGCCTTGCTAAATTTCGATTTCATTTATTAAATTTCTTTATAGTGACCCTATATTTAAAATCCATTTCTGACATAATTTCTAATAATTCTTCCTATGAAAGTTTAGAATTTACCTAATCGTTTACCATGAAGCAAACGTTAGCCTACTTCACATCTCTATCACTATCGCTATCCGAAGATGAGTCTAAATCATCCACTATGACTTGGAAAGCTTTTGGAAAATCATTCTCGTTGGCTCTTAAAATTCCTTTTGAATTTGTTCATCTTGGAGTAGTCCTTAATAAGTATGATTCGATCACATTCGAAACAGTTGACTGAGGACGAATTATTGTTATTGCCAAATTTCTAGTTTTCTTGGAATACAAAAATTTCTATAATTTTTGCCGATAAATATAAGGCCATCCTTATTAAAGGTAGAATCTTCTTCAAGTTGGAAAGATATGTTTCTCTTCTCTTGAGCTTGCTCCTTTTTGGCCTACAAATTTATTTCGTACGATATTAGTTTACCAATTAACTCTTCAACCCTAAATGTTTTGGTATTATTAGCCTCTTCGATTGCAAAGACCTTTCACTTCCCATTCATTAGTTAGAAAGTTTAAAATTTTTGAAACAATATAAAAATCAAAAGGGTTTTACCAAGTGCATTAAGAGCATGTTGAATATCCTAAAATCTATAATACATTTAAACGACACTCTCTTTTGATTTCATTTTAAAGCTCTGTAATTAATTATTGAGCATGGAAATTTTATTTTGTTTTACTTTTTTCATACCTTCATGTGTAATTTGTAAACTTTTCCATGTGTCATATGTAGTTTTGCAGACAATTACTTTAGTATATTCCTTTTTATCTAATGCACAAAATAAAATGTTCATTGCTTTTGTAGTATTATGAAAACTACCTTTTGGACAACGATCCAGGTGCTATTTGAAATATTGGGAGCTTCATATTAATTTTGAGTAGCATCCTAAATTTCTTATTCTTTTGCCTACAAGTAAATTCTCATTCGGGCAAGCAGTGTGCATAGTCGGAAACGGTGAAAGTCGACGGCCTTGCTATGGATTAACCTTCTTGAGAAGTGTTAAAATAGTAGTGGTCTTATTAGAATTTTCAAAAATTTTGTTACGGTTTTTGAAAAACAAAACTCTAATACTAAATGAAAGTCTAGACGGATCAGGTATTATGGCCTTAGGTAAAAATGTACAAGTTATATCGCTGAAACAGATATGTATGACTATTAAGCTAACAAGTAATAATTTAAATTATGTAAATAAAGCAGAAGTAAATCATAATAGGATTTTATACTAGTTCAGACTCTCATCCGGTGTCCAATCCTAGAACTCATTTCCATATTTTCAGTAATTTTCCCATACTTCATTCAGAGGAACAAATTCATATAATAACTAGGTAAACACCTAAATTGTGACGACCCTTACCCGATGCCCTCTGAATCCGACACTAAACCACACATATCCGACCCAAAGCGCACCGATTGTAGATAATCATGAGAAAGAAAGAGAGAGAAGAAGAGAAGAGAAGAAAGAGAGAAGAAGAAAACCAAACTGAACAATAACAACACAGAATCTCACATCGCAGCGGAATAACACATAATATGATATCACTGATCTTTACAAAAAGAGAAACTGTAATATCATACATCAATCATATCAGAGTACATAAAACAAAATCATCAGCTGGACAGTTATAACAACCTGTCCTCACAAATGCTGATAACATAAACAATAATGCAGTGGAATATAAACATATACGGGAATACGATCTGAAGACTTTCAGCTCATCTGCTGAAGCTCCAATGCACCAAATCTGAACTTGAGAATATACTCAGTCTGATCCGAGTATTGAAAGGGGAGAACACCCAGATCGGTCTGGTAAACCAGCATGAAAAAAACACATCTCTACTGAATTTATAAAATTACCAAAACTTTTCTTTTCAAAACAAAAGTATCTGGTAAGACTATGCCCACACATAAACATAGACAGGTTTTTACCTTACGATAACTAAAACACTTTATATCAAATTCTATTATATTATAATAGTGTCTATTTCACAAATAATATCAAATATCTGAAATGGTTACCCATATAGCATTTCGAACCTAATCATTTAAGGCTCTACAAAACAAAATGGCACGCACATGGAATTGGATTTCCAACATGATAGAGAACTAGTGGAAAGATCAATCTTTATCCATGGCTTACATCCAAGACTCAGACACCGCTATACATCCACATATATGGCTAAAAAAGGATACCCTTTGCGAATAACATCCAAGGACTCAGACATTGCTATATCTCTGCCATAAGGCCCAGAACATCTAGACACCTATATAAACCTCAATTGAAAATATGCATACATCTGACCACATACTATCCCATCAAAACCAGGGAGTGAGGCTTGTGAAGTTATGATTACCTTTCACATATCACATATCACATCTCTAAATTCCACATTGTCATTCCACGTCACATGACTAATTTCTAGAAAAGCATAACTTCCTAAGCTCGTATGTCTCGGTAAAGGGTGTTAAGCTAAGAGAAGTTTCCCTCTCCACCATCAACTGATATACATTTATAGAAACCACTCAAACATGATTTAGATTACAATGTCAGATGAACATCCATTCAAGTTCGTTATGGGATTGAACGAAACCGGAGGCACTCTCCTACAACCACTAGTAGCAAGTAGTCCTTGCAATCAGAAGATTTCCACAATGAGGAGACCATTGCTATAAATATCTCTATAACGAAAGCGACCTAGAAAATGTCAACAAGTGGTCCTCATGCTATGAAGATCCTCGTTCTTCATAAATCATCATCCATAATCTGCACTTCCAAACGCATACGTTGGTCGGGAGTGGTTTTCGGATAAATTCGATCCCGGTCTCTCCGTACCAATATCGAAAAGTGGCTCTTAACCTCATATAGAAACCAAGTCTCATAGATTTATCACGGTTCCAACTTTCAACGTGCTTTCCTTCAACCAAGAAGGAAGCTCGGTAGATTGGAGTAATAAACTCACTCCGCACTACACGAATCAACATTCTCAACAAAAACGACAATCAAGCCTACATAGTTGGCTACATGCTAAGTGCATGACTAATCAGTCTCCACATTAAGTCAAGGAACTAAAACTTTGCCAATAGGCATAATCTAGTACTAAAGCAATTATTAGGCCTTTTTATAATTCTTTATAAATCAAATCACTTCCCAAATATATATACCCCAAAATATCTTTTTAAAAAAGATATATACTCAAAACCATCTCAAATATTCAATAAATTGGGAAACATTTCCATATACTATATATGTATTCAAAACTTCTCAAAAACTTGATAATTGGAAAACATTTCCATATACTTATCTCAACGGAATAAGATTATTCACAAATCATTTTATTTTCATTTAGAAAATAACATCATATACTTAAATCTAAATTAAGTATATTTACAACCTTTAAGGAAAGCTATATATTCTTCAAAACAATTTAAACTTCATTTTGAAAATATCATTTCAAAACCATCGCCTTAAATATTATTCATTTCAAAACATGAATATACTTACTTTATAAAAACCATACTTACTTATCAAAATAAATCATTTACATTTACAAATAATGTTTGTTACTTTCAATTCTCCAAAGTCCATGTATAAAACCATTTCTGAATATCAATTTGCAAATCCCATTATTTTACAACTTATTTGGTTTCAAATCCATTTATTTAAATATTTATGAAACTTCTTTTATATAAAATCCTTTTATTTACAAAGTTTCATTTATAAATCTATTCTTTTAAGATCTTGTTATTTACCAAAATCCATTTATAAAACCATTTACAAAGTTATTGATGTTAAATCCATTTATAAAACCATCCTTAAAATATCAATAGCAAATTCAATTTATAACTAACTTATAAAACCATTTCTATACATATTCCTTTTATAAATCCATTATATAAAACGGTTTACATAAATATTGATTTCAAATCCATTTCTAATACTTATAAAATTCCATTTAGAAATCCATTACTTACTCATAAAACGTTACTTATGAATCTTATATATAAAAACTATTCAAAAACTCTATTTGAAAACATTCATAAAACTGTATATTTAAAATAACAAAACCCATACTTTCATTTTAATTAAAATAAACTCCTTTTCATAATTCAAAAATAATTATAAACAAAAATATTTCAAAATCACTTGAAATCGCTTTTAAACCAAAAATCACTTTGAAACCACTTTTTAAAAAAATCACTTTGAAATCATTTTTAAAGCATTTCAAAAATACTAAAAAATTGCCCAATGCTACTTAAGCACTAAACAAGGGGATAAACATCCAATTCACAAACGTGGCATCCAAACATATTATATATCACATATATATGAAAAATAATCAACAATAATGAGGAATCCAGTTGGATCGCTCCAATCTGTTCCCTGCATCACAAATCACATGTTACGGCATATAAATAAATATGTGTAAAGAAATAATCAACAATGGTGAGGAATCCTATTGGATCCCTTCAACCTGTAACCTGCAATAAGTACAACATATGGGAAAAATGTACAATGTCTGCTTCGAGGCAGACGCACGTACAAAGGGTTATCCGCTCATACACGGGAACGTATAGGGTCTCATCCGCTAAAATATGCGGGAATAAATTAACCAACCAACACACACAGATATATATATAATATACATCCAAATAGTCATCAAAACAGCATAATAAAAATATTCTCACTTATATAAAATATAAGTGTGCCAGAGAGTGTGAGTTTTACTCACATTGGTTGCATTCTTCGTTGCAGCGTTTTATTTTGACTAAAAATGAACAGACGTTCGAATTTAACAAAAATTCTAGCTAGCTCCAAATCAGTCCAAACCAGCTCTAAAATGTAGTGCTCGTCAATATGAATCCAACGCAATTCGTTTCGTGTGAAACGACCTCGTATAAAATAGTTATGCATTTTATAAGTTACACAATTTTATAAAATAATTACTTACACGATTAACTTCATTAATTACCTGATTAAAATTTTAAACTGTCTCCCTCTCCCTATAAATGCACGCGCACTCAAACCCAAAGTCGACTGTCTTCCGTTGCTGGCAGCACCTCCCACGTCGATCGAGACGACGATCCAAGACCACCATGACGAAGAGCATCCCAATGCGCACCCACGGCAAGGCTCTAGTCGAACTCGAGCCATCCCCCATGTCGTAGCACCCCCCCCCCCAAATGCAGCTCGAACGGAGCTCCCCCATGACCATCTCGTCGTGAATCACCTCGATCCAACCATTGAGTTGGTAGTACTCGACGTGCTCTACAACTTTGTAGTTTAGAGTTTTGCTAATTGTGAATGGATTGGAAGAAATCAAGGAGAGAAAGAGGGTGATTATCGGCCATCCAAGTGAAAGTGGCGGCTGTTGACTTTAGGTTAGGGTTTTGGGGTATGGGAGGTCCTTGTATAGCCATTTATCAAACACTATTCACCCAAAATATTTCCGAATTGCAAACGAAGCGTGCCGCCTGGCGTTTTTAATGTTATACCCCTATTCCGAACACAATGGAATATATATATCGAGAGCTAATTCCATCGTATATGGAAGATAGAGTTCCAAAATCGATTTATATTAATTTAAATCTTTAATTAATTTCTGTGCGTTCCGAACTCGCACGATCAAACTGTAAGTCTAATTGACATGAAATTTAAAGTCCTATAATAATATACTATTATGGATCCAATGAAACTAGTTTCGTCCAATTCTGAGACAGTGTCCCGAATGGCTGTTTTTACTCGTCTAATTGAATATCAAAATTTACAATTTCTGTAAATTAACTTTTTATTCAACTTTAAAAGTTTACTAACTTTATTCTAATTCAATAGGATTTAAATCAACTTTGGAAATCATTTTTATTCACATTAGATTCCAGATTCAATTATTTAACCGATTTAACTTGTAAAATTCACTTTTCAATATTTAAATTCAATTAAATATCCTAAATTCGAATGACTGAAAAACTGGGTTGATACACAAACATGACTTCAACTTAAAATATAAAGAACTATTGTAGGCTAACTCATATCTTGGATATACAAATTGTCTTCGATTTTGTACAATCTTCCTATAACCCATTAGATGGTCTTGAATTGAAAGTAGAAGAGGTATACGGATCAAATGGATTAGTAAATGATAAAATTGAATGCATAGTGATCAATTTTGAGAGCAGAAAGTAGAGCATAGTGGTAGGGTATCAATATTAGAATTAGAAATAATAAGAGTGGATCTCTCTACTTGAAGTAATAAGTATGTAATAGTTTATGAGATGTAATCTAAGGAGCTGTTTTGTTTCATCAATGGTCAGGAAACACAACCATTGTGAAATGAGTGATAACCGAAGAGCAATGGAAGAGATGTAGAGTTTGGATGAAGAAATGTAATGGTTGAAGAACCAAAAAGACACATGATTACATTAATCGTTAAACCGATTCCTCCATAATCGTTGACCGAGCATGGGATGTTTAGTCAACCGATTAATGTGTAATCCATACACTGACTAAAGGTAAAACCATGTAGTGTTTTCTTTATTACTTATAAAAACAAGTCCAAACAATTTTAGAAACATTGAGAAAAATTCTGAAAGTCCAGAAGGATATTTGTGAAGACCTCCCTCTACCTTTGGTACCCAATATCCACATAAAGTGGTGAGCAATAGTAGTACCCGACCGATGGAAGGACGAAGTCAATGTAAAATGATGCAATCAAATTGTAACCTATAATATATCTCATAGCTCATAAACAAAGTATAATATCAAACATATATATAAACAGAAGAGACAATAGTATAATCAAATGAACCAAAACTTCATCATCCGTGCGCAATGCAGGTTCATCAGATTATACATAAACAAATACATGAGTTTATACATCTCCAATATGTCATATTAAATCTATAATAATACTATCTCTGTATACAAATGATAAAGTGCTAATAGCTCTATAGCACTGCACAGCATGAAAAAACGTTGATAGTTCCATAAAATAACGTGTACAAGAAAGCGCAAGCCTTTGCTCCATCCTCCACACGGCTGCATGCACTATCCTCATACACATCTCTCAATCCACTCATACAGTACCCATGAATATATGATGTAATGCAAATATCCTCGGATCAGATAACAGTTTGGTATGAGCGGTCAATAAGCCTCAAAAATAGATATACGTTGATATATAGTGAATAAGAGCAATATGGTATGGAAAGTCATACCTTGCCTACTCCGGCATCCAACAAGTTAGCACGTAAACGCGTTATATTTTAAACTACTATCATTAGTTTGGAAGTATTACTCATCTAAGTATATACTATGGTGTTAAGGCAATAAACACGATAATACCTACATCACTAAACAGCCATAGCAATCATAGCAACCATCAAACAATTAGAATTTCTCTTACTCACAGTGCACATGATATATTCTAATGACCCGGAATTTTATCGCTTTGATTTAAGAATATTTAATTAATTTACAATTAATGGTTTTTAATAATCAAATAACCCTCTTTTAATTAATAAATAATGATCGAAAGCTCATTATCGAATTTGTTTACAAAAATAATAAATGATGATGGTAAACTTTTATTCAACAAAATTAATGTGATTTAAATGTGTTTTAATATACTACCTTTTATTCAGATGTGAAATTATCATTCTGGGGCACCATCTCGAATTATGATGAAACTAGTGCCATCGGAACCTGAATAATAAGGTAATGTACGCTGACGAGTTTTGTGGTGATTGGACATGCTGTGCGATCATATGAGCTCGAAACGTGTAACATTCAAAAAGCTAACATAAAATAATGATATATATTTATTATATAAACAACACCTCCCCATCGCACTTCTCAATCACTTCACCTCCTCTCTCCTTTCTTTTTTTACAATAAGCAGGAAATGTAGCCAGCTCCTTCTCTAATTAAATATGGATCTTCACTTAATGAAATTCATCGATTTTGGATCCGTTGGATTTATATGAGCAGGGGCTTCAAATCCGTGTTTACAAAGTTGGTTGCGGCATGACTTGGGGGTGGTCAATGCAGTGGCCATGGGGCTAGGGCTCTGGTTTTTGGAGCTAGAGGCAACGATCGGACATGGCGATGGTTCCATTGTATTTCTCGTGCAAAGGAGCATGGGTAGTGGAGATTTGGTGGTATTCGGACATCTATAGAAAATTGCGACATTAGGTTTGTCGTTTGTTGAACCTTCGATTGCATTTTCCTTGGAAGCGACATGCTTGAAATCGATGGGTGCATTGAGGAGCACGTAGGAAGAGGAGTTGAAAGAAGGAGGTATGGTGCGATTCCATGGTCTGTAGCTTGAGTTAGGTAGAGGGAAAGTGCACGGCCATGGTTAATGATACAGCCATATCACCATGCATCCAATTTGGGGGGAAGAAGGTATTCATTTAATTAGGTAATTACTTTATTTAACAGGTGAATTAATTATTTAATTAATCAAAATCTTATAAAATTAATATCTTTTGCATATGAGGTTCAAATCGAACGCAGACTTTTGCGTTGTGCTCGTAGGATTGTTATCTACGAATTGGAGCTGATTACATCAAGTTTGAAGTAAGTAGAATTTTGAGCTAAAATCGAACGCCATTTGATTTTAGATCGAACGGGAATGCATAAGCATTATTTGGATTTTTTGTGAGTTACTCAAATTTGAATAAATATTTTATTTTACATATATGTGTTATATTATTGTTTGGGTATGCTTAAACGTTTATTCTTTGGTTGTTGTGTTTGGTTGAATTCCCGCTTTAGAAAGCGAATGTCATATGGTATGGTTTGCAGGGGACTTATCTGACTTACATGGGAGTTTTATAGAGAGACCCTAAAGGGCTTCTTGCCACTATTGATTTTAATTCCATTTATATACTTGCTGTATAAATTGTTGAATGCTAAAAGCATTGTAGGTTGGCCATATTGGATGTGACTTTGATATGTCGCAAAAGTTGAACTTTTTAGTGTAGATTAATGATAGCTCTTGTAAAGTGCTATGGTAGCTCTAGGCCTCATTATAGAATTTTAAAAATACTATTAGTTTCTATTTTGATTTCAAAATGGTTTTGATTCGGGGAATGATTTTTGAATGTAACTTTTGGAATTTCCTATAGCATTTTATTTAGAAATGATTTTTGACTTCTCTAATTTATACCAACCTTTTTTTAGTCTCTTCTAATTTATATAGAAGTGTTTTAAACGTTTTTGAAAAGTAATTATTTTACAAAAAAGTTGGTAAAATAACAGATGTTTACTATAAAGAAAAAAGGGAATTTATCTTTTATGCTCTGTTTTAAAAGAAGATAAAAATATTTTGGATAAATACTTGTGAAATGCTTTACATAAAATGTTGTATAGAAAGGTAGATTTATAAATCTTGTTTTATAAATAAAAGAATAGATTTATAAATGATATTATATTAAAGGAAAATAATATCATTTTGCTAAATTGGAATAATAATTCACATTTGTGAATTTATAGTGATATATGGAATGATCGTTTTATGGAAAGTATTTAGTCCTATCTTGAAATTGAAGATTGGTGATAAGTATGTGAGATTTAAAATTAGGACTTTTATAAATAGAAAGGAGTTTTGTAAATATAAAAGAGGTTTATAAAAAGGAATTTTATAAAACAAATGAGATTTGATTACTGTATTGATCATTTTAAGGTATAGTGGTATGGAAAGTATTCTTTCCATACTTAACACCAAATTCGGAGGTGGGGAAACTCGTCTCTATTTGTTGGATTTTAAGAATGTGCGTCGAGGAAAAGATAGTACACTAGGTTATCTGACTACATTGTTAATAAAGGATAGTACATGTTTGAAATCAAAAGGTGGTGGTATGTATATTTGGTCTAATTTCCATATGATCCATTTACTTACACCAAAAGGAAAGGGATTTGGGTTTATACTAAATAATATTTTTATATGATATTTGTTTTGACTTATTTAAGTATGCTTTTGAAATATGAAATCTTTCATAATTGTTTTGTGAATATACATATTGTTGAGATAAGTATATAGTTACACTTTCTAAGTATTAAAAGTGTTATGTTTTGTGAATATACTTATACCAATGAGATAAGTATATGGATAATTCGTCAAGCATTGAAAGAATATAAATGAATAGTGAATGAGTAGTATACATATGTATATCTTTTTGTAAAGGTATTTCAATACAAGTATTTACAAAGTGATTTTAATTAATATAAGGATTAACTAAAGAAGCTTAGTGGTTGCTCATGTGCTTAATCATTCTTGGTTTCCATATAAAATTAAATTTATGATTGGATTGTTTGCTTATTTGATAGTTAAATAACCGACTATCAAATCTTGGCCGGTTTTGAAAACTATCGTTTGTTGGTTCGGAGAAATTGGGATTGGATAAGCACGAGTTATCCGAAAATTACTTCGAACTGACATATGCGTTCGAATTGAAGACATCTTAAAGATGATGGAATTGAAGATGGAGTTCTTTGAAGTGCAAGGGCTACTTGCAACTAATCCTGAGGTTGATTCCAAAAAGGATGTAGTAGAATTAGTGCCTTCAGTTTGTTCATATCCTGAATAATTTGTATGGATGAATGCCAGCATTGCATTATTTCTTTGAGGGAAGTGTTAGCACTCCGAGAGGCATTTTCTAAAAAGGTAAAATGTAGCCTCAAGCCTCATATCTGGAAATGACTAAAACAGGAGTTGTGCGGTACGGCTATGTAGGTCGCTCCCATTAGGGTATGGTCATCACCTGTTAAAGATCGGTATTAAAGGATTTATGTATGCTTTGGGCACGGTAGGTTTTGTCACATTGGCAGCTCAGGGTTGATCAATTTGGTACAATCCAAGAAGGGGTAGACTGGCCTTGCTTCGCAGAGATGCAATGTATTTGCAGCCTCGGTATATTTTATCTAGAGTTATACTGTACGAAAGGTAGTCCTTTACCTTGTCATTATTGGAATCCATATTCCAATACTTGCCTTATGGACTTAGTTATATACCAAATATGCTGTAATATGAGATGCAAGCATTTCAGCTATATTATATATTTATTTTAAACCTAAGATATTATTATAATATCATAGGATTTTCTAATAAAATGGTTTAGTTTTCGTAAGGTAAAACCCATCCCTGTTTATATGTGGCAAGGACTTACAAGATATATTTATTTTTAAAGGTTTTATAATATAAAAATCCATATGATTTGAGTTTCTCATGCTGGTTTACCAGACTGATCCGGGCGTCATTTTCGTGTAACACTCGGGTCTACCCGAAGTATATTTCCAGATTTTGCTAGACACTTTGGAGCATTAGGAGACAAGCTGGATGCCTCCAGGACTTATTCACATATTTTATTTTCTATTGCATTTCTTGTATTATATTTATTAATGTTTGTGAGGATAGGCTGTTATAATTGTCCAGGCTGATGATAGGTTAGTTTACTCTGATAGATGTATATATATATTATAGTTTTCTTTTCTGAATATCATATATTAAATATCACTTGTCACTATAGGAGACTCTGTTCTATTTTTTTTTTCTTTCACCCTAATAATCTGTGTTTCTGGCACTCGGATGCTCGATATGTGAATATCGTAAATGTTTTAGTGTCGACTTTTAAGGCTCGAAAGGTGGCCGTTGCACATATGATAACTCAAAAGATCACCATTGAAAGGTCAGCGACTACTCAAAATCGTGATTCCATCAATACTCGATCCTTGCCCACTTTAACAACTTGGAACTAGACATACTTAGGTGTTCTAGAGATACAGATACACTCCAACTATCCATGACGAGTGTCCACCTACTCCCTTTAAGAGCATAAATTAAAGCTTTTGGTTATTAACAATCCCTTAGCACACATACCGATAGTAGAACCCCCTTGTTCCACTCCATAGATAATCATCATATAGAACTTGCATGCTTAGACGATTCTCAGAATCTCCAGCTAGCTCCACATTATAGCCCACACAAATTTGACATGGTAGCATGGATCGATGGATGGGTAAAAGTCCATGTACTTAGCCAAAACCACATCTTTCCTCTGGTCTTATCCAAAATTGCCCAAATGATAACTTTGATGGATCAGTAACAATCCATCATGAATTAATGTTGATCCATACACTTGATCGATTTCCTCCAATTTCCTTACAACCGATCCCTCATGCTCTAAAGCACCATAATATGCCAAGTCCAACTTTGGTATTAATCTACATTGATCTATCACTTTGCCAAATTCGGCTAACTCTTTTACTTTGGTCCTATTCTTTGTCAGTCCATCTCTTTTCTGGACCCTTTGATCTATATGTATCCCTTGTTTGTACCGATCAACTCTAAACTCCTTAGAGCTGATCCTTCGAATCATATTCTACGACTATTGATCCTTCAACTTAGTGTAATCCATCGAAAACTCTATTGTAATAGCCTTCCCTATGCACTCAAGAGTTCTCGCACATAAAATAACTAACCCCATTTCACTCAACATGAGTTTTTCATCCATTTAACCATAACATGAAAGCATAACAACAACAAACTTATCATCACATCAAACCATACAATCCATTTAACATAATAACCTAACCGTAACATACATGCATCAATCCATACCATCAAAATACACGATTAAAACCAATTAAAATCCTTTAAATATGTTTTAACTCTCGTTTTAGGTTAGGTCAGACATGACTATCATATTTTAAAATTAAAAATCAAATCCAAAATAATTTTAAACATATATTTACATATATATTTTGTTAGGGATCATAAACCGCCCACCAATCGATGTAAAATCGATGAAATATTCCCAAATCTAAACAAATCTAAATCTAGGCAGCAAAGGTCTCAAAATTGCTCCCTAAAGCATTGACCAGTATTTCTCTAATGACTTCCCTAAGCTTGCTTCCCCCAATCCTTTGACTTTAGCTCGAAATAGTATGTTTAATTGAAGATTTGGTTAGAGATCTAATTAATGGAGCTTTAGATCTATTTTAGGAAGTTAGAAAAGTGATTTGGTGGCTGCATTAATCTTGGGTTTTGACCAATTCTCGAAATCACTAATCAGGCCATAATTATGGGCTTTGGGGCTAGTGACAAAATCTACCTAACTTAAAAGTGTGATAACTCTCATATGGTTTAGCCAATTTATTATTATTGCCACTCTACAAAATGGAAATTATCAAATATTTCATTTAGGCTGAAAATATCCATAATTTATTCTAAAGTCCAAAAGTGTAAAACTACTATATTTTCTAATGTTTAGCTTATTTTAAAGTCATCTGGTTATGTAAATCGTATTTTACCTACCTACCAGTATATAAAAGTGTGGGTCGTTAGATTCATCCTCCCTTTAAGGATTTCATCTCATAAATTCTAACGTCAAGAAAAATATAACCAAAGCAAATAAGTAGACAAGCATGCATTACATTAAAGCATAGCAATCAACCTATACTAACATCCGATCATGCAAATAACACTATCAAATAAAATACCAAATTTGATAGATAGATTCTTACAAAGTAAAGAGCTGTAGATAAGCTGTCCTTATGCTCTCCTCGATCTCCCAAGTACTATCACCTTCATTTTCGCTCCATTGGACCATTATTAGCCTTACTCTTAAGCTTCACTATGCTTTGATCAACTATATGAATAAGCCTATGAGGTATTGACGCTTCAAGTTCAACTTTTAGATCATGAAGTTGATCCAGTACAACTATCACGCTTGAGTCATGCAAAAACTTCCGAAGTTGTGAAACATGTCATATGTTGTGCACAATCGCCATCTTTTGAAGTAAGTTGATTTTGTATGCAAGGTTCTCTATCCTCTTGAGTATTGGAGAAGGTCTTAAAAATTTGATGCCAACTTCTTTTTATTACATAATCGAACTATGTTTCATAGTAGAGAAATTTTTCCAAAAACCATATTACCAACAAAGAACTCTGTATCTCATTCTCTTATCAGCGTAGCTCCTTTCGTTTATCTTGTGCAGCTATCATTCATTTCTGAATTTTTCCTATCTTCTCCGAAGTCCCTCTAATAATATTTGGCCTAAGTAACTATTTCTCCATTATTTTCCACTAACATGGAGGGTATATGGTCGGCGTATAGTGCTATGAATAGTGCCATACCAATGCTCGAATGATAGCTACTATTGTATGCTAACGCTACTAAATGCAAGTGATTTCCCATGTTCCTCCAAAATCAGGTATGCAAGCTCATGAAAGATCTTGAAGTACACAATTCAAACTCTCGGTAAGATCGTTGGTCTATGGGTGATAAGCTATACTTAAATTCAGCTCTGTTCTCAATGCCTCTCTAAGCTCTTCCAGTCCACTCATGAATTATGGACTCTATCGCTCATAATTCTCTTTAGTACACCAGTTTACTATCCAACGTACATAAAACTCAACTCGTTTTGATACCATTCAATTAGACTATGGAGGCATGAGATAGGGACATTTCATTAGTCTATCGACTATAACCAAAAGACTATCATACTCTCCTCCAATGTTCGATAATACATTGATGAAGTCCATACGAATTTACATTGAATAAGAAAACTTATTTTTTATTGTAAATCCACAAAAATTTACATTATAAAATTTTTAATTTAAATACAAATCAACATAGATTTGTAAAATAAAAAAACTAATTATTAATTAAAATATTTTGATCAAAAGATAAATTACAAAAACATTTTATATGTAAATATATTTACTAAATCATAATTAATAAATAAATTTTATAAACTAAGATATAAAAAATTATAAATGTTCATTTCAAAAAAAAATTATATATATATACATAAATATATTTAAACACATGTGGACCAACACCATTATCCCAATGGAAGGCGCTTTGACATTGGTGAGAGAGGTCACATGTTCAAAACTTTCGCAGTATGATTAGAACATATATTGACATGTAGCATGTATATACTTCGCAAGACTTGTAGTACTAATATGTACTACCATCCAAATACCTAATTTCAACACATATGTATATACAGTTTGAATTTAAATTTTAAATAAATTTTATCTAGTTCTAGATTTGGATTTTTAATTTAAATTATCTTAAGATATTTTAGATCTTAATTCAAACTGACTTGAATTGGTCAATATTTTAAAATAAAAAAAATGAATATAATGTTTTATATATATACATACATGTATGTATGTGTGAGAGTGTGTATAAATGTATGTAATTTATTAATTAATTATGGACATCAAATATGTATATGAAAGGACAAATGTGTTAGTTGCCGTGTAAATTCCAACACTTATATACGGACATATCAAACCATGTACACTTCTATATGTTGCACAAGCACTATATACATTTATGTGTATTTGATACACATATACATTATATATTATATAAATAAAATCAATTCCTTTATATAAACAAATTAAATAACATGAAGATTTTATTTAAAATTATATAGATTGGGTCTAAAATAATTTAGACTTCATAGGCGCAAAAAGATCTACTTTTTTTTTGAAATTCACCCATTTATCACATCATGACCCGAACTAATTCTTTCATGATATCAAACCTCAATATCATATGTGTTCTAAATTAGCAGGATTAGGGCTAAATTACTAAATCTTATCCACTTAGTAGGATATGGTAACACTTAGGAAATTTTAATAATAAATTAAAATACTATTAAGGGTAAAAATATAATTTTATAAAAAAGGACAAAATAATAAATTTTCACAAATATAAGAATTAGGTCTCGGAACCTATTCTTTTGCGTTCAAAATGTCGTTTACAGTTAGATAACCATGTAACTTGTTAAAAATAATAAAATGGGTCAAAATTTGCAGAAACTAAACCTAGTGGCATTTTCAAAAATATTAATTTCAGAATTTAACTTAATAACCTTAGTTTTCAACTATAAATAAAGCCCAAAATGTCACTCTTCTTCATTCTAAACCCTATTTGCCACCTCTCTAATTCTATATGTTCTTTTCTTCCTCTTCCTCTTCCTCCTTAAAACTTCTTAACCTAAACTCCAAATTCTTAAATCTCTTCTTTAATCTTTAAAATAAAAACAAAACAAAATCAAATTAGAAAAGGAGGGAGAAGCAACAAATCAAAGAGTGGAGGATTCTAATTGAAGGAAGGAGAAACAAAATCAACAAACTAGGCAAAGAAGAGAAGCAGCGGATTCGAATTGGATTAGAAGAGGAATTTCTTCAAGTGACTCTTAATAAGTAGTTAATTTCGTTTATAATTGTACCAAGATTATAATTATGATTTTTGAAATTGGAATGACAATTTCAACGTAGGGTTTATTTAAATTATTAATTTTAGCTATGAATCTATAAAGGGATGTTAGACAGATTTTTCATCCAGCTAACACTCCAAAGCTTCCGAAAGCTAATTCCGAAAGGAAGTAGATAAGTGAAAAACTACGGAAACTAGACAGGAAATAATGGCCAAAAGGCAAAAGCGACAGAAGATTTGTAGTGGTTCGAGAACATGATCCCTACATCCACTCTGAAAATTCTACTCTAGACTTTATTGCATATTTTGATTTACAAGTACATTCATGACAAATTCTGCCATTAATGGTCTTTTTGAGCTAAAGCTTTTTAAATGGGGTAAGAAGTCTGAATGACAATGGGATGCCATAGATTCTATTATTTAACCCCTTTATTGTAGAAGGTGGTCCTCTATTTATAGCAAATTTAAGATTTTTCCATTGGTGAAGATGTTTTCTCTTAGATTGATGACCTGGCTTGCTATGTGCAACTTAGATTTGAATGTTTGTCGTTGTATGGCTGAGTGCGTTTTGACGTGAATTGCTGGCATGTTGCTTTTATATATAGCTTCTTAGATATCTTCTGTCCATCCTGACCGTTGGCCTCGGCCTGGGCTATCTAAGCCGTTGATTATTTATACTTGCTTAAATGCGTTTGGTTTCGGCAACTGCTGCCCCTGGTTAGGCATCTTATCTTAGCTGGACAATGTTCTTGATCTTAGTCGACATTTTGACTCATGCTCTTGGATGCTAAGTCCAATGCTTAAGCTCTCATTGGAAACCAAACAATGGGTAATGGAATTACAAGCCAAGGAACTTTCCTCTCAAATATTCGTAATTTGTACTTTGTAGAAATTATGGTGTAACACATGCCCCCCAAAGTTCACCTCATATGGTCGATATAAGGTGGACTTTGGAAAAAGTGGCGTCATATCATGTTGAATACTTGGCTTTTATGTTCCCTTCCCATCATGTAGTTGATCTTTATTTAGAGGGTTTTGAAAATTGAAATTAGTGCCTAGAGGCAAAAATATCTCGATACTATGCTCTAGTTATCTAGATTTGGTCTTCCATAGGTATCATGTTTGAAAAGTATTGGTGGCGGTATAATGCCCATATTTTGTGCGTTAATATAAGAAGGTGGCTCACTATACAGTACCGGGTATGGTACTATTGACTATGGCTCATTCTTTGCATGACACGATTCGGCCATAGCTCACTCTTTTGCACAACACTCTGGATGTGACTCACTAGGTGCATTCGGCATGGTCTTCTTTTCCGAGACTCACACTTTGCATGACAATATCAGCCATGGCTCACTATACAGCACCGTGCATGGTACAGTTCGACCATGACTCACTCTTTGCATAACACAATTCGGCCATGTCTCACCCTTTGCACAAACTTTTAAAGGTGACTCACTAGGTGCGTTCGACACAGTTGTCTTTTCCATGACTCACTCTTTGCATGAAATTATCAGCTGTGGCTGACTATTATTGGTGATCTACCCAACTTTCTATTTATTGGGAATCTACTAATGCATGATACTACTTAATCATGGGTCACTATTATTGGAGATCTACCCAACTTTCTAATCTTATTGGGAATCTACCCAATGCATGGTACCACTTGACCATGGATCACTATTATTGGGAATCTACACAACTTTCTAATCATCTACCCAATGCATGGTACTACTTGACCATGGTTAACAACTATGTTTCTTAGATTAAAATAAAAAGATTAGTGAGGGCTTATTTCTTGTGTGATACTACAAGATCACGGCTAGAAGTTATAAATTCTTACCTCTGGTACTTTGCTTGGAGGCAAAGCTATTTTTACGACCCGAAGGCGAAACTAAGAATTGCCGAGAGGCGAAATCATTTACTTGCCCGGAGGCGAAAGCATAGCTTTAAAACTCGCATGATACTACTTGATTAGAGAAGTATCATGGTTAAAACGTTTTGATGTACTTTTTAAAAGTTGCATGGTATTACTTGATCACTGCAATAATCATGACTAAAACATTTGATGAAACGTTTAAAATGCTCAAAACTTTAAAAGACTATAGTCTCGCGCGACATACCTAAGTCACGCTAAGAGATTAATTATTGTCTCATACTTCTGATAAAGCTTTTATTCAAGTAGCACCCTCGTGCTGTGATAATGTTTCAGATGCTCTACACTCCAAGTCCAAGGTATTACATTGCCATCCGGCTTCTTTAATCTATACGTTTCAGGAGGGATGACGTCATAAATTATTAGGGGTCCTTCCCGGTTCAGGCTGAAAGGTCTATCTACTGGATCCTTTATTGTTTAGCATTATCTTTCGGAGTACAAGGTATCCTTTCTCAAACTTTCTAGTCCGAACTCTCTAGTTGTAGTATCGGTTCATTTTTCGAATATACTATGATGTCGTCAAAGCGGCTTGGTCCCAGAGCTTGGGCAACAAATCCAATGACTCCTCTCGGAGCTCTACATTCTACTGTGTTTTATAATAATACCTTTCGGTGAGAGACAATTTTAACTCGGCCGAGAGCATGGCTTCGAAGTCGTAACCTGGAGATAAAGGAGTATGTCCTGTCGAGGTCTTGGATCTTGTTCTATAAGCCCACCAAATGAAAGGCAATTCATCTGGCTAACTGCATTTTGCCTTGTTCAATATTTTCTTTAAACAAGCCTTAATGGTTTTGTGTGCTGCTTCTACGGCCCTATTTTCTTATTGATGGGCTATCGATGAAAAACTCTTGATGATACCATGATTTCGGCAATACTCTACACTCTTGGCTCTCAAGTTGAGTGCCATTATCCTTAATAATCTTGTGTGGAAAATTGAACTTGCATAGTCTAATGCGTCTTGATTTAGTGTTGGCCAATAGAAGCCTTGCCTGAGTATTTTCTTTGCTAACTTTTGGCATCCACAATGGTCTCCATAAATTCCATCGTATGCTACTTTCAAAAATTGATGACCTTTTGATGCCGTTACACACCGAGAGTATGGAGTTGAGGGTCCCATTTTATAGAGTACTCCATTTTTAATGCTAAACCTTGGAGCATTATATTTAATCTGTTTTGCTTCGGCGGCAACCGAAGGTAAAATACCCTTAGTCAGATATCTGATATGTGGCGACATCCAATTTTCTTCAGTTATTACTAGTACTGTAGATTCACCTTGGGCAGCTTGAGCCTATGTTATAACTAACACTTTCACTAGTTCTAGTATGCTAGGTTCCTCTAGGATCTCGACAAAGATGAAATTAAACTCTCTTACGTCCTTTGAGATTGCATATTTTGCTAAGGCATCAGCCCTAGCATTTCGATCTCTAGGGATCCTTTCTATGTGGTAATTCTCGAAAGCTCTAAGTAGCTACTTTACCTACTTAAAATAGAAAGCTAATCTCGGGTCTCGGGTCTGATAGTAGTCGAAAACTTGATTGACGACTATTTGGGAGTCCATGTGTATCCAAATCCCCGAGACCTTGATAGAAATAGCCATTCTTAACCCAACGATAAGGGATTCATACTCGGCCACTTTATCGATTGCTGAGAAGGCCAGCTTGATTGCGCAGTAAATTTGATGGTTGTCTGGGTTACTAATATATAGTTGGCACCTACCCCTTGTTCATTTGAGGCTCCGTCAACATAAAGTTGCTAGGAGAGTTGTTTATTCTTGATGTCTTATTTTTCCGCTTCAGTTTCGAAACCATTGCATTTAGTAATGAAGTCAGCCAGTGCTTGATCGTTGATTGTTGTCCTTGGCTCATATAATATCTCATACTAGCTGGGATCTATAGCCCACTTGATTAACCTTCCCGCGGTCTCGAGATTATTAAAAACTTATCGAAGCGGTTAATCCGTAAGGACACTAATAGGATGAGTCTGGAAATACGGCCTTTCTTGCTATGAATGTCAAGCTATAGGCGATCTTTTCACTTACAGGGTAGTGATTCTCGTCTGGACTTTTTACTCATATAATATATGGGCCTCTGGATCCCGTTATCATCTCCCACTAAGGCTAAATTTATGGCCTTATCTGTGGTAGCCAAATAAAGTAACAGTGTTTCCCCATCTATCGGTTTAGACAACGCCGGGGGAGAACTTAGAAGCTTTAGCTGATCTTCGAATCCTTTCTTGCATTCTTCCATCCATTAGAAAGTAACACACTTCTTCAAGAGGTTGAAGAAGGGAATACACTTGTCAGTTGATCGACTTATGAACCTGTTCAAGGCGGCGATCTTTCCATTAAGATCATTAACTCCTTTCCATTAATCGGAGCTGTCATGTCGGTTATAGCTTTTATCTTATCTGGTTTTTTATCTATCCCTCTACCGCTAACTATAAAACCTAGAAATTTCTAAGATTGTGTATCGAAGGTACACTTCTAAAGGTTTAGTTACATCTAATAATTCCAGAGAACATCAAACGTCTCGGCTAGATCTGAAACATGACTTTCTAACTGTTTAGATTTGACCAACATGTCATCGACATACACCTCCATGTTTCGACCTATTTGCTTAGTAAACATTTGGTTGACTAACCTCTGATATGCTACCCCTGCTTTCCTAAGACCAAAGGGCATTACCTTATAGCAAAAGAAACCCATGTTGGTGATGAAACCTGTATTCTCTTCATCAGGTTCAAACATTAGGATTTGATTGCACCCAGAAAAGGCGTCCATAAGAAAAAGCTATTGATGCCCACTGGTTGCATCTACTATTTGATCGATTCTTAGTAAAGGGAAGCAATCCTTCAGGCAAGCTTTGTTTAAATTCATAAAGTTAATGAAAGTCCTCCACTTCTTTTTTAACTTCTTTACTAATACCGGATAAGCGATCCACTTCGAATAGTGGACATCTCAGATGAAATTATTCTTCAGTAACCTCTTGATTTCTTCTTGTTGAGCCATACATCAATCCTTGTCTAAAGGCCTCCTCTTATCCCTTATGGGGGCAAACATCAGATTTACATTTAAACAATGGAAAATGACTGAGGGGTTAATTCCTACCATGTCATCGTGAGTCCAAGCAAATACATCTTGGTTATGCTTAAGAAAGGAAATTAGCACTTCTCAGACGGAAGGGTGGAAATAAGTTCCTATCTTAATTATCTTAGACTTGTCATTTTCATTAAGGCACACTTCTTCTAGAGTCTCAGCTGTCGAAGCTATCTCTGACTCTTGTCTCGAATTAAGATCAAGCTCGATTTCTTCTTCTCTCAGAACTTCTTTTACAATATGAACTACCTTTCTCTTTCTCTCGGAAGACTTACTACTCTGCCCCGTTCTATCTTATTATATTCTTTTTGATAATTTGATATGTAAATTAATTCTCCTATAGCAGAATCTTCTAGCCTTGGCAGAATTCTTCAGGATTTCTTATGGCTTCTAAAATTCATGGTATTAACTGTTTCCTTAACTTCGAGAGGAGTGAGTTGGTTAACTTTGACATTGTTCTTACAAGACAAAGTTTTGCCTTTATTGATCATGTTTAGGCTTACATAATACAACTATCTCAAGATCCACTGCTCCCTTTACAAGTCTTCACTCTTCTTGATGGGAAATTTCAAAAGTAAATGCTTAATAGATACATACCCATGTATGGTGTCAAGAGCTAGCCTCCTGAAGAAGGCATTGTTACACTGAGGGTACGTCCATAATGAAAAAAGTGGTTTCGAAGATCTTACAGCGAGAGTCACTTCCAAATTTGACCATCAGATTCCATTCTCCAAGAGGAATGGCTCCATCATCGTTGTACCCATATATGGGAGCTTGGCTGGTCCTGAGCGTGCTTTCAGGTAATTGTGTCTTGTTGAAAATGCACTTGAAGATTATGTTAACAGCTGCTCCGGTATCTACTATTATCTTTGCAACCACTGAAAGACCACTTTGAGCCATAAGTATAAGTGTTTCATTGTGGAGGTGATAGACACCCCGCTTACCAAGGTTGCCAAAAGTAATTTCCAGTCCAACCTTCTGCTTCTTCTCAAACCTTTTCATCTCATACATTGAGGTGTTTCCATCTTTGGCTTCATTAATATATCTCTTCCAACTGCCATTACTTGCCCTGACAATGTGGAGTCCTCCCAACATGACGCCACTAAAATTCCGGGGGGTTGGTAAAGACCTTGGAGCCGACGCCTGAGGCTATGCGTTTTTGCTTCCTAATGGAGTGGCAGCTCCTTGGGTATTATCATTTTTTAGGAACTCATTTGTCTTTCCTTCTCTGACCAGCCTGTTGATGGAAGACTTCAAAAACCAACACTCTTCAGCATTATGACCATTCAACCGATGGTAGCTGCAATACTTTCCTCCTCGATTAACTTCCAACTCTTTCCTTCTTCTTGAAGTGTATGGGAAGTGGTCTTGAGTCATGCAAAAGACTTGAGCATAAGAATGAGTCAAGGGATAGGTCTCCGCCACTTGAAATTCCTTCTTAAATTTATTAACCGGGGTAAACTTCTCATTTTTGCTATTCCATTCTAGGTTATTTCTAACAACTCCCTTAGATTCTTCAATTCGGATTTCCCCTCGAGCTCGAAAAAAGAACTCATTCAGGGACTTGCATTCTTGCCTTGGTAGATCATCCCAGAATAGGGTATCCCTCCATAAATTTAAGCTGATAGCAACTAGCTTGGTCTTGTCCATCATGCCCTTGCATCAAGCAGCTACATCATTAAACCTTTTACAATAGTCTTTTAGGGATTCTCCTCTCCCTTGTCGAAAGTTGACGAGCAGACATATTCATGTTCTGGTACCTTTTGAGGTGAAGAATTATGTCAAAAACTCTGTAGTAAGCTGTTTCTAGAAGCCAATAGAATTCGGTGGATAGCTTTGGAACCATTTCAAGGCGTGCCCATTAATAGTTGCGGGCAAGAGTCTACATTTAATCTTATCCAAAACCCGAATAGCTTGCATTTGGATCTCGTATAAAGCGACGTGATCCTCATGGTCGGATGATCCATCATAAGAAAGTTTCATGATCTTGAATCTCGAAGGCATGGGAGCTCTCATAATTTCTCGGGAGAAACACTGGACCTTTCGGAGTTTCATCTCAGCACCATAGTTAGATTTATCCTCTTGCACTCCTGTACTTGCTTTGATAATTTTATTAATAAGGCTTCCATTCCTTGATCCACATCGACTCTTAAGGTTTTAGCTTCAACAACTTGAGTTTATGGCCTATTTTGTTGCCTTCCTCCGAAGTTTACCATTTCAGGACTTATAGTTAAGGGCCTCTTAGAAGGACCTATATTGACCGCTCTTGTAGTCTCGGCTTTCATAGCTGATTCCTTGGTCATCGTGAACTCAGCTTCTAAGGTTTGATTAGTTATTGGCAATTTTCTGGGATTTCAACCGAATGTTAAAGGATTCTCTTCCTCTTCAAGTATAGCCCAAACCATCTTCTCTAATTCAACAAAAGTTCTTTTAATCGGTCTGATAGGTACCTAACCACTGTTCCATGTCGAAAATGAATTTTAGCATCATTTGTTGAAATTCGCCTTCGGTAAGAACTAGAGTAGCAGCTTCTTCAATAACAGCTTGATTTTCTTGGTTTAGTTGATTTCCATCAATCACAAGTAATTCTTTGGTTCCTTCATTTTGGGTAGGAGAGTGAGGGGTCTTTCAAGAGGATGCTTTGACTTCATGCTTGATTGAGAGTTTTCAATTACTGAATTTGTCGGATTAGAAGGTGTGACGCCCCACCCCGAGACCCACATTAACAAAGAGAATTACTGGGTAATTTTGTCTGCTAATGCGGAGAATAGGGCTGGCTAGGGGCGACCATCTATAGCCTTGTCTTAAATATCTATTGAATACGTCGATAATTGCTATCTGTTTTTTTTTCTACTCAAGTGGATCGACATATCCAATATATACTTAATACAAAACTATAGGTGGCTAATGGATCTATCAGAACAAAATACAATAACAGAATGCACATCACATTACAGAACAGTAATCATCAAATATATAAATACATATACACGGATTTCTCAATATAAAATCAAATAAAAATGTATGTAACCAATTGTATGAAAATAAAATGGTTATTAAAACAAAAAAAAATTATTTCAACAATAAAATATTATTTTTATAAATAAAACCTTATCTTTATCTATATTTCACAATTTATACAATTTTATTATAAAACACTATTTTTACTACAACAATTTGTACAAAAATTGTTTTCTTGTCAAATAAATTACAATAAATCATTTTAACCCCTTTTAATCCTCAAAATATTATTTTCAACCAATATTTCATCTTTTATTTTAATAAAACACATATTATCTCCATATTTCTCATTTTAAATTCAATAAAATATTAATATTGGCAATATTTTTCAATATTGTTGTATTTACTCAAATAAAATTACAAATTGATTATTTTCACTCCAAATTCTCAAAATAAAGTTTTAAAACTCTTATTTTCATCAATTTATATTTATTTCAACAATTAAATGTTGACACACGTCACTTGATTAATTTATTAACTCTAATTTAAGAAAATCCCAATATTTTCAATTTATTAACCAAATTTCCGGATAAAAAATTCTAAGCCCAATATTGATACCCAAATAAACAAAATGAAGTTCCAAATTTATTTTTCCCATTTTATTTACAAAATTCATTGTTTATTCAAAATAAACAATTTAAAATTTCCAATTATATTTTAATTTACAATATTAAATTATAACTTCCGTTATAATTTAATATATACAGGTAATCTCCAAACCAGGGTTGTTACAGAAGAGTTCGGAGGTTGAGGGACCTCATTCTAGTGCCAAAATTGTTAGATAGGAAATAAATTCCAAAAGGAAAAAGTGACATAAGATTTATAGTGGTTCGGCAACGAGATCCCTACATTCGCTTTGAAAGTTCTGCTCAGAGTTTATTGCTTATTTGGATTTAAAAGTACATTCATGATGAATTCCGCCGTTAATGGTCCTTTTAAGCTAAAGCTTTTTAAAAGGGTTAAGAAGTACTGAATGATAATGGGATGTCATAATTCTATTTTTCAACCCCTTTATTATAGCAGGTGGTCCTTTATTTATAGAAAATTTAAGGTTCTTCCATAGGTGCATGTATTTCCTCTTTGATTGATGACCTAGCTTGCTATGTGTATCTTAGATTTGAATGCTTGTCATTATCTGGTTGAGTGCATTTTGACATGGACTGCTGACGTGATGCTTTTATATATGGCTTCTTGGATATCATCCATTTATCCTGACAGTTGGTCTCGGCCTGGGCTATCTAAGTCATTTATTGTTGATACTTGCTAAAATGCTTTTGGTTCCAGCGACTACTGCCTTTGGTTATGCTTCTTGTCTTAGTTGAACAATATTCTTAATCTCGGTCGACACTTTGACTCATGCTCTCGAATACTAAGTCAGGTGCTTAAACTCTGGTTGGAAACCAATCAATGGGTCTCAAAATTACAAGCCAAGGAACTTTCCTCTCGAATGTTCGTAATGTGTACTTTGTAGAAATTATGGACTAATAGGGTATAAATGATGGAAACCCCTAGGTGATAATTTAATAAAATAACTATTGAGATAAGATACAAGATAGACTAGTGTAATTCATCCCTAATTCCATAGTTACAAATTTTTACGTGGTAAGCTGGAATGATTTTGGATAGATAAAAAGTAATTGAATACGCTCTTGCGATTACCTCGAACTAATTCCATCTGTTTCAAAATATACATAGATTTGTGATTCAAACACTCATGGGTAATCGACTAAAATGTTATCTTCAATTGTAGAGATTATCTAGTTGAAGTTATATATAAAAAATTAAAATTTTACCCAAAATGCATGATGAAGATGAAATAAACAAATTAGAAAAATGACTTAGAAACCATGATCAAATGTTTGAATTTAGATTAAACGTCACATGTTAGGATCTACTGCAAATAAGATTTAAGGGGGAAAACATAAAATTCGAGTTAGACGAAAAGTTTGGTGCGAATAATAATCTACCGTCTCGAACCATATAGATATCTAGTGAGACCACGTCGCTTAGCGGAACAGGTTTTCCCCTCACTAGTATCGTAATCCAATTTAAAATAACCATATACTATGCACCTGCATCCACAATAGTTAATACATAACATAATAAAATGTATCATGATCATATGCAAACATGCAATATGCTCTCGATTTCCTATCCCCATTCACCTCACTATCTGTCTTAAGTTATACTTTCTATGGTCACTATTAACTTATTAGTTTTCATGGGCTGACTAATAACCTGTTCCAAGTTTATGGACTATCTGTTCGGTTTCATAGTTTTTATTGGATTACCAAGAACCTATTGGTATCTACCAATAACATCATCCAATCATAGTTTTCATGGGGTCACTATGAACCAAATGTATTCTCCAATAACAACCCTCATGTCATGGTTTTCATGGGATGACTATGAACCTATTGATCTCTATCAATAATCTGTTCTAGAAATAGTTTTTATGGGATTACCAAGAACCTATTAACCCCGGCCAATAACAATTTCCATGACATAGTTTTCATGGGCTTACCGAGAACCTATTTATACCAATAATCTTTTGGTCATTCTTGGGCATCCTATATTCTGGTATGACTGACCTTCTGGATGCAATTCTACTCACACAGAGTTATTTCAACGTATATTCACTACTGGGTCAACCTAGCCTGATATTCTGCCCTTGACATCCCAAAATGCAGTTATGGGTTAATAATGAAGTGAATATGATTACACAAGCATACATGATAACTTATCAAATAACATTGCAACATAAACATCCATGGTTTAATTCTTTGTAATCATTTTCAAATCAAATTTGGTTAATACCCTTAACCCATTATTTTTAACAAGGAAATCTTCCTCTAAAATTTCAAGGTTAAATTCCATTTTGAAACTTTTTATATTGTCATGTGTTTACTTTCAAAAATGACTTAGGTTTCTTTAATTTGAAAACAGAGGCTATCCACTATATCCTTTGTATCATTACTTAAAACTTTAGACATTCTCTTTCGAAACCATCCAGCAAACCTTTCAAACACTTGGAAACATTCCATTCGAAACATTTAAAAACATGCCTTTCGAAACACTTAAAACATACCTTTTGAAACAAAAACATACCTTTCGAAAGCATTGGGTTCAAGTAAAAAGTTATGGAAGCGTAGCTTCGAAACCAATTAAAAGTATCACTTTCGAAACCATTGATTGAAAATAAAACAAACTTCAAAGTATAAAAGGGAACACTTTCGAAAGCTACCCTTTCGAAAGACCTATGGTAACGGCAACATGCTTCTGCATGTGTACTGAGGTTTAAATAAGCAGCCTCAACCATGTCCAAAGGTATGGGAGCGGCACCCACCCTTTTGCATGTATAGGTTTAAAGAAGAGGGGATTCAGCAGTTGCGGAAGGGTATCAATTCGAAACCCTACCCTCCGAGCTCATTGATTCAAAGAGTTATAAAAGCGGCCTCTTACTAAGGCCAAAGGGTTTAATACGGCGGCTAGGATATCAAAGGGGTTCAAAAGCAACAAACATTTCGAAGATATTAAATCAAAGGTAGGTTTATAGATTCGAAGCCTAAAAATGCAACTTCACCCCTTACACATGCATACTTTCGACACCTTTGCTACCTTTCGCATAGGTCCAATACACTTCGTACCACTAGCTTGATACCATGTATATTGGCACCGAATGGATGCGGAAGGGTTAGAGGTAGTGTGTATGGAGTCGAAAGCCAGCAGGGTTAAGTGGCGAAGATGTAATTTGAATAAAAACTGCATTTTTGCTTAGTAAAGAAAATACTTTTCACCTACCATCGATATTTGTCTCAATCTTATTAGTTTAGAAAACTTTATCAATTTCCTTTTTTCAAAATTTGCTGCTGAAATCAAATTTGGATTTGAAATAACTTAACACTTAAGCCATTCTCCTTAATAAAACATTTAAAACATTTAAGTCCTCTAACTTAAATAATTTATTATCCATAGTTATACACTTAGGAAAAATCCCCCAAAATCATCATAATTAATATTGTATATGTTTCCTAACATATATAAATTTCAGCCTCTGAAAATATTATTTAATAGCCTTAAATAATTTTAAATCTGAATCTAACTACTTTCTCTCTTAGAAATTCATGATGAATTCATAATTATTTAGAAAATTTTGAAACTTGAAACCCACTTCTAAAATAACATTTTTTACCATATATCAAAGCAACACATTTAGATGTCATATGATAAGTTTCCAATCTAAAACCTATCATAAAATTCATATTAAATTATATAAATCATCAACAAGCATATATATCCATTTAATCTACCAAAACATATCATCGTTCATCCGATCATATGGTTTTAAACCTCAAAACAGAATTAGAACATTCAAGATGACTTATATGAGATGGTTTAGATCATTATTCACATTGTTTGGATAAGGTACTTGAGATTTGTTCTTGCTTTAATCTTCATAGCTCGAATCTTAGCCTCTAAATGATTTTTGAGCTCATCTTTACCTAGGGTTATGGCCGGCCTTGTTTTTTCCTCTTGTTCATTTTTTTGTTTTTGTAAGAATGTAAATGAGAATGAGAATGTTGTAGGGGGTTTTAGGGGGTATGGGGTTCTGCCATTCCTATATTGTCCTTACCTTATTTTCTTAAGTATTTAACTTATACACCATTCCTATAGATTCATTTAGTTAAGGCACGACCTTAATTAGTTTTCAAATCTCAATTCCCTTATCACTATAGTCTCTACGTTATTCTATTTAATTTATCTAATTAAGTCCCTGAATAGTGGAATTTAAATTTTGGGTGTTACATCGAACTTGGACCTAATGCAAGCCAAGTAGGGCAAATTAGGGGACTTGTTCACACTTCTTCAACTTTGGGGCGTCCAAGGAATTAAATGGAGTCTTGCAATGAGGTGGAAAATGTATCACACTTGGTGGCATCCCTGGTTTGCACTTCATGAAGTTATATGATGTAACACTCGATGTGTTATGTCGTTCTATTGCAATTCTATGCTTTAGAGCATATAACACTAACAGGAGGTTACCAGATGTTTTTAGGGCAATTTATTCTAGACATTTTTGTCTAGCACATTGCTGTGCATATGTACGTGCATTGACGGGGGTTTACTCGATGCTTTTGGAGCAGTGGGGCTTAGGCATTGTTTGTTTGCCTAGTTCGGTGCATAGATAATAGGATATCGGACAATAACAGGAGATTACTCGATGTTTTTAGGGCCAATTAAGGCTAGACATTGTTGTGTATGCCCGGTGATGTGCATATGATAAGGAATGTTAACGAGTAGGTTACTCAATGCTTTTGGGGAAAGTGGCCCTCAGCTTTGCAGAGTATTCTCTATAGGATACGTTGATAATTGGGATCGTATATTTCTGGTTCGTATTAGAGACCGTCTACTTAGTATATTTATTTGGTGGTTCATCACCGAGGATTTCCATTCGACATTAGTTACACTTAGGGTGGCTGTTACACTTGGTATCAAGTTCTTGCATTTTAGTATGTAGTTCATTACATATATATAGTCCATAAACACAAATCAACGCCCTAGGTTATGTAAGTTATAAATAAAGTTAATTACTTGTGAACAACACATACTAGTGATACAATTCATTCACCAGACTTTGTGTTTGTCTGAGCCCTACCTTTTCTTCCCCTTTCATACTCATTACAAGAGGACATGATAGCTAGTGAGTTGATTTGGAAAGATGTATGGAAGGTGGCTATGTGACGTTTGGAGATTCATCTATTTACAAGTGTTCCATGTTATTTTTATTAGACAGACTTATTTGTGATGTTATTTTGAGATCTTGTCCAAGTCATACATTCTATGTACAAGCTTATTTTAGAACTATATTATTCTAGGTTATTTTCAGTATTTATATTTTATTCTCTTCTGCTGTGAGATCTAAAAATGTAGAATGTTCCAAAATTATATCTATCTTTGTATCAAGCAAAAACTTAAAACCGATAATTCATACTTCTTGACATGACGCAAGTTCAAATATCATTTTTAGGCTTTGGATCGGTGTTCTATAAGTGTAGGTTTTTGCAGGTAGTGTCTAAATTTGGGTTTAGATAATTAAGTACCCTGGCCCGCCTAACTACTAGCTTGCCTCGAAGGGTGAAGTCAGCCTAAAGGTTATCCCTAGTATAAAGATTAGAATTGATTTTGGGCATCGGGCTAATTTTCAAAATCTATTTTGAAGTCAAAAATAATATTATAAATTTAAAAGATTATGTTTAAAATATGTAAGAAACTTCATAAATGTTACAAAATATTTTTCAGAAATGTTTTGAAAATTAATTAATTATTTTCAAAATTTTTATAACAATTATTATATTAATTAATAATTAATTAATTAAAAGTTAATTAGTTTAATTTAAAGCATATATATATAATGATATATGTACATTATCCTAAAATGTTTAAGGTAATTAATAAGTAAAATTTTGAAATTAATTAAATTTAACTAAAATTATTTTAATTAATGCATTAACTAAATGTTAATTGGTAAATAATATACATGTATAAAGATATTAATCAAATGTCTATGAAGTTTAAGATGAATTAAATTAATGTATTGATTAATTAGTTAATTAAGATTTATTTAATAAAATTAAAATTAGACTAAATATGATCTAATAAAATAGGGTGGAACTATAACATACTCAAATTAGATTTAAGAAATAAATATATACATATAGTATGTATATCGTGATTTCGGATGTGTCTGACACTTGAATCACATGGGTATTTCACAAGAAATATACTTTTCCATAAGTCGATATCACTCAAGTAAATAAGTACTAAAGATTATGGATCTCTAATACAACTGTTTTCCTCTATCATTTATATATTATTAGATTACTTATATACTCTTTGGTTGTTGACATTCCTCAAGCTAAAATTGTTATTTGTAGTACTATTAATATATGGAATAGAAGTGGTAAGATATATGCATGTATTTGTTGATATTCCTCATGGTACATGCCTCTATACTTTGGACGTCATGAAATGGTGGTACAAGTGAATAATCACTTTCGATTTGTTGATATTCCACGAGGCGAAATGAGATTAGGACAAAGACCACAGGTTAGGAGTTGTATATGATACAATTGGTAAAGTGTTATCCATCACTTGAAGGCTTATGATTTGTTGATATTCCTCAAGGTTGGAATCCCAAGGAAAGCTAGTCTTAACACGCATTAGAGAAATCGAAAGATTTCCATGTTTTTGCTTAGGATTTTGAGAAAAATAAAAGTCTAATGGAAGATTTTTAGTAAAACGAAATATAATGTTTAGCCTTACTAATAACATGAAAACATTTTATAAGTATAAATGTCCTAATCTACTTAAATTATATTTGTAGAAAAATGTCCATGCCAAAGCTATTTTCTGAAAATAGCAAGCTCATTGGACCTAACTACATAAACTGCCCAAGTGCAGTCAAAATAGCACTAACCTATGAGCATTTATGGTCACCAATAATTGAACCACCAAGAGTAAAACGCACTGAAAAAGTTGATCCCGAATTGATAATTTCTTATAACAAATGGGTTGTGGACCTGGAAATCACCCAAGTTTATGTGCTATCTATGTTAAACAGACTGTGGCAAAGACAGCACGAAAACATATATGTTCATCAAATCTTAGATAGCCTCAAAGAGTTATTTAAGGAGCAATCTCATTACACAAGGTACGAGATTACTAAGAAACTATTCAGTACAAAGATGACTAAGAACATGCATACGGACGAGTACACCTTATTAATGAAAGGTTATATTTATAGACTTTCCCAATTGGTTGTTATGATAAGAAATAAGCTGCAATTGGACTTGATCCTAGGGCCTCTTACCACATAGATTAAGCCGTTCATTTTGAATTACAATATGAACCAGTTGAACGTAAACCTCGTGGAGCTGCATAATATGTTGAGATCAGTCGAGTCTTCATCCAAGGATTAAGGCATAGTTGTTGTGGTAAAAGGGAAATCATTATCATTAAATGGTTTAAAGAAGAGAAAGTTAGTTAATAAGAAGAATAAGAAGAGGGCTTCATATGACAAGGGTTAGTGTCATTACTGTCACAAGAAGAGGCACTAGAAACGGAATTGTTTGAATTACCTAAAAATTGTTAAAGAGAAGAAACAAAATGATTCTACCACTCCCATAAGTATATTAATGATTCAAAACTGTTTTGCAATCAATAAATTATTTTAGGTTTTAGATACTGGATTTGGAACTCATATCTACAATTCATTATAGGGATTTAGAAACAGGCGACATGTAGAAAATGGTGCAATGAGACTTCAACTTGCTGATGGGTCTCTAGTAGATGCTAGTGTAGTTAGAGACAATTACTTAGCTTTGCTAAATGGATTAGATTTAATTTTGAATAATTGCTATTGTGTTAAAAACTTTATTTGTGGAATAATTTATGTGTCTAGATTGTTTGAGATAGGTATGTTTTCCATTGTGTTTATAATGTTATGAATATTTTATTTGATGGAAATAAAATCTGCAAAGGTGTTTTGGTAATGGCATTTATGTGTTACTTCTAATCATGTATGTGTTGTGAATAATTCATCTAACGTTGACATTAACTAATTAATAAGGCATTATAAGCTAGGTCATATAAGTGACAAACCACCACATAAACTAAAAAGTGAAGGTTTTCTACCATTGTTTGATTTTGAATCATTTGATATGTGTGAGTCATGTTTGAAAGAAAAAAATGCTTCTAGTGGGAGCAAAAAATGAGATGATAAACTCTTAGGTCTCAGGCATAAAGATGTATGTTGCCCAATGCCTACAGTTACCAAGGATAATGCTTTATATTTTGTAACTTTTGTCGATGATTTCTCAAGATTAGGATATATATATATATATATCTTATGAAGAATAGATCTGATGCCTATGCGAAATTTAAAGAGTATAATAATGAGGTCAAAAATCAAATGAACCATGAGATTAAAACACTCGATTTGATATAGGAGATGAGTATGTTGGACGAGAGATTCAATAATACTTAAAAGATAATTGAATTATCTCTCAGGTTACTCAATACTATACTCCACAACACGATGGTGTGTTAGAAAGAAGGAATCAAACACTATTAGATATTGTTCGCTCCATGAAGAGTAAAACCAAATTACCCCTTTCTATTAGGGAAATGCGCTCGAAATTGCAGCGCATATGTTGAATTTGACACACATAAAATTTGTTCCTAAGATGCCATATGAGATGTGGCATGGAAAGTAACCCCACTTCAAACATTTAAAGGTGTGGGGTTGTCCAGCCTACGTCAAGAACTTTAGTCCCAATTAACATGAAGAAATATCAGCCTTGTATAAACCTATAGGATATCCAAGAATACTATGAGATATATTTTCTATAATACTATGGAATAAAAGGTTATTATTTATCAATATGTTATCATTCTGGAAAAGGAATTTCTATTAAACAAAATTAACAGTGAAGTGGTAGAATAAGATTAGATCCAAGAAACTAACATAGTGGTTGAGCTAGTGGGAGAATCAAATTCACCATATATGAAAACATGCAACCTATTAGAAGGCCTAAAAGGGAATCTCATGCAACAGAGAGATACTATGGTTCTTTCATGGATGGCGAGAAAGAGGACCGTGTCATGGAAGATGACCTCCTCTCTCATTTCAACAAGCACTGCAAAGTAAAGACTATGCACTTCGGCTTGTAGCTATGATATATGAAATTGATTCCATGAATGAAACAAAGTATGGACTTTGTATGTCATGCCCGAAGGGATAAAATTCATCGGTTGTAAATGGACTTTTAAGAAAAATGTAAATGCAAATAGACAGATGGAGACTTATAAAACTAGACTAGTGGTGGAAGGGTGTCATCAAATTCTA
The DNA here is from genome assembly GCA_030737815.1 of Allium fistulosum. Classification (NCBI taxonomy): domain Eukaryota; kingdom Viridiplantae; phylum Streptophyta; class Magnoliopsida; order Asparagales; family Amaryllidaceae; genus Allium; species Allium fistulosum. The sequence goes on along the minus strand of CM060905.1, from coordinate 939,269,061 downwards.
GATGTTGATTATGACAAAATATTTTTGCCATGCTTAAGTCCATTTAGACAATGCTAGCTGTTGCCGCATTCTATGATTATGAAATAAGGCAAATGGATGTGAAAATGAAATTTCTAGATGGTGATTTAGAAGAGACTGTTTACATGTCACAGGCCGAGGGTTTCGAGGTCGGTGGGAGTGAGGGAAAGGCTTGCAAGTTATTAAAATCCATATATGGTCTTAAATAAGCTTAAAGAAGTTAGAACATGAGTTTTGATAAATTATTCAAACAATTTGGTTTTTACAAGTACATAGAGGAAGCATGTGTATATCGAAAAGAACAAGGAAGTTGTATATTGGTCATTGTTCTATATGTTGATGATTCACCACCGATTGGCAATGACTCTACACTACTACAATCGATGAAAGCATGGTTATCCAAGAAATTCTCCATGAAGGAGTTGTTAGAAGCAACCTATATATTGGGTATTAAGATCTATAAAGATAGATCTAAGAGGTTGTTAGAATTTTCCCAATCCCTGCACATAGGTATTATACTGAAAAGGTTCAATGTGAAGAATTCCAAGTGTGGAAATGTTTCGACATAATCTGGAATCATCCTTTCTAAGAAAGTTGCTCCTCATTCAGATGATGAGAAAGATCAGATGAATAGAATACGATATATATATCTGTAATTGGTTCCATAATGTACATTATGCTATGTACTAGACGGGATGTAGCTATGCATTAGGATGCGTAAGCGTAAGCCGATACTGGTATATTCCTTGTAAGAAGCATTGGATGTTGTAAAATGCATATTTAGGTACTTGAGGAATACTAAGGTATTTTCTTTATATATGGGAATGAAGACCTCCCTATGAAGGGGTGTACAGATTCAAGCTTTCAAAATGATATCGGCGATAGTAAATCTGTATATGCTTACGTTTAACTCTAAACGGTGGGGTTGTTACATGGAAATTTTTGAACAGGAAACACTAGCTGATTTGACTATGGAGCTTAATACGTTGCCATAAAAAAAGTAGCTAAGGAAGCGGTCTGGATACACAAATTTATGATTGAGCTAGTAGTGACTTTGAACATTGAAGATCCAATGAAATTGTGTTTTGACAACAGCGTTGCGTTGTAGATAGCAAAGGAACCAAGAGCTCATAAGAAATCAAGGCACATACTTCGAATTTCCACCTTTTTAGAGAGTTTGTCGCTAATAAGCAGTCTCGATTAATAGAGTAAATACCAAGAAAAACATAGCAATCCATTCACGAAGGGATTAGCTCGGTCAGTTCTCAACAAAATGATTGAAGGGATGGAATTAAGATTCCATAATAGGCCAAAGTGCAAGTGGAAGATTAATAGAGTTAAGGGTATGCCTTGGGGACAATTTTAGAAATTATTGTAAATTATTAACTCTATATAATAAAATCTCATTCAAAATAAAAGGTGTTTTCTTTCTATTGTATACCGTTAATTATAATTATTTAGTTTAAGCAGATTTAATAGAAATCCTTAAATAATATATTATAGGATATTAATTACAATATGTTTTTATCATGTGAAATTATCACATTAAAATAACATAATATATTTAATATTCTTAGTTAAGATGTTTCGAGAAAGATATTGATACGTCCATTGAGACTAGAGTATGTAACATTCTCCAAATGTTGGATAGTGTATTACTCATGACTGCTGGGGGGCACCAAGGATTATGTACTAATAGTTATTGGATAACTATGGAATGACTTAGCTGAGGAATTTCTGTTGTTTAATATAACTAACGTATAATAGAGAATTTTGAAGCGAGGATATTACACGGTTCTCTCAAGAGTATTACTAAACTTCAATATGGACATTACTTTGTGTGTAGTTAAATCGTGGAACAGCGTCCACCAAACGACTATAGTTGGGTTTGGGTGGAAGCATTGGAAGTGAAACACTGTTCAATAGAGAATTTATCTCATAAGTTATATGAGGTTAGTATTATGGTCAACCGTAGTTAACTCAAAGTCAAAATATCTAGCTGGAGCAGTTCAATTAGTAATAAATGTTATTATTTAACCAAGGACTTTTTGTGTGACGCCCCACCTCTATACCCACGCTAACCAAGAACACTACGATGTAGTGCTGTCAATTAGCACGGAGAATAAGGCTGTTGAGGAGCGACCATCCGTGTAACTTCTTTGTGCGAGCACCGATATGTCAGATAGAATAGAATGCATATCTTTTAAAGAGGAAATCCAACATACCGATACAAACACAAAGCTATCACACGGTGGCTATATATAATCTTCGGAAACAAATATAGAAATAAACATAACACAAATCAGTCACAGACAATTCATATCACAAAGGCGGAATAAGATATGAATATTACACCTAAAAGTGTATATCAGAGTAGTGGTCAAAAAGATCCACAATAACACAAAAGAATAGATACAAGTGCAGGACAATAGAATACGTATACATCAAGGAGTCTAATCTCAAATGCATACAACAAAAACTACTAAACTAGAGTAGTTATCCAAAAGTCAGAAGATGGATCCAGATAAGAAGTCATGTGGAAGCACCTGTAAAATCTCAGTCTGACCCGAGTATTATTTATAAGAAAATAATAAACGGATCAGTCTAGCTATAAATATCAGATGATATGGTATAAAGTAAAAGGTATGACATGAACATGTAATAACCATAACGGCATACTACTATAAGTATGTGAATGATAATCAACAAAAGATTAATCAATATCACAAGAATCTTCTCAAAGATAAAATAGGGTATCGTACCCTAAACTTGTATTCGTAACAAGTCAATAACACATAAATTCACCAATGCACAAAAAATGATATCATATCAAATGAAAATCATGAAAATTGGTGAAGTACAAAATTCCAGAAATCATCACCAGAAATCCAGAAAACACATAAAAGGGGGGAAGGCCTATGAGCCGAATGCTCCACGAATGGTCCGAAGACCTATGAGCCGAATGCTCCACGAATGGTCCGAAGACCTATGAGCCGAATGCTCCACGAATGGTCCGAAGACCGATGAGCCGAATGCTCCATGAATGGTCCGAAGACCGATGAGCCGAATGCTCCATGAATGGTCCGAAGACCGATGAGCCGAATGCTCCACGAATGGTCCGAACACCGATGAGCCGAATGCTCCACAAATGGTCCGAAGACCGTAGGGTGCTACCCTACATATGTGATGGCGAAACATCACATAAACGGGGTATAGTCTCCCTCGCAAACAAAGAGACATCGCTCAATCGCTAGTCTAAATCACAAAAATGATCGTCATGATCATCAGGAAGTGTCGATTACACTAAGCTAGTAAGTATAAGAGTTTAGCTTCATGTCCCATAACCACTTGCTTAACTCAAATATCTACGAACAGATTGTAGATCTGCACTAGAAAATTGTCACAAGAGTTTCAATATGTGTGAATCGAAATCACACCAATGAGGTATAGACTAACCTTGAAGATAAAGAGATATGTGTGAATCGAAATCACACAAATGGTGTCTAGTCTAACCTCGCAAACAAAGAGACATCGCACATTGCTAGTCTAAACCATAAAATGATCATCATCGAACATAAAGAAGTGTCAATTACACTAAGCTAGTAAATATAAGAGTTTAGCTTCATGTCCCATAACCACTTGCTTAACTCAAATATTTACGAACAAACTGTAGATCTCCACTAGAAAATTGTCACAAGAGATTCAATCGAACAAGTCCATAAATTAACCGACGAAGTAAACGCAAGCGTTTCATACCACTTGTTTTGCTAAGCCGTTTAATTATATTTTCTCATACGAATGAGGTAAAGGTTTGTATATACTAGTAGATTGGAAAACAGTTTTATAAACGAGTTTGATATCGAAAATAGAGTTGAAATCGTTTTGATGAAAGAGTTTTGATATTTACTACTAGTATTGAAACCTTTATATTTTTAAAGTGACAAGTCACAAAATGATTGTTGAAACGAATTGAATCACATAAATTCACGTTCGAAGACGTGAGAAAAATCCAAAGAAATCAATTCCCAAAAACCATCATAGTAGAAATTCTGTAGAAATTCTCAAAAATCCCGAGAAGAAGTCATCAATGAAGAAAATAAATGATAACGACGAATCGGATAACCTTGATCCGATAGAAATTGAAATCCCGAGCTAAATAGGCAAAAACAGGCAAAATAGAGCAGATCACAGGCTCCAGACGTCTGGGGTAAATGCTCAGACGTCTGCAACAAGTTTCGGAAACTTTCTGAAACAGACTCCGGACGTCTGAGCCTACCTGCAGACGTCTGGTGTCGAGCTGAAATCGTTTTTCAGCCTAGTGGGAGAGCAAACTCTCTCCCACACTTGCACCCGGTCGAGCAATGGAGTTCGGGGTTTTTGTCAATCGGTAATACGGCCCTATAGGCTCTCCGATTCACAACCAAAAACATGATCAAAACATCAAAGTTAGGATTTTCAAAGAATTGAACTCAAAACACTAAAAATTGGAATATTCACCGCATCAATCCAAACCAAAAGCATTTGCACAAGAATAAGTGTTAGGAATTCATACCTAACAATCGAAGATAAATATAGATTAAGATGTGAGATAAAAATCTCACGTTTGAACCCAAATCAATGAAGAAGAAGCTTGAAAGCAATGGCAATGGCAATCACTCTTCAATTCCAACTCAACAAGCTTGAATCAAAGCAATGGGTTCTCTTTGAATTTGGAGCAAGGACAAGAATTTGCAAGAGGAACTAGGGCATGGAGTTTTAATTTCCAATCTCTCCCACCATTTTTGCTTTGAAACTGAAAAGAGGAGGAAGTGAGGATGAATGGGGAGGGATGGTTCAGTTTGGAGGTTAAGTTGGCAAAGGGGGCTGAACCCAAAACCAAACCCAAAGTGCAAATGGTCAAATTTTTGACTAGCTCCAAACATATCAAAGTTTATACTCAAAAAGGTCGCAAACGGCATTTTGGACTCAATGGAAGTGGTCTCGAGTCCCAATTCGACTGTTTGCAAAAAGTAGCTTTTCGGACTTCAATCCGATTAACGATTCTATATTTAAGTAAAATATTTAAATATAAAATCGATAAATATGCGGGTTGTTACATTTTGTTTGGAGTAAACAAGTTAAATGGATGATATTGGAATGCTGACCAAAAATAAATTCCATAAGTCCCAATGTGAAATAGTTTGATAAAGGGAATTAGTGTAAATAATCGTTACTACCAGGTACCGCTTAAAATAGTGAAATTAGATTTTATCAAAGAATTTATAAGCGATAAATTCGGCCAAACTGTTACACCGCTAGCTCGTGTCAATCGTTGACTGTATTTACACCACTGAGTTACACAATTGCAATATTGAATACTCTAAAACACCACATAATCTAATCAAATTACAATTGTTATAAATTAATCAAACTAACTAAGGTTTATGAAATCTTAATTAATAATTTTATTCTATTTATATGAATTAGTATTTAATAAAGTGTGTATATAAAAGTTATATACGAACATATCGATATACGATATCGATAAATATTTATATTAGATCTAAATTAACTAAATACTGATCGGATTTGGAAAATTTTATAAGCCCATGTGACATATATGTAACGACCGAGCGTTTTTGACCCTCGAAAATCGACACTAATACGTTTATAGTATAGAGTGCCGAGCAATCGAGTGCCAGAAATACCAGGTTGTTAGGGTTTAAAGAAGAAAAGAGATAGAAGAAGAAACAGAAACAACAACAACACATAATCTCACAATCGTAGCGGAACAAAATATAATATACAATAACAGCATTTATACAAAAGAAAGCCATAACTGTTATTATACATACAAGTTACCAGAGTACAATCATCAATATATAAAACTGGAGAATTATAATAACTTGTCTCTATGCTGAATGTACGGCCAACAATACACGGCGGAATATAAACAAATACGTGCAATACGTCTCTGCCATCCAGCTCATCTCCTGAGCTCCAAAACGTCCTAACCTAAAACTGTAATACTCGGTCTAACCCGAGTATTACAATAAAGTAACACCCGAGTCAGGCTGCAAACCAGCGTGAGTAAACCCACTTTATTTGAAATACTTAAGTTATAAAATTTCTTGAAAACCCAGGGTAACTCATACAAACAAGACGAGTTTTATCTTATTATAACCAAAGCACTTTTTCAGAAAATCCGGTGGTATTATAATAGTGTCTAATAATAAATACTTAAATAAAAAGCCGGAAATTGTTAAATTAATTAAACCCAGCATAATAGACTTATAATCAGATCCTCAAGGGTTCGTGGTGGTTATGAAATCGAAGTGGTTTCGGATAATACTGATATCCGATCCCGGTCTCTTTGAATCCAAACGATAAAAATTTAAAAGTCCAAGTTGTTTAAAATAAACAATTTATATTCAGGGTGTCCAAATACACATATGGGAATTGACTACATATGTTATTTTCAAATAAAAAACGTGCCAACACTTTATTCTAACTTTTAAAATGGTTTGACTCCTTTGTGGTACAGACAAGAACAATTTAAATAAATATCCAATAATGATAAACCCGAGGCATAAAGTATAAACCAAGTTAACGATTATGATTAATATTTTAAACAGTTCACAATCAGGATTTTATCAACTTAAATTAAAATGGATCTACTTACATTTTTAATCCAAATTAATTATAAATTTAAGAAATTATAACAATTTATTATTAGTTAATTAAAATCAACTCATCCAATTGATAACTGATTTTACCAATCAACATATGATTTTAAACAGTTAAGAATCTAATTACTTTCTAATCAACAAAGGATTTAATCAAATAAGCTTTAATTAATAACTCACTTTACTATTATAAAATAATTAAACTTTGTATTACAGGAAATTAATAACATCAATTTTTTGGCTAAAATATTAGGCAATAGGATTCGATTACCGAAACCTATCATATTGGTTGGATTTAAAGGAAATAGTGTTTATAGACTATTAGGTAATTAACTAATAGATTCTATTTCCCTTTCTTTTTCTTATTATATTTTTATTTATTTATTTTTTTCGGCCCAAACAAGATTAAACCGTCCCAAACATTCCCTTATCCTTTCTTTCTTCCTTCCACTTTTTCCCTTCTTACTTCCTTCCTGCTCAAAAGCAACCGTGCACATACATATGCATGTGCACGACACTTCCGGCCGTGATCACTCGCCGACGACCATCCACCCCAGTCACCCTCGACCCTACGTCCACGCCCATCACTTGGAAACGCGACGAAAACCATCGATTGAAATTTCGAGCCTCGAACCAAATCCTGAAAAACCATTTGTGCCTGCTTAACACCTCACTACGCCATCTACGACCACCAACACCCACCAGACTTCGTTCCTAACTTTGCCACAACCTCCTCCCACTTTTCCCCCTAGACCGCATGCCTATCATCCCCCATCGACGTCGCTAACAACTTGAAACCAAGCCCACGCAAAACTTCACCCAAAACCCTATAACAACCACGTCAGGCCACCACGCCTTTTTATAAAAACCCACCTTATTTTTCCCGAGTCCTCCATCGACCGATGCTCCCCCACGCCAAAAGCCTTGCCACGAAATCGAGTCATAGGCCTGAATTCCACCTTTTGCCCAAATCTGATCATCTCAATATTTCATCCTCCACACCCCATTAAAAATTCCCAAACGACTCTCAAAATTCACGATTTTTAACAGCGATCACGATCATATACTTCATTTGCCAAATAAATCCTTTAAACATTTTAAACTCCAAAAGGATTACATTCCTCCCCCCTTAGAACTTTTAGTCCTCCAAAAGGAAAGAAACGAGAATTTGAATTTTGATGTATATTATTAAATAAATCATCTTTAAACATTTTAAACTCCTTACCCTTTTATTATACAATTTAAAAACACACGCACTTTAAATCACATAGTATTACAAAACTAGTTTTATATAAAAATACTTTTCATAACTCGATGTCTAAACAAGTCCATCCTTGTTCTTACAGAAATTTAGTCATACGTTGATCAGGCGTAGGACTGAAAATCTATAAGTACTTAGTAGACCCGTTTCAACACCCAGTGAAAATACTTGAAAAACCTTTTTCAAAAAATGCTATGGAAAGTATCACCCCCCTTCCCCACCATGGATCGCAGTTAACCTGATGATTGCGTCGCCATCCCGATGAAATCATAAGAAAACCGTAGGCATCCGCACCTCTCGACTTACGCCATGGGGACACCATAGATCGCAGCTACAACAAGGTTGTGTTGCTATTACAGCAAAACTGTAAGTAGTCTGTAGGCAATCACTGCCCCTCGAATTACGCTATCAAACGAAACTATACCACATAGATCGCATGCTACACAAAGGTTGTGTCACTGTCCCAATGAACTCAATGTAGACTGTAGGCACTCGCTGCCACCCAAACGCTGTGAAACCAAACCACATAGACCGCAATCCACCGATGTTACGTCGCTCTCCCAGCGAAATCAAACGTAGATTGTAGGCAATAACTTCCACCCGACTTACGCTATGGAACTGCGATAGATCGCAGTTACACAAGGTTACGTTACCATCACAGTAAAAACCAAATGTAACTGTAGGCATTAGCACCACTCGACTTACTCTACCCAACAAATGATCACCAGGAACTCATTGAGTTTTGTCTGGACGTCCTCTAGGATCCCAATTCTCATTGCACCCACCCTTTGGATTCCTAGGCAGAACCACCTAGTGGATCTCCTTTTCTAAGTTTCGACTTTCATTTGGGTGCCTCTCCATACTTTTGTCTCAAAACATATCATACTATATACATATATAGTACCTTTCAAATCATACTCTTTATATGAATCACATATAAACTTTATCTATACAAAATCGATATCTTCAAAATCGATACTTTTCAAATTTGGTTTACCCAATTTCCAAAATTGACTATTTTCCCAAAATCAGAAGTCTTTAAAAATCAATGGGTTCCAAAACTATTTCCATTTCATTCTCATATACATATAAAATCATTTTTCCCAACTCGAATAACTTTCGGATCAATAATTTTTTTGAGACCACTTCATACTTATATATCTCCATTTTAGTATTTCAAATATCTTTCGAAGATCATTTCTTCCTAGTTATATATTTAATAAGGGGAATTTGAATATATAACTAACATATATAATCTCATTTATGCCAAATCAAATTTTGAAGTTCGATTACTTTACAAAGTTATTTGTCACATTTCTTACCTTTTATAAGGTAGGTTTCAATTATAGTAACTATCAAATCTTTATTTTTAAATCATCTTATTTACTCAAAAATACTATTTCACTTCAAAAATCATTTTTGCCTTAATATTCCAATTTCGGTTCCAATTCAAAATTGCTTCAAATTTCCATTTGGGTTATAACTTCAGTTTTATCCCAATTCATAATTAAATCCATGATCTAAATATAAACAATTTCCACTTTGACCAGTTTGAATTTAGAACATAGCTTGAATAGTTGTAAAATAGTTAAATAGTTAATATAAGATAGTTTGAGTTTTAGAGAGAATGGTTTGTATAGTAAAATAGTTTGGAAAATCAAAATAATTGAATGTTTAAGAAGATAGATTTTAAATAGTTTATATCAAATAATTTATTCAAAATTAGTTTGAAGGTCAACTAACTCAATTCCCAATCTTCCAATTCAAATCAATTTCAATTTCCATTTGCATTTAAGTTGATTCAATCCCGATTTCATTTCGAATTAACTTTGATTCCCATTCTAATTCAAATCAATTCCTATTTCGATTTATATAAATTAATTTAACTCAATTCCAATTTGTATTAATTCCAATTCCATTCTCAATTCTAAACCATTCCGAATTATACAATATTTGAGTTCGATTCTCAAATATCGATTTAATCACTTAAACCAAATTAACCTTTAATATTTAATTTAAAAACCCAAGTCTTTAAAATAATTCAATTTTGAGCCCAAATTCCGATGTATTCATTTAAATTACATTTACTTGGACTTATTTCAAGTTTCAAGTAAGAGTTCAAATCTTTTTAAACAAATCAATTTTTGGAATTCAATTGATTTCCCAATTATAACTTCAAGATTTTAAACCCAATTCTTTAAACAATTCCGGTTGACAAGTTCATTTTTAACATTTCAAATTTAAGTTCAAAATAATTCCATTTCCATAGATTCAATTTTATTTCTTAAAACCAAGATCTTTTTAATAGTTTCAAATCAAAGTTTTATTCCTATTTAATTTCAGGAAAGGATATATATCATTTCAATCCACTTCTTAATTTATTCGAAATAATCCAATTTATAGTTTTGTATACTGTAAATAACAAACAGGATGATCGTAGGATATATCAAATAAATAAACACTCAAATCATCTAAAACAACAATCAATGGCATCCATCACAAATTCTCATAATTCGAAACCCGTTTTATTTCAAAAGTCGTTTTGAAATCATCCATATATACATAACTTCTTTTGCACCTCTTATCAAATTCATACTTTTTCTTCTTCAATTTAATCCATTTAATTTCCATAAGTTAAATTCTAATTTCACCTCGAAATTTCCAATTCAAGTTATAAGTTCAAAACTTATTTAACTTGGCCTAAGTTAAATCTCAATTCATTTAATTAATTTAACCTTCTCAATTTAATTTTTTACCCTCCAAATTTCTAAATTTATTATTAATATCACTCCCCACTTATACGTTCAAAAACTTACTTTCCATTTTGGGTTATACTTCTCATTTTCAAAGGGTGATTTCAGAATTCAACACCCAGTATTTATTTCAAATCAACTTTGAAATCATACACACACACATACATATATATCCTATTTATATACCAAATCACCCTTTAAATTTTAAACCATCCTTGGTTTTTATACAAAACAAATTCCTCTAGAATTTTCAAAACAACTCTTGTTTAAAATAGAAATTTTCTATATCAAAATTATTCTAAATAATATCATCTATTATTCCTTCAACACTTTAAAACAATTTTAAAATTTCCAGGACTAAATTCAAAACCTCACAATTCAGATCCATTTTAATTTATAAGTCATATTTACAAATTAAGTTTATATAATTTCGCTTTCTTAAAACATTTCACCATGTTTTATCATTGTTTATTCTGTAATAAACATCCTTTATTAAGACACAACACCCAATTTTATGATAATAATCAATATTATCATACCTAGAAGCCAAACACACCATATATTCCATAATAGTTTCTTGAAAAAATATTTCTATAAAAATATAATCAGGGTAAACTCATTTCAGAACACTTTGAAAAACTCTTCCGAAATTTTTGAGATTTAAATTCCAGTTTGAGTTTATTTTTAGCTTAACTTATTTGTATAGTACATTCTTATCAAATTCCAATTTGGTTATATACATATTTATATTACCACTTAAATTTTATAATCTTACTTGATTATAATAATTACAACCAATCACCTTAACATACTATAGTAATTTAGAAAAATTATTTTCCTTTTTATATCAAAATATAGTCTTATATAAAATATTTTTTTAAAATCGTTTTTAAAATCATTATATAAGAAAATAACAAGTACGCCCTCATATATAATACACTCAACTCATTCTAGGGTACTACTGACCCTATCTCTAATAAGTAATCCCCACCAGAGCCAAGGTTCTCGCTTAACGTTCAGCTTTGATACCACGTGTTACGACCGGACGTTTTCTACCCTTGAAAATCGATACTAATACGTTCGCTGTATAGAGTGCCAAGCAATCGAGTGCTGGCAATACCAGGTTGTTAGGGTTTTAAGAAGAAAAGAGAGAGAAGAAGAAACAGAAACAACAACAACAACACAGAATCTCACAATCGTAGCGGGACAAAATATAATATACAATAACATCCTTTATACAAAAGAAAGCTATAACTGTTATTATACATACAAGTTATCAGAGTACAATCATCAATATATAACACTTAACAATTATAATAACTTGTCTCTAATGCTGAATATACGGCCTATAATACACAGCGAAATATAAACAAATACGTGCAATACATCTCTGCCATCCAGCTCGTCTCCTGAGCTCCAAAACGTCCTAACCAAAAACTGTAATACTCGGTCTGACTCGAGCATTACAATAAAGTAACACCCGAGTCAGGCTGCAAACCAGCGTGAGTAAACCAACTTAATTTGAAATAGTTAAGTTATAAAAAAATTTGAAAACCCAGGGTAACTCATACAAACAAGACGAGTTTTATCTTATTATAACCAAAGCACTTTTTTAGAAAATTCGGTGGTATTATAATAGTGTCTAATAATAAATACTTAAATAAAAAGCCGGAAATTGTTAAATTAATTAAACCCAGCATAATAGACTTATAATCAGATCCACAAGGGTTCATGGTTGTTATTAAATCGAAATGGTTTTGGATAATACTAATATCCGATCCCGGTCTCTTCGAATCCAAACGGTAAAAATTTAAAAGTTCAAGTTGTTTAAAATAAACAATTTATATTCAGGGTGTCCAAATACACATATGGGAATTCATTACATATGTTATTTTCAAATAAAAAACGTGCCAACATTTTACTCTAACTTTTAAACTAGTTTGACTCCTTCGTGGTACAGACAAGAACAATTTAAATAAATATCCAATAACGATAAACCCGAGGCATAGAGCATTGACTAAGTTAACGATTATGATAAATATTTTAAACAGTTCACAATCAGGATTTTATCAACTTAAATTAAACTAGATCTACTTACATTTTAATCCAAATTAATTATAAATTTAAGAAATTATAACAATTTATTATTAGTTAATTAAAATCAACTCATCCAATTAATAACTGATTCTACCAATCAAGATAAGATTTTAAACAGTTAAGAATCTAGTTACTTTTTAATCAACAAAGGATTTAATCAAATAAGCTTTAATTAATAACTCACTTTACTATTATAAAATAATTAAACTTTGTATTACAGGAAATTAATAACATCAATTTTTTGGTTAAAATATTGGGCAATAGGATTCGATTATTGGTTGGATTTAAAGGAAATCGTTTTTATAGACTATTAGGTAATTAATTAATAGATTCTATTTCCCTTTCTTTTTCTTATTATATTTTTGTTTTTTTTTCGGCCCAAACAAAATTAAACCGGCCCAAAAATTCCCTTCTCCTTTCTTTCTTCCTTCCTCTTTTTCCCTTCCTTTTTCCTTCCTGCTCAAAAGCAACCATGCACATACATGTGCATGTGCACGACACTTTCGGCCACGACCACTCGCCAACGACCATCCACCCCAGTCAACCTTGACCCTACGTCCACGCCCATCACTTGGAAATGCGACGAAAACCATCGTTCGAAATTTCGAGCCTCGAACCAAATCCTGGAAAACCATTCATGCCAGCTTAACACCTCACTACGCCACCTCCGACCACCAACACCCCCCAGACTTCGTTCCTAACTTTGCCACAACCTCCTCCCTATATTCCCCCTAGACCGCATGCCTATCTTCCCCCATCGACACCACCAACACCTTGAAACTGAGCCCACGCAAAACTTCACCCAAAACCCTACAACCACCACGTCAGGCCACCATGCCTTTTTATAAAAACCCGCCTTATTTTTCCCGGGTCCTCCATTGACCGATGCTCCCCCACGCCAAAAGCCTTGTCACGAAATTGAGCCATATGCCTGAATTCCACCTTTGCCCAAATCCGATCATCTCAATATTTCATTTTCCATACCCCATTAAAAATTCCCAAACGACTCTCAAAATTCACGATTTTTAACAGCGATCACGATCATATACTTCGTTTGTCAAATTATGAAGGTTAAATTTTGATCAAAACCTCTCCATTCACTGTAATTTGAATATTTCCTCCTCTATACTTTATAATATCAAACGAAACTAATTTCAATATAAACTACATTCAAAAACACACAACTTTGTTTTTGTAATCATAACCTAAAATTTACTAGATAGGAAGATCGGGATTTTTAAAGTTGGAAGATCTATATTTTTTTAAAAAAAACAGAGGTGTTGTTCACACTCTTTAAGTTTATAGAATGTTCAGACATGCCAACACACATATATGAAGCATAGAACATATCAATACATGAATTCATACCAAATACAAAAGTTCATTCAAATTTTCAAATGTATAGATGCATATGTGATTCCAGTAAACAAAAACTTTAAAGTTGTACTCACAGTTCTTCTGAAATGAAATATTACAGCCTAGTTTCCTGCTTCAAGCTTTAGCACTTGATTTTCCCTCTTTGATTTTTTAATGGCAGATTATTCTTTCTTTCTTTTTTCTCTAAGTGTTGAACTAGAATGGTATGCGGGAACAAGGTGCTGCATATATATATATATATATATATATATATATATATATATATATATATATGGAGGGAGGGAACAAGTTGTTAAGGCTGAAGCCTATTTTTCATGTACAACCTCACTTTTTTTCATTCTTTGTTTTCTTTTGAGTGATTTGATTTTTGAATGATATGATATTTTATGTGCTTGATTTGAAATCTTTTATGCTCGAATTTAATGCTTGTCATGATGATGCTCCCTTGTATACATACATGTATACATCATATATAAATATACAGATTTTCATGTACACTAGTTTGACCATATGCAAAGTTTTTAGTTTGCTAACACACACACACACATATATATGTGTCTATATATATATATATATATGTAACATGCTAAAACTTGAACACTATATTTTTATACAAGCATAAATAGCCACTTACAATGTGTTTTATTTATTTATATATATATATATATATATTTATTTTAATTTTTCACCACAAGTTTACATATAAATATGTACTTTATCATGTTTACCCTTACACATATTTACATATTTACACATACAATACTTTTATAAACATATATATCTATTCATATATATTGTTGTCATCATATACACATATATTTACATTTATTTATATACACATTTACATATTTATTTATCATAAACACTTATATATATATATATACATATGTAAATATGCATACATATACAATATACCTAATTATATTTATACAAACTTTCATACACATCACTTCATATGGGCATATATACATATACATATATATACCTATATTTATTTTATCATCACACATATATATGTATATACATTTATACAAATTTTTCATATACATTACTTCATATGGCATATATACATATATGTATACCTATATACTTGTATATATTTTTAATCACCATATAGCTTATATATTTTTATATATACTTGTATGGATATTCCATCTTACATTTTTGATGGTGGAGTTTATATATATAATCTATCGTATCTAAAATTTATATATTAAAATTAGACATAGTTTTAATTAATTTATATATATTCAGCTATTTTAAACATCAGAAAACTTATTTATTCGATTAATAAAAATTAATATTTCAATAATTAAAATCAGTTAATTGCCCAATATCCGATGGCTAAAAATCCTGGTCGTTACAATATATCAATGGTTGGCCATAAAAAGGGGAAGGAGTGGGTTTTGAATGCATAAATCTGGTTTTGATTTGGCAAAAAAAAAGGTAAACAAGAAGATCTGGATCTCCACCTTTTACTCGCTTATGTTGCCTATTGAAACCTCACCTCCTTTCTCAATTCGACTTCAGTTTTTGCCTCTCATTTTCCTCGTTTTGGCCGCAAGTTACAAAAGGAAAAACCCTTTCGTTTCCATATCAAATTCAAGTAAAATTAAATCAATTTTAAGGAGTAGTATTCTCTTCTAGTAAGCTGCACATTCTGAAGGAGTTTAAATTTGATCTTAAGAAGCTTTTTTAAACATTCAAGGTGCTCTTCATTGGCTACATTTTTTGTAATGTTTTATCTTTAGAACTATTTTATATCCATATATGTTGTTTATTTAAGTTATATTGATTGATTATTATATAATATAACGAATATATGTATATATGTTATCTGATATTGCATACATATATAATTATTTAAATTATTAATATCTTATATATATATTACATATACATATACATATACTTATACATATACATATCCATATCCATATGCACATATATTGTAATGACCCGCTATTTTGGACCATTCAAATCGACAATAAATCCACACATGTCGGACTTGAATAATTCAAAATACCGAATTGTTAATTTAAATTTGGCAAAACTCGGCATATGCATTAAATAAATCAATCACAGAATCACAGACACAGAGTAAAACAATAATACGCAGCGGAATAGATAAAATAGTAGTTCATGAAGCTACTATATAAACATCAGAGTTAGAAATAAAATACAACAGAATATCTCAAATGCAGTGAAGTCTCCAGTACAACAGATGACTTCTCTTGAACAAATCAACTAGAAGAGCTGAAAGCTGAGGCGATAGTTGGATCTCCAAAGGAAGCTCCAAACTCCAAGGGTGAGTCTCAAATGCTGTATCACTCGGTCTGACCCGAGCGTAAAGCAAAACACAAAACACTCGAGTCAGGATTAACATTCTTATATAAATAAATCCAACTCAAGTGAAATATCAACTGAAATACAAGTAACTTAAAGGATGTTTGGGATAACCATCCTCTAAGGATCTTCAGAACTATCTACAAGGTGGAAATATACATTATAACACCGTGGTCATTTCAATTAAATTTATACTTCAAAACCCAAATATCATTTCATTTCAAATATATCTATTTTCCAAAATAGTATATATATATATATATATTAAATGATTTAAAAAGTAAATTATTTGAAATTTCCTCAAGTCTCACAAATCGATTCAAATCAACTTCAAATTCCAAATCCAAATTTATTCCAAGCTCAATTCATTAATTCAATTCAGTTCTAAATATACTATTTAAATTTCAATATATTTCAAAGCTTTAATATTCAACATTTCAAAGTTAAATTTAACGGTTTCATATAGCTCTTGATTTAACTTCATTTATTATTTAATCAGGGAATATTCA
Source organism: Allium fistulosum (assembly GCA_030737815.1). NCBI lineage: Eukaryota > Viridiplantae > Streptophyta > Magnoliopsida > Asparagales > Amaryllidaceae > Allium > Allium fistulosum. The sequence continues at coordinate 939,252,035 of CM060905.1, read as the reverse complement.
CTTAATAAATTCAGTATCATTTAACTAGCCTTAAATTTCATTTTTACTTAAATCAAACCCAAGTTATAAATCATATCTTAAATCTCAATTTCAATAAGTTTCAAATCGGTTTAATTAAATAAAATTATCTTTACTAAATTCAAATTATCATCCCCACCTTAACTTATTCAAATTTTTACCAAAATCTATTTGAAATATAAATTTATACTTAACATATTATATGTATTAAATCCATCTTAATTTAAATTAAATATCATTATTAAATCTATATATATCATTACCATTTATATATAAAATTTTAAGAATCAACATTTGTTAAAACCATATATTTCTTTCCAAAATAATAGAATTCAATTTCAAAATATTTATATATATATGGACCAACGGTGTTTGTATATATATTTATCATATGGTTAAGTGATACGGATATTTATCATTTCAATCCGAAATTTAAATATATACGGGTAGATATCATTTCGACCCGTAATCCCAATTTCAGTTCAAATGAAAATCGCTTGGGTTTATCATTTCAACCCATAATGATTTCCTCTTATTCTAAAGTCCGTTCGGGTATGTATCATTTCAACCCATAGTGAATTCTATACTAACAGGGAACTTGCAGAGTGATAACAGATAATATAAAATATAACAACAAGCATATATCATCAATATAAATAACAGATACTGGTGTCAGATGTCATAGGTGAACATATACAGATAATAGTAATAACAGGCATATAAATATTAGATACTGGTGTCAGATGTCACAGGTGAACAGATAATAGCATATATAACAATTTAAATAACTACAGCATCATATTTCAATTGTCGTTTCAATTTAAATCAAATTTAATAAATACAAGAATGTTAATCGTGAGTGATTGCTCACCTTTCGAGGCTAGCGATATTTGACGATGAAATGAATTACGAACCCAAGCACGGATTCCAAAGTAAAGCAAGATTGGCACGAATTTCGAAGAAAAGCCTGATGGGTAGAAATTCAATAGACAAGCTGAGAAATCGAAATAAATCGAATCAGTTTGGTATAAATTGAAACAGATTTATACTATCTACCTATCTTCCAAAAATCAAATTTTTTTTCTTTTTTTCGAAATATACACTTAAATATATATATATATCATTTCTAACTTTAAGAAAATAATACATGCAGACAAATAGATGTACACTATAACTGAACATATGCAACTCTACATATCCAAGCAAATATGCAGACCAGACTTAATATAACTAACCTATGCAAATCAATATATAAACCTGTATATAATTTCCAGAATATGCGTATATTAGGTATAAAGAATAATGCCAGGTTAAATACGTACTGTGTAAACCTTTATATTTTATAAACGGTATATATAAACTCAATATAAAAACATACACAACCGACTATTATCTTTCAAACCATTTATATATGCGCTAAATTGTCCTTTTCTTTAAAATAGTATTTAAAAACACTAACATAAAGTCAAATGTCCAAAATCAAAAATTCGTATAACTCGACACGTATACACAAAGGCAAACCTATATATGGATAATTCAAAGAAGCAAGAGCATATATATAAACTCTGTTTTTTCTTGGTTGAGCTACACCTTAAAATGAAATGTGATAAAATATGATATGATAAAAGATACTATGATAAAATATATAATACTATTATGTGAGACCCACGCATCACTATGATATAATAATATTTGATAAAAATGAAATATACTATAACATAATGTACACAAGAATAAAATTGCAGGCTATATATTTGCTGTATCCAGAGTTTATATCACACTATATCTCACACGCCAACCCATACTAGTACAGCCTTATTACAAAATAAATCAACCAAAACCGTATACATATCTTTTAATAAAAATTTATATAAACTAAACTGTTGTTTATAAAATATAGATAAAAAAAATATAGTTATAAAATTAAATATATATATGTATGCATCTGGACATTACACTATAATATTCTGTAAGCATCTATACGCCTAACTTATTCATGCCGATATATACATGCGAAAGAGGAAGGAGTAGGCAAAGTAAAATGCAGCTTTATTTTAAAATATAGGATACCTAAATTATATATGCAAAAACAAGTATATATATATGCAACAAATGCCCTTATACGTGAACAGATCATATAATCTTTCTTTTTCTATTTTATAGCAGATACAACTTTGGAGAATTCAAGTATATATACACTGATATATGAGGATTTATCTTTTTCTTAGCAAAGAGACAAGAAAAAGGAAAATATATATCACCTTGATATATATGCGGCTGAGGTCAACTTTGGTGGCTCCGGTGGATGGTCGCATGGCTGTGCTCGGCAGAATCTGGGAAGCGGAGGAGGGAGCGCAGTGGTGTTGGCGAGGAGAGGAAGGAGAAACGTGGAGAAGAAGGCTTGTTTCAGGGAATAGGATATGCGGGTGGGCATGTTTGTGAAGAGAAGGAGAAACAGTTCATATGAAGGAAAGAAGAAAAATGGAAATATGATTGGTCTGGGAAGGTGGACGAGCAAAAAGAAAAATGAAGCTTGCAATCGACTTGGGCTTGGAGAGACTTGGTGGTGGGTCATGGATGGGTTTCTAGTGTTGACAATGGTGTAGGAACTGGTGTGGGTTTTACCGACGGAGTATGAGCTAGTGCAAAGGTGTTGGCTGCGTAGGATGGGGAGGAATATATTTTAATTTTTTAAAATCTTTAACTAAATAGGAAAAGGAGATATGACTGGCTACTGGTGAAAGGTAAGTCGTAAGGCGTCTCTACTGTGTCGGAATGGTGTTAGAAAACTCCAACACAAAATAAACGTCACTTCTAAAGTAGGCTACATTGCGACATTATTTTGATGCCCTGCTTTAGGTTGTCGGAATGGCTTCAAAAATGTCACCACTTCTTATAGTGTATAGATCGCTTGCATGGGTAAGTCGGCTATCCTTATGAAATTTGCAGCATATTTCAAATGGGAAATAATAAGTACTAACTACCCCCTTTCGTAGCTACTTTCAAATTACATCGTTGTACCATAAAGAGGATGCCTTTAACATTAAGAACATAGAGCTGAGTATTTTAAGATCCTGATCGGTGTTTTAAGTGGTTGTTTATAAAAGAACTGGGTCAGGTCAAAACATGATAAATGAGTGAATTAAAAAAAATCCATTTCTAGATCTTATTGCTCATATAAAGTCTAATATTTTAGATCTGATCTAAATATCTAAAAGTATGGATTTTAATTATGTAATAATATATAATGTATATATGTATCAAATACACATATATGTGTATAGTGCACATGCAACATATGGAGGTGTATATATTTTAATGTGCTCATATATAAGTGATAGTATTTACACCGTAACAGACACATTTGTCCCTTTATATACATGTTCATTATCCATAATTAATTTGTTATTTATATACATTTATATACGTACATACATACGTAGATACATGCACACATATACGTAAATACATACACACACACACACATATATATAAGTATATACGTATGTATGTACATATGTATGTTATATAAAACATTTAAATGGATTTTGTTTATTTTAATATTGACCAATGCAAAGTGGTTTAAATTAATATCTAAATTATATTAAGAAAATTTAAATTTAGAAACCAAACCTATATCAAGACAAAATTGATTTAAAATTTATATTCAAATTTCATATATATATATATATATATATATATATTTAAGTATATTTATACATTTACTGTAAGGACCCATAAAATAATCGCTTCGTATTTGAATATTTAAATAATTTTTAAATATTTAAATAATGGATTTTAATAACTGAAAAACACATTTCAAATATTAATTAATGATATTAAAATCATTTTCAAATTATGTTTACCAAAATAATTTGTTCAAATAAAAATAGAAAATGTGACCGAAAAACATTTTCCGAAATTTTGAATTTTTCGGCCTCGGAAAGTCATCGAAAACATTGTACACATTTTTGTATCACTCATATACACATGCACACACATGTACACATGTCATGTGATAAGTTAATCAATGTGTTAAAGTTAATAATCAAGCTTAGTTTAAATATAAAACTTGATTTGACATAAAATGTACAAAATATATTAAATAACCTTAGGAAATTAATTAAATTACATAACCATCACCTAAACTAGGACCTAAAGCATGGTGTAGGTGGACCTAAAGCATGGTGTATGTGGACCTAGGGGGGGTAACATGTGTACTAAGAGTGGTGGAGAGGCATGGCTTCCATGTTGCATGATAACATTTATATTATTTAAATGTTTAAGTTAATTTAAATAATACTCCACTTCTTTACCTATAAATACCACCACACTTACTCTTTTCTTAATTTGCACCTTCATTTCAAAGTTTGTTACCATAACTTCATGTTCATGAAATGATCCATGGCTTCCATACACTCAAAATCCTAAAACAAGCTTTAAAAGCTAGTCCTTCTTCATTTTTAAGCTCATTACATCCACTCATCTTCAAACAGACACTCCTCCACCAAAAAAATCCACACCCCCCTTGGAAAATCTAGGCCGAACCCCATATGCTCTTGGCCAAACCCAAATTGCACTCATCAAGCCCACACAAGTGCATAAATTCAAGTTAAGGAAGTTTGCTTGGCGTTTAGACAAGTTCGGTGGAAGTTAGACTTTGTTTTAGTCCGTTTTGGTGAGTGAAGCTTCCACCTTTAAACCATAAAGTTTGAACTATGTTCATGCTCATATTTGTAGCTATTAAATGCTTATTGTACAGTTGTGATAATGGTTTGGTTGATGGATTTGTTTGTCGCTTGAAAGTTAGTCGCTTCAGAAAGTTAGTAAGCGAATCTTAAGTTATATGAAAATCTAGTAGTTAAATCAACCCCGTTGAAAATAAATGCTTGATATATGTTTTATTATTGTAAATAATCATGCATGTATGCTCATTCCCTTACTAGGTGATGTTTGGTTGTATTACAAATGACATAAGCTTGAATTCCGAACTGCCCGTATAGCGATAGTCGCTACATAGGCACTTTCGGAAAATCACCTTTTTTTGAAATCGTTTTGTTTCATTATCGTGCTTGGAGTGATTTTACAAGTTAAGCAAGTTTTTTTAATTCATGATGTTTTCAATAATAAATAATAATTTTAATAATTTTTTTAATTTAATTAATTTATTATTTAATTAATAAGGATTAAGGCTAACTAATTAACTTATTAAAGATGTGCTTTAAATTTAACTAATTACTTGGTTAATGATGTTTTAAATTTAATTAATCAATCTTTTGATAATGATGGATTAAGATTTATTAATTAATGATGTTTTTAAAATTTATTAATCCTTTTTAATTAATGACTTCTAAAGTTTAATAAATCGTTTTAACCTTATTTAATATTTTCTTAAATAAAGTTTTAAATTAATTAGTAACTTTTAAACAAGGATATTTAATTATTATTTAATTAATTTAATTAATTTTATTATTAAGTAATTGAATTAATGATGTTTTATTGGTGATTTACCCTTTTTAATTAAAGGCTACTAAAGTAAATTAATCAGCTTAGTTAACAAAGTTTTAAAGTTTATTAATCGGTGTAATAAGAATATTTTAAATTGTTAAATCCTTTTTATAATGATGTTTCAAAGTTACTAAACTCATTAACAAAGTGTTTTAAAGCTAATACTTGTAATGCGAAGCCAAGTATGAATTCGGGTTTCTAAAAGAAAAAAATTTGATTCGTTTATGGAAATGAATTAATTTCCATAAGGCAAATCGCTTATATGGAAACAATTTATTTGTATAATTAACACTAAACATCGAAGAAGCAGACTTGTCGCTATTTTGAAAGTTAAAAATAATCGAGGGACATGACTTTGAGGTAACACTACCTTGACTAGTCCGGTATTATTGTTAACCAAGAAATAGTACAAGTTTGAATTCAATGAGTGGTGGTAAGTATACAAGATTTAGTTTCCATATACGATCGTTTTAAATCTTCGATAGTTGGTTTCTCAGCTATGGTTACTTCAGCTTCTTTATTATCGTCATTCTAAGATGATTTATTGCTCCGTTGAGCATTGATATCCTTTGTCAAAAATGACTAAAACCAAAGCGCGAGAGGTGGCAAAGCTACGTGAGGTTGCCCCCATTAGGATATTTTCACATCTCATCTATATTGGATTCGGTAGTGCTATTAGATGTGAAATATTTCCGTTCTCGATAAGGTTTGGCAGTGTTCGGCTTGGAGGGTTCCGAGAAGTTTCACAGAGTAAATGAGCTTCTAAGAAATATATTACTAGAAGTATACTTCAAGGGGGGTGCACCTTCCTAGTAATTTTTTGGAGATTTTCCTTTTATTATTTGATTCGAACCTTCAAATTTATTCCCTTATTTGCATTGGGAAGAGTCAACCACCCTTCGTGGTGTTTAATTATTTATCCATTCTTTACGTTTGGATGTTGATTTACATGGGAGTAAACTCGTTCCATGTTCAGCGGCGTGGTCTCACATGTTTGTGTTTAATTTCACACCTATTGTTTTAAAAGTTTTACTCATACCATACATATCGTCTGACCCGAGTTGTTTGTTTTCCCTAAACTCTCGAGTATTCATTTTATTTGCATAGTCCGAGAGTAGGAGGTCTTTGTCTGGCTCTTTTGAAGACGACGTCCGAGCAGGAGGCTTTTATCTACTTAACTATCTATACTACTGTTATCTAGTTTGTGTAAGTGTATTTTGTTTCGGCATTTGTAAAGGCAGGATGTTATAACTTCCTAAGCCGATTTGTAGTACTTTTGTGTTACCCTGAAAACTCCCTGTTAAGGAGTAACCTGATGTACTATTGACTGTTATGTTTTATTTAACAGTTTCGTTGTGAGGTTTTCTATTCTGTTCTTTATTTTACCCCACCATGATTCATCTTTTCGATGCTTGGCAATGTCACACGAACACCGACGATGTGTTAAGTGTCGTTCTTAGGGGTCAGAAAGGTGGGCCGTCACATTTACAATTTTTTTTTGAAAAGAAAATTTAAAATATTTTATGAAAATATGAAATATTTATTCATAAATTATGAATTAGTAAATATATTAACATTCAAGAACTATTTATTAATTCATCCTTTTCCCAAAATGTGTTAATTAATTTTTCTATTTCACAAATTCTTATGGATTTTTACTTTAAATAATTATTTTATAATGTAAATCTCTATGTATTTTCATAAATAATTTTTTTAAACTTGCATTTGTTACTTAAAGTTTAAGTATATTTATATATTATCATTTAAATTTCAAAATAAATATAAGAAATAATATATATAAACAATTATTATTTAAATATACATACATACATACATATATATATATATATATATTAATAGATAAATCTGTATATGTATTTACTAATTGCAAAAATTATATTATAAATTTTGATAATTGGTAAGTATTAATCTCAAAATGAATTTTTTAAGTGGATAAAATACAGATATACATACATACATACATACATATATATATATATATATGTAACGACCCGTAAAATTTAATGGTTTTAAAAGTATATTTAACTGGAAATTTGTAAAATTTTAAACAATAAAATTTGAAATTAAAAATTTATTATTTGGAATACGTCTATTTAATATAGCAACTGGTAAATTTTCATCTAATAATATTGAAGTTTATTTTCCTGTGAAATTTCATTTCAAATCAAACCGGTTAATAACAGTGAATTTAAAAGTTTTCCGAAACCAAAATATGTCAACAGGAGAAAATTTATTCAGATCATTCTGAATCAGACTACGAAATTCGTTTTGCGAAATTCGGACGTTTCTAGCTCCGTTTGGATTTTCCCGTACGAAATAGCAGCATTTTCGGTACCGATTATCGACTTTTGGTCGGATGATCGTACCACTAATATCTGTATACCGTTTTGATCCTCTCGTCGTGCTGATCTCAATGGTATATTCATTTTTGTAATTTGAGGTCCGGTACGTGACGAAAACAATAAAGTATTTGTCGTATCGGTACCGCTTTGAACTTCCGAAATTCAATTGACAGTTCAGTGGATATTTTTGGCCACTAGCTTTCATTTTAACATTTATTTCATCATTTACTAAAATTTGACCGTTGCCATCCCATATCATTTTGAAATCAGAACGTATAAAAAACTTCTTTACGTTTTGTATTTATAAAAGTGAACGGTTCATTTTATTTTTCCTTTTATAACTTCGTTTCTTTTGTTCCATCATCAATTACGTCAAGCATAGCCTCGCCTTACCATGGAGATCATAGCCTCACCCTCGTTTCCACCCAAACCTCGCCACCTCACCCTCGCCACCACCCAAACCCAGAGACCTCAAAATCCAAATCCTACACCCCTTGTTTCATTTGTTCTTTGCTGCTCCAAATTGACACTATCTCCACCTCATTTGTCATTGCCTTTCTTTCTTGTGGTTGTATATGATAAAGTTAAAGGTGTTCCCTATAGGCAATTATGTAGATAGTTATATAACATAACTCTATGAATAATCATGTTTGTAAAGTATGCTTTGGGTTTTATTTTCTTTTATATATTTTGTTATATAGAGATATAAATATATTGAATTAAATACATTAAACGTATATAAGTAGAAAATTCTTAGGAGAAGTATTTTATCGATGGCAGTTCCAAATGTCTTCGTAACCATGAGTATGGAATCGATATCTAAAAAATTACTTAAATGTTTTTGGTTAAGATTTATCAATAAAGGATATCGATTCATCTGTTGAGACTAGTGTACGTAACGCTCTCCATACGGTGGACGGTGAATTATGCCTGACCATTACGGTAACCAAGGCTTTACGTACTTATGGTTGTTTGGAACAATCACTGAACACCTCGACGAGAATCTTCTATAGGTTAATACAACTAATCAAAATAAAAGATATTACGGTAACGATGTGTAATAGTCTTTAGACTTGGGTATTGTCGACCTTAAATAGTTATGATATACTTTGATTATGGTCAAGCACATGGCATGTCGACCATGTTATGACTATAGTTGGATACAAGTTGCACTACTTGAAGTGAAATACTACTCACAAGAGGATTTATCATGTTCATTGTAGAAGGTTATAGTCACCATAATTGGTATAGTCAACTTAAACTCAAAATCTCATGCCATAGTGATCAATTAATCGATAAGTATTATCGGATTGAACCAAGAACTTTAATATGTTCTACGTAATTAACTACGGAAATTGATAGAGTTTTTGACCTTAGGCCAACTCTTGATACCTAAGTAATACCATGTTAATAAAAAGAAAACATGTACAAAAAGTGCAGCATAATAAAGATAAGAAATCATATTTTGCCTAAATGATCTATAAGCTATTGAACTTATGCCCGATACTGTATTTCAGCAAAATCTGTACATACTTCAATATTAAATTGTTAAAATATTGATTATGGACCGAGTTCGCACAAGAGTTAACACAAATGTGTTATTAGTTAATTTCCAAGGTTGACCATGCAAAATTTATCTACGAATGTTATTAATTAATAATGAAACTAAATAAAAAATTTGTATTAAATTTTAATGGAACTTAATTATTTATTTGAAGCCTAAGGTTAATTAAATTAATTATAAAAATTATACGTCTATTTAATTAAAGCATGAGCTTAAATAAATTAAATAATTAATTTAGTGGTTGAATCGATCTGGCTTAAAGTTTGGAAGCCTAAACCCGAGGGGTAGCCAAAGCATGTAGAGGTAATAATAGACTTTGTCTCCAAGGGCTAGAGAAAAAGTGGCTAGATATTCGTGATCTATTAGACTATATATGGCCACCCCATTCATTTTCTCTACACGCTGAACCAAACCATAACCCTAACCTATGTTGCTGATCATTGGTGAAGCATCACCGATAGAGTTGCATCAAGGAGATAGAATAAGGAGTTTAAGGATGATAATAACTAGGAACCAAGATGTTCGACGATCGATGGGATCACGACAAAGAGGTAGTTATTCTATTTTTAAATTTATTTATATACGTGTTTGTATTCATAAAGGCTTCCCATCACCATTGTATAATTCTATGAGAAATGAAAAAATTAAGAATTAAATATAATTTCTAATTAAATAAATAAAGAGTAAACATGTTAAATATATTTATATGTATAATTCTATTCATTTTAATAAAATAAAAAATTTAGTTCGAATCCACACAGATATATATATATATATATGTAAACAATTAAATATTTTAAATATTAAGACATTTATAAAGTATATATGTATGATTTTATTTTTTTAATTTAGTTTTGGCTTTTGAATTTTATGCTAAATATTAGACACACAAAAAAAAATTTGCATGGATTTTTAAAAATAAACTTCCTTATGAGTTTAGACAATAAAAAACATTTTTTGTATTTTAAAACGTTAAATAGTATAAAATTTTAATTTTTCAAACAATTATATATATTTATATATGTGCATATATTATAATCCACATAGTTCATGTTTAAATTGAAAAATTTAGGCTCACAGTTTTGAAGTTTGAAAAAATATTTTTACTTTGAAATGGTCAAACATTTTAAATTCAAACTTTTAAATCATGAAATATATAAATAATTAATACAACTATATATATGGATCATTAAATATAATTAATTTATTTGAAATATAATTATTTATATATATGATGAAAATTATAATATTATATAATTTTTAAATAATATTATAATATAAATCAATTAATTAATTAATGGTTGAATTAGTATATATATCTATGTATATTAATAGTTTATATTATATTGATCTAACTATAAATGTTTACCTGTGTGTATGCATCAAACCTATTTGTTAACCATAAATCACAATGGTTAATTGAACATCTGTGACATATGTTCATGATGTTATCCTTACGTTAGTTTACCATATTTAATATAGTTATAATGTTTTCATTATGAACACAAACATATTAAAATAGAAAAATATAAAATTAAAGTAAAATTATATTGATAATAAAATATTATTATTAAATCGTAACAAACAAATATAATTTTACCTAAAAATTAGTCAAATTAAAATTATATCCCAAACTTCTTTATCAATCAATAATAAATAGAATTTAGTATATAAAAAATTTCAAATAAACACAAAATACGATCTTGAAAAAATAATAAAAGGAATTTTTATTGAATAACCCACTTTCAAGACACCTGACCCGATAGTATGAACTTATTCTCTTTCATTATATTGGATGTTATAAATTAAAATTTAAAATATATATACTGGTTTTAGATTTAACAAAAATGAAATTATTATGTTAAGTTGTGAAATTAATTCTCGCATTAAACATTATAGTTAATATTATTCTAAACCAAATTAAAAATATGACATTAGGATAGTTGACATTAGTATATTGTAAAACCCCTTAGATGATTGATTTGGCTTTGCCAAACAAGTATCGTTTATAATAATTACATAAATATTTTTTTTAATTAAAATATAAATCGATATTCAAATAATACGTATTTGTGGAATTTATCCCAATATTATCAAGTTATAAATGCAATAATATCCATGTTCCATAAAATATTTCAAATTGAATGGTTAACAAAATTTCGGTGATACTTCCTTTTGTTTCATGTGTATGCTCTTTTTCATACAATACAGAGAAAAAGGTGAAGTGCTACCAAAATTTTGTTGAATCGTTTAAGTTGAAATGATTTAGGAGATATTAATATTATTATATTTGTAATGGAAAGTAAGATGGCAGGTCATTTATAAAAGGTGCATAAGTCATTCGGTATAACTTTAATTTTTTAGTAAAATTCATTGTTATGAATTATTTCCGTAGTGATGATCATGATAATGACGATGGTGATAATGACGACGTCTAAGTTAGTGACCATGAGTATGAAGATGATGATAGTGTAAATAATGATATGTATAATGATGTAGATTATTAGAAGTGTATATATATAATTAATTGTCAGACTACTTTTATATGTATACGTTCTTTTCAGTTTTCTCTATGGTTAAGAATATATTGTTCAATTACTTCCATGGACTTACTTAGCATCGCATATTTAATTCTTATGTTCATGTTATATACATTTTATGTTGTAATAATATCTATAACAGTGTAAGTAATGATATGAACACAAAAATATGAAGATACACACACATATACAATGATACGCACACGTAGATATTTATTGAAATACACACACAAATACATTTATTCACACATACATAAATTAATACACACACATGTATTTTATTATGTTCTTTGAAATAAATGTTTTAACACAAATATGAATGTGTTGGCTTGAGTTCAGCAACTCGTGCACATTGGATATCATTCGAGACGACATGCTCGTACGAGTCACGAGTTTTCAACCCACATTTTCTGACATCCATAAAGATGTCAAGAGAGTTATGTTCACTAACTTCATGGTAAAATAATTTTAGTGAAAAATATTTTTTAAGTAATTTTGTTAATTTACTAAGAATATATACAAATCCAATTGCAGTTGCTGAGGAAGTTTGCTTAAAATCCGGATGTTTTAGAGGAGTTAGTGAAAAAGGGGTGGAAGCAAAAGGCGAACAACAAGTATTGCGAATGGACGTATAACCTATGCAAGTACCAAAAAAAGCATTCCATTTGTCCAAAGGAGAATTATGAGAAATTTTTATGACATGGAATCTATATGAATTTAAAGCACTTTCTATAAGGACTTTAGAAAGCGGAAAGAAGAATCCAAAGCTGCATTATGGTGTATCTAGATTGTATGTTGATTATTGCAACACTTTGGTAGTTACTACTAAAATTTATTTAAATTTTGAATTAGACGATAAGATTCAAATGGCAATATATTAATTTTAATTATAAATTTGAAAACCTTCATTGTTGACGTCAAAAATGGATTAACATCCAAGATTGAGTTGTAGGGAATCTATATGACTTAGATCTAGCATATAGTATTGAAAATAAAATAAAATAAAATAGAGAGACATAAGATTTTTATAGTGATTCGGAAATCTGTGGCCTACATCTACTTTATAGTTTTTATTAATTGATTTGATAGCTTTTTGTTGGATTACAGAGAATTAGATAGAGTATAAGTAACTAGTACAGAAGTTTGACAAGTTCTATAGCTAAGAACTGCCAAGAGTAGCTGCCTAGGTGACTATTATACAGAGATAAGAGATGAAGAAGAGGTATAGCTTCAACATGTGGAATTAGCATAAACCAGATCATTCTTTACTTGTAGGTAGGTTAGTATTTATAGGGAAACAAAGGTAATGAGTCAGAAGCTCACCTGCACTGGAGTCTAAATGAATGCCCAATTTTGTATAAGGGAAACCATAACTCCATGACCCAATATGATAGGTCGGCACCGATCTATGTAGCTCGGTACCAAGCGATAAGTATTGTTGCAAAATCAACTTCTATCTTCTAGTTGATAATTTCCAAACCCTTTTCGTTGTATTTTGGTTGATTTTAGTAATCTTTTCTCTATCACCTGAGTTACCCTGGTTTCTTGGATTTCTTCTCACCAACCTTGGAATTTGTTATCCAAATCATGGGTAAACTACTTGATTGCGAGTAAAAGGAGCAGAGTATGAGTTGTATAAAGTTTGGGGAGTATGATGGGAAGCATGATAGGTCGGTATCGACCTATGGATAGCTCGGTACAGAGCTATGCATTTAGCTCCAAATTGAATGAAACTTTCTCGAGTTGTTTCTCTACTCCATTTAGGTGCACTTCCAAGTTTTTGAATCGTTTCATCTTCGTCTTGGCCTTCTAATTTCAATTGAAACCTGCTATGAGCTCATCTTTGCATTGCTTTAGGATGCGCTTCAGGCTAGCCCGATGTCGACCTACTTTCAGTAGATCCTTGCTTTGCTTTAGGACATGCTTTAGGCTAGCTCGGTACCAGCCTACTTTGAACTGTTCCGTGCTTTGCTTCAGGATGCACTTCTGGCCAAAAATATGACTTTCAAAATTTTCAACTATTTTTGACTATTTTTTATGTTTCCTTTTTCTTGTCTTTTATGATGTTTCCCAAGTCCTTGGGTCATTTCTTCGACATTGGTTCATTTAATTTGATCGTTTAAGTTAGTTCGAGACTATGGATAATTTGGCCGTAACACTCATATTGATCCGACCTCTTGGCATGTATACTGTAAGACCCACAAGAACGATTCTGAAGAGGGATACACTACTGGTGGATAAAATGATGATGCTTCTACAGAATTTGTTGTGAGTCATTCATACATTTGATTTATATATTTGCATATGTTCATAAATACTCATATGTATGAGAAATGCAAATTAGACACAATATCAAGCATTATCGATAAGCTTTAGAGTCTGCGTGAAGATTACTCATGAAGTTTATGAATATATCTTTGGTTCGCTACTCATTGATCTCACCGAAAGGAAGGATCGTAGGTCCAGCTTCGGCAACATTCCTATGATAATTGTTAAAAATTTATTAAATACTTAGCTTACATGCATATAATTTATGGACATTAAAATTTTACATATGTCGGCAACTAGTGTCAAAATAAAATTGTTACAAAACTAAAATTTACATAAAGCAAAAATATTAAACATAGCTAAAATTAAAATTTGTTAGTATTCAACTTTATTTAAATAATTTGCCACCAAAATAGTTTAAATTTGCCACCGAAATTAAAATAATCTAAATTTGCCACCAAAACTAAAATAATTTGCCACCAAAATTAAACTTTTATGAAAACTAAAATATAAATTTATAGATATTAATAATTTATCAATGTTAACAACAACTTGTAACAAAATTAAAATTAAAATCCTATGTCAAAATTTATCAACAACTTAGCGTATACTAAATTTAAATGTTACAATTCTAAAACTTTTAGTATTCAACTTTGTTTAAAGTGTAAAAGAATATGAATACGCAGAATTTAGAATATAGCCAAAAATTAAATTATTTTGGCTCCAAAATTAAAATTGATCAAAACTAAAATAAAACTTGTGTAGGTATTAATAATTTATCAAGGTTACCAACAATTTATATAGAAATTAAAATTTAAAATCAGCGGGTATCAATATTTATCAACAACTTGGCTAATATCCAAATTTAACTATTACATTTCTTAAATTATTAGTATTCAACTTTGTTTAAAGTGTAAAAACATGAATATAGCAAAAAAAATATAATGTAGTAAAAAATTAAATCTTTTGGCACTAAAATAAAAATTATCAAAATAAAATAAAAATTATATAGATATTAATAATTTATCAAGGTTAAAAAAAATTATTTCAAAATTTATCAATAATTTATTCCAAAATTTAAGTGTCATAATTTTAATATTATTAGGTTCCAACTTTATTTAAAATGTACAAAATATGAATACGGTAAAATTAGAATATATAAAATAAATTAAAATATTGGAAAAACTAAATTATTTTGGCATCATCATTAAAGTTAACATTGTATTAATACTTGTATACGTTATTAAAATTTGAAATATATCTGATTTCAAATGTCATTAAATTTAATAGTAGAAATCAAGAAATCGAGATGCTATGTAAAATAATGAATAGGTGTCGTAGGATGATAGAGAATAGTAGAAGCGATTTGAACTGATCATGAAGAATTACGAAGAACTAAATTCAGTGCTTCGCGACCGATGTATAGGGTGGAGGTGGGCAGGGTGAAGCTAAGCAATATGGAGATGATGAGTGAGTTATTGTGCATGTTTTTGTATATATATGTAGTATTGACTTGTTGACTTCGATCTGTGTAGTATTATATGATGCATTTGATATTGTGATGGACATATTGCGATTGTTTGGTTGATGGTTTGTGATAATGTTAATATTGTCTGTTTGTCAATGCTAGAATGACCATATGTTGATTTTTGTTGATGTGTGTTTTAATGTAAGGAATTTAGCTGAAATGATGTGAAATTGCCATAGAAATAACCTCGTGTTAAACAAAAGTCTAGTTTAAGAAATCTATAATCTCAAAGGAGACATAAAAACCAATATGTCATAAATAGGAACATAAGTTATGAAGAGTCATAACTGACATGTCCCTACATCCAAAAAATTAGCACATAAACAATATATGTTAAACTACCATCACATGGCTGTACTACTACGCTAAGTAGTATACAGTGTGTCAAAGGTATATACCTCGATAATACCAACGTCGCGTGACATCCAAAGCAACCATCACGCAACCTCACATCTCCCACTCAAGTGCCATTGGATATATGATAACTCGAATGACTATTAGCAAGGTCAGCAACTACTCAACATCACGATCTCAGTTACGCTCGAACACCTGCCATCACCAAGACATACTAGACCATCACTAAGGTCTACGGTACACAGCTGAGTGTCCTCACATACCTCTGTTTTACGAGTAACCATCATAATATTTGACTTATCCATCCAGCCCTTGGAACATGTCCTAATAATTGAATCCACCTGTATTCCATAACTCATCACCACTCTGAACTTGCCTGCTCAGACAATCATTGGATCCTACTATCACTTCCACTTGAAGTTCTCAATCCAAACTACTCAAAATGTCGAGTCAAAAATGTTTCTTAATCATCTCGGTTGCCCCCACTTAACTTCGATGCGTCCTCATGTCAACCTTAAAGTCACCATGCAAAAGCCCCGCATTTTCTTCGCATAATCCGCCAAATACCGTCAATGTTGGTAGCTTCTCACATGCCAATCTTGTCTCAACGGTTGTTACGGTCAACCGTTTTTGAGCTTTGAAGCATGCCTTGCATTTTTGCTAAATTTGCGATCTTAAATTTTTTGACTAAGTTTCCTTCATCTCCAAAACATCCCATGATGATCAATGCTACCTGAAGCTACCCTCTTGTAGTTTGCCCAAAGTGTCGAAGTCACCACTTCTCTAGCGCTTAGTAAATTTTCGAACTCGATTTCCCTTGCCTATAAACTCCAAGATGAACGATTGTTCCCTTTCTTGCTTGAAGTCCTTACCGTGTATTTTTCCATCTGCCTCGAAGTAGCCAACATCCTTAGCGTTCTCAAGTCCAAATTCAGTCCTCCCGTAGAAAACACGGGTCGGTACCAATTGATATTGATTAGTAGAGATTCATGTAACTTAGTTAAATTTTTTACCAAGTAATTTCAAGCCAACTCCATGACGATCTTTCTCTACTTCATCTCTTCGATTTGTGTGCAATCTCCTTTGCATCGATATGACTCCAAACACTCTAAAGTTAACCCATAAAAGTTATTATATTGCTATAGATCTTCCATCCATTGTGCAATCCAATCATAGAGCAAACACATAGCAACTCCATCTACATAAAGACCCTTTCCCATAAAACGACCAACCACTAGTTTGCATCGATAAGCATTTTGTAATGACCCTAATTTTTAGTATCATTATTTAGGATATTTAATTAGCTGAATTAAATAAAATAATGTGGTAATTAGGGGATTGAGATTTGTGATTAAACTAAGGGGTAGCCGTGCCTAAGAGAATAAATGAACTACAATGAACTAAATTAAAATGGGTAAAGAAAATAGTAAGGAGCAATGTTGGAATAAGAATATTCTAATACCGTAAACACTTAGGAATTCATTTCATACGTTCATTTGCAATACTAAACTAAAATAGAGGCCAGCCATCATTAGCAAGAACAAGAGGAAGAAAAGTTAAAGGAAGAAGATTGATCAATTCAAATCCATTCAAATCTCAAACTATTTAATCTCAAAGCCAAGGTGAATAATGACTACATCTCATGTTTACTAATGATTTTTGGCTTTAAGGTTAAACCGATTTATTTTACAAGGTTATGCCATATTTTTAAATGATTAAATGTTTATATATGCTTGTTGATGATTTATGCTTATTCATATAGGTTTTATGATATGTTTTGATATGAAAATCCTATTAAATGAAATCCAAACGCCTTGTAATTTTAGATTCAGATCAGAAATGATATTTTAGAGATGGATTTTTAGTTTTCATAATTTTCTGAATTAATGTGGATTTAATATAAATTTTCTAGTGATGAAAATGATTATTTGGGTTTAGAATAATTTACGGCTAAATTATTTATGTTGTGGATTTGAAATTAATATATGTTGGAAAACAAATTAAGAATGATTTTCTGGAATTTTTGTAGAATTTTCTTAAGTCTTTTAATAGATATATAAAATTATTTAATGTATGGGACTTAAATATTTTATATATTTATAAAAAGAGAAGGGGTATTTTATAAATTAATTAAATTGTTTATTTTTGAAATATTGGCAGCAATTTTAGAAAAGAAATTAGCAACTAATCATATTTTAACAAACAATGCAGGTTAGTAGAAAAGATTACTTTAAAAAGATAAAATTCAATAAACAAGATTTTTACATGTTTTGCCACTTTCGGCACCTAGGGTTCGACTTAGTAGTTCCGCCACCATCGCCATCGAAACCAATGTGCATGGCATCAAGCACTTGGTGCACAGCGAATTGGATGTAGGCCGAAGGTATTGGGTCGAAACTACGGGTTCCAAAGGGGTCGAAGCGCTACTTTGCTTTCAAATGAAAATGCGCCTGCTCTGCTTTCGAAGGATATGCTTTCGACAGGGTTGGATTTCGACTCTGTCAAATTGATTTAATAAATGGTTTCGAATGGGGTTGCGCCTTTGTTTTAAGTAAATTCTTTCGTTGGGGTCGAAACCCCTAGCTGCCGCTTTTGTACCTTTCGAAGCAAATCGTTTCGGAAGGTATACCTTGTCTTAAAACCCAAGCCACTTCTCCAATGCTTTCAGAGGTTGGTTTCGACATTATCACTTCTTTACATATGAAATGCATTCGAAAGCGTGCTTTCGACTTAAACATTTTATGACCCTTTTTCTTTGTTGAAGGTAGAACCCAAAGGTTTCGAACGGTTAAGTTTTAAAGGGTTTCAAAAGGTTATTCCACATCTTTTATTTAAATCCAAAGGCTTTCGAAAGGTTTGATGTTTCAATGCTTTCGAAAGGTTTTAATGAAAGTTTCGATGGGGTAGTTCCCCAATGGTTTCGAAAGGTGTGAAAGGAAAGGCTTCCAATTTTTTCGAAAGGCAATGTTAAAGTGTTTTAAAGATAGGGTGTCTAAGGTTTTAAAGCTTTCGAAGGGAAGGTTTTTCAATGTTTTCGAAAGGTGATTATGAATTGTTTCGAAAGGAATGTTTTGGCCTTTCGGCCTAGGTTATAAAAGGTTATTTTGTTTTGTAAGGGGTACTTTCAATGGTTTCGAAAGGGGTACTTTCAATGGATTCGAAAGGGATACTTTCAAAGGTTTAAATGTTTTCATCAACAAAGATTTGTGCAAAGTATATAGATAACATGGCAAGTTGATTTTGAGTAAAGCATATGGTATATATTTTCCTTGTTTAAAGTATGATTTAAAGGGTTAAATCAATTTAAGAAGAAAAGGTTTTCAAGGAAAATTTAGGGGAAGATTACCCTTAGTAAAATGACTTAGATATTTGTATACCACATGGGACTGGTATAGGGTTGCACCCTATATATTAGCTATTAGCCCCTAGCTAATTTAGTCCAAAATTATTGTGTGTAAGGCTTTGTCACAGGTAAGACTAAAATGATGTTACACACAGAAGGGAATATATTTGTACAGAGGTAAGTTATTGGTGAGCCCGCAAAACCATTAGGATCAGTTGACCTGGAGAAAGTAAGTTAGGGATAAACCGTCTAGAAGGGAAGTATCTAACAGATGTTAGATTATTTGTTTATATTGTTTGGTAGGCCCGAGTCAGCCAAAGGTTAGTAGTTAGCCTAACAAAACTATAGTGTTCGGACAGATAGTCCATTTGTTACCTGATATTTATGTTTACATGATAATGCTTTACAATTTTAAACAGTTTTGGTTACAGGATTATGATTTGCAAAAGATATATTTTAAAGGGATATTAGTGATGGGAAACCAGTTCCGCTAAGCGGCATGGTCTCACTTAATATCAAATAACCGAGATGTATAGTATTATTCACACCAGGCTTTATGTCTGACTAGAAGTTTATCTTTTCCCCTTAAACTCTCGGGTGATCAAATTGATTTTAGTAGGCTGAGGGTTGAGGTTTACAGGTTATTAGTAGGTTGGGGAATAAAGCTTTCGGAGACGAGCAGGTGGCTGACGGATAGCTATTTAGGAGTTGCTGTTTTATTTTGTTTGATTTCACTTTGTTGTATTATGTCAGTATGACTATATGGTACTCTGGTCAACCAAGGGGGCATCATCATATGTCACTCTTGGCGTATTTATGTAATAATTATATTTGATCTTTACCTAGGAAACGATTATGGGATTATGTAATTTTAATGTGAAACGTGTGTTTTGAAAGGTAATCAGAAAAGTTGTTTTTGAAATATGTGATTTTGTTTCATATTCATGTGCTTTTGATATTATGGATATCTTTAACATAACTGTATTTGGTCACAGGAAGTTAATACTATGGATGACTACAGCATCTGTAGCGCTTAGCTTCGGGCCTCTAGATAGGGGATGTTACAACTTGGTATCAGAGCATAGGTTTATGAAAAACATTAAACTAAAATGATTTTTGAAAACATAATCCTAAGGAATTAGAGATAATATTGGGGTATGGGATAACGCTATAGTAACGTACTTGTATTTGTTATATATAAGTATATGCTATATCTCTATTCTCCTGTCTCACTTAGGCTATTCTTCTGTATCTCATGAGGCTTGAATACAGATATGGATGCTAAAAGTGGAAGGGTTAACCTTAGAGGTGGAAGAACTACGACAAATTGAAATGCCAGACCAAATACCAGGAGAAACCCAGGTCAAACACAAGTTGGAAATGTTGGTGTTGGGGTTCCACAAGTGGATATGGGAGCTATGTATCGGTTTTTCATGAACATGATGTAAGCTGAAATTTCTGCTAGAGTGGTTGGAGGAAATGCTGGAGTAGGAGTTCAGGAAGCTCTGGTGGTCAACAATTTATGCTATCTTGAGTAGAGACTATGTTAGGCTTGGAGGGAAGCCATTTATTGAAACTGAAGATGCTATTGAGGTGGAGAACTGGTTGCTTCATTATGAGAGGATCTTTGCAGACTTGGGGCTCAATGATAAACAGAAGAGAAGGCTTGCTTCAAGACAGCTTCAAGGAGCAGCTTTATTCTGGTGGAATAGTGTGATAGAGTGGATAAAGAGACGATGACATGGGTTGAGTTTAGGAGAAGATTCGAGGAGAGGTTCATGTCTGTGGTGGCGAAGTCTACCTTGATCAGAAAGTTTGCTGAGATGGAACAAGAGGGATGACTATGTTAGAGTATGCTAGAAGGTTTGAGGAGTTGGCTAGGTATGGACATGCCACTGTGGATACTGTGATGAAGAGAAATGAGAAGTTCATAAAGGGGTTGAAGCTTGAGTTGGAAAGGGCTACATTACCTCATATTAGGGATCCTTGTGATGTTGTAGTAGAGATGGCGTTGAGGCATGAGGAGATAATTGCTTCTCTGGAGAAGAATAAGGAAAAGGAGGTCCAGGTGGGGCAGAGTCAGAAAAGGAAGTTCTTAAGAAGGGTGCTCAGAAAGGTGGAGCCGCAAAGAAAGGGAAGTCGGAGGTTGTTTGCTTCAAGTGCGGTAAGAAGGGGCATTTCGCTAATGAATGTCTTACTGGAAAGGTGGAGGAAGTGATCGGGAAGAAGAATATTAGATGCTTCAATTGCGATCAGATTGACCATTATAAGAACCAGTGCAAAGAGCCTTCTAAGGATGGAAGGGGAAAAGTATTTGCATTGGAGCCAGCTACATCAGGACCAACAGTGCAGGAGAAAGGGAAAGCAGTTTTAGGAGGTACACTTCAGATTCATGGTATGTATGTTAGTGTTCTGTTTGATACCGGTGCATCGCATTCTTTTATGTCTCGGTGTTTGGTAGATAAGCTTAACCTAGAACCCTCATACTTAGTTACTTCCTTAAGGGTTGCAAATCCGATAGGAGGATATGCGACACTTGGGATGAAGTGTGACCACTTAGAGTTTGATTTGTTAGGTCATACATTTTTTTGCAATTTGCATGTGTTTGACTTTGTAGGGTTTGGAATTATTTTGGGTATGGATTGGTGAAGTAAATATGATGCTAGGATATTTTGCCATGATAGGAAAATATCGCTTAGACACGCTAACTATAGTGATTGGATTGTATATACCGTAGAAAACCCTAGTTGTGAGGTGAATGCTTTAATGGGTGTTATGTAGGTAGAAGACGAGTTAAATCGAGTTTTTGTGGTTAGAGAATTCACAGATGTTTTTGAACCTGCAATAGGATTGCCACCGAAACGAGCCATTGAGTTTCGAATAGATTTAGTACCTAGAGCAGAACTAGTGAGTGACTGCCAAGCAGGATGACACCTACCGAGATGAGGGAGATAAAGGTGTAGTTGGTGGACTTGGAAGGTAAGAATTTTATTAGACCAAGCAGTTCTCCTTGGGGAGCAGCCGTAGTGTTTGCTAAGAAGCCGGACAGATCGTTGAGGTTATGTATCGATTATCGTAAGTTGAATGAGAAGACGATAAAGAATCGATATCTGTTGCCTAGAATTAAAGATTTGTTCGATCAGTTGAGTGGAGCCAAGGTATTTTCTCAGTTAGATTTAGCAACAGGGTACCATCAGCTTAGAGTAGCAGAGGATAGTATACCTTTGACGGCGTTTAGAACTAGATATGGATCGTACGAATGGTTAGTTAAGCTGTTCGGACTAACTAATGCGACAGCATTTTTTGTGGATTTGATGAACCGAATTTTCCGAGAGCACTTGGATAAGTTCGTGTTGGTTTACATAGATGATATCTTGATATACTCTAAAGATGAAAGGGAGCATGAAGTTCATCTTAGAATTGTGCTTGAGACGCTAAGGTAGGATAAACTGAAGGCGAAGTTTTCGAAGTGTCATTTTTGGAAGAAGGAAGTGAAGTTTCTTGGTCATATAGTCTTAGAGAAAGGGTTGTTTATAGATCCGACTAAGATTGAAGCTGTGAATAATTGGAAGAGACCCAAGACAGTGACTGAGATAAAGAGTTTTCTTGGATGGGATGGATACTATAGGAGGTTCATTAAGGATTTTTCATGGATAGTCGCACCAATGACCAAGCTAACGTGAAAGGATGTGAAGTTTGTTTGGACCGATAAGTGTGAGGAAGCATTCTAGAGCTTGAAACACTTATTGACTCATGCACCTGTATTAGTTGTTCCGGAGGGGAATCAAGATTTGGTAGTTTATACAAATGCGTGTAGAACTGGGTTAGGAGCTGTGTTAATGTAGAAAGGTAAAGTGATTTCCTATGCTTCTCCATAGCTTAGACCGCATGAGGTTAGATATCCAACGCATGATTTGGAGTTAGCTGTGGTGATTTTTTCATTGAAGGTGTGGTGATATTACCTTTTGGGAGAGCGATTTGAGTTATATACGGATCATAAGTCATTGAAGTATTTGTTCTCTTAGAAGGAGCTGAACATGAGATAACAGAGATGGTTAGAGTTTGTTGCTGCTTATGATTTTGGAATTGAATACACACCAAGGAAAGGTAATAAGGTTACAGATGTGCTTAGCAGAAAGCATCAGAATGCATTTATAGCAATGATAGCAGAGTGGAAAGATTTGGAAGCGTTGTCGTCTTGTATAGTGCAATGGAGATCTAAAGCTGGGTCTAGTGGGGGATCTGTTATGTAGTCATGTTTATATGTTCGACCAGTTATGATCGAAAAGATTGCTTCTAAACAGATGGAGGATCCAGTATTAGTTGAAGGGATTAAGAAGTTGAAGGATGGAACGGAGAGCGATGACTTGAAGTATTTCAGTCTTGACCATGGTTGAGAAAGAAAGAAAGATTATGAGTTCCGAATGTGGGAGACATTAGTAAGGAAGCTTTGGAGGAATGCCATTGTTCGAAGTTCATTATTCATCCAGGAGGAACTAAGATGCATCAGGATATGAAGCAGAGTTTCTTCTAAGAAGGTATGAAGAGGGATGTTGGCTTATGGGTAAAGCAGTGTTTGAACTGGCAACAGGTAAAAGCCGAACACTAGAAGCCAAGTGGGTTGTTTCAGCCATTAGGTATTCTGGTATGGAAATGGGATTCTATTTCTATGGATTTTATAGACTGGTTGCCAAGATCTAATAGAGAAAATGAAAGTATATGGGTTGTAGTGGACAGGTTGACCAAGAGTGCCCATTTCGTTCCAGTTAAGTTAACTAGGACGGAACCTATTTTAGCTAAGTTATTTATTAAGAATGTAGTTAGAGTGCATGGAATTCCTAGTAGCATAGTAAGTGATAGAGATTCCTTATTTAGTAGCGATTTATAGAAGAGTCTACAGGAGATTTTAGGAACCAAGCTCAAGATGAGTACCGCTTACCATCCGCAGACCGATGGACAAACAGACAGAGTTAACAAAGTCTTGGTGGATTTGTTAAGAGCTTGTGTGTTAGATTTTGGGGGATCATGGGAAGACCATTTACACTTAGTCGAGTTTTCATATAAAACCAGTTATCGGACTAGTATAGTGATGGCACCGTTTAAAGCTTTGTATGGAAGGCCATGCAAATCACCTGTATGTTGGTTAGAGACCGGGGATATGTTGGTTCTTGGTTCGGATTTGGTTAGAGAAGCTGCATAAAAGATTGAGTTGATTCGGAATAGGATGAAGGAAGCTCAGTCTAGGAAAAAGAGTTATGCAGATAGAAGACGGAAAGACATAGAGTTCTCTATTGGAGATCATGTTTTTATTAAGGTGTCACCAATGAAGGGTGTGATTCGATTTGGAAAATCAGGGAAGTTGGCACTGAATAGTTTGGCAGGAGTCCATGATGTTTTTCATGTTTCTCATCTAAGGAAGTGTGTTAGAGATCCGGAGTCTACTATAGCACCGACTATGTTAGATGACTTGGTAGTAGAACCCGACTTGACTATAGTTAGAAAGCCAGTTCGGATAGTTGCAAGTGATGAGAAGAGGTTTAGAAACAAGACAGTCAGATTAGTGAAAGTCCAGTGGAGCGACGATGAGAGAGACTGTACTTGGGAGATTGAGAGCAGGATTAGAGACACTTATCCTGATTTGTTTGATGGTATGTTTTACCTATTTGATTGATTTGTTGGGTACCTTATCGTAATTTCGAGGATGAAATTCTTTAAGGAGGGGAGTCTGTAATGACCATAATTTTTAGTAATATTATTTAGGATATTTAATTGGCTAAATAAAATAAAATAATATGGTGATTAGGGGATTGAGATTTTTGATTAAACTAAGGGTAGCCGTGCCTAAGAGAATAAATGAACTAAAATGAACTAAAATACAATGGGTAAAGGAAATAGGTGAGGGGAAAAGTTGGAATAAGAATATTAGGATACCCTAAACCCTTAGGAATTCGTTTCATACGTTCATTTGCAATACTAAACTAAAATAGAGGCCGGCCATCATTAGCAAGAACAAGAGGAAGAAAAGCTAAAGGAAGAGGATTAATCAATTCAAATTCATTCAAATCTCAAACTCTTTAATCTCAAAGCAAAGGTGAATAATGACTACATCTCATGTTTCCTAATGATTTTTGGTTTTAAGGTTAAACCCAATTTATTTTCCAAGGTTATGCCATGTTTTTAAATGATTAAATGTTTATATATGCTTGTTGATGATTTATGCTTATTCATATAGGTTTTATGATATGTTTTGATGTGAAAACCCTATTAAATGACATCCAAATGCCTTGCAATTTTAGATTTAGATCAAAAATGATATTTTAGAGATGGATTTCAATTGTAATAATTTTTTGAATTTATGTGGATTTAATATAAATTTTCTAGTGAAAAAAATGATTATTTGGGTTTAAAATAATTTACGGCTAAATTATTTATGTTTTGGGTCTAAAATTAATATGTGTTGGAAAACATATTGAAAATGATTTTATGGAATTTTTGTAGAATTTCCTAAATGTTTTAATAGATATATAAAATTATTTAAATTATGGGACTTAAACGTTTTATATATTTATAAAAGGAGAAGGGATATTTTGTAAATTAATTAAATTTTTTATTTCAGAAATATTGGCGGCAATTTTAGAAAAGAAATTAGCAACCAATCATATTTTAACAAACAAGGCAGGTTAGTGGAAAAGATTACTTTAAAAGGATAAAATTTAGCTTAAACGGGCTTTTTACCTGTTTCACCACTTTCGGCACCTGGGGTTCTGACTTAGTAGTTCCGCCCCCATCACCATCGAAACAATTGCGCATGGCATCAAGGCCTTGGTGAGCAGCAAATTGGATGTAGGTGGAAGGTATTGGGTCGAAACTAGGGTTCCGACGGGGTCGAAGCGCTACTTTGCTTTCAAATGAAAACGTGCCTGCTTTGCTTTCGAATTGGTTGGCTTTCGAATGGGTCAAATTGATTTAAGGAATGGTTTTGAATGGGGTTGCGCCTTTGTTTAAGTAAATGCTTTCATTGGGGTCGAAACCCCTAGCTTCCACTTTTCTACCTTTCGAAGCAATTGGTTTTGGGAGGTATACCTTGTTTTAAAACCCAAGCCGCTTCTTCAATGCTTTCGAAAGGGTTGGTTTCGACACCATCACTTCTTTACTTAGAAAATACTTTCGAAAGAGTGCTTTCAACTTAAATGTTTTATGACCCTTTTTCCCTATTGAAGGTTGAACCCAAAGGTTTCGAATGGTTAAGTTTTAAAGGGTTTCGAAAGTTTATTCCACATGTTTTATTTGAACCCAAAGGCTTTCGAAAGGTTTAATGTTTTAATGCTTTGAAAGGTTTTAATGAAAGTTTCGAAGGGGTGTTCCCTAGTGGTTTCGAAAGGTTTGAAAGGAAAGGTTTCCAACGTTTTTGAAAGGCAATGTTTAAGTGTTTTAAAGATAGGTTGTCTAAGGTTTTAAAGCTTTCGAAGGGAAGGTTTTTCAATGTTTTCGAAAGGAGATTATGAATGGTTTCGAAAGGATTGTTTTGGCCATTCGGCCTAGGTTATAAAAGGGGTTTATTTTGTTTCGAAAGGGATACTTTCAATGGTTTCGGAAGGGGTACTTTCAATGGATTGGAAACGGTTACTTTCGAAGGTTAAATGTTTTCATCAACAAAGATTTGTGCAAAGTGTATATATATAACATGGCAAGGTGATTTTGAGTAAAGCATAGAGTATATATTTTCCTTGTTTAAAGTACGATTTAAAGCGTTAAATCAATTTGAGAAGAAAGGTTTTCAAGGAAAATTTAAGGGAAGATTACCCTAAGTAAACTGACTCAGAATTTGTATACCAGATGGGACTAGTATAGGGTCGCACCCTATACATTAGCTATTAGACCCTAGCTAATTTAGTCCAAAATTCCAGTGTGTAGGGCTTTGTCACAGGTAAGACTAAAATGATGTTACACATGGAAGGGAATATATTTGTACAAAGGTAGGTTATTGGTGAGCTTACAAAACCCTTAGGACTAGTTGACCTAGAGAAAGTAAGTCAGGGATAGACCATTTAGAGGAGTATCTAACAGGTGTTAGATTATTTGTTTATATTGTCTGGTAGGCCCGAGTCAGCCAAAGGTTAGTAGTTAGCTAAACAAAACTATAGTGTTCGGACAGATAGTTCATTTGTTACCTAATATGTATGTTCACATGATAATGCTTTATGATTTTAACCATTTTTGGTTGCAGGATTATGATTTGCAAAAGATATGTTTTAAAGGGATATTAGCGGCGTAGTCTCACTTATTATCAAATAACCGAGATGTATAGTATTATTCACACCAGGCTTTATGTCTGACTCGAAGTTTATGTTTCCCCTTAAACTCTCGAGTGCTCAAAATTGATTTGAGTAGGCTGAGGGTTGAGGTTTACAGGTTATTAGTAGGTTGGTGAAGAAAGCTTCCGGAGACGAGCAGGTGGCTGACGAATAGCTATTTAGGAGTTATTGTTTTATTTTTTTTGATTCCGTTGTATTATATTATGTCAGTATGACTATATAGTACTCTGGTCAACCAATGGAGCATCATCATATGTCGCTCTTGGCGTATTTATGTAATAATTATATTTGATCTTTACCTGGGAAACGATTGTGGGATTATGTAATTTGAATGTGAAATATGTGTTTTGAAACGTAATAAGAAAATTTGTTTTTGAAATGTATGATTTTATTTCATATTCATGTGCTTCTTATATTATGGATACCATTAACATTACCATATTTAGTCACCGGAAGTTAATACTATGGATGACTGCAGCATCTATAGCACTTAGCTTCGACCTCCAAATAGGGAATGTTACACGTTCCATCCAATTCAAACATGCGACCGTAACATACAAACATGCAAACCAAATATCATGTCACAGCAGGCAATCAATATGACATCCAATTTCCATCCTAACATTCATATCATTAATCATAACTTAGAAATATTTATTAAAATCACTTTGAAATCATTTAAATTCATTTTCAAAATCAAATCAGTCCAAAGTCATATTTTTAGGTTGAAAAGTGGATCAAAAATTTGTTAAAAGCATTAACAAACATATGTAAAGGTTGTGAGATGATAAATCACTCACCAGTTTATGTAGAATCGCTATAAATCACCAAAATCAATGCAAATCTGAGATAAACAGTAGTAGATCTGAAATCCCAAGCCCTAAAATGATAATCTCTTGCTAATCCCCTTACTAATCTACCCTTAATCCCTTGACTTGGAATACATAATCATGGATTTGAGATGGTATTGAGCAAAGTTATGTTTGACCTCTAGTTTGTGGATGATAAGCTCTACTCAAATGCAGCTCTGTCCTTAACACATTCTGCATTCTCTTCCAAAAACCACTCGCGAATAATCGGTCTAAATCTCTCATAATGCTTTTTGGCACTTTGTGCAATCATACCATCTAATGCACATATGATCCAACCAGTTTCACTACCGTTTTATTAGACTTTAAAGGTATGAATCGAGTGCTCTACGTCAATCTATCAACTATAATCCAAATACTATCATACCCGCTCTAGTCCTTGGCAATCCTTTGATGAAGTCCATCGATATCTACTCCTATTTCCACTATGGAACTTCAAGCAGTTGCAGCTACCACTTAGTTTCTTCTACTCAGCTTTCACTAGTTGACAATTCATGCACTTTTAGATAAATGTCGTGACATCCTTCTTCATCTCTTCCCAATAAAATGTCTACTTCATATCGTTGTACATTTTATTTCCATCGGGATGGATATTCAACTTCGAATAATGGTACTCTCATAGCACCTCATCTCTAGTCCATCAACATCGAGTACATATAATCTCCCATACTTATAGAGAAATCCATCTAGGTTAAATTTGTATTACTTCATATCTTCATACTCTACTCCCGCTATAAGCTTAGAAATAATCTTTGCTAGTCTAGCATCACGCCTCTGATTAGTACTGATCTGCTCTATCAAAGTAATCGTCAAGCTTGTCAATATCTCTAGCTCTAGCTCACACTTCGATCAAAAATTGTACCCAACTATATAATCTAACCGCATCCACTCTAGGAACATAGCTCTCAAGATGGAATGTATCCTACTCAATGCATCTACAAATGCATTTCCCTTACGAAGCATATAGGAAATGTCAAAGTTATAGTAGGCTAAGAACTCAAACCATCTCGGTTGTTGTAGGTTAAAGTCCTTCCATGAGAAAAGGTATTTTAATGATTCATGATCGGTGAACAACCAGAACCTTCTCCTAGCGAGTAATGTGTACATGCCTTTAAAGAAAAAATTATAGATACTAGCTCTAAGTCGTTCGTTGGATATTTCCTCTTATGCGGTTTCAGTTGCGTACTCACATAAGCAATAACTTTATCTCTCTACTTCAATACCGCCAAAGGTCTTGTAGCACATGCATTTGTGTATGCTATCAACTCCTTATTCCCATCTGGGATGACTGACACTACTGCACTCATCAATCTCTCTTTTAGATTAATGAACGCATGCTCACACCTAACACCGCAAAGCTGTTGAAGATCTAGGCTATGAATTTTGCCTAAATTTTCTGGAACAACAATCTCAGATCTGGCAAATTCACGACCCAATTTCCTCCAATACTATGTTAACACAATCAAACTACATTTTCAAAACCATTAAGGCCTTGTGGAGCAGATTTGGAGCATATTCCAAGCGCTCAGATTATGCAAAAGAGATTATCAATAAATCCGGTCCTTTATTCTCGCATAACAACTCTAGGGAAGATTATGTATATTGGCTTGTTAACTTCTCTCGCTGTTATGATGACTACCTTTGTTAGAGATATGTTGACCAATGTGATTCTTTTAGACCCAAACAT
Source organism: Allium fistulosum (assembly GCA_030737815.1). Taxonomy (NCBI): domain Eukaryota; kingdom Viridiplantae; phylum Streptophyta; class Magnoliopsida; order Asparagales; family Amaryllidaceae; genus Allium; species Allium fistulosum. The sequence continues at coordinate 939,221,678 of CM060905.1, read as the reverse complement.
CAAGAAAATTAGACAATCGTCCAACATAATGGGGAATCAAGCTGTTGTTTCCATTAAGTCATTTCTGACCCTGACTGTGTTTTCAAAAGCAAATCATCCTATTGGTTCAACTAATGAAAACATGGTTAGAGTTGCTATAGAGGGCTATGCTTGGGGAATGGTGATACTACAATTGAAATTCTTGCTTCAGGGATTGCTTCTGGAACAGAAACTGCACATGGAGTTGAAACACTATGTCTTCAGATTACCTCTAATGAAGTCGACCATTGCGACATGAGTACTAGAGCAGAACTAGCCACTCTGGAGTGATCTATTGGACTAGGCAACGCTAGGCGCAAACTTGGTTCTAGAAGCAAATCCAACAAATACGCCCGTAGGAGTAATAAGCACCTTATATTAGATCCCACGGTAGACCCGACACCATCATGTGATCGTGTATTATTAGGAAGCACTTTTACCCCCATCATTTTAAACGCATTAACTCCTAGTCAGGCATATTGCATTTCTAAGAACACGTGCTTCATCTATAACGAAAATGGAAATGATCTTGAATATATTAAAAATAAGCAACATGAGAGGGCTAATAATGAACGTAAATGAAAATGTTGAGTTGGAGTGCAGAAGGCTTAGGGATACATATAAACTAAATCGGCATAATTTTAATTCAGGAAACCAAAACTGAACTTCCTAATCATAGCTTTTTTAGGTCAGTAGAGGGAGCTTCCTAACGAAATGGGCTTTTGTTCCTACTTTCGAAAGTTCGAGGGGTATTTTAATGATATGGAAGGTGGACAAATTTCAACTTCTAAAATCTATTGCTAATCGTCATTCTTTACATGTTATTCTAAAGGTGTAACGACCCGATATTTTCAACCATTCGCATCCATTATAAGTGTATAGGTGGACACCCATGCCGGAATTGAATTGCTCAAAATACCGCGTTGTAAATAAAAATTTGGCAAATCTCAGAATATACAGTAAATAAATATAATCACAGATCACAGACACAGAGTAAAATAATGCAGCGGAAGTAAAAGAAATAGTAGTTCATGAAGCTACTATATAAATATACCAGAGTTAAACAAGATACAATAGAAGAAATAAAGTACAACGGAAGTTTCCATATGATAACCAAGTACAAGCTTAATAGAACAACCGAACTGAAATAGATAGGACAAGACAAGCAGATCATCTCCAGCGATTCAAATATCCAAGAGTGTGGAAATCCAAATCTGTGAATAACTCAGGCTGACCCGAGCGTAAAGCAAAACACAAAACACACGAGTCAGGACAATATATACTTATATAATGTAAACCAACTCAAGTGAACTGTAATAAGGTACAAGTAACTTAAAGAATGCTTGGGTTCGCCCATTCTTTAAGGATCCGTTAAACTATCTACTATGTAGTAATATACGCTATATACAGTAGTGTCTAATTAGTAAAGTATAATCATATAAAAAATAGCGTTAAGGGGATGGAGAACCTTAACGCGGTCGGATCTTAAAATCATAATCATAGTAAAGCTCGATATGGTAGGTGACACGGCACAACTAGGCAATGCCAGGGTAGATATACCAATTACGCATCCGGACTAGTGGTGACGCATAGTAGCCACTACCACCCACCTCGAACAACACTCCCAAATCAAGGGTGGCCACCAAATCAATCACAAGTAATAGAATGGTATCGAAGAAGTGTGTCCGATAAGAGGTGCTACCTCCTTGTTCCGTCAATCGCTCCTGTTTTAGCCACCTTATGCCAACTCACGGGAGTTGGGTCCACGTATATACCTTAGGATCGTCACCACCATCCTACTTCATTCTGGAAACTCCACCGCGTACACAGTTGTCAAAGTGGTTTTCGGTATCGACAGAGAGTATGTCCATATCCGATCCCGGTCTCTTTAACAACCAATCGTTATTATAACCCGTGGTTATAACTTTTAAAACAATACTTTACTTCAAAATAAAATATCATTTCAAAACCATATATTTATCAAAATAAAGATTAAATCAATTCCAAACCATTTCCATATATTTAAAATATCGTATCATTCAAAACTTCATTTCAAATCATTTCAATATATCAAAATATCATATCCTTACAAAACTTCACTTCAAATCATTTTAATATAATAAAATATCATATCCTTATAAAACTTCATTTCAAATCATTTTAATATAATAAAATATCCTATCAGTTCAAATCCAAATATTCAACTTTAAATGCCTTTTATATTCAAAGATATCGTTCATTTATTGTCATTAAAGATCATCTTTAAATAGTTTATATTCCAATCAAAATAATTCATTTAAACCTTTTAAAAGTGTAATTATTATATTTTCAAATCAAGTATTCAATTTCCAAAGTTTCAAACCATTCTGAGTTCGTTTACTAAGTCAAAAACCATAATAATTAAAATTTCAGCCTTTCGCAGCATTTAGAAAAAGCTGTTATAAGTTATACTTGAAAACATTTTTATTCAGCAAAGACAGCATTTAAAACTGCTGTTAAAACTCAGTTTTTTAGTTAAATTATAGTCCAAAACAGAAAAGAGAGCATTTCATAAGTGCTGCGGTAACTCAGATTTCAAAATAAAGGTTTTATTTGATTTCAGCAAAGACTATGGACCACTATAGCATTTCCAGAGAATGCTATAATAGACCTGAGTTCAATATTAGCCTATAAGTTCAATTACAGCAACTACAGCATTTTAGAAATGTTGTAATAGCTCTTTTTACACAATTTTAGTTCAATTCAGAAACTATAGCATTTCTGAATGCTATTAAAAGTTAATTCCAGATTTTAGTGTATTTCCAGCAACTAAATAACTTCAATTTAAAACACATAAACATTTTAAAAATCATATTTTAAAATTTAAAATGTTCATTTACATATCATTTAACATATATCTTTTTCACAATAAATTTCTTATAATTAAATCCAATTTTCAACAATTTACTTAATAAATTTAAGTGTAAAAGTTTCCAATTCTTCACATTTCAACAAATAACTTAACACTTCAAATTTAAATTACCATTTCACAAATTTAACTAAATTTCCAATTTTATTTAATTAACTTAAACCTTTAATTAAAGCCAAATTTCACATTTCCAAGTCAAGTTATATTTTAAAAGATCACTTTTAAACATTCATTTATTTAACCACTTAAATTCATAGAAAAATCAATAATACTTTAATAAATCGCTTAAATTCAAATTTAATCAAATTATCATATTTACCATTTTCCAAATATAATTAAATTTTTATTTTTATTCATATAACTTAAATTCATTTTTAACCAAAATTCCAAACTTAAGTTATATTTCAATAATCCAATTTAACCATTCATTAATTACATTTCTAACTCATAGAAAAATCATAATTTCTTTATTTTAAAACATTTCAAAATCTATTTAAATCAAATTTCATAAATTTATATTTTTAAAATACTTAAAAATATCCAAAAACACTTTATAAAATAACCACGGGCCTGTATATAGTTTTCTAACCTAGGTCAAGTGATACAGATATGTATCATTTCAATCCGCATTTTATAAAGAAAAACCGGGTTCTATCATTTCAAACCCGCAATCCCAAGTCAAAATAAATTAAGTAAAAACCGTTCAGGCCTATCATTTCAGCCCATAATGATTTTTCCCTATTCTAAAGTCCGTTCGGGTATGTATCATTTCAACCCATAGTGATTCTAGTCTACAGGGAACTTGCAGTGTGATAAACAGATATAAATGAACAGAATACATTATATAACAATAACGGATGATATAACAGGTGTATAAACATCATATGATCATAACATAGTCAAGTATAACATGATAATATATTTCTATAGATTCACAGGGTGTCAATTTACTAGTTATATAGGTACATATTGTCTGGTGAGAATAACTCACCTGTTAAAGCTGGAGATTAGCGATCAAAACACACAGAATAGATTCCAGAAAGCACAACAAGCACGATATAGCATGACTTTTGATTTGAATGAATGGAGAGCCTTGATATTTATCTTGTAAACAATAACCAAACAAGACAACATACACATAAATATTCAACGCAAACAATGTTGAAACAATGAAGATAAGAAGCAACAACGGAATAGATTACTTGACTGTGCTTTAACCATTCAAAAGCTCGAACAAGGGGTTCATTTTCTCAGCCATGATGATGATGAGTGTGGGAGAGACAAGGTTAAATTCCTCGAATACATAAGACAAAACAATACAAACAATATAAGTTTTCAAATGCACAATACGATAGAATAATATAGAATCAACTACACGAATCAAAGTAGAATTGCTTTGCACTTGCTTCCAACAACCCTCAGGTTCAGCCATATGGTGTACTATAGGTCTAAGGAAAGATTTGGATCAGGCTTTGGTTGCCTAAGGGTCGGCCAAACATGTTTAGAAGATAGCAAAAGGTGAGTATGCATGAAACAACACAACAAGGCAAAACAATGTCACTTTAACATGGATTCAAGGCAATTCAAGGCTCGGCCAAGGCTCATGGGGCACGGCCAGAGGAGTGGGGTCCAAGGTGATGATGTGGCAGAGGGTCCAGGTGGTGCTGGAGGTGGTGGAGGTGGTGTTGGTGGCGGCCATGGGTGGTGGAAGGTGATGGTACCAAAACTAGGTCAGCTTGAGTGCATAGGTGATGGATTTGTGGATTTTTGTGGTGGTGCTTGCCTAGGGGCTGCTTGGCCTGCCATGGTGGTGATCTAGGGTGGTTGATGATCAGGTTATGGAGTGGTGGAGGTTGGCCTAAGGTCTGGTTGAAGAGGAGCCAATCACTTTAGTTGAGAACAAGAGCAATTTCTAATAAGAAAATATAGAAAACAAGAGAAAGGAGAAGAATTTACCTAATTTTTTTTGCAAGATGGAGGCCATGATTTTTTTTAGGGTTTTGGAGCTTTGAAAATTCGTGAATAATAGGAGGAAGACGGCTGGAAAAAAAAGAATGAGGAATAGTTAGGGTTAATTGGTGAAAGGTTAGGTTAAAAGTAAAAAGGTGGACTATAAAAGCCCATAGGAAGATATAAGGTTTAGGGCCTTTCATATTACTTTAATTTATTTTTATAACTTTATATTTCTGGAAAAAAAATAATCCCAGATAAAATTTCGAAATTTTATCAAAATATAATAGTTTATATAAATATTTATCAATCATATAAAGTTAAATTAAGAAAATAGCTAAAAATAGTAAACTAGTCTAGAAAATTTGAAATTGAATAGAATAAATTTTAGAAAAATTCATATGAGCTTGTAATATATTTCTAAACATAAATAATAACATAAAATAAAAATATATTCACAAAATAAATATTAAAATTTAATTTACATAAAAATTTTAATGAAGAAAATAGCAGAAAACAGGGAAACAGCCTTTAAAAATAGGAAATCATCATAGTAAATTTTGGAAAAATTCTATTATTATTTTTGAAAATATTTAGAGATGAAAATATACAGAAATTAACATATTGACACATATTAAAATAAAATATAACAAAGAAAAAAGTAATTTATACAATTTAAAATAGACAAAATTGTTAAATAAACAGTTTATACTCAAAATTGAAGTGTACATAACTTTTAAATTTTGACTCCGTTTTCAATGAAACGAAAAGCAGTATTCATGTTATTAAATCTATTTTCATAATAAAAGATAAAATTTATAATTTCAAATATTTAAAATTTAAATTTAAAAGTCAAAGTTTGACTATTTTAACCAAAATTCACTTTTTGGAAAATTATTCTATTTAGTCATATTTGAAATTCTAATCCATATCAAAATCAAAGTTTATATTTAAAATAACAAAATTTATTCTTTTTCATAAATAAAGCTTTTAAATCTAGAAATATCAATTTAAAAATAATTGTAAAATACAGGGTTGTTACAAAAGGATTCACAAGATAATCAGATAATCAACATCACTAATGTACATGCACCTAATAACAAAACCCTTAAACGGCTTATCCGGATCGAATTTACCGAATTTAGATATCTATCTTATAGCCCTTGGATCATAAGTGGTGACTTCAATATGACCAGGTACATTGGGGAGCGATCACCATGAGAAGGTGAATAGGAGGATATGGAAGAATTCAATGATTTCATTAACCCAAATAACCTTATCAAGTTACCTCTCATAGACAAGAGGTTCACCTGGTCCATTGGTAGAGTAGTCCCTTCAATGGCCTTATTGGATAGGTTCTTTATCAGTAAAGAATGGGAAGATAAATATCCTTGATCCAAATCATATTGCCTTGCTAGTCTGATTTCTAGTTGTTTTTCTATTTCAGTAAATTCAAATGATCAATAACCAAAAATCAAACCATTTAAATTCAAAAAAACGTTTCCTAAAGAGGAAAATTTTGAAAATATTGTAATACTGAAATGGAACTTTATGAATAATCACGCCTTCACCAACATGATGCAAAAATTAGCCTTCAAAATTAAGGGATAACGATCTTTCTTAAAAAAATTGGAATATTAATGTGTTTGGAAATATCTATATTAAAAACGATAAAATATTAAATAAAATATTTGAATTAGAATGGATAGGAGATGGAACAACTTTGGGTTGAGGTATACTTGAAGGGAAGGTTTAAATATAAATTTAAATAATAACAATTGATTATAATGGAAATTTGGGGATCTTATTCTATTATTTTCCCAAATTAAAGGGAATTAATATAAAGATTTTTCAAACAACATTAATTGTTTGGCAAACTTATAAAAGAAATATTGTTTATATATGGACTAGCTCTTTTATTTGATAAATAAAAGAAGCTAAGAACCAAATTAAATAGAATATGAATTTTGAAATATTTTAACAAGGAGGATTAAATTACTCTTTTAATTGGAATAAAAAATGCAATTTTGGAGAATATTGACTAAATGGATAAATGATAAGTTATTTTAACATGTAAATTAGAAACAATGATGGTAGTAATATTTAATTTATTTACAAATGAAATTTAACAACTTCTTATGTTGACGTCAAAATATATTGTAATAGATTTAACGCAAATTAATTCTAATCATTAATATTATGAATTTTGCAAAAATTGGATCTTTGTAACATAAGATGCCATTTATTTCTAATAAACTGGGAATAATGAAAATTATAAACATAATAATTTCAGTTGTTAAAGCTTGGATGTAAATCAATTCCATTTATTACAAATAGATGTAATGAAATAAACTAGTGTTGCTTTGTTGAAAATGGTGTTAAATTATTAGTTTGGGAACTTAAGTTTACATGAATCATATTATAGAAAGTAGAGGTAGGAATTTCATTCCTTTTGTTAAATTAGAAGGGCTAATTTTTAATTTGTTAAGTGGAATTTTAATTATGGCCTAAATTAACCTATTAGTAACAAGGCCCTAAGTTAAGCTAAGGAGATATAAGTGGTAAACTTGTATGTAACTTCTCATCTTTCCTCATTTCAAAAGATAGTAAACCATTTTCATCTTCCCCTGTAAAAACATAGAGAATCAATCTCCAAATTCCAGTTAAATTAGAGAGTAATAGCTAAAATTATTAAACCATTAACTTCAGGTATGATTCTCCAACCAATTCTAATTCCTCTTGAATTTCAGTTTCAGTGATTTTCAATAATTGAGATATGTTGTTCTTCCCTCTTCTTGCATGAGCTTTTAGTTGTTGGGGCTGAAAGTAATAGACACTAATCCTTCGCCAACTAGCTGTAAATCTTAGGAATTCAGATAAGCTCGCCTCTTGTACTAAAGTGTTTGGTGAAATAAATGTTTGGATGAATCTTTTTGTATCTATGGTTGTTGTTAGTGGTTATGCATTCTTAGTGAAAAACTTACAGCAAATTAGTTACATCACCACAATCTAATGCTTTAGTTGCCATGATCTTCTATTGTATGAATGCATAGGTGTTACCGAGTTCATTTTAGAATTGCATGTTGTCGAAATGCATTGCAAATGCGCTGGAAGAATCATCGATCAATGGTAGGGAGTAGGAGGAACCTGGAGCATATGCTCTTGGTCCCCACTGGTCGACCGGTGGCTTATGACCGGTCGACTGGTCATCACCTGGAGCGTGAGCTCTAGGTGCTTCTCGTCCCTTCCTCCTCTTGTGTTGTTGCCTAAGTCGATGTCTTGTTTATGTGGTTCTTGCCTATATTTTGGCTTTGATTTTATGAGTTCCAACGATTTGATTTGGAGGTTTTATTTTGATTAAAGTTTTATGAACTTTATAAATATATACTTATTGTATAAATAGTTTTTAAACAAGCAATTTGCAAATCAAAATTATTTATAATATACCAGTATTAAACTCAATTTTAAATCGATTTAATTTTAAAAAAAAATTAAATAAGTATTTATATTTTGGAAATCATATTATTTATTTATCAATAATCCATTTCAAACAAATATATGAAAAGGATTTTCAAAACTAATATTCAAACTAAACTACTATTTCATTCGGATGGGAAATTTTATTAAACGATTTAGTAAAAGAAGTGGTATGGAATGTTCATGTTTACTTTACTAGTTAATTTCTGGACTCACCAGGCTGACTATTTTTATTATCTATTTCTATTTTTATCGAGTGGAGTTTACTAATCTATAGTAAATGTTCAAATAAACCAATATGGTATGGGATGCATGATCGTTATTTGAATGATTACTATTCGGAAGTATATAACACTTACCCAGTGGAGTTTATGATCTTTTAGTAAATAATCGAGGTTCGCTGCATGGTATAGGACGCTTTACTAAAATTCATTTAGTTACTAATTGAGAGTAATGGACACTTTTTGGGCTGGCGTAACCTTCGGGTTCATATTTGTGTTCGACGTAGCCTTCATGCAAGTTTTTATGTTCAACGTAGCCTTCGTGCTCGTCTTTGTGTTCGACATAGCCTTCATGCTCGTCTTTGTGTTCGGCATAGCTTTCAGGCTCGTTTGTCCAAGGAGGGGACAATACCTTTGTCCAGGAGGGGATGGTACCTCATGTTTGCATGCATGATCAGCACGTATCGGCTTATCTTTGTGTTTAACGCCAATTTTTATATATTTTGTGAATTGAATCTTATGGTTTGATTTGTGTTTCATGATTCACCATATCTTGGTATTTTTCCTATCAAAGGCCAATTTTGAGAGATTTTGACATGGTGATTTCTTTGGTCATGCCGATACTATTTGATTCATTTGTGGCTATTTATGGATGACAACTATTTCAATTTCTATTGAGTATGCTTTTCTAAAGTGGTTTAAAACAAGATGTGTACACATTGCCTATATATATATATATACATTTATGGATATCAATTTTTCATGTTTATGCCACTTCCAATAATACATATTAGTACAAGACTGACCCATTTATTATCTTGTATAATACTTGGGTCATACCGAGTTGTTTTAGGTACCTCTCGTTGACCTTTAGGGATGTTTAGCATGAAGTCCGTCTTCTAAGATCCTATCCACCTACATGGTTCATCATTTTGCCTAGTCTATGATTTGGTACTCTTTATGTATATCGAGTTTAAGACTCCTTGTGTATGTACATCATTTTGAGTAGCCATGTATATGTATTGTGTGGAACTTTCATATCCACCATTTTGTAGACTATCCTTTGTATATGTACATTTTTACTCTTCCAACATGTAATATTTGTATGTATTTTGATATGCACTCTACAATTCTATATTCTGTGATATCTTTGTTGTTCTGAGCAAATATTGTAGCCACGTTAATATTGTTTTAAGCCTAGATAATATACGTAAAATCCACTTATAAAGAAAAATTATTATTCAATTCGACGTATCAATACTTGCTTAAAGCAATGTTCATGAATGGTCACTCCTAAGCCTTATTCTCTACACTAACAAAATATATTACCTATTAATATCATTTGTTAGTGTGGGTCTAAAGTGGGGCATTGCAGGAGAGATCGGGAATCTAAACTTTGAAGAGAAAGTAAAACTTATAATTAAAAAATGGTTTTAAATAGATTAATGGATCAAGAAAAAATTAAATGGAAAATACGTTCTCGAGTTCAATGGATCATGAAGGAGGTAAAAGCATAATTTTTTTTCCATGGCATGGCTAATTGTAAAAGATATTGAAATAATATGAAATTAGTTCAAATTAATGAAATAGAAATCTCTAAACAATCGGAATTAAACAAAATTTTCACCCACCACTACACTGAAATTTACGGTAAAAAATGTAGATGTAGAATTCAGGAAGACTATTCAGCCTTATATCTAAGCAAGGGCACCTCTCTATGTGAATACGTTTCACCATCCAAGGGTTACTTTCCTCTTCAACTAGGGTTTACCATATAAGTTGTACCCCTCATATCCACATACCTCATCTATCCTTGTTTTGGCCTAACTTACATCTATCACTTCTCAGGCAGAAACACTCACAGCAATATTTATCTCACTTATTTATATCAATTTGATTATCATATTTTAATCAACGTGCTATGAGATACACTCTAGGTTCCATTTTGGATTGTTCTATTTTACTTTGACTATTGCTCTACATCGACTGAATACCATTGCAACACACTATTTATGATATTTGGGTATCAGAGGTGTAGGTGGTTGTCATAATGACCAAGATCGGCGACTAGTCAACATCGCAATCTCATCAATGCTTGAACGCCCACTAACTCCAAGGAAAAGTGGACCGTCACTAAAGTCAAGGTTCACAGGAGAGCGTCCTTGGATAACCGTACATTACGAGCACACATCACAATCTCCAAGTTATCAAATGATCCCTTGGCGCACGTCCTGATAATAGAACCTACCTGATCTATTCCATAAGTCATAAACACCCCTAACTTGCCTGCTCAAATGATCACTGGATGTTACTATCACTTCCCACTCGAAGTATTCAATCCACACCACATAAACATCGAGTCAGAAACTTTTCTAAATCACCAACGTTGCTCCACTTAACTCTGAAGTATCCTTATGTCAACCCCAAACTCACCATGCAAAGTCCCTGCATTTGCCTCGCGTAATCCACCAAGAATCATCGATCGGTAGTACCTCTTCACATGACAACTTTGCCTCAACACCTGGTGCGATCGATCGTGCTTGATCCACAAAGCATGCACCTCGTTTTCTCCAAATTTTTACGAGTCGGTATCAATCCATCTAGCCAAACACTGAGTCATTGTTCGACTAAGTTTCCTTCGTCTCTAAAACATCCCATGATGCTTGATAATGTTCGAAGCCACCCTCATGTAATTTGGTCGAAGTCTCGAAGTCAACACTTCCCCAACAACTATCAAATTTCTGAACTCGATTTCCTATTCCCATGCACTCTAGGATGATCTATCATCCTCGTTGTAACATTCCCCCCTTCTGACCGCCTCCAGTCGGTAATTAAACCAACTCGAAACGTTCAAAAAGACGGATTGTTATTTAGTTTATGTAATTTAAACAGAATCAGCCACAGAAACACAGAATAATAATATTTCATTACTTTAAATCTTTTTTTTACATACATCAGAGTTTATACAATGTATTAAATTGATACAGCGGAATATCTTTAAAATACAAAATTTAATGAAACTAAAGTGATTGTTTTTCCCTCTCTCTCTCTAACTTCGCTGCTCGAAAATCTTCAAGCTGTAAAAATACTCGGTCTGACCCGAGTATTACATTCAAAAGAAAATAATACACAGGTCAGCCTAATTCAAACTCAGTTATTAGTGCATAGAGGCAATAATAATCAAATAGACGACAGTCAAAATAATTCCCGTCTATCCAATCCTTTTAACAAAGGAATCAGATAACGAAAATTTTAACACTTAACAGTGTTAAACAATAAATCAGCAGATTTAAAACATCAACAGAGATAGATAAACAATTTATCAAATCTACTAAATCAATTTAAAACAATCGAAATTGTCCCTTTAAAACATCAAAGTTTGATTGGCTGCCGTACACGCACGCGTGTACGTCCTCGCCACTAGTAAAAATGCATAAAAGATCAATGCATCAAAAGCAAAAGAAAAACAAGTAAAATCAAGGCGGTGCGGCTGCAGTACACACGTACATACATGTGCACTGCCTCGCCAACTCAAGTGCACAAGGTCAAATCAAAATCAGACTCAACACAAGTGCAAATGGCCTTGATCAAAATTCAAAATGATCACTGCAACAATGAACTGTGCATGTACACAGTGTAGTCAACAAAAGGCCAAGCAAGTGTAAAGCAATGAACTCGATCAAAACACATGCATATGAACAAGTGAAACAATGACAGTTCAAGTATGCAGAGAGTAACATGAAGCAATGCAATACAAGTATACACAAGCAACTCAGTAATGTTCAAATGACTAAACTCAAGACCAGGTCAAGGAAGCAAAATTATCAATGCAGACAAGAAGCAACTACAGGTTCAAGGTGGAATGAAGACTACAAGGACAACACATATATACATACATATATCTACAGTGCAGACATCAATCTACATGGCAACAATGATGAATCAACAAGTCCAGAAACTCAAGTTACTACAACAAGCATGCACACATATGAAGTGTTTCAAGTCCAAATGAACCAGTAATGAACCAGACTGGAATGATGGAAACTGCAAATGACCAGTGGATAATACATGATCAAGTGAACACATGCATATGACCATAGTGAAACAGTGAATGCACCAACCATCTACAGACAATCAAACAACAAAAGTACAGTGGTCAACACTTATGAATACAGACAGTTCAAAACCCCGACCAGTGTACATGAATACAACTATAGGTATGGAAGCAAGGCTACAAGATATCATAGTGCAGACAGCATCTTAAATGGAACAATGAATCAATTCATATGAGGTAGTACAAACAAGGGCCGAGCAACTCAAAAATGTGAACAGTGTCAAGCTTAGGTATGCAGACCAAATGACAAACCAAGCTCAAGTTATACAATGCACCAGAGATATACAACACAGCAGATATCAGGTGATACAAAAAAAAACAAATATACAAAGTGGATCAAAACAATGAATCAAATAATGTACAACAAACTGGAACAGTGGACAGAACCATCAGGCATGCAATGTGCAGACTACAAAAAAAAATGATCAAAGCAAGCACTGAAGAATAGATGTCCAGAGCCAAAGTTTACAATGAAATCAGAATGCAAAATGGAGACAACAGAGACCAGAGACCATAAGCAATGCATCAGTAAATCAATACATATGAGCAAGTGAGCTAGTCAACATGAATATATCTCAAAAACAAAGGAACTGCACTGTTTCGAATGAGACAACAACTTCAAACTCAAGTGAACAGCTAAATACAACATCAGTGGACGAACAGTGCAACTCAATGCAAATCAGTTCAAAATCCAAGCAGTGGTTAAGATATGAAATCAGACAGTACAAGCATATGAGAATAATCAGTAACTACAAAGTGAAATGGAGCTCAAGAAATGAAATCGAACCAGACACTCAACCAAATCATATGAACAAATCCCAGAGAACATAAAGTCGAAGTGTTTTAAAACCAAACAGTCAAGCTGTGGTCATCTCAGAAGAATTATCAACATCGAAGTATTTTAAAACCAAGCATTATCGAGTATATGCATTTGAATCAGCCAAGGAAAAATCGAAATCATCGATACAATATCAAGTGGCAAAGAAGCAAGTTTCAGAATTCACGAAAGAGGGAAAAAGAAAATATAAAGTTCGTATCTTTATTTTTGTTTTGAAACTGTCAAAGGTCAAAGATTTAAAAATAGGAAAGTTTTAAATGCCGTGAGAATCAAACAAAATCAAACGATATTAAATCAAAGTCGTGCTTATCAAGTTAAAAACATATCAGGAAATTTGGAAAATAGGAAAGTTCAAAACCATATAAAATCAACCCGAAGGAATCATCATTGATATAAGCTTCAATTCACAATCATTCTATCAACAACACAAATCGAACTAAATCAGAAATCACGAAATCTCAAGTTCATAATCGCTAGAATTCTTGAATTAGATGTGAGTGAGGGGGGTCACTCACCTTAGCCACGAATTGGAGCAGTCGAAGCCACTACAATAGTTTATGGGTTTCATAGCGTTTTAAAAATGCTATAACAGGCTACCATAGCGTTTCAGAGAACGCCGTGGAACCACAAGCTATGGTAGGCCAGCAACATTACATAGCAGGAAGGAAAACGCTATAATAACTAATAGCGTTTACAAAAGTGCATAGCGTTTGCACCCTACCATAGCGTTTTTTCTCTGTTATTAAACTTAAACGCTATAGGGAATTTAATCCTTCATTTAACTTCTATAGCGTTTTTGAGCACATTTTATAGTGTTTCATCAAACCATGTTATTGCGTTACAATGTTTTTCGATAGCATTTTTTGTCATTCTTGTATAGCGTTTTTTATTTTCTACTATAGCGTTTTTGATTCTATTATAGCGTTTTTGATGCATAAATCTTAAATCTCATATAGAGTTGCGATAGCGTTTGATGAATCAATAGCGTTTTTCAAACGCTATCCTGTATAATATTAATTTTCAGCATTTGTTTCAATTTTCTTTTTTTATATTATATTATATATATATGCACACAGATAGATATATGTATATACAACATTACATAATAACAACATTACATTACATAATAACAACATTACATTACATTACATAATAACAGTCTTGGTCATAATTAGCAGTTTGCCTCCAACATTACATAATAACAGTCTTGGTCATAATTAGCAGTTTGCCTCCAACATTACATAATAACAACATTATCTAGCATAATGTACTAATACAAGTATGAAGAAAACATAAGCATATTACTTAGCCCAGGCATCCATCTTTCCCATCATTTTTGCAATCACAGGAGATACCTTAGGATTTGCTTGATGTTTCGCCAAACTTGCAGTATTACTCGTACCTGTGCAAATTCATTACCATGAACGAAACCTCAGATTGTGCAAAAACATCAGCGGCTCATATGGCACCAGACTGATCCACATCAAGTTTCTCAAATTCCTACATTAGAAGTGCAATATCCTCCTATTTGACTTTCCTCATCTCCTTTAACTTGTACACCACAAACTCTGTAAAGGTGTAAAATATGAAAAATAGAAAATTCAAAAGCACATGTTATTATTACTATTACTATTTTGTGATGAATGAAGATAATTGAAAAGTTTACTTGACTATGCCATCATCATCCAAATCAGCAACTTAAATATCGAGAAATTGTATCCATCTGAAAAAGTTGCATTTAAGAAAAGACCATCATGTGGAGATCATTCACGTTTGAAAAAGATCTTTTCTAGATTCCTTAAAATATTGTCTAATTTGACACTGACTTTTGAAACCCAAAAAATTTCTTTCTTTTAGCCTTGCTATTTAGTCTGAAGTAACAATCCTATGCGATTTCTGCTGCGTTTTAGTAGATGGAATAAATATAATACTCACTTTCCATTAGAAACATAATCTATAGAATATAATAGAGGTATAAGACATAACTGTGCTTCTTTTAAGTGCAATGTACAATAATACTCAGTTTCTGTCAAGATTGCAATCTAAGGGTATAGACATACATGGTTGGTGTTATTTACAATTTCTATGTCATTAACAAAATGTTGAAGCCAAATTTGCCAAATTCATTTGTCCAAAATCTATTACATTAAGGGTTGGTTCAGATTAGAGGAATGAATTTTACAGTGTACTCAAGTTACAGACAATTTAGGGGAAATAATCCACAAACGGTACTAAAAGAAAATATACACAAATGCAATTTGGTTCGCAATGCTAGAAAGAAATGCAGTAGAAATGAAAGATGGGTAATAGAATATCGTGCAAGTATTTAAAATGTGGACTTATATAGAATATACCTAAAGGGTATAATACATAAAAGAAAACTGTAGTGATTATAGCTCAATATAATGCTCAAGGACAATGCACAAGAACCTGTGATGAGTGAAAAATCAAAAGACCCACAAGCAATCATCTCCAAACTCAGTTAAAAGTTATCAAATTTTGTATGCACAACACTTAGTTTATGAAATAAAAAATCCAATGTTACACTGAAGCTCAACAGTTAAATCAGTAAATTCTGAGCATGGGTGCAAACCTGTAACTGAGAGGTTAAGAAGTCCTGCAATACAACAAGCATACAAAATTAGTATGGTTGACAAAATATCGAGATTACAAGCAAAATCTGAACATCTGCTACTTGACAAAATCAGCATAAGAAAGTATGAATTTAAATGATAATAGTAAAGCTATAAATCGTGTAATTTAAAATTTGCATTACATTAGTACGTCATACTAATTGATGGTGCCAACTCTGCCAGGCTCTTAATTATTTCAAAGAAGGGATACAATTTTGTATTTTGAATACTGCCATGAATCATAGAAGCTACACCTAAAGGGTTAGCCAACTATGTTTCTCTTGTCAAATAAGTTCCTTTTACTAACTTAATCCCAATGCAAAACTCTGTTCTTTTTGCAGCTACCAGTGCTTTGAGCCATTGTCTCTTTTGAACCTTCAAATAAACCTGAATAGTTGCATAAAGTGTTGGATGATTGCCATTGTTAAATTCTAAAATAGCTAAATATGTGAAATAATCAGTTGTATGCTAAACTAAAACGTAAACTTGGTTAGAAGTATTTCCATCATCAATAAGCAATCAGACAAGCTATGATAATGTTAAAGTATTAACATTTAGTTAAATATTTCAAATACGCATCATATATTTAGATAGATAAACTCAAGCATGTCAAATTCAATTATTTAAGATTTTTTTATATGAAATTAATTTATACTGATAATTTTAAATTTTTCTTAATTACAACTAAGCAATAAACTAAAAAAGACTCAAACTGAAGCTTAGAAACCCAGAAAAACAACTTGAAGACAAGGTACACACTCAATACCTTTGAACTTACACACATTTTTGAACTTTCACACATTATATATGTTTCATTAGTTTAAAAATGTATCATTATGCATCATAAAATATTGGGATAAAGAAACAAAATATCAAGAAGAAAGAGGCCTTAGCTGCCCAATTTGTTATCAAAGCAACTCTAAGAAGAGTCCATGCAAATCTGAAGGATGAAGATCCTGTGAGTAGGATATATAGTAGTCATATTTTGATTCTTGTTATTTTCTTCTTCTACGGCTTGTATCTCTAAAAAAATAAAAAGGCATATGAACATATTATAAAGTATGTAGCTCTACTGGAAGCTGCTAAAGTTTTGCATTCTACTCATGAAAAGGTGACGATCGTAGAAAGCTTATAGAACCAAAACTTTGAACAAGGCAATGGAAGTAGATTTGAAGAAATTGAGAAGAGAAGCTTTTTGAAGCAGCAGGCAGTAAGCTACTAAATGTGATGCATTTTGTACTGCTAAAAAACTTGGTGGATTTCCAATAACCTTCATATTCGAGAGATATTTATGCAATTTAAATTTAAAAACGGAGAGCGTGGAAAGTGCTAGGATTTGAGATAATTTAATTAGTTGTTAAAAAGCCTAAACAAGGCTTGGCAGCAATTTAGCATTTAAAATGCTTAACAATTAAATGAAACGGTATAAATTATATACCTCAGGCATGAAAATGACATAAGGACTGGTAGTTTCAACATCAAATTCAGTGCTGTTTGCATCATGCATGTTAAGAACTGAACGTGCAAACTCCATAACTGCAGTTTGCACGCCAAGGAAAATCCTAAGATATGGTACATTGTATTCACGATCATATTTTGCTGCTTACTAAACTATATTTGGAGCATTCAGCACATCTGCTCCAAAAGATGATCACAGCAAAAATACATTTACCAATTAAATTTGAATTATAGCAGTTCAAGTTAAAAATATATATCCAGTAGATTCTAGTGTACCCAAGATAATCGGTTAATATTTGATGAGGTTAATTGATGAAGCCTTCGGTACAAAAATATACAAGCTAAAGAAAACAACACATTTCTAATACAAGAAAAGAAGAATGACAAAAGGAACTTGTGCCAAAAAGAATTATTGAAATTATATTGTCTTGCTGCTAAAAATAAATATAGTTACTCTATCCATGCTATTTCAAGTCCTACATTATCCATAAAATGGCTACAGTATTCTATGGTGAAACTCAAAATTTGTCCCACTAATGCTTAATTAAAATAATATACATTTTATCCAAAAATTATATGAGTGAAAATTTTCTTTTTCGTTGCCCATTAGTTATGTTTATCCAATCATGAAACAACCAGCAACCTTGGTGACATTGAATTGGAATGTCAGGAGATTCGACGAAAGCTCATTTGTGATAGTTTCAAAATCCAATCTTGATGGTTACACTCCCAACAGTTGCGAAGCAACTACTAAAGTAAAAAAACTACTTTTTGGTCTTCCAGTTCATCATCCTATTTCATTAAATGTTCTGATTTGATTTTTCAATTTATCTTATGGAAACCCATAGATTATGGACAGGCTATAGGAGCACTTTGATTCATTGCTAAACCTAAACTTATAAGCACTTCTTTCGAGTATAAGGTAAGACATGCCAGTTCACAAAGTTTGATGTTTTAGTGAATATCAAAGTAGTACATGCGTTAAATAAAAAAAGAAAATGAAGTATATCAAAGTAATACCTGAATGGAACTCCACAACGCATATTTTAAATCATCACCAATCGACCGCCAATCATCAATCGTGACCGGAACATGCTCTCGTACGAGCGGTCCTAAGTAAGAAGACAGTTTTATAAAACCTTCTCCTATTGGTATGTGCCAACATAACATGTGCAGATATCATGGCCTAATGCAGCAGACGCATCTAAAAGAAATAAAGAAAAATCATGTGCAGAGGTAAGCAGCAATTCCGAGGATTATGTAAGTGAAAAATGATGTTAGTATATAAAAAATACATGCTAATTTTATTGGTGAACCTATGCAATGCATCATAAAAGTGATACAAGCGTACAATTTTCACAGTAGCTAGCATGCTTCACCCTAAACATTCATTCACTAGACAAATGCAGTAATGATTGCCTAGGTAGTTTTACTAAGGCAGGTTTCTTAGTGACGTAAAACTATAGACAATTCGTATATGATTGAAACAATAAAATAAGGTTTTAATTATGTTTTGTTTTATAATAGCTACAGTTAAATTAAATTACTGCACTTCAATCAACAATTCTATATGTGAATTAAATGTAAACCACACTTAAACTACTTCTACACTGTTGTTAATAGTGAGGTAGAAGAATAAAATCAATACCATTTTAATCACTCTTAATATTTATATTGGACAATGTTATGAAATTATTGCTAAAATCAAAATATTAACAATAAAATATGATATCTTAAGTAAAACTTCTTGATTTAAAATCAATACCTACTTATTATTTTTTATGTATCCTTTTTTTATTATATAAAAACGTAATCATAATCCAGATTCTCTAAAACTTCCTTTATAGTTGTATCCAAAGAAAGATTCACAACACATAGCACATAAAAACATTAGATGATGATTCTTTTCCAACCAAATTAGCAAGGTTAATCTTTTCAAAAGATCTTTCATCAATGTTCCAAATGGCGAATCATCATTTATGACACATATCATTATTAATGCTTAAGAGCTAATATGTGAGTTTGCACTATCTAGACAATTAGTTTGAATAAACAGAATGATACACACTACATCAAAGACACAATCCTGAATGCAAACTTGATATTTATATAGCAAGACATTTTCAAAACCCAAAAGCTACCGTAAAACATATACCAGAAGATTCAACTTCCTATGCAAACACAACACATAAAAGTACTAATTCTTAGAAAATTGAAGCCTCGTTTCTTTTCAACATTGGAAAATACCAATCCATCTACCAATTTTGTGTGAAGCCCATATGAATATGATTTTTCACATAACACCCATTAGCTAAAATTGAAAAAAAACAAAAAAAACAGAAAAAACGAGCGATTCATTTCATTAAACTAAAGATCCTCAAATGTATTTTCCTTCGGCTCCATCTAAAACTTTGTCCTCAAATGCACATATTATCAATTTTGATGAAAATTTACACCATATTTAAATAAAATGCACTTTGCTGATGCTACTTATATTTGATGGTAGAATATACCTATGATATCTTTTATGGCAGGTTATTGAATCTTAATGAACGAACCTAAATCAAAAGATTAACAAAATCCTAACGTTAGAAGAACTGTTATTTGACTACAGCTCATCAATGATTAGATATGTGTCTTCCCTAAATCATACAATGAAACTAAAAAGGTACTTTTCGTTCTTAGATTGAATAATTACTTCAGTTAGAAATAATATATAATAAATGGACCGAATTAAAAATAAATAGCTAAGTATATATACTTTCCTATATGCATATTTGATAGGTGAATAGGAGGTTATTTTGACTTAGATCATCTGTAAAAAATGTCAAAACTGGTCGGTACAAAATTGGTAAACCAACTCATAACTCTTACTTTAGTTTTAAACTCAGTTTTAAAGATATATATTGTTATATAGACTGTACAATATCATATTTTGGTAACCAACTAAGGTCAAACTATAAAACAACAATCTATTAAATTATAATAGATCATAGATCTGTAACAATATTATAATATACTATTGGACCAGCTTATCTTGTTTTTTTTTGTTTTCCTTGTCTTTTGACATGCGAAGTCACTGATCTAATTTGACTGCTAGAAACTCCATCATCATCATTAACTATTTCCAATCGACCATTAAATTTGGCAAATTATAGAACTCGAGTTTGAGTAATTAGAAAAAATGATAGTTAATTTCCAATCAGTTTCTCTATCTAGATATAAGACTAGCCACCCAATCTAAATCGCAGTCAACCAATAGCTTGCTCATTTAAAGACTAGAAAAGCTTGTTCCAAACAACTTATAAATATATAATAATACCTCTCATGGCGGTTTAAATCAGAGAAGCACGGATGATGGCTGCGTTTAGGGATTGGGATCCACTGTGTGAGTGAGAGATTCAGGTTAGGGTTACATGGATGGTGGCATCGATTGACTGTTGATAACAAATGGTGGCACCGATCGACTCTTGACGAAGGCTATTAGGGTTACGTGAATGGGATTTCGTGGAGTTTTTGTTTCCTGGAGGCGATGAACTGAATAGAAGATTGTTTTCGGGAGAAACTGAAAAAGGCAATACACGCTTTTTTTCAACCACAAAAATTTCATTTCCCGCCTTTTTTACTATATAGCGTTGAGTACTCCATATTTACGTGGTTAATAGCATTCGAAACCCTAGATTGCATAGCGGTCAAAGGGGATCGGCGGAAACGCTATATGTTGATGCTACCAAAAGTCCATATTTTTGTAGTGAGCCAAAGCTCAGATTTGCCAGCAAAACGAACAAGGACAAAGAACTAATTTTGGAAGCGACGAGGCCGAAGCCCTAATTCTAGACGAGGCAAGGCGCATCAACGACGCATACGCCAGAGCTACAGAGAATCGAGGAGTTGAATCGCCAGAGAATCGATCGCCGAAGCCCTAGTTTTTGAAAGGGGGACGAAGAAGATGAACGAGCGAACGAAAAATTTTAAGCCGCCATTTTTATCTTCGTTTGATTTTAGGTTTAGGGTTTGAAAATAATGAATGGGGCCGGTTATTTTCCCTGATAAGTACCACCCACCAAACAAAGAAACGTGGGCTGATATGATTTTTATCAGTGTACTAGAGGTATGTTAGCATTTATTATTTGTTTCTCTTTAAATTTGTCATATAAATATATTGCTATTTTAAACGTGTATTTTCATACTTAAATATTTATTTTTGACTTACATTATCTAATATTTATTTACTTATTATCATTTTCATTTGTTTGCTTCGTACATTGCTTTATAAATTTACATGAAGTTTTAGTTAATACGTCGTTTGAACTTATCTAATCTATTTCTATGTTCTACTCCATATTTTATAATCTATCTTATATATTAATTCATTATTTAGATGTTAAATTCTAAAAGAAATCGTTTTTTAAAACTTAATAAAATAAACACATTTCTCATTTTAAACTTGAAAAATTCAAACAATTTCACAGTTTTAAATCAAAATTAAATTCAATTATTAATTTAAAATAATCTAAAATTCGGGATCGTTACAATCTTCCCCCCTTAAAAGAATTTCGTCCCGAATTAAAAGTTAGGAAAAATGATTGTTAGAATCTCACCGATATTTATACCCTACACAGTTTTACCAAGCTTGAAACTTATTACAAATAGATAAACATAGGATTCATTCCATTTGTTTAATCTCACTGGCTTTGTTCATTATCTCCTTTGTTCATTGATTTCTAAAATCAAAACGCAAAAGTCTTTTACCCAAAATTTTGACTTACAAAACTCAGATTCAAACTTGAAATTCTTTATGCTAAAGATTTGCATATTTTATCTTTTCCAAAGCTGTGGACTTTCAAGACATTTCAAAGATCTTCTTCCTTAATTCATTAGGTTGGAATTATGTAGTTTTAATTTCAGACAATTGATTTGCTATTACAGTTTGAAAATACTTACTAACTCGAAGTTTAATAAGTCTATCTTCATTCTTACAGACATTAGGCATACGCTGGCCAGGCGCAGGACTAAAAATCTCCAAGTACTAAATATAGTTGCTTCAACTCCCAGTGAAAATACTTTAAAAATTCTTTTTCAAAAATGGATATGGAAAGCACGTTCCCCCATGGATTACATTTTACCCGGCGGTTGCGCTACTATCCCAGTAGAGTCGCTCGTAATCTGTAGATTTCACATCTCTTAAATTTCGCCATGGTTGTCGCCATAGATCGTAGTCCACCCGGCGGTTACGCTACTATCCCAGTAGAATCGCTCGTGTCTGTAGGCATCACGCCCTTCATATTTCGCTTGGCATTTAGATTGCAGTTTACCCGGCGGTTACGCCACTATCCCTGTGGAATCGCTTGTAACTGTGGGCATCTCGCCCCTCAAATTACGCTAATCAATCAATACGATCCCATCGACATGATCCATCTCGAGGGATTCCGATTCAAATAGTCACTTCGACTAATGGAAATTCTACGTAGCTACGAATTTCAAATGGACACTCATAACGAGTTCCAACACCTTCTCAAATAATAAATGGAAGGTACTTTTCCATATCCTCAGTTTAGAAAACATAACATCATATATATGTAGTACTTCATTTCACATTTCGTACATATCATATCTATGTAAACCTACATAAGATTTCCACAACAATTTACTTTCCAAACCGACGGTTTTCAATTTACCGCATTCATATATATAAGTTCTGAAAACCTACATATTCTATATCCATAACAAATAGAGGATTTCAAAAAAATTCCTCTAAGTCGATTTAGAAATTTTAGGTTATCTCAAACCCAATTCATATTCATAATTCCATTTATTATCGACTTTCACATTCGATTTGGATTTCACGTTACATCGTCAATTCTCAACACAGAATTGATGTCTATCGATATATAACCTCTGAGCTTGTACGTCTCAGAGAAGGGTGTTAAGCTAAGAGAATAAATCCTCCGCCACCAACAGATATATATTTAATAGAGTTCAATTGCTATGTCATCAATTCACAATGTTAGACATACAATCCAAACCATCATCTGAAATTCAAAACTCAACTTATATTGTCTTTGGTGTCGAAGTTAAACTCAATTTAACTCAACGATTCAATCTTTTTGAAAAATTTCAAATTGAACTAATTGTTCAAATTTCTCATTTAACTTTTCAACTTCGACTTTAAAAATGAATTTCAAATCATTTATCACATACGGAATATATTCACAACATTTCATATTTGGAAAAACATTTCCATACTTATTTAAAAATAAGTAATTCACAAATCTAATTTATTTTCAACATTTGAAAATATTCGATATACTTTAATCAAAATTAAGTATATATTTCATCTTTAAGGAAATCATTCTATTTCACACATTTATTTGAGTCAAAACGAATGTTACGTAAAACATCGTTACGACAACTCAAAATCACTAGTATAAGGATTCGAAATTTAGATAGATATATAAATCCCAATACTATACAAAATATTTCCTTTCGGAAATCATTTACTATAACAATAGTGTTATAGTCTACCATTTCCTTATTTTTCGAAAACGTCTATTTCAACAATGAATGTTGAAATCTATGGTTTCGATATTCAATGCTTTTTAAAACATCTTTAAAACAATTAATTTCATTTTAAAATATCGTTTTCCCAAAACATGTCCATTTTATTCGATAATATATTCACAACATTTTCTATATATTTTTAAAAGATTATCCACTGTCCAAAATTCTGGATATACTTCCTTTAACAGCTATAAGAATTTACTTATCAAAATAAGTCATTTTCGGATTTATAAACAACATTTATAAATTCCATTCCTATTTATACAGACTTCAATTCATAAAATTTACTTTATTAACCATTCCTTCTATAACTCAGTTTTATATCAGAAATTTAATTTATAAGTAAATTACTTATAATTATTTTATTTTACAACATCGATTCATTTTATAACCTCAAAATTTTTAATTCTGTAATTTTTCATTCACTTATAAAATCCATTTATACTTCATTTTCAACGCTTATACAAACTCGGTTTTAAAATTCCAATATAATATCAACCTTTTCAAATCTTCTATATAAACCGTTTATAATAATTCAAAAATTCCAATTCAAACTATTATATAATTTATCAATTTTCTATTTCCAAGATAATCAACTAGTTCTTTAGTGAATCATTTACCAATTTGGTTCTCAATCTAATCACGTTTGATTCATTCACATTGGATTTTACTAACATTCATTCATATTCAATTAGTTTACTTTGACTAATTTATATTCAAGTTAGTTTTCTTTCAATTCAAATCAAATTTGATTCTATTTAGATTTACTTATCTTTCAATTTGAATTCAGTTACTTAGCTTCCAATTTTCATTAATTCAATTTCATTAACACTTAATGAATTTCTATACAATCAACTGGCAAAACCAAATTTATTTACTTTGCTTACATTCAATTTGGTTTAATACATTTAATTAGTTTATATTCTAATTCAGATTGAATTCTTATATTCACTATATTCACAACTTCTTAACTTGTTTTATTCAACTCTTAACAACAACATTTCTAATCCATGTTTATTCACTAACTCACTTTTACAATTAAAGTTGAATTTCCTTTATATAACTCAAATTCATATTCATTACTTCACTTTATTAATTCATTTTGATATCAAATTCAACCTCATTCAACATTACTTAAGCTATGTTTCATTTTATCTTCACTTGCATTTATTTTCACTATACAACTTAAGTTTGCCTCTAATTTATTTGAAATTCTATTTTATTTAACTTTTGCTAAAGTCAAATTCATATCACTATTCAAAATTCAGATTTTGTTTTACTTAACAAAACTGTTTAACCATTTTAACAATTGGTTTTACTTAAATTTTCTCATTTTATAAGTTATACAACTTATTAATTTAAACTTTCCAATTCATATTATATAATCACTTATCTTTTAAGTTTAAATTTCCATCTAAAAAATTTATCTGATCAAGTTCAATTTATTTAACTTCCTTTAGTTAAATTTCAAATCCATTCAAACAATTTTATACTTCTTTAGATTTGAAAAACATTTTCTTTAAAGTGTTTCTAGTAACTATTCATATTAAACATCATAAACTAAGCTTTGTGTAAACCAAAGCTCTGATACCACTCTGTAACATTCCCCCCTTCTGACCGCCTCCAGTCGGTAATTAAACCAACTCGAAACGTTCAAAAAGACGGATTGTTATTTAGTTTATGTAATTTAAACAGAATCAGCCACAGAAACACAGAATAATAATATTTCATTACTATAAATCTTTTTTTTACATACATCAGAGTTTATACAATGTATTAAATTGATACAGTGGAATATCTTTAAAATACAAAATTTCATGAAACTAAAGTGATTGTTTTTCCCTCTCTCTCTAACTTCGCTGCTCGAAAATCTTCAAGCTGTAAAAATACTCGGTCTGACCCGAGTATTACATTCAAAAGAAAATAATACATAGGTCAGTCTAATTCAAACTCAGTTATTAGTGCATAGAGGCAATAATAATCAAATAGACGACAGTCAAAATAATTCCCGTCTATCCAATCCTTTTAACAAAGGAATCGGATAACGAAAATTTTAACACTTAACAGTGTTAAACAATAAATCAGCAGATTTAAAACATCAACAGAGATAGATAAACAATTTATCAAATCGACTAAATCAATTTAAAACAATCGAAATTGTCCCTTTAAAACATCAAAGTTTGATTGGTTGTCGTACACGCACGCATGTACGGCCTCGCCACTAGTAAAAATGCATAAAAGATCAATGCATCAAAAGCAAAAGAAAAACCAGTAAAATCAAGGCGGTGTGGCTGCAGTGCACACGTACATACATGTGCACTGCCTCGCCAACTCGAGTGCACAAGGTCAAATCAAAATCAGACTCAACACAAGTGCAAATGGCCTTGATCAAAATTCAAAATGATCACTGCAACAATGAACTGTGCATGTACATAGTGTATTCAACAAAAGGCCAAGCAAGTGTAAAGCAATGAACTCGATCAAAACACATGCATATGAACAAGTGAAACAATGACAGTTCAAGTATGCAGAGAGTAACATGAAGCAATGCAATACAAGTATACACAAGCAACTCAGTAATGTTTTAATGACTAAACTCAAGACCAGGTCAAGGAAGCAAAATTATCAATGCAGACAAGAAGCAACTACAGGTTCAAGGTGGAATGAAGACTACAAGGACAACACATATATACATACATAGATCTACAGTGCAGACATCAATCTACCTGGCAACAATGATGAATCAACAAGTCCAGAAACTCAAGTTACTACAGCAAGCATGCACACATATGAAGTGTTTCAAGTCCAAATGAACCAGTAATGAACCAGACTGGAATGATGGCAACTGCAAATGACCAGTGGATAATACATGATCAAGTGAACACATGCATATGACCCTAGTGAAACAGTGAATGCACCAACCATCTACAGACAATCAAACAACAAAAGTACAGTGGTCAACACTTATGAATACAGACAGTTCAAAACCCCGACCAGTGTACATGAATACAACTACAGGTATGGAAGCAAGGCTACAAGGTATCATAGTGCAGACAGCATCTTAAATGGAATAATGAATCAATTCATATGAGGTAGTACAAACATGGGCCGAGCAACTCAAAAATGTGAACAGTGTCAAGCTTAGGTATGCAGACCAAATGACAAACCAAGGTCAAGTTATACAATGCACCAGAGATATACAACACAGCAGATATCAGGTGATACAAAAAAAACAAATATACAAAGTGGATCAAAACAATGAATCAAATAATGTACAACAAACTGGAACAGTGGACAGAACCATCAGGCATGCAATGTGCAGACTACAAAAAAAAATGATCAAAGCAAGCACTGAAGAATAGATGTCCAGAGCCAAAGTTTACAATGAAATCAGGATGAAAAATGGAGACAAACAGAGACCAGAGACCACAAGCAATGCATCAGTAAATCAATACATATGAGCAAGTGAGCTAGTCAACATGAATATATCTCAGAAACAAAGGAACTGCACTGTTTTGAATGAGACAACAACTTCAAACTCAAGTGAACAGCTAAATACAACATCAGTGGACGAACAGTGCAACTCAATGCAAATCAGTTCAAAATCCAAGCAGTGGTTAAGGTATGAAATCAGACAGTACAAGCATATGAGAATAATCAGTAACTACAAAGTGAAATGGAACCAGACACTCGACCAAATCATATGAACAAATCCCAGAGAACATAAAGTCGAAGTGTTTTAAAACCAAACAGTCAAGCTGTGGTCATCTCAGAAGAATTATCAACATCGAAGTATTTTAAAACCAAGCATTATCGAGTATATGCATTTGAATCAGCCAAGGAAAAATCGAAATCATCGATACAATATCGAGTGGCAAAGAAGCAAGTTTCAGAATTCACGAAAGAGGGAAAAAGAAAATATAAAGTTCGTATCTTTATTTTTGTTTTGAAACTGTCAAAGGTCAAAGATTTAAAAATAGGAAAGTTTTAAATGCCGTGAGAATCAAACAAAATCAAACGATATTAAATCAAAGCCGTGCTTATCAAGTTAAAAACATATCAGGAAATTTGGAAAACAGGAAAGTTCGAAACCATATAAAATCAACCCGAAGGAATCATCATTGATATAAGCTTCAATTCACAATCATTCTATCAACAACACAAATCGAACTAAATCAGAAATCACGAAATCTCAAGTTCATAATCGCTAGAATTCTTGAATTAGATGTGAGTGAGGTGGGTCACTCACCTTAGCCACGAATTGGAGCAGTCGAAGCCAAAGCTCAGATTTGCCAGCAAAACGAACAAGGACAAAGCACTAATTTTGGAAGCGACGAGGCCGAAGCCCTAATTCCAGACGAGGCAAGGCGCATCAACGACGCATACGCCAGAGCTACAGAGAATCGAGGAGTTGAATCGCCAGAAAATCGATCGCCGAAGCCCTAGTTTTTGAAAGGGGGACGAAGAAGATGAACGAGCGAACGAAAAATTTTAAGCCGCTATTTTTATCTTCGTTCGATTTTAGGTTTAGGGTTTGAAGATAATGAATGGGGCCGGCTATTTTCCCTAATAAGTACCACCCACCAACAAAGAAACGTGGGCTGATATGATTTTTATCAGTGTACTAGAGGTATGTTAGCATTTATTATTTGTTTCTCTTTAAATTTGTCATATAAATATATTGCTATTTTAAACGTGTATTTTCATACTTAAATATTTATTTTTGACTTACATTATCCAATATTTATTTACTTATTATCATTTTCATTTGTTTGCTTCGTACATTGCTTTATAAATTTACATGAAGTTTTAGTTAATACGTCGTTTGAACTTATCTAATCTATTTCTGTGTTCTACTCCATATTTTATAATCTATCTTATATATTCATTCATTATTTAGATGTTAAATTCTAAAAGAAATCGTTTTTTAAAACTTAATAAAATAAACACATTTCTCATTTTAAACTTGAAAAATTCAAACAATTTCACAGTTTTAAATCAAAATTAAATTCAATTATTAATTTAAAATAATCTAAAATTCGAGATCGTTACACTCGTGCTTGCTCGAAGTCCTTTTTGGGTATTTTTCCATCTTCCTCAAAGTAGCCATCATCTTTAATGTTCTTAAGTCCAACTTTGGTCTTCCTCATCAAAAAATGGGTCGGTACCAATTGATATCGATTGGTACTAATCTATGTAACTTAGTCCAATTTTTGAATAAATAATTTCTAGCGAAATCCATAATGATCCATCTTTGTTTCACCTCATCGATCTTCTATTACTATAGATTTTCCATCCTTTGTATAATCGAATCGGAGAGCAAACACACAGCCACTCCATCCACATAAAGATCCTTACCCATAGAACGATTCAACCTCAATTCGCTTTGATATGTGTTTCATCCTATTCAAACATGCAATCATAACATACTAACAGGAAAACAAAGCATCATAGCATAGTAAACAATCGACATAACATTCGATTTTTTTGCTAACATTCGTATGATCAACTAATGCTTTAAATACATGTTAAAATCACTTTAAAACAATTTAAATTCATTCCCAATTTTTTTCAAAATCATATCATTTCAAAATCATATTTTTAGGTTGAAAGGAGGATCCAAACATGCTAAAAGCATATATAAATATATGTAGAGGTTGTGAGAAGTTAAATCACTCACCAATTGATATAAATCTTCAAAATCAATGAAATCCAAGATAAATAGTTATAGATCCGAAATCCCAAATCCTAAAATGACAATTTACAATCTCTTTTTAATTCCTTACTAATCCCCTTGCTAATCTATCCTTAATCCCCTGATTTGGCATAATTTAGTTTGGATTTAAGATGGTTTTGAGTGGGGATATGTTTAATGGAGGATTAGATATGTTTTTAGGAAGAATAAAAGTGATTATTGGCTATTCCTAATGCTGTAGTTAATTCCGGTCCCAAAATGGGTTGGTGGACCTAATTATCGGCTTAGGCCAAGTACCACTAAATCTGCCTAAAAACTATCGAGTTAAAACTATGATTTCTCACAAACTTCTTGGTCAAAAATCAATTTAACCACTCTATGGCATGAGAGTCCACAATATCATTGTTTTGGATCAAGTTCCAGGATCCAGTTTAGCTTCTATCAAATGTTATAGTCATTACAAGATTCATAGTCAAATTTATCTGCAATTAATTCTAAGAGTCAAAAATGTTAAAACACAATACTACCCAAAGATTTAGTCCAATCTAATGTCATTTGGTTATGAAAATAATATATTTATGATCCGTAAATATATAAAAGTTAGGGTCGTTACATCGCTTTGATATCAATATCGCTTCACTCCCTCGGGCCCTGATACCATAAGATCATCCTTTACCTCCGATACCCAAATAACTGATATCTAATACCAAAGGAGTGCGCTGCATTGGTACTCGACATTGGGGGGAGCAATCAAGGGTAAAGGACAATAAATCGTGGAAGAATCTATGGTATATCTCATAGTGATAGATAAATATGATAACAACATCTATATAAAATAGGCGAGAGAGTAATAAACCAAATGAACAAGAAATAAACAACATAACATAATGCAGCAGATTATATAGAGTATAGTAATAGAATATATACATCTGACCAAATAAACTCCAAGGATAACTATCTCTAAATGTATTAAGTGTTAGATATCCTCACATAGCGCTGCATAGGTTAATATCAATGATGTTCCAAATATAGATATACAAGAAAGCGTCAGCCTCTTGCTCGTCTTTTGCATATCTCCATACACTATCTCATGCCTGTCTCTCAATCTACTCATTAAAATGTACTGGAGATGATATGAAGTGGTGCAAATAACCTCAGGTTAAAGAAATGTTTGGTATGAGCGATCTGTAGTCACAAAATAGATGTGAAAACTAGTATCTCATAAATAGGAACATATGGTATGAAGAATCATACTTAACTTGTTCCTACATCCAACAAGTTAGCACATATCAACAATATATGTTAAACTATCATCATGTGGGTGTACTACTACACTGAGTACAATCTAGGGTTTCGGGTTATCAATCTCAATAATACCTACATCACATGGAATCCATAGCAAACATGGAAAGCATCACACAATCTCCCATTTTTAACTCAAATGTTGTTGGATATATGATAACTCGAATGACCATCACCGAGGTCGGCGAATACTTAACATCGCAGTCTTATTAATGCTCAAACACCTGCCTTCATTAGTGCAGACTAGACCATCATGAAAGTCCAGGGTACATATGTGAGGATCCTCACATAACCATTCTTTATGAGCATGCATCACAATTACTGAGTTATCCAACGATCCTTTGGCACACGTCCTGATAATAGACCCATATGTTCTATTTTATAATTCATCACCACTCTGAACTAGCATACTCAGATGATCGCTAGATGCTACTATCACTTCTCACTTGAAGTACTTGATCCAAATCACCCAAAATATCAAGTCGAAGAAGTTTCTGAATCACCTTGGTTGCCTATACTAACCCCAAAGTCACCGCATGCTTGCCTTGGAGTAGCTTCCATGTTTGTCTCATGTAAACCACCAAGAGACACCGGTGACCATCAAGTCGTGCACAAGCTTCATCCAAGCTCCAAACCCCATGCAATTAGTTCATGCTGAAGCTCGAAGCCGCCTCCTTTTTTTACAAACAAGCTCGATCGATACCGATCGAGATTTTTCTTCTTAAATGTAGGCGTCAAATCGGCGTCGGTGTGGTGTAGGAAGAATGTGGTGTCGATATGGCATCAGAATGTTTGGTGTCGATATGGCATTGGAAACGTGGCTATGCATGGTATCAGAAATTTGTTGATATTATTTTTCCTACAAGCTGATTTCTGCTGCCACAAATGGAGTCGGAATGGCGGCAAAAACAGCTGCTTCCGACGTCGTTTCGATGCCATTTTAGCATCGAAAATGTGATATCATTTGTTATAATGTGAAAATGGGAAAATTTAGATAAACTTCAAAGTCAAACGATTCTGGACAATAGTTGAAAAATAGGTAAGCTTTGTGACTCCTCAAGAACGAAGTAAACTTGTATAAACATATGTTAGCTCACTAATGAATAGGTGAACTAAGTGATACCGAAGATGTAGTTTTTTTATGATGTAGTTTTAAGTAGTTTAATAATTGTAAAGAATTTTTAGTGCCTTGAAATTACATCCGAGAGATGTAGTTATTAAATACATGGTTGTTATGTAGTTAAATTTTCATGATATTTTAGTGTAGTATTAAATTAGAATTGTTTTATTGTATTTGAAAGATGTAGTTTTAAATAATTTATTTTATTTTAAGTGGTTTTGGTTTTATAAAATTTGTTAAGGCAATTCGAAGAATGTTTAACATTTTTTGATGCAATTTATTTGTTACTTTTTATGTAATTTAAAAAATATCGATTTATAAGTTTTTATGACGAAGGTGGATCATCAAAATGATATTTATAATAAAAATTATTAAATTTTCGAAAACAACGAATTAAATTTTCACTGACAACAGTTCGCTAATTCGACGTTTCTAAAAGTTATTGATTTTTGTATAATTTGATGAACATAAGGTTTAAAGTATTAATATTGGGGAATTGTACAGAAGGTCCATATTTATAGTGTTGTTACAAGAAAAATCCATATAGCAATAAGTATGTAAATTAGATTCATATTTTTTCTAAACCAGAAAGCGCAAACTAGCTTGCAGTTTTCTAATAGAAAATGCAAGTTAAATCGCGCTTATCAAAAAATTTAAAATTTAAAAAAAAAAAATTCAAAATTAGAAAAGTGCAAGTCACCTTGTGTTTTTTATTTTTTAAAAATAGATACCAAATTTACATATTCATTTGTATAAGAACTTTTCTTATAACAACATAAAAAATAGGGACATGTAGCTCTTTGTGTACAAATAATAAATGGTTATTTAATTTTCATAAAATAAAATTTTGTAACAAGATATTTATAATTAAAAAAAAATTGTAAACGGTACTTGTTAATGAAAGTCCTTTTTTAACCTGCTTTTGAAACATTTTAAGCGTACAACTAAAGCCCTTAACAAATGTGGAAAGAGAGAAAATTTGAAGTCGGTCAAAAAAGTAGGAAAAAAGAATGTCCCACAAACATAAAACCTGAAACTTGCCCCAGCCATGATCAAATATTCTTCTCTTTAGACTTAGGACAGCCTAAATTTTCATTTAATTTTTACTAAAACGAACGTATAGAATGAAGGCCCTTCTCAGTCAAGGAGGGACCCACAAACTCAAAATCAGTTTGCAATGCCGCTCGTGCGGTCAACGCATAGGAATCACAAAAGCTGGAAATTTGTATGCAAGACCATGACTTTTCTTCCCACTTTTCTGTGGCCTGTTTTCATTTTTTTATTCCATTGTCACATAAATACGAAGCATCCCATATTCTGTTGCTTTTCTCTTTATTTATTGTTTTAAAACTCCTCTAAACCAGACGAATTTCACTAATTAAATCTATTTTGCGTTTTTTTTAAGATGATGGAATGTGTGAGAATTTTGTGAAAACGACTGTTGTGTAAGTAGGCGTTGTCAGAAATTAGTGAAATAATATATACGTACACATGCAATTTGTAAGTTTGAAGATAACAGGCTGTACAACCTTTGATTAATTAAATTTCAAAGGAATGAATAAGGTAATAATATTTTAAAATAACTTGGAACATTGGAGTTGGAACAAAATAATATTGGATCCCACAATGCACCGGAAACGATAAACATACAATTTGATGACATGAAGAACAAAAAAAAAATGAAATGAATAGTACCGTCTTGATCTTGCCTAACACCACATAATCAATATCAGTCATGTGCTTAAGCATTCTAAGTCGTACAATTCATTAAATTTATATACGTGTGGCCTACAGTTGTACGCATCAATTATAAATCCCAATCATTTGCTTTTAATCAACTTAACCAGTAATTAAAGATTTATTATAACATCCTACTCAAGCCTTATATTCACGTTTATTACTGCATAGAACAAAACTTAGCACATCGACGTCAGCCTGATTCCTTTCCGGTTACACCGTAAGATATAAATATGCATATAATAACTTTCGCGTAGACTATTTGAATTATTTGATTGTACAATTATAAATACACCGAAAAGTAAAAATGTATACAGTAAACCGCTTAAAGGTGCGTTGAGAAAACAATAATTCCATATTAAAAATGGAAACAAAGAAGAGAAAAATATTCAGAATGAAAATACAAGATTACTGTATGCGTCAGCAACTCCATTAGAGTACTGGATCTCAGAAAATCTGAAATGTGCACTAGATACTAATGCGAAAATATCGAATTTGTTTAGGCGTCTGTTCAACATGCTACTCAAAACCAGACGCATGTTCAACGGACGCCTCAATTTATCCCTCCCAAACCCCAACGCTACCCCCAACAGTTTTGCGAATTCATTCGAATTCGGACGCATGTACAACAGATGCCTGATCTCATTTCCGTTGGAGAAATTACGTCTCCAATATTTTGAAGTGTGGAAAATCGTATATCTACCCTTCGAACCGTTGGAGTTGCTCTTAGATATAAGAAATAAAATCCAAATTCAAATTAACATTTAAAATAGTTATTAAAGCTCTATAGATCACATTTAAAACTGATAAGACATCCATATATTAAACAAATATGTCAGTCCTTATGCGAAATGGCCAGTGAAGATGGACCTTGGAATTCTAGAAATATGACAGAAGCATTTGCAAAAGCAACTTTACAACTACGAAACAGACATGCACTCATGTTAAGAAATTGGATTTACTTTAGAAGGCCCGGCCCTGGTTTTCATGAGTCTGCTATGTTGAAACTTGAAAGGCCTATGATGTGTAAATGCATGTATCACAAAAACAGATTAGACAACTTTAATCAGATGAATTTACATATATATGAAAGAAAAGACCGTTCAATCAGAAGGCAGACGAACTGCTGAACATGACATTTTCTTGCGTTAAATTGACATTTCTGTTCATGCAATTAATTTCTCAGTTAACTATGTGATTAAACATTTTTCTCAGTTGATATGTCTATCTAGAAGCATCTCAAGCATAACACCCTAAAGTAATTGTATATATTAAAGATAAAACAAGCGGTTCTTTTTTCGCATCAATAAATGTTACAAGGATATTTTTAAATGTTTTTACAAATATTTAATGTTACAAGGATAACTCTACAGAAATAAGATCAACAAAAGAGAAAAATAAACTCAAGTTAGATGATTTCTTCCCTAGGGTCAATGAAACGATTTTGGACTTTGGTAACAAGTGCCAGTTAGGAAAGCCGTAACTCTCAGATCCAAACCATCAAAGTGCATTCAATGAAACTTTTGTATAATACAGATATACCCATCTAATTCAATTAATCTCAAGCGGCCTCTTGAATTGGACCTGAATGAAGCCTACAAATATTGAAGTGGCATGAATGCAGGTTAAGTTTACATCTGTCTGTGATGAAACGTTAATTTTAAAGTTATTAATCTTACTTTTAAATTGTTGTAAAATCTCAAACTATCTTCCCTTAATTAAATCTCGTATGTGTCATCACTATGTTCAACGACCAATCATTTTCCAATTTATATTTTACTTTTTGTTCAAATAATCAATGTATGTGTTTGTATATGTCTATATATACAGTGTCGGTCCTGCCATTTGGATTGCCCTAAACAAAGTGCAATTATAATTTCTCCAGTTGAAGAAAATAATTATAATTGAATTAATATAGGCAGTGATAAATAAAATGAACCTAATTACGTTTTAAATTCCATTAAATTGTAAAATTATAACTATTAAACATCTACTTAGTCCATTAAAATATTGTGAACTTTTTATATATAATGATTTTTGTATCGGAGAGATTGCTCTAAGCAATTGACTGGCTCGTCTTACCCTAGGGCCGCCTATATATATACATATATACATATATATACATATACATATATACACACACAGATATATATATATACACACACATACATACACATATGTTACTCAATTTTTTTGTAAATAGCAAGACTTCTTAGCTTGGCCCGTTCCAATCCAGGCCGACTCGGACCCGGCCATTCACCCGCAAACCAACCAAGGTTAGAGGCAGGCTGGCTACACTCCCTTGGTTACCAGCCTAGGTCACGGGAAGAACTGGGCCCATGTCAGTCCATCTACATAAAAGAGCATCAAGGCAGCTATCGGCTGCACACCACGAAGCAGCTTCAGAAACCAACTCATCGAGCAAAGCCAGACCTAAACAGAACCTAGCCCGCCCAAAACAGCCCATCTCACATGGGATCGACACTCTCCTACCGATCCACATTTGCATAGCAGGTAGATACCTGTCTGCTCAAATGTCTCTCTAACATTTACCAACCAACATAGCTCAAGACCGGGTCAAGCGTGGCTCATCATTGACCCAGCTTCGGTAGAGTCGTCTACGATCTATTTCAAGTGGCTCATCTCGTTGTCTCCAACCCCGACTCGGTATTCGCCTCAGCTTTGTCTTTGCCGAATTCTTGTCCTCTTTATGTCTTCGGCAGTCGGCTAACCGACCCAACTCGCCTTGCCACCTAAGCATGTAGAGGTAAACGATAAGAAATACAACTAGGTGTATTCTTCTAACAAAGTGCATGTTCTATCCTTGTAACTTGCCGCCGTAGTTCATATGCATTAAATGCGCAATAAAGGTAAGGCATACACCTTGCATGGTTCTCCTATTGGCACTAATCTCAGCCACACATTCCCTTCATTGTTCCAGCTATTTCCCATTAGCCTGTTCGACCTGATCAATGACCATTCGCTCTTCCTACGTGCTTTACAACTCAATCTCATTCGTCCAAGCATCATTTTCAGCTACTATAAATACCCCATGCATTATCACTTCAAAGGGTTGGAATACGCAAGAACTCCAGCAAATATATATCATTTGGAGCTCTTCATGCAACAAGCTCTTAAGATTAGCTCCTTCATTAGTCCTACATATCTTATTTTTCTTTTTATTATCTATTTATTCCTTGTAATTGTAAGAGAAACACATAATAAGAGAACTTCATTGTGGACATAGGAAACCTGGTCGAACCACTCTATATTTGGTGTCATTTACATTGGTTGCTTATTTTCCCCTTATTTTCCACTTTTAAGCCTAACGATTAACAAGTAACATTTGCTCTTCATGACGAACTAGTCTAATTCCGAGGTTGATGTAAAATTGAGTCAACAATATATACATATACATACACACACACACACACACATATATATATATATATATATATATATAAGAGGAGGGGTCGCATCTTACTTTTCCGCATTTTCGACTTGTGCCCAACTAAATTTTGGTATTTATGATGATCCAAATTAAATAATGTTTTGCATATCTGATCTACTTACCATAAACATCATGTGTATACAAAATTATCTAGTTTTGATACCTTTAATCCATAAAAAATAATTATTCAATATATAATTGTTGCTCAATTTTCTCGCAACTAAAAGATTAGCCTACCAGCATCTGAGATAGGCCCAAATTGAGCCGGCCGACATTTCTAAGCACGGCCCAGTCCAAGCCAGCCAGCACTCCTAAGCGTTGCCCTATCCGAACCAATCCACTCACAAAATACTCTAGAGCTATAATCGTCCAGCTCGTCTTAAGATGACATATAGCTGACTTATTTGAATAAGCCTGGCTCAAAAGCGACCAATCTTTGGTCCGACTCCATCTTAGCCTGCCTATGAGAAGTCTCGTGCAGCACATCTCGTCAGCTCATGATCGGCTCGGCTTATCCCTTTTAGTTTTGTCCATAGAAATTTTTAGCTTTGTTCTTGGTAATCTTCAACAGCAAGTCCCGACCATTTCTGTGCATGAAAAGCTTCTCTTTAGTCTTATTTCCTAGAAAAGTGTGCAACACGATAAAAAGTACAACCTAGTATACCAACTATTATGGCATGTCTATCAAAAGCGCACCAACTCATGTATCATTCCGACTTGCCATGTTCATGGCACGCACTAGTACGGAACAACAGTTGTCATGCATCTCGGAAACTTGTTCATACCACCTTTTCGATCGTTCTCCATCGGCTCATGTAACCAGATCAGCGGCCAAAAGTGATTCCCGCCAATTAACTATGTAGTCACTACCATCTAGTGATCAACATCAGCTATTAATATCCCCTGCTATACAACTTCATAAGGGTTGATTTTTAAGTTCAGAATTCATTCTATTGCATAGAAAAAACTATGAGCTCTTGAGTTCAGAAACATTGTAAACTTAAGTGATAATTTTTTTTATTATTCTCTTGTAGTTCCTTATAGTTGTGAGAGATTAATATGGTAAGGAATCTTCATAATAGGAGTAGGCAAGTTTAATCGGACCACTATATATCTTGTATCTTTACTTTAATTTCTCATTTACATATCATTTCCAATTTTTAAGCCTAGTATGAGTAAGTAACCTTTGCTAATACAAACACATTCTTAATTCTAAGGTGGCATAAATTTTCAGTCAACATTTTTGCGCTAGAAGGAGTGCCTCCTCTAAAAGTTCTCACCTTTCTTCACTTTTTCTTCTCTACTAAAAAATCTATTCTATTTTCACCATGAATCCTAATGGTTAAAATGAAGGTATCAACTCTAAAGACTATGACATTAACGATAACGCTGTCGCCAACGCCGTTTGTCCAATCCTTGGGCTCAGCAACGACATATCATAAAGTGCACTACAAGGCTTAGGCAATGTGGGACTCTAGCCTACGAAGTGAATGATCTAAGGGCAAGCTTGGATGCTTATATGACCATGAAATACGATTCCCTACCCCCTCTAGCAGCTAATCTAACTCCTACCTAGCATCCCAATGGCTACAATCTTGTTAATACAGCCCAAGAGAGGGTAGAGCTTGAAACCTTGATCAGGGTATTTTCTATTCATAACAAGAGAATGCATGCTACACGCTGGCCAAATCATGTTATTGATATTGACCTAGAATTGGTCATGCACAAAGAACCAAAGAAGCGTCATTCCCCTTCAATGGAACGACTGTCAACTTTCGAAAGCCTTTAGACAGTGAATAGAACTCGAGGCTCGGTATTCGAGCATTCTTATTGGTGGTGCTCATGTCATCAATAGAGATCATAAGGCACCTTTGACACACTCCCACTCCCATAGGGGTGTGGTCAGGCTAGATCAAAAGAAGGGCGAGCCATGCATTCACGGTCCCCCATTGTACATTAGGAGAGGAGATAATGGTCGACAGAACGACAAAAAAAGCCTTGCAGAAGGCAGCACCCAATATAAGCCCAGGTATCCTAATTATGCCAATTTGAATTGAAATATGGAATCCATATATCTTACGACTAGAGATTGGGTACCATTCCAAAAACCGCCCACCATAAGAAGTGGGAGAAGGGAAGAACATCACAATAACCAAAGCACTGCTAGTTCTATCAAATCAACAACCACTCCACTAATGAGCATCATGTATTGAAGGATGAGATAGAAAGGCTGATCTAGGAAGGATTGCTTGTAGAGTGTTTCAGCATCAAGTCGACCAAAGAACATCGCTAAACACTCAGTTGGCTCAACCCTAGTCGCTCAACAATAACGTTGCAGCCATAACCAACATTTTGGCCATCTATGGAGAACCGTATATGTTGGAAGCTACTGGGCAACAAAGTGTTGGTACTAGAGAGAAGTAGGTTGGCCAGCTAGGTTTATACATTAAAACACCAAGCATCCAAAGCACTTATATTAAATGCAGACAAGACCATCACCTTCACCATCGAGGACAAAGAAGCCGTCTCTTACCCCCCATCATGATCATATAGTCATCACCCCTTGCAATGGAAAATGTGAATGTACATCGATCCTTCGTAGATGGGGACAACTCAGTCAACATCATTTATAGACATTTTTGAGCTACTTAAGCTTTCCTACTCCAGCCTCAACCCATGTGCCTTCCCTATCTACGGATTTGGGGATGTCGACATTGTTCTAATCGGGATGACCTTTATCATGACCACCTTCGGCAGGGAACCCATTGCTATAAAAGATACATGTAATATTTGTAGTATATGATTGCCCATCTTCTTATAACATCTTCATAGGCAATTGACCCTGGTGGACTTTAACATAATTGTCTCATATAATCGGCTCGTCATGAAATTCCTTGTCCAAGGCGGGGTCGGATGTTATCACTATAAATTTCACTTAAATAGGAAAAAAAGCTATGGCTTCGTAATGGTCAAAGCAGCTCCCGTCGAAGACATGTGCCCAACAGCTTGCTTATAGTTCCATTGGCCAATGTCGAAGTCGAAGAGAAAGGAAAGAATAGAATATCACATCCACAATCAGCGTAGGGATGAGACACCGCTCTTCGACAATGACAAATAAAGTACAAAATTACATACGGTCAAAGAGGTAGGGAATATTTACCTTTTCGCAAATCAACAGGCACTTCAAAGAGGTTATTCTACAGTGACAAGGAGGGTGTCCCTATGGCAATATCATAGGGTCAATGAGCCACCTTGCTCTCTATAAAGAGACTACCTTGCATGGTAGATCTCCATAGCACTTTGAGGAAGCCACACACTTATGCAAAGTGGTGTTGGAAAAGGACAGTGGAAATATCCACAAAGTCACACTGCCGCACTTTGTATACTTCGCATGCATCTTCTTATTGCCTTCGAAGGTTAACATTGAAGGAATTGAATGGACCACTTCGGCTATGGCATCATACAGATATTCCTTAAACCTTGCTGACCATCACTCTTCGAAGAGACTAGTGCTAAATCCCATCGAAGTCAATATTGGTGAAGATATATTCACATGACGAAGACGCTCCTGCATGTCGAAGACGTCTCTGCATACCGCTGCTTGATGATGACTCCACCCCAGACTCGTGTTAATGCCATCAAAGTCCACACATTCAATGTCACGAGGAGTGGAGTGCTGGCCGCGCGCCCCTATAAAGACTAGGTGCCATTTTAGGGGGTCGAATTTTCTCTTCTCTCATTTCTTACATTGTAAACCCTAAATTGATTTGGCGATTTTTAAAGCATATTTTAATTTAAGAACATTGTACATATAGGATCTTGGATATTAAACATAGACATAGCATATCATATGTTTAAACGATCCGAACCTGAGAATTAAAAATATTTGTGACTTCACATATGTGAATAGTTGTGGCTCCGTAGTTGGCATAGCATAATCAATTTCAACTCAAGGACTTCGAACCTGAATTATCTTTGCATATATGACTTCAAACTTGTTTTAGGCTTGCATTTATGACTTCGATCACATCGACAATATCAAGTAACATAGTAAGAACCCTCTTCGAATCAATGACTTTGACAGGCTTTCTCAAAGCTTCTAGTTAGTCAGCCTAACTTCCTAATCACTTTTAGGGTTAGACAATTTTATTACAAACATTTTGGCGCTAAAAGGAGGGCTCAAGCTTCTGACTTTGTTAAAACCTTAAGTGGGACTACCTTGACCTGCATATCTATGGCAAAATGAACTTTACTTTCAAAGCATATCCCAATTCCAACTGGCTAACCATAATCCCTAACACCATGTTACCTAGCTACGTTTAGCGGTTTTAACAAGGATCTTTCGAACCTTGGATAATTAGATCCATCTATCAAATCACTAGTGATCCATAAGTCCACGAAGAACAAGTTTTAAGAATGAAGGCCATACAAATTATAAATAAAAAGAACAAGCGGACCTTTATGACCCGGATAATTAGAGTATCAACCCACTCCATATTGGCCCTACTTCCATTGTGCTTGGGGAGAGAGAGCCCTAAGAAAGATAATTTGTTCCAAAAGATAAGAAGGGCCATTTAATTTCACGCTAAGGGAACTATATTCGAGAAAGGGATCACAAGTGATTTTGGCACATTTGCTTAGAAGTGGCACAGAGTCATAAGTCAATCATTGGCCTCAAGCAAGATTCAAAGGACCTTGAAGAGAAAATTGATCATTGAAAGTGAAATGCCCGCACCAAAAAACAAAAGAGCTAGACATCAACCAAGAAGGCTAGCCTCCGAATCGAGACATCCAAAGGATTGCAACTTCACCACCTCTCTTGAGAATATTTACTTCTTGACTAAGGATATGCTTGATTATTGACCTATGTAAAAGAAAAGGCCCAAGTTCTAAAGAAATCTTTGAAGCTCATATTATCACTATCACCGTACAAATGGGCATGAAACTAATTAGTGCAGAAACCTAGAAGGAATGATAATCCGTTTTCTAAGGCAAGGCAAGCTTAATGACTTTGTAAATAGATGCGACTTTGTAAAAGGATATTAGACAAGTTGGAAAATAAAAGAAGTTCTTCGAATAAGTAATTCTACATGGTTGAGGAGTAAAATTCTCCTAGTATAATGGAAAGCCTAAATCACTACCTCAGGTAGTAGTAAGGGGCTAAAGCCTTTGTCTCCAACTAACACATGCCTAGACAAAGCACCTCCTAGCACTACACCATAGATGGCCTACTGCAACGAAATTACATGGTGTTGCTAGCTATAATGTAACGATAGGTATGCTGATTTTTGTCTATTACAACACTCGCTTCAAGGTGTTAGCATAGGTATCAACAAGATGTTACAGTAGCTATAGATGTATTCAAATTAAAAAATTAATAAAATTAGCAATCCGCGTGAATACGATCCAACGGTCTACATTTAATCTGGTTGTTAAAATGGATCACCACTGCAATTTGCCGCAAAATTTCGTTTTCCCGCCTGAACTAGTTCAGAGTAGATCCCCTTTTGGTTTTCATTCCAATTTGCCTCCTCCCATTCGCCTCCGCCACCAAATTGTCACCCTCCTCTTCTTCTGCTTCCTCATTCACCTCCGCCACCAAATTGTCACCCTCACCCCCAGCTACCCCCTGACCCATCGCGACCATCTAGCTCCAACCAGAGTCCCGTCACGACACCAAAACCCGAAGCCAAACAAATTTTTCCGTTCAAAACCCTTTTGCCACCGCTGTCATCGCCATCAGCTCTCACCTCCAATAGAAGACTTGCTCGCCACCAACCCCTCTACCTTTCTCCTTTAGCCTACTTCACCTGAAAACCCTTCTAGCGCCTTAATTTCTCCCAAAACCCGAACTGCCCTCGAGATTTAGCTGTCATTCTCGCAACAATTAATCCGTCCACGGCTCCTATATCAAGTACATCCCAAGCTGATCTCTTCGTACTTTCCCCTATGATTGCGGTTGCTTCACTTGGTACTGGTAATTTCAATAAGGTAGTACGCCCCCCATATGTTTTTGCCAATGCTCCTTTGGAACTTGTTAATGTTTCAGAATCTGTCTAGGTATCTACTGCTTCTGGATGCCCTGTGCCTCCATCGCAAGTTCATAACTCGGACTGAGTTTCAGTTGGCATGAACTTATAGAGTATTGACGAAGTGTGGATTGAATGATGGTGAGTGTTCTGGTGTTTATAGAGTATTGAAGGTTGGTGGAATTTGGGAAGTTTGGGAAAGTTGTAATATGGTGAAGGGTGGTTGCAATTGCAGTTTTTTGATAGTGAGTTGCTGTTTTGCTTGTTTGAAGAAGTGATGTTGGTGAAACAGGGAGATGGAGGAGCATGCAACTGTGAGGCTTTGGAGATTGTTTGTATTGACAATGGTAGAGTGCTGATGTGTATTGGTTAAGGAGAGAAGCTAATGTGGTGATTGGAAATTGAAAAGAGTTTGCAGTAGAGTTTTGGTGTTTGGCCGTAGGGGATTCAAGCAGATTTAGGCGAGGAGATGGAGGATAGGAATTAAAGGAGTAGAAAGCAATGCAAGTAGATGGGCAGTAGTTCCGATGGGTGATGAAGTTGCTGAGGATGGGGTTTACGGGTTTTCTAAGTTCATTCTTCATTTGTGCATCATTTTACGTCGTTTCAAAGAAGGCTCGATCCCCGCCGGGACTGCGGTGCCCCGGACCCCCGCCGGCGCTGCGCCCGGACCCGCTACTCGGCTCGCCTTCGGCTCGGCACTCGGCTCGTCATATATTTGTTAGTGTCGGTGTCTGTATAAATTGAAAATGCATATGTAATGAGTGAACTGAGTGATGTAGTGAGGAATATCTGTATATGTGAATATCAGTGTTATTTATCATTGAATTGTAAAATAGTGGAGTCAGGAATTTGTACTATTTTAAATGTTGAAATAAAATATTTATTTAAATAAATTACTGTTTGAATATCAAATTCTATGCAATAGCATTTTATTAAATAAATATTTATTTCTATTAAAAAATCAAATATGCTCTACATTGTGGGCCCCACAAATTCAGAAAGTTAATATCTATAGCAATATTTTGGAATGTTGGTACAGACACCTATGGATG
This sequence comes from Allium fistulosum, assembly GCA_030737815.1. NCBI lineage: Eukaryota > Viridiplantae > Streptophyta > Magnoliopsida > Asparagales > Amaryllidaceae > Allium > Allium fistulosum. Next base: position 939,177,111 of record CM060905.1, on the reverse strand, counting down.
TTGCTATAGACCCAAATAGGGTTCTATTGCAACAATATTTCTTATGTTGCCTTAGATAGTCAAAATGTTGCCTTTGAGGTCTGCGGCAACGCGGCAAAATGCATCACCAAGAAAGTGTTGCCTTTGCCCTTTTTTAGCATACAACAACATTTTTTGGCACTTCCTGCATCACTTCTTTGGTGTTGCAGTATGCAATCTATGGCGTAGTGTAGAGGGAGGACGGAGTAAGCCATTGGTCCCATCCGAAAGAGTTTGGTCAAAGCACTGACGAAGCCTTTAATCCGGCCTACCTGGCCTGACTGGAGAATTAGCCCTTAACCTCATCACCAAAGGCCTGATTAACGCACCTCCTAGAGGGAGGCCAGAGTAATCGTTTGATCTCGTCTGAAAGGGCCCGTCCAAAGTTTATGCAAACCTTCAACCCTTGCCTATGCGGCCTGGTTGGAGCGCCTCTTAGAGGGAGGATGGAGTAAGCCTGTAGTGCTGTCATCAAAGGCCTCACTAAAGCACCGAACCAGCCTTCAGTGCCTGTCATCAAAGACCTTACTGAAGCATCTCCTAGATGGAGGCCAGAAAGTCTTCGGTCCTGCTTAAGATAGCTAATCAAACGCACCGAACAACAGACCTAAACCATCACCTAAGATGGTGATAAGGGGTCCAAGTCAAAGAAGCGCTCCCAAATCAATTGAAATTAGAGTCGAGTAGTGCTCTTGAACCTATCAAAATTTGAGCCAAAGAAGCGCTCCCGGATCAATCGAAATCACAGCCAAGTAGTGCTTTCATGTCTAACAAAGTTTGAGCCAAGTAGTACTCTCAACCGATTAGTCTTCCAGAGGAAGATCTAACGAAATACAAGCCAAGTGGCGCTTCAAATCTATCTAACCCCCAAGAAGAAAAGATATTCAAGTATTCCATTGCCAGGTATAATTTTCTGCTATTACTGGATATTCCGGTCTTCTATTATCCTATATACAGATTTCTGGACTTCTATTATTCCAGATGTGGGTTTTTGACCTTCCACATGGGAATTTTTAATATTCTATCCTATATTTAATCTAATATTATTTTAACTGGAATCTCCGCGTTGAGTTATGAAAGGCACAATCAATAGCAATTTCTATTTTATAAATAAGTAGAAAGTGAGCTTTAAAACTCAAAGTATGGACAAGTAAAATACTAAGCATCACGCAGTTTCAAGTTGAAATAAAAATTCAGTTCTTGATTACATATCCGAGGTAATATTCATTTAATTACAAATTGTTATAATTTGATACATTATTTACATAGTTGCATGCATAAAAGATAAATAAAAGAAAGAAAATTTAATCAAGGCTGGCTTTTGTTATAGCCTAAGACTCTGTGTCAATTTATCCAATTTCTTGGCAATTAAGGGATCAGTGATGTGACGAATGGATATGTCCACGAGTTCCTTGAGTTTCTTTTCCCTTTTACGAATGGTATCTGCATCATCAATCAAGTTGATCTGCTCTTTCAGGGTACGATGAAAAGTCTTATTAACTCCTTGCAAAGTTCAAATCATACTCATCGGCCTTTTGATTTCTTAATTGGGATCATACTTCTCACGTTTGACTTTTTGAACCTAAATTTCATATTCATTGATGCGCCATGATACCTTTTTCTCCTACTTCTTGTTGAAATATTGGATTATTTCGAATTTGACTTGGTTACCCCACTTAGAGATCGCTGCGATATTCAACCCTGGAGCAGGGTTGAGTAAAGTAGAAAACCAATGATTTGTCGAAGATGTAGATCTTGTTCTTCGTCTCAGAGTAGGAATGCGAAGGCTAGAATCACCCCAACTTACAATAAGCTCCAAATATTGGCATAATACTTGGAAACATGTTAGCTTTAATTCGAGATTACTTATTTTCTAATAAAGCTTAGCTAGTGTCAGCTTTGATGGGGGAGTTAGATCCATTGGTTGTGTCCTTTCTCTTTTCCAGCAACTAAAGCTCGTTCTTCGTTTCTTTAAGTTCTCCCTCCATGATAGTGGTCATTTCTTTGTAAGCACCAAAAGCTGATTTTAATAGGAAATAATGCCTATGCCACTCCTGTGCCTCGGGGTTATTTGGGAATTGTAAAGCCGAGTTGTCTCGAGATGATCGTTTCTCTTCCATATATGCAAACAACTTATCTTTAACTTCAATAATTCATGAGGTGTCTAAGGAATCAGATTTATGCGCTAACTAAGCATCCTAATAAAAAATAAAGAAAACAAAAATCAATACATGAATGATAAACTCTTCCATTAATAAAAAATGAAGTTTACAAATAATAACAGGAGTTAAGATTGCATTGCAATTTCATTTCAATAATGTTTAATTAATGTTCAAAGTTTTGAAACCGCGGCCTTAGCCTTTCCAAACGTCTTAGTAGAAAAAGTAAGTATATAATCAAAAGAAGCCTTGATTCCATCCGGAGTATAAATTGGGGGAAAACGATGATAATCTCACTCCCCGTCAGGAGGACTATCACGACCACATATCAATTTTGTGTGAAAAGATTGGATTTCGCTAAGTAATTTCTCCTTCTCATCACCTAGAAAGTCAAAATAAAAATGAGGGTAAAGTATGTAAATTTCTTGCAAATCTCTGAGGAAGTTATGTCTTGCCAATTGTGATGTTTTAAGAATCAAGGATTTCTCTTAAAAGTCTTTCTTCAATTTGATGAATTTACTTAAGAGATCCTTGGGACCCGGACTGCTTGAAAAATCTTTATTCAGTGCAATATGTTGAAAATAAGATAATAATAGGGAAACTGAAACGATAAAGCTCATAAGAAAACTCAATAGCATACAAAAATTATACAAGTCATTCTGGTTTATACAGAATAGATTTCTTATACATTTCGAAAATGAATCACTTTCTATTATATTTAAGTTTTTTAGAGGGAAGAGGGTGTAAGGAAAGGGGAATGGAAGTGACACGGGGAAGGTTCTAGCATGGCTCGGAATGAGGATTGGTCTTATATTTATCCAAATATCTATAGTGAAGACGTCTGAGCAAACCACCATAGTTATCGCCTAAATATGAGAAATCGATGATTAGTCCCCTACAATAAACATTGTACAATAACTCCACCAAGGCATCCCTATCGTCGATTAGCATCCATAAGAAGGTCGTCAATTCGTGATTCTCTTTTATAGGTCCGGTTCAATGATGATGGGCTTTCTCATTCGAGGAGCGATCTCTTTTTCATTGAAATACTTAAGTATGGACGCATTCTTAGCAAGCTTCTTGTATTTCTCGGATAGCTCATTATAATCTTTCATTTTCTTATCGAGCTCTCTATTTAGCTGATCGATTTTCGCTTGTTTCTTTTCAAGTATAGTTCATAACAATATTTCAATTTTCTCCTTAGCTAAAACAATTAATGTATTAACCAAGAAATCACTTGATAGCCTAAGACATTTATATAAAGATACCCATACCTAAGAAATTAGGACAGAAGGCGATGAGATTTATCCTTATCGGTGGGGTTTTGACTTCGAGAAGTGTTGTCTTTCTTAGAAGGACCTTTCTTTGAGGAGTCGGTAGCATCAACGACTGCTGCATCTTGAGTAGACATATCTGGGTTAGCACCGCCAGACTCATCTTGATTATCTGGTTGATCGGGTGAAACCATTTCATCACCTTCATCACCGCCACCATTTTCATCATTATGACCATCATTATCATCATCGTCATCCTCTTCATCATCATCATCAGGGTCATCGTCGTCGTCATCTCCTTTTCCGTCAGGATTTGGCACTTCGTTGATGGGAACATCATCAAATGATAACAGTTCTACAACATCAATTTCTTCCTCGATGGGGAATTCTTCCTTGAGAACCTTTTTATCTTTTTTTCATTCTCAGACTAAACTTCCTTTTGCACCTTTCGTTCAAGGCTGGATGAGACGGGAAATCTAAGTTTGGAAATTTGTGAGTATTGTTTACATAGGCTACATACAGTGCCTCTTCATAGCACTTCTCGTTAATTTTAGGAAGAGCAACATCGAGGAAGGAGGCGACTTTCTTCTTAGTATCCTTGATGATGTTATTCGAACAATCTAGAAGCTCAGATTTTCTTTCCAATTGATCTTCAAGCAATTTCTTTCTCTCGATTAGTTTAGAGATCAACTTTGACAACCTAGTGTTTTCAGCTTCCGAGTCTTCCACTTTTCGCTCCAACAGCAATCTGGATTTCTTTTCCTCCTCTAGAGATGAAGCCAGTGTATCCATTTCAGCAATTGCTTCATCTTTTTTGCAGCAATATCGATCATCCCCTTTTGAAGGAAAGCAACCTTCTCCTTAAGCTCAACCACTTTGGTAGAAGGCCCTCGAGAAGCATTCCTAATAAGGAAGATATGTTTTCCAACATGACATTTATAATTTGGTTAAGTTAAAAATGAAATTCAAGAAGTTGAAATTGGACAAGTAAATTAAGAAAGCATACTGATATGAGTTGTTTAAGAATAAGGAAAAGGTGGTCATCAGAGTAGACCAAAGGTTATGGTAATCCAAGGGAAGCGACATAAGGGGATTGAATGGCCAATCGAGCCAGTTCCTCAAAATTCATCGTTGAAGGCTTAGGCTGAGCCCTTGAGGGAAGAGGATCAGCTAGAGAAAGGATCAAACTAAGTTCAACGCATATACGATCAATAGATGCTAGAGAGAGGAAAAGAAACATTGAGAAGAGGATCAGAAGTCTCAACTTCTTAGGATGTCTCAACTTGAGCTTCTTTAAGCTTTTCTGGAACCTTATTTGAAGCAACCGCTCCAGGACTTGAGTCAATATTCACTTACTCTATCTCCTCTATAAAAGTAGGGGTAAATTCACTTGTAAGTTTAGGTCTTTTTACCTGAGGAGGAGATGGAGCATCATTAAGAACATCAGCATATGTCCCTTCTTTTTCAAATGCTTTTATAGCCTTAGCGATAGAATTCTTAAAGGAAACAAGTTTAGCTGACTGAGGCATAGTTGGAGATGTATCTTTTCCTTTTCTCTTTTTGGACACAGAAGCTTTGATTCTTGATTCTTTGGGAACAGTAATAGGAGCAGTCGAGCCTAAAACAAAGAATGAAAGTTAGTAAACTAATAACATCGATAATTTCCTTTTTAACTGTACTTGAAATTACCATCGGTATCAGGCTGCACTAGGGAATTAACCGAGAAAGCTCCAGAATCACCCAACACTAACGAGCCAACTCCCTAAGAGTTGTGTTTAACCATGGGTGGCTCTCCTAAGATCTTGTGGTGGTTCAAGATAATAGAATGTTGAAGGAGCTTTAGCGGAGTTAGGAGTGTAAGCCAATTTCTACTGTTTTCACCTAAAAGAATTAGGGAGTTTACGGTCTTTTGACCTTCAGAGCTTAAATTTTTAGGAGCATGATCTAGGAAAGGAAAACTATCAGTAAATAATAGTAAATTCATAATGATGGTTAAGGATAACAAGCTTATTAGCTGCATAAAGTTTTCCTATGATTTTTGAGAAGCGGTTGATGAAGAAAAATTGAGTTTCCCACACTTATGCTTTATTAATGGATTCAGAGAATAAGCTTTTCAGGTGAGGATGAACTCAATACGATTGGTGGCCTGGCCGATCACCCACTTTGGTAGGACTAGCTAGCTAGTAAAGAATATCAAGACTGAGAGATGGAAGCCCAGATTCTTGAGTAAAGACCTCCAAGCAAGTTAAATATTTGTAAGCATTAGGCAAAAACTAGATCGGCGCACTGTCCAGGAGCTCCAGATATCTTGTAAGGAAGTTCAAAAAGGGGAGGTCGCTTGTGTGGTAAACATGAATAGGAGTAATAGAGAAATATCTTTCTATATGATTACAGATATTATCCGAAGAACTAGCAAGGATGGCCTCAATCCCAGTAATCCCAAATTGATCGAGAATGGAGTCAACTTTGGCTTGAGAAGTAATGTATGATGGGTTAGTAACATAACTTTCTTTTTTAATAGTTGAAGGTGAAGGTTTGAGTTTTGCACCAGCTTTCTTGACAGACTTCTTACTAGGTTGCTTCTCTCCATTGACCTGCCAAGGTGATATTATTCTTTATTTAAAAATTAATCATGGTAATGTAGTTGGAACGTGTAAAGTTAAGAGATTGGTTATTTAAATAATCCTTTCACCCCTAAAAGAAGGCAAATAACAATTTTTAAATGAAAACTTAAAGAATTTCATAACCATAATCCATGTCGAAGGGGTAGCGACTTCGATCTCAATAGACAATGATGACATGAGTCAAAAATATAGTAGCTAACTAAGCAATTTTATAGCATGATGAAAACTAAAATATCAAAAGTATCGAAGTCATATAAAGCCCTACCCATAGAGTTGGAGGTAATTGTAAAATAAAAATAAAATAGGGGCATCATTATCAATATATATATATATATATATATATATATATACACACGAAAGTGCCAAATACAGATGACTTCGACCCCAATTAGCATCGAGTACGTTATCAGCATATTTAACTAAAGTAGGCATCATCGATGACCAATAGACCTACAACTAAGAATAATCTCTCTTCAACCTAATCGAAGAGGTTTCAAATGACTTTAACCCTGTTTGTTAACCAATGACTACCACAATAAGATTTTTCACACCTTAATGAGACTAAAGTTCAATGTTGTCAATAACGCAAAATTTTTGTTGTTATCGCATTCAACTTACCCTTGAAGTACTAAAATTTTTAGCAAACAAAAACAAGAGTATGCGAAGAGGAAGTAACGACCTTGAAGGACATAATTACGTCAATGAGAGTCAAAATCAATAGGAAAAGAAATGGAGTCAAAGTCGTTTATTCAACTAACAGGCCTACAACATTCTAAATAGAAGTTGAATAAAACTAAAATCTAACTAAGACACAAAGACATTTCGCTAACGAGTAAGCGATTATTAAATTACATAACCTATTTTAAATTTGCTAACGATGAAGGGAATAACAACACTAAAATCAATCAAAGCAAAAATAGGTACATATCTAATATGCAGCCAAAAAAGAAAACCCTAAACGCCTAAATCAGAATCATCGATTAATAACTTCAAAGTATCGGCAGTCGAAATTGACAATAAAATAGAGGTTAATTAAGCTAAATAGATAAATTCAGTTTTTGATTTGAGAATGATAAAACCCTAATCATGATTTTAACGCAGAAAATTGTGCTTATAAGTAAATAAAGCAAGGGATCGAACCTTATCTTTAAGGATCAGAAGTAAAGAATTAGAATTTGGCAGCTAATTTAAAGAATTTGACTTTTGCTTGAGTTCTTTTGATTATAGGTGAAAAGTAGAATTAGGGAGCGATTCAACTATTTATAAAGGAAAAGAGGATGATTTGATACCGTTGATTTGTTTTAAACCTATGCCTAGATTATGAAGTGGAATACCAATAGGCGGGAAGATCTCTCCAATGCTCTTGGTTTGAAAAGTCAAGGTTTCGTCTAAACTAGGGGGCAAATGTTATCACTAAACATTTCACTGAAATAGGTCGAAGAGCAATGACTTTGTAGTGGTCAAAGCAGCTCTCATCGAAGACATGTGCATAATAGCTTGCTCATAGTTATAGTGGCCAATGTCAAAGTTGAAGAGAAAGGAAAGAATAGAATATCACATCCACAATTTGGGTTGAAGACATGATGTTGATGAGGCACTCATAAAGGGTTGAGACACCGCTTTCTGACAATGACAAATAAAGTACAAAATTACATACGGTCGAAGAGGCGGGGGAAATATACATTTCTGTGAATCAACAAACACTTCGAAGAGGTTATTCTACAGTGACGAGGAGGGTGTTACTATGGCAATACCATTGGGTCGCTTAGCTATTTCACTTTTTATAAAGAGACCACCTTACACCGTAGATCTGCACAGCACTTTGAGGAAGCCACACACTTATGCAAAGCGGTGTTGGCAAAGGACATTGTCAATATCCAAAAAGTCACATTGCCGCACTTAATAGGCTTCGTACGCATCTTCTCATTGGCTTCAAAAGTCAGCATTGAAAGGAATAGAACTGACCACTTCGGCTATGGCATCATACATATATTCCTTAAACCTTGCTGACCATCACTCTTCAAAGAGACTCTAAATCCTATCGAAGTCAACATTGTTGAAAACACATTCACATGATAAAGATGCTCTTGCATGTCGAAGACATCCTTTATATTGCTGCTTGATGATGACTTCACCCCATACTCGTGCTAATGCCATCGAAGTCCACATATTCGAAGTTATGAGAAGCGGAGTGATGGCCACGCACCCCTGTATATACGACCTTGGGGGCGCCATTTTAGAGGATCAAATTTTCTCTTCTCTCTTTTCTTACACTGTAAACACTAAATCGATTTGGGGATTTTTAAAGCATATTGTAATTTAAGAACATTATATATATAGGATAGTGGATGTTAAACGAGGATATAGCATAGCATATGTGTAATCGATCCAAACCTGAGAATTGAACATATTTGTGACTTCGTAGTTGGCACAACATAATCGATTTCAAATTAAGGACTTTGAACCTGAATTAACTTTGCATATACGACTTCGCACTTGTTTTAGGCTTGCATGTATGACTTCGATCACATCGACAATATCAAGTAACATGGAAAGAACCCTCTTCGAATCAATGACTTCGACTGGCCTCTTCAAAGCTTCTAGTTAGTCAGCCTAACTTCCTAATCACTTTTAGGGTTAGCTAATTTTATTTCTAACCGACAAAAAGCTAGGGAGTGTTATAGGACATCCCACGAGGAAGCAAGGAAGGGTGTCCACATGCTTTAATAAGAGCTCACCATGCTTTATGGAAAGTCACTCTAGATAACCACCGAGCCGGTCAGCGCTCCAGTTCATGCATAGATCGACTCCAACTCCGGAACAAAGGCATCTACATCAACTGCTCCTCTCGTGAGGTATGGAATATGTGAAAGAGATGTACAAGGTATGGAAAGCACCATATTTTGTATAACCTATTTCGATAAAATATAAAATATGTTCCTTGTAATTTCACATAAACATGAAATTCTCTTTAAAGGATTCATAGAAGGTTTTAGCGTTAATGTTTTCTCATAAGAGAAAGTAGTTCCAATACATTAAGGTATAAGGCCATTAGGTGTAATAAGAAGTGTAATAATTAGAGACAGTGTTAGTTAGGAGGGATATTATGAGAGCCTTAGTAGGAAAGCTAAGCAATGGAAATTTCATATTTTTCCATTGATTATGCGCATTGGTTGCTTGCCTTTGTAGAAAGTCCCCATTTGTAGTAAGTTAGAAACTCCTCCAAAGTTAGGTAATTGGAAGAGTAAGAAAGTTAAGGGATTTTTGATAAAATAATTGTTCTTATCTACTCCAGTTTTTGTAAATTTGAAAATCTACGAAGAGAAGATGTTTTGAAAACATGTGAGGACATTTTAGGAAGTCAAGAAAAAAAATTTAAGGACAAGCAAGGCATGTTTTAAAGAAAAATGGTTTGGTGAAAAAGTAAATAAGTTTTTGGAAGAGAAAAACTTGGTAAACAGTTAAATTTAAAAATCCAATTTTTTTTTATGGAAAGCTGTAAAGGACTTTAAAAGGAAAAGAGGAATAAGTTTTGAACTTAGAATCTATAAGTTTTCCCCTCTAGGTTTGGGAAATAATTTAAATTCAAAGAGCTGTAAAGATGCAAGTCTAGAAAGATAAAATGTTAAGTAACCAAGTACCTTTGAATTTAATGGAAACTTCAAAGTAACACTTTTAAAGGCAAGAATTTTGGGATTTGATGTTTCAAAAATTTAGAAGCTTTAATTTTTGAAATAAAATGATAAATACCAAACCAAACTTTTAAATATGGAGTAGATAGGAATCATTTCCTAGGTGTGATGGGAAAAGTCTAAGACTATAGCACTGATTACTTTTAGTAGTAATAATAAAAGTTCCCGTAAAGTGTATAGGATATTAGTGAGAACCTAGGAATATTGCTTCATGTGTGTAGACTATAGAAGAATAGTGAAGTGATATTAGTAAGATAGTAAGACACTCGTGGTTGGGATAGGTAGACCTTAGTTCGGGAAAAATGAAAGATAAAGGTAAAGAGAAAATTTCGCCAAACTTAGTTGCCTTTTTAGATAGAGACTGCATAGATTGAAACCCTTATTCGTTGCAGTAAATGAGACTTGGTTATTCCATTTTGAGTATGGAATGGAAGAGATGAATAGAACTTATTCAGTGTGAGTAACACAACGTTAGTTAGTAACGAGTAATAGGCAGTAGGAGGAGCATATGAGATACTTGGATTCCTAGAGTAGGACCCTTCTGTGTCAGAGTGGACATGGTCCTAGGCCTCCTAGCCTTAGATGATAGCTGTGTCTAACTGCTATATTTACCTATCTAGTAACATTTTGTAGTAGGACTTGTTTTCCCTTTTAGTTATGAGACTGTACTCCTATGTAAGCATTTAGTTCCTATTGTAGTAAATCAGTGCTGATTAGTATGATGCTCTTTTTCTGTGATGTTCACAAGAAAAGAATAAAAACATAGGATGTAAGTAATAAAAGAAAAGTAAAAGCCAAAAAGAGTAACTAAAAGGAAAACAACAAATTTAAAGAAAAGCGACCGAAACGTCAACATAAAATTTGAAAAGAAAAATCTTCTTATGTGAACTGTGCTTGGGAAAGCAAATAGAGATTTTTATAGAATAGCTGCATAAGTTCCAAGTACGGAGAAAGAGGTGCGCAAAAGTAAAATGATAAATGTAAGGTTTTCCATTTTCTTCCTTCTTTCTGACATAAGAAATCAAGTTCGGAAAATTAGATTTTTCTGAAATTTGAATATTAAAAGTTGTGTGGTAGGATTAGGATGTAAAATTCGTTGAACTACACCCCTATTCAGTAGATGTGTAGGAAAAATTGGATGAAAAACGTTTTGAGTTTTCAAATGATTGCATTCATATAAAAATTGCAAGTATATTTAGGATGTGTGCATCATATTTAAAAAAACGGAGTTTTAAAGGAGAAAAACATTTATATAGGATGTACAGCTTAGAAATTCATGTACATGCATACATTTTATGTTGAATGACACTTTGCACAAGGACATGGATGGTCGCAAAATTGGATGTACACAAAATGGATGTGATTGATGAGAGGAATTACATAGTTTTACCCTTGTCGAATTTCGGGAATGAAATTTCCTAAAGGGTGGGAGAATGTAACACCTCGCATTTTTAGATAATAAATGATCAAATAACGATGAACAGTAAAAATAAGCATTTTTTGAATTATCAGAATATGGCCTCGAAACTTATACCATTGTATTCGTGGCGATTTTCTGATCAATTTCCATATATAACTTGTCGAAATCCGAGTTAATATGAAGAAGTTACGAGAGAAAACAAAAATAAAAATTAATCGAAAAAAAAGTAAGGCCTACGGGTCGACCCATAGGTTGACCCGCAAAACGCACAGGTCGACCCTTAAACACACAGGTCGACCCGCGTTTTGTCTTGGATGATAATTCATCCTGGTACGTGCCGAACTTATTTAATTCAATTTTTATGCAATCTCAACCGTTTTATTCTAAATCCAACGATTCGCAGTAAGCCTGTGACGTGGTTACACCTGATTCAATCCTAAAATCCGACGGTCTGAGATCCCCAAACTCCCCTATAAATAGAACCCTAGGCCTAGCTATTTTCTCACCATCGAATTTTCTCCCAATTGGGTTCATTGCCTGAGGCTGAACCCTAAATAGAAAATATTTCTAGGGAGAATATCTTTTTAATAAAAATATTAGACACCTTAGAAGGGGATCTAGGAAGGCCATGGAGTAAATCTAAGGACGACAGGTGAATGGATTTAAATTATATCTCTTTTATGTTTATGATATATATTATTGTTAGATTCCAGTTAAATATTTAATTCAGCATTTATTTCCGTAATTAGTTCTACTAATTAGTTATGTTGAAACTATAAATTTTATAAGAGAAGTGTACTTAAATTTAAATGTTATTTATATGGAAAAAAAGGAATCCAATTAAATATAAGTAATATTAGACTTAAAAGTTGTAGAGAAAGGCATAAGCCTAAAAGTGAGAAATTTACAGTAAATTATGTTAAAATGTGAGAAATGAATTAAAAAGGAGAAAATCTAATAACTTGATTTGGAAGTTGATGATATATTAGTTGGTTGGTTTAGAAAAGGGAATATCTCCATAGTTTAATATTGTAAGAATAACAATAAACGTAATTGCAAGAATAAAAGCAAGAAAAATGGAATTAGTGCAAAATAGAGACATTACTGTGTTTTACATTACCCAATAATTAAAGAAACAATAAAAGAAATATCTTGCAGTTACGAGTTATTGTTTATAGCATTATTTAGTATTATAATATGGAAATGGATTTTTAGCACAGTTTTTGTAACCAACCAAATAGAATAGAACTACTTCACAGAATAAAAGAGAATAACGTGAAGCGTTAAAGAAATTAAAGAGAAGGAAATAATCAAGTTAATTATTTACAAGACTAGAAACAATAAACAAAATATGTGACTAGATCTGCATTTACTGCACATATAGTAGAATAAAAAGTAAATTAGTTATTATGATATGTAATTTGTGACAGTTTGACGTAGTCCCAAGCTAAGACTGTCATATAATATTAGAGAACTAAAGAGAATTTAGTATCATAATAAAAGAAGATAGACTAGAATAGAAAAGAGACACTTGTAGTTACATTTATAAAATGTAGGTTATAAAAGAAAGAAAAGAATATAAAAGTAACAATTGCAAGTATAATTGTAACATGAAGGTTATAATTAAAAAGAAAGAAATAAAAGAGGCTTATTTTATCAAACTTAGATCTTGGATTAAGTTAATAAGCAAAATAATAGAAGTGGCCCGTACTGGCAGCATTCCCTTTCAGGTCTAGGATTAATGGTCTCACACATAGGTGGGGCTGGGCTTGCTGATTAGGGTAAATTAGTAGCCAACAGAATAAGAAAAATAAACTAAACGCATAGTAAAATATTAGACGTAGGGTCTAATAAAATGGTAAGGTGAGTTTGGAGCAGCCCGAAAGAGAATCTGGATAAAGAGCCTAACGAAGCATTTCATCGCAGATTTTAGTACAGAAAGAGCACATCCAACTTAGTTAGTTCGGGCTAGAAGGAAGTACGAGACTTCAACGGGACATGAGGATGCTCTAGGATGGCTCTCTGAGGTAGGCCTAACGAAGCTGCACCCCCGGAGGCCGGTCTGTAGGTGTTCCATTAAGAGAGTATGCCTTAACAGCTTTTGCATTACAGGCCTAACGAAGCGGACCTTTGTAGGCAGTCAAAAGGTTGATAATGGAGTAGGATATTTGTATGACACCATACTTCCAGTTACGAGTAGGTTTTAGTGGGCAGGACCCAAATGGATAGTTGCATGCGGAGATCAACCCAACATCAATCAGAGCGATTTCGAGAAATACTAGAGTTAAACCAATAGGCCAATGATTCTTTCACTGTCTAGACATTGGATGAGGGGCAGCCAATTGGATGTTTAGATTATTTGCAGTAGGGCACAGCCACTTAGCTCTTGAGAGGTCTTTTGATTAGTTGAGGGGGGGGGGGCGCTACGTGGGGTCATAGCCATGATGAGAAAAGAGACAGACCAAGTAGAATATCTGTATTGTAGGCCTAATGAAGCGGACCTTTACAAATATAGAAAATCCCCGACCGAGTTTCATACAATGTAGACCTTGTTGGCGGGATTCAGGGAGTAGACAGAACGATTACATATAGTCCTCAAGGTATGCACTGGGTGGTACATTGTGGATGTCCGAGCACTAGTATAAGCTAGTGCGGATACAGTTTTACGGTTTCATAATAGACGACAGAACATCTGTATTGTAGGCCTCACGAAGCTGTCCTTTACAGATGTAGTTTCAGTACGCTCTAGCAGTGAGACAATGGATTCTTTTTCGAGGAGGATACAGAAGGTACTATGGGTAGTACCTAGGACCGATGCGGTCTTTGGGCATGTAGCTACATATATATATATATATATATATATTGGTTATTAGGTCTTAATCTACTAGGGAGTGGATGGGTACGATTCACGCACATAGGCTAGAGTATTATAAACCCAATAAACCTAATATAAAAGAAAATGGAAATAAAACATTAATTATGCTTTGAAGTGTATAATTTATCCATTCACCATAACTTTAGTTCTGACCCCCTCCTCATAACATCCCACAAGTTTGATAGAAGGCAGAGATTATCCAGCTTTGTGACACTTGTTTAGAAAGTGTTATTACCTTGGTGAGTATTTAGATACTATTATATGTTTGTCAGTTCCCCTGTGAGATATTTATTTGAGCTCTAATATATTTATCTTTGAATATTTGCTGGATACCAGATACCCAACTCAAGCTTCAGTGGGCTTGGATTTTAGCATTTTTTGCAAAAAATCCGATCCCACTGGAATTCGGGTTGTTACACTACAAGCAGCTTTGGAACTTCTTTTAATCTAGCATTGCTTATCATCCATACTCTGATGGTCAAACGGAGAGGGTAAATTGGGTTTTGGAAGACTTGTTGTGGGCTTGTGTTTTTTATTTCGGAGGACATTGGGAGCAACATTTACCTTTAGTTAAGTTCGCCTATAATAATATCTATCAACCGATGATTTGTATGGCCCTTTTGAAGCACTTTATGGGAGGCCATGCAATTCGCCAAGTTGTTGGTGGGAAACCACCGACAAAATATTGCTCAGACCCGATTTGATCGGTGATGCTATAGAAAAAGTAGAGTTAATCAAGCAACGAATGAAGGCAGCACAAGACCGTCGAAAATCTTACGCGGATAGAAGATGGAAAGAGCTTGAGTTTAAGGTTGGAGATATAGTATTTTTCAAAGTCTACCCTCTTAGAAAAGTAGATAGGTTTGGCAAGTTTGGAACGTTGGTGCCTTGATTTTTTGGGCCATTTAGAATTTTGGAAAGGATAGGAAAACTTGCTTAATGCGTGGAGCTTCCTGACACATTGGCAGGAGTCCACAATGTTTTCTATATTTCTCACCTTAGAAAATGCCTTCATGACACCGCAATTAAAGTTAAGCCAGATCAGTTGGGGGATTTAGAGATGGAGCCAACTGTGCCCTATGCCATCGCATGCATTGTGCAACACGGAACTAGGAGACTCCGTAATAAAATAATTACGCTGGTCTGAGTACAATGGGGAGACAACCCGGCAGAAAGCACATGGGAAACCGATGATAAGATTAAGATCACTCATCTAGAGCTTTTCACTAGTAAATTTTCTCTCCAAAATTATGATTTTGGTTGCATCGTGGTTTCTAGATTAGATGGTAGGAGATGGTTTCTACACTTTTTCACCATCACTTTACAATCACATAGCAGTTTTATGCATGTTTAGGGTATTTTCCAAGCACGAACACACATTCACGCTAGGATTGAGCTCTTTTTAGTATGTTTGTAGTACATAATCATATTGCACTTTAGTTGAGCAAATGGTTGTGTAGATAACTTGGTTGTGTAACATGGATGTTATTGCATGTTACGCTGTTTTCTTCTTCAAGGATTTCAGGACGAAATCCTTTTTAATGGAGGAGAATGTAGCACCCCGTAAAATCGACTCTAATTAAATAAGTAAATTAAGAGAAATTCAATTAATTAGGATATAGATAAAAATGAAAATTTTATGAAAGTTGGAATTTTACAACGAAAGTTATTCCGTTGCATTCTTGGCGAAATTTTAATCTGTTTCCCTATATAATATGCTGAAAATAGAGCTCAAACAAAGAAGTAATGAGCCTTTGAAGTTTTCATTATTAAATTTATTTAGTATGTATTCAAATTTAAATGAATATTTAAATTTAGGGTTTGAATTTTAAAAATTAACTGTAGGTTTTGTTAGGGGTTAAGTTAAATGTTAAATTAAATAATTAACGTTAAAAGTTAATTAGGAAATAAAATAAACAAGCAACGGAAACAAATCAGCGCATCCCAAATAAGTGAAGAGGTCGACACCTCCGACCCCAAGCGGTCGACCGGTACATGGGGGCGGTCGACCCCTATTCAGGATGGCAGCTAGGGTTTTTTAGCAGTTAAACGTCCAAATTTATCCCTTTTTCACCTAACTCCATCCTATGGTTCTGGTGCGTTTCAGCTCCTATAAATAGGATCTTATCCTCTCCACTTTTTATTCACAAATATTTGGAAACTCCACGGACCTCTACCATTTTCTATCTTTAATTAATCAGAAATTCTATTAGGGATTCAGGTAAGGATTCTGATCCTTTTCTAATTATTCTTTTAATTTATTTTTTCTCCTCCAACCACTATGAATCTAACAAACTTAAATGTATACATATCCTTCACTGTGTATATATATCAAAAGTAGGAGATCTGAAAAATAGTTGCTTTGGTGTTGCAAATCCATATAAGAAAAGCTAAGGATAATCTATGAGTGGAAACCTTAGTATTTTTATTTCAGTAATTGATTAATATATATATATATATATGGATTTGAACATGCATTAGGGATTTTGGTGTAACGCCCCACCCCGAGACCCACATTAACAAAGAGTATTACTGGGTAATACTGTCTGCTAATGCGGAGAATAGGGCTGGTTAGGAGCGACCATCTATAGTCTTGTCTTAAATATCTATTGAATACGTCGATTAGTGCACTATATTTTTCTTTGATATCTCAAGTGGATCGACATATCCAATAAATGCTTAATACAAAACTACAGGTGGCTATATGATCTATCATTAAAATACAACTCAAATGCATAACACATCACAGAACAGCAAACAGATATATATATATATATATATATATACATACATATATAGATACATCCCAATACAATACAAATAATACATCATAAGTGGTATGATGACCACAATATACACACGAGTCAAAAAAATATACATATCAGAGTAGCGACAAAAAGACTACAACAAAAAGGGCTAGTAGATAAGTCCAAGCGGAAGCAGAATAGGCTAAGTCCACAAGGGTACCTAACCTAGAACACCTCGGTCTGACCCGAGTATAAAATACACGGGTCAGTCTAGCTAATCAAATTAGGTTATAAGGATAAGCAGTAATAGATGCATAAGGATAAGGGTAATGTTCTTCTTAAACAAGAAGGAACAATACTGAGTATAAGCATGAGTATAAGTATGGTATGGTTACTTTAAGTAATGAGATGATATCACTTACACAGACATATAATCTCAAAAGAGATAAGGCAATCCATAAAACGCTAAATATAGCAAGCCTCATTTCATCGGCATGTCACAAATCATCAATATTGTTTTAGGGAAAATATAACTCCTAAAAAGGAGAAATCCCAAACCCGCCATATTGGCAAACTCAAAGAAATCTCAAAGAAATCACCATCTTAAAATACAGCATAAGGTAATCAAATGTAACTCTCCAACATAGGAGAATATAATCCCAAATAAACGCCAAAAGGAAAATCTCAAATAACGCTAGTGTAGGAAACTCAAATTCCCATAAGGTAATCGCCATATATATATATAAAATGGCTCGAATGGCCAACAATGAAAAAGGCGATACACTCGGGAAATCAATGAAAACATCTCAAAATTTGCACGTGCTTTTGTCCGAAGCCTACCAAGTACCGATCTCAAATATGGTACCAAGCCCGAAGGCAAATACGCCACAATGACAAATACGCCGCAATGGCAAATACGCCGCAATGGCAAACGTCTCGAGGACAAATACGCCGCAATGGCAAACGCCACAATGGCCATGACCCGAAGGTCCAGTACCGGCAATGCGCCGCAATGGCAAATGTGTCACAAACTCTCGGATAGGAACCCGAACAGTGTTGACGTGTATCCCATACCACATGTTCGCAATTTACGGTTTACTCACTGCAAGTAAATTTCACACTCAAAGTAGTAAAAAGTTTACCTCGTCTCATCGGTAAACTCGACTCGAAGGTCAAAATGATCAAACTGACAAGTCAGGAATTCACTCAAACTGTCATTCAAATTCAATTCAAATTCAATTCAAATTTGAATTTCAAATTCATCAAAACTTGGCTAGCCTATTGATAGGCATCATAGCTCTCAAAACATTTTAGAAATATCACAAAAACACGAAGTAAATGTCAAAAGTCGGACGGAAAACGAACATAATAATGCGTAGGCAAAATAATACCCAGGTCTGAAATCTTCTCTGGGTTCAATTTTCGGATATGGAACAGGTGGCCAAACGACCTTTGATTGAACTAAAAATTGGCGTGCGCATAGTAGAAAACTTTTGCTTGCAAACAGAAGAAGAATCAATGAATTCCAATTGGAAATGAAAAAGTTAAGCTGTCTCAAACATGTACTCAGGCCATGTTTGCAACAGTTCAACAAGAATGTGCCCAGGCCTGAAAATCCATTCTGGGTTCAACTTCCAGGCATAAAACAGAGCACCAATCGGCCTCGGATTGAGCTTAAAATAGATATTTATATAGAAGAAAACTTTATCTTTCAAAAAAAAAAAATCATGCAATTCTGATAAAGTATGAGAAAGTTATGATGTCTCAAAGTTGAATCCAAGCAGTGTTTTCACTGTAAAACTCTGGGCAAAAACATGCTCCTGATCAAAGTTCAGCAGCATATTTCTACAAGCTATATAGGTCAAAATGATCTGAAATTTGGTTGACTTGTAGTAAAAATCTCTATCTTTCAAACAAAATAAGAATCACGCAATTCAAGCAAGAAACGAAAGAGATATGCTGTTTCAAACATGGACTCAGGCCATGTTTGCAGCAACTCTGAAAACAAAATGTGCAGGTAATTTCCAGGCTGTGCATTGATTTTGCAGCAAGGTTTTCAGGTATCAAACGAAAGTGTTTTGCTATGAAATTTTGCAGATATATACTACAACATCTGAACTATCAATAGAAGAAAATCTGGTAGCATTTCGTTGTCGAAATCAAAAGTTATAGGCATTCAAAGAGGTAATATGAAACAGATTTCAACCAGAACTACAAAATTTTCGACAAAAACCAAATTTTTTGATTACTTTTGCAATTTTTTGAGCTTGGCTCAGCTAAATTATGTGAGTATTTCAACTCACCTTGCTGTTAGATGCAAATACCCGGATTTTGGCAAAATGATTGAAGCTTTTGCTTGAAAGATAGCCTCTAATAACCTGTAGAGAAGATAGAAATAACATGCAAAAGAAAGTTTTACTGTAACCACTTCACAAATCAGAGATTTTTGATGAAATTAAGTGATTTGGAGTTAGATTACCTTTGTATTTATTCTCTAGAGTGAAAAAGACACTAATTTGCTTGAATTTTATAAAGAAAATGGCTTGGATTGAGAAATTGGTAAAGAGGGTTTATTGTATTTTTGTTTTAAGAGGAAGAGGAAGATGATAGTCTGTACAGCTAATCCACTTTCTCACTTCATACTAGGTTAAAGGATAATGGGCCTAATTGGGTTCAAAAATTAAAAGAAATAAATTGGCTAAGGCTTAATTAAACAACACAAGTAAAATATGTGCATATATCACATATACACAAAATAAAAAGGGGGTTTTAGGCTCAAGGAAAAAGTTAGAGAGAAATTTAGTTTCAAGGACAAGAAGTTTGTTTTTTAGGCTGAAGGACACATTTTAGTGTAAATCACAGAATGATAGTTGTAACTATTATTTTCAGTTTACACTAAAAAGTGTCCTTTAGACTAAAAAGCAAACTTGTTGTCCCTGAGACTAAATTTTTTTGCAACTTCTTCCTGGTGCCTATTTACTTGAAATAAAAATGTATTTCTCTCAAATTTTGCATAAGAAAAACGTAAAAACTTGTACACATATAAAATAAAACATTTTCTATCATATAAAAGGATTAATTTATATTTTTAAAACATTTTTATTATTAAATTCCTTAATCTAACAAAAATGTACTTTTTACTCAAATAAATGAATAAACATTGTTTTTAACTTCTAAAATTCCACAAAATTTATTTTCTCACTTAGAAAAATATTACAAACCATTTCCAAACATAATTTATAGCCAAAACATATTTTGAAACCAATTTCCACCTTTTTATTTAAATAAAACACCTTAAAAATCAAATACTTCTTTTAAAAATGATTAAAAGAAGCAATTGGGCAATAATTAATATAATTATTGCATTTTCTCTAAAATAAAGTCATTTTCTTTATTTAAAGCCCATATTCTATTTATTATCACTCCAAACAAAATAAAATAAAGTTCTAAGCTTTATTTTCACAATTTAATTCCAATTTTATTGTTTATTCCAAATAAACAATTTAATTTCCCCAATTTTAATTTAATTTACAATATTAAATTATAATTACCATTATAATTTAATATTGATTGGTAATCTCCAAACCAGGGTTGTTACATTTGAAATTGCAAAAAAAGGATAAAATCCTCCAAAATTCATTTTTATTTTGAAATGTAATTCTAAATAGAGATTCTTAATTATTTATGTTAATTTGATGGAATTTATATTGTTTCTGCAATTTTTGATAAATTCATAGTCTATTCCACCTCTTCTCCTTCTTTGGTTCAAATTGTGAGTTTTCAATAATGAAATAAGGGTGTAGAGCACGAATTCTATTTGTAGTTTACACTACTTATTCCACACAAAATTCCTTCACTTATTTCTGTGTAAAAGAGGAGTTAATAAAATATGAAGTTAGGTTTGCAATTACTATTGTTTAGGATATTCCATTAGATGTAATAAATTGGGTTTCTATTTCTATTTACAAGTCTATTTATTGCAATTTTGAATATGAATACTTAATCCTTGGTATGGATATTGAAATTTTGGAAATCTAATGGGAAAGGACTTGTATTAGTATTATGGTTAAAGAACTGACATTTAATGCTATTTTAGGGCGTATGAATAGCACACTTCGAAGTTATTAGGCACAAATATATATTTATTTTTATTAGCATAATAAACGTATAATTATAGCATATAATTACGTAGTTAGATTTGTAATAATTGTCATTGATTCCCCCTTAGGAAGGCCTTAATTATGAAACACTGAGATGAGTATTATATATGGAGAGTATTTAACTTATGGCTAAGTCATAAGGATGTGAGGTCAGTAGAGTTACACGACAGAAGTATGCCCTTCACTTTGAGACTACCAGCAGTTATCTACACTTCCTATTGATGTTAGACATCTTTTATGATAATTATTTGTGATGACGTGAGGTTAGTCCCCAATTATATAGGGTAAAACTACCTAGCTATTCTAGCTACCAGTTCCCACTAATAGTCGGACTAATGTGAGACGTCATTATGAGTATAGGCCATAATATGAATGGCCTGCTTTGGGTTCTTGAGGTATTGAGTGGTTGTTTGAGTGTCTGCCTCTTTTCCCCAAATGAAGTACTAAATGGAAAAGGGGCTAGTATTATGCACGATAGGTGGTTTCTCGACAAGGGTCTGCTTCAGGATAAGGTATTAAGTGGCTGATTTAGGTTTCGAATTTCCATAAATAATTATTACGTGGCTCAAGAGATTCCATGCGATGTTAGCTAGATAGTCACCTTTGAGGGGTCCGCCTTGGGAATATGTATTAAATGATGGGGTTTGCCTCGGTTGAGGTCTTAAATGGCCCGAGTCTGCCTATCTTCCAATAAAAGGTATTAAGTGGCTTATGTACTATCTCTTGCATTGTTAGATATTTATGATGTGGGAGTTGGGTTATGGGATTTACAAACTTACATCGGGAATGGAAGGTATTAAGTGGTTGATTGTGGACTCGAATTCTCTCTTTATAAGAAGTATTAAATGGTTTTATGTACGTTAGATATATTCTTATTTTGAAATATACTGCTCAAGTATTGAAATGGTAAGACTAGAGGTTTTTATTCACTAGACCTTTGTTGTTCTGACTCCCTCCTCATCACAACACAAGTTAAGGATGGAGTGTTGACGGCGACAATGCTTGAAGATGGAATGGCTTAAGCTTGTGGCTGTTATTATTATCCTTTATGATGTTTTATGTCGTATCCATGTTTTTTGGATAAATAATGTAACGGAATTTACTTGACAGATTGATGATGTTTTTTATTATGACATTTCAAATGGTTTTGAAATAAATGGGTACAATTTTCTATTATATTTTATTCCATCCACTGCGAGTTCTGAAAGAATAGTTATTGCTCTGTACTGTTACTTCGTTTCCCAACCAACAACAAACCTTAAAATGGATCTAAGTTTCATTAGGACTTTTCTGGGTTGAAATTTAGGCATGTTCTGAAGTGGGTTGTTACACTCCTCCGCTTTCAGGAAGCTTCATCTTCTCAAAACCCAAAATAATGAAAGCCCTTATACCCTTCTTTAAAAATTCAAAATAAATAGAAATAAATTTCTAAAAATTCTAGATTAAAGTATGATCTTCTCAACATCATTCTACATCCAATTTCAAGGAAAAGTTGACATTTTGATCTAGTTAGGGTCCATTGAAAATTTAAGTGAAGAGGAAAAGAGAGTAAAGTAGGAGCTTGAGGCTCAACTACCTAAGGTGTGTTTCCACTTGAAAATATATGTTTAGATGCATTGTTAAAATTGAATTGTTAATTCTGTATAAAATGAGTTTATTATAACCTAGTTACTATGAATTGGAAGCTTCACCTATTCCTTTGATTCATGATGATTGTTACTTGAATTCATGTATGCTTGTGTATGGATATGTGTTTGGGTTTGTGTATGGAATTGATTTCAATAGAGAATAAACGACATTGACATTGGGCAAAACCTAGAGCTACATGCTCTAGGTTTCACCCCAGCAATCGACCACCTCACCATGAGCAGTCGATCGCTCATGGTACCCAGGTCCACCGTTGGTGGTCGACACCTTGAAGCTTGTAGCTCCAGGTTAGTTCATAGCTTAAAAATATATCCTCCTAAAAATAAAGTAAAAATTATTTTTGAAAGTAAAATTAAGATGCTTTCCTAATATAAAGTTGATTTGTGGAAAACTGACTATTTTCATTAAATATAAATTAGGAAAATATTTATTTATTTGAATTAAATAGGAATTAGTTTTGAAGTTTAAAAATTCATTTAAGAATTCAAGAAAAAAATGAAATGGTTTCTAATCATTATTTCATAATTTTCAAAGTATATTTCATGAATTTTGAATAGAATCTTATGTTTTGGAAAATATATTTTATAGATTCGGAATAAAAGAAATTGATTTTAATATTATAAAAATTTAGATAAAAATAGTATTTAATTATAGAAAATTATGAAATGATTGTTATGAGTAATAATTGGTTATATAAGCTATTTATGAAGATTTAAGATATATAAATAGGATTTCCAGAAGTAATTTATAAATATTAAAATTCAATTTTGATTAATAAAAGGTTGAAACATAATTATTTTATCGATGTAAAATTTATAAATGCTTTTACCAATTATAGATATGTCATTATGAATAAATATAATTATATTCCTTTTTAAATAAAATGTGTGTCATGTTTGTACCAATTTTGTGTAACAAGGAATTATAATAAATGGAACTATAGTACCGTTTGGGATGTGACATTCAGTAATATTTCTTCGGTTATTCTTTGAACTTGTTATATAGAATAATATATAAAAGTGTAATTTATAAGCACTGAGTAAATATTTGAGTAACACCATATGGTATAAGATGCCTGAGCTGATACTTGTTTGATTACAATATGTAAGTAGATGTCACTTGATAGGGTCAAGTCTACGGGGTATTGTATTTAAGGTGATATGAACTAAGAGTGAGCAGGTTGAGAGCCATAAGTGTGTTTATCTTTTGTGTGTACTTCTATTATATGGTGTGGAGTAAACTAGATTGGCTAGGTACCATTCTAGTGGACTGATTATGGAGTCGCTCGTCGAATTCGTGACATGCATTTTTGATGTATATAGCTAAGAGCCACGGTCCTTATTTCACATAGGCCAACGGTCAGTTACCATTGGGTCACCTGCATGGTCGTGACCATTGTATAACATTGTCTTGCATTTGATGGATATTGAGTCACGATGGTCGACGACTATAGGAGTAGCGCTAAGAGTGTGTGGGGAAGGCTCCTAGAGTAGGCTAAGAGCTGTCAGTCTCCTATCTAGATATTATTGATATAAACACATACTTACTCACCTATATGAGATCATTATAGATATAGCTGAGAGCCAATTGGGTCATTTATGGAGACCAATGTTGTTGCAGTTATTTACGATGTTGAGAGCACATAGAACTGAGTGTCTAGTGTAATATTTATGATATAGAGAGTTGAGTAGATTAGTTAAGGTCCGAGAGACCATATGATTATTTCATTAGCTGAGAGCCAAGTTGATTACTATGAGGCCGAAAGTCTAGATGATCATTAATTATAGATCTCTTTTATACTCAGTGGATTGTGTGTCTATGTAGTCCTGTAACCCCATACTCATCGATTATACCGCTATCGAGGATAACTAGAGGTGCTGAGAGGATGGAGTTGGACCTTGTACCTATCTTTTATGGTTATCTGAGAGATGACCTTGGATACCAAGGGTATGCCATATTTGTATTTCTTGTATGTTTGATTTGGATGCTTATATGTGTATTTTTCATATATATTATTATGATGGACCCCGAGTATGTGTACCTCATGATTATCTGAGAGATAATCTTAGGCATTGCTGAGAGCATGTCTTATGAAGTTATTGATTTCTTATATTGGTTGATAGTTAGATGTCTGAATTGTTTCACTTACATGACATCACGCTCATGATACGTAATTAGATATGGCTTATACATGTATGATGATCATTGTACATGGTTGTGATATGTTGCTTCCTTGGGATATCCTTATGCTACTTATGTCATTGATGCTATTCCATGATATTGTTATGGTATATTGACACTTGCATTTTAGACATAGTCTGACCCATGTGTTATTTCTATAATACTTAGGTTAGTTCGAGATGTTTCAGGTTCAAGGACAAGATGACCAACTTGTTGATGCTGGGCATAGATGGAGGATAGAGCATTGTATGTGTATTTATCATTATGTATTGTATTTATTTTTGAGATAGTGGGATTTTAGCCTATTTATACCCCACTCGAAGTTGTGTTTATTCCTATTATATGTTCTCGCTGCGTTATTAACTCTGTATTCTCTATGTTTTTTGTTTTATCTTTTGTATTGTTCTATCCCAGAATCGCATGTGTTTATTGCTCTATGCCAATAATGTGTACATATAGGTGAGTTGTTATGACTTTTGAAATTAGTACCGGTATTAGCCTAAGGGAATATTCACCCTCATCAGCCCAATATCGGCTCATTCTCCATATTATCAGACAATATTACCTAGTAATGCTCTTTGATAGTATGGGTATAAAGGTAGAGTGTTACATTTGGTATTAGAGCTAGTTTACTACATGTAGCATAATAGAGGGTTCTCGCATTGTGATTAGTGGCAAAGCTTTGATTCTTACCCTACATGCCTTGTTTAGGGTTGGTTGTGATAGTCGAGAGGTTGGCAGCAAAACCAATGTGTTTAAGGTAAAAACGGTGGCCATAACGGAGCCCACACCGAAGAAAGACACCATTATAGTTGGTATCAGAGTAGGTTAAGAATAATACATTGTGTGTGTGTGTGTGTGTTTGTGTGTATAAGACATAAGTCAAGACCTTACATGAGACTTAGAGTCCCTGTCTCCATCGGTGTGTTAGGCAGATACCCTATAGCAAGGGATAATAGGAACATGTATGTGTATTACTTATTGTACGGTATAATCGAGGGACGTATTTGTATCTTTCTTGTTATATAATGTTCATCTCTTCTACCATATATGTAACGACTCGTATTTTTAGCGATTTTAAATTATTAAATTAAATGAAATTATTGAATAAAAATACGAAATAATAAATTCCGAAGATTTTGGCAATAACAGATATTGAGATGAATTTTACGTATTGAATATATTTATAATCAATAGTTGAATCGAATAATAAAATATTGAATTACTGTGAAATGGAAATAGTTGTTTTATAATTTTAATTCATTTTAAAAGTTAAATTTTATAAGTTCAATAACTTATATTTCAATTATAGTGATTTATTGGAGAACTAAATTGTTTAAAATTTTATATTGGAAATTGTTTGAATAATTGGATTCTGAATTTAATGTGAATGAAAATGATTTGAAAGTTGATATAAATTTTATTTAAACAACAATAAAGATGGTTAACATTTAATATTGGGTTTAAAAGTGAATAATTAGAAATTGAAAATTTTATATTATAATTGACGAGTAAAAATAGCCATTTTGTCCATAGTCTCGGATTTCGACGAAACCAGTTCCATGGGATCCATAATAGTGTATTATTATCGGATTTCAAACTTCGTAACGTTTGGGATTATCGTTTGGTGGTACGGGATAGAAACGCGCTAAAATTAATATCAAAAATTCAATATAATAATTGGATCCAAATAGCTATCTTCTCCGTACGATCGAATTGAGACTCGAAACTTGTTCCATTGCGTTCGGAATAAGGGTATAATATTACGAACACATGGCGCCATGTTTCAATCGGAGTTCAAAATTAATAGCTAGATATTTTGAAAATTTAATAATATATTTTAATTGATTTGACTGCGCGGCCTCTTTTTTGGTCAACTCGCAGCCACCCTACACCTGTCACATACCGCCTATTTCTTTTTAAATACGCTTTCCCTTTTCTTTCGTTATTTAAAAGAGCATTCAACAGGAAAGAAAAAAAATGAAAATGGGAAACTTTAAAAATCTAATGCTCTTGAAATAAAAATCGGAAAATCATGGAACGAGTTTGAAAATTCTTATTTCGCCTAGAACTTTGATCTGAGCTATTGTTGGTGGGTTGCGGCGGCCTCTGGGCATGCTCGTTCATGTCAGGCGTAAACTAGGTCTTGGGTTATTTAAAGCTATAGGTTTCAATTCGTGAAACGAAAGCCATATTAGAACTCATTGTGAAAAATAGCATATCGGCAACGATTTTGGTGAGGTGCGGTCGAGAGGAGGGAGTTGCGACACTGTACGGCAATCGGGTTCTCCTGTGATGGAGCGAGTCGAGGTTTGTTGGGTTGGAAAGGTGCGATCTTCGATGGGAAGGAGAATGGCGTGGTTCGATTTAGGTTTCGACTAGTGGTTCGTCGAGGTGGTGGCGTGCACGTTCGTGTGCATTTGGGCGTGCACGAAAGGAAGCTACATGCGAAAGAAGGAAAGGGGGGGAAGAAGAAAAGGGGTTGGGTTGGGTTCTTGTTTCTTGGGTCGGGTCTGTTGCTTTGGGTAATTAAAATGTTTAAGTATGTCATTAAGAAAATGTTATATTATTTAAACCATGTAATTTTAAAAATATGATAACTTACTCGTTTTAGGTCAGAATCAAACGAAACAAATCGCATTGGATTCATATTGACGAAGGCTTTGGCATGGAATCGAAGTGGGATTTATTTGAAGCTAAAATATTTTCAGTTTCAAATAAAAGGTGAGTGTTTATAATGCTCACAATATACTAGAATACTTTTATGCTAGTTAAATTTGAAATTATGAAGTGATATAAATTTATTGATCGTTGTTTGATAAATTTAATTTTGATCTAAATTGTTATCTGAATTAACTGATAGAAATTAAAATTGACAGTTAAATTTGAAATTGGAATTTAAGTGCTAGTAAAATACTTGATATTAATAACTATGAAATTGTTGCGAATTATTTTGACTGTTTGGATGATTGATTGTGATGGATGCCGATTGATTGATATTTGGATAATTGGATGTTTATTTATTTTATATATCCTGTTATCACCTGGAAAATTATTTACAGTGTATAAAACTGTAAATTGAATTATTTTGAATAAATTAAGAAATAGGTTGAACTAATATATACCTATGACACCGTGATTTGGATTGAAATGATATATATATCCTTCCCTGAAATTATATCGAAATAACTGATCACTTGGCCATAGGATAGAAAATTATATATAGACAATGGATTGGTTAAATTAAATTATTTTAAAATTTTTAATTTCAAATTATTTAACTGATTTTGGATTTAAAGAAATAAAAATCAAATTTGTAGAAAACTGAATTATTTTCGAACGTGAGCTCGAAATGTTGAATTTAAATTTGTTAATAGAAATGGTTTAAATAATCGAAGTTGAGATTTTGAAGTTATATTTGAAACATTATTTGAATTTCGAAAATTGGGTTATTTTAAAGATTTGGACTTTTATTCGAACTTTGAAATATTGCTAAGTAAAAGTAATTTAAATCGATATTTCAATAATTGAGCTTGGAATTGAATTATTTTAAAGATTTGAATTTTAAATTGAGTATTGTAGTTAAATTTAATTTAAGTGATTTAAATCGATATTTTGAAAATCAAACTCGAATTTATATAAATTGAAATGGTTTAAATTTGAGAATTGAATTGAAATTTATTCAAGTTGGAATTGAAATCCAAATCAATTGGAATTGAAAGTGAAATTGAATTAATTCGAAATCGAAATCGGATTTAATTGAATTGGAATTAAATCAGTTTGACTTTGAAAATATTTTCAAATAAACTATTTCAATATAAACTACTTAAGTCTATTTTTTTAAGTATTCAAAATTAATTCGATTTTCCAAGTGATTTATTATATAAACCATTATAATACTTAAACTATTTTCTATTAAACTATTTTAACTATTTAACTATTATAAAATTATTCAAACTGTTTTTCAAACAAAAAATTCAAACTAGTCAAGGAGTGAAATGTTTACAATTAAATCTTGGATTTAAATGCTAATTGGGTTAAATTGAAGTTATAACCGAAATGAAAATTGGTAGCAATGCTGAATTTGAAGCGAAATCGAGATATTAAGGCGAAAATGATTTTTGAAGTGAAATGGTATATTTTGAGTAAATATGATGATTTCGAAATGGATTTGATTTTGAAGCGAATATGATATTTTGATATCAAGTATGAACTGTTTTCGAAATTTAAAAGTACCAACCGGTGTGTAAAACGACATTTGGTTGTTAAAGAGACCGGGGCCGGATATGGGCATAATCTTTGTCGATACCGAAACCACTTTAACAACTGTGTACGTGGAGTGATGATCCAGAACAAAGTGGTTGGATTTGGCGTCGTTTGCTGGATTTGAAGAAAGAGAACGATGATGGATTAGCCTAGAACTTGTGCCAATTTGAAATGACTAAAACAGGAGCCGTACTGGCCAAGTGGGTTAGCTACCCCGAAGTAGTCACACTTCTTCGTATTACCATCATTTACATTGTGATTAATTGGTGCACACCCTCGGATTTTGGGAGTTTTGGACGCGGTGGGCGATCATGGCCATGATGCGTTACCACCAATTGGGAAGGGTAAGCTGGTAGTATCCTACCTTGGGCATTGCGTAACGTGCCTTATCATACTTTTATCCCTATACGAGACCTATACGATTTTGGTTTAGTGTTGTCGTATCATGGCGCATCCCTGACTACCGACGTGCTACTGGTGGTGTCAAATGCAAACTATACGACGATGCTTAAAAACGCGTTAAGGGGGATTAATGTAAAGCGTTAACGCTAAGGAAAATATTTATTTTATTGATTAGACATTATATATGTAGCGTTTTCTACTACATATAAATATTTTAACGGATCCTTAAGAGATGGAAAATCCCGTAACATCTCTTGAGTTATTGCACGCACGTTATACACTGGATAGGAGATGTGAAATCCCGTAAACATCTCTGACGCTATCACACTCATGTTATATTGATTATCGATTTGACTTGCATAAGGATATTTTAGTCTGACTCGAGTGTTTTGTCTTTTCATTACGCTCGGGTCAGTCTTGAGTTTTTCAGCTTATCGAAGATTATTCTCTGGAGGACGAAGATTTGGTATATTTTTATTAGTATTATTCCCAGCATCATGTTGTTCCGCTGCATTATTCGATTTGTTCTGTTGTATATATAACTCTGATAAATGTTGTATATATTATAATCAAAAGTATAGTAAGCAGCTTCATGAACTGTTCATTTGATTATTATATTTTGTCATTCCACTGCGAGATTATGTGTTTGTTTTCTTCTTCTTTTCTTATTTTTCTTAATTTACCCCATTGATTATCTATGTTCTGTATTGTTTAAGTCGGACATGTGTGGATTATAGTCGATTTAAACCTTCCGAAATGTGGGTTGTCACAATATAGAATGTAAATCTTTGTATGATATAAAGAGTAGTTCATTATAGTATGAAAGTTGAAGTTGTAGACTTTGTGGTGTTGGCTTTGTTAATGAATATTAGACCTCGGTGTGGCTTTGAGTAATGTAAATTGATTCATTAAGGATCGGAGTGCGCAGCCAAAGTTGATGAATCTATTTTCGCTGAGAAGCTTAGTCTTTTGGTGTATTGATTGGCTTGGTGGATGGTTTGATTTCTTCGTTTGATTGAATTAATTGATTGATGCTTTGTTTAGGGGATCTATCTTAAGTATATTATTCAGTAGGAGCTATTACTTGTGACGCCCCACCTCTATACCCATGCTAGTCAAGAACACTACGGTGTAGTGTTGTCAACTAGCACGGAGAATAAGGCTGTTGAGGAGCGACCATCTATGTAATTGCTTTGTGCGAGCACCGAAATGTCAGATAATAAAACATTGCATTTCATCTTTAGAGGAAATCCGACATACCGATACAAACTCAAAGCTACTACACAGTGGCTATAATAGTTCAGGACAATAGATATAAAAATAACACAGATAACATAAATGCGGAATACAGATGGAACGAAAAGTCTCATATATATAATAACTGATATCAGTTACAATACATTTGACACAATACAAATGATACAACTACAACTATCGACTCAAGAAGTTATATATACAAGTAAATTATCGGCTAATATACATGAATACATTATCATCTTAAAACAGACACACTGACTACTACAACAAGACGAAGACCACTTCAAGTGATATAAAAAGTCTTCATAGCTCTAGCAGCAACCCAAAGCTAAAAATCTACAACCTGTAAATACTCGGTCTGACCCGAGTATTACATTCAAAAGAAAATAATACCCGGATCAGTCTAATTCAAACTCAGTTATTAATGCACGGAAGCAATAATAATCAAATATCGAATAGGCGACAGTCACAATAATTCCCGTCTATCCGACTCTTTAAACAAAGAAATCGGATGATGGTCGATATAACACTTAATAGTGTTAAACAAAAATCAGCAGATTTAAATCATCAATAGAGATAAATAAACAATTTATCAAATCGACTAAATCAATTCAAAACTGTCAATTCTGGGAGGCTGCAGTGCACGCACGCGTGCACTGCCTCGCCACCACCGAATATAAAGTCACCACCACAATGAAACTGCAGTGGAAAACAGATATAAGGACAAAGGCAGGCTGCAACTAAACTGCAGAAAAGTCATCAACAGTTCAAGCATATACAGCAATAGAGACGAATTTGAGTACATCATGAAGCAGAACCAAGTGCAGTTCAACTGAGATGGACAACTCGAGAATAAACATGTACAAATGAACGAGTGATCACTATGGAAACACAGATGTGCAAATGAAGAAGTCTCGAACTCAAGAAAATATGGAAGGCAGAAATACAGAACCAACAAACAAGATCATGACAGATTAGTAAAGAGTAATAACAAGAGAGGCGAGTGCTGCACTGATAAATGAAGTGCAGCCACAAACGCATAGGTTCAAAGACACATGCACATAAGTCAGAGTAACATAAACAACATGTAGTGGTATATAAGTAGGAACCAAGTGAAGAAACTGCAGTGTCAACAAATGGTCAAGTGAAATGCAGACAAGTATGAATTCGAACATGAAATGGAGAACATCATTGCAAGTGCAACAGGTAGAAGATGATGCAGTGAAGCATGTACAAGGGCAGTACATATGAACATCAGTGAATCAACTGGACAGCAAAAGATTTCAAATCTATATGAAATACAGACCAATGTTCAACAATGCAAAAGTGTCAAAGCACAGAGTAAAACTTATGTTCAGCAATCAAAGAAATGCTCAACAAGGCAGAGACTGGGTGCAGACACATGAATGTACACCAGACCAGAGTGTCAACTTGGAAGTCAACAAGCAACAGGGAATTCATGTATGGAGACTGAACAACAATGCAAACAACAGACAACGAATGAATTCAACATCAGTTCACAACTCAAGTGAAACAAGCCGGAAGAAAATGCAACTATATACAAGACAAACAAGACCAACAACAAAAGCCCTGAACCAATTCAAGCAAATGAAACATGACTCAAGAGTATATGAACACTGTCTCAAATGAAGACCGTGAACTATAACACTGCAGCAACTACAAGTGACAACAGTGTGAAACTAAACCGCAAGGAAAGAAATGCAAAAGAGATATGCAGTGACAATATGGTATAGTGAAGACTGCAAAGGACTAACCAATGCAGCTGTATACAAGTGCACTAGCTACTCGAAGACTGCAATAACTAAGTGATGATATGGATTGATACAAGTAGGCGATAACAAAATGTCAACCAGAGTAATGGGTCAACAATGCAACTGTAAGCGACTAACTCGAAATGAATGAAGACTATATGTCAAAAGTCAAAGGCAATACGACCTAATCATCAAAGTGCAGACGAAATGAAGTCAGTGCCCACAATAATGGCAGTAACGGTATGCACCAGCAACAGTGAATCAAGACTTGAGTATCAATGCACATGAATACACAGTGAACACAAATGGTCAAACTACAGGCAGGAACAACAAGGTAATGAAGCCACTGTCATATGGTCAGAGAACAGACAGGTAAACTCAAGCGATCAAGTGTGGAGCAAATCAATGAAACAGATAGTAACAACCGTAATCAGACAAAGTCAAGCTAAATGCAACATAGTGATATACAATTACAACATGAAGCACTGCAACTCAAGTTCAGTACAAATCTGAACTAATTAGACAGGGATATGAATGCACCAATATTAATGCAGACAGGGCAAAAAACTTTCCCAGTACTAAAGAAACCCATAACCAAAACCCCACATGTAACAGCACTCGAGATCCAGATTGAATACAAAATGTATCAAGATTCAGTGCAACAAATTCAAGACATGAACCAGACTCGAGTGTTAATGATGTACATATGACTACAGAATGCAAAGGCAACTACTGGAAGAAAATTGAACAACAGTATCAATGACAAATGCATCACATAGACAACATCAGAGCGATGTACGTGTACAAATAGTCAAGTGAATGATAAGGCATACATACAGATGACGATGAAAGTGAAGTTCACCAATACAACTCAAGATTTCAGAGTGCAGCCAATGATCATACAACTATATACATACATGAATGTATGTATACAAATGATTAGCCACGAAAGTACAGAGCAATCAGGGGATGAATACAACATGAGCAGTACAGACTACCCTAAATGAAGACTACACGAGCTCAATGTATCAGTAAAACAAGCTCGGGAGTGTGCAACAAGTTCGACCCAGGAAATCGAACAAGTCAAGGCAACAAATAAAATTAGGGCCTCCTGCATATATACCGGAGCCACAAAATCACGTATATAAGGTTGAATTAGATGTGAGCAAATTACTCACCTTTGTTTGCGAGCGTTGATCAAAGGGCTGAAGTTCAAATCACAGAGGAACGGGCTAACTGGAAGCAACCGCAAGTAACAATCAAAGAACGACCAGCAATCAATCGAAGAGCCAAAGCCCTAATTTTCAGATCGAAGGAACGAAGTAGAAGCTTCAAGTGGCAACAGAGAGGAGCATCAGCTCGTATTCGCCAGAGATACAAGAAAGGGAAACAAGAGGCCCCAATTCATACGAGATACAAGAGAATCGCCGAAAACCCTAAATTTTGGAGTCGCCATTTTTCTCAAGGGATCTGGCTCGAATGAATGCCAATGAAAAGTGGAACGGGTATACTTCTAACAATACGACATCAAAATGGATGGCCGAGATTCAAATTTGCAAAGCTCGAATACACTTAACCAATTTTTAAAAGAATTCCAACAGCTTTAAAAATTTCCAAACAGCGATTAACCAAGAAAAGAAATCGTCAAAAGACGATAGTTAATCGGTACAAAATACCGGGTTGTTACAGACTCCCCTCCTTAAAGAAATTGCATCCTCGCAATCCTAAGGGATAAGTGGGAAAAAGGTAACAACCATAAGAACATAACAATGTCGAATGCATAAGCAAAGCAAAGGTAAACATGGAAGTATTGGAATGATGGAAGTATCAGATATAAAATCAAAAGGTTCGACTGCTTCAAGTCAAAAGAACCAACATCATGGGGATCAAGGAATCGAAATCAGACGACTATCAAAAGGGAGAATCAATCGAGTTCCAGCATTTAAAAGAAAAGGAAAAACAGAGCAGAATTCACGTACTGCACGAATTGAATTTGAGTAAATCAAATTACTCACCTAAATTGCCAGAGAAAAAGACGAAGCTCGAATCTCAAAATCGCAAATATTCAATCATCAAAAACGATAATCGAATTTTCAAATCGCAAATAGGTTTAACTATCAAAAATGATAATCAAATTTCACAAATATCTGATTATCAAAAACGATAATCAGAAACACAAACATTCAATTAATCAAATCGAAAAATATTTAATTATCTCAAACGATAATTAAATTTCACAAGTATCTGATTATCAAAAACGATAATCAGAAACACAAATATTCGATTAATCAAATCGAAAAATATTTAATTATCTCAAATGATAATTAAATTTCACAAATATCTGATTATCAAAAACGATAATCAGAAACACAAATATTCGATTAATCAAATCGAAAAATATTTAATTATCTCAAACGATAATTAAATCGGAAAATATTTAATTATCACAAATGATAATCAAATTTCACAAATATCTGATTATCAAAAACGATAATCAGAAACACAAATATTCGATTAATCAAATCGAAAAATATTTAATTATCTCAAACGATAATTAAATCGGAAAATATTTAATTATCACAAATGATAATCAAATTTCACAAATATCTGATTATCAAAAACGATAATCAGAAATAAGAAATATCCGATTATCTAAAACGATAATCAGAAACACAAATATCTGATTATCAAAAACGATAAATCAGAAGTCATAAATATTCAATTAACGAGTCCGGAATTAACCGAAGTAGTAAAAGTATGGTTCCATACTCCTTACTTTTGCTAAATCGTTTAAATCTCTTTATCGTTTCCTTGAAAGTGCAGAATTGTGTGTTTTAAAAATAACATTTCGCATTCTCAAACGGACAAGTCCGGAATTAAGCGAACCAGTAAAAAAAAAAGGGTCATAGTCCTCGATTTTGCTGAAACGTTTAAATCGCTTCCTCATTCTATTGAAAATGCAAACTGTAAAAATTTTGAAAACAATTTTAATTTATATTTTGAAACAACTTTTAAAAATAAGAATTTTGAAAATACGTGTTTAAATTAGCAATATCAGTATTGCGGGAGAACCGGTTGTAAATCCATTTCAAAATTGACGGTTACTGAAGTTAACACGTCAAAACCTCATCAAAATAACTGGCATCGAAATATAATACCAAATAAATTTTTATTCATCAAAAATGTCACAAGAATCTTCTCAAAGATAGAAAGGGATATCATACCCTAAACTTGTATTCATAACAAGTCAATAACACATGAATTCACCAATGCACAAAAATTGATAAACATATCAATAGAAATCACGAAAATTGGTGAAGCACAAAATTCCAGAAATCATCACAAGAAATCCAGAAAACACATAAATAAGGGGGGGAGGCCTAACACATGAATGGGAGCATGAAAACTCACCTACGCGTATCACACAGGAATGGCCCGAAGACCGTAGGGTGCTACCCTAGATATGTGATGGCGAAACATCACATAAACGGGGTATAGTCTCCCCGCAGACAAAGAGACTTCGCACAATCGCTAGTCTAAATTATAAAAAAGGGGAAAAGGCCTAACACATGAATGGGAGCATGAAAACTCACCTACGCGTAAACACATGACGAGAAGCTATCTCATGGAAGCTATCCACTAAATTTTCACACAGGAATGGCCCGAAGACTGTAGGGTGCTACCCTAGATATGTGATGGCAAAACATCACATAAACGGGGTATAGTCTCCCCGCAGACAAAGAAATATGTGAGACGAAATCACACAAAAAGTATCCAGACAATCCTCAAAGCCCAAGAGATATGTGTGAGACGAAATCACACCGATGAGGCCTAGTCTAACCGTGCAATATGTGTGAGACGAAATCACACAATGGTGTCTAGACAATCCTCAAAGCCCAAGTGTTGGCCAAGTTTTCAAACACTTAATCGACCAAACGCTCGAACCAGAATCTCTCCATCTCAATATCAAACCAACTCCTTCTAGCTCCTGCCAAACCAAGTACGTACCGAACCACATGCCCCACTCATTCGCCACCGGTCCAAGACATGCTACCGAACCACCTTCTTTCCCCATGCTGCCGAATCAACTGCCTCTTCCAGCACCTCGCCGAACCAACACATTCGGCATCACCCCCACCGAACCAAGTCTCACCACCGAATGAAGCTCCACCGAATCAACCCACTCCCTATCTACCACCGGACCAGATCCACCGAGCATCCATGCCGAATGAAGCCCCACCGATCCAACCTCTACCAAAGCTCCCCAAGAACGACCGAACCAGAGGACACCGAACCAGATGTGCCAGGCCAGATCACATCAGCCCAGGCCCATCAGCAACTATACATATCCTGGACCCCTACCCCCGGCCTCACTCTATAAATAGAGGGGTAGGGGTACAGCAATGGAGAGAAGTTTGAGAGCTCAAGCACGGAGAGAACTTTCAAACAACTTTCTTTTACTTGTATCAAAGCTTTGTACTTGTAATCAAAACAAGAGAAGAGAAATAACATATAAAGTGGACGTAGGCACATTCTGGCTGAACCACTATAAATCTGCGTGTCTTTTTACAGTTTAGCCCCTGCTTTTCATATATTTGCATAAATCACCCAAATCACTAAGAACAACATAAGATCTACTAAATCATACAACTTTGAGGTGTTTGTCCATTTTTTGTGCAAACATTTTTGGTGCTTTCACTGAGAGATCGAAGCTCGAAGCTTCAGCTTCATCCACTTAACAAGTTTTCCTAACAGCATCGTCCGCCACTTGGAAAACATGCCTCCCAAACAGAGAAAAGATGTTAACAAAGGAAAAAACATCGCATCCAGCAGTCTTCCAGATCTAGCTGTCACGAATCAAGCAAATCGTCCTCCTCCAGCAACAGTAACAAATGAAGAACAGGCTAACCCAACCACTCCTGCCACAGAACAGCCTGCAGCAATTACTAGAGCAGATCTGGACAGAGTTGTGGTTGAAGTAACTAACCGCTTCACGTTCCAGCAGGAAGCCTTGGTGGACCATCTCATGTCACGCTTAAGGGACGCTGAAGAATCCAACCGCAACACTGAATCATGGGGCGAGTCCCAGTCTGGAGGATCTCAGAGACAACAAAGATCTTCCTTCTTCGAAGGAGCTAACGGCAGAAGTAGCCATGGTAGGAGCCGAGACCGAGCACAGCCCGAAGTTAGGCCTGAGGAAACGTTTGGTACCGAACCCAACGGGGGAGGTACCGGGCGAAGGTCAACTGTAGCTGAGCCTGTCATGCTGCCTAACCACAGAAACGCCAGTGAACGGGGCCAAGCTAGAGTCCAGCCCGAAGTTGGACCCGAGGAAGTGCTTAGATCAGAACCCAGCAGGGGGAGATCAAGGCAAGGGCCAATTGTAGCTGACCCGAGCATGCTCCCAGAAGACCAAAGGCAGCCACTGGAAAATATGAGGAATGATAGACGATACCATCCCTACAGGTCATCTGGACGGAATCAATCCCACAGAACAGAACCAAACTCGTTTCTATCTGCTCCAAATTCTGATGAAAGGATGGCGTGCTTATTCAGAGAGTGCGTCCAACAGGAGCAAAGAGATCGAGGGATAGGC
This sequence comes from Allium fistulosum, assembly GCA_030737815.1. Classification (NCBI taxonomy): domain Eukaryota; kingdom Viridiplantae; phylum Streptophyta; class Magnoliopsida; order Asparagales; family Amaryllidaceae; genus Allium; species Allium fistulosum. Next base: position 939,139,021 of record CM060905.1, on the reverse strand, counting down.
GCTAGGGTGACCAGCCCTTTCGCCCGGAACATTGAAATTGCTATCACCCCCCGAGAATGGAAGATGCCAACAATGGAACCTTACGAAGGAATCTCCGACCCCGTTGTACACTTGCAGAGATACACACAACATATGCTCATGAGTGGAGCGACAGAGGGAGTACTGTGCAAATGCTTTCCACTCTTCTTAGCAGATCTCACTACCTCCTGGTTCTGTCATCTACCTCAGGGATCCATCAGCTCATGGGAAATGTTGAAAGAAAAGTTCATCAGCCAGTTCCGCATTCATGTGGAACAACCTAAGGATGCTTATTCCCTATCCAGTATCAAGCAGAAACCTGGAGAGAAGCTGCAGCAATACCTAACCCGATTCAATGCCGCAACGGCCACAGTCCAAGATGCCGACGGGAAGCTTATCTTAATGGCCCTCTGTAGTGGTGTGCATCCGGATACTAAATTTGCTAGAAGATTGACAAAAGAAAAACCAGCTACTTTACCCGATTTTTTCTATGAGGCCGGGAAATATATGAGGCTTGAAGACGCTGCCACTAAAGGGCAGTCGGGGCAACAAAATAAGGCAGCTTACGGCAGCACGTCCGCTGTAGCAAAGGACGTTCGAAGGGATGCTTCTAGAGACAATGCTGGGGGCAAGAAGGGAGAAAAGTGCTTGTATCGGCCAGGACCGAGATTTGACGCTTATACTCCTTTAAATGAAACGATCGAAAACATCTCCCGGGACACTCAAGACGAAGTTAGATACAAACGCCCCACGCACAAGAAGAAACCAGATATCCTAAACTTGAGAAGCTAGCCTATTGCCTACTAATCACATCACGGAAACTGCGTCACTATTTCCGATCTCATTCCATCAGATTTCTGACCGATCAACCACTAAGGCAGGTACTCCATCGTCTCGACGCTTCTGGGCGACTACTTAAATGGTGCATTCAACTAAGTCAATATGATATCACCTACCATCCTCGCACCGCCATCAACGAACAAGGCTCGGGGGCAGGTGTGGTAATAATCACTCCCATGGGAAATGAACTACACTATGCTATAAGGTCAGGATTCACTGCCACCAACAACGATGCAGAGTATGAAGCAGTGATAGCTGGATTAGAACTTGCCTTAGAAATCGGAGCCAATTCTTTGTGTCTTCATAGCGATTCTCAACTTATTGTAAATCAAATACTAGTAGGATTCCAGGCTCGAGAAGAACGACTCATAGCATATTTAAAGAAGACCAAGTTGCTTCTCAATCGATGGGATCACTATTTAATCAAACACATCCCTCAGGAACCAGAACCCCTAAATAAAGTATTTTTAGCAAAAGTTATTAACTTCTTGATCAAAAAATGTTCTATGCTGGTACGGAGTTCCATTCAAAATCATATCGGACAATGGACATCAGTTTGACAGCGAGGAGTTCGCCAACTTGTGCCAAGAGCATGGAATTCATAAAAGCTTCTCATCCGTAGCTTATTCCCAGGCAAACGGAAAAGTCGAAGCCGTCAACAAAATTCTCAAAACTCTAATAAAAAAGAAACTCGAAAAGTCAAAGGGCGCTTGGGTGGATGAACCTCCTACGGCACTATGGGCCAATCGCACGTCTTTCAGAACATCAACGGGGCATACTCCTTTTCTCTTTGGCATACGGATCGGAGGCTATGCTCCCAATTGAAACTATAGTGCCTTCCCATCGTAGGATCCACTACAACCCAGAAGAGAACGAAGAGTTCCTCCTCATGTCTCTGGATCTAATTGAGGGAAGAAGAAATGATGCAGCCCCCAGGGCAGCAGCTCACAAGCAAAAAGTGGCAACGCAATACAAATCCAAAGTCAAGCATCGTAGCTTACAGAAAGGAGATCTTATCCTCAAGCGAATCTTCCCGCGCCCCGGAGCGCTAGATCCAATCTGGGATGGACCATATGTAATTCATAAAGATCTTCGCAATGGAGCTTATATTTTGTCAACAGTGGACGGGGAGGTGTTCCAGAGGGCATGGAACATCCAACACCTTCGTCGATACTTTTCTTAACTCATACTGCCCATATGAAGTGAATTAACAAAGAGAATCAGTGGACGTAGGCATTTTCGTGTCGAACCACTTTAAAAAACTTGTCTCTTTTTAACTTGTTCCTTCATATCTTGGCTGCTTGTTAACTGTATCCTTTTCTGTTGAACAAAATCCTGTGCAAATAGCATTTTCATTCAAGGCGCTCCGCAGCGCAACCTCTCCTGGACAAAACCTAACAGGTACTATGCGAATCTATGCCCTCGCCAATGAGACACTTTCGCTCCGGCATCCCTCTGCTGCGGGTTAACTCATTGCTCGCGACGACCCTTAAAGCCAACTGTAATGAGCCGATTATAAGCCACCGAGAAGGCCGACTATAGCCGAGGCAGCTCATTACGGCGTTAGGCTCGCCGGCAACTGTGAACCGACTATAAGCCCCAACATAAGGTGTGGCCAGCCAGGGGCAGTTCACAGTTGACGTTCGGCACCCACGCTAGCCGGCCACAGTAAATCGAATAATACCCACAATTACGGGCCATAATGGCCTCGGTAGTTACTGTGCGCGATCTCGGCTCCGATGTGTCTTAAGTGCGGCTGTGGTAAAAAAGAATTAACTCCCCGCGGAGGCGTAAGATGGGTGACAAATGTCTCCAAGACCCACAGCTAGGGAAAGTGACTACAAAACCCGTTTGCCACGAACTTAAGCACATCGAAGGCCTTCCGTGATTGGAAGTTTTACTATTTCACCTTCAATTTTACTTAAAAAGCTTTATAACAACCCCTAAAGTACAGGATACAGAGTAGGAGATACTCGCCAATGGGTGCAGGGACTCACAATCGGATGGCAGGGCATTCAACTGCTTTCCATGCTCGGTCATACAAGATACTCAAAACTGCCATCTACAATTAGAGCATGAAAGGCGGTATTTTCTTCTTTTGTGTACAAATACATGACTATAATTTGTTCGCACCACACGCTAACATTGCAAGTCATGAAATTATGTTTTAAACCAGAACCCGACATCAAACACAATTTAATTACAAGAATATACATAGCTATATTTCTCATACGACATGTCAAAATAACAACAAACATTCAGAAGACGACAAAATCAGCTTAAGTTAAAGAATTACACGTCAAAAATAAGACTATTTATTACAAGTGGCAAATTATTACAACCTAAAGGCTACTTCACTGTTTTAAAACTAACATATACAACCCTATCAAATCCACAAAAAGAGTCTTTCCAGGTATAATCAAGGGGTCGGCTGCATTGGAGTTTTATCCTTGTCCTGTTGACCACCTGTCCAGTCAAAGAAAGGATTATTAGCAATAAGCAACCAAGTTAATGGAGAGACTAAAAAGGAAGACTTACCAGCACCTGCTTCTTGGCTATCCTAATCGTCGTCCTCTACTTGCACGCCTACCTCCTCAGCAGCAAGCAACCGCATACCTTCCTTCACCGCCACCATCTTTATCCGCATCAGCCTTAGCCTCCTCCAAAGCCCGAAGATAGATCTTAGCCATGACCCTGGGATAATCATTCATCCAGGATAGGTTGCCCTGCTTCCAGGTACGGAAGTACATGTCCTGAAGCATTTTGTCCATCATCTCCTCATTTTCCTCAAACTCCCTCATCCGGGCCTCGGAAGCCGACAACCTTTCAACGGTGGCATCTCTCTCTGATCGGTATCTCGAGCAGTCTAACAGAAGGGATTTCCGCATTGCCTCCATCTCCTCCCTCAACTTGGCTTGAGCAAGCTCTGCAGTCTCAATTTTCTCGGATAGCTCCCCTATCTGCTCAAGATCCGCTTTCCGAACCTCGTCCACCGTGGCAATAGCCATGTCGATCCGTTCCCTGCAGGTAGCTTCCATTTTCCGCAGTTCAGCCCGGCTGGCCTCTTCCATGGTTTTCTTTAGTCGTCCAGAAGCAGCCTCATGTTGAGAAATCTGAATGGCCTGATCAGCAAGCTGTTTGGCCTGATCTGAAACCACCAATCGAAGTCGGATGTTGGCACTCCCAATCTCCTCTCCAGCCTTAACCAGCCGGGCATGATGCTCCATCAGCTTCCTAGTCTCCTCCGCCACCCGATCAATATTAGCCTTGGCCTCGTCTCCCATGGTAACTATCCGAGTAGTAAGTAGATCAAGATCTAAGGACTTAGCCTCATCAAGCACCCGTACCATGGGATTGCGGGGAAGAAGGTGCTCACCAGTAACCTCGTCAAAGGTAATATCGTGGGAACTTGGATCCAGATCAGGATGACCCGCAAATGGATTACGAGCCAAGTCAGGACGGTCGATATGAGTAACGGAAGGGTTTCCGGACGGGTGCAGAGAGAGTGCAAACTCGCTATCCTCCTCCGTGATATCATGAAGAGGCTGAGCCGGGAGCTGAGGACCAGGTGAAGGTTCGGATAAAGGATGACTCCTCTTTCTCTGCTGAATACCCTCATCAATAACCCCGAGAAGAGGACGGTAGCCGACTACATCCCCGGAGCGATGGGTCGAAGGCTTCGGCTTGGCGGAAGTTTTGGAAAGCTTGTATTGCTCTAGCCTGTGCCGAAGATCTGGGGCCTTGGATGTCTTACCTGCTCCTGATATAAAGAACAAGTGTCACAAGCTTACATCACTATATAATTCGAGAAGTGCGGTAAATTACAAGTTAAAAGAAGAAAGAAAGCACGTCTGTTATACAAACCCTGGGGAGAAGTAGGATACTGCAATGAGTCCTGGATTTCATTCCAGGACGGGAGCGGATCATAAAATATTCCTAAGTCCCTATCATTAATGAAGCATGCAGGAGTCAAGAGTTCACCTTGAGTCGTCGGAGCCACCTTGGCTGGAATGGTCTGAGAAGACTCGCTTGCACCGGTCCCGACCTTGTCCACTTTCCCGGTTTTCTCTACCAAAGCCGGATCTTCGTCCAGCCCCTCGAAAGCTTGGTGGAACGCATCATCCGTCCACTCCTGAATCTCGCCCGCTTGCCCAGGAAGTAGGGCCCCGATGCCATCGCCACCTTTGTCACCATCCCGACCATCTCCACCCTCGCCTCTTTCCTCCTCTATGTCTTCCTCCTCCCGGGTAAGTGGACAATTGCTGGGGGAGGGACCGTCCGATTTCTTGAGTTTCTTACCTCCGACTGCTGGAGGTTTTGTGAAAGGTTTCCTCTTGCTACTCTCTGCCGTAACACCTTCCTTGGTCTGAGCAGCCGCCCTCTCCTCCGCCGTTTCCCTCAGCTTAACTACAGACTGCTGCGGAAGGATTAAGTTATATTCCAGAAGAATCGCATTTCTAATCAAGAAGGCAGATGATCTATATTTCCAGAGAATGGCTTCTATCTCAGCTGCCGTCTGAACCAGGCGGTCAGTCTCCACAACCGGAAAGCCACCTGTCGCTAGCAAAAATGAGAAAGTATGAGAAGAAGCATCGTAATCGGAATAGAAATTATAAGTAAAAGCATCAACTTACATCCAGAGGTAAAGCGCCGGATTGAAACGGAGTCGTCCCTAACAAAGAACCATTCTTTCTTGAACATGCTGAATTTAGAGTACAGGTCCAAGACTGGCTTGAAGGTCACAACTGACTCCAAGCTAATGTATGGGGACCCCTTCTTATAGCCCCTTAAATTATACAAGTACCGGATCTCCCGGTTGGAAGGAGCACGACCATACTTCCTCTGGAAAATAACGAAGAGGCTCACTAGTATAGCATAGGAGTTGGGTTGAAGCTGGAATGGGGCCACCTTGAGATATGTGAGGAAGCTGGCTACCCAAGCATTAAGAGGCGGAATGGTACCACACATGCAGTGGTATCTGCTGTAAGCAAAGAACCCTTCAGGAGGGTCGTATGGCATAACATCTTTCCCCGGCAATCGCATTCGTGCCCTGTCAATTCCGAAAGAGCGAGAGATGGCATCAAGCTGCTCTTCCTTAAGGGAGCTGGGATAGCAGTCCGGGGGAGAATTCAGAAGCTCCTGCGGACCGTACCCGTCCACTAACGATCTCGGGGTTGGTTCGTGGCGTTCTGGATTCGGCTGAGCTGGGGGCACGACAGAGGAACCTCTTTCACCCCCGGATTTCCTTTTGTCTGATCGGGTTTCCGCTTTACAGGACATTATCTACAACACCGGAAAAGCATAGTGTTAGAACAAAGGATGTAAACAAGTAAGCATATAATATGGAATTTCACTTAAAAGTTCGAAGAATGAAACACATGTTCACTCGGTACAACAATACATTCGGCAAACAGATGCAGCACTTCAATAATCTCATTCGGTATTAAACGTTCATGTGTCATTCGGTATCGGAGGACTAAGTTCATTCGGCATACAAACGCACAAACGCAAGTTCATTCGGCATACAAACGCAAGTTCACTCGGCATACAAACGCAAGTTCATTCGGCATACAAACGCAAGTTCACTCGGCATACAAACGCAAGTTCATTCGGCATTCAGTGATACAATACGTAAACTCATTCGGCAAAAAGGATTAGACTTGGTCCGGCTAAAGATCTCACCTGATTCGGTTAAGGGTTTGGTTCGGCTAACACTGAGGTTCGTGGGAATGAGTCGGCAGGTGGAAAGATAGAAGCCCTAGTCCCCTATTTTATAGGCGAAGGCAGTGTACCGAACCACTTGGTTCGACAACATGAAACACACGCAGACGTCGAGATTGGATGGACGAAAAACAAAGCACGATATATGGTGAACATATACCCTACTTTGGGGGGCAAATGTTGGCCAAGTTTTCAAACACTTAATCGACCAAACGCTCGAACCAGAATCTCTCCATCTCAATATCAAACCAACTCCTTCTAGCTCCTGCCAAACCAAGTACGTACCGAACCACATGCCCCACTCATTCGCCACCGGTCCAAGACATGCTACCGAACCACCTTCTTTCCCCATGCTGCCGAATCAACTGCCTCTTCCAGCACCTCGCCGAACCAACACATTCGGCATCACCCCCACCGAACCAAGTCTCACCACCGAATGAAGCTCCACCGAATCAACCCACTCCCTATCTACCACCGGACCAGATCCACCGAGCATCCATGCCGAATGAAGCCCCACCGATCCAACCTCTACCAAAGCTCCCCAAGAACGACCGAACCAGAGGACACCGAACAAGATGTGCCAGGCCAGATCACATCAGCCCAGGCCCATCAGCAACTATACATATCCTGGACCCCTACCCCCGGCCTCACTCTATAAATAGAGGGGTAGGGGTACAGCAATGGAGAGAAGTTTGAGAGCTCAAGCACGGAGAGAACTTTCAAACAACTTTCTTTTACTTGTATCAAAGCTTTGTACTTGTAATCAAAACAAGAGAAGAGAAATAACATATAAAGTGGACGTAGGCACATTCTGGCTGAACCACTATAAATCTGCGTGTCTTTTTACAGTTTAGCCCCTGCTTTTCATATATTTGCATAAATCACCCAAATCACTAAGAACAACATAAGATCTACTAAATCATACAACTTTGAGGTGTTTGTCCATTTTTTGTGCAAACACCAAGAGATATGTGTGAGACGAAATCACACCGATGAGGCCTAGTCTAAATCATAAAAATGATCATCATGATCATAAAGAAGTGTCAATCACACCAAGCTAGTAAATATATGAGTTTAGCTTCATGTCCCATAACCACTTGCTTAACTTAAATATTTACGAACAAGTTGTAAATCTTCACTAGGATATTGTCACAAAAAGGGTTCAATCGAACAAGTCCAAGAGCTAACCGACGAAGTAAACGCAAGCGTTTCATACCACTTGTTTTACTAGGCCGTTTAATTCAATTTCTCATACGAGTGAAATAAAGGCTTGTATATACTAATAGATTGGTAAATGATTTAGGAAAAGAGCTTTGTAGTAAAATAGTTTTTGAAATCGTTTGGAGAAAAGATTTTAGTATTTACTACTAGTATAGAAAACCTTTATATTTTTAAAGTGACAAATCACAAAAATGATTGTAGAAACAATCAATCACAAGAATTCACATACGAAGATGTGAATGGAATCCAAAGAAATCGATACTGAATCCATCAGAAAGTATGTTCACAAAAATCTCGAAGAAAATGTCATCAAAGTTGCTAATAAATGATAGCAACAAATCGGGGAAATGGTCAAGAATCGATCAAATTAGGAAACCAACGGCAAACAAAATCAGAGTCTTAAAAATCAAGAAATTAGCAATTTCTCAAAAACAAAGTAACCGAAGTCGAATGGAATTCAAGATGAGGAAAACACAAAATATCAAGTTCAAAATCGCTGAGATTCAAACTAGATGTGAATGAGAAATCAAAATCACTCAATTTGCAACTGGTCCAGCTATTTTTCATCACAGTGTAACAGGTACACAATGACACTCATAGCATAGAAAAAAAGTGGAACAAAGTCCAAAAGTCAGAATGGCTTTAATTTGCCAAATTAAAACAAAATCAACATCGGCTAAATCAATTCAAAGCCGAAAACACAAGAATAAGCGTTAGGAATTCATACCTAACAGTCAAAAATAATCATATGTAAAGATGAGAGATAAAACCATCGACAAATAGTTGTAACACATGCTCCATCTAAGTTATGTTTTATAATTGTCCTAAACCCCAGGCTCTGATACCAAGCTGTGACGCCCCACCTCTATACCCACGCTAGTCAAGAACACTACGGTGTAATGCTGTCAACTAGCACGGAGAATAAGGCTGTTGAGGAGCGACCATCTATGTAATTGCTTTGTGCGAGCACCGAAATGTCAGATAATAAAACATTGCATTTCATCTTTAGAGGAAATCCGACATACCGATACAAACTCAAAGCTACTACACAGTGGCTATAATAGTTTAGGACAATAGATATAAAAATAACACAGATAACATAAATGCAGAATACAGATGGAACGAAAAGTCTCATATATATAATAACTGATATCAGTTACAATACATTTGACACAATACAAATGATACAACTACAATTGTCGACTCAAGAAGTTATATATACAAGTACATTATCGGCTAATATACATGAATACATTATCATCTTAAAACAGACACACTGACTACTACAACAAGACGAAGACCACTTCAAGTGATATAAAAAGTCTTCATAGCTCTAGCAGCAACCCAAAGCTAAAAATCTACAACCTGTAAATACTCGGTCTGACCCGAGTATTACATTCAAAAGAAAATAATACCCGGATCAGTCTAATTCAAACTCAGTTATTAATGCACGGAAGCAATAATAATCAAATATCGAATAGGCGACAGTCACAATAATTCCCGTCTATCCGACTCTTTAAACAAAGAAATCGGATGACGGTCGATATAACACTTAATAGTGTTAAACAAAAATCAGCAGATTTAAATCATCAACAGAGATAAATAAACAATTTATCAAATCGACTAAATCAATTCAAAACTGTCAATTCTGGGAGGCTGCAGTGCACGCACGCGTGCACTGCCTCGCCACCACCGAATATAAAGTCACCACCACAATGAAACTGCAGTGGAAAACAGATATAAGGACAAAGGCAGGCTGCAACTAAACTGCAGAAAAGTCATCAACAGTTCAAGCATATACAGCAATAGAGACGAATTCGAGTACATCATGAAGCAGAACCAAGTGCAGTTCAACTGAGATGGACAACTCGAGAATAAACATGTACAAATGAACGAGTGATCACTATGGAAACACAGATGTGCAAATGAAGAAGTCTCGAACTCAAGAAAATATGGAAGGTAGAAATACAGAACCAACAAACAAGATCATGACAGATTAGTAAAGAGTAATAACAAGAGAGGCGAGTGCTGCACTGATAAATGAAGTGCAGCCACAAACGCATAGGTTCAAAGACACATGCACATAAGTCAGAGTAACATAAACAACATGTAGTGGTATATAAGTAGGAACCAAGTGAAGAAACTGCAGTGTCAACAAATGGTCAAGTGAAATGCAGACAAGTATGAATTCGAACATGAAATGGAGAACATCATTGCAAGTGCAACAGGTAGAAGATGATGCAGTGAAGCATGTACAAGGGCAGTACATATGAACATCAGTGAATCAACTGGACAGCAAAAGATTTCAAATCTATATGAAATACAGACCAATGTTCAACAATGCAAAAGTGTCAAAGCACAGAGTAAAACTTATGTTCAGCAATCAAAGAAATGCTCAACAAGGCAGAGACTGGGTGCAGACACATGAATGTACACCAGACCAGAGTGTCAACTTGGAAGTCAACAAGCAACAGGGAATTCATGTATGGAGACTGAACAACAATGCAAACAACAGACAACGAATGAATTCAACATCATTTCACAACTCAAGTGAAACAAGCCGGAAGAAAATGCAACTATATACAAGACAAACAAGACCAACAACAAAAGCCCTGAACCAATTCAAGCAAATGAAACATGACTCAAGAGTATATGAACACTGTCTCAAATGAAGACCGTGAACTATAACACTGCAGCAACTACAAGTGACAAAAGTGTGAAACTAAACCGCAAGGAAAGAAATGCAAAAGAGATATGCAGTGACAATATGGTATAGTGAAGACTGCAAAGGACTAACCAATGCAGCTGTATACAAGTGCACTAGCTACTCGAAGACTGCAATAACTAAGTGATGATATGGATTGATACAAGTAGGCGATAACAAAATGTCAACCAGAGTAATGGGTCAACAATGCAACTGTAAGCGACTAACTCGAAATGAATGAAGACTATATGTCAAAAGTCAGAGGCAATACGACCTAATCATCAAAGTGTAGACGAAATGAAGTCAGTGCCCACAATAATGGCAGTAACGGTATGCACCAGCAATAGTGAATCAAGACTTGAGTATCAATGCACATGAATACACAGTGAACACAAATGGTCAAACTACAGGCAGGAACAACAAGGTAATGAAGCCACTATCATATGGTCAGAGAACAGACAGGTAAACTCAAGCGATCAAGTGTGGAGCAAATCTATGAAACAGATAGTAACAACCGTAATCAGACAAAGTCAAGCTAAATGCAACATAGTGATATACAATTACAACATGAAGCACTGCAACTCAAGTTCAGTACAAATCTGAACTAATTAGACAGGGATATGAATGCACCAATATTAATGCAGACATGGCAACAAACTTTCCCAGTACCAAAGAAACCCATAACCAAAACCCCACATGTAACAGCACTCGAGATCCAGATTGAATACAAAATGTATCAAGATTCAGTGCAAAAAATTCAAGACATGAACCAGACTCGAGTGTTAATGATGTACACATGACTACAAAATGCAAAGGCAACTACTGGAAGAAAATTGAACAACAGTATCAATGACAAATGCATCACATAGACAACATCAGAGCGATGTACGTGTACAAATAGTCAAGTGAATGATAAGGCATACATACAGATGACGATGAAAGTGAAGTTCACCAATACAACTCAAGATTTCAGAGTGCAGCCAATGATCATACAACTATATACATACATGAATGTATGTATACAAATGATTAGCCATGAAAGTACAGAGCAATCAGGCGATGAATACAACATGAGCAGTACAGACTACCCTAAATGAAGACTACACGAGCTCAATGTATCAGTAAAACAAGCTCGGGAGTGTGCAACAAGTTCGACCCAGGAAATCGAACAAGTCAAGGCAACAAATAAAATTAGGGCCTCCTGCATATATACCGGAGCCACAAAATCACGTATATAAGGTTGAATTAGATGTGAGCAAATTACTCACCTTTGTTTGCGAGCGTTGATCAAAGGGCTGAAGTTCAAATCACAGAGGAACGGGCTAACTGGAAGCAACCGCAAGTAACAATCAAAGAACGACCAGCAATCAATCGAAGAGCCAAAGCCCTAATTTGCAGATCGAAGGAACGAAGCAGAAGCTTCAAGTGGCAACAGAGAGGAGCATCAGCTCGTATTCGCCAGAGATACAAGAAAGGGAAACAAGAGGCCCCAATTCATACGAGATACAAGAGAATCGCCGAAAACCCTAAATTTTGGAGTCGCCATTTTTCTCAAGGGATCGGGCTCGAATGAATGCCAATGAAAAGTGGAACGGGTATACTTCTAACAATACGACATCAAAATGGATGGCCGAGATTCAAATTTGCAAAGCCCGAATACACTTAACCAATTTTTAAAAGAATTCCAACAGCTTTAAAAATTTCCAAACAGCGATTAACCAAGAAAAGAAATCGTCAAAAGACGATAGTTAATCGGTACAAAATACCAGGTTGTTACATTACTCGAGGCAGGTAACCTTCTGAGTTTTGATATTTTGGAACCTGGTGGCATCTTCGATCGTGAACTTACCGCAAGGAGTAATCAAAATTCTTTTCACATAAATAAAAATAATATAATTTTATGTAAAACTTAAATAGTAAAGAAAGCTTGCTTGTTGATTAGTGTGGTTAGATTATTGTAAGTAATTTTGATTGTATTCTCATAAATTATCTATAAGTGTTTTACAACAAGCAAGCATATTTTGTAATTATAACCTATTCCATTAAAGGTATGTATTTTTATATGATATTAGTGAATGTATTAATTTTTGCAAATAATTGTTTTATATAGAAATTATCATAAAGTGTACAAATGTATTTATTTGATGAAATTTTGACATAGATTTTGTGCTAATTTGTCCATTGAGTGCTTTAAGAATTCTGATCAATGCAACAAATTAACTTTATCGATAAGGATTCCCAAACATTAGGATGAAACATATGGACACAATTCAAAAATGCTTTAAAATTTTCAAAAAGTTTCAAAAAGCTTTGAAAAGTTTTGTAAAATTTTGAAAAGTAGTAACATATTTTGAGCTATATTAAAACTAATGTTTGAAATGATACTTTGAGGATTGTTACATTCCGCGTTTTGAAAAGATTTGAATGATATGAATAATATATTGAAATAAGCATAATATTTTAGAATGTAAAATTATTATTTTGAATAAAGTAAGTAGTTTGAAGAATAGTATATGTTATATTTCTGAGAAAGTGTTTTGAAAGAATAATAATATTTTTAAGAAATATTTTGAGCTATATTTTGGAAAGGAGATAAGTGATGGCTTAAGAAATGATGTGAAATATTTGGATAGAAGAAATAATATTTTGAAATAGTGTTTTAGTAAAATATGTTAAAATGAAGATATGCATAATGTTTTTAAGTTTAAAATATTGTTTGGATTTAAGAATATATACATGTATATATGAAGTAATGAATTGTTTTGAAATTAATAATAGTATTTCATTTGTTCATAATTTTATATGATGACTGCGCCATCGAGCATTAGTGGATAGTTGAAGTCGATGGCAAGGCAATGTTGATCACATGGTCAACACTGCAACTAGTCGGGGAAGTGGACCACTAGAAATTTATGGCAAGGCATCATCGATATATTTACAGATATGTTAGAATAGGAAATTTGTGTGGTATATGATGTAGTAATAGTATGTTTTCCATGTTGTATGATTATTTATGACTTGGGTGTTTTTTGTGGATATATATACATATGCATATGCACATATATATATACACACACACACACATACATATACATATTTACTTACATACATATATATACACACATATATGTATGTATAATTTGATGTATTGTGATATATGAACACACATAAATTTTCAACTTAAAATGATTTTTGAAACTATATGGCAATAAAAGCTTAAGTAATAGAGTTGATTGTTTTGAGAAAAACCATGTTGTGAATAAACATGAATTTTGGAAAATGTTTTCAAAGGAAAGTGAAGAATATCTTAGGTAATTATCATAAAACTAGAAGAAGTAATTTTAAAATGAGAAAGTATTTCATGAATATTTGGAATAAAATTTTGGTTTTGAAGTAAAGTGAAATTTTAGAAAAGGCAAAGTAATAAGAATGTATGAAGTTGAAATTGAATTTTTGAGAATTATTCAAAGAAATTTTTCATGTATAACATTTTTTAAGTTTTAGTGAAAATCTCTTATTAAAGTGTTAAAGAAATGTGGTTTGTGAAAGGTGAATTTTGAAGTGTTTACATTGTTATTGGTTTTTATTGAAATCAATTCATACTTAAAAAGGGTATGTAAAAGTTGAATTGTGGATAACTATGTTTTGAATAAGAAATGTTTAATATTTTGGAAAGATGGATTTTTAGAGCAAATGAATTATGTTGAAATTGTTTGTGATTAAAGGATAAATATTATTTTTGGAAAAACAAATTTTGAAGTATGAATATTTTGGAATATATGTGATAGAAAATAATACGAGTTTAGTATTATGAAATTGAAAGAGTTTTTCTAAGTGGAAAATGATGCCTTAGTCATAAAACGTTATGTTAAAACTTTTCAATAAAGATTTATGAAATTAAATTGTGGAAACTCAAGTTCTGTAAGCAAGAGAATAATTTGGAAGGTTGAACTTTTGATGTAGAAGATTATTTGGAGGAATTTTTTAAGCTTATTTGGAAAGATATTTTGTGAATCAAAGTTTAAAGTTAATGATTTTAAATTTAAAACCATGTTATGTTTTGATGATTTATGGCTTTAGAAAAGTCTTGAGAATAAGATACAAATTTATTTCAAGTGCTGTATAAAATATTGAGATTGGTTTTAATGGAATTGAGATTTGAAGAGGAGGACATGTTTTATAAAAATAGGAGTTTTCTAGAATTTGAAACTTTGAGATTTATGAATATTTAAGGTCCACTAGACTATATACATGTGAATGTTAGAAAGGTTTTTTTGGAAGTTTTGTAAATTAGAAGAGTTTGAAGAAAGTAGATTTAAAAATTATTTTACATAATTAACTTTGGAAGTAATAAATAGTAAGATGTTTTAACATTTAGAAGCTTATTAAGAAATTTCGTAACTATAAAGGTTTATTGTTAAATAAATTATGGATTTAATATGAGATGATCAGTAATGTGCTTTTATGTTATGAATCTTCAGAAATGCTTCATGCCATAAAATTTACTATGAAGTTTTATGTAAATTCCAACATTTAAAATGTATATTTGGTTATGATGCATTGGTATTATCTCAATTGAGTTGTTCGACTCATAGCCCATGACCACTAACATAGAGGGATGATAATCCATTGTTTTTGAAGAGCCAACGATGAGTCTAATAGTTATTTTTATTGTATTATATGAGCTTTTTACTGGATAGTGTTAATTGCATGCTTGTTTAATTATAGATGGGTGTCGTAAAGCTAATGATGTTAGCTTGTTATGGATTTTCCCTATAGGAAACCATAGGGACACAATTTTCTTAAAAAGGGAGTTTGTAACAACAGGTTGTTGAGAAGCAATTAATTTTTAGCAAGGCTAGCGGGGTTGACTGGTCCCCAACCAGATTTTATTGCAAAGATACAATAAAAAGAGAAATAGCTCGAAACAAACTCCAAGCTAAAAAAACACAAGAGAAACAACGAGGGAGGAACAAACACACAATGACACACACAGGAAGAAAAAACAAAAACAACAGAAACCACAAAAAGGACCCGAAGCAAAGCCTGGGTTAGCTCCAAGCAGAGATCGAAGAAGCAGAAAAGGCTGCCATTCTCACCATTGCAAGTGACACTTCGTTTTTCAAAACTTTCCAGAGTGCTTCAATATCTCTTCTTTTCTTCTCAAAACATATCAGGTTCCTTTCTTTCCAAATCAAGGTCAAATATTTCTTAACACTCAGAGCAATGAGATGAGATTCAAGAGTTCGCCATCTTGTCGAGTTGCGTATCATATTCCAGCCAATTTCATTAGGTCCAGTCAAAGAGTAATCCTCTACCAGTGCCATCAACCTTCTCCAAAGCATAAGATTATCAGTACATCCAAAGAAAATGTGATAGCAGGACTCATTGCTTATTCCGCAGAAAAAACACAAGTTGCCATGATTAAGACCAAACTTTAACATCACATCTCTAGTTAACAAGGCCTGATTTAGCACCTTCCATAACATTAGATTTTACTTAGGGGAAGTATCAGAGTTCCAAATTATTTTCATCCATCTGCAAGGAGGAAGTGTATCATTTGTAGATAAGAGTTTATATAGAAGGGCTATAGAATGAGATTTTTCCTTCCATAAAACAAGATCCTAACTCATAATAGTGTATGTTTTTGCCTGCAAGAGATCCCAAGCAGCTTTAATGACATGGTTAGATGAGTATGGCAACTGAAGATGACCATTAACAATAAAATTATTTGCCTTGGGTTCCTTGGGAATACTAGATTGGATTATATGCTGATAGTTAAGGAGTTTAGACAGTATCATACCAGTTGCACTCCATGACTTTGACCAGAATTTAACAGTGGATATGTGGGACATTTTCATAAGAAGGAAAGGAAGGAAGGATGCTCTAAGCCCAAGCAATCTTCTCCAAGTCCAGCTACAAGACTGGGAGACATTCAAACACCAAAAATCCTTCATACCAATCCTATGTGCCCATACCTATTTAACCTAGAGACTCTTCCTCTTTGAAAGTAATGAATTAAAATGGGAACTAAAGGCAGACTTGTTCCACAGATAAAAATTCTTAACTCCTAAGCCCCTTTTGCACCTTGGCATTTCAAATAAGCTGAAGGAGCAAGGCATTGGCTTTTTCAAATGTATATTGCCACACCAAAAAAATCTCATCATTGTACTTCTGATCAGTCTCAGCAGCTTGTTAGGTAAAATGAATGCTTTGGCCCAGTACACAACCTTGGAGAAGCTAGCATATTTGATAAGTATGAGTCATCCAGCTTGAGATAGCATTCTATTAGCCCAGCTATCCAAGGTAGAAGTGATTCTGTTGTATAGAGGAAGGCAGTCTGCAAGTGTTATCCTGGAAGTGAAGAGGGGCAAACCAAGGTAGGTCATGTCATAATTCATTAGCTGAAGCCCAGAAGCAATAGACAAGTCAGAAGCCAGTTGCATGGGAATCCCAGAGAAGATAATGCTTGATTTGGAAATGTTATGGTTGAGTCCAGTCATGGATGAAAAGGATGACAATGTTGATATTATGCACTGGATAGAAAGCAAGTGAGGTTTTGTGAAGATCATTATGTCATCCGCAAACATAAGAGAGGTTATTTGGGGAACTTTACACCTTGGGTGGAACTGAATAAGATTTGAGTTATATCTGAGACTGATGAGTCTAGTAAATACTTCCATGACAAGGATAAAAATGTAGGAAGAAATTGGATCCCCTTGATGAATTCCCAGTTTGCTAGTGAAAAAGCAAACGAATCGACCATTCAAAATGAGAGAGAAGCTTGGTGTATAATGCACTCATACACCCAACCAACAAATGGTTTGGGAAATCTCATTAAAACCAAAATTCTGATTACAGAAGACTATTGAACAGAGTCAAAAGCTTTCTTTAAGTCAAGCTTCATCATGGCAGCTTTGGAATTGTTTGCTCTTCCATAACCAAAAAGAAGCTCATGAGCTAGGAGAACATTGTCTAATATGTTCCTATTAGGCAGAAAAGCAACTTTATTTTGAGATATAATACCAAGGAGAACACTGACTAATGCTATGATTTTAGAGACACACTTGTAGATTACATTACTACAGGAGATCGGCCTAAAAGAGCTTATAGAGGTGGGATGAGTTTTTTTTGGGATTAAAACTAAGTTTGTGGCATTGACTTCTCTAAAGAGCTTGCACTTGTCAAAAAAATTCTGCACTGCATTACAAAAGTCAGAATGAATTATGTCCCAGCTACTGGCGAAGAAGAGGACATTGAAGCCATCAGGCCCTCCATAAGATTTCTTGTTCATTGAGAGCAAGCACTGCTTAATTTCATCATTTGTTACCTTACTGACCAGAGAGGAGGCCTGATCAATGCTGAGCATAAGCAAAGGAATATCATCAAGCATATTAAGATTAGGAATGTTATTGGTAGAATTACCAAGAAGGTCATTGTAGTATTTGAGGAAGGCACCATCCATTTGCTCAGGGTTAGAATAAAAACAGCCATCATGCCCATGAATTGAACTAATTTTTCCTTTGCCTGCTTGATTTTGATAGAAGAATGAAAATAAGTAGTGTTTCTGTCTCCATCTTGGAGCCATTTATTATGTAATTGCTATTTATTCATGCTGCTTTCAATATCAAGAGCATGGTTGAGAGAGGCAAAAAGTCTTCCTTCCTCCTCAGCCACATGAGCATCTCTAGGGTTGCTCATCATGTACTCTTGAGCCACTTTGAGTTTTTCTTTCAATATGTTTGACTATTTTGATCCATCACCATAGTGCTTGCTTGCCCATGCTCTTAGGGATGCTTTAACATTTTTAAGTCTCCTGCAAAATTGGAACATGGAATTACCGAAAACATTTAAAGACTAAGCAGACTGGACAATAGTTTTATAATCAGGGGACTCAATCCAAGCATTGAAAAATTTAAAGCTTCTTTTTTCCTTTTCTTTGGGATGACAAAAAGCGAAAATGAGAGGGGAATGGTCAGACAGAATTGGATAGGGGATGTGGATGGAGAGGTTAGGCCATAGAGAGAAGGAAAAGAAATTACAGAAGGCATGATCAATAGAAGAAAAAGTCCTCACCCCACTCCTACTCCTGTTATTCCATGTGAATTTTGCCCCAGAGGAAAAGATTTTGATGAGATTCAAATTACTGACATCAATGTTTAGAGGTTGATTATCTCTTGGCATAAGAGGAATGCCACCATGTTTATCATTAAGATTTAGACAGCACTTGAAATCACCCATAACAAGCCATGGGTGAGTTTCCTGCCGAAGATGGGGTAGGAAGTTGAGAAGATTCTGTCTCGAGGCAAGTGAATTATCAGCATAAGTTATAGTTAGGTAAAAGGAAACAGAAGGTTGAAGGCATGTTGCATGGAAGTGAATATATTGTCTTGAGGAGATAATGGTGACAAGGTAAAGGAGCCTGGATCATGTAGTACAAGAATCCTACCATAGTCAGGATCAATAAGATTATTATTAAGGATCCAAGAGGGATTGATATAACTTGCTGCTTGATTGGTCAAAGACAGATTTAGTTTAGTTTCGAGAATGGCAACAATTTTAAGCTCATGGGTTGTGATGATATTTTTGACCTGATCAAGTTTGATTTGGTTGTGAGCACCTCTTATATTCCAAAATCCTATGTTTGGTATCATCATAAGACTAAAGAGATTGGTGGTTGGAGATTTTCTTGCTCCTGGTTGTAGGAGAATTTGAATTGGAAGTGGCAGTTAAGTCACAGTGTTTTTTGGTGTGATGGTTTTTCTTTCTGGAAATTGGAGAAACAATGACTAGGTCAACAGAGGCATGTGAGCCAAAGGCATCTGGAGGATTGGGTAGGTTCACCCAGCCAGGGATAACAGTGTTATTGACATAAGGAAAAGATGGTGAATCAGCTAATGGCAAAGGAATAGATAGAAGGGGGGAAGAGGTGGGACAGACAAGCATGGGAGAGAAAAGAGAGGAGGAAGCTAGTGTAACAGAATGGATGCGCATGTTGAAACAAATTTGTTTCAGTCGATGTTCGAGTGATGCACAAAAAGATGTTTCAGCAAGATCATTACTAATTTTGTTGGTAGTACCATCAGAAAAAGAGGAGGGAATATGCTGAAATTTTTCAAAAGTTGGTGGAAAGGAAGCACTGTTACTGGTTGGTAGAACCCCTGTGTCAGTGTGCCCGTGCACAAGCGTATCAGTGTGACAATTTCCATCCAAGAAAAGGCTATCACCATGTTTTTGAATGTCTTCGGGATTTTCCTTGGTAAAATCAATTCTTCCTTTGGGGAGATTACACTTCTCAATATCAGATGGCACTGAACAGGCAATTTTCTTTGATCAAAAAGTCCTTTGTCATGTTGTAAATAAAACTCTGCAGTTCCTTCGAGACCATGGCCTGATACTACCTGGTCAGCTTCGAGACACTCACCATCTTCCACCTCAACATCAATTCCACTGCCCATCCCATTACCAGTCCTTACAAAACTAGCCAAAACTATGTCATTTTCGACATCAAGAGCACTAAATTTGTTGTATGTGTTAACAGCGGGTAAGTCCATAGTGGGACTGACAGATTGGTCATTGATATCACAAATAAAATTATCCTCGATCTCATTATCACTAACAACATAATTTTTGTTCCTTTCAACTATATCATCCTGAAACTCATTTCCCATACTGATAATCTGAATGTTTCTTTTTCCTTCTTTTTATTGTGAGAAACTTTCTTCCAAATTTGCTTCGTCTTCGCTGCCTTGGTCAAAACAACAGTATTGCAATTCTCAACATCTTTTAGCTGCACATTACCATTATCACCATCTATAACCACTTTATAATTACCCTTTGCCAAATAGAAGGAGTTGTTAGTGTGCCCAAATTCTTTACATTTTACACAAATTTCTGGTTTCCAGAGGTAACTTACTTTAACCAACTGGCCACTGGCATCAAGCAACTTTACTGGAAACTGGTCTAGAAGTAATTGCTCAGGGGTGACTTCAACCAAGCATTTCGCAAAAGTTATACGTTCAAGCTTTTCAGTGGATTCATCCATACATAAAAACCTACCAATTCTTGAAGCAAGCCAATTAATACCATAGTGCGACCAGGCATAGAGGAGAATGTTGCTTAGTTTAATCCATATAGGAACTGATCGAATAATACCACAGCTATTTCCTATCGAAGCATCCCAAGGTTTAATTATAAATAGCTTGCTTCTCATGATAATGGGGTCAACCTCAACAATTCTATTGTGATCATCCACTGAGGAAAATTTAAAAAGGAACAGGAAGCCATCAGACTTAATTGACACTTCCCCCTTAAGCTTCCAAATTCTTTTCAAGTGAAAAATAACAGACGAATAGGAAAGTGGTTTATCAAGGAAAAAACTGACAAGGAAGTCCTTCCAAACTTCATTGCTAGCTGAGATAATGTCCTTTGAAGGCAGAAGAACATCACCAGAATATTCCAAAGGAATCACTCTAAGGGAATAGGCACCAGCATTGCGTGGTTTCGATTTGCAAAGGGAAGACCAAGGCACAGAAGCAATAGAGGACAAAGGAGGAAGAATAGAAGGAGACGACAGTTCAAGGAGAGTAGAGGGAGGTAGTGAAGGTGGTGAAGGATCAGGGGCAGGTGGTACAAGTATGGGTGCGGTAGACAGAGGAGACATGGGTAAGGTCGAGGAGGAACGAGGAAGGTATGAAGAAGATGGGGGAACGTACAAGGAGGAAGAAAGGACATGGGGATGGTCCCCATGAAAAGAAGAAAAGAAGCATTGTAATGAGAAGAAATTAACTAAAATGGATTTTATAGTGTTTTTATTAATTAACATTAGTAATAGTGTTTTTATTAATTAAAACGGATGTTATAGATTAATTAGGAATTATTTTGAATTTATATGACAATATTGAGATTTATTAATGAAGTATTTTATGGAAAAACGAGAGTCTGATGATAAATCATTTTGTCATAAATATTTTAGAGTCGAGAATTATTAATAAATGAAGAATTTAAGTATTTTGAGACATGTTGATATTTTAATATTAAAATGATTTTAAATATATTGAAAGTGATTTTATTGTTTTTATAAATTTGGTAATGATAATAAATAAGATTTAAAGTTTATTTTAGAAAGAAAAGGAACTATTTTATTTTAATGAGGAATTTTGGAAACTATTTAACGAATGAGTTCAAAATGTAAATAATGGATGATTTAAGTAAAATGAGTTAAAATATGGAAATAATATTTTATAAAATTATATAATGGTGAATAATATGAATTTGAGTAAAAAATAATTTTGATTGGAAAGTTGAATTAATTTTGGGCTAATAAAGGAATTAAAATGGAAGTGGGTTAAGTAGGGTAATTTTGATATAATTAGTAAAAGTAAAAGGATTTTTGGAAAATAAATTATATAAAAATTTCATAATGTTAAGTAAACACTTTAGTGATATAATTATGATTTTTGTTTGAAATTTTATAGTGTTTTGTGTTAGGTAGAAAATAGCTATAAGAGAAAAGAAGAAAAAAAAAGAAAATAAAGGTTCTTGAGCTCAACTTGAAGCCCAAGCCCACCATCTCATTATCTAGACACTTTTAAGTCTAGAATAATCCGTTCTCATCAACATTTCCACTCACGTATATACTCCTCCACTTCAGTAAGCTTTATCTTCTCAAAACACAAAATAATGAAAACTATTATACCCTTCTTCAAAAATTCAAAATAAACATAAATAAATTTCTAAAACTCTAAAATTAAAGTACGATCTTCTCAGTATCATTCTACACCCAACTGCAAGGAGAAGTTGACATTTTGATCTAGTTTGGGTCTATTGAAAATTTACAGTGAAGAGGAAAATAGAGCAAAGTAGGAGCTTAAGCCTCAATTAACAAAGGTGAGTGTTTCCACTCATAAAATCTATGTCTAAATGCATTGTTAAAATTGAATTATTAGTTTATATCAAATGAGTTTGCTGTAACCCATTTACTGTGAATTGGATGCTTCACCCATGCCTTTAATTCATGACGATTGTTGATTGAATTCATGTTTATGTGTATGGATAAGTGTTTGGGTTTGTGCATGGATTTGGATTCAATGGAAAACAAACAGCATCGACATTGGGCAAAAGCTGGAGCTAAATGCTCCAGGTTTCACCCCAGCAATACAACTCGTCATCAAGAGCGGTCGACCGCTTATTGTGCACAGGTAACCATTGGCGATCAACCCATTGGAGCTTATAGCTCCAGGTTAGTTCATAACTTAAAAAAATTCCTCCGAAAAATAAAGTAAAATTTGTTGTAGAAAGTAAAAGATAAGACATTTTCCTAATATAAATTGTTTTGTGTAAAAAGTACTATTTACGTCAAAAATAATTTAGGAAAAGATTTATTTATTCAAATTAAATAGGAATTGGTTTGGAGTTTAAAAGCTCGCTTAAAAATCCTATAAAATTCTACAAAAATATGAAATGGCTTCTAATTATTATTTTATAATTTTTAAAGTATATTCCATGATTTTGAATAGAATCTTATGTTTTGGAAAATTGATTTATAGATTTGGAATAAAATTAATTGATTTGGATAGTATACAAATTTATTTAATAATAGTATTTAATTATAAAAAATTATGAAATGATTGCTATGAGTAATAATTGGTTTTACAAGTTATTTCCGAAGATTTAAGATATAGAAATAGTATTTTCGGAAGTAGTTTATAAATATTAAAATTCAATTTTGATTAGTAAAAGGTTGAAAAATAATCATTTTATCTTTGTAAAATTTATAAATGCTTTTACCGATTATAGATATGTTTTTATAAATAAATATAATTATATTTCTTTCTAAATAAAATATGTGTCATGTTTATACCAATTCTACGTAGGGAGGAATTATAATAAATGGACTTATTGTACCATTTAGGATAGGAAATTCGGTAATATTTCTCCAGTTATTCTTTGGAGTTGTTATATATAATAATATATGAGAATGTAATTTACGAGCATTGAGTAAATGTTCAAGTAACACCAAGTGGTATGGGACGCCTGAGATGATACTTGTTTGATTCCTCTCTATAAGTAGATGTCACTAAACGGGGTCAAGTCTACGAGGTATTATATTTATGGTGATGTAAACTAAGCGTGGGCATGCTAAGAGCCATAAGTGTGTCTACATATTGTGTGTATTCTTATTATACGGTATGGAGTAAACCAGACTAGCTAGTATCCATCTTAGCAGCCTAATTATAGGGTCATGTCCCGAATCTGTGACATGCGGATTTGATGTATATGGCTGAGAGCCACTGCCCCTGTGTCACATAAACCAACAGTCAGTTACCATTAGGGCACTTGTGGGGCCGTAACCATTTTATAACGTTGTCCTGCATTTGATGGATATTGGATCATGATGGTCATCATTGAATTTACTGGAACGGACCATCATGTGTAGATAGTTCGCTCATGCTAAAAAACGAGCCACATTGCACAACAAAATCATGCATCGTATCTTTCTCGTTATCATCAGATAATCGATAATGGAACTTTTGTCCAGAGTGACAAAGAAGTTTTCTTTTTACAGGAACGCAAGAAGTGTAGTGAGTGGACATGCTTGATAATAGAATTAGTCAAGTGGGCTGAAACAATAAGACCATTCTCTAAGAAGAAAATGTCTTGCTGGCACTGGAATGGCAATTGACGGTTGACAAAGCATTGATTGGAGCAAATCTAGGTACTTCACAATGGTTTGTCAACCATGTTTTTTTCCTTGTGAAGTACCTAGATTTGCTCCAATCAATGCTTTGTCAACCATCAATTTCCATTCCAATGCCAGCAAGATAGTTTCTTCTTAGAGAACGGTCTTATAATTTCAGCCCAACACTTGACTAATTCTATTATCAAGAAGGTCCACTCACTACACTTCTTGTGTTCCTGTAAAAAGAAAACTTCTGTGTTACTCTGGACAACAGTTCCATTATCGATTATCCGATGATAACGAGTAAGATACGATGCACGATTTTGTCATGCAACGTGGTTCGTTTTTTAGCATGAGCGAACTATCTACACATGATGGTCCGTTCATCATGTACGGGACATTGGACTCATACTGCATAAAGTAATAATTTTTCTTGCCCGGTTCAACGTTCAAAATTTGATGTCAACACACGTGACATCCTATGGATTCTTTGTGTCGGTCACAGGGATTTAATATTCGAAATAAAACATAACTGACCATGTTGAACATCAAGTTTTCCTATTCATAATGACGTGTAAGTCTCCTCCCTTTCAGCCCAGAGCCAGCACATTTACTCCTTCTAAAATTGATTTCTCTATAGCTTAGGCTTCACTTTTTGTACTGTCAGGCTCTATCGTTCAATCACCACCGAATTAAAAGGCATGATCATTCCAGCGGAACCATTGCAAAATGAACCTCCATCTTAAACAAATATATCGGTCTAAGGATTCTGGATGACCCGATTAAACGAATGCCAACAATTTTCACTTTGAAAATGCTCCATAACATATGTCATCAACACGGGATTCTTGAAAGCGAAGTACTTCTCCCAACACATGGTGAAGGAGCACACCGTCCTCCACTGGGATACACGACATTAACCGGTAGATGCATTTAGAAGGAGTTGTCCCGCCCTTCAATCCTTTTTAATGCATGATTCTTTAAGATCTTAGGCTGACTATGTCCTAAGTTTGCCACAACGGGTATGGTCTCTTGAGCTCCTTGTTCATGCTCTTTGTAAATCGGTTTCAATGGCCTTCGAACTTCAACGGGCTAACCTATCTTCGAACCTTCAAACAAAGGCGCAACTCTCCATCACTCATGATTATCAAGGCCTGGTTCAAGTGCAAGGTCATTGAAAATCTTCACAACAAACGTTCTTATTTCAAGAACGAATACTTTTTCTTCTAATGCCTGTATGGCATCAATGGCTTTCCAGAAGTAAGATCCCTTCCTCTTTGCTCTCGTTGCACTTGGATTCCTTTCGTTCAAGTGTCTAATTTACTCTTCACTCTTTCATAGACATCCGTGCTTGAGACATTTGTGATGAGTATAATGATACCTTAACTGCTCTAATGGAGATTTATTTCTAGCACCGCACTCTACATATCTCATGACCAATGAGAGTCTCCGAAGGTGTGGTCTTGTGCTTCCTAATAGATTCACTGTTTCTGAATTGCCTCCGCCTATCAACTCGAGAGTGTTTACCTGATCATCCGCCTACACTTACACCTGTGGCTAGAATCTTCAAAGGGAAGTTGAAAGTCCATTAGGCATGACATATACTGAAGAGCCCATTGGAAAGGGAACAGAAGAGCCAATTGCAAGTGACGCCTCGAGAGGAGGGAATGAAGGAGCTAGAATGCTCTTGATTCTGGAGGAGAGCAAAAGTGCGGGGATGAGAGAAGGGAAGGAAGAGATGGTGGTGGAGTAAGGAGAGGAGGAAGAAAAAAGCACCAATGACACGGATATTGAGTATGCCCCCAGTACCAAGGGAAATGAGTCGTTTAGTAAAACATCTCCTTAAGGAACCGATCTTCCTTCTTCACCACGTCCAAAGCGCATCGTCATCAAAACTCCCATGAAAGCCAGAACCTAGCACACTGCTACCTATTGAGACAACTCTTCCGGCTTGCTTGTTATGAGATGTTTTCGCCGGCTTGAGAAATTTTGATATCTCTATTGGCGATCTCCTCACCGAGGGTTCTTTAAACTTTAGCTTCTCGCATGGAGAAATCTTAGATGTAGTTGGTGAGACACCATCTTTAATTCTTTATAAACATGGTCTGTAGAGTACTTAAGGGGCCATCGTCACTCTACACTTCACTAGGATAACGAGCACACCTACTTGCATTCGCTTGTATTCTAAAATCCCAAGCTTATACAATCTTTCTTTTGTTTTAGGTTCCACGGACAGAGATAGATATCGAAAGCTCTAGTACAGCTATGAACAGTCTCCAAGAAAAACCCCTAATCTGTATCTGTCTTGCTTCAGTTACTGAGGTTGTCACAAGACTGAAGAGGAAAGGTTTCAAAGGAAGGAGAGGAAGCGAGAGGTGAAAGACCACTACAAGGCCGAAAGAGAGAGGAAAAGAAGGCGGGTTATCCCATGACCAAAGTAGACGACATAAGGATCCTTCCGACCATCGTGGTCCCTCGTCGAGCATTCCTCTGCCTCATATTAAGTCTCAGCTTCCTCCACATCCACAGGTTCCTAATTCAAAATTCTTGACTACTACTGCTTTTCCGCATTCCAAGGGAATTTTTATTCCTCCAATTCCTACTTCTAGCACACCGCCCCAATTACAAGCTACCTTTTCCAATCTTTTCTTACAGGGTGTCATGTTTGTTCGTGACATCGAAGACATTCCAAAGACAGAGGCAAAACGGGATGTCCAGAGGATACAAGAGCATATTGACCAAGGCCATGAATGGAAAAAGCTCTGCTTCACTCTTTTCAAAGTCAATAAAATCAATTATACTAATATCTTGTCCTTCGAATCTAAGAAGAAAACCAATGATGCCCTCAGCATGGAGTATAAAGAGGACTTGGAAAAGATAAAGGCGGAGAGAGATGCTGCTATAAAATCCAGAGATAGAACTAAAAGCCTGATGGTGGAGCTGAGCACATTTCAACACAAACTTCATGTTGAAAGACTTGCTCAAAATTCTCACGAGGACAGCGCTGCCCTAAAAACACTAACTGCTAAGAACGACCTGGCCCTTACCGCTAAAGATGAGACTATCCTAGCCATGGATAATGCTATCGAGGAGTAGGCTGCCGATATTCACAAGCTTTGCTCAGAAAAAGATAAGCATGAGGAGAAATGTTGTTGGGGAGGGTCGAGAAGCTAATGGCTAAGTACCTCAGTCCCTGGGGGAAGACGTTTCAATCACTAGTGTTGCCGGCCCAGCCTATTTTATCACAATTGCGGAGCAGCTGGAGATCGACCTTTCCATGGTCAGAATCAAGAAGGAACCTGGTACTGAAAAGTCTATCAGCTCCATGCCAACAAGCCCCACCGCCAAGCTTCCCTCAGTCAAGCTAAGGCCCCTCAAAATCAAATCATCTGGGACTTTTGTTGGAGAGACTTTCGACGTGCCCCATGCTACAATTGAAGGAGAGACTACCTATTATGAGGGTGATACTCCCAAAGAGGGGAAGACCAAGGGCGATCAACTATCTCTACTTTGTTTGCTAAAATCTAATTACAAGATTGATATGAATGAGCTCTAGCAAGCTAATTAAAGAAGAAAGGTGAGTTAATCACACACAACTATCTCTACTTTGTTTCAAGTTAGTGAATTTGTTGTTTGGATGAGTTGTTGTTGAAGTGATCTCAATTTTGTGTTCTATCTATTATCATATGAAACCCTATTTTCAGTTTGCTAGAACCCTTGTCATATGATCACTTGAATCATCAAATTGTAATTGAATTTATGTTTGCTTGCTGCTAAAAATAATTCCCTAGAAGTTAGAAGCATTCACCGCCAGAAAACCCCAGCAAACGGACTACCGAAAGCCATAGAAATCACCTAGGGCTTCGCTCAGGTGACGATACTGGTGGACCGGTCCTCATGGACCGGTGCACTGGTCACGGACCTGGGCAGAGCCCCAGGTGGTGTTGCATGACTCTTGTTTTCCTTTTTGACCACTTGTTTACGTTGTTTGGTTATCTTGCTTGTTTGCCTTGATGTTTGCTAGGATTTTAGCATCATTTTGAAGCTTGTTTCTGATGAAATACTTGTGCATTTCCAGGTGCTTGAATCTATTTTGATGATATTCTTGGCATGGAAGTCTTGCTCTATTATTTGTTGTCAAACATATAATTTAATTGCACTAAGTTGCAAAGCTACTTATAAATGAAATTCTTTTTGAAGTAAATTGGTTTCTATTTATATATATGGTAAATATGTGTATTTTGGACATAAATGATTTTAGAAAATATATTATACGTATACACTTTCAAATTCTAAAGTGGAATGTGAAGAAGCTTTCTATAAATATAGATATGAATTAAATCGCATTTTCTACTAGATATATTATTACTCTTTTCAAAGTAAGATTTTAAATAAGATTTCAAAGCAAAACTATTTTCTATATGAATACACTATTTTTACTTGAATGAGAAATTGAATTAAACAGTTTAGTAAAACAAGTGGTATGAAATGCTTGCATTTACTTCACCGGTTAATTCTTGGACTTGTTCGATTGAACATTAATTTGCACGAGTGGAATTTACTAGCTTTTAGTAAATATTCAAGCATCGTCAAGTGGTTATGGGACATTAGTCGACATTCTTATAATTGCTAATCGAAAGTGGATAGCACTTATTTGTCGAGTTTTTAGACTCGGTCTTGGGAAAATCCGTTTAGTCAGATTAAATGGGTTTTAAGGCTTATCTTATGATACTCATTTTCAAGAGAGTTATAATTTGCGAGGTGCAACCTCTTATACTGACTTGCGAAGTGTATATCTATTGCTTGCATATTTGGATGTGATTATCTATGCTTTTATACTTTTGGTTACTTTGACTTTGATGATTGTTGTAAATAAGCATAAACTTAACTATAAATTCGTGAATCATTAAATGAAGTATTATTATGTTAGTGAAGTACATTTAGAGATATTATCCTTAACATCTATGCAAATTTATTATTATCAGTACCTCACCATTTGTGATAATTAGAGAGCATCTGGGTGTTATTTTAATGCTCGGGTCAGATCAAGACTTGACATGTATAGGGACTCAGCAACCTTAGATGTGAGCAAGCTTAAGAAGTCTATTCTGATGTTGTTATTATTGTGATGTACCATTTGAGTCTTGTATAGATACTTGTTCATGTTGTAGACTTTTATGGTTATGTATATATTTGAGACCTGTCAGTGTTATAGATGTACATGTATAAAAATGTGAGTCTAGTATTTCCTTTTTGTAGACTCATACTTTTGAGAGATATTGATGTACATTATTTCCGTTGTGATTTTTAATTCTGTGCTGCATTTATA
Source organism: Allium fistulosum (assembly GCA_030737815.1). NCBI lineage: Eukaryota > Viridiplantae > Streptophyta > Magnoliopsida > Asparagales > Amaryllidaceae > Allium > Allium fistulosum. Next base: position 939,109,507 of record CM060905.1, on the reverse strand, counting down.
TCGTGTATTGTTCTGAATTAGATTAAAGGATTACATTATTGTTTTATGTCAGGATCAGATATGTCAAATTACAACTTGTCAGAAAAAAAGAAAAATTTAGTCTCATTATTCGACGTATTCGGTAATCGTGCAAAGCAATTTTATAGTTGGTCGCTTCTAACCAGCCTTATTCTCTGCACTAAAAGACAATATTACCCAATAATACCCTTTGTTAGTGTGGATCTGGGGATGGGACGTTACATTAAATTTTTTTAAGGTTTAATTTTCCATTAACAATATTAATTAACGTCTAATTTATTCTTATTACCATAATTACATATATAATTATTTTTTATTCAAAAACTTCTAAATGCTAATAACTTTTTTATTTGAACTCCGATCGAAAAACTTTATACTTGAAAATTGATTAGAAAATCACCACGACCTCAATGTTATAAGTTTCATAACCAAATTCTAGAGTTTGAAAAAATTCCATTTTTTAGATTATTATTTATTTATTAGATTACTTTTAATTAATTATCGTAAAATCGTGGGGTATTACAGTCACATAGCTTAATACTATTGCCAACACATGGCTCTACATATTGCAGCCACACAGCTTGATAATATCACTAGCATATGGTTATATATATGATTGCCGACACATCGCAATACACACGACTCACCGTAGCGAGTCTCCATAAATCCCCGTTATATGACTGTCATATATTTACAACGAATAACCGAATAAATATCACAACGGTGTCACATACCACCGTGTGATACTCAAATGTTTATTTGCTGCTATAAACTCCACTCAATTACCACAATATTCTATATGACAAGTCCAAAGAATAACCGGAGAAATATTAACGTAAGTCTCATACCAGATGGTATTATAACTTCGTATATTACGATTTCTTGTTAAATCGAATAAAGAACTGTAACGACCCGATATTTTCAACCATTTGCATCCACACATGTCGGACTTGAATTGCTCAAAATACCGCGTTGTAAATAAAATTTGGCAAATCTTAGAATATACAGTAAATAAATAATCACAGATCACAGACACAGAGTAAAATAATGCAGCGGAAGTAAAAGAAATAGTAGTTCATGAAGCTACTATATAAATATATCAGAGTTAAATAAGATATAACAGAAGAAATAAAATACAACAGAAGTCTCAATATGATAACCAAGTACAAGCTGAGTAGAACAGCGGAACTGAAATAGATAGGACAAGACAAGCAGATAATCTCTAGCGATTCCAATCTCCAGAAAGTGGAATCCAAATCTGTTAATACTCAGGCTGACCCGAGCGTAAATAAAAATACAAACACTCGAGTCAGGACAATATATACTTATATAATGTAAACAAACTCAAGTGAACTGTAATAAAGGTACAAGTAACTTAAAGAATGCTTGGGATCGCCCATTCCTTAAGGATCCGTTAAACTATCTACTATGTAGTAATATTCGCTATTATAATAATATCTAATCATAAAATAAACATACTTTTAAATAGCGTTAAGGCTTTACATTTTCCACCTTAACACGTAATAGTCCCAGTAGTCTATCCAGTATTAGCATACTCCCAAAATGGGGGCTACCCTCGATACTCCACAGGCTACGGGAGAAATCACAAATCGTAGTAAAGCTCGATATGGTAGGCGACACGACACACAAGGCAATGCCAGGGTAGATATAACAATTACGCATTCGGACTGGTGGTGACGCATAGCAGCCACTACCGCCCACCTCGAACAACACTCCCAAATCAAGGGTGCGCACCAAATCAATCACAAGTAATAGAATGGTATCGAAGAAGTGTGTCCGATCAGAGGTGCTACCTCCTTGGCCCATCGATCGCTCCTGTTTTAGCCACCTTATGCCAACTCACGGGAGTTGGGTCCACGTATATACCTTAGGATCGTCGCCACCATCCTACTTCATTTTGGAAACTCCACTGCGTACACAGTTGTCAAAGTGGTTTTCGGTATCGACAGAGAGTATGTCCATATCCGATCCCGGTCTCTTTAACAACCAATCGTTATTATAACCCGTGGTTATAATTTAAAAACAGTTTATACTTCAAAATAGAATATCATTTCAAATCCAAATCTTTATCAAAATAAAGATTAAATCAATTCCAAACCATTTCAATATATTTAAAATATCATATCGTTTCAAAACTTCATTTCAAATCATTTCAATATATCAAAATATCATATTTTTTCAAAACGTCATTTCAAATCATTTTAATATATCAAAATATCATATCTTTCCAAAACTTCATTTCAAATCATTTTAATATATCAAAATATCAAATCTTTCCAAAACTTCATTTCAAATCATTTTAATATATCAAAATATCATATCCTTTCAAACTTCATTTCAAATCATTTTAATATACCAAAATATCATTTGAGTTCAAATCTAAATATTCAACTTTAAATACTTTTTAAATTTAAAGATATCATTCATTTATTATCATTTCAAGTCACCTTTTTAAATAGTTTATATTTCAATCAAAATAATTCATTTAAACCATTTAAAAGTGTAATTATTATACTTTCAAATCAAGTATTAAAATTTCCAAAGTTTCAATTCAATTCAATCATTTATTTCAATTAAATTTCCATAGACCATTTCAAATCTTATAAATTTCAAATATAGATTTAATCCACAAAATAACTATTCAAATTATAAAATAAATTCCAAAGCTTTATTATCCTATATTTCATAAGTCCAATATCTTTAAATAGATTCAAATTACAAGTAAACCAAATATTTTTTATACTAATATAAACTTCAATTATTCATTCCAAGATTTAATATCATTTCAAATTCATTTCAAAATATCAAAATATCATTTCAAAACATCATTTATTTAATTTTAATTTAAATACCATTTAATCACATTTCAAAATAGTTGTATTTCCTAAATCAACTATTCCATTTAAATCATTTAAAGTCAATTCATTATATTTAATAATTAAATATTTAATTTCCAAAATTTAGTCTTTTTCAAAGATCATTTATTCATTTGAAGTTATTAAACAAAGAAAGTTCAACTTTCGCAGCACTTAGAAAATGCTACGAAATGTTATGTTTAAAAATAGTTCATTAACAAAAGACGGCATTTAAAATGCTGTAATATCTTAATTTAGTTTCAACTAAAATTTTAGTTAAATTTAACAACTATAGCACTAACAAAGTGCTATAATAACCCTTAGTTCAATTTTGCTATTTGGTTCATTTTAAACAACTACAGCATTTTCCAATGCTGTAATATCTTTACATTACATTTCAAAAATGCTGTCAAATCAAATTCAGAGTTTTAATTACGATTTCACTAACAATTAACTTTTTAATATAAATCATTTTAACTTAAAAAATCATATATTTTCACATTTTAAAAGCAATCATTTAAATACCTTTATTTCTATGATTTTTATAAAGTCAAATTTCAATACAAAAATCAAATTAAATAACAATTAAATTTTCATTTCGTTAATTAAATTCTTAACTTAACAACTAAGTTTAAATTTCCAAAATATAACTTATTTCCGTTTATTTTACTTAATTAAAAATTCACTTTTAAACAAATTCCACAAAATTCAATTTAAGTTATATTTCCAAATTCAGCTTAAATTTTCATTTATTGCATATTTTAAGTTATACAAAATCATTAACACTTTTAAAAATTATTATTACTTAATAAAATCAATAAATTCATCTTTTAAATCAAATTTGTCATATTTTCTTACTTTACATAAATTCCATTTATAAACAAAATCATAAATTCCAAAATTAACTTATATTTCAAATTCTATTTCACCATTTACTTAATTCACTTATTTAATTTGTATAAAATCACAAATATTTAATAGAAATCATTTTAATAAAAATTAAATCAAAATATCATAATATTTACATTTTTAAAATATTTTAAAAAATTTCAGAAAAATATATAAACCATGGGTCTATATACAATTTTCTAGCATAGGTCAAGTGATACGGATATGTATCATTTCAATCCGCAGTTTACAAAGAAAAACCGGGTTCTATCATTTCAAACCTGCAATCCCAAGTTAAATAAAATAAATAAAAACCGTTCAGGCCTATCATTTCAGCCCATAACAATTTTTCCCTATTCTAAAGTCCGTTCGGGTATGTATCATTTCAACCCATAGTGATTTCTATACTAACAGTGAACTTGCAGTGTGACAAACTGATAAAATAACAGAATAGCATTATATAACAGTAAATGATGATATAACATGAGTAATAATAGGGGTGAGAATCATATGATCATAATATAACAGTTATAACAGGATGATATAATTTTACAGATTCAAATGGTGTCATTTTACTAGTTATATAAGTACACATTGTCTGGTGAGAATTACTCACTTGTTCAAGCTGCAGATGACAACCACAAACACACAACAAAGATTTCCAGAGGCATGAAAGCACGACAATGATTTGAGATTGGAAGAGCCAAAGCTATACCCCTTGAAAACATTACACAAAACAAATATATAAAACATAAGTTTCAAAACAGGATGCCACTAAACAATGTTAGGAACAACTGCATAAAACAAAACCAAAGTGTTTGCACTTGCTTTCTACCATCTATGCTTCAGCTCCAGATCTGAAATGCATGGCTAAGGGGTGGGTTTGGATCTGGTTTTGGGTTCCATAGGGTCGACCTAGCATGTGTTAACAAAGTGGTGAAGTCTAGGTGCAAAAACTAGGTGTTCAAGGCTAAACAATGCAACATAACCTCACATCTTTGGCACAAATAGGTTCGGCCAGAGGTCATGAGTCACGGCCAGTGGGTGCTGGTGATGGTGGATAATGTGGCAGAGGGTGGAGGTCAGGTCATAGGTGGTGGTGGTGGTGGTAGTGGCGGAAAATGGTGGTAGAAGGTGGTGCTAACAATCTAGGCTCGGCTAGTGTAATATGTGGTGGTTTTTGTTGATTTTGGTGGTGCTCCTTGCTATGGATGTGCTTGGCCTGCCTTGGTGGTGTAGTAGGGTGGGTAATGATCAGAGAAAGGGGGTGGTGGAGGTCGGACCAGATCTGGTTGAGGAGGAGTGGAGCTATGAAGGTAGAGAACATATGCAAAAATCAATGTAAACAAGTAGAAAAAGAATAAGAAAAAGTTGAAAATCATTACCCAAACTTTCCTCAATAGCCATGGCCAAAATTCTTTTGTTTCAGAAATGAAAATGAATGTACGTGAATAGAAAATAGAGTATGCAGCTGAAAGATGTGGATAGTAAAGGCTAATTGATGAAAAGATAAGTTACAAATGTGAAAGGTTGGAAGATAAAAGGCCTTAGGCAAATCAAAAGTCATAACCTTTCAAATTTCTTTTAATTTCTTTATATAAGTTTATATTACTGAAAATAATAATACATTCAGTCACAAATTCGAAAATATAACAAAATATAAAATATATATAAATATTTATTAATTATATAAGGTTAAAATAAGAAAATAGCACAAAATTGCAAACTAGTCTAGAAAATTTGAAAATAGATGCAATGAACTTTGAAAATTTTTATGTACTTGAAAAGTATTTATAAATAAAGATAAGAACACAAAATAAAAATGAATTCACAAAATAAATAAATAAATTTTAATTAGATATAATTTTAATGAAGAAAATAGCAGAAAAATGGAAACAAGGTTTTAAAAATAGATAATAAATGCAACATTTTGGAAAAATCCTATTATCACTTTAAAAATATTAAAAGACAAAAATATACATAAATAACATATTAACACATATTAAAATAAAATATGACAAAGAAACAAAATTTATATCATTTAAAATAGACAAAATTGTTAAATAAAACAAATTATACTCAAAATTGAAATGTACATAATTTTCATAGTTTAAGTCAGTTTCCAATGAAACGAAAAGCAGTGTTCAAGTTATTTCATCTATTTTCATAATAAAAGATAAAATTTAAGATTTTATATAATTTAAATTTGAAGTTTAAAAGTCAAAGTTTGAACAGTTTGACCAGAATTTCACTTTTCAGTAAAATATTCGATTTATATCAGTTTGAAACTATAACTCACATAATAATCAACATTTATATTTAAAAATGGAATGTTTGAAATGAAACAAGCTTAAAATAATTTCAAAATAAATAAAAATCAAATTTTAAATTATATGTAAAATCTAGGGTTGTTACAAGAATAATCAAAATATTCAAATATAAATTTAGAAAAGAGATTATATTTACAAAATATAACAAAACTTCTTAAACCAATTTTATATTCAGAAGATAATAAAAACCTTTATAACACTTATATATAGATTAATATATTCACTTTGTGATGTAATCCAAATATAAGATTAAAATACTATAATTCATATCCAAATCCTTATATACATATTTTCATAACTTTCAAAATCACTTTACAAATAAAAAATAATTGTAGAAACTATTCCAAAATTTTCTATAACTAAATAATATTTTAAAATAAAATTTTAAACCTCAAAAATAATTCTTTTATAATAAAATGCCGTTTCAAAATAATTTCATAAATTACAAAATATATTATATTTATTTCAAACCATAAAATATAGTTCAAAATCTTCACTTGATACTCTAATAGTTAGAAATAAATATTTTCCATTTTCAAAACAACTTTTTATATCCAAATAATTTTTGATAACTGGGTTTTTATCCAAGTAGAGATCAAAAGGAGTTAGAACATAAATATGAAGACGAAACGGCTTGAAACTTGGTAGGAATGCTTAGAAGAGGGAAAGAAGAGATCTTGGAAAGTTTCAACCCTAGATTGCCCAAGGAAATCACTTAGTGTCGACTCATTTCTCTCGGTGTCGACTCATTTTTTCACCTCCGACCGACTCACCAACTTTATACGACCTATTTTCTACTTACCCGGAATGTTCCCAAGTGATTTCATAAAGTTTCGAGACCAATCATCAAGATCGAAAAGAGAACAACTCCAATAGTGAAGCAATCCAAGTGATGAAGGAACTATCACCAAAGTCAACCAAATCACTAGGGAAAAGGAATGAAACACATCTACTCAAAGACAAAAAGGAGGTGGAAATGGGAAGGAGTCATTCCCACTTAAGCAAATGACTCGTTACCGTACTGTAACGACCGACTATTTCGTGCCATTCGCATCCGCACATGTCGGACTTGAATTGCTCAAAATATCAGATTGTTAATTTATATTTGGCAAAACTCAGCAAATACAGTAAATAAATCAACCACAGAATCACAGACACAGAGTATGACAATAATAAGCAGCGGAAATAGATAAATAGTAGTTCATGACGCTACTATATAAAACAACAGAGTTTAAAATAAAATACAACAGAATATCTCAAATACAATGGAGTCTCGAATACAAACTGACGACAAGTCTGAACAAATCAACTGGATAGCTGAAAGCTGAATAGATATAGATGGATCTCCAAGCGAAGCTCCAACTCCAAAGGTGAGTCTCAAATGCTGTGACACTCAGTCTGACCCAAGCGTAAAGCAAAAACAAAAACACTCGAGTCAGGATTAACATTCTTATATCAATAAATCCAACTCAAGTGAAATATCAACTGAAATACAAGTAACTCAAAGGATGTTTGGGATAACCATCCTCTAAGGATCCGTGGAACTATCTACTATGTAGTAATATACGCCATTATAATATGTCTATAGTAAAGTAAACTGTTAAAATAGCATTAAGGCGTTACCCATATCCCCCTTAACACATTTTTATAATGTCGTAGTCTATACAGATACTGTAAACTTCACCCGCAGGCGGGCTATCAGGGAGCACTCCATAGGTATGACACAAAACAAACTCGTAGAAGGCACGATAGGGCATGCGACACGACACTCGAGGCAATGCCAGGGTAGATATACTGTTTGCGTATCCGGACTGGTGGTAACGCATAGCAGCTACTACCGCCCACCTCGTGACACGCTCCCAAATCAAAGGGTGTACCCAATCAATCACAAAAGCAATAGAATGGTATCGAAGAAATATGTCCGATAGGAGGAATGACCTCACTTGGCCCGGCGTAGCACCTGTTTTAGCCGCATCAAGATGACTCACGGGAGTCATGGCTATGTAAATACCATACAGAATCGTCACCAAACCATCCTACTTCATTCTGGAATCTCCACCACGTACACAGTTGTCAAAGTGGTTTTCGGTATTGGCAGAGAGTATGACAATATCCGATCCCAGTCTCTTTAACAACCAAACATTATTATAACACCGCAGTCATTTCAAAATAGTTTATACTTCAAAACCAAAATATCATATCTATTTCAAAATCATATCGATACGATATCATTATTCACTCAAATAATATTCATTTCCAAAATCATAATACTTTCCAAACTTTTAACACTTCTGAAATTATAACATTTTTGAAACCATAACACTTTGAACTCATAATACTTTCCACTCAAACAGTTAAGATATAGAAATAGTATATGTAATAAAATAGATTATAAAATAAAATAATTTGTATAATAAAATAGTTTATATTAAAATAATTAGTATATTAAAATAGTTTTATATTAAAAATAATTCATAAAGTAAAATATTTTTATATATTAAAATACTTTATATAAAATAAAAATATAGTTTCCTCAAATTCACAAATCGATTCAGATCAACTTGAATTCCAAAATTCAATTTAATTAAATCTCAATTCACCCATTTCAGTTCAGTTCAAAACCATTTAAATTTATATCGATTTCAAATACATATATAAACTACCATTCAAACCATTTCAATTTCAATAGATTTCAAAGCTTAAATTCATTTATATTTCAAATTCAACTTTACCATTATTTAATATTGAAAAATTCACTTAGTAAATCCAATATCATTTAAATAAACCTTAAATTACCCTTTATATAAACAAAATATTCCCTTTAACTTATTGACTTCAAATATTCATTTAATCACTTTAAATCAAAATCAAGTTATAAATCATATCTTTAAAATCTCAGATTTAATAAGTTTCAAATCGGTTTATTTAAGTAAAATTCAAATAGATTTCAAATTAATTTCTATTTCTCTTTCCAACTTAATTTATTAAAATTATTATAAAATCTATATAAAAATATAATATCATGAAGTCAATATTTATTAAAACCACATATATTTCTTTTCAAAACCTAGGAAATCATTTTCAGAATATATATATATAGACCAACGGGGTCTGTATATAATTTTCTATCCGATGGTCAAGTGATATGGATATTTATCATTTCAATCCGCAATTCAAATATATACGGGTATATATCTTTTCAACCCACAATCCCAAATTCAATTCAATGAAAATCGCTTGGGTTTATCATTTCAACCCATAACGATTTTCTCCTATTCTAAAAGATCGTTCGGGTATGTATCATTTCAACCTATAGGGAATTTTATACTAACAGGGAACTTGCAGAGTGAGAACAATTATGATAATAATATAACATATCAACAACAGGCATATATCATCAATAGTAAATTAAATAAAATATAAACAATAGGATATGGTGTCATATCCCACAGGTGAACATTTTCAGATAATAGCATATCATATATAGCAATTAAAAATTAACAGTTCAAGTTAGCAGCATATTTCAATTATCGTTTCAATTTAAATCAAATTTAATCGTGAGTGATTGCTCACCTTTCGAGGCTAGAGAGATGGACAATGAAGTTGAGTCACGGAATCTAGGCACGAATCCAAAACAAACAAGGTTGGCACGAATTCGACGAATAGAGCTGATAACAGGAATTGATGAAATAATTAAAATCGGCCCGATAGAACCAGAAATTATATATATATTATTATTATTTCATGAAATCAATATTAAATTTAAAACAAATATTAAAATAATATATATATAATTAAAATCATTGTTTTAATTAGACACATATATTAAAATCAACATATATACATCATATATTTTGAAATAAATACTTACACATATATATATACTTATTTAAGATCAACATACTTAAAACATATATCCATATAGACCACAAATTTAAATACTTATACTATATTTATCTTGAGGTCAAATAATTCTCTACACAATACATATACCCAAATATCAATGTTTATCTCTTTGGTATACACATACTTTAACCAAAACTAGTACATGTACTTTGTACTATAATGTTTATTTTCAAATAAATAGTTAAATCCTAAACTTACTATATCTATATAAAATTGAAAACCAAGCTACTGTATACCAGTATATATCAACCTATATATGTTTTATACTTACATACATATTATACTAAATTTTCTTTCAGCAAACCCACAGCATACAAAGCATAAACATCAATATATGATCTAATATATACTTATATTCTAAAATCCAACAGCAGACGAGTATAAACTTCACACTTTATATACTCAAAACATGCGTACACTACAAATATGTACATACTTTATAAACATTATATGCTTTGTATATATATGAAAATACCCAAGTACATAACATACCTTCCCTATAATCCGATGTATAAAAAAAATACAAACATATAAATACTCATAGATATAAGAACCATACATCAAGCTGGATCTGCAAATATAGCTTTAAAATCAAAGCATATACATATACTAACGTATACTTTAAATATAACCAACAAATTCTTCTCTGACATTCTTCCAAACCAAAATAACTTTATAGAACTTATATATATATAACCTTTATATAAACTTTTATATTATATTGAAAAGATTAAAACCCATATATATTTATATATAAGCTAACAAAACAAATATGTAGACTTAAATAATATTATAGTAGCCATGTACCTATGAATAAAATAACTGATATATAACCTGCAGCACACATAGAATATATGACTCACTAGACTTATATACATCAACAGGTATATATGTATACGGCCTATAACAATATATATATAAATTGACACATAACATATATACCTCAACATCTCACCAGAGAAGCAAGCTCGGCCTGGAGAGAGAGAGAGAGAGGAAAGCCGGCGTTGAAAAGGGTTATGGGTTCGGCACTTGCAGTGGATGTGTGGAAGGTCTCGGCCTAGGAAAAGGTCGAGAGAGAAGAGAATGAGGAGGGAGGGCGCTACAGGTTGATGGATTCTCGACCGAGGCGTGGATGAGGAACAAGGTGAGGAACAGGCATGCATGAGGAAGAGGGTGAGAGGCCGATGTAGGCTGCGGTGGTGGATGCGTTTGTCGGGGTGGTGTTGGGTAGCGGCCAAGGCCGGAGAAGGTAGAAAATGTTAAAGAAATGAAAAGGGGAAGAAGGGAATCTTACAGTAATTTTTATTTGCAGAAGAAATGAGAAGAGGAGTGAAGCTATAGCAAAAGCCAAAATGGTTTCGCCTTATTTCAATTGATATATACATAAACGAATTCAAAGAAAATATTAAAGCCGAATTCAAGGCAAATATTAAATAAAGGGAAAGGAAAGGTCACACGTCACATTCAGGTACAATAATTAAAGCAAATGTTGCTTGGCTAGCACGGCTGAAATATGAAAAGGCAAAGAAACAAAAAGGCACACAAAAACCAGTACCGATACGGTTACCGTTTTTTGCGGGTTCCAATGTGTAACGAACTTCAAAACACAAAATTGAATATACCGTAAAGATCAGCACGAGTAGACGATTAAAACGGAATACAGATATCTATGGTACGACCATCTGGTCAAAAGTCGATAATCGGTACCGAAAATGCTGCTAAAACATCAGAATTAAGGTAAACGGAGCAATAGTAGTCAAAATTTAGAGAAACAAAATATGACGTCTCACTCAGAAGATTATTTACAAATTTATTGTATAAAAATTTTCAGGTTTGGAAAATATTTTATTATCATCTAATATTAACTGATTTAAATTGAAATAAAATTTCACAATAAAATAAATTTTCATATTATCAGATGAAAATTTACCATTTGCTATGTTTAAATAGACGTATTCTAAATATTAAAATTTTATTTCGAAATTCAAATATTTAAAATTTCACAAAATTCCAGTTAAATATATTATTAAAACCATCAAAATTTACGGGTCGTTACACGTACCTAATGATTTGTTCAACTCATCTAACTTCGAGTCTTCTTGTACAACCTTGGGCCGACATTTAGACTCTGCTCCAACTAAACTTTTGGCCTAATACGACTATTTCCCATGTAAATATAAACCATAGAGCAATCAAAAGAGGTCTGATTTCTGCCATCACTATACGGAAGCTCTGCCTCTTCTTCCTCATCTATCTCCACACAAGGCAGCTACTTTGGGCAATTCTGGGACTTAGAATCCATCCAACCCCCATACTAGTGACTTATTCTCTTTCAAATCTCTTGTAATCTCAACCAAATTACATCAAATCTATAAGCAACAAAGTTATAAAGTGGATGTAGGCCATAGATTACTGAACCACTATAAAATCTTATGTCTCTCTACTTTATTTCTGCTATTTTCTTTTTATTTCAACTATTACCTACTAAATCTAGGTCTCATAGGTTCTCTACAATCTATTCTTAGGTGTTGATCTATTTTTGACGTCAACATTTTGATGCTTTCACTGAGAAACTTGAACCTAGGCTTTAACCTAGCTCTCTACTTTGGATTGCACAAGATCCGAAAGTTATATCTGGAAAGTTTGCTTAGAGAAACTGAAGATTTGCTACTCCAATGGCTCCAAGGGAAGGAAAATCTACATCTGGAAGATCTGTAGGAGCAACGGTTGGTGGTGAAGAAGAAAACACCAACCAAACATAAGAAAACAATGGAAATCCGCTACTCGGGTTTTTCCGCTCAATAGTAAGTTGTTACTAAAGGAGAGCTTAATCAGATTATTAATAATCTTAACCGAAAATTCACTAATAGTCAGAAGGCTGTTATGGATAAGTTGGGTGCATTTCTAAATTTACATCCGCCAACGACAAGGAGAACTAGAAGGGAGCCTTCTCCTGCAATAGAACAAGAAAATTCCACCGTTTCTGGCCTAAATAGGACGGGTGGAAAGCAAAAACAGAAGGAAACACCTATTGGAGTTGCAGGAGGAACTAGGAGGCTCTCTCTGTAAGGAGATATGACGATATTGATCCAAAAAACTTGGTGCCAACCCAAACTTTGTAGTGAACACACTTTAGGAAGGCAACATTATGCTTGAAATTATTATCAACCGCCTCTACCCATGATTTAGGGTTTTTAACCTGCCGCTGGAATGATTGAATTGTCTGTTTTAGAACCTCAGCAAAAGTCATTTTCCCCTTGCGTTTAACCGTCTTCCATCCGCCTCCGTCATCTTCCTCCAGTTCGCCTAGGGTTTTGGGATTCTTTGATGTCGCCATTGAAGAGATAATTTTGGAGTTAATACTCTTCTTTACTTGTGAGTCCAAACTTGAATCAATTGAATTAATTAAATTAGAGAGTCCAAAATTAGAAAATCAGAAAGTAAATCACCCGGAAAATGATCAAAACAGGGTAAGGTAAAATCGGGCTCTAGTATAAATTACCTCAAATACGTGTATAGTTGATTCTCTTCTGTTTTCCTTTTTATTAGATTTCTTTTCTTCTCCAATTTGTATGAATATAGATATAAATATCTTATTTTTATAATTTATAAAAAAAAGTGGAGAAGGAGAAATAGCAGAGCTTTGCTACTGCTTCTAGAAAAATATGAGAAAAGAAAGGAGGGCTAGGCCAGAATTTATAGGCGCTAGAATCAACCAGTACCGTTAGATCAAAATATATCAAATCCGGGCCGTACATTGCCTAGGTTTACAGGAGCCGCCACATATGAAGCGGTCGACCGCCCCTTTCTTAGGGGTCGACCGTTCCTGGTCTACCGCTCCAATATGTGGGTCAACCTGTGGGCCCCAGATAATTAATTAAAACGTTAACTTTTATTTATTTATTTTCGTTTCGAATTCTTTTTTCATCCATAACTTCTTCGTTTGGACTCCGACCGCAAAACTCCAAATATGAAAGTAGCTCAGAATTTCGCCACGAACACAATGTTGTAAGTTCCATGGTCAAATTCCATAATTTGCACAAATTCCATTTTCAGAGCCTAATTAATTAACTAACTAACTAATTAAATAACTAATGCTAAATTATGGGGTGTTACAAAGTCCCTTCTCATCGTAAATGGCATATCAATCCAAAAGTAAATAAGGAACTCCTGCTTGAATCCCTCGATTTGTTTAATGAGAAAAAGGAAGAAGCGGAACTAAGGTTAGCTGCTCAACAAAAAAGAGTAGCATGACACTTTAATGCCAAGGTCAGAAACCGTACTTTCGTAGTAGGGGATCTTATTCTGAAATGAGTTCTCCTTGGTATGGGGGCATTAGGTCCAAACTAGGAAGGCCCATATGCAACCAAACAAAACCTTAGAGATGGAATATTCAAGCTTTCTACCGTTGATTGAATCTCGATTCCGCGGGCGTGGAATAGTAACCTACTACATCAATATTATATTTAGTTTTGTTTATTTTATTTTTGCATATAAGTTACCCAGGGACTCTAGGGTAATGTAATAAGGCAGGACATGTCACATTTTCATTAATATATATAATTAGCTTCGCGAACCGATAGAACTGTGTTCATGCAAGAAAATAATTTTGTGTTGCGCGATTAGCAGTACAGTTTAGTATAAATTTCCTCATCCTAAGAATGGAGATCGAAGGGAATGAACCCATATTAGGGGTCGATCGAATAAATCGACCTTGACCTTCAGGAATTTGGCGTGAACCGGAGATTAGCAATGTCAAGAAGGGATAACCATTTTGGGGTCGATTGGATAATTCGACCCCCCGACCTTAAGGAATTTGGCGTTTTCCGAAGATTAGCAACGTCAATAAGGAATAACATTAAGGGGTCGATTAGACAATTCGACCCTAATCTTCAGGAACTTGACATTGACTAGAGATTGGCAATGTCAAGAAAGAGAACTTATATTAGGGGTAGATAGGATAATTGGACCCCGAGCTCTAAGAATTCGGCATTGCTTGAAGATTGGATATGTCAAGAAGGAATAACCATTTAGGATCAATCAGATAATTCGACCCCGACCTTCAGGAATTTGCTATTGCCCAGAGTCTAGCATTGTTAGGAAGGAAAGACTACATAGGAGTTGATCATATAATCCAACCCGACTTGCGGGTATCAGTCGTTGTCCTGAAGTTGGCAGCGTCAAGAGGGAATGCTCGAAATCAAGCAATTAAACCGCCATTTTCAGAGATAGGGGTTGGTGTTTGAGCTTTATTTCCACGATAGTGTTTGCGGCCTAGCAGGACACGTTTGAGCGAGGATAAGAGAGGATAGTCGTTAGAAATCCAGGACTGGTATTATCCGATTTTTTCGGCCCAGGTCAGGACTAGGAAAGTGCAATTGGACTAGGAGCATTCAGATGGTCTGCCCCGCATTGTTGACTTCTACTAATGCTTGGATTCTGGCATTTAGAAAGGTAGGCTCTGCGAGTAGGATTCGATTCGCGGTGAAAATATATAAAATGGAAGTAAATATTAAAGTTGATGCTTCCGGGCGACAAGGAGCATTATGGAACTTGGACTATTTACGGTAATAATCGGTCGAAGGAAACTCGACCTATCCAAAACAGGATCAACCACGGAGTTGGTCTAATAATGGTTTTGATTCACAAAGCGGAGCACTATTGTGACGATAAACAGGGCTAAATAATGGAAATAACCAAAGCAATTGCAAGAATTTTATTTATACGCACAAAGTTGCAGTGAATAAAAAGCATTGCACAGAAGCAGACATATATAATGTAGGGAAATTGGAGTACAAGCAACTATATTATTTATGCAAGTAGTTATTCATAAGCAGGCACAATATATAAAATATGGAATAGGGATTACAAAGCAAAAAGTGATCCTTCATTATTACAATATTTTATGTAAAAGGTAGCGGGGGCCGCCCAGCATAAACACGACCTATTTTCAACAAAAAGACACTAAAAAATAAGATACTACACCCACGCACTCTAGAAATTGTCTACTTGTTCTTACCTCTCTTATTTCCCTTCTGACCGGAGCTGCTAGTGCACCTCTTATGCTTTTGATCGCCCTTGGTCTTCCCCTTTTTAGGAGTGTCAGCCTTAGAATGGAAAGTCTCGCCTCCAATAGCAGTATAAGGCTCATCGGTCTTCCCGGTAGAGGTCTTGGAGGATTTGATATGGAACTTTGGCATCCAAAGCTTAATCGTAAGGGGTTTTTCAGAGGGACTTGTGGGCGCGGAGCCGACAGACTTCTTGATTACAGGCTCCTTCTTGATTCTAACCTTAGAAAGGTAGATCTTCGACTACTCCGCCATTGTGACAAGATGGGTTGCGGTTGTGGCACTAGTGATGGAAACATCTTCCAATGGGGATTAAGAAACATCCTCCAGCCCTTTCGGGGCTATGATTTTTTGAGATTCGAGGCTAGGTCTGTAGCCGAAGACAGGATTGGTGCAATGTGTCCTATGGAGATAGAGGTCGACATGGTAAAGATAACTGCGGTGCCTGATCCTTGAGTAGTCGGAGGTAGAGGCAGGAGATGCGGCTGACCTACAAGTTGGCAAATAGAATGGTAAATATTAGAGATGGATTCTGGCGAGAACCGAAGATTCTCAAAAACAGGAGAAAAAAGTGATATACCTATGCTTGGACTTTGGTGAGCAGAAGACTTAGAATACTCGCCCTCTTCCAGGGAGTACTAGATCAGCAGATCAACTAAAAGAGGGACATACGCCTCAACGAAATAGCCACTATTAACATCAGAACAGTCTGAGTAGCCAAAGAGGTGGCCCACTTGCACTATGGAATATCAGTCGTAGGCTCTTTAGATTTTGGAATTAATATTTTACTGGACCCGATGTGGTCAGACCAGCAGAAACCCTGACATCAGCAGCTATTGCGATAGTGGCATCTTTAGCGGCTAGTATATCTTTTCCCTCCTCGAGTTTAAAAATTTTGTCTACATCAAGGTACTTCGCCATGTGTTTCTCCTTTATAAGGCCTCCACGACTGCTTTAAAGTGGCGTAACACCTCCTCCCAGACATTTGCAAGGTTTTCAACGTATGTGCTCCCTAGCCACCTCAGTTTCTTGTGTATAACCATGCTTGGGTAAAAATGCTGGAGGGTGTTATTCAACTCTTCTCGATCCTTGGCTTATGCCTCCTTCGGTTCCTTTAGCTCTTGCACAACAACCCATGCACAACCGTGTCATCTAGATTTTTGACCTCAACCAGTAGAAGTTCATCAACAAGCTTCTTGTTCACCTTATGAAGCCTCTGGATCTCAAACGCTTACTCTTTAATAGTTTAGCCCCTAGCACGGATGATCTCGTTCCTTTCAGTGATAGCTAAGTCCTTCTTGATAATTCTCGTTTTTAGGGTAGCAGTCTCCTCGAAGACAAACTTGAACGTATTCTGCAACACGATCACAGCATCGTCATAGACCTTCCTCATGTTGACCATCAAACTCTCCACACTAGCTTAGATTTGAGAGCAGAGTCTCTCTCAGCCTCCATTTCTCCAATTCCCCATTAAACTCTATGATGATGTTATTGTAAGACCATAACAGAGCTTCTTCCATTTATTCCCCTAGCTAACATAATTTTAAACACTTTGGAGATCTCGGTCTACCTCTTCCTTTGAGATGTATTCAATGTCCTGGTTAAAAATAATGCCATGTAGAAAGAGGTCATGAAAAGCAGCCTGTAGACGGGGTGAGGCAGCTAGAAGATAAGACGAGAGAGCAGAGATTCCCTTAAAGTGTGGAGGAGTGGTAGTAGTTAAAAACTTTGAAATTTGAGCCTATTGGTGGGGTGGAAGTTGAGTTTCAATGCGAGGTAGAGGAGTGCCTCGTGGTGATCTTACGACTCTTTGTGTCACTTGGGTTGATCAAAAGATGACCTCTCTTTAGTCGGCCTTTTCTTTCTTTCCCTTTCAGCCTACAGTCCTCCTTTGCTTCCCGTTCCTATCTTCTGAGCCTTTCTTCGTCAGACTCACGATGGCTAGAATGAGGTGGATACAGGTCGAGAGTACGCCCTCCGAACTCATTCACATTATACTGGAGCTTGTGGTATCTATCCCTAGCCATGGAACCTAAGACAAGAAGAAAAATTACCTAAGAATCCGAATTTCAGAATATAAGTGAATGTAAAGATGTGTTTTCATGATCCTAGTGAAGTGCAAAGTTCCAGTGACCCCTTAAGTATTCTACAGACCATATTCGCATGGAAATAAAGACATTATCTTGCCACCTGCATCTAAGATATCTCCAAGTGAGAATCTTAAGTTAGGAGAACTCTCAACGAGGAGATCGCCAAGAGAGATATCGAAATAACTTAAGCCGGTGAAAACATCTCCAAGAGAATGAGCTGGGGGAGTTTCGTCGCCGGAAGGAAGTGTAGTAGTCTCTCTAGTCTTTTTCAGGATTTCGACCACGACGTGTTTTGAATGGGGTGAGGCAGGAAACTCGGGGCTTTCAAGAGACATATCGCCAAACAATTCATCTCCCTCTGCACTGGCATTGTAATCTTTATCCTCATCGTCAGTGTCCTCTTCTACTTCCTCACCTTCCTAGTCCATCATCTCCTCTTTCCATTCTCTTCTCCTAGCACAATCACTCTCCTCTGGGATCGATGGCATCCTGACCCCTTCATCCTCTCCTCTCAGGGCACCACTTTTAGCTGGTTCTTCTGCTCCCCTTCCAACAGGCTCCACAGCATGTGCGTACTCGACGGACCTTCGACTTCCCCCTGAAGATTCTCGCCGGAGCTATGAGTGTGGACGAAAGATCGGGCAAGTGCTATGGAGCTGCTAGGTGGAGGTGATTCATGAATAGTGAATCTATTAGCAAGTAGAAGACCGCACCGTCAGAGGTTCTTATTGGTCAGGAGATATGCAGTGGTGCGATGCTGGAATCTAAACTTCTTTAGAGTTGTCATCATGCTCATTGCGAACATCTTGAGTAAGAATATCTATGAGGAAGTTGACAATAGGTTATACACTTAGATAGAAGGAATCCAAGTGCCGAAAGAGTAGAAGGAGAGGAACTTACTCCCGAAAAACCAACGTCTGTTGAAGCCATACGAGCACTGGGCGAAAAAGTATTCGTTCTTGAAATAAGAACATTTATTGTAAAGATTTTCAATAACCTTGCATCTACACTAGGCCTCAATGATCGTATAAGATAGTGAGTCATGCCTTTTCTTGAAGTGTAGAAGATAAGTTAGCTTGTTAAAGTATGGGGGCCATCAAAACTGGCACAAAGAGCACGTATAGATAGCTAAGGAGAGAATACCCATTCGAATGGACTTGAGACAGAGCGAACCCAAGATCTTGGAGGACCATTCGAAGAAATGGATTTAAAGGTGGCACAACGCTACCTAGACACGTATATTAGTTGCATGCCATATATACCAGTGGAGGACAGTATGCTCATTCCCCTTGCGTTGGGAAAAGTACGTTCGCTTTTGGGAATCCCGTGTTGGCGATATATGTTCTAAAGCATCTTCGAAGAAAGAATTTGGGTTTTCGTTCTGGCGGTTCATCCAAGATCTTAGGACCAACATATTCATTCAAGGGGGAGGTTGATTTTGCAATGGGTCTGCTGGTACAACTACACCCTACAAGTCAGCAGCAAGTGCAATCGCGCTTGATAGGAAGGGATAGTGAAGCTTAAGGTATGGAAGACCCTTCTTCGAGAGGACTAGACGTCCTGGCACTAGTTGAGAAGCATGCGATCAATGTGTCATTCTGGAATGGGAATATTGGCATTCAAAACGATTAGGTATGTTTTTATTTCTAGTATTAAACCCGTCTGACAAACGTTCGAAATCCAAAGGATGTCGACATGTATTGACCGATCAGATTCTAAACATTGACCGAGGCAAGTGAAAGTGTTAACCTATGTAGTGTGAGTCTCCTGTCCCATACACGACGAACGGACCACCTCATGTAGATAGCCCACTCGTGCTAGAAAAATGAAGCATGTTTCATGGCGGAACGGTGCATCGAATCTTACCCGTTATTGATAAATAATCAATAATGGAAACGTTGTCTGAAGCAACATGGAAGCTTTTCTTTTATAGGAACACTAGAAGTGCAGTAATAAAGAATGCTATGCAATAAGAATATTTAGATGATAAAAATTCTAGGGGAATCAATTGTACGAATTATGAAGCTTAATAGCTACGACCGTTCTTAAAGAGGATCTGTCATATTAACACGGCTGAGTTTTGATAGAAATTAGTCAAAGCACTCTAGAATTTTAGGGCTAAAAGTCAAGGATACGAGCGTCTCCTGAAGGTAATAGGAGCATGCCCTAAGATTTACTTGAGGTCGACCTAGAATTCACCTGAGCAAAACCCTAAGAAACTCCTAGCCAAATTTCAACCAACTCCTATCAAAAGCAACCATGGTTACCACCACCAACAACCATTGCCATATCAGATGAGCGACACCAACATCTGAAAATTCGAATTTGTCCTTGCACTAGAAAATGGTGTCAATGAACAAAAGGGACTGGTGGAAAATGTTTTAAAAGAGCGGCGGTAATTGAAGGGACTGTCTGGCAATGCTAGCGAACTTGAGTTGTGAGTGGCTGCAGCTGGTGATCAACGACAGCAATGGGATCGGTCGTGATAAGTTTAAGGGAATCAGGGTCTTGGAGTCGACAACGAAAGCAATTAGGTAGAGAAAGGCAAGAGCATAAATAAAATGTGTGGTAGAAATTTTCCTAAGTGTTTCTTATATAGCACTTTTGGTCGAGAGAAACCAATCGATACCGATAGGAACCTCTTGGTACCAAGGGAGGAATTTTTGTGTCGGGAACTAACGTAAAATCAAACAAGGAGAACACCAAACTTAGCAAAGGCATGGAACGATCTTCAGAGTGTTGATCGTGACCTTACTGTAGAGAATGGAATTCCGATGATGAAAAGCAGTCGAAAGAATATCTAGCAGGCAAAGGCAGTACTTCGAAGCAATTTCAAAACAACTATCTGAAATCAAGAAATAGCAAGTTGGCACTTGTCCTGATCCAGAGCATGCTTTGTTTCCAACGAAAGCATTCCGGGGGGAAGTGTTAACCGGCTTTTTGACTAAGCAGATTTTTAATAGAAGTTAGAATGTCAAGATGAAGGTGAAAATGTTCACGAACATAGAGAAATGTTTAGAAGGACCAAGAAATGGCACTCAAGAAGTTTCAAGGGGAATGGACCAAATTTTACCACTTAGTACCTAGAGGAACCTCCCAGTACCGAGAGGTTTTCTCTTCCATTTTGGACCTCTGAAACCACTTGGACTTTAAGCACTAGGTCAATTGATCGTCATGGAGTACTTTTTCCAAAGAATATATGAGCAACTCCAAGGATTCTCGAGAAGAAAGTAGAAAAGAACAAGCAGTGTCAAGAAAGTTATCGAAAACAATTCAACCTTCGAGGAAAAGTGTTTAGAAAGAAATGAATCAGAGGTAGGAAGGCAAAATAAAGGAAGAAGGAGGATATCTCGCCACAAAAACCACTCAGTACCAAGAGGTTTCTCTTTGTATCGAGAGGTATTATTGATATTCGGGCCGGCTTTGTCTCTCCTACAACTTTGGACATGATCTAGAACTTCTACTTCGTGGGCCTTTGAGTCTACTGGCGAATTACCCTATAAATATAGACCCTATAGCTACTAGAAGAGGACTTTTTATTCTTTTATTCTCTTTATCTCCTTCTGGTTCTCTGCATAGTCACCAAGGTTGACATTGTTCACTATTTTAGGCTTTAGGAATTTGTCAATTACTTGTATTTGTGACTCTCAATTAGATAATCATTAAATTACAGTGGACGTAGGCTATAAATTACCGAACCACTATACAAATTCTTGTGTTTTCTTTAATTATCCTTTGGTATTTGCTAGATCTCAACTTTTTTATAGGTTTGTGGGTCTTGTGCCACTTCAGGCATCAACAACCTTAAATTTGACGAAATCCTTTCGCAAATAGCCTAGCTTTGTAAGTCTTTACTTCTATATCTGCATTTAGATTTTTCTTAAAAGTCCATTTTCAGCCGATGGGTTTAATCCCTTTGGGTACGTCTGACAAAATCCATACTTCATTTTCGTACATGGAATCCATCTCGGATTTCATTGCTCCAAGCCAGAGTGCAGAGTCTTTACTCTGCAGCGCTTGTTATAAATATAAAGGAGCGTCATTATCTAAGACATAATCCTCCTTCTCACTATCCATGAGGAAACCGTAGTATCTCTCTGGTGTGCGAGATTCCCTACTAGACCTTCTAATGGGTTGCATGCTTTCGTATGCAGATGAACTTGGTTCTTCCACTATTTTAGCCTCAGTATTAGTCTCTCGAATCTCATCCAATTCTACAACTTCCTTGTTAATTTCCTTCAATAGAAATTCCTTTTCGAAAAAGGCAGCGTGCGTGGAAACAATCACTTTTTGTTCCTCTATGTTGTAGAAAATATATCCCTTAGAGTTCTTAGTATATCTTTTGAACTTACACAAAGCTGATACCACCTCAAACTTATTAGGGCCAACATTCTTAACGTAGGCCAGACAACCCCATACCTTCAAATAATTGAAGTCGGATTTCGTCTTGTGCTATACCTTATATGGCGTTTTAGACATAGATTTAGTGCGTATTATGTTCAACATATACGTTGTGTATTCCAATGCATATCCCCAATGGGACAGGGGCAACTCAGCCTTACTCATCATGGAATGAACCATATATATGTGTTGCGAAGTATATGGTGGAGTAACCTACAGGATAATCCTATTATCTTTTAAGTACTATTGGAGCTCTTGTCCAATATACCAGCCTCCTCGATCAGATCGAAGAATTTTAACTTTAGGTTCGTCTGATTTTCAACTTCATTCTTATACTCCTTAAGTTTCTCATAGACATAGGATTTGTTCTTCATAAGATACACATACCCTAGTCTTGAGAAATCATCCATAAAGGTAATAAAGTAAGAACTATTAACTTAGGTTACTATGGTAATCGGGCCACATACATCACTATATACTAGCCCTAAGAGTTCAACTCTTTCACTGCTCCCACTAAAGGGGTGCCTGGTTATTTTTCCTTTAAGACATGACTCAAAGGTGTCAAATGATTCAAAATCAAGTTATGGTAGAAAACCATCGATTTTCAGTTTGTGTAGTCGTTTCTCACTAATATAACCTAGCATATAATGCCAATTATAACTATCATTTATATTGCTAGAAGAACTATTCATTGGACACACATAACTAGTACTAATTACATAAATGCCCTTTTCAAGAATACTAACGCAGACTTTATTTCCATTCAGACTAATGTTCATAATGTTGTTTGGATGATGAAATATACATCCAGTCTCAGACAATATAGAAATAGAAATAATTCCATAAATAAAATCTTATACAAAAAAGCAATTATTTAATATCAATAATACTCCACTAGGAAAACATAAATGAAAATCTCCTACTGCCATTGCATCTAGACCCATGAGTAACCTGGAGTCTCATTTCGCCCTTCGCTGCATGGCGCTAGTTCCTAAGCCTTTGTAATGAGTTAAAAATGTGAGTTCGAGATCCGTTATCTAAAACCTAAGACATTTTATTGACTGCAAAACTATTTTGAATCATAAATGTGTCGGATGGAGCTGCATAATGTTTTGCTTCTTTTCTTTCACAATCTTAAGATACTCAGCACAGTTTCTCTACCAATGTCCGTTCTTACGATAGTGGTGACACTCACCCTTATCATCAACAGCTTTTTTCATTTCTTACTTTTCTTCTAATCCTATCCCTTTTGCATATTCGAACTATTCGAAGATGACACCCTACCTTTAACTGCAAAACCCAGTCGACTGATCCTTAGATTGTGACTCAGTCGACCTCAACATATTGAAGAGATCCATAAGATTCACATTTAATGCTCATATTATATTTCAGTACGAACAGTTTATACTGAGGGGTCAATGAACCAAGGATCAAGTTTACCTATAACTCATTGCTTATAGTCACGTCTAATGATGGAAGCTTATCAATATAAACCTTCATCATTAGCACGTAATCGTCCACATTCTGACCATTTTGCATTTTGTTGTTGAATAGTGTCTTAGTAGTCTCGTACCTTGTGGAATGAGACAGCTTCTCAAATAGTGCCTTGAGACTATCAAAAATCTCATGGACAGACATTGAGTTGTGATGCCTTTGCAACTGTTCGTCTAGAGTAGACAACATGAATACCAGAGCAATTTTATGGTCAACGACCCACTTACTATAACAACATGCAGGTCTTGGTGATCGTCATCAGCGGGTCTTGTCAATGGAGCACAAGTTACAAATAATCAAACTTACTAGTATGTCAGAGTTATCTTTATAGTTCATAGCCAATCGACATAGTTATTTAGTCTGGTCAATCGATCGCTCTCATTGAAAAGTTTTAGATTCGACATTTTCTATAAGTTTTAATGGGTAGATTATTAGACATTAACATAGTAGATATTCTAATAATATTAATAAGGTTAAACTTTATGTATTATTTTATTAATAAGCTCCCACTAGTGTTTTATGTTTCCCCAAACCCTAAGTCGATACATAGAAGTCTTTGGACTTCACTAGTAGATGTTAGGACTCGTATGTCTTAGGATTCTGACCTTGAGGAAAGCTCAAATAATCATACTTCCACAAACGGTGGATAACTCTTATTGATTGTGTCATATACAACTTCTAACTCATGGTACTTTGGCTTAATACCATATTTACCTTGAAGGAAGCTCAATAAATAAAGTAGGATTATTCACTAGGACCTACCACTTCGTGATGGCTAAAGTATAATGCATATACCTTGAGGAAAGCTCAACAAATATATGCAATTATCTTACCTCGTCTATTCAATATATTAATAGTATTACACATAACATCCCTAGTTTGTGGAAAGCTCAACTAAAGATTATGCAAGTAATCTATTAATATATAAATGGTAAAGGATAACATTAATATATTATATCATGTGATATTGACTTATGGAATAATGGAATTCTTATGAAATACTCTCGTGATTCAAGTTTCAAACACTTTGGAAATCATGATATATGTACATTTACGTATGTAAGTCTGTTTGGATATCTTTAATGTTCCACCAACACATTCATATTATATAAGTTTAATTATTGTACAACTTTTATATTTTAATTAATTTATATAATAGCCTTATGTATAACTTTATATTTATTAAATATAATTTAAGTAATTAACACTTTAATTAATTTTAAATTATTCTAACATAACATTTATATAGAATATTTATTATATACTATAATTGTTATCCGACCTTTTGGCCCAGCTATATTCAGACTGACTGGACAAGTTTGACTGGATGATTATCAAGGCAGAAAGCTCGAAGAGATGGTTACCAGGATTGGAGATTGATTATGGACAAGATTATGGATGATAGTCATACGGATTCATGCGAATAGAACTCTGGAATTGGCTAAGTATGAATTTCACACTTCAACTGAAATTACGATCGGGTACGATCGTTTTTCACAATGGATCGGCTATGATCCTTCTCCATTATGGATCGGCTATGATCCATCTCCATTATGGATCGGCTATGATCCATCTCCATTATGGATCGGCAATGATCCATCTCCATTATGGATCGGCTATGATCCATTTCCAATATGGATCAACAATGATCCATCTCCATTATGGATCGGCTATGATCCATGTCCATTATGGATCGGCAATGATCCATCTCCAAAATGGATCGGCTATGGTCCATCCCCAATATGGATTGGATATGGAATATCTTCATTATGGATTGGGGTGAATCGATATGGATACGGATCGCTTGGATTGACAGTACAACTCAATGATGATCGATCAATAACTCAAAATCTAGAAGTCAACTATGCACGAAACTTTGGGAATAGCAAGATATTACATGGTGGGACCCACCATATCAATCGCACTGCAAGTTAAACAATCGGCACCAATCGTTATTTTGATGGAAGTGGGGCCCACGACCGACAGGGCAATCTTGTTTGGAACTGGAGACTCCGCGGCCAAAATTTTAGGAAGATTTTTCGCCGTCTCCCCCTATAAATAGAAACTTGATTATTCTTTTTTGGGACTTTTATGCTATTTGTTGCATTGTACTCTTTTGTAACTAAGGATTCTAATCTGATCCCTGTGGTACTCAGTTTACAAAGTGATTAATAAAGCTATCTCTTTAAAGTGGACACAGGCAAACAACGTCGAACCACTATAAATTATTGTATCTCTGTTATTAGCTGGTTCCTGATTAATGTACCGCTATATTCTCTCTGTTTACATTTATTATTCTGCATTCATTCCTCTACAAAATATCTATTAGGTGTTTGTGCCAAATTTTGGTGCAAACGTTTTGGTGCTTTCACTGAGAGACCGATTCTCAGCATTATTGGATCCTTATTCTATAGTTGGATTGCAAATATCTGAGAAAGAGATCCAAATTCGTCTTCACAAAGTTTCCTATTCTATTCAGACTTGGGAAAGGCCTACAAGGAAACTAACTATAATATCTCCTTGGAAGACAAAGGTCATAGCTACCTCCTAACGACCTGATGACGAAGCAGTGGAGAACATAGAGATCAGTTATAAACAATGGATCGGATCAAGTTAATAGATCGCTCAGATTGGCGGTACAAATCAACGATGATCACTCCATAACTCGATGAGTACAAAGGTGATCGATGAAACGACTTCGGAAACACAAGGTAGAGGCATAAGGGGACCCACCTTATGGATCACATGTGCCACATGACGTTTTTAATAGATCGGGTACGATCCATATATAAGCGTATGATCGATCGCTACTCCAACATCTTTAACAATTGATCATTTCAACAATTGCAACTGATCGTTTTAACTACCACCAATCGGTCGATCGATCACATACATCTCCAACAATCGATTGTTTCAACTACAACCGATCAATATTTCAACCATACTCCAGACTGTCAATCGTTATATCCACTACCAATCCATTTAAGCCTGAAATTTGGTTGAGTATCCACGTTAATATGGATCGGGTATGATCCATTCTTAGTGGTTCCATACTGATCCCTACGATCCCTCACAAAGACTCCACTACCGATCCTTATGTTATGAATAAAAATGACTGATCCCTCCATACTCCATCACGGCTGTTCCCTCCATGCCTATACAACCGATTCATCATCCGAGCGGCAAGCTAAAGAAGGAAGGGATTGGTTCGATCGGCAAGGTGAACAAGCACCTGAACCCATGCCGCATTGCAGTGCTCCCGCATTTTGGATTCGGGACTTAACTTAGAGACGGTGCATTCTATCTACTTCCCTTACGTCTTATAACTGACCAGGGCATAGGGGATCAAGTGGCAGCTGCTAAATTGTAGCCAAGGAATGGACAAGGAACTGCTACTCAAACGATACTCCCAAAGGCTGGAAAACCAAGGTGATTTGACACGAACCAAGATGATATGACCCAAAGCAGACTCTATATGTTCCGACCCGAAGTCAAACTCGAGTAATCACCCATTCGACCCAAAGCAAACCCAGAAAATTCTGGCCCAAGGTCAAACACGGGCAAAATCAATATTTTCTCCAAGCAAACACCAATATGACTCCAAGCACCATTCCCCAGCACTTCAAATTCAGCAACTCCAAGTGAACCAGGGGATGACTCCAAGCAATAGCAAATTTTCTCGGGTTGGATTACAAGTAAATTCTCACCAATCCATCAATACCATTCCATCTTGTTTTAGTCATAACTCGGGCATACAGACTCCTAATGACTTGAAGTTTGTGTGTAACCTCAAGTGGCCTTCAATACTGCTTTATATGGATCGCACCCCATTTGGGTGAAAGCGTGGGGATCATCACTGATCAACGACCCCATCCTAACTGATTCGCCATTCGATAGGCGTTCTAACCAATTCAAATGTTGGACAACCATGCATACATCATTCACCAGCATTACAAGCAGCTGTAATTTGAAAACAGACTGGACTGACGATGAATGGAGCATCTCTCCTAGTCAAAACCTATTCATCAAAACCATTCAGCATGCAGAATATTTAAGGGGATTCAATGTGCTAACTATGTCAGCGTATTCTGTGAACATAGACCCGCGACAATATCTCATGAAGTACGAGTGGCACATGAATCTTGCCAGAGCGACGAATGCCATCGAATGCAGATGTTTGCCTACATTCCTCGAAAGAATAACAATCATATGGTTTACACAGTTACCACCCAGGTCCATCTCCTCATCTGATTAACTAGATCAGAATTTTGTTGAGCAATTCAGGATGAATGCAACTCACACCGAGGATGTGATGTCATTGTCTAATTTATTCCAAACGCCAGGTGGGTTGCCCAATGACTTCCTGCAAAGATTCAACATCTTCATCACTAAAGTGAGCAATGCCAGCAAGAATATCATACAGATGGCGTTGATAAGGGTAATCGAACCTAAGACAGACTTTGGCGACTGGTAAGCTGGAGAGCCTCTTACAACCTTGGATCGTTTCTGTTACAAAGTGAACCAAAACCTAAGCAAGGAGGAGGTAGAGCGGACTAGGAGAAAGAATGATGCAGGCCCGTTGGCTAAAGGAATTCAAAGCGAAGGTAGCATTGAGGCCTTGGATGAGGACACAGATTCTAGGAGACGACCCAGAATCCCAAAATTTGACTCATATACTCCTTTGAACGATTCAATTGAAAACATCTACTTGGAGACTCACGACTCGGAGCAGTACTGGAAACTAGCCTCGAGAGAGTCCATCGAAACCCAGAAGAAATTCGAGAAATATTGTATATTTCAAGATACAAATGGTTATAACACCGGCGATTGTAGATGCCTCCCAGATGTATTCGGAAAGAAGATCCGGAAAGGAAAGTTTAAACAATTTGTGCAAGCCCTATAGAATGGGGGACAGGGAACATCCGACCCCTATCAATAAAGAACTTTGATTATCAATTGGACCACCTACGGTCGACTTCCAACTGAGAAGGGCTGGGGCGAAGTGGAATAGCGAGCATACGATGCTGCTTCACTTATGAATAAGATTTATTTCAATTTAAATTATGTTGTAAACTACGACCAACTTGAACTAAACTACTTCCAAACGATGTAGGTGACTAAATACATAGAGTTGGGCGCCAACCAACCTCCATGGACCATGATCGGATCTTTGGAGGATCATCAAGATGAGTGTGATTCAACTGCTCATTACGTACCGTATGCCCCTGACTTGGGGGTAAGAACTCAAAATCAAAAAGTCCAAAGAAGTCAGAATCTAATACAAAGTGGACACGACTGACCGTTCACTCGTCAACCTCCACGCTTGACTTGAAGACCAGAGAAACACTTGGAGTGGATGCAATACGACCATCAACTCCCCAGCTCATACTTGAAGTTCGCCAAAATACTTATGCCTCTCTCGAAACATAGCAAGACCTGTTCCACCTAAAGTGGATGTGATTTGACCGTCCAAACATTAACTCCTATCGTGGATACAGGAGGCAGTCCAAGAGCTCGAATTAAAGTAGGTGTAGTTGAACATCTACTCATCAACCGCCGCCCTCGGCATGAGGTGGATATGACTTGACTATCCAACCCAAGGTCCGACCAACCACCGCTTAATCACCAAGTGGACGTGAATCAACCATCCACTTGCCAACTTTTTTCCTCGACACTAGGAGCAGAATTCCCTCCCACGAATGAACATGACTGGATTGTTCATTCGAAAACTCTAACCTTGACCTGACAGGTGGAGTATAAACCAAAAATGGGTGTGATTGACCACCCGTTGGCTAACTTTGGTCCCCTAGTGTAGACCGGAGTATAAACACTGAAAAGATGGACGCGGTTCGACCGTCCATCGATCAACTCTGGTCCCCTAGTGCGAATTGGAGTATAAAACCAAAAATGGATGTCCCCCAGTGCGGACTGGAGTATAGATACAAAAATGGATGTGGTTCGATCGTCCATCGATAACCCTAGTTCTCAAAGTGCGAGCTGGAGTATAAACACCAAATGGGTGCAATTGATGGCCCATCAACAAACTCTGATCCCCAAAGTGCGGATAAGAGTATAGGTCGAAAATGGACATGGTTTGGCTGTTTATCCATTAACTCTCCCTTATAAACCGACAGGCTGAGTATAAAACATAGAGCGAATGTGACTCAACCATCCTCTTATCAAATCCTTTCCATGATTCAATGGAAAGAATTCCAAGTAAGAGTAAACGAGATACGACCGACCACTCTTCGACTTTTGCCCTGGCTTGGTGGAAGAAGAAATGACTAAGGAAATTATGGTTCAACCAACTTTCGGAATAACTCTAAGTCCCCAGAGTATGGACTGGATTATAAGCACAAGTTTATTCGACCACCCACCAACAGACTTATCCCCGGAGTGCGGATACGAGTATAAACAAATAGATGAGTGTGGTTCGACCACTCATTATTCCGTAAACTCCAACCTGAACTCGACAGGAGGAGTATAAACTCACTATGAATGGAATTCGACCATCCATGAACTAACTCCACTAACCCAAGACCGAGGGGTAGGAGTACAAATTACTGAGAGCTGAATATGATAGCTCACTATAGCTCCGGCTTGGTGTTCTTTACGACTTAAGGCAACGACTGCACAGAGGCCTTAATACATAACCAATTGGAATAACATCCGAGGTTACGGGTAACCGACTTTATCGTGCCATCGGATCAATAGGAAATATTGATCCAAACATTCTATTTCATGCTGATGGATCAAAGGTCAGTATCGATCCACGCCAACCACAAATGGATGTGACCCGAACATCCATCGAATAGCATCGATCACCAAAGCGTGGATAGGATAATAAACCATGAATGAGTGTGACTTGATCATTCATTCTCCATCACCTTCCTTTGATCCATCAGGAGGAGTATGAAACCAGATGAGCATGACTCGACCGCTCCTGAACTAATTCTATCCCTTGGTCTGACAAGAGAACATAGATCAAAATAGACGTGACTGACCATCCAGTTCCGAATGAAAGCGACACGACCATTCATTCGCTAGCTTTAACAATGATTCGAGAAGAGCAGTTTGAAAGGGACGTTATTTGACCATCCACACACTGAATCTTGCCCTTTTTCAACAGAGGGAGCAACAGTCATATATTGGATGTGACTTAACAATCCATTCTTTGGTCCTTGCTTAGAGTATGGCGACATTTGCATCAAATGTGGATGTGATTGACCATCTAGTACTCAGCTCATGCCCGAAATTCAATGGGGCATTGAAGTCTTACCCAAGGAAGGAAAAGCTAGAATACAATCCAAAATAGGCACGACTAATCCTTCCATCAACTAACTCTATCCCATGAATCGATGGGAAAGAGTGTAAAGCCAAAACAGATGTGACATGCCAGTCCACTTATCGACATTTACTCTTGACTTAGGAGGCACGAGAGAGATTTAAGATGAATATGAATTGACCATTCATCGATCAACTCTAAGTCTTCGTAGCTTAGGTGGGAGTATAAACATGACTAGGACGAGACTCGACCATCCATGTAGTACATTTATCAACCCAAGACCGGGGATAGAAGTGTGATTACCCAAAAAACTAACTGTGATAGCTCAATACTATGACTTATACTTAGTGTTTACAATGACTAGAGGCTACGACCGAAAGGATGCTTAGAGACGGAATCATCGGATCGATTCCCAGGCTCATAGGCAAGTAACTATCATTTCTACCTAAACGAGGAGCAATGGATCGCAAGTACATCGAATGGAAAGCGCATTACTCGAATACACAAGCAAATTCAAACTCAAAGCAAGAGCCAGCTATGCAGCTGCGTGCAACATAAGGCTAAACCCTAGTCAACATTTGGTTCAACGTGCTTCTAAGCCTGATCTTTGGCCATTTGCAGATAATCGCTCAAAGCATCTAGAGCCCTTCGCTATCGGACTCATCAGCTCATGAAGAGATCCGGAAGTTTGATCGAAGTGACCGTCATCACATGCCATCCTGACTTGTTTCCATGTCGTTGACTAGCATTAGAGAAATGCTCGAACATTGGGATCGAAATCAAATCCAACTGTCGTTCTCCATGCCTACATACAACACCGAAATGTTGAAGTTATAAGATTTTCCTAGGCAAGGGACTGTCACCGATCCCATTGCCAAGGCGACTTTGCAAACCCAATTCAGATGTCCCCCATGCTAAGTATAGTTTAGTGCGATGTTGTGCAGTGTAATACAGTTCAATACTATATGGTAGTTATGGAAAAACTCAGGAGCTCGACCGGAATGACCGTCATCGCTGATCATTCTAACGTGATTTCACGTCGATGGTTACGTGAAACAGTTACATTCAAATTTAAGGATCGACTATCGCGTATAAGAATCTGACATACATATTCAAGTTCATTCAAGCACGTGTTACAATCCGTATAAGTACAAATATGCTAATCTATTCAAGTCTTAAGTTATACACATCGGATTCAAGCCATATGCTAATTCAAGTATGCACGTTATATATGGCATATCCCATTGTTTATTTCAAGTTCATATGGTCTAATATGTTCATGTCAAACCAAAAAATGCTTAAGTCCTACTAATACAAGGGATCAGAACTAATCCCAATGCCTGGGCAAATCTGCTTAAGCATTTTCAGCTCACAACATAAGGCTAATATCAAGCAACAACACCATAGTCGATTCTATAAAGATATAGACCCGAGAGATAAAGAGGAGGAGACTAGAGAATCCAAGGCTGCACCTGTTGAGTTAACGATCGACATTACGATCAGCTACAGCGACCCATCAAGGGTATTAAAGATCGGATCACAGCTCAGTGCAACGATAATGAAGGAATTAGCTGGCTTTCTCTAAAGAAATCTTGATGTGTTCACTTGGACCCATTTTGACATGTGTGCGACCTTACCGACTATCGCAAGCCATGCATTGAATATCAACCCGAGGCATGTCCTGGTGAAACAAAAACAACGCGGCATGGATCCAAAGAGATCTACTGCACTTTAAGAGAAGGTGGATAAACTCAAAAACATTGGGTTTATCAACGATGTCGTCTACCCGAAATGGGTATCCAATCCAGTTTTTTTGAGAAACGCTGATGGAAAGTGGCGGACATACATTGACTACTCTGACCGGAGGAAGGCATGCCCGAACGACAACTTTCCACTTTCGAGGATCAACCATCTAGTAGACTCAACCACTAGATATGACCTGCTTTCATTTATGAATGTGTACTTCGGATACAACCAGATCCCTATGCACGTCCCCAACCAGGAGCACACCAGCTTCATTATCGATCTAGGGCTATATTATTATGCTATGATACCGTTTGAACTAAATTATGCTGAAGCTACTTACTAGAGACTAGTCAACTGGATGTTCAAAGATCAGACAGAGCGATCGATGGAAGTATCCGTGGATGATATGCTCGTAAAGTCACAGTGATCAATGACCATGCGGTATTCTCCAAAATTATGGAAGGAAACTCAATCCCTTAAAATGCTCTTTTAAGATTGCATTAGGGAAATTTTTGGGTTTCATTGTTAACTGTCGCAAAATCGAGGCAAATCCCAAGAAGATTCAAGCAATTCAAAACTTCCAAGTGTCGAAGACAATTAAGTAGGTACAGAGCCTCAATGGGAAGGTTGCCGCCCTAAGCCGTTTCATCTCCAAGGCCACAGACAAGTGAATTCTCTTCTTCGACCTAATCAGGAGAGGGAAGAGAAACTTTGAATAGATGCAGGACTATGTTGACGCATTTCAAGCTCTGATAGATCACTTAGAGATACCTCCCATCCTATCCATGCCACTGGATTATGATGACATATACATCTATTTAGCGGTGTCGGTACACGTCATAAATGCCGCACTATTACGAAAGAGAATCGGATCCAGAGGCCAGTATATTATGTTAGCAAGTGATTGACAGGTGCTAAGAGAAACTACCTAAAGTTGGAAAAGCTCGCGTACTGCCTGTTGATTGCATCACGAAAGCTTTGCCCATATTTCCAGGCTTACCCCATCAATGTCTAGACCAACCAACCATTATGACGGGTCCTATAATGACTTGAGATGTATGGAAGGTTGCTCAAATGGAATATCGAGCTAAACCAATTCAATATCACTTATCTCCCTCAAAGAGCTAACTAGGGACATACATTGGCGGACTTCATAGTTGAATTTACTGCACTAGATGACTCTCTAGAGAGCAGTGGAGAACCGACCGATGGATGAAAAATGTACATGGATGGAGCATCCAACGATTGGTGTTCTGACGCCAGAGTCATGTTAGTGACTCCTGATGAACGATCGATCTCCTACGAGTTGAAACTCGACTTCCCTGCAATAAATAACGAAGCTGAGTATAAAGCCTTGATCGTCGGGCTCAAACTTTCCCAAGAACTGGGAGTGAAAACTTTATAAATCTTTTGTGATTCCCGGTTGTAGTATGCCAAGTTAAGGGAGATTATCAAGCTAGGGGGCAACAACTTGCTCCTTATTTCAGCCAGGTCTAAGAGCTACGAGTTGACTACGAGTATTACAACATTACACACACCCCGGTGAACAACATGAGAAAGCCGACTCACTGGCCAAGTTGTCCAATTTCGAGGATGCGTGGCGGATGGGCTTGGTCTCGGTTGAAGTACTAATGCTTTGAGCATCGACCAAATGGAGATTGATTGGGTTCTGGAGACGGAGCCGGAAAAGGAGTCGTGGATGACTCATGTCAAAGGTTATCTACAATAAGGGATCCTTCCTGTATGGAGGAATGAAAAACGACAGATCCTCCTCAAAGCTTCATGCTGCATCATCCAAGAAGGAGTCATGTATAGAAAGGGTTTCTTCATTCCCCTGCTTCGGTGAATCGCCCATGATGAAATTAAATTAGTCTTTAGAGAATTCCATAAAGGATAATGTGGCGATCATACCGGGGAGCAAACCCTGACAAAGAAAATACTCTGCTACGGGTATTACTGGTCAACTATCAATCGAGATGCAGCTGATCACACTAAATAATGCGATGAGTGCTAGATGTTTGCAGAAATTCCAAGAGCTCCATTGATGGAAGTTATGTAAATGGTCAGTACATGACCGTTTGCCACTTGGGGCATAGATATTATTAGTTCTTTACCGATCTCTAAAGGTGGAGCGAAGTACGTCATCATAACAGTTGATTACTTCATCAAATGGGCCGAAGAAGAATCTTTGGCTGGATAACAATGAAGAAAGTAACAACTTCATTGTTCGAAACATCGTATGTCGTTTTGGCCTTCCATGAACCATTGTAACTGATAATGGAACCCAATTCGACAACGCTGAATTCAAAAACTTCTGCCATCAGAATCATATTGAAATAAGATTAGCGACAGTTGCTTACCCTCAAGCATACGGACAAGTTGAAGCTGTGAACAAAATCATAAAGTCCATTCTGAAGAAATGTTTGGAAAAGGTTAGAGGCAAGTGGGTGGATGAATTTCCAACATCATTATGGGCATACAGAATAACTAACAAGTCCACGACTGGTCATACTCCATTCGCTTTTGCTTATTGCTCCGAGGTCGACATCCCTGTAGAACTTGAAGTCCCTTCCCATCGAGTGATTTATGATGACCCCTATTTCATTATAAAAAAAATATAAACAAGGAATTGCAATCCAATTTCAATTAAACTATAAGGAATTGGTGACGAACCATGAGCATGAAAAAGCATCCGAAAGACGACGACAAAAACACGTACCTGAACATGCACGTGTATGTTGAAAAAATTTGATTTTTTTGAAAACGACAAAAATTGAATTTTCACCTAGAGTTATTAGAGAAAAAACTGGATTAGATAGCAAAAGCTTACTAGCCCCGTAGAACCGTACACAAATAGCAACTGATGGAATACAATCCTGAAATTATACTATTGGAAATCGACCAAGCGTCATGATGACCAAAGAGAGATTCAGCACTTTGGGAAGATAAATTCAACAAAAGGATAGCAACTATTCAAAAAATTGGATGGATTTCTTTCCGACGACTCTAACTTGCTTCGATTCAAAGCACGTCATGTACGCAACAAGACGTACTTTGGAGGGAAAATGTTACCTGGCCTTTTGGCCCGGCTATATTCAAATTGACTGGACAAGTTAAACTAGATGATCATCAAGGCGAAAAGCTTGGAGAGATGGTTACCAGGATTAGAGATCAATTATGGACAAGGCTACGAACAATAGGCATATGGATTCATGCGAATAGCATTCTGGAATCGGCTAAGTATGAATTTCACACTTCAACTGAAATGACGATCGGGTAGGATCGTTTTTCATAATAAATCGGCTATGATCCTTCTCCAATATGGATCATCAATGATCCATCTCGATTATGGACCGGCTATGATCCATCTCCATTATGGATCGGCTATGATCCATCTCCAAAATGGATCGGCTGTGATCCATCTCCATTATTGATTGGGTATGACCCATCTCCAAAATGGATCGACTATGATCCATCTCCATTATGGATCGGTTATGATCCATCTCCAAAATGGATCGACTATGATCCTTCTCCAATATGGATCGGCAATGATCCATCTCCATTATGGATCAACTATGATCCATCTCCAAAATGGATCGGCTATGATCCTTCTCCAATATGGATCTAAAATGATCCATCTTCATTATGGATCGACTATAATCCATCTGCATTATGGGTCGGCTATGATCCTTTCCAAAATGGATCGGTTATGATCCATCCCCAATATGGGTCGGATATGGAACATATTTATTATGGATTGGCGTGAATCGATATGGATACAGATTGCTTGGATTAACAGTAAAAATCAACGATGATCGATCAATAGCTCAAAATCTAGAAGTCAACTATGCATGAAACTTTGGGAATAGTAAGATATTACATGGTGTGACCCACCATATCAATTGCACTTGAAAAGGAGCAATAAAAAAGATCGGTACCGAATGTTATTTTGACAGAAGTGGGGCCCACGATCGATGGGGCGACCTTGTCTGGGACTGGAGACACCGCAGCCAAAATTTCAGGAAGATCTTTCGCCATCTTCCCCTATAAATACAGACTTGATTATTCATTTTTGGGACATTAGCGCTGCTTATTGCTTTGTACTCTTTTGCAACTAAGGATTGTAATCTGATCCTTATTGTACTCATTTTACAAAGTTATTAGTAAAGCTATCTCTTCAAAGTGGACATAGGGCAAACAACGTCAAACCACTATAAATTGTTGTGTCTTTGTTATTAGCCGGTTCTTGATTACTTTACTGATATATTCTCTCTATTTACACTTATTATTCTTCATTTATTCCTCTACAAAATTTCTATTAGGTGTTTATGCCAATTGGTGCAAACAATAACATATATAATATAACACATATATCATATATACGTGTATATTATTTAATTAATTTACCTTTGATTAATTAATTTAATTAGACAGTATTAATTAAATTATATTAATTTTGAAAAATCATTTTATATAAATACATGTATACTTCTGATATCTTAAACATTTTAAAATATCATAACATATATCAAAATATATAATACATGTATATATATATATATATTCGTTGATTAACTTATATAATTAATTTATTTACTTCATTAATCTTATTAATAAATTTAAATTTGGATATTAATTTTTTTTAAATATTTTCAAACACTTTGAAAATTTTATTCAAATACTTTGAAAATTTTTGTTATATTATAACTTTTATAATATATATACATATATGTGTATATGTATGTATATCTTATTTTAAATTTTAAACAATTTTGAAAATTAGCACAAGGCCCAATTTAAATTGGAATTTTTCTATTAGGGACAACCTTTGGGCTCACATTTCTGTTCGGGCCAGGTTGGTAGCCAGGTAGGGTAGAGTATTCGATTACCCAAACCCAGCTCTTTGGCACTACCTTTCTAGACAACCTATTATCTAAGCTGTGAGCTTAATTAATTAACCCTAACATGACTAATTTAGACTGCATAGGCTACTGGTGGGCTCCGATACCATTGTTGGAACTGGGCCAGCCCGAAGGGGGAGAAATGAGTGAATTTCAGTTTTTTACCACTTGGATCTTTTTTAGGCCCATGAAGTCTAATTCACTTAGAACATTTCTAATTTTCTTTTAAATAAAATTATTATTTTATTTAAATTTATAATATAGTTTTATATTATGTAATTAATATTTTAGTATATATATATATGTATCATATACATATGTGCGTGTGTGTGCATGTGTAACATAGCAATCCGTGTAATGTTTTACATGCTCATATATAAGTGTTGAGATTTACCGTGAAACAGATATGTCATCTCCTTTTGTATACAGGTGTATCGTCTAAATGTATAGTCATATGAATCAAGTCTTATGTATAAAGTATATTATATATGTGTGTATGCAACCATAAATAATTTATATATAAAGAATTTTATAAATTACAAAATTATATGTAATATATATGTACACACACACATAAATTAATAATTGTAAATATATATATAATTTTTTTAATAATAATAATGGACTCGTCCTAGAGAATATATATAATTTTTTTAGTTTAAATATATACGTAAATAAATAAATAAATATATATATATGGAAAATTGTATGCACATATGTAAATAAATAAATAATTATTTATTTATTTCTTTTTTATAATGTTTTTTGCTCAACAGTTTTTTATTAAGAAATTATTTAAATAATTATATCTATGTTTAAAATAAAGAAAAATAAAATAAAGAGTTTTAAAATTATTTCCAAAAACAAATTTTATATTGTAGTTTTTTGAAAAACCTTATACCAAACTATAACATATTAAGCCATACATGCTTATATCTTATCTAAAATCAATTTAAATTTAATAATATCCATATAATATATATATATATAAAATTTCTTTTTTTATTATTGCTGAATGCTTCTTTGGCATAAATAAAAAATTTCATCATTCAAAGCATAGGTTGTATGATGTTAAAATTTAACTATAGATTTATAAAATAAAATCATTTAAATAATATATTATTTTAATTTTGAAAACAAATTTATTGTTTACTGTCGTGAGCATTATGATCATGGTATAAATAAATTCATTTTTAATATATGCATATAACCAAACAACCATGATGATGATACACCAATATATAAGATTCGCCGCCTATCTATCTAAACAGTATATGATATAGATACTAATTAGACATTAATTCAGTATTACAGATCATAGAATTACCCTATCACCATAGCCAATTAGTACACATTGAAATGAAGAGATTATCTCCTTGAACAAGGTTCTAATTCAAAACGGTGTTAGCTCTTGAACTAATCACCATCGACGATCGAAATGAAGTAGAATTTGATGTGAATTTGTTTGGAAAATTATTGTTAATGGGCTTCAATTTTTGCCTGTAGATGGTAAGGGTTGACAGTGAAAAATCATTATTTTCAACAAGAGGAAGTGTTGCTTAAATAAAG
Organism: Allium fistulosum; assembly: GCA_030737815.1. Lineage (NCBI taxonomy): Eukaryota > Viridiplantae > Streptophyta > Magnoliopsida > Asparagales > Amaryllidaceae > Allium > Allium fistulosum. The sequence goes on along the minus strand of CM060905.1, from coordinate 939,069,935 downwards.
GAAGTGATCAATGAGAGATCAGTGAATCTGGTCCTTTTATTTCTCTCTTACTCTTTCATTCCTTTAACTAAATCAACGCCCCCTTCTTAAACAACTCATTGTCGGCCATATATAGGATAGACCAGCCACTAAACTTGCCACTCTGGGTCACAATAAATTCCAAACCTAAATAATAAACATCGCATTTAAATCCAATTTAAATGCGTACCGATATCGTATATTGGTTACTATGTTTATAACAATTATAAATGCACTTTTTTATATTATTCAATACATTAAATAAAACTTTATATTAATATTTCATAAATATTAATTAATTTATAACAATTATAAAATATAATTAATCGTGTGGTAAAAGAAGTATTCGATGTTTCGGTTGTGTTGATTTTTAGATGTAAATTCGATTAACGATTAATATCCAATAATTAGATTATTAACATTCACACGTCACTTAGCGGTGGTGTTACATTTTGGCCAAATTTATCGCTTACTTGGTTTCGTAAAATTCAATTTTACTTTGTTAAGCATTACTGTAACGACTCCGTATTTCGTGCCATTCGCACCCACACATGTCGGACTTGAACTGCTCAAAACAACAGATTGTTAATTTATATTTGGCAAAACTCGGCATATACAGTAAATAAATCAATCATAGAATCACAGACACAGAGTAATATAAAAATAAGCAGCGGAAAAGATAAATAGTAGTCATGAAGCTACTATATAAACAACAGAGTTTGAAACAAAATACAACAGAATATCTCAAATACAATGTAGTCTCGAATACAAACAGATGACAAGTCTGAACAAAACCACCGGATAGCTGAAAGCTGAATAGATACAGATGGATCTCCAAGTGAAGCTCCAACTCCAAAGGTGAATCTCAAATGTTGTGACATTCGGTCTGACCCGAGCGTAAAGAAAAACACAAAACACTCGAGTCAGGATTAACATTCTTATATTAATAAATTCAACTCAAGTGAAATGTCAACTGAAATACAAGTAACTTAAAGGATAGTTGGGATTTCCATCCTCTAAGGATCCGTGGAACTATCTACTATGTAGTAATATACATTATTATAATATGTCTTTAGTAAAGTAAAAGTATTAAAATAGCGTTAAGGCGTTGCCTATATCCCCCTTAACACATTTTATATATTCCCATAGTCTATACAGTACCGTAACTCTCCCCGTAAACTGGAGGGCTATCAGAGGCACTCCATAGGTATGGTACAAAACAAACTCGTAGAAGGCGCGATAGGGCATGCGACATGGCACTCGAGGCAATGCCAGGGTAGATATATCATTTGCACTCCCGGACTGGTGGTAACACATAGCAGCTACTACAGCCCACCTCATGACACACTCCCAAATCAAAGGGTGCACCTAATCAAATCACAAAAGCAATAGAATGGTATCGAAGAAATGTGCCCGATCGGAGGAATGACCTCACTTGGCCCCGTACAGCTCCTGTTTTAGCCGTATCAAGCTGAATCACAGGAGTCAGGGCTACGTAAATACCATATAGAATCGTCACCAAACCATTCTACTTCATTCTGGAATCTCCACCACGTACACAGTTGTTAAAGTGGTTTTCAGTATTGGTAGAGAGTATGACAATATCTGATCCCGGTCTCATTAACAACCAAACGCTTATTTCACACCGTGGTCATTTTCATTTCAAATAAATCATACTTCAAATCAAAATATCATATTCATTTCAAAACCATATCAAATTCGATATCATTATTCACTTTAAATAGTATTCATTTTCAGAATGTAACACTTTCAAAATTTATAACACTTTCGAAATCATAGCACTTTGAAATCATAACACTTTGAAACCATAACACTTTAAAACCATAACACTTTGAAATCATGACAATTTCCACCTAAACAGTTTAGATGTTGAAAATAGTATATATATTAAAATACTTTATAAATTAAAATAGTTTATATATATAATAAAATTAGTTTCCTCCAATTTCGCAAATCGATTTACATCATCTTAAATTCAAAAATTCAATTTGAATCAATTCCAGTTTAACCATTTCAATTTAAAGTTCAAAGACTCAAGTTTAAATATTCAAACATTTACAACATAAATTTTATTTATATTTCAACATTTAACTTTAAATTTATCCAAATTGAAAATTATTCCCTTAACCATTTTATAATTTATTTAAATCCCAATTTATATATTTAAATCATTATTAAATATTAAATCTCAATTTCATTCAAAATTGAGAATATTCATTTAATCACTTTTTATCAAATCAGGTTATAAACCAAGTCATAATCACATCTTTTGAAAATCTCAAAACTGATAAGTTTAAATTAATTCTTCCTTGAATTCAATTATTAACCAAATTAAATTTCTAGTCAACATTAATTTATCTTTCCAACCTTTATTATTAAAGTTATAAATCTATTTTAAAATATTAATATAAAATTTAAATAAATATTTTTAAACATATTATATACTAATTAAATTAAATTTTATTAAATTAAATCTTATTATATATATTTTTAAGAAAATAAAATTATAAGAAAAATCTTAAAATTTATAATTTCAAAACTAACTTATAAATTTAAAATTCCAAAACATATTATTTTTAAAACCCACAATTTTAACATATATAAAAATAACATTTATATATATTATATTTTAAAAATCAATATTTATTTAAAACCATATATCTCCTTTCAAAACTTTGGAAATCATTTTCAAAAATATAGACCAACGTTGTACGTATATAATTTTCTATCCTATGGTCAAGTGATACGGATATTTATCATTTCAATCCACAATTTAAACATTTACGGGTATATATCATTTCAACCCGCAATCCCAGAATTCACAATCAATGAAAATCACTTGGGTTTATCATTTCAACCCATAACGATTTTCTCCTATTCTACAAGATCGTTCGGGTATGTATCATTTCAATCCATAGGGAATTCTAAATTAACAGGGAACTTGCAGAGTGAGACCATATATGATGAAAATATAACATATCAACAACAGGCATATATCATCAGTGATAAATAAAATATAAACAACAGGATATGGTGTCATATCTCACAGGTGAGAAAATACAGATAATAGCATATCATATACAACAATTGTATAATTAACAGTTCAATTCAGCAGCATATTTCAATTGTCGTTTCAATTGAAATCAAATTTAATAAATATAAGAATGTTAATCGTGAGTGATTGCTCACCTTTCGAGGCTAGAGAGATTTGACAACGAAATGGGTTACGAATCCAAGCACGAATTCCAAAGCAAAGCAAGATTGGCACGAATTCGACGAACAGAGCTGATAACAGGAACCGATGAAAACAAATCAAATCAGTTTTGATATAAACTGAAAATATATACATTATTATATTATTATTTTCCCTAAAACCAATATTCAATTAAAAATACATATTTAAAATCTATATATACCTATACATGTATTTTAAAACCAATTGTCCAAATAAAACCATTGTATTACATTTCAAAATCAATATTTATAAATCAACTTAAACTTCCCCATATACATTTTAAACCTTTACAGTAATCATGAATAAACATGTATATATACTCTTTCCCAAAATATTTATATAAATGCAAACCTAACATACAATATAAATATACACATACCAAACTGAAAATCACACATATTTTTATATAAATTCAAACATATACTTCAGATCAATATTTATTATGAAAATCAATATAAACTTAGTTTATTATAATATACTTTTAAATTCCCACTGATTGTATATGAATGCTTATATAGACTTATATATATACTACAAACAGGTCATAATTTTTTTTGTATAAACTTCTATATCCAATATATCATATATAAAATCTAATACATATATATATAATATAGAAACAACAGCCCCAAATTTGAAGCATAGTTTAAAATTTCCAAATGCACTATATACCAGCATCCTGAACATAAACTCACGCAATCGACATAACTTATATATTACTTATGCATTATATATATACAGTAAAGGGATGAACATAGACTGTATAAGTATTATATAAAAAAATTGCATATTATAAACAACTTTTATAACTATATATATATATACAACAAATCATATATAAGCTAATATAAACTTATATACACCTCTATCTATATACTGCTTTTAATATATATAGACATCTAATGTATACAAAACTGCAATATAAACATTTATATTTTATAACTAAATATACTAAAAATATAAGCGAACTGCTATAAGTATATACTTAAACTATAAACAACAGTTATATATACATACAGTATAAACAAAACTTATAGAGGCTTGGCAAGGAACAACTCAAGGCATGGTTACAAGCCGTAATGGACAGCGGTCGAGGGAAGAAGAGAGGCTAGGGGATACGGCTGCTTGGAGGATCAAGAGGCGGAGCGGCCAGAGTCTGTTACATCAGGCCGGCTGGGGTTGTTGATCGGCAAGAGGAGGAGAGGAAGGCGGTGAGTGTGGATCTGCGCGTGGCTTTGAGGTTGAGCGGGCTGAGTTGGTGGTGGAAGCTCGGCAGATTTGGTGAGGTGAAGGAGATGGAGAGGGTCTGGGTGTGGAGGAGGGAAGCTTGGCCAGGCTAGGGGAGGTGGAAGGCCGGGGAAATAGAGGAAGGTGAAAAACTCGGCTTCAGGTTGGAGGCATGAACTCGCGTGCTTGTCAAAGAACGCGGAAGCTAGGTGGAAGGCTTGCGAAAGAAACTACAGAGAAGAAGAAAGAGAAAAACAAAGAAAAGAAGAAGGAAATAAAATAAAAGAGAAAGGGAAAAATGTAACGAAAGAAGTGAATGACAGTATAGCAAAGGAAAAAGGTAGAAATGAATATATACTAGAAAAATAGCAATTGTAATAGCAACGGTCACACACTGATTTAGCTGAAGATTTAAAGCAATGAATTTTGTTTAGGAAGCACGTTTAAATTTTGAAACCGAAGGAAAGAGTAAAGTCACAATTTACGGCACCGTTACAATGAACTATTCAATCGTTTCGCCGTGCATCGGACCTCAAAATACAGAAATAAATATACTGCGGAGATCAGCACGACGAGGCGAACAGAACGGTACACAGATATCAGCGATACGACCATCATATCAAAAGTCGATAATCAGTACCAAAATGATGCTAAAACGCCGAAAATAAGATAAACGGAGCAATAGCAGTCCAAATTTGGAGAAACAAAATATGATGTCTCACTTAGAAGATGATTTATAAATTTATTATATAAAAATATTCAAGTTTGGAAAACATTTTATTATCATCTAATATTAACTGATTTAAATGTAAATAAAATTACACAATACAATAAACTTCCATATTATCAGATTAAAATATACCATTTGCTATGTTTAAATAGACGTATTCCAAATAATAAATTTTCATTTACAATTTTTTATATTTTAAAATTTCACAAAAATTCAGTTAATTATGTTATAAACCGTTAAAATTTACGGGTCGTTATAATTACCTAGTAATGACGATTCTTTACAGCAATTCTCTTCATCAAAACTATCTCACTTTGGACTTATGGAATTTAGTATCGGTCAAAATTCGAATATTGTCCGTATTCAACTCTATAGTCCAAACACAAAGTTCATGGTTTAATAATAACAATTATTATTATTAACCGAATTACTCAGACCAGAAATTTTGACTTTGAATTGACCATGATACTAGTCTTATATGACTAAGGAGATGAATCCTCACTTGAATAGTGTTTCACTTCCAGTACTTCCACCTAGCCTAACTATAGTCATTCGATGGTGGCCAGACCATGATTAATATATAATCAAAGCTGAGCTTTCATTTTGAAGATCGACATGTATTCTCAAGTAAGGAGAAATGTGTAAATTAGTCACTTTGATATTTTATATTTGACCTTAGTTATATTAACCAACAGAAAACTACCGAGTGAGTCATTATAGTTATGCAATAACTATCAGTACGTAACCTCTTGGTGCCCCCAACAACCATGCGTAATACAATGTCTAACATTTGGAGGGCATTATGTTTTCAAGTCTCAACGGATATATCGATGTCCAGTCTCGATACATCTTGATTAGGAACATTTAAAACAATGTGCCTTTATATTATAATACAATACTCATGATTACAACAATTTGTAACTGCTACCATAAGCACATCATTTATGGACTTTCTAATTTATATATACTTAAATTATAATTATTTATAACATTTGTAACAAGTATATAACAGAAAGAAAACACCTTTATTTCGAATGAGTATTGATTCTAGAGTTAATAATTCACAATAATTTATAGAATTGTCCCTAGGGAATACACCTAACTCTACTATTTATAGCTGTCATCCATCAGGCCATCCTACCATATCAATGATCAGGCGCTCTTCGGTTGTCCTTTAAATACCCCATGCATTGCCACTTTAAAGGGTTTGGAAAATATAAGGATTTTGAGTACTATACACAACTTTGAGATCTTTACACCACAAGCCACTAAGATTAACAACTTAATTATTCTTTAGTGCTTCCTTTTTATTATTATTCTCTTGTAATTTCTTGTAATTGTAAGAGAGATATGTAGCAAGAAAGCTTCATAAGTGACATTGGCAAGCTTGCCGAACCACCCTATATTTGGTATCACTTACCCTTAATCGATTACGTTGTTCCTCATTCTCACTTTTAAGCCTAATGCTAGCAAGTAAAATTTGTGCATTAGTTCAATTCTGAGATTGGCTAAATCTCTAGTTAACATTTTGACGCTAGAAGGAGGGCCTTTCCCTAAAGCTCTCACCTTTCCATAATTTTCTACTATGCAAAGACCTAATCTGACTTGTTACCTTGAACAATCTTCCGCCAGCCAAAGGTAACAACTCTAATAAGCATGGGACAAACGACAACATTCCCGCTAGTGATGTCCAGTCCAATCTTGGCATCAACAAATAAATGTGGCATACTATGATGCTACATCTGTCAAACGTAGGTCAGCTAGCCCATGATGTGAATTGACGAGGAGGTGGTTGGATGCCCAAGCTATTGTAAACTTTGTCCAACCTTCTCCTCCTATAACTGACCCAGTGCTTATGTAACATCCCACTACTAGGAGGCCCAAAACTAACGGCTACGGATGCTGCAGTCATCCATAGTTATTAATCCTCAGCGACCAAATACGACGATATTAGATACATTGATACACAAAAACACAAGGATATGGAAAAAATTAAACAGCAAACAAATTCCATATTCTATTTCAAAATATTCCAAATTGATTACATAATCCCAGTTCGCGGACCATGTTTAGATAACATATAATTATAACAAAATATGCCAAGAGCGACATATGAAGATGCACCCTTGGTTGATCAGAGTATATAAATGGGCATGAAAACAAATTTGCCTTTACAAACAAAACACACAGTGGAAATAAAAGGAATCTAATAACAAGCTTGCCTCATGCACATCCTTGAAAGCTTTATTCGTCTAAAATAAAACCTGGAAATCTTAACTCTCAACCTACTCAAAATCAATTGAGTATCCGAGAGTTTAAGGGGAAAACAAAAACTTCAAGTCAGACATAAAGCCTGGTATGAATAATAATTTACCATCTCAAACCATTTAGATATCTAGTGAGACCACTCCGCTTAGCGGAACGAGTTTTCCCCTCACTAGTATCCTAAAACATTTATAAAACCATATACTGTGCTCCTGCATCCATAATGGTTAAAACATAGTATTTCAAAAAATATGATGATATGCAAAACAAGTAAATCAAATTTGGATCACCCATCCCCATTCATTCGGAATATATGTCTTAATTATAGTTTCTAGGATTACAACTAACCTGTTAAATGTTTATGGAATATCTGTCCAATATCATAGTTTTCATGGGATTACTAAGAACCTATTGGTAACTCCAATATCTTATCTCTTATCCTAGTTTTCATGGGTTAACTAGGAAACTATTGACTAACTGTCAATATCTTAATTCGGATACAGTTTTCATGGGCTAACTACAAACCTACTAGCCCCTGCCAGTATCAAATCATGGTTTTCATGGGTTGACTATGAACCTATTGGCCCCTGCCAATATCTTTAATTAAAATTTTTAACATTTCTTAAGTTATATTCATTACTAGGTCAACCCAACTGGTTATTTTTCCCTTCCCCAAAGTACTGTTATGGGTTAACTACAATGTGAATAAGTGTACGAAGAAGTAATACTTCTAAAAAATTTAGTTATGCCATGGTATTTCCTTTTTAATAGTGAGAGTGGGTTATTTGTTTTGAAATTTTAAAACATCACCTTCGAAACCTCTGGATGACCTCCTTCGAAACCACAAGCTTCTTTTCAAAACATAGTAAACATACCTTTTGAAGTCCTTGTTAAATATTCACTTTTGAAACCAATGGTACCTTTCGATGGTATCAAAATATTCTTTAAAGCAAAGCTTCGAAACAAATAAAAATATCCTTTCGAAAGCAATGGGCTTACTCTTTTCGTTGGGTCAAAATGATTATATACGAAAGTACCTCTTTCGAAACCAATTATAAAATTGTTTTGGGGAAAAAGTTGATGGTGTCGGAACCATCTAGTCGAAAGCAACTACCTTTCAAATTAAAACATCAAAGGAGTCTAAACCCCCTTTCGACTCCATTGCCTTCGAAACCCCAACCCTTCGAAAGCATTCAGGAAAAAGCTTAGTTTAAGTTAAAACAATGAGAACCCTTCGACAGCATAGATGGCTTCAATTCAGTTGAAAGAAGAAAATTTGCGGCTGGGTTTCGGCTTGGTCGAAACCAATCCTTTCGAAATCTTTTAATTAAGGAGAAAGGTACCCCCTTCAAAAGCTAATACTTCACCATAATAAAGCAGCATTCCCCAAAAGCTATTTATATAAACCTTTTCTAAAGCATATGTTTTGGCTGTGTCGAAAGCTTTAAGTAAAACAAAGCAAGAACTTAGCTTTTGAAATAGAATATGGTTTTGATCCTAATGAAAGCATTGCTTTCGACACCCTACCTTCCGCTACCCACCAATTCACTTCATACCAATTCCATTGATACCATGTGCATTGGTTCCAACTATGTTGGTTTTAACTGAGATGGTGCGGAGGTAAAGGAGTCAAAAGGTACAACTATTTGAGGCGAAACCTACTTTCCTGGATTTAAGGCTGAAGTATAGCAACTTTTAGTAATTACTTTTATAACCTCTTGCTTATTTGTAAGCCTTTGATTGGTTGCTGTATAACCTTTCAAATACTTTATAAAGATAACTGCCACATTTAATCAGATCTAAATCAAGGGAATTATAACATTTAAGCCCTTCTATTAACAAAACCAGTATTTGCAAATAAGTCCCTCTCTTGAAATAATTTATTTTCCCTAGTAACTCAACTAGGAAAAATCTCCAAAAATCACAGAAATTCAATTTTATCATGTAATCAAACATATTAAAATTTCAGACCCAATTTCTTCTTGAAATACTCAAAATAAATTTTTAAACCCAATTATATCATATTTTCCTTTAGAAATTCATAATAGATTTTCTATAGCTTTGAAAATTCTGAAAATTAAAACCCATCTCCAAAATCATGTTCTGCTTAACATAAAGTTTTCCATGGCAGTTTAAAATCCTAAACTCTTGGTTTCTCATTAAAATCGTGCAAATTATATGTGAATGAATTAAAATAAATCAAACATAACATTGTTCAAGCATATCATCATAAAAACGAATTTAATCATAAATTCGGAAAAAAACATATAATCATTGAATAATAGAGATGGTATGAAATTATTATTCACCTTAGGTATGACAAGGAATTTGAGATTTGTTGTTGATTAATCCTTCCTAGCTTTGATCCTTAGCTTTAGACTGAATTTTTTTTTTCTCTTTTCCTCTTTATTAATGGTCGGCTATATTTTAGTTTTTGATTTGTGTTTGTGAAGGTGAGAAATGAAACGTGAATGGACAAGGGTAAGAAGTGTATAGCCGTGTATGATAAGGAGGCTATTTTACTAATATGCCCATGTGTAATTTAATTTGTTTAATAACCCAATAAAAGCCCATTTACTTTATTAATATTAATAAGCACGGCCCTATATACGGATTTATTCAAATCTCAATCTCCTTATCATCATTATTCTATTTAATTTATCTAATTAAATTTCCTGAATAATGATATCAAAAATTAGGGATGTTACAGGCTCCCCCTTTAAAGAATTTCGTCCTCGACAGTAAGGCCTAAATACTAAACATAACAATCGTATGTAACAACTCCTAACAACTATACTAGTCTAACTGACTAGAAATTATCTATATAAATCTAATATAGACACACCCTCAAAGCAGATCAGGATAAGTATCTCCAATCTTATCCTCTATCTCCCCAGTACAATCCTTCTCGTTGTTGCTCCACTGAACTTTCACCAACCTGACTGTCTTATTCCTTAATTTTTTCTCATCTCTAGCTACAGCCTGAACTGGTTGTCTAACAAAAGTCAAATTAGGCTCTACTACTAAGTCTTCCAGCCCTGTCGGAGGAATAGTAGTCTATGGATCATGCACATACTTGCAAAAATGAGATACATAAAATACATTATGGATGCCTGGCATACTTCTCGGCAACTCTACCCTGTATGCGAGCTTTCCAATCCTCTCTATAATCTGGATTGGACCTACATATCTTGGGACTAACTTCCCTGACTTTCCAAATCGTATTACACCCATCATTGGTGATACCTCAATGAAAACCTTATCTCCAACCGAGAATTCTAAGTCCTTACGCCTCTTATCTGCGTAACTCTTCTGTCTTGACTGAGCTTCCTTCATCCTTCCTCGGATTAACTCAATCTTTTCTGAAGCCTCTCTAACCAAATCTTGACCTAAGACTAATCTGTCTCCAGTCTCCAACCAACATGCTGGTGATTTGCATGGTCTTCTATACAAAGCTTCAAACGGCGCCATTCCTATACTTGTTTGATAACTATTATTATAGGAAAACTCAACCAAATGTAGGTGATCCTCCCAATATCCACCAAAGTCCAATACGCAAGCTCTCAGTAGATCCTTGAGTACTTTGTTAACTCTCTCTGTCTGCCCATCTGTCTAAGGGTGATACACGGTACTCATGTTAAGCTTGGTACCCATCACTTCATGTAGACTCTTCCATATTTCACTAGTGAACAAAGCATCTCTGTCACTGACTATAATACTATGAACTCCATGCAGTCTAACTATGTCCTTCAGGAACAACTTAGCTAAAACAGGCATCATCCTGGTTGACCTAACTGGAATGAAATGGGCACTCTTGGTCAATCTGTCCACTATAACCCATATACCTTCATTAACCCTATTTGTCCTTGGCAACCCGTCTATAAAATCCATGGATATCGAATCTCATTTCCAAACTGGAATCTCTAAAGGCTGAAGCAACCCACTCGATTTCTGATAGTCAGCTTTCACTTGCTGACAGTTCGCACACTGCCTAACCGACAAGCCAACATCCCTTTTCATGCCTTCCCAATAGAAGCTTCTTTTCATATCCTGATACATCTTGGTCCCTCCAAGATGAATCACAAACTTGGACCGATGACATTTTCCAAGAACTTCTTTCCTCAAGTCCTCAGTATTCGGAACACACAATCGTCCCTTTATTCTCAACCATCCCCTCTGTTCAAGGCTAAAATCCTTTAGATCATCGATCTCAGTTCCAACCTCAAGATTTTTAATTTTCTCAGCCAACACTGGATCCTCCTGCTTAGAAGTAATTTTCTCAATCAATACCGGTTGAACTTCTAAACAAGACAACCTGGCGGAATTCTGACTAGAACCAGCAGCCGATCTTAACTGCACATCACAACTGACTAAAGCTTCTAAATCTTTCCACTCTGCCAACATAGGTAACACTACATTCTGATGTTTTCTGCTAAGAGCATCTGCCACCTTATTACCTTTCCTAGTGTATGCTCTATACCAAAATCATATGCAGCCAAAAACTCTAGACACCTCTGCTACCTTATATTCAACTCCTTCTAAGAGAATAAATACCGTAAAGACTTATGATCGGTATAAAGCTCAAACCTCTCCCCTAGGAGATAATGTCTCCAAATCTTCAGTGCAAAGATCATAGCTGCCAACTCCAAATCATGAGTAGGATATCTAACTTCATGCGGTCAAAGCTGCCTAGATGCGTAGGCAATGACTTTACCATTCTGCATCAACACCGCTCCTAATCCAGTTCCACGTGCATCAGTATACACCACCAATCCTTGGTTTCCGTCTGGAACTACTAACACAGGTGCATTGGTCAACAAATGCTTTAACTTAAGGAATTCTTCCTCACATTTGTCGGACTTAACAAATTTCACCTCCTTCCTGGTTAGCTTAGTTAAGGGTGCTGCTATCCGCGAGAAATCTTTAATGAATCTCCGGTAGTAGCCAACAAGTCCAAGAAAACTCCTGATCTCAGTCACCGTCTTTGGTCTCTTCCAATTATTCACGGCTTCAATCTTATTTGGATTAACTGACAATCCTTTCTCTGAAACTACGTGACCAAGAAATTTAGTCTCTTTCTTCCAAAAATGATACTTGGTAAACTTCGCCTTTAGCTGATTCTGCCTCAGCCTCTCAAGTACCACTCTAAGATGAACTTCATGCTCTCTCTCATCCTTAGAGTAGACTAGAATGTCATCTATAAAAACTAATTCAAACTTATCCAAATGCTCTGGGAAAACTCGTTTCATCAAATCCACGAAAAAAGCAGGTGCGTTCGTTAATCTAAATGGCATCACCAACCACTCATATGAACCATACCTAGTTCGAAATGCTATCAAAGGAATACTGTCCTCCGCCACTCTTAACTGATGGAAACCTATCGCCAAGTCCAACTAGGAAAACACTCTGGCTCCATTCAACTGATCAAAGAGATCATCTATTCTTGGCAAAGGATACTTATTCTTAATTATCCTTTCGTTCAACTTACGATAGTCAATACACATCCTTAACGACCAATTTGGCTTCTTTACAAACACCGCGGCCGCTCCCCAAGGTGAACTGCTTGGTCTAATAAAGCTCCTTCCTTCTAGATCCACAAGCTGCACCTTCAATTCTTTCATCTCAGTCGGTGTCATCCTGCTAGGTGGTCTACTTACAGGTTCAGCTCCTGGCACAAGATCTATTCTAAACTCAACAGCTCTTTTCGGTGGTAGTCTAGTGACTGGCTCAAAGACATCTGAAAATTCTCTTGCTACCCGAACCTGATTTAACTCATTTCCTATCTCCATAGCATTAAATAAATCACTAACATTCCAGTCAGTATTCTCTACTGAGAATATCACTCGGTTATGACTTTCAGGGTGTCTCAATGATATTTCCCTATTCTGGCAAAATATTCTAACCTCATACCTACCCAACCAATCCATACCCAAAGTGATTATGATATCTACGAAATCAATAAAATACAAACTGTTATCCCAACTTTTAGCAAAGCTGAGATACCCAAAACTGACTGAAAATCAATAATAACTAGCCATGAATATCAGCTATGCATTGCAGGATAACCACGGATATCGATGAATTTTGTCCGAGTCCGGATCGAGCTGCAATTGACAAGACATGACAAGCAAAGCCGTAAAGCCAAATTCCGAATTTCAAGTCAATCCGAGTTCGTATGCTCAAGATATCACCAACAAAAAATGGAGTAGACAGTCCTAAGTTCGAATCCATAGGCGAAGCCTATGTTCGAATCCATCAAGTGGCCGAGCTTCGTTTCCATCGGCCAAATCCTTTGTTCGAATCCATCGGCCAGGCTCTAGTTCGAATCCACGAAACATAACCATGCTTCGAATCCATCGAGCAAGCCATGGTTCGAATCCATTGATCCATTCCCTGCTTCGAATCCATCAAAGGGAAGGTCTTCGAATCCATGCAATTGAAGAACTTCGACTCCATCCCACGACTATCTTCGAATCCATTCAGCTGAGAAGCCTTTGTAACGATCAACTATGGCCTACCTTGATCGATACGAAGGAAACATCCATTCGATCGATTCGAAGGAGCATACTTTCGAATCCGTTCCCTCGAATCCACCAAGTCAAAGCGGCTAAAACCATGGATTCGACCCAGTAAACTCGGAGAAAAAGCTGGATCAACACGAGAAGCGCGCGCGACACGTCACCATTCACTCGCGCAAACCATTGATTCGACCCTATCGATTCGAAGGGGATCGATTCGAACCAGGCTGGTACACCGGAAATGCAATCTTGAATCGATCATAACATGAGATCTATAAGTCCAAATGCTATGAAATTTTCACAGAAGCTTGAGCACATGTTGAAGAATGTCCACACCAAATTTCAGCCCGATAGGATGTTTTCTTGATCGATTCGAATGGACTTCGAATCGATCCCAAAGTGGGCCCGGATTTCCTGAAAGCGGGCATGTGGGCCCCCTCACATACCAGAACTGATCTCCCTAAATTTAGGCGAAATATCAGCCTCCTACACCTATAAATAGAGCCCCTGGTCATTCAGAAAAGAGGTTGGACAATTTTGAGAGCTAAAGGGCGCCCAGACTATGCCAGATTTACTCCAGATCAATATTTCTTCCTTAGATTCAGATTATAATCATAAAATCTGTTGTACTACGCGATAAGAAATTGTAATCTTCAAGCATCGAGCAATAAAATCATAAAAACATTGAAGTGGACGTAGGCCGGAGATAGCCGAACCACTATAAATTGTGTGTCACTGTTCATTATTTTTGGATTACTGCTTGTTGCTCGCTTAGATCTGATATTTGTGTTTGAATATTGCTGGTTTGTATTCATACACTGGTGCTTTCATAATACTTGGGGTTTGTGACCAAATTTGGCGCAAACACAAACTGCATGCAAACTTATGACCAAATAAGTCAACTCTAACTGGTCACATCTCAACCCTAGAGTTGCATATCCTCCTATTGGATTCGCAACCCTTAAGGAAGTAACAAGGTAGGTGGGTTCTAAGCATAATCTGTCAACTAAACACTGAGATGTAAATGAATGTGATGCACCGGTATCAAAAAGTACTCTAATTGGAATACTCTTAATCAAAATCGTACCTTCCATCACAGTCTTTCCTTTATCAACTGCAGTAGACCTAACTGGTCCAATAGCAAAGACCTTTCCTTTGTCCTCCCTAGCTGGCTCTAGACATTGATTCTTGTAATGCCCAACTTGATCACAGTTGAAGCACTACACATTCTTCTTGGTTGCAGCTTTCTTTCCATTTCCTGACCGGCATTCATTCGCAAAGTGATCCTTCTTATCACACTATTACCAAACTACCTCAGCCTTTGACTTCTTAGTAGTATCTCCCTTCCGGACTGCCTTCTTTTTAAAGAACTTCCTCTTTTTACCTTAAGAACCCTGAGTTTCCACCAGCCTTTCTTTAGCAAAATCGGCAAGTAATTCCTCATGGCAAATGACCATCTCCACCACTATATTACAAGGATCACGGACATGTGTCATGGTCATTCTAGCAAGTTCGTGCCTCAATCCCCGAATGAACCTCTCATTCCTTTTGATATCAGTATCTATAGTAGCATATCCATATCGAGGCAGCTCTTCAAACTTAGCAGCATACTCGACTACTGACATCTCTCCCTGAACTAGATCCATAAACTTCCTCATTAGACTTAGCAAACTCAAATACAAACTTATGCTCAAATCTCGTTTTAAAATCATCCCAAGTTAACTACTCTTATGGCACTCCAGTAGTGACACTGTTCCACCAATGTAGTGATGCCCCATGCAACTGTCTAGAGGCCAACCTTCTCTTTTGCCCATCATTCAGACCCAAATTAGTAAATATACGCTCACAATGAAACAGCCAATTCTGAACCTCTATGGCACTCTCCATTCCGAAGAATGGCTTCCTACCCAAACTGGTGTAATCTCTACTCAGCAAAGCATAATTATTCCCAACTGGAGCCACAGCATTAGCTCCTACATTTCCAGCAACACCAGCAACAGCTCCTGCTTGCATCAAACCAACAAAGAACTGATACATTGCCCCCATATCTACTGGTGGATTTCCAGCACTCACATTGGCATCAGCATTTTGATTACTAGCATTAGCTTGTCGACCCGGGCTCCTCCTAGTAGTGGGTCGAGCATTTCCGTTAGTTGTGGTGCTTCCTTAACCGAGATTTCCTCTTCCATTTCCTGCTTCCATATCTCTATTCTCATAAATCTGCATACGAGCCTTAGTAAGACATAGAAGAACGGTCTAAAAGAGCGGGGAATATGTACTTATATATATATAGATATAGCAAATACAAGTACGTTACTATAGCGTTAACCCAAACCCCAATCTTATTATCTGATTTATTGGAGTATGTTTTGAAAATCCTTTTAGGTTTAAGTTTCTTTTAAAGTTTCATAAACCTATGCTCTGATACTACTTGCAACATCCCCCTACTTGGAGGCCCAAAACTAATGGCTACGGATGCTGCAGTCATCCATAGTTATTAACCATCGGCGACCAAATACAGCGATATTAGATACATTGATACACAGAAACACAAGGATATGGAAAAAAATTAAATAGAAAACAAATTCCACATTCTTTTTCAAAATGTTCCAAATTGATTACAGAATCCTAGTTCGTAGACCATGTTCAGATAACATATAATTATTAAAAAATATGCCAAGAGCGACATATGAAGATGCCCTCTTGGTTGATCAAAGTTTATAAATAGGCAAGAAAACAAATTTTCCATTACAAACAAAACACACAACAGAAATAAAAGGACTCTAATAACAAGCTTGCCTCCTGCACGTCCTTGGAAGCTTTATTCGTCCAAAAGAACACCTAGAAACCTTAACTCTCAACCTACTCAAAATCAATTGAGTACCCGGGAGTTTGAGGGGAAAACAAAAACTTCGAGTCAGATATAAAGCCTAGTATGAATAATAATTTACCATCTCAAACCATTTAGATATCTAGTGAGACCATGCCGCTTAGTGGAAAGGGTGTTCCCCTCACTAGTATCTTAAAACATTTATAAAACCGTATACTGTGCTCCTGCATCCACAATGGTTAAAACATAGTATTCCAAAAACATTATGATGATATGCAAAACAAGTAAATCAAATCCGGATCACCCATCACCATTCATTCCGACTATCTGTCTCAATTATAGTTTCTAGGATTACTATTAACAGTTCAATGTTTATGGACTATCAGTCCAATATCATAGTTTTCATGGGATCACTAAGAACCTATTGGTAACTCCAATATCTTATCTCTTATCCTAGTTTTTATAGGCTAACTAGGAACCTATTGACTAACTGTCAATATCTTAATCCAGATTTAGTTTTCATGGGCTAACTACAAACCTACTGGCCCTTACCAGTATCAAATCATAGTTTTCATGGGCTGACAATGAACCTATTGTTCCCTGCCAATATCTTTAATTAAGATTTTTAACATTTCTTAAGTTATATTCATTACTAGGTCAACCCAACTAGTTATTCTGCCCTTCCCCAAAATACTGTTATGGGTTAACTACAATGTGAATAAGTATATGAAGAAGTAATACTTCTAATATCTTTAGTTATGCCATGGTATTTCCTTTTTAATAGTGAGAGTGGGCTATTTGTTTTGAAACTTTAAAACATCACCTTCAAAACCTCTGGATGACCTCCTTCGAAAGCACAAGCTTCTTTTCAAGACATAGTAAACATACCTTTCGAAGTCCTTATTAAATATTCACTTTTGAAACCAATAGTACCTTTCGATGGTATCGAAATATTTTTTAAAACATAGCTTCGAAACAAATAAAAGTACCCTTCCGAAAGCATTTGGTTTACTCTTTAAAAACATTTTTTGGGTCAAAATGATTATATACGAAAGTACCTCTTTCGAAACAAATTATAAAATTGTTTTAGGGAAAAAGTTGATGGTGTCGGAACCATCTAGTCGTAAGCAACCACCTTTTAAATTAAAACATCAAAGGATAGAGTCGAAACCCCCTTTCGACTCCATTGCCTTCGAAACCCCCAACCCTTCAGAAGCATTCAGGAAAAAGCTTAGTTTAAGTTAAAACAAAGAGAACCCTTCGACAGCATAGATGGCTTCAATATAGTCGAAAGGAGAAAATTTATGGCTGGGTTTCGGCTTGGTTGAAATCAATCCCTTCGAAAGCTCTTAATTAAGGAGAAAGGTACCCCTTCAAAAACTAATACCTCACCATAATAAAGCAACCTTCCCCAAAAGCTATTTGTATAATCCTTTTCTAAAGCATATGTTTCGACAGTGTCGAAAGCTTTAAATAAAACAAAGTAAGAACTTAGCTTTTGAAACAGAATATGGTTTCGACCCTAACAAAAGCATTACTTTCGATACCCTACCTTCCGCTACCCACCAATTCACTTCGTACCAATTCCATTGATACCATGTGCATTAGTTCCAACTATGTTGGTTTCGACTGAGATGGTTTCGACTGAGATGGTGCGGAGGTAACGGAGTCGAAAGGTACTACATTTTGTGGCGAAACATACTTTCCTGGATTTAAGGCTGAAGTATAACAACTTTTATTATAACCGCTTGTTTATCTGTAAGCCTTTGATTAGTTGCTGTACAACCTTTCAAATACTTTATAAAGATAATTGCCGCATTTAATCAGATCTAAATCAAGGGAATTATAATGTTTAATCCCTTCTATTAACAAAACCAGTATTTGGAAATAAGTCCCTCTCTAGAAATAATTTATTTTCCCTAGTAAATCAATTGGGAAAAATCCCCAAAAATTCAAAAAATTCAATTTTATCATGTAATCAAACATATTAAATTTCAGACCCAACTCTTTCTTGAAATACCCAAAATAAATTTTTAAACCCAATTATATCATATTTTCCTTTAGAAACTCATAATAAATTTTCTATAGCTCGAAAAATTCTAAAAATTAAAACCCATCTCCAAAATCATGTTCTACTTAACATAAAATTTTCCATGGCATTCTAAAATCTTAACCTCTCGGTTTCTCATCAAAACCGTGAAAATTCATATGTGAATGAATTAAAATAAATCAAACATAACATTGTTCAAGCATATCATCGTTCATATCATCATAAAAATGAATTTAATCATAAATCCGAAAAAACCATATAATCATAGAATAAAATAGAGATGGTATGAAATTATTATTCACCTTAGGTATAATAAGGAATTTGAGATTTGTTGTTGATTAATCCTTCCTAGCTTTGATCCTTAACTTTAGATTGAATTTTTTTCCTCTTTTCCTCTTTGTTAATGGCCGGCTATATTTTAGTTTTTGATTTGCATTTTTGAAGGTGAGAAATGAAACGTGAATGGGCAAGGGTAAGAAGTGTATAGCGGTGTATGATAAGGAGGTTATTTTATAATATGCCCATGTGTAATTTAATTAGTTTAATAACCCAATTAAAGCCCATTTACTTTATTAATAAGCATGGCCCTATATACGGATTTATTCAAATCTCAATCCCTTATCATCATTATTCTATTTAATTTATCTAATTAAATTTCCTGAATAGTGTTATAAAAAATTAAGGATGTTACAGCTTGCTCACAGACCCATGCTCCCCAACGGCATGCTTCCCATGAGTATCCTTGAGTCCAGCAATGCTTAGGTTCATGCCAGGACCAACTATCACATCGATGACTAGGATGGGTAGAACCCCACGTCCTTAGCCACTCCCTAATGAACTAAAGAGCTCACCACGGTATGAAATGAGCAAATCGCTCCCACTGGCAAGCAGGATTGTCAAGTACAACAACTCCTACCCTCCTATCATCGGCCGACTCATCTATGCGAGCGCTGAGGGTGTTATCATCCTAACTCCAAAACAGATGTCAATCCCAATCGAGGATATTATAAAGCACATGATATACACGATAGACTAATGAAACTTGGAAAAAAGATTAGATGCAGAAGATGACCCCTGGATCCTCACATGGGTGACTCAAGCATCGAAGGCGGGCCGGCTACTCCTTTGGAATCCATCTCCATAGACAGTGTCGACCCCAATAAGATCATTCAAATCGTTTTTGAACTCAGCCAAGAAGTTAGAGAGGACCTAATCATGTTCCTAAAATAGGGCAATGAAATTTTCACATGAGGGAACTCAACATGACCGGTATTGATCCTATGATCATTTATTACATGCTCAATATCAATTCAAAGGCCACCCCAATCCGTAAAAAGCGCTAACCGCTCAACCTAGAAAGGTATCGGGCTCTCAAGGAAGAAGTATTGAAGCTGTTAGCCAATAGCTTCATTTGGGGGTCAGAATATCTAATATGGGTGGCAAACCCAATATTGGTCAGAAAGCCAAATGGGACATTGAGAACTTGCATTGACTTCTCTGATCTTGACAAAGCCCGCTCCAAAGATAGTTTTCCTTCGCCTTGCATCGATAGGCTGGTAAATGCAACTAGTGGACATTATCTCCTCACCTTCATAAACGCCTTTTAGGTACAATCAAATCGCCATGCACGAGCCTGACCAAGAGCATGCCTTCTTCATGACAAATGCTGGCCTACACTGCTATCGCACCATTCCTTTTGGTTTGCAAAATGCATGGTTGTACATAATAGCGTCTCATTAATCGTATATTCTTTGTAAATATTGGTCATTCTATGGAAACATATATAGACGATATGTTAGTCAAATATAAAAGGTCAGGGAGCATGTGCAAAACATGGCCGAAACTTTCAGCATCCTTCATCAATAAAACGTGCAGTTGAATCCTACGAATGCTCTTTCGCCATTCAATTTGGAAAATTCCTTGGCTATATTATGAGTGCGAAAGCGATTAAAGCAAGTCCCGATAAAATCTAAGTGATAAAGACAAGCAGTTCCCAGAACTGTGATGCAAGTACAAAGCTTAAACGGGATGGTTGCAGCAGTAGTCAATTTGTATCAAAATCAATCGATTAGTGTCCACCCTTCTTCGAACTAGTTAAAAAGCCAAAATCGTTCACTTAGAGTGTGGAACGCGCTAGGGCATTCAAAGAGTTAAGCAACATCTGGCCGCTCCTCTGATACTATCCAAGACAGTCGATGGGGAGGATCTGTACCTATACTTGGTTGTGTTTGATCATGCGATCGACATTGCCTTAATCAAAGAAGATAAGAAAGTCCAACGGCCGCTATATTATGTTAGGAAGAGGTTGACCAGCCCAAAGACAAGGTACTCGGAACTAGATAAGCTTGCATTCTGCCTGCTTATTAGAGCTCGAAAACTCTGCCAGTATTTTCAGGCTCACCCCATCAAAGCCCTAACAAATCAGCCTTTGGAAAAAATTCTCAACTGGCCCAACACAATAGGTCGACTGTTAAAGTGGTCTGTCGAGCTTGGTAAATATTACATCTCATTCCAG
Source organism: Allium fistulosum (assembly GCA_030737815.1). NCBI lineage: Eukaryota > Viridiplantae > Streptophyta > Magnoliopsida > Asparagales > Amaryllidaceae > Allium > Allium fistulosum. The sequence continues at coordinate 939,048,526 of CM060905.1, read as the reverse complement.
CCATGCACTTCCATCAAGGCTCAGGCCGTTGCTAATTTCATTGTCGAGTGCATAGGCTTGGATGAGTTGGAAGAATCTATCATCAGTAGGCTAGCTTGGTGCTTGTTTGTCAATTGGGCATCAAATGAGAAGAGGCAGGGTCGGCACGGTCCTTGTCACACCCGAAGGAAAATAATAATGTCTTACGGCCGCCTTACTTTCAAGACGACCAACAATGAAGCCGGATATGAAGCTGTCCTGATCGACCTCGGGATGGCAAAAGAACTATGTGTGGAATCTATGCATGTTTTTAGCGACTTATCTTTGATTGTCAACTAGATTGGTGAATGCTTTCAAGTAAAAAACAAGACAACAGCTTTGTATGTTGCCAAGGCCAAGAAGGTCATCGACACCTTTGTGGAATTCAAGTTGGAACAGATACCCAAAGAGCAGAATGCCAATGCTAACCAACTATCAAAAATGGCAAGTAATTCTAAAGAAGAAATCACTCCTTGGGTCCCCTTAGAGATCCGAGACACCCCTAACTATGAGCCAAGGTAAACAACACTGGAAATAGATGCGCCATCCATAGATAATTGGATGGTGCCCTGGTCAAATATTTTATGAACAAGGAGCTTCTGCCAACTGTAACGAAGCCAAGAAAACTCTCTATTGGCCCCCAATTGTACAATCATGGATGGGAGGCTTTACAAATGGTGGTACTCCATACCACTCTAATGGTGTATGTCTACAGATGAAGCCGTCCAGATTCAAGATGAGTTGCATGAAGGATTCTGTGGGGATCATGCCAATAGGCAAAGCCTAGCTGAAAAGGCCGCCCAACTGGGCTACTATTGGCCTGCCATAATCAAAGAATCTATAGAGTGCATGAAGAAATGTGATCGATATAAGCGGTTTGACAAGATCCCCAGAGCCTTGCATGCCCTCCTCACTCTGTGACTTCCCTATGGTTGTTCGATACATAGGGAATCAACTTAATAGGCAAGCCGTCAAAAGCTAAGGGAGGGTACAATCATGCTATGGTCGGCATCGACTACTTCACCAAGTGGGTCAAGAATGAACCCCTTACTAGGGTAACCAGCGCCAAAGAATTGAGGTTCATAATAAAGAATATCGCTTGACAATTCGGCCTATCGAAGAAGATTGTCCCCGATAATGGCACACAATTAGAGAGTGGTCTCTTTCAAGACTTCTGCATAAGAAACGGAGTTGAGAAATGCTTCTCTTTCGTTGCCAATCCTCAAGCCAATGGAAAAGTAAAGGCTATCAACAGGACCATCAAGCTAACCCTCAAGAAGAGCCTCACAAAGGCTAAAGGGAAATGGGCCACAGAGCTACTGTAACAACCCTGTTGTCAATTACCTAATTAGTTAAGTTTAATTATGGTTAATAAATTCTAATTTGTGATTTTTGAAATTTAACTATTTAATTAAATTTAGCTTTAGAATAATTGGTTTGATTTAATTAAAGGAAAGGAGTTATCATTTCTTAGAGATGATTTCAATTTAAAATAAGGTATTGTTGAATAACTATTAAGATTTTGATAATGAAATAAATTGTTAATTGGAAAGTTAAATTGATTTCGGTTTAAATTGATTTATTTTAATTATTTAATGTAATTAGATATTATTTATTTTTAAAATAGATTTTTGGTTTACATAGAGATAATATCAATAAATTGTGAATTAGTGATATGGAATTGAAATATTAATTTGGTTTAAAATCTAAATTACCAAGTGAATTTAATCAGGCTAATAGGCTTGTATGGTTAAACTTCTATATTGAGTTAAGTAGGGAATTTAGTTAATTAATCTTTTTTTGAGAGAAATGTGTGGTCCTCTATAAATAGAGGAGAGCACGCATATAGCTATATATATCACAAAAATAAGGCGCTGCCAACATGCCTGGCAGGTAGCAAAAACTAGGTACAGGAAACAATAATACTTAGGTACCCCTAAGATAGTTCCGGCAAAGCCACCACCCATCACACCCTAATATCGAGCTCCGGCATGGCCACCGCCCGATATTAAAATGATTGAAGTACCTAAAAAACTAAAGAAAAGCCAATAATACTGGATGTCATCACAAGCTAAGAAAGAAGCTCCATGCTTCTAGTACAGAAGGAATGAAATAGCGACTACACTAAAATGGAACTAAATATGATACTGAAAGGAAAAACCACTCTTAAGACTCTATACCAATGGAAGAAGTGCCAAGCAAAAGAGTAGATCCTCCTAAAAATAGAACGTCATAGTGGGGATGAAGGTGCCCTATATCTGAGGTGGATCTACTAGTGGATCTGAGAGGAAAACTCTACTCTGATGGCCTCTCTGCAATCCAAAATCCTGCAATCCTGTATCTGCGGTGGAACTAGCAGTGAATCTGAGGGGAAAAATCTGCGCCGATGACCTCTCTACAATCCAAAATCCTACAATCTAAAGTCATGAGTACCTGCAAAGTGAACCTAACACCCTATCACCCGTACCTGCGACTAAAGAGTGACTAAGAAAAAAGTTAGAATGATACATATATATGTATATTTATTTAATTAATATACATATATATGTATGAAAGAGGTAGGAAATAAGATGTCTAAATAAGACTAACTATCTAAACAATGACAAGTACAATAGTTGGTACAAAACTTAAAAAATTATTATGAACCTTTGAACCTAAGCAAATTATGGTTAACAGTGAGATCGTCATATAAGTTTGAAAAAATATTAATACTACTATTGTTAATGTTAAAAATATTATTATTGAGTTTAAATAAATTAATATTATAACTAACCTTATTAAGGTACCCTTTAAACAGGTTATTTTTAGCTAATTTATATTTGGGATTAGAAATCCAATTAAAACAAAAAGAAGAAATTGTATAAATCAATTTATTAAAATGACTATTATTATTGTTAATAATTTTTTGATTTCTTTCAAACCAAATATACCAACAAATAATAATGAATAACGTATCTAGTAAGAATCTAATATTCTTTTTGAACCTAAATCTAAAACTACTCCAGTAGAAGTCACAGTCAGAAATTTTAGTTATTATATTAAAATTAAAAATTTTAAGAGTATTTTTTAGGATGTAATAAGAATCCATGCAACCATAATATATGTGTTTAATATCTTCAAAATGCATATTACAGAAATAACATTTATTGTCATTTTGGATGTTTTTTCTCTTTAAAAATTCTATAGTATTAAGTTTTCCATGTAGTATTAACCACATATGAATTTTAGATTTAGGAGGTGCATTAGATTTCCAAATAAAATTAAAAGAGTTGTTTGTTATACCCGAAAAATTAATAAATCTGTAAAAAGAATTAGAGGTATATTTCTTACTCTTATCCCATTCCCAACTAATAATATCATTATCATTATCAATATTGTAAAAACATAATCTAGCATAAAGCAATGAGAGCTGCCTAAAGGTAGAACCAACTAAAATACTATTAAAACTAAACTTCCAAGGAGGATCATCTTCTGGAGAAAAAACTTCAGTGATTAGAGCATACTTAAAATTACAGATTTCAAAAGGCACTTTGAACTCTATCATAAGAGGTAAAGCGGAAATCCAACGATCATGCCAGAAAGAAGTACAGTTACCAGAATGAAGCATTATATCAGTACCTAGATTAAAAATCTCATGACATTTTAAATGGATTTCCAAAAATAAGAAAGTTTACGAATGACTGGAGAGGTAATTTGGTATAAATTGCTATTACCATTATAGTAATATTTAGAAATGATCTCTTTCCAAGTAGATTTATCGTTTATATCCTTAAACTTCCATAACCATTTACCTAGTAAGGACTTATTCATATTGCGCAAATTAATGACTCCTAAACCACCTTCCATTTTAGATTTACACGTCGTTTCCTAATTTACTAAACATTTAATGCGGCTATTAGAATTATCCCCACTCCATATGAAATCCCTTTTAATTTTATCTATTTTATCAATCACCCAGTCTGGAAATAGATACATAGACATTCAATAGATCGGGAGCGCTGATAAAACAGAATTTATTAAAACTAATCTACCCGCTCTTGATAAGAATCTCCCATTCCAATTAGACATTCTATTTTTGATTTTATCTATGATTATAAACAAATCATCATGTTTTTGTTTAGTAGGTCTAATCACAAAACCAAGGTAGTCAAATGGAAAGTTCATAGTTTTACAATTAAGGGTATTAGCAACTAAATTTTCAACTTTTCCAAAATCGTTTAAAACTAAAACAGAACTTTTATCAAAATTAATTTTTTAACCTGATAGTAGTTCAAAGCTATATAAAATAAATTTAAGAGTGATAATGCGCCTAGGTAAATGGGAGGAAAAAAGCAAGGTATCGTCGGCGAATTGAAGGACAGCTACACCATTACTTGATATATCATTACCTACACTACCCATTGCCTAATATACCATTAACCATAATACAAGAGTTACCAGTTTTAAGTAAATTCACAATCCAGCTAATCCATCTATTACTAAAACCCCTAGCTTGAAAAATATCTACAATGAAATCCCAATCAACCGAATCAAAAGCTTTTGCAAAGTCTAATTTTAAAAAAGCACAAGTTATATTATTTTTACAACAGTGATTAATGTATTCTTGAACAACAGCCACTCCATCTGTAATATTTCTCCCTTTAATAAAAGCAGATTGTGAACAGTCAATTAAATCATTCATTCTTGTACAAAGTCTATTAGCTAAAACTTTAGAAATAATTTTAACAGAAGAGTTAATCAGAGAAATAGGTATAAAATCATTAAGGTTATTAGCACCTATTTTTTTGTGCAATAAAATAACATTTGCAAAGTTAAATCTTCCTAGTTGCAAATTTCATTTATAGAAATCATTAATCCATTGAATTCTAGATCTCTGTTTCCACATAACCTCCTCTTTTTCTAAAATAGAATTAAGTTCCTTTTTAAGATTAGCTTGAACATTATGCTCTCCTAAATTTAATTGTCTAGTTTCATCTATCTTATTTAATTTAAGCAGTTCAGAAAGAATATTTTCTTTTTTAATTTTAATACTACCAAAAACATTTTTATTTCCAGTTTTTAAGATAAACTCTAAGATCCCGAAGTTTTAGAACAAAATTTTTAGCAGAATTATCCTTATTTCTAATATTATAATAGCTCATAGAAGTCCACTTATTTTTAATTAAATTTAAAAAGTTAGGTTCTAATAACCACATTTTTTCAAATTTGAAAGATTTATTGATAACCCTATGCTGATCACATGTGAGAATAATAGGACAATGATCAGAATAAGTGTAAGGCAAACCCGAAACTCTAAATATTGGATATTTATCCTTAATTTCATCACTAACAAAAAACCTATCAAGCAAAGCCATAGATGGGGTTTCTCTAGAATTGCTCCAAGTAAATTTTCTATTAGATAAAGGCATTTCAATCAAATTAGAATTAATAATAAATTGGTCAAATTCCTCCATAGCAGAGAAATCTCCTTCGTGAGGAGAACGCCCTCCTAGAAAAGGCATAACATTGAAATCACCCCCTAAAATCCAAGAACCCGGAGCAAAAGTTCTAAAGTCCAAGCATTCATTCCAAACATTAGAAATATTTAAGAAAGAATTGTCACTAAGATTAATGAAAATAACATGTAAAGAATGTTGTTTGGAAATACATTGAAGCATTTTAAAATAATTATCTCGCCAGCCAATCAGTAAACCCCCAGAGGCACCCATTGAAGGTAAGCAAGCCCATTTCCTAAAATGAAAACCACCTAATCTTCTGTAAAAACGATTATTTGGACTTTCAATTTTAGTTTCCTGCGATAATGCAATGTCTATAGAATAATCTTTAAAGAAAGCTCTAACTTTGTCACATTTATTAAAATCATTTAAACCTCTGATATTCCAACTGATAATCCTCATATGCCAACAGATCTAGCCCTATCAAGTTCCCTACCTCTAATGTACTCTAGATCTAAATCAACATCCGAATAAATGAAAGCAGTATCACTAGCCAACTGGCTAAACTGAGAAGAATTCAAACTAACTAATGCATAAGATGAATAAACACTACCCAAATCAGAGTGCAAACCTAAGCCTGAAGTCGTAACACCACTCATGGTGCTCGAATCAGGAAACTCACCCGATGACTGAGATCGACTACAACGTAACCTGGCTCTATGCCGAACCAAACAGCTGGAACCACTAGCTGTTGCTGCGATCTTGTGCCTACCTCTTCTCGATGAAGAAAAACAGGACGCTGAAATACTACCAATCTCATTAACACTAGCTTTATTCATGACAATGGCAAGCTTATCAATATGATCGCACTTATCCACTTTATCCAAGCAAACAGCCTTATCCAACCTTTCAAGCCCATCCCCTCTAATTGAATCGCCGAATGCAACAGTTCCATTAGAACTACCCACTATACCTTCAAGATTATCTTCGTCCAAATCCAAAGTAAGAAGGCCATTAGAATTACTAGATGACACTAACGAACAAAGACTAGTGTGCATGTCCACAGTGCTTATGTGCATGTCAGTTGAGAATTTAGATACTGACATCCTCTTATCACCCCTAACCTCCAACAATTTATCAAAATTAACGAAAGCCTATTCCTCCAATATAACTGCTTCAACTTCAGATTCGATATTCCATTCCAGAATATCACCATTGACAGTCTAAGCTGCTGAATAAAACTTTGATTCACTCGAGTAACTGCTGCAACTAACATTGTCCAATTCTGAGTAACTAACAGTGAATATATCTTCCTATAAAATCTCTAGATCATTTACCAATTCTGATGATTTAATCAATCAAGAAATTGTTGAATCCAACACTTTATCAAAACAATATTTCTCATCAGACTTCATATTAGCTACAAAACTTTTTATACAATAGACCATTCGATCCCCAAAACTGTTATTGCCTAACACCATGGTATCCTGCTCCTACAATTCAAAATCCAAAAATCCTAGATCATCAGACCAGTCCATCCTAACAACATTCAAAAAACTACTATCAAAAGAATTTACACCATTCCTGTTATCAGATATAATTATACTATCACTCAAACCTTTTGATTGTTTAGTAACAAGATATTCCGAGATATCCAACAGTCCACACTCACCACCTAGACTATCATGGTTTAAGTTAGTATCTGACCTCGAAGAAAGACAATCGAATTTGTTAGAGATAGTTATCTCAAAGTTGTCCTGTTCTCGGTATTTGGATTTATGACTTTTGCTGCAAAAAGAAGAGAAATCATGGCTCTACTCTTCAACTTTTCCAAATACATTCGAAGATGGTATCAAACTAAAAGATTCATTGCAAAGAGGGACATCTGGATCTAAAAGAATGGGGTCAAAACCCAGATTGACTTCTTTCAAGTCAGTAGTAAGATTATTTAGGATGTTCGAATCTACTAAAATTTCCATTGAAGAATCAGACTTTTTAATCGACACATCAGATTTGCCGAAGAACTCTTCAGGGTTGCCAAATCTTTCTATGTAACCTTTGCCTATATTCGGTGCATTAATGATGTCGAAGTGATAAAACAGATCATCAAGATAATTAATTCCTACATCTTTCTTGTGCCAGAGATGATCTATCAAAATTCCCTTCAGCATCAAGTATTTCAATACAAATTGAAAGCCATGATTAACCAATTTTAGGGTAGAGTTCCCCTGTTCTCGATATTTGGAATTGTCATGATTGGGTTCGATCTGCTCCTCAACCTCTCCAACTTCAGATTTGCCGAAGTACTCTTCTGGATTACCAAATCTTTCTATGTATCCTTTACATATGTTCGGCTCATTAATAATATCAAAGTGGTATAACAACTCATCAAGATATTTAATTCCTACATCTCTCTTATACCAGAGATAATCAAGCAAAATTCCTTTCAGCATCAAGAACTTCAAAACAAATTGGAAGCCATGATTAACCGATTTAGAATTAGAATCTGAAGAAGCCGATTTCAACACACGGTCCTTGATTTTATGACCAAAAACATCACAAGCAAAACATCTGACAGGGTCACGGCATTGTTTTGCGATATGATTGAAATCCCCACATCTAAAGCAATAGTTCTTTCCCTTCCTAGAATCAATCCACATCATTTTTTATTTACGAATAATCGATCCTTGAGATTGAGATGAGACCCGATTCTTGATGGCTTGAGTGTATGTATATGGTAAAGAGTTTCGATTGAAGAGATTAGAATGTAGAAAAGAGAAAGGATTCCCAGAAGACGACGAAGAATATAGACGAGATTCTTGAGAGGACGCCATTCTTAAAACTTTATTTCTTTTTAGTTAATTAAACTTAACTTGGGCCTTAGTGTTTATTTTAACCCAAGATCCTTAGTGAGATAAGTTGATTAAATTTGGGGGTATAAGAGAATGGTTAATATAGTTTCATTTATATTCATAAGTGTAGAAGTTAACTAGAAATGTAAATAAAAATTACATTAAAAACCTAACTAAATTAAGTTAACTTAACTTTGGGCTTAGCCCATTTAAGTGAGAAGTAGGAAATCAAGAAAAGGAAATGTATGTTCCTTCATCCTACTCATTCTAGAAAAGAGAAAATATCCTCATCTTATTCCTCTTTGAAACTCTAAGCCTAATTCAGCCCTAGTCTTAATTTAAATAAATCGAACAAAATTCTAGAATTCATAAGGAGATAAGGTATGAGCTCTCTAGCATCTTCTCTATCTTATCCTAGTACCAATTTGAGGCTTTAATTCAGTTTTTATTTCTGGAATTCTGAGATTAGGGCTGCAAGATGTTGTTGTTTTTATTAAAGAAAAAGAAGTAGGAGTTGTAGAAGAAGAATTGTAGCAATAGTTGTCCTAGTCTTACTTCTTCATCTTCTTGGAGTTGTAGGTGAGTTAAACCTCATAATATCTATCTCCAAGTTCAGTTTTAGATGTTGATGCTTGCTAAACTTATATTTTGATGGCTTTATGTTTGAAATTGCAATGGATATAAACTATTGCTAAAAACCAATTAAAACGCTTGTTATTCATGAATGAAATCATCTTTAATTGCTTTGAATTATTTCGATATGATGCTATTAGTATTGCATGTAAGTATATGGTTATTATAAGTAACATATTGTTGTCAAAATCGAGTTAAATCACCAGAAAGTTTACCTGCACTGATTAGGAACGAGACCTGTAGCTTACAATTCCAAGTACTCGCGTCCAGTCGACTGAAACTAGGGTTTTAGTTGACTTGTCGAGCTATTCTTGGAGCATATAGCTCCAGGTCTTGCGTACAGCCAACTGACCTAAGGTTTAGTCAACTGGTCGAGCTATTCCTGGAGCATATAGCTTCGGCTCTTGTGTACAGCCGACCGACCCTAGGTTCAGTCGACTGGTCGAGTTATTCCTGGAGCATATAGCTCCAGGTCTTTCGTATAGCTGATTGACACTAAGTTCAGTTGGCTGGTCGGGCTTCCTGGAGCACTGTACGCTCCAAGTAGCTGCTCCATTCTATGACCTAGTACTAGATCTACTTGCCCATTGTACTTTCGATTGTTTGCAAAACTCGGATCATTTTAATGTTTCTAATAACTCCGAGTTTCTGGAATTTGATTCTCCTACTTGATTTCATAATCTTCATGAAAACAAATTGAGTTTTAATATATAAATATATAGGTTTTCAAAGGAAATGAAATATTTTAGAGCAATAATGTAATTAGTTATAACTCCAAATTTCATTTAAAAATATAAATATATTTTTAAACAAAAGGTTTTATAAAGGAAAGTGATCGTTTAAAAGTTTAAATAAAACTTGTTGAATATATATATTTCTTTCAAAACTATTTTATAATTCTCTAAAAATATGATTTCCTATTATTTAATCAATCTTGAGATAAGTCCTGGATTTGGTAGTTCATATTTTTCAAGAATTTGGAATAGACCTTGGGATAAAATTTTAAGAACCTTAATTTTATAATATGAGAAGTACTAATAATCGACTTAGTGTTATTGATTGGTTTAAATGATTTCAAGTAATGCTTCATCGAATATGGTATAACTCATTGGATAGAATGTTTGAGTGGAATTTACTAACCAATTAACGAATACTTGAATTTCACTGAGTAGTATAGGATGCTTTGGTTAAATTCTTGTGATTGCATTTGAGAAAGTATTTAACACTTTAGGGTTGTATTCTCTTTTGGTGTTCGAAATTTGTGTAGGCTAATAGATCCTTAAGAGATACATACTTTAGGTTTTTCGATTATATCATAATGAGCGGGACTTACTACTTCTAGTACAACTTGAATTTCACCAAACGGTATGGAATGTTTTGGTTACTCATGACTACTAAAACTGATAGTATTTGGCACTTTAGAGTGTATTCACTTTTGGTGTTCGGATTTCAGGCCGATGGATCCTTAAGAGGTATACTCATGGATTTCTTTATGATCTTCATCGGTATGAGTTATATTTGTTAAGGTCTTTGTATTATGTTTTCTATGGTCATCTTGATCGTTATGGCTGATCTTTCTGATCGGATGGGATTTTATTTTTCACGGTATGGACAATCCTTGGTATCAGATGGCTATGCTTGTGCCTTGAGATAAATTCCAAGGTAAATCATTTCAGTGACTAGTTATGACATCCGTATTTATTTATAATGTCATATACCCTTGTGTTATGTCTTGTTCTCACCCTTTTGGGTATTTAGAGATAGTCTGGCCCGTTTATTTTATAATACTCGGGTGAGGCTGAGACTTTTCAGGTTATAGGATAGGCTTTTGGGTATGTGTGCTAACATGAAGATAGACTATTTTGACTTTTCAGTTTATCTTTTGTAGGATATATATATATATATATATATATGTATGTATGTGTGTGTGTATGTATATGTATGTATATATATGTATTGATGGGATGTATATTTTGAGATAGTGATTAAATTATTTGGATGTATATTATGTGGGTCTAGTATTATATTTTGTTGACTCATAGTATGTATTTGTATATGATATTTATATTATTCCACTATGGTTCGTGGTTATTGTTTTATATGATATACTGTTCTGATTTTGAGAAACCGTTGTGTTTATTACTTCAGACTAAGACTGTACAAGTCAAATTTTATTCCAGATATTCAGTAAAATAGTAAGTATGATGTGTCAGTGTTAGTTTAAAGATATATTCACATTTGGTCGCCCTTAACAAGCTGTATTCTCCGTGTTATTAGACAACATTATTTATACTGTTCTTTAATAATATAGGTATAGCGGTAGGGTCATTACAGCTACCGTGGGTTCTTTGGTCCTATCACAACTCCAACAGCACATTAACCGATCATACTCCCTTCTCGTTGTCCTACGAGTTTGAAGCCAAGCTACCTATCAAAGTTGACATCCTCTCACCTTGGCGCCAAACCTTCGAGCCTGAGTAAAACAATGAACTACTCGATCTTAGACTTGACATTATCGAAGAATGAAGGGGCCGAAGCCGAGTTTTGCACTGAAGCTTACAAAAGAATGATCACCAAGCACTAAAACCAAGGGTAAAGTTCCGACAATTCATTGTTGGCGACCTAATCTAAGGTGTTTGCTAACACAAAGGACCTGACCGAGGGAGTGCTTGGCCCAAATTGGGAAAGGCAGCATGTCATCTGCAAAGTTCTAAAAACAGGTGCTTACTATCTCTCTCACATGGATGGAACAACATCTCTTGCTCTTAGAACCCCATTCATATTTAGGCCTATTACATATGAGAACCGGTCATAGTTATAAGATTGAGTAATGCCTCTGTTTGCGAATATATTGGAGATTCCAAAGGTCGGCATTATTCAACATCCGCCAAGCTATCCAATAAACGAAGAGTATTCATTTACTCATTTACCTTGTTTGGGACTACCGACCTTTGCCGCCAAGTATGCAGTCAGCCAGTCTTCTTGCTTGCCGACCGGCTATCCACGAGGGTGAATTACCGTGCATTAATTTCTTAATAGAGGACCACCACCTAGCATTTAGTTTCATGCCGCGCTCAACTACCATTCTTAGCCGGTATCATGTCTCCCTTAAGAACCTTCAAACTGTCAGGCTATTTAATAAAGGATGAGTTTTTTTGTGCTTATTTACCTTGTTGGGGACTGCCGACCTTTGCCACCAATGCATAGCGAGCCAGTCTCCCTACTTGTTGTCGGCTATCGACGAGGGTGAATTAGCATGCATTCACTTCCTTGTAGGGGACCGCTACCTAGCTTTCAAGTTCATGTCGGGCTCAACTTCCATTCTCAACCAACATCGTGTTTCCCTGGAGAACCTTCGAACAGCCAGGCTATCCAATAAAGGATGAGTTTTTATGTGCTCATTTAAAATTGTTGGGGACCATCGATCTTTGCCTCTAAGTGCGTAGCGAGCCAATCTCCCCACTTGTCTACTGGCTATACAAAAGGATGAACTGTTGTGCATTCACTTCCTCATGGGTACTACCATTCTCGACTAGCATCATGTCTCCCAAGAGAACCTTCAAGGTACCCATTGCTTAAGTTCACACCAGGCCTGCCTGCCTTCCACTCTTATCGCATGTTGTTCAGGAGAACCTTCAAGCCATTTGTTGCTTATGTTCATGCCGGGAGGCCCAAACAAAAGGATAGAACAAGTAACCTCGGCCCACATACGCTGACCTTGGTGCCCAAAAGACGATCGAGTTACAAAAGTAAGCCTTATATCCAAGTCCTTCAACTGGCATGGCCTATCAGTTAGCAAAAGTTGATCAATTCAAAACAGAATGTGCAAGTACGGGCCGCGTTGACTACTATCACCAAACCTGTCTAATCTATCTTGTGAATAATAGAAAGTGCAAACATAAGAGAACTATGGGCTACCCAATGTATGCTACAAGCTAAGCACATGTAGACAAGAGCAGATTCGGCTATCAAAACACTTAGGTAAACTTCAACAAAAAAGATATCTTATTGAAACCTAAAAATGCAGGGGTACATATCAAGCCCTACTAGGCTTACAAAAGGAAAGTTAAAGATATCTACAAGGCAGGTTCCTCAACTGGCTGGTGTAAGGAGTCAATTTGCTCCCTGGTCAAAGTGAACGACACAACTTCCTCGACGGTCGCCATTCCCTTTGCAACCTCAGCTCGAGACGCTGCCGTTATATCGCTATCCATGCAGTTTATAGAAATTGGTAGAACATAGTTTTCTCTGAACAGGGCTTTGATCATATTAGTCGGTCGACTTTTCCATTGGTCATCCTCCCCCCTTCGAGTGGCCTCCACATCGACAATGGTCTTTCATTCTGTAGTATGTTAGGCTTAGTACCTCTTAGCACTATCTAGCCTCTCATGAGGCCTTCTACCTCTTTCTCGGCTCGGCCCTTAGCCTTGGTCGCCTCCAGTGCTGCTTCTTCACCTCCTCGACTGCCTGTTCAGCTGTGTTAAAAAGAACGTACAAGAAAAGGCATCCTGAGTATGGACGTCCACAACTTCCTCTCCAGATTGTTGGCTTTACTAGGACTGAACACGATGAGCTAAACCCCAAAAGCTTCGTTAACATCATTTGAAACGACCTCAGTAAGAGCTCCAAGTCATCATGTTCTTGGATGGCCTTAAAACCAGTGACACATGCCCTATCGGCACCCCCCTGATGTGCTCTCCCTCATCATAAATAGACGTCTACCAAACAAAAAAGGTAGTGTCCTCTTTACGCCATGATTACCTGGCCTTCTTCATCCTCTTGAATTCCTTGTTCGAGAGGTACTCCACGTCACTCTTGGTGACAATGTTGACCTCCATATTTTTCTCCTTCCCTTCCGGCCCCATAGGAATGCCAATTATAATGGCTTTGGACTGGTGGTGGATCGGACAAAGGCATCAAAATTGAACTTCCTTGTAACTACATGAACAAAGAGTAAGAAAAACTTAGTCAAAATCAAAGAAAAAGAAGATGAAGTGCAAGTAAGCTACCAAGTGTACCGGCCCCTATTTCTTATAAGGGGCTAGTATAATAAGGCAAGGCTATTGACGCTACTCTCATCTGTCCCCATGTTATGTTCGCCCCCAGACCCCGTTCATATCTAGGATATAAAAGGTCGTACGCTTGGACTGGCCTGAAGGAAGGACCCTCATCCCTACCAACGCTCAACCCATATTATGCCCGCCAGCTGCTTTCAATAGTAATAGAATCGGCGTCCCACTCCTTGAGTGGCGGATCATGGTGAGGGATGGGAGAATCGACTAACTACTATAGGTCAAACTATTCCCACTTCTCCAGCACAACATCATCTAACTTATCAGGGTCAACTTATTACCATTCTTTTCTCTCCTTCCCAGTTTAAAGGTCGTCATACCACCGGTTGGCATCCATGTTCAACCTGTAGTCGGAGTTATTGAACTTGAACTTAGAATAGCCCCTCTTCATTTTGGCAGAATTCTCACCGTCGACCGCCTGTTTGACATGCTTCATCCTCTACGACCCCATGGTCATTGTTTAGGCTGGTCTCATTAGCCCAACCGTGTGAAGGTTGGCATTAGTTAGCAACAACTTCAAGTCTAAATGTCAAGAGTCGGCCATCTTCAACCAGTCCAGGTTCATGGTCAAAGTGGTGAAGTCGATGCCAAGATAATTGACATCATTGCCTATTAATAAACGAGATAAGCAAGGGAAAGCAGCGAAAAAAGGTGAAATGAAAGAAAGAGGAGGAAAGACATACTAGGGATCTGGAAAGTAACTTTCTCCAGCTTAGTATTGACCCCATGAGGCACAAAGAAGTACTTCATCTTCCAGCTAGGGGCAGCTTTGTTGAGAATGCCTAAGAAAATCACGGGTTTGGTCTCATCTTGAAAATGATAGTATGTACTAGTCGGGTAGTTGGCCTCCTTTTGTAGTTTGATGGCCATCTCAACAAAATTGGCATTATACTTTAGGAGGCATGTCATTGTGCAAGCGACCAAAACACCAAGTAAGAACCGGTAGATGTTAGGCATTTGTTGGCCAGGGGCAAATCGGTGTGCATTATGGATTAAGACAAGGTAGAGGTGGAGGGGCAGCATAACACCACCTTAAAATAACTTAATGAAAAAGCAAAGAAGCCGATCAAAGGCTGGTTGGGATGGTCGTTGGGAGTTGGATAGCGGACCATCCCTATGTTAACTCCATGACTTGTCATGATCCTTGCAATGTAGGTCTTATCCTACCCTAAATCGAGTGCCCAAAGAGGGGTAGCCTCTGCTGATATCGATTGACCAACAGAAGTAGAACCAGAGGCAGCCATTAAAAGCACAAGTGGCTCGATTATACAATAGCCTAATGACCCAATTATAGCGAATCCCCAAGACGGAAACTTTGGCATAGCACGGTACTAGAGGGTCTTCCTCATGGCGTACCTACATCGAACAACCCATGAAAGCCGACTCAAACTCGACCCTAAAGCTAAATATTCAGCCTTACGGCTCCAATCAATTTCCTGAATTATCTTAAAACCCAAATATGCAAAACTGGGCCCAATCCCAGGCCTATTATCTTATTAAAAGCTAATATTGTCATATAAATGATTGCAGACCCATCCAAGCTGACCAACATTGATCAACCGCCATTGATAAGGTAAAGATGGTTGATCGAAGTCAGAAGATGGCCAGAAAAGGTGGCTTTCAATAAAAGTATGCAAAAATTGAAGCTTTATTGCCAAAAAATTGCATCATTTACCACGAAGAGATCCAAAATGAAAAATAAAATGGCCAAAGCATCGACAACAAAAATTCAAATTCGCTATGACGGTAGCACCTACCATGGCAGAAGAAGATGCGAAGAAAATACTTACTTTTTCCGAGGGAAGAAAGTCAAACAAAATCGAAGGTTTGGGAGTGCTTGAGTTGTAATGATGTTCAAAATTTTCATATGTAGTAAAGAGGAAAGAAGGGGAAGGGAAGGGTATCTTGTAAACCTACCCCCTTAGTCTCAACCATAGATTCGAATTGACTTTAGATCTTAGAAGGCTAGATGTTATGAATGCAATTGTCACTTCACGCACGTTGAAATTACACACTCTCTACCATGTCCTAAAAAGCAAACCCTTGCAACTAATGACACAATGTCGCATGGAGAGTGCATTAAATGCATAGCAAGGCCGTTGATTGGCAAGATCTTCATGATTTGATAATCACGCAACCGTTACGGATATAGACTCAAGGGACAAAATGTTTCTCAATTTTCTCTCAAGTAATTAGTAAGCCGATTAAGATATGGCACAGCCCAATCAAAGGTGGCCCAGCTATTCTCTAAGTTGGCCTAGACTGAAGTTGGTCTCAAACCAGCCTATCCACTCAATAAGGCATCAAGATGAAGTCTGGTTACCTTATCCCTAGGTAGCCTTCACAACCTACTCATGAAAGCATATATAAGCTCAACCCTACCGGTCTAGTAAAACCTAGCTCAACGGCGATCGGTCATCCTATGGCGGCCTACTTCCATCACAAATCCAAGTCGGCATGTTCCTCGTCATCACTTCAGTTAAAGGCCGGCACATCTCTAGCCTACCTCAGCGGATGACGCATCAAACAAGATTAGCTCAGACGCGGCCCATCCTTGGACTAACTTCAGTATAGCCACATCCGACCGGTCCCGAGCAGCCCTCCTTGTCATTTTGCATTTGGCCTGGTACCATCTCCTTAGCATGGTCCTTAGCAATTATTTGTTCCCTTCATATCCTCTATGACCGGTCGGTTTGTTCAGCAAGTCTTGCCACATAAGCACATAAAAGTAAACGACAAACTATCCATCTAACTATACATAGAACTCTAGCTAAGCGGCTGAACTGATGTGGTATCATTAACATTAATTACACACTAAATGCGCATTTAATGCAAAGTTTGTGCATGGTACAGAGGGGAAATGAGCATATTTTCTCAATCATACATCCTTTGCACCTTTACAACTGTCTTCCATCTGCTCGTGCAACCAAATCAACGGTTTGGCTCTCTTCCCGCTAGTTTTACAGCACAATCTCGGCCATCTATCATCAATTCAGATACTATAAATACCTCATGCATTGCCACTTCAAAGTGGTTTGAAAGTACAAGAATTCAGAGTACTATACACAATTCACAGCTCTTTACACTACAAGCCCCTAAGATTAATAACTTTATTAATCTTAAGTGCTTCTTTTTTTATTATTCTCTTATAATTCCTTGTAATTATAAAATAGATATATATAAAGAAATCTTTATAGTGGATGTAGGCAAGCTTGTCGAACCACTCTATAATTGGTGTCACTTACCTTTAACTGCTTACTTTATTCCTCATTTTCACTTTTAAGTCTAGTGTTAGAAAATAACCTTTACACAACTAGTTCTGAGGTTGGCTAAATCGCTAGTCAGTAAAAATTTATGGTCACATTGTCTTAGAGGAGGTAGAGTGGAGAGTGGAGAAAATACATGAGGGAATTTGCCTAAAATGGTTTGCAAGTCAAGTGGAATAGGAAGCGAGGAGGATGTGGTTTATTTGTTGAGGAGTTTCAAAGGTTGGTTATTGCTGAAGGAATATGTAATGTGTAATATGAAAGATAGACATTGATAATTAATTTCCTTGCTAATAGTTTTAATAGAAACAAACTATGTTTCTTTAGCATGCATGCCTTTCCAAGCAATCAATTTACTCTTAATGTAAATTTAGAGTTTTTTGAAATTATAAATATCTTCCAATTCCTTCATCCATTGACCCCTAAACAGCTTAATACCCTCCTAATGGAAGAAGTCATGGATCAATTTGTATTTTTGTTCCTTGACATGATATCTCAACACATTTATAAATAACATGTCCTTGTAATTTTTCACCACTAGCAACGTAGACTTCAAAAAAAAATTGTGTAATCAATATGCAACCCCGACTTTCTGGCTAAGTCAGAATTAATAAATTTGTGTGTAGATCCTATGTCAATCAACATATTTATTGTGTGTCTATTAATGCTACCTTGAATTCTAGTAGTATTTTTTTACAGTTCTCCACACATTATTTATAAAGACACAGTGGGTTTATCTTCAATTTGGTTATCTTCCTCTAAGTTAATATCAGCCTGCACACAATTTCCATAAAATACAATAGATTAATCTCCTTGTAGTATGCCTTATAAAACCAGAATACGCTTGTTTTGACATTTATGACTTGGGAACCACTTTTCATCACATATATAGTATAATTCTTGAACATCTTCTTTTCATTATTTCAACTGAAGTGAATTTTCTTGGTTGAGGAGTGATAGGGAATTTTTGGCTATTTACTGGAGAGGATTTGAATGCAGTTTTCTTTGAAGGTGATAATGAAGTTTGTGGAGGAGGAGAATACAGCTTATATGGAAGTTGATAAGGCCATTTAAATGATCTTTCATGAGATTGAACTTCTCTTCACTTATTTTAGCCAAGTAATTACATTTCTTAAACATTTTGGCTAAGAAGATGGCAATTCATATTCAATTTCATCTTTAAGACCCTATAAATTGATCTGGTAAGTATATATATGGTAGCTTGTCAAGAAGGAAAAAAATTGTTCAAATCTATTGAAATATTATCTCATAGAAGAATTCGGCTTAATAGATGATAAAGCCTTGATGGGTCTTTGTAAATCAATTGTACAAAATCTAGTTATGATCTCCTCTTTAAAAAATCCCAATCAAAGTAATTATCTGTATTAATCGACAACCAATGAAACCATCATAACTCTTCATTTCTATAGCGAAATGAACAAATGTGAACTTTGTCACTATCAGATAACTAATAATACCTAAACACAAGATCTGTTTTCTTAATGCATGCTAATACATCATTAGGTCCATCATGGATAGGAAACTCTAACTTTATAGACTTATGATGTAAGAAGGAAGAAGATGAGTGCAAATTTGATTAAGAATTGTGATTGATATTAGAATCATTACCAAATAAAGGAGGTATAGATCCATTACCTAATAGAGGAGCAGATCCTAAAATATCGGGGTTTTGATTAATAGGACTTAACATTTTTTGTGGGTTTCCTATAGGTATCTCCTTTGCATTTTTATGGTTTTGAGTTCGCTCAAGATCTTCTAACTCCTAAAAAATTAATTAAAAGTATTCTGGAACTCTTGGATCGAAGACCGAATATGATTGCTATTTATTGTGATTTAAGATGCAAAATGAGAAATGAGGAGTTCATGTTTCCATAGTCGAGCTTTATGTTTTTCCAAAGTAGTATGAATATCAATATCATCTTCAATCTTACTAGTTTGAGGTGGATCTATGAAATGCTCTAGCTTTAGACCCTTATTAACAAAGGATATTACTATGCAATATCGTCTGCTAATATGGAGAATAAGGTTGGTTAGGAGCGACTATCTGTAGTATTACTTTGGGCGATGTTAACCCTTAAGTTTCTTCGACTCATGGTCTTACGAGATAAGAAGTATACGACACATGGTCTTACGAGATAAGAAGTATACGACTCATGGTCTTACGAGATAAGGAGTATACGACTCATGGTCTTACGAGATAAGGAGTATACGACTCATGGTCTTACGAGATAAGCTTGCTACGACTCATGGTCCAGACGGTTCAGCGAGTCAAGGTCTATACGACTCATGGAATATTACGACTCATGGGGACTTACGACCCATGAGGTCTTACGACTCATGGGGTTTACGAATCACAAGGTCTTACGACTCATTGGATCTATGACTCATCAGGTTTATGACTCATGAAGACTTACGACTCATGAGGACTTACGACTCATGAGGTATTACGACTCATCAGGCTTACGACTTAAAGGCTATCAAGCTAAAATCCAAAGCCCGTGCCTGAGCCACTTTGATCTGATGAGTCGGCTACGAGTCAGCACTTGTCTTCCAACTGAGCCACAAGATGAACCAAATATGGCGCCCACGAGACATCATAAGTCGAATACGAGTCACGACTTACCATGAGTCGGTCACGACTCATGACTTGGCCCAATCGAAAGCTCAGAAATCTACTCTTATAAATAGGCCACCACTTCCATCATGAGGAGGACTTTTGGCAAATCATTTCTACAGCGTTGTTACTCCGTCAAACTCTTCATTCATTCAGTAATCAAGGATCCTTCAAGCATTCGCGACACTACAACAAGCTTCGAGAGAAATTCCTCACATCCGACATGGATTTATCGAGTTTCACCGTCGAAGATTGAGCTAGTAGTCTAGATTGTTTCTTGTGATCGAATTGTACTGTTTCCTGAAGAGATTTGTATCAAATTGTAACCGAATCAGCAATAAGAGACTATAAAGTGGACGTAGGCTCAATTACGGGCCGAACCACTATAAATCTGTTGTTCATTTACTGCATTTCTGCTATTTTCCTGCTTAATTTCTGTTCCCGTCACACGGGTGGTGCTTTCACGATCTTATTACACACACCGGGTGTTATCGTTCATATTTTAACGTTAACATTTTGGTGCTTTCATTGAGAGCCCAACTCAGGCTACCATCCATCATTACTTCACACAAGTTTGTTGAAAAGATTTCCTACAGAACCAGAAGTCTATCAGACATAATGGCTCCTGGAAGGAAACGAAAGGTTGTTAGATCTGAAAATGTTCATGATGATACCGCCACCTCTGCTTCACCAAGTCAAGCAGCTCCAAGCGTCGGGGTGACGCGAGAGGAGCTAGACGCTGCTGTATCCGGACTATACCAACAGATTGAGACTCAAAACAATCTGATGATGGAAAAACTGAATGCTCTGCTTGGTGCCAACCAAAGACCAGTGGGTAATGAAGAAAACACCGCTGATGCTCTTCGCAACTCCGAAGGGAGGAATATTCCTCAGGGGGGATCAGGTGCTGCTGAAGGGGCACCCCTCCGAGCTGAAGGATCTAGACCATCGCCAATTTTTCACGAAAATTTGCCCGGGCAAACATCTGAGAAAATGGCAGAAGTCTACTCCACAAAATCTTTGAACAATGAGGAATATCTTTCTGGCATGATCAAGCAAATAATGAAAGAGAGCATGCAGAGAGGTGAAGATGAGAGTGAATGGGGGTTCGCGCCAAGCAAGACTCCGTTTACCGAGAAGATTCTAAAGGCTGAATTTCCTAGAAAATTTGTTCCCCCCACCATTCCTGCTTATCGGGGAACAAGTGATCCAAACCAATTCTTGTATAAGTATGACTGGCACATGACCGGTGCGAGAGCAACTGATGAAATCAAGTGCCGGTATTTCCCAGTATATTTGGAAGGAGTGGCACTTCTCTGGTTCACTAAACTTCCTGTCCGATCAGTAGATCAGTTTTCCGATCTGACTAGAAAGTTCAAAGAGCAATTCAGGCTATACGCTTCAAAGGCAAAGGACATAATGTCATTATCCAGTCTTGAACAGAATCCGGGAGAACCTATTAAATCATTCCTGAACCGTTTCAATATAGCTCTGGCAGAAGTTGATAACGCAGAGCCACGAATGATCTTGACCTATTTGATGCGTGCTATCGACAAATCGAGCGAATTTGGAAAATGGCTGAAGATGAAAGAGCCAAATTCTCTCGAGAAATTCTACAAGAAAGCTGATGAATTCATATGCTTGGAAAATCTTCCAGCGTCAATGAAGGTGGTGGCAGCAAAGGTGGAAAATAATACTACCGCTTCGGAAAAGAAAGATTCCGGAGGTCAGAAAAGGGAAAATCACGAGGGGAAGAAACAAAAGGATACAAAGAAACCTCGCTTCTTCAAACCCTCAGATTTCACTCCATTGACCGACACTCTGGAAAATATCTTCTTCGCCACCAAAGATGCTGTGGATTATCCCAAACTGGCTGAGATAAAACCAGGAAAGGGCGCTATGAGAAATGGAAAGTTCTGCCGTTTTCATAACCAACCCGGTCATGATACCAATGACTGTCGTCACTTAAAGAGCTTAATTGAAGAATTATTGAGAGAAAACAAGCTGCAACAATATGTCAAGAAAAACAGAAGTGATCCATCTTCGTCTACTCAGAGGCAACAACCCTCTAATCAGCCGTCAGACTCCAGTAAAGGTACTGCGGCACAAGAATCTGAGAGGCCCGTTATCAACGTCATTTCAGGGGTCCCACACCCAGCAGGCAGAAGCTGGGGTGAGATGGAACGATATGCTCATGCTTTGAAGTATATCCCGGCAGAGGAAGATGTTTTTGCTGTAGAAAATGCTGCACCCCTGAAACAGCAAAAGATTTCAGATAATGATATTTTGTTCAAGGCTAGGGATTCTATTGGTATTGAAGCTCCCACCATAGATCCCTTAGTCATCTCTGCAGGAATTGGGCCAGCAATAGTAAGACGAGTACTCATTGATTGCGGTGCTTCCTGCAATATACTCTTCAAGAAAACATTTGACCAGATGAAGATCCCAATGAACGACGTTCAGGCTTCATCACAAAAGATCGTTGGTTTCACTGGGGAACCACAGCAACCAATCGGAACTGTCGATTTGTTCGTGGAACTTGGTGAAGGGCAGAAAAGGGTAACTCGAAAACAAACCTTTGTGATTGTTGAAGGATTTTCTGCCTACAATGCTTTCCTAGGCAGGCCAGCTCTAGCTGCATTCAAGGCCATTTTGGCCCCGTGGTGCCTAACTATGAAGTTTCCTACAGAAAATGGTATTGGTGTCATCAAGGGAGATCAAAATGCTGGACGTGAATGTTATCTTATAGAGCTTCGAGAAGCCAGAAAGAGAGAGATGGGTAAAGATGCGGCAGCTCCCCTCCGCATCAAAAACCCAACCTTATAGAAAATACAGGGTGGCCCCTGCACTGGTGAGCATAGTGGTGCAAGGCGAGAAATGGACCCCAGAAAATCCAGTGCAGAGGAAAATAGAGTGGTGCCTGTGGAAGTTACGGTACCAATACCTGTCGACTCCAAAGACCCAAATAAAGTACTTAATGTGGGTTCGCAACTAAGTACAACAGTTCAAAATACACTGATATCATTTCTAAAAGCAAATCTGGACGTGTTCGCTTGGTGTCATGCTGATATGTGCGGAATCTCTCCAACAATTGCTGTTCACACTCTGAATGTCGATCCGAAATTCACGCCAGTAAAACAGAAAAGAAGAACTCAAGGTCCAGAAAGGTCAGCAGCTTTAAAGGAAGAGGTAGATCGCCTCTTAGAGAATAATTTCATCAAGGAATCCACTTATCCAAATTGGGTTTCAAATCCAGTACTGGTTAAGAAGGCAAATGGAAAGTGGAGAGTATGCATTGATTTCTCAGATCTGAACAAAGCTTGCCCCAAAGACTGCTTCCCGTTGCCTAGAATCGATCAACTAGTAGATGGGACGGCTGGACATGAGTTGTTATCTTTTATGGATGCCTATTCCGGATACAATCAGATTATGATGAATGAACCAGATCAGGAGGACACAAGCTTTATTACAGATGTGGGACTCTACTGTTACAAAGTCATGCCATTCGGGTTAAAGAATGCTGGGGCAACATACCAAAGACTTGTCAACGCTATGTTCAAGCCTCAGATTGGCAAAACGATGGAAGTCTATGTTGATGATATGTTAGTAAAGTCAAAGAAAGCAGTAGACCACATGGATCACCTGGCAGAAATGTTCTCAATTCTTCGGAAGTACGGAATGAAGCTCAATCCATTGAAGTGTTCATTCGGAGTAGAGTCTGGGAAATTCCTGGGTTTCATCGTGAGCGCTAGGGGCATCGAGGCCAATCCTGCTCAAATCACAGCTCTAAGAGAAGTTAAAGCCCCTAGAAAAAAGAAAGAACTGCAAAGTCTCAATGGAAAGGTTGCCGCTCTTAGTCGCTTCATTTCCAAGGCCACAGACAAATGCATTCCCTTCTTTGATGCTCTAAAGAAAGGAAGGAAGAATTTCGAATGGACTCCTGAATGTCAGAATGCTTTCGATCAACTGATTCATCATATGAGAACTCCTCCGGTCCTCTCTAAGCCTAGTGATGGTGAAGACCTCTTCATCTATTTGGCAATTTCATCCCATGCTTTAAGTGCAGCACTCGTACGAGAAGATATGAAAATACAACGTCCAGTTTACTACATCAGCAAACGGTTCGCTGGGGCTGAGATGAATTATTCAAAGATAGAAAAACTTGCTTATTGTCTGCTAGTCGCTTCCAGGAAGTTGAGACCCTATTTTCAATCTCATCCTATCAAGGTCCTGACTGATCAACCTTTGAAGCAAGTCCTGTATCGTCCTGAAACTTCGGGTCGTCTCTTGAAGTGGAACATAGAACTCAGCCAATATGACATCACTTACCATCCCCGAAGAGCAATTAACGGACAAGCTTTAGCAAATTTCATTGCAGAATCCACTGACAAAGGTGACAGTAAGGAAGAAACAACTGACTGCATTCCGATACAGTGGAAGTTGTATGTTGATGGCTCGAGAAATGATTATTGTTCTGGGGCAGGAGTTGTGCTCGAAACTCCCGAAGGACGATCACTATGTTATGCATTGAGACTAGAATTTCCTTCGACAAACAATGAGGCAGAATATGAAGCCCTTATTGCCGGATTGAAAATTGCCAAGGAATTAAATATCAAAGTGATACATATTTTCAGTGATTCTCAGCTTATTGTCTGCCAGGTGAAGAAGGAATTTCAAGCCAAAGGAGGGAATTTGCCTGCATATTTGACAAAAACTTCCGAACTCCTCAATGATTTAGATCACTACTCAATAAGCCACATACCCCGAGAGGAAAATATGAAGGCGGATTCTTTAGCAAAGTACTCAAGTTCCGGAGAAGCTCAATTGCTAGGATTAGTTCCTGTAGAAGTTCTGTCAGCTCCAAGCATTGATGAAATGGATATTGATTGGATTATGACTACGTCTCAAGAGCATGAATCATGGATGACTCCAATCAAAGAATACTTACTCAG
This sequence comes from Allium fistulosum, assembly GCA_030737815.1. Lineage (NCBI taxonomy): Eukaryota > Viridiplantae > Streptophyta > Magnoliopsida > Asparagales > Amaryllidaceae > Allium > Allium fistulosum. The sequence continues at coordinate 939,023,663 of CM060905.1, read as the reverse complement.
TGGTTCCCTGCCAGAAAGTTCTAAGGAACGTCGAAAATTATTGAGAAAAGCGTCAAGGTATATAATTCAAGATGGCCGATTATACAGGCGAGGATTTTCAATCCCACTACTCCAATGTGTAACTAAAGAAGAAGCCAAGACAGTCTTAGCAGAGGTGCACGGAGGAGAATGTGGAGACCATTCAGGTGGTCAAACACTTGCAAAGAAAATTCTCCGATATGGGTATTTCTGGCCGGATATTAATCGAGATGCTGCAGCTTACTCTAGGAAGTGTGACAAATGCCAAAGATTTGCAAAAATCCCAAGAGCACCTTCCACCGAACTCACACAAATGGTCAGCCCATGGCCATTCGCCATTTGGGGAATAGACCTAATTGGACCATTACCGATCGCTAAATCAGGAATTAAATATGCTATTGTCGCCGTTGACTATTTCACCAAATGGGCCGAAGCTGAACCTTTGGCCACCATCACTTCTAAAAAGATGATAAATTTTGTAACGAAGAATATCATTTGCAGATATGGTGTGCCACAGAAGATAATCACCGACAATGGCACTCAATTTGAAAGTGAAGAATTCCAGGATTTTTGCAAACGGTTCAGAATTCGAAAAAGCTTCTCAGCAGTGGCTCATCCGCAGGCAAATGGGCAAGTGGAAGCAGTTAACAAGATCATCAAGTCAACTATCAAAAAGCAACTTGAAAAAGCAAAAGGTGGTTGGGTTGATAAGCTTCCATTAGCACTATGGGCATACAGAACTACTCACAAAACTGCGACTGGGCACACTCCATTTTCACTGGCATACGGATCTGAGGCAATGATTCCAGTAGAAGTAGAGGTTCCTTCACATAGAAGAGTTCATTTCAATGAAACCGAAAATGAAAAACTGCAACTTGAAGCGCTTGATTTTCTTGATGAGAAAAGAGAGGAAGCTAGGCTCAGAGTTTCAGCTCATCAGCAGAGAATAGCCAGGCATTTCAACTCCAAAGTTCGCCAACGCAGCTTTGAAATCGGAGACTTGGTTTTGAAAAGGATCATGACAGCAACTGGTGTGTTTGGGCCAAACTGGGAAGGGCCATATGTCATAGGCACTAAACTTCTTGATGGCACTTTCAAACTCATAATTGTTGAAGGAGATCCAATTCCTAGGGCCTGGAACAGCAACCATTTGCGCCCTTATTTTACTTGAAAAGAGCTCTGCTCAAAATTGTAAAATGATGATGAATGTATCAGTTGTATTGTGAAACATTGTAAATCAATGTAAATAAATGAAAGCTATAAAGTGGACATAGGCCCGATTCTTGGCCGAACCACTATAAATCTTGTGTTCTTTACTATTTCATAATGCCTGTTTTATTTCGATATGTAAATACTTTAAATGTATCGCTAAAATATCGATTCAAAATTGCAGGACATTATAACAAGGCTTGCTCATCACAAAGCTAAGCGACCTCTATAAATCAGCTATTGCACAAAAACCAAACAACAAAAATTCCAAACTCAAATCCTACGCAAGGAAAACTTCACATAAAAAGTTGGTGACTTCACTGGGACAAACCTTTGTTCACTAGTTAAGATTGTCGTTATGAACGGGCATCCAACTAGATAACTCGCGTTTGTCTCATGAAGTCATTCAACAGTGAAGTACACTCCTTCGGATGAAGCAATTTACTCGCAAAAGGAAAAAAGATGTGCTTGGAAATGATGATAAGAGATCGCTAATGGGCAGATGATGAGAGAAAATCGCCAAGCAAACAAAGAAGCAGACAAAGGGAGGTATGCCTCTCAACAGGAAGGCCGGGAGATCCACTAAAGGGACGCCTTCCCAATCAGAAGGAACAAGACCCTCGCTAACTGGTCGTGATGCATCCGACCAGATAGCGTATGTCCGTCCCGTGGATCCACTCGCCCCTGAGACGCAACCTACCTGGCACACCAACCAACCAAAGCCCTCTAACGAGGCACGCCAATAAATGGGAGTGCTTTACTCAATCAAAAAGATCGGTGGGACTACCAAAGGGGCACCTTGCTAGTTAATTGCGATCGTTTGTGCAAGCAAACATCCAATCAAGCAACTTGTGTTCGCCCCGTAGACCTCTGACCATGAGAAAGTAACTTCCAGGCAATCACAAGCCCTCTTCGGAGGCACAAGCCCTCTTCGGAGGCACAAGCCATCTTCGGAGGTAAAAGCCCTTTTCGGAGGCACAAGCCCTCTTCGGAGGCACAAGCCATCTTCGGAGGCAAAAGCCCTTTTCGGAGGCACAAGCCCTCTTCGGAGGCACAAGCCCTCTTCGGAGGCACAAGCCCTCTTCGGAGGCACAAGCCCTTTTCGGAGGCACATTTCACCAGGGTAAAAGTGCAAAATGCTTCTCTTCGGAGACCCACTTCACCCGAGTAGAAATACAAAAATTGCTTCTTTTCGGGGACCAACATTGCTTCTCTTCGGAGACCAAAACCAAAACTTCTTTGGAAGCACAAGACCTCTCCGGGGGCACAACAACACTCCACAAAGCATAGTGCTACTCTTCGGAGTCCACATGCTACTCCTCAAAAATACCAAAATAAAGCCCTCCTTAGAGGCACACTTCGGTTCTTAAGGAAGACCTATTTGTTCATCTAAAAAAAAAACTCTTCCCCAGAAATCGAAGTGCTAAGTAATATCTTCTTCTGAGATTCGCTTCATCGCGTAGGAGAATTCACTTCTCAAAAGCATGAAGTAAACATTTCCGAAGGTTGAAGCGTGAAAACTTATCCGGAAATGAGACACGCTCCGTTTAAGTAGAATAATCATTCCCTCAAAGACGGAATAGTTATTCTATGAAAAATAAGAGTACAGTTCTCGCTAAAAGCAAAAGATATTGTAATGCACTTGTGGTATAGGGGAAATATCATATGATACAGCTACAACAATAAAAAGCAGTATTCAAGCAACATACCACAAGCACATAACAATATCACGCGAAAAAGCTGTGGGATAAATGCATTCTTAGACACAAACAAAAAGTTTGTACAAGTGAAAAGAATCGTTTGTTCTATACTAAAAATAAAAAAAAACAAATACATTCTCACATACACAAGAGTTTGTACAAGTAAAATAATTGTTTTATTTAGTACTATGAAAATTCTTTACATGTGCAGATATCTCGAACAAGCAAAAGCGGGGACCGGTACCCGCACAATCCCCGGTCAATACATGCAAAGAGCAAAAATAATAAGTAGAAAATCCAGCTTGATTATTCTTTCTTCTCTCCACCTTTGGAGCCCTTTCCCGGCCTAATGATTAGCTTTTGAAGTCGTTGTGAGCGGGTAGGGGCAGAAGGAGAAAGCGGTACGGCCAGATCAACTACTGCTCCCTCTTCAGTGGAAGTCTTCTTCTTCTTCCTTATAGCACGCTTCCCCTTCCTCTTTGAAGAAGACTCGCTCCCCGGAGTAGCAAGCAATGTTGAAAGCTTCGTGTCGTCATCAAGAGACCGCTCCGGGGTCTTCTCAATGTCTTCAAAATCCTCCGCCTTCTGTTCCTGAGAAGCAGCCGGATCATCCAAGCCTTGAAGAGCTTCGATTTTCTCTGCCTGTGATCCCGGTTGGGAAGCAGAAGGAGGAGTAATTTTGGAAGATGGAGGAACGGCAACCGAAGGAGTGAAAGCTTGTGTAGTGCTTGGTACCTCCGATGTAGAAGAAAAGAAGTTAAAATCAACATCCCCCGAAAATAAAGGAGGCATCGGTTCACCAAAGTTTAAGTAACAAGTAAGAAGGTCATCAAACTCGGTTAAATCAAGTAGCTGGTCCATTAGCCCCGAAACTTCGCCAAAGTTACCTGGAGGAGTTGGTTTCGCAAGCTCGATTTCATATTTATCAGCTTCAGTTTCTTCCTGGCTCTTCTCTTCAATTTGGGAAAGAGGAGTCTCGGAAGTATCGAGTTTAGCTTCAGCATCTTTTGCAGCAAGTGGAGATTGAGAGCTAGAACCGATAATATCAACATCAGTCAAAGTTGAAGTATGGACAGGGGCAGGTAGTGATGTTGTCTTTTCTGGGTATTCTTCTACCGCTGCCCCGGCTCTAGCTCCGGCAAGTTGCTCTTTGCCTCTAATAAGCGCATCACGTGCTTCATCGTCTAGATAAAGCGCTGCAAGGTCTGCTTCCGCATAGCTGGAAAATGTGTCAAGTATAGTCTCCCAGACTTCAGCAAGTGTAATCTCATATTTGGGACCCAAGAAGGAAAGGCTGCCACGGCCCAAAACGCTGTGCATATAGAAGTCAAATAGAGTAGAATCGATGCTAGCTCTAGTGGCATCATGAGACTCTTCGGCCGCAACTTGACTGGCGACCGCGTCATCACGCTCCTTCTCAACTTTAAGAAGCTTAGCTTTCAGCATCTCAATCTCTGCATTTTGGGACACAATTGTTCCCCGTAGCTCAGCATTTTCTGTGCGATATTTCTCAGTAATGTGCTGCTCAGCTGCAAGTTTCATTTCGGCGTCTCTTTGTGCAGCATGTGCATCCCGCACCTGCTTCTGAAAGACTTCTTGCTTTTGGGAATGCGATGCAGAAGACGAGGCGAGATCTTCCTTAAGTTGCTTGACTTCAGATGCAAGCTTTGCGTTGTCGTCTGCGATACTCGTCATCTCCGCATCATGCTGCCTGCGCCATTTGTCCCATTCTGATTTATCGTTCTCCATGGTCATCATCGCCTCAAGATTCATGTGATTAACCCTTTAGAGTTCGTCGACAAGTTTCTGCCATTGCGACATCCTCTCGATATTAAGCCTGACTGCGTCAAGACCTTTAAGCATGTCTTGCTTATCAATCGGAACCAGATCCAAATCAAAGCGCACTCCTTTTAGGCACCAATTTGGAAATCGGCTCTGAAGCATTGAAGGACCATCTTTAACTTGATATTGTGGCCTGTTAATGATTGTTTGAATATCAGACTTCTTTAGAGGAGGAGAGCTGGCCGGAGTATTAGAAGAGATAGGAGCGTCAGCCTTTTCAGAAATTTCAGACGCGTTCTTCTCATCAAGTTTAACCCGTTTACTTGGGTCATCAGTAGCATGCTTCTTCCCTTTGTCATCGTGATATTTTCTTTTATGAGAGTCATCGTCTCTCCTTCTTTGCTGCTCTTCATAAGCACGCCTTTCTTGAGCTTTTCTAGCTACACGCTCTTCATCAGATTCTTTGCGAGAGGAAAGATAACGTCCATAATCGTAAGAATCGCGCCCTCCGTAGCGCCGGAAGTTGTCGAAGTATGAGCCGGAGCGTCCCATCGGAGAATCTGAAAAACGGAAAAGAAGTAAAGTTTAGAGATTTCCAGAAAAAGAGGATAAATGCTTATAAGTGCTGAAAAATCCTAAGTGTGTGTGGCGTGCAAGCTACATGCGTCAAACTACAGACCGCGCTTTAGTGTGGAAACAGAGACGACTGGCGTAGTAGGCGTCAGGGTTTGTTTTAGGGTGGAAGTCGCTTCAACAGCAGGAGAAGTCACTTTTGGATTATTATCCCCGAAAAGCTCTTGAGAAGTTATCATGATATCGCTCAAGCCATCAAAAGTGTCATCACCCTGGAACTCAGCAGACTTCTCTTTTCCAACTTCCGTATCGATTGATTTCTCAGAAACTCGGGGATTCTCTTCCTCCTCAATAATTGGGGCAAGTGCCGACTTAATGGCTGACCCTATAACATCAGTAAATGTGGAACATTTTATCAAGGCAACTTCAGCAACGGGTGCTTCCGATGTAACTTCTTCTACAGAAGCTGGGGCATTCGAGGTCTCTGCTCGAGAATCTGAAGCAGCTAACGTTTCCGCATCAGAACTCGAGATTTCATGAATTTGAGTCGATCTAGAAGGATGTAAAAGTCCAAACTGGTGGAGAAACTCATCTTTCAACAGAAATTTCACATCTCGTTCTTCAATCGGAACAACCATGAGCTTCTCCAGAGTTTGCTTATGACTGGGATCCCTAGAGGGAGAGAGGAGCGCTGAAATGAGAAAGCAAAGTTAAACACTTAGTGATTCGGACTGTAAGATACTCAGAGAACAAGGAGAAGAAAGGATAGGCATTCTTACTTCCTTCTCTCCACACGGCATAAAAACCAGGGGGACAGCGAACATAAAAATACTGAGTCAAAAACCCATGAGCAGTATCAGGGAGGCCGACAACCAGTTTGCGATTCCTGGCACTTCTTATAACAATGATCGAAGGATGATCTTTGATTCTGACAAAAGAGCACAGGTAACAGATTTCGTCAACACTGGGGAGACGGTTAAGCGTTCTGCTGAATAATACGCATAGCCCCATCAAAACAGCATAACCATTGGGATGTAATTGGAATGGAGCGATTGCCAGTTGGCGGAGAAGATGTTGAAGAAAATTGTTGAAAGGAGGAATGGCTCCGCTCGAGCACATTTGTCGGTTGACCGCCACAAAGCCAGGAGGTGCTACATCAGCAGTGTTGTTCTTTTCAGGAAGGATAGCGTCATCCTCAGCAATGCCAAATTGAGTACACAATTGCCGAAAAGTTTTGTACAATAAAGTGGAAGGGGCTCTCTCTGGGGGGTTGACTAAAGGAGCTGGAATGAAAATGGACTCTCCGGTCCGAACTGTTACATCTCCTTGTTGAGAAGCCATTCTACACAAGCAACTGGATATTCATATATGAAGGTGCACGTTTCCTAAATAGTGTGAAGTGTTGTGCAAAATTAACAAAGATAACAAATAAATACAAACTGGAATTAAGCTAGTCGGTAACTGATCGATTATCAAATTTCAGGACTTGTTAATTTAAAAGTTCAGGTACAGTATTAAATGCAAACCGGACATTTTCAGTTGACTATTTCAATGTTGTTTTAATACTTTGCTTGAACTTGTTGGTTTAAAGCACTTCATACACACAATCTGTTTATGTTGATTATCTGTTATTAACTAATCTGTCATTTGATATGGGCAGTCGGTGACAATATATTCGTCCCAATTTCTTTGTGGATATTTTATTAGACAGGTTATTAGTCTGCAAGTTAGAGTGATCTGTGGGGAAATGCGGCAGTTCATAGTTCAGCAGTTCAAAATGCAGCAGTTCAAAGTTCGTTCAAAGCCCAAGTCATGAGTCGCCAACGACTTAAGAACTATGTCGTAAAAAACTAAGTCGTCTACGACTCAAAAAGAGGCTACAGTCCAAAGTGGCATAAAATCCAAAGTCCTGAGTCGTCTACGACTCAAGAATTGTGTTATAGGAGGCTTGACTCGTGGGTTGTACAAAGCTACTGAACCATGGCCCTGCTAGCATTTCACTCGATTTGAACCCATTGACTTTTCTTCTAACCCGTTATCTTCCAAACCCGGTAACCTCTCAATCAAATTACGATCCCCATCCTAATTCCACGACACCATTGAACCATCCAAAGAGTTAAGTTCAGATCACCAAAGCCTCGTCAACCTAATCAATTAAAGCCTGAAGCGTAGTAACCCTACATCTCCATCGCCCCATTCATCTAAAGATGAAATCGAGCAAAATCGGGCTCACGAACTACCGGTACGGTGGAATTCACAACAAAGCGTTGCACGAGGGGATGGATTAAGTATGGGGGGAGAGTTCACGAATCAATGATGATTAAAGGTCGAGGATGGATCAGAAACACTTACGCAATAAAGAATGGAGAATCGAATTGGTAGATTGTTGGAAAAGGAAGGTATTGCCTCGAGAAAGCTTGGAGGAATAGTAATGGCGGATACGACTCAGGAGATAAGTAATGGGTAGAAGGGACGACTCAAGCATTTTATACCTTTGGGCAGTGGAACACGAAAAGGCATACACGGGATAAGATGAGTCGAAGCACACGACCTACGACATAGGCGTGTACTTCGAGGGGCAAATGTTAACCCTTAAGTTTCTTCGACTCATGGTCTTACGAGATAAGAAGTATACGACTCATGGTCTTATGAGATAAGAAGTATACGACTCATGGTCTTACGAGATAAGGAGTATACGACTCATGGTCTTACGAGATAAGGAGTATACGACTCATGGTCTTACGAGATAAGCTTGCTACGACTCATGGTCCAGACGGTTCAACGAGTCAAGGTCTATACGACTCATGGAATATTACGACTCATGGGGACTTATGACCCATGAGGTCTTACGACTCATGGGGTTTACGAATCACAAGGTCTTACGACTCATTGGATCTATGACTCATCAGGTTTATGACTCATGAAGACTTACGACTCATGAGGACTTACGACTAATGAGGTATTACGACTCATCAGGCTTACGACTTAAAGGCTATCAAGCTAAAATCCAAAGCACGTGCCTGAGCCACTTTGATCTGATGAGTCGGCTACGAGTCAGCACTTGTCTTCCAACTGAGCCACAAGATGAACCAAATATGGCGCCCACGAGACATCATAAGTCGAATACGAGTCACGACTTACCATGAGTCGGTCACGACTCATGACTTGGCCCAATCGAAAGCTCAGAAATCTGCTCTTATAAATAGGCCACCACTTCCAACATGAGGAGGACTTTTGGCAAATCATTTCTACAGCGCTGTTACTCCGTCAAACTCTTCATTCATTCAGTAATCAAGGATCCTTCAAGCATTCGCGACACTACAACAAGCTTCGAGAGAAATTCCTCACATCCGACATGGATTTATCGAGTTTCACCGTCGAAGATTGAGCTAGTAGTCTAGATTGTTTCTTGTGATCGAATTGTACTGTTTCCTAAAGAGATTTGTATCTAATTGTAACCGAATCAGCAATAAGAGACTATAAAGTGGACGTAGGCTCAATTACGGGCCGAACCACTATAAATATGTTGTTCATTTACTGCATTTCTGCTATTTTCCTGCTTAATTTCTGTTCCCGTCACACGGGTGGTGCTTTCACGATCTTATTACACACACCGGGTGTTATCGTTCATATTTTAACGTTAACAGGCGAGTATCGATACATCGAACTGGGTGGATATAATTATTTATTTTCTTTTCTTACAAGAGATGATTCGACATATCCGATCTAGGTGCAAAATAATAATACAATGGCTTAAAATCATTTAGAATAATATAAAATATTACAGATCGTAGAATCAGAGAATATAATAGAGAAATATACATATCTCATAAAGTTGAAAGGAATATGTATACAATACATGGAGTAGTCTACAAAATAATGGTCATAAGTGATCCACACGATACATGTAATGTACATAAGATTAGTTTTAAAATAGAAGGAATATGTACATTACATGTATCGTGTGGATCACTTATGACCACTATTTTGTAGACTACTCCACGTATTGTATACATATGCCTTTCAGCTTTATGAGATATGTATATTTCTCTGTTGTATTCTATGATTCTACGATCTGTGATATTTTATATTATTCTGAATTATTTTAAACCACTGTATTATTGTTTTGCACCTGGATCAAATATGTCCAATCCTTTTTAGTAAGAAAAGAAAACAAATAATTATACCTACCCAATTCGACGTATTGATACTCGCCCAAAGCAATACTATGATGGTCGCTCCTAATCAGCCTTATTCTCTGCATTAGCAAACGATATTGCATGGTAATATCCTTTGTTAATGAGGGTCTAAAGGTGGTATCAGAGCTGAGTTCAGAACATACCTATATGGTGTGTTTAGTTATGATTAAAATGCGCAAGCTAGCATTTGTAAAAGTGTATCCTTTGGAAAATATAGATTTGACAACAAATGATGGAAAATGGTTATTTTAAAATATAGTCAAATGGAAATAAAAGTTAAAATTTTATGTATGATTTCTAGAATATATATGTAAATTTGTGTTAAATTGCCCCTCGAGTGCTTTATGTATTCTGGTCGAGACGTGGGACACCACGATGCCGATAGAGAGGTCTAAACACTTGAGCGAGACAATAGGATATAATATTTTGAGTAATAAAATAGTGCTTTGAGTTATAATGTTTTGAAAGTATAATAGTAACAATGAGAGTATATATATAAATACACATGTACATATTTTAAGAAAGAAAATGTAGTTTTTACTGATGCTAGTAGTTTTGGTTTGGGAGTCGTTCTCATGCAGAAAGACATAGTAGTTGCTTATGCATCGGGATGTATTATCTGTAAGCTTATCAAAGTAGTGCAGTGTAAGCATAGTGATGAATATTATGTATATTATATTTTGTAGTTAATATTATTGATTAAAACTATTATATAATTATTTAAAGAAATTTCGAGGACGCAATTTCTTTAAGGGGGAGTTTTTACCAACCTTGGTTTGAAATTACTGGATTAAAATAAATAATAATTTAAAATTAGAAATTTAAATGAAAAATTGAGTTTTCCAAGCATTTTTAAATAAAATGGGATTGGAGATTTTATTCTTGTAAGGTGGGAATTTGTTTGTTATATAATAACGGACTCTAAATTTAAGATGAATAATGTGAATCTTTTATTTCACAAGTATTAATGTAAGGGAATTGGGTTGGCCATTTATTTTAAGTAAAAGCGGATTTTGAAAGAAAAAAATCAAGTGAAAATGAATGGTAAATGTTTGAAATAAAACAAAGTAAAACAATGGTTTATGAAACCAATCTTATTTATAAGTAAAATTTAATAACTTGCTTTTATCACCTTTAAAAACTTGCATTAATAGTGTATTCATTAAAAATCAATTGAAATTAATAAAATTATGGTTTCTTGTCAAAATTAGAATTAGTAACCAAAAAGGCCATTTATTACCCATTTAATTTTTGCATTCCCTTTGTTAATTTGTGACCAAGGCCCCTTAGTTAAAATTCATTAAATAAAATTCAAGTTGCTTGTTAAATTAAAAAAATGCCATCTAAAGCCCATTATTTTGAAACAAATAAAAAAAAGTTGTTTCTATGTTAATTAAGAAAGGTGGATATCAACACCCAAATAAGTATTTACTGACAAAAGTAATAATTGATAAAAGAGAGGGTTGTACATTAGTTTCTCATTTCCTTCACTTCAGAAAACTAAATACAAAGAACTACTATCTTCCCTCTTTCAAACCCTAAATCAAAATTTAACAAAATCCTTCTTATTTTGACTTTAATCAATTAATTTTGAAGCAAATTAATTTTAGGTAATCATCTCTAAACTTAGATTCATCTACTAGGGATATTTATTTCAGTTTTACCAGTGTTTTAAATTTGATGTTTCGGGGTTGTTTGCTGAAACTTTTATAGGGTTTATTGTTGAAAGAAGATAGATAAGTATTCAAGGGTTTAAGCAATTAATTCAAGATAAAATGGTAAGTTGAATCTCACATCTTGTTCCGATTTAATTGCATGTTGAAATGATTTTTAGGATGTGAATTTTGAATGAAGTTTAACTAGTTGCTTGTCTATTGCATTGCTATGAACCAAAACAAGTCAGTGCTAGTAATTTGGCCATATCTTTTTTTCTTCCTGGTCGAAATTCAATAATTTTTCATTTTTTGAAAAGCTTAGACATTTATCTCCAAATTTCATGTTTTTAGTTTTGCAAAATCATCAAAATCGCATTTCTTTGTTGTTGGCCAGAGAATGAAAGACAGGATTAAGGAATTTAACCTAAAATTTACTTTGACCACAACTTTTGAACCATAAGTTTGAATTTGATGATCTTTTTCTTGTTAAAAAGCTTATACTTTTATCTACAACTTTCATGCTTTGAGTTTTACAATCAAGGTTTAAATGGTTGAAATCACATTTCTTTGTCGTTGACTTGAGAATGAAAGACAAGATTAAGGAATTTATACCTGAAACTTATTTTGACCTTCACTTTTGAACTGTAAGTCTGAATTTGATGATTTTCCCTGTTGCAAAGCTTATACTTTTATCTACAACTTTCATGTTTTGAGTTTTGCAAAATTTTGAGCTTTAAAGAGTTGAATTTTCATTTCTTTGTCGTAGGCCTGGGAATGTGTTCAAGCAGCTTCTTTCCTTCTCTTGCTTGTTTGCCTGTTGATATGCATTGCTATTTGATTTGGTTTTATGCCTGCTTCCTGATGATTTCTAATGCAAATTTGTGGGTTTTCATATCTATGTTTATTTCTTGCATTTTGATGCTTTTCTTCCATAGAAGTTGTTATATGGAAATCAGTTCAACACTGGTTTTCTTGCACTCATTTCAAACTGATTTGCAAAAGAAATGTTTTCGAAACCATACTGTTTTCTATATATATATATATATATATTTAGTTGATACAAATGAATTTGGAAATATATATTAATGGGTTTAATTTATTCAAGATCCATCATTTTATAAATATATACATATACAGAAAGTAAGCTATATTTTCTAAAATCTATTAATAGCTTTTATAAACCAATATTTCCAAAGATAAATTTCAGAGCAAAACTATTTCATATAAAATTGCACATTCTTGATTGAATGAGAAATTGAATTAAATGGTCCAGTAAAACAAGTGTTATGTAATGCTTGCGTTTACTTCATCGATTAATTCTCGAACTTGTTGGATTGAACCCCTATGTATACATGAGTGGAGTATACTGACTTCTAGTAAATGTTCAAGTAAACCCATGTGGTATGGGGCACACGGACGTTACTAGAATGATTACTTTTCGGAAGTATATAACACTTACTTTAATAAGTTACATGCTTGTCTTCTATGTTAATCCGTTTACAAGCGGATCTTACGGGTTTTCATCCCATCGTGGGATTATAGGTTTTTATGCCCATCTTGGGATTTTATCGGTTTTCATGCCCATCGTGGGATTATGGGTTTCCATGTCGATCTAGAGATTATGGATCCACAGGACGATCGTAGGATAACACGCGTGTTTGGTGAGTTTATAGGCCCACCAATCTTGGAGTATTTTTAGGCGCCTTCCCTTTTATTTCAGGATTTATATCATTGATTTCTAGATTCTATAAGATTTGAGTTTTTCAACAAAAATTTCTTGGGATTTGCTTCTTATAAGCTAAAATTGATTTTGCGGTTTTGGTGAATAAATTTTAAGAATAGTGATATTATTTCGAGGTTTGACATTATATAGTTATGCGTTATTAGTGGGATCTATTATACCATTATCATTAATATCTTACATTGATGTGAATTAAAACAAGACTGGCCCGTTTATTATTTTTATAATACTCGGGTTAGAACGAGATTCCAGGTATTAATCCCCGACGACTACTATAGTGGCTTGGCATGAAGAAAGATGCACATTTATGTTATCTGTGCCATTTTTCTAGACTTTGGATTTGTGTACATTTTTATTGAAATAGTGACTTAAATACATATAATCAATTGAGTCTAGATTTGTACTCTATGATGTGAATTAAGAGGATCTTGTATAACCATAATTGTAAATCTATCTTATGTGGATGTATAAATCTCATTCCTTGTATACCGCTGCTTTCTGTGATTCTGTGTTCTTTGATATATTTTGTTCTGAATTATTTAAGCCGCCATTAATATTGTTCTGAGCTTGGATTATTTACGTCCTACCCACTTCAGAAAAAAAATTATCACCCAATTCAACATGATGATACTCGCTCAAAGCAATATTCATGGATGGTTGCTCATAACCAGCCTTATTCTCCGAATTAGCAGATGTCATTACATAGTAATACTAAATGTGGGTATAGAGATGTGGCGTTACAATCCACATGTTCGGGATCAAGATAAGAATCAGATACCACTTGTGACAATAGAGCGTCAGCTTTCTTAGATTTGGCCAGGGAGTTAGTTGAGAAGAAGAAAGAGAAGATGAGAGAAGAATGAGTTCTAGAAGTAATGGAGGTAAGTGTTGCATCAAAAAATGACACAAAATCGAAGATCAACTAAAACAAGATGAATAGATCTATAAACAAAAATTAAAGTATGAACACATGAGATTTTAGAGTGTTTTGACCTCAAACCAACTGCCTATGTCCATTATTAATTTTATTTCGGTGATTTTGCAGATGTACAATTGAATTACAAAGCTTTCAGATTTAGAAACTAATTGAAATTCGAGTTCAGCATCACTGTCATAACCCACATCGAAACGGGTCCAATTTCGATCCAATAAAAGCCTATCGAACCTTAGGCCTATTACAAAGTTGGCCATTGGTAGGTAAAATTGATACAATGAACAATATACATAGTTGTCTATCTATGCAATCCGAATCTGACAGTGTAATGGATAAAATATAATATTAGAAATAAGTACGCATTTCATAAAAATTCAAATCTCAGAAATACAACTTCTCATCTCAAATATCCAAAATGCAATATCCCAAAATAACAACATCTGAACTGGGTACATCAGAATATTGCAAAAACATAAATAGATAGATAACTGTCACAAATCCTCACCTCTACCTTCATCATCTCAATTAGCATCATCTCCCTTAATCTATGTGTTGTAATGAGGAGGGGATCAGAAAAACAATGTTTGGTGAATGAAAATCTCAAGTCTTACCATAATAGTATTTGGGCAGTATTATTTAGCTAAGAAATATGTCTTACGCATCCTATACTATATCCTACATAAGATACCTCCAACTGTAAGCCCGAAAGCTATTCCGGCCCTACCCTACAACTTACACTCTTCCATTCTAGTTCTATAATTTACATTCAACCTTAGGCCAAATGCCCTTTCCAGTCCCATGCAACTATCGTCGGTCGTGTCCTAACAATGTGAGAGAAATCATCCAAGTCACTTAATACCATTTTAATGGGAATTATGCAGACCCTGACCATTTAATACCTATATCCTAGGCAGGTCATCACCATGTAATACCTACCCTAAGGCGGACCCCTCTCTAGCACTCCATAACTGACATCACACGGAATCTCATCGGGTTACTTAATACTTCTTTATGGGAAAAGGGGGACCCTACAATAACCACTTAATACCTCGACCTCAAAACTGGCCCCTTCATGACTTCCACTATGGCACCTAAATGATAATCTCGACCCTTTACTACTTCTTAAGTGGGAAGGACATGGACCCTACAACAACCACTTAATACCCCAAAACCCAGAAGTAGGTCCTACGAATTATGACCCGTAAACCAAACTATCATGTCTTACATTAGTCTGACTATTCGTAAGTGATGGTTGCCAGATTAACTGAGCAGAATTACCCTGCAGAATTGGGACTAACCTCACATCCACCGTGGGTGCTTATTATAGGCGATGTCTCATATCAACCTTAAAGTCACACTGTTGGTAGCCAGATTAGCTAGGCAGACTTCTGTGTGCTTTTGATTGACCTCGCATCTCTATAACTTAATCATAATTCAACTCTCCTAGCATACTCCCATACACACCTCATCGCATTTCATATTAAGGCCATACAAGGAAAACTCCTAATTCAGCCTTTAATTAATCTCCTTAATTATCCTTACTTCCTTCCTATGGGTTTAATGTTATTTACTAACCTATTTATTCTATACGATTAATACGTTATTAATTATTTGATAATATTATATATATATATATATATATATATGTAATAATTAGGGTGAGTGTGTATATGTATATATTCCAAAGCATGCGTAAAATATTCACGTCCTATACTAATCATAAAAATGTCAAAACTTCCAAATTTATACAAGTCTAAATCCATGCAACATCTAAATTAGCTAATATCATTTGCCCAATAATAGACTTATATTAATAAAACACAATCAAATACCAAACTTATTTTATATATTAATATAGTAGAATTGGCAAATTTATTTCAAGGAATAAAACTTATAATTTAAACCCTGTATATTCTATTCAACTTTTACATACACGAACTTAAAGTGAAAAAGGGATTCACATTTAAATTATCGAAATAGGTCGTGCAAGCTACAAACAAGAGAATTCGTACCTTACACACCAATTCCTAACTTATTTTCTTTTTGAACCCTTTAACACATCAATAAAGAAAAGTTGGAAGTGGAATAGAATATAAAATATTAAATTGCAACATAAAAACAATTCTACTATTTCAATACAAAATAATTGAGATTCTAATAAACATAAGAATTGACATTTTGTTTTAGGGGAAATTTTAGGGTTTTAGTTTTAGGGTTTTCGTGAACAAAATTTCCTAAGGTATAAAAAAATCCAAACTTATACTATACAGATACTAAAAAGTGAAAAACTAATATTTCCACCCTTAGAGAATTTATCTGCCTCCTTTTGGACTTGATTATGCCTTTTTCTAGTTGCTCCTTCATATCTCTTCTCTTTGAAACATACAACAACTAAATTGTATATAAATTAGATTCAGAAACAGGGATTAGGGAATAATAGAATTAGAAATCGAATATTTAAATTCCTAAAATCCCTTACCTGGAAATCCTAAGTGATTCTGAATCGTAGAGAAGAAGAAGACTGATAGAGTTCCGTTAGCGTTTCAAATAATTTGTGAATAAAAATGATGGGGCTAACCACTTATTTATAGTGATTAGAAAGCATCAGAACCGTTGCATTTAAGTCGGTTTAAAATAATAAAATCTATGCCATCCATGGCCTAAATTAACCTTAGCCGCCACCCTCTTACCGGTCGGTCGCTTGACCTTAGGCAGTCGACCGCTAGCGCACAACCGGCCCAAAGAAGGTAGCTGACTGGTCCATACTATGTGACCGTAAATTATTCTTTCCTTTTATTTTTATTTGTTTCCGTATATTTAATTAAACATTAACGTTTTATTTAACATTTTCTTAAACGTTAAGTTTACCCTATCGTTAAATTACTTATTACCCATTTTAATTTCCACGAAAATGTTATTTAAATTCAAATTTTGAATTCGTTTTAATTATTTTAAATTCAAAAAATTCAAACATCAATAACTTTTCCGTTTGAGCTCCGATTACAAAACTTTACATATGAAAGTTGATCAAAAACTTGCCACGAACATAATGGTGTCACTTTTGTGACCAAATTCCAATATTTACAAAATTTCTATTTTTAGCCTTATTATTAATTAATTAATTTCTTAGTAATTTTTGTGGGTTGTTACATACTCCCTCCTTAAAAGGGATTTCGTCCCCCCTAAGGAATAGACAGAGCAACATGCACTCAACATCCATGTTATACAACCAAGTTACCTACACAATCATTTACTCAGCCAAAAGTGCAATGTGATTATGTATGCAACATATTATAGGTGAGCTCAGTCCTAATGTGAATGCAAGATCGTGACATATAGGAATGTATGCAAGCATCCTAAATATGCATAAAATTCTACATGAATGCTAAAATAATAGTAAAAAGTGTGGTAACCATCCCCTACCATCCAATATAGCGACCACGATGCAACCAAAAACCTAAATTTAAGAGAGAGAAAGTTTACTAGAGAAAAGCTCAAGATGAGAAGTCTTCATCTTCTCTTTAGTTTCTCATGTGCTTTCCATCGGATTATCTCCTCATTGTACTAGGACCAGCCTAAGTTCTTTGTTGAGGAGCTTCTTAGTTATGTGCTCCATTGGGCATGTAATGGCACGGGGTTCTATTGGCTTCGTCTTAATATCTACTAACTGATCCAGTTCTACTATAGTGATGGTGTCGTGAAGGCATCTTCTCAAGTGCGAAACATGAAAACATCAAGGACTCCTGCTAACTTATCCGGTAGCTCCACTCGATATGCAACTTTCCATATTCTTTCCAAGATCAAGAAAGGCCAACAAACCTTGGTGCCAACTTACCCAACGTACCAAACCTCATCACCTTCCTAAATGGGGAAACCTTAACGAACACAATGTCTCCTACATCAAACTCCAATTCATTCCTTCGCTTGTCAGCATAGGACTTCTGACAGTCCTGTGTGGCCTTCATTCGCTGCCTAATCATCTTTATCATTTTTGAGGTCTTGTAAATCAATTCCGGTCCAAGTAGAATTTTGTCAGTGGTTTCCCACCAACAATTAGGTGATTTGCATGGCCTTTTGTAAAGCGCTTCGAAGGGTGCCATGCCAATCATCGCTTGGTAACTATTATTGTACTCGAAATATACTAAGGCTAAATGATGCTTCAAATGTCCTTTGAAATCTATGATGCAAGCTCTCAACAAATCCTCCAAATCCTAATTACCCTTTCAGTTTGACCATCGGTTTGTGGGTGGTAAGCAGTGCTAAGATTCTACATCGTCCCTAAAGCTAACTATAAAATCCTTCTAAATTCGCTAGTGAATAAAGAGTCTCTATCACTAATAATGATAACTGGAATTTTGGGCAGTCGATATAGCTTCATGCCTCTTTGACTCCTAGGCAACCCATCTATAAAATCCATCGATATATGTCCTTATTTCCAAGTCGGCACCTTTAACGACAATAACAATCCTCCGAGCTTCCCTTGTTCTGCCTTTACCTTTTGCACATCAAACACCTAGAAACAAACTCCTTTAACCTCTTCTTCATTCCTAGCTAATAGAAAATCTACTTCATATCCATATCGTTTTATCTCCGTTGGGGTGAATGGTCATTCAAGAATGGTGACACTCAGCCAAAACTTCCTCCAGAACGTTCTCCACTAAAGGAACGCAATGGCATCCATCTCTTCTCAAACATCCTCTTTTGTCAATTTCAAACCTATGGTCATGAAGGAAATGATCTCCTCTACATATCTTGACCAAAATATCAACTATCGTCGCATCTTTCTTCAGTTGTGGCCTAATACAGTCCATTAATGTTGGCATAACCTCCATTGTTGCCATATAGCCTAGAGTAGGTTCTGTTAATAGTTGGGAATTGAAATTCAAGAGGAACTACAGTTGCCTTCAATGATATATAGCACCTAGAGTAGCATGCCTCCGACTAAGGGCGTCGGCAATAACATTCCATTTTCTAGGGATGTACTATATGTTAAAGCCATACGATACTATAAACTTCATCCACCTTTGCTGTCTAAGACTTAAATCATTTTGGAAAATAGGTATTTGAGGGATTTGTGGTGGTGAATAACTTAAACCTTTCGCCCAAAAGATAGTGCATCCACATCTTCAAAGCAAAGACTATATCCACTGAATCCAAGTCATGCGTTGGGTATTTCTTCTCATGATCATTCTTCCCTACTTGCATAGGCTATCACTCTACCCTCTTGCATAAGAACAGCTCCTGAACCCATACCATAAGCATCGGTGTAAGTGGTGAAAGGCTTCATCCCATGGGGAATGGTAAGTATTGGGGCACTAGTCAACAGCTCCTTTAGCTTCTCGAATGCTTCCATGCATTTCTCATCCCATGCAGAAACTAGTTTTCTAGGTTAAGCGAGTTAGTGGGGCCGCTATCTTGGCAAAGTCCTTGACGAGCTTCCTATAGTAACCTACCAACCCAAGAAAACTCCTAACTTCCATGGCATTCTTTGGAATCTTCCAATCTTGAATAGCTTTTACCTTGTGGGGTCTACGGACAATCCTTCTCGAAAACAATATGACCAAGAAATCTCACCTCCTTCTTCTGAAAGTGACACTTTGAGAATATGGCTTTTAGTTGGTGCCTTCTCAAAGTCCCCAGTACCTCCCTTAAGTGATTTTCATGCTCATCTTCACTTTTAGATAATACTAGAATATCATCCACAAATACTACGACAAACTTTTTTAGATGTCCCCTAAAGACTCTACTCATCAAATCTCCACAGTATGCGGGAGCAGTCATCAACTCAAAAGGCATTACTTCCCATTCATACAGTTTATGCGGAGTGCAAAATGCGTTCTTCTACTTGCTACCCTTAGTTATCCTCAATTAATGGAATCTAATGGTTAAGTCCAATTGAAAAAATATTTTGGCTCCAATAAGCTGGTTAAACAAATCATCTGTTCTGGGTAAAGGATACCTATTCTTCTTGGTCAACTTATCGAGTTCTCTATAGTTAACACATAGCCTTAAAGAACTATCTACCTTAGTGGCAAAGATGATAGGTTCTCCCCATTCAGAAGTACTTCGACGAATTAATCCCTTCTATGGTAGCTTCTAAATCTTCTTGTCCAACTCTCGCCTTTCTTTGGAGGCCATGTGCCTTAATGGCAGAGCGACAGGTCTAGTGTCCTTCTCCAAATCAGTCCTAAATTTAACCTTCCTTCTAGTGTAGGAGACCCGAGAATTCTTTAATAACGTCGGGAAATTCTCGAACTATGGGTACATAAAAGAGCTCATCTTATGATAAGCTCATTGAATATAAATAGCTTAACTTGATTGAGTTTTGGCATGTACAACAAACATTTATATCTCGCCCCATACAACTCCTTAACCATACAATCCTCCTACCATAATCTAAGACAACCCCGTAATAGGAAACCAATCCATCCCTAAGATAAGTCCATACCCCTTAAAACCAAGAACATATGTGTTACATGTAAAATCGACATTACATATATTCACAACTAGGTCTTTGCAAATTAAAGAAAGGTGCATCAACCCCCCAATAGGATTTAACATGACTATTGGGTTGGTGACAATTTGGATTTTTAGACTCAAGCAGTAGATTATATTTCAAACTATAAATGTGATGCTCCCGAGTCAAATAAGGTATGAATAGTATTCCCGAAAATAATAATTGTATGTTCCATTACGGCTTTTCATTGATCTCTTGGAGGAGGTTTACTCGAGATAGGTATAGCCTCAATGGCATAAGCTTACCTACTTTAACCATCCTTAGCTAGCTTTGGACACTGATTCTTGTGGTGTCCCTCCTCATGGCAGTGGTAACATCTCCTTTTGAACTCCTCCCTCGTCAAGCTCACCTTGTAGCCTTTAGCCATATGTCCTATCTTCTAACATCTACGGCATGTTATACTTCCCTTCTTAATCTCCCCCTTGGCCTTCTTTTCAGCCTAAAATCCTCCCTTCTTAACTCCACCTTGGTTTTTCGTCAGTTCCACCTTCTCCTTCTCCTTAGTGCCAACGGTCTACAACAAGGCCATTTTAACTATCATCCCATAAGTGGTGTCTATAGGTACCTAGGTCAAAAGTAGCTCCCAAAGTGGAGAATTCAGGCCTTTAACAAACTTCATAGCCTTCTTCATGGGGGTATTAATCAAACTCAACCCGAATTTAGCTAATTCCGTAAACTTACTAATATACTCCTTCAATATGGAGTCTCCCTATCTAAGTTCTATAAACTTATCCAACTGCAAACTTACTTCAGCTCTGGACATGAATCATGAATCAAAGCGAGTTCTAAATATAGCCTAAGTAATCCTTCCTTAGCATTCTCCTTGGCCACTATAGTCCACCAATCTAAGGCCTCTCCATTTAGATGCCATGCAATCATCCTTCTCTTGATCTGGTCTTTCCATCCAAGCTTTAAGAATATACGCTCACAGTCGTTAATCCAAGCCTTCGTCTCCATAAAAACTTCAGCTTCCGTATACACTCTTCCTCCTATATTTTGGAAATCTTTATGCAATTTGGGGAAATCTAGTGGACAAGGTGCTGCTTCAGTAGGTGGAGAAGCGGGTGTTGCTGGTGCAGCTTGTTGATGAATAGGAAATTGTCCTACATGCCTTGGGTATTTCATGAACCATTTTGGCATCCCTCAGATAGTGGATATCTCTTGGGTAGAGGGGTTTCCAGCCTCGGAGGAATGATTTTCTGCCATAATCAACGTTCTTTAGGCTTAAACTTTTAGTTACAACTTCCTAATATAGTATTATTCGCTGAAATAAAAGATTTTCCTAGTGTGTTTGAGTGTGTTTGAGTGTGTTTAAATAAGTATGTGCATATATAATAAGGTTTTGAAAAATATTTTCAAAAATAAAAAGTATGCATTCTTATATATATCTATCCCCGTTAATTTAGTAACCTAAGCTCTAATACCAAAAGTGACAACCCACCTCGAAACGGGGGTAATTTCTTACCCAATAGAAGCCCGTCCAACCATAGGTACATTCCAAAGTTGGTAGTTGGTTAGTAAACTTGATACAATGAACAATATACAAAGCTATCCATCTATGCTATCAGAATCTCATTGCGGAATGGATAAAATATAATATCCAAAATAAATAACCATTTCATAAAAATTCAAATCTCAAAAATACAACTTCTCATCTTAAATATAAAAAAATACAATATCCCAAAATAACAACATAACTGAACTCGGTACATCAAAGTATAACAAAAACATAAATAGATAGATAACTGCCACAAGTCCTCACCTCTGCCTTCATCATCTCAATCAGCATCATCTCTCTAACATGTGTCTTGTACTAAGGAGGGCGTCAGAACAACAATGTCCGGTGAATAAAAATCTCAAGTCTTAGTAGTATTTGGGCAGTATTATTTAAGTAAGTAATATGTCTTATACATCCTATACTATATCCTACTTAAGATTCCTCCAACTATAAGCCCGAAAGCTATTCCAGTTCAACTCTACAACTTACACTCTTCCATTCTAACTCTATAACTTACATTCAACGATAGGCCAAAAGCCCTTTCCATCCCCATGCAACGACCGTCGGTCGTGTCCTAACAATATGAGAGAAAGCACACAAGCCACTTATACCTTTTCAATGGGAATTAGGCAGACTCTGACCATTTAATAGCTATATCCTAGGCAGGTCCACATCATTTAATACCTAACCCAAAACGTACCCATCTTTGGTACTCCCTAACTGATATCATATGGAATCACATTAGGCTACTTAATAATTCTTTATGGGAATAGGCGAATCCTACAATAGTCACCTAATACCTCAATCTCAAATCGGACCCTTCGAGACTTCCACTACCATACCTAAATGACAATCTTGACCATTTACTACTTCTTATGTGGAAAGGAGGCGGACCCTACAACAGCTACTTAATACCCCTGACTTAGACACTACAAGAAAACTTGCTATTAGATGCATTAAATAGTAACGTTTCAAGTTAAGTGCAACTGTTGATCATTTAGTAAAACCAAAATAAATAAAGAAACGCTGCTACTTATTCCCACCAACAGTTCACGAAAAATTTGGCAAAGTTTTTCTTCGGTCGCTAGTATATCTTTTTCTTCTACTAATCACTTTTAACAATTTTTCTTCTTTTTCTTGAAAACTTGAAAAAAAAATCCATTTGGATCTGAAGCTAAAATCACCAAAGTTGTCTCATTCAAGCCCTAGCTCTCGAAAATATAGTCCATATCAAATCGCGTCTTGACCTCAGCCTACCACCACCCTATCGTCATACCTAAGCCAATCGTCATGTCTCAACCTATTATCGTGCCTCAGCCGATGACCTCTGTTGGTGAGTAGGAATTCTAACTAGTTAAACTAGTATTATCTCTGAATTTCTTCTCATACACTACACGGTACTTGGTTGATTTGCTAACCATATTTTGGTCTTTGACTACTGCTGTGATTTTGCTTTCTATTGGCTAGTTGGGTCGATTTTCTGAGCTATTTCTATTTTGGTTTAATTTAGTAGATGGATTAAGAGAATTATGGAACATTAGTTGGGTTGATATGGCCGTGTGCCTTGAATGGAAACAGAATTGACCATTTTTTGTGAGGGGATTTAAGAAAGAGTGGTACTCTAGGTGCCTACTAAAAATAATTTTGACTTGGAAAAGATGTCCCTTTAGTATAGCATCCAATTATTGTCTCTATCTCTTCTAGTATGAGTGAATTATTAAAATTTGTCTCATCGAAACTATAAATTTATTTTAAATAAAATTTAAGCACCTAGTCTCTTTTACCTAGCAAGGTAACATATTGGCATTTTGTTATCAGTTCAGTAATAATTTTTTTCTTAGTTTGTTCTAAATTGGCTCCTATATTGGAATATAGATTGGTTACCAAGTTCCTACACTGTTGCATAGGTTTATTCTTTTGTTGTCAAGCATGTAGAAGTCAAGAAAAAGTGAAAAACACTTTTATCTTAGAATTTCAATATTAGATATGGACCAAATAGTTATGATTCAATTCTTTTAAACTCATGATGCGAGTCATCATAAAGATTGTGTTCATACTTCGTAGAATAAAAACTTTAATATTAGAGGATTTCTAGTTCGTAAATATGTAAATATAAATCTAATTATTTGTAACAATATTCCTGAAGTCTCAGATGAGCTGATAGGAAAACAATTTTTTGTCCATTCATATATTTTTGTTTGATTGAAGGATTATAAAATACTTGAAATACTGATCATCAAAAAAGTTCTTTCAGATGAATTTTAAGATACAGCAAAGTGATGAAATGTGGATTTTCCTAATGTCAATAAAACATAGATGCAGAGATTTGGCATGGAAATATGTATAACAAAAACCATATGAATATAAGTGCGCATTTAGATTTTAAATCCATTCAGATTTAGGTTGTGTTTATGTAACGACCCGTAAATTTCAGTGGTTTTATCTATTTAATTAATTGAATTTTTGTGAAATTTTAAACAATAAAATTTTGAAATAAAAATTTTATATTTGAAATACGTCTATTTAAACATAGCAAATGGTAAATTTTCATCTGAAAATATTGAAGTTTATTTTATTGTGTACTTTTATTTCAATTTATATCAGTCAATATTTGATGATAATAAAAGGATTTCCAAACCTGAATATTTCTATACAATAAATTTGTAAATCATCTTCTAAGTGAGACGTCATATTTCGTTTCTCCAAATTTGGACTGCTATTGCTCCGTTTATCTTATTTTCGGCAAATTAGCAGCATTTTCCGTACCGATTATCGAATTTTGATAGGATGATCATACCACAGATATATGTATACCGTTTTTACCGTCTTGTCGTGCTGACCTCTGCTGTATATTCAATTCTGTGTTTTGACGTCCGATACGCGATAAAAATCGACGTAACGATTTGTCGTAGCGGTTTCATATTGGAGCCAGTTTGTTTTCTGTCCTTCCAATTCCTCAACCGTATACTAACCAAACGCCATTTTTCTTTAATAACTTCTGAAATTAAGCATTGTCTTTTATTATCCCTTGATTTTGGTATATGGCCGTGTCCTTTCATATTTTCCACCTTCTTCATTTTTGAAAAATAAATATAGCAGTATATCAGCAGCTTCACGCTTCTCCCCTACCAAAGCAAACCCTTTCACCTTTGCCATTATGAAATGCCCCACCACATAACCACGCAACCACCTGCACGCAAGCATGCTTCGACCACATCTGACCGAGTCAACCCAGCACCTCACGCGGCCTTCGTCCCTATCGTACCCAGCCTTGCGGACCACCAGGAACCATGCTCCTCTTTTGCCTTCCCACTCCGCTGCATGGCCTCTTCCGTAAGTTTATGAAGCTCTTTGTATATATATATAGTATATAATAATATATTTAGTTTTATACGTATATATATATATATATATTCTGTACATAATAAGTTGGTTAATATGTACTTTTCTATTGCATATAAATAAATAGGTACAAGATTTTTCTGGGTATATATATATAGATGTATATATATTAGTTGTTTAAGTTTTTATAAGTATGAAATGGGTGCTGTTATATTTTAGTTTACACATGTTCGGTTATACGCATATTGTATATATATTATGTTTATATGAATTTAGTTTGTAAACCTCTTTTTAGATAAGTATGTACAGTTGCAGTTTATATTTTTTAAATATATAATTATTGTTCGGCTAGTTTTATATATATATATGTATATAATGTTTTGTATATATTTTTAAACTATATATTACAGTGATCTATAGAAAGTAATGTAAGCTATATGTTTAATATATATACATGCTTATGATTTATATATTAAGAGTTATATATATTTTTTGTACAGACCTCATTTGCATTTGCTTTAGTACTAAATTTTGTAGGATAGGTATGTTAATTTATGACTGTCTATGTATGTTATATATATATATATATATATATCAAGTCTTAAGTTGTTTGGTTTAAAACGGATTGCCATATATAAAAATTTTCTTTCAAGTTGTTTTCTTCATAACCTGTTTTGATTTGCAATCCAAGTTCAGTGCAATTGTTTGTATAAATTTATATATATATATATATATATATATTACAGAAATGTTCATGCTCAAAGTAATATATTGAAGTTGTATCGTCTATATATATTATATTTAAGGATATAAATATAATATGTTCTAAAACTTTGTTATGTTGATATGTTCCAAAAGTATATAGATTTTTCATATATGAATATACGCATGTAAGTTTTTATTTGTTTATATATATGTTAATATGGCATAATATATATATATATACATATATTGGTGTATATGTTGGTAAATTATATATATGAAAATTTGAAATGTTGCTTTACAGCTAGTTCATGTACAGGGTATAAGTCATATATATATATGTAATGTTATATAAGGTCAGTGAGTTTATATTTGAATATATTTATATCTTACATATATCAGTCTATATATTTGTTGTTATTTAAAGTCATATGTAAGTCTATACATTTGTTTATATCAATATCATATTCTTTTGGTTGCTGTTTATATATTTGTTATATATATAAAAGTATATATATATATATATTCACATTATTTTTGCCTACACATAGATTTGTTTATGTATATGCTATTTTGGATCTATGTTGATTTTATAATTACTAATTTTGTAATAAATGTTGTTTCAAATATAACATATAGTGTTGATATTTTTTTTTATTAGTTTTAAAACTTTGGTTATTGGTTGATTTCCTAAGTATATAAAAATATATTTGATAAACTGTTAAGTTTCAAATGTATTAATTCAAAATTTTATTATTTTACATATATACTTGACTTTAATATTTGAATTTTGGTTTAAAACCATGATTTTGAAATATATATATTTGTTTTAACATATGTTTAAATTAAGAATATGACTGGATATATATATATATAGCTAAGTTCACTTATATCGGTTTTCTTCATCGATCCAGTCCTAATTTAATTTCGTCGATTCCTGTTATCAGCTTTGTCGTCAAATTCGCATTCAATCGTGCTTCATTTTGGAATTCGTGCTTGGGTTGTAACTACTCTCATTGTCAAATCTCTCTAGCCTCGAAAGGTGAGCAATCACTCACGGTTAATGTTCTTATATTTATTAAATTTGATTTCAATTGAAACGACAATTGAAATATGTTGATGTTAGTTATTTACATTGCTATACATATATGCTATTATCTGTATCTGTTCACCTGTGACATCTGACACCATTATCTGTTATTTATCACTGATGATATATGCATGTTACTTATTGTTATATTATTATCATATCTGTTATCACTCTGCAAGTTCCCTATTAGTATAGAATTCACTATGGGTTGAAATGATACATACCCGAATGATCTGTAGAACAGGAGAAAATCGTTATGGGTTGAAATGATAAACCCAAGCGATTTTCATTGAATTGAATTTGGGATTGCGGGTTGAAAAGATATATACCCGTATATATTTAAATTTCAAATTGAAATGATAAATATCCGTATCACTTGACCATAGGATAGAAAATTATATACAGACACCGTTGGTCTATATATAAATATTTATTTTTTAAAATGATTTCTATGGTTTTGAGAAAAAGAAATATATGGTTTTAATAAATATTGATTTTTAAGTTTATTAAAGTTGTTTTAATAAAGTTGTAATATGATATGTTTATATATATCTTTTCAAATATAGAGTTTAAAATGATTCAGGTTGGAAAGTTAAATTTGAAATTGATTTGAAATTATATTTATTTAAGAATTTTACTTAAATAAGTTTGATTTGAAACTTATTAAATTGAAATTTTAAAGATATGTTTTATAACTTGATTTTGATTAAAAGTGACTTAAATGAACATTTCAAATTTATATAAAATTAAATGGGATATTTTGTTTATTTAAATTGTAAATTGAAGTTGTATTTAGATGTTATTGAAATGATTAAGTAAATATTTCAAAACTAAATAATAGTAAAGAGAAACTGATATATATATATAATTATCGAATTTAGTTTTGAAATGTTGAATATTTAAAGCTTTGAAATATATTGAAATTTAAAATGGCTTATTTTATGGTTCAATATGTTTTTGAAATCGATAATTTGAAATGGTTTATTGAGAAACTGAATTGAATTGAAATTGCTGATTTGAGATTTGATAAATTTGAATTTGAAATTCGAATTAATTTGAATCGATTTGTGAAGTTGAGGAAGCTATTTTATTATATAAAGCAATTTTAAACTATATTTAAAACTATTTATATATTTTAACTTAATAAATTATTTTAATATAAACTACTTATTTTATAAACTATTTTTAATATACTAACTATTTTATTATAAACTATTTTAACTTATAACTATTTTATATAAACTATTTTATTTTATAAACTATTTTATTATATATACTATTTTTAATATCTAAACTGTTTAAGAGGAAGTGTTAAGGATTCCAAAATGTTATGATTTCAAAGCTATGATTTCAAAGTGTTTCAAGGTTTTGATTTCCAACGTGTTTTGATTTTTAAAGACTTATGATTTCGAAAGCGTTATAACTTTGGAAAGTGATATGATTTTTTTTGAGGTGAGTATATTTGAAATGGAACTGATATTGTATTGATTTGGTTTTGAAATGGAAATGATATTTTGGTTTGAAGTATAAACTAGTTTGAAATGGCCGCGGTGTTATAATAATGATTGGTTGTTAAAGAGACCGGGATCGGATATGGGCATACTCTCTGTCGATACCGAAAACCACTTTAACAACTGTGTACACGGTGGAGATTCCAGAATGAAGTAGGATGGTGGCGTCGTTCCTAAAGGTATATTTACGTGAACCCAACTCCCGTAAGTTAGCATAAGGTGGCTAAAACAGGAGCGATTCTGGGCCAATGAGGTAGCTCCTCTTATCGGACACACTCCATCGTATGCCATTCTACTACCTTGTGATTGATTTGGTGTGCACCTTTGATTCGGGAGTGTGGCTCGAGGTGGGCGATTTCTGCGGCTCTGCGTTACCACCAGTCCGGATGCGTAATTGGTATATCTACCCTGGCATTGCCTTGTTGTGCCGTGTCACCTACCTTAGCGTGCTTTACTACGAGTTTGTTTTGTACCATACCTATGGAGTGCTCTTTGACTACGCCCATTACAGGGGAGATTATGGTACTGTATAGACTATGGGAATATATAAAATGTGTTAAGGTGGAAAATGTAAAGCCTTAACGCTATTTTGATAGTTTACTTTACTTTAGACATATTATAATAGCGTATATTACTACATAGTAGATAGTTTAACGGATCCTTAGAGGATGGTTATCGCAAACATCCTTTGAGTTACTTCTATTTCGGTTGATATTTCACTTGAGTTGAATTTATTGGTATAAGAATGTTAATCCTGACTCGAGTGTTTTGTGTTTTGCTTTACGCTCGGGTCAGATTGAGTGGCTCAGTGTTCGAGACTCACCTTTGGAGTTGGAGCTTCGCTTGGAGATCCAGCTATATCTATTCAGCTTGCAGTTATTCAGTTAATTCCAGTGATGTGTTCAGATCTTGTATTTGACTATTGTATTGAGGCATCTATGTATTTGTGACTTCTGTTGTATCTTGTTTAACTCTGTTATATATATATAGTAGCTTCATGAACTACTATTCTTTTGTTTCCGCTGCATTATTTTTATATTACTCTGTGTCTGTGATTCTGTGATTATGTATTTATTGTATATGCTGAGTTTTGCCAAATTTAAATTAACAATCTGATATTTTGAGAAATTCAAATCCGACATGTATGGATGCGAATGGTTGAAAATTTCAGGATGTTACATGTGGTATTAGAGCTCTGGTTTTAGGCAAAACTTTGCATATGTAGTAAATTTGATTACAGAATCACTTTCGTTCGAGCTTGAATTCCTTCTTCTTCGATTCGGTTTCCTTTGAATTTTGGAACGTTCCCCTCGGTTCCAAAATCCATCCTTGTCTCCCCTATTCGTGTTCCTTGATTCCAGAGTATCCCATAGCTCCACTGAATGATTTGTAAAAGAGTGAAACTCCTTTACAACAAGCATTGATTCACCGGAGATTTTTGTATCGTCGGTTTAGATGCTGCTATCTTTTGCTATACCCGAATTCTATCTCTGTCGATCAAATGTCGATTTGCTCCAGAGTTCTACCTCGATTCTATTTTGAAGTCACGGTTGACCCGGTTAAGGTTGCCCGCGATTTATATAAATCTATCCATTCTTTTCTCTCTTTGAAATCTATTTACCTCCCTATCGAGCCTACCTTCTAGTTGAATTCTTTTGGTTAGGATCCCTCTATATTTTGATTTCTATCCTTGTTTTGAAATCCATTCTGGAATCATCGAGTGAGGGAGTGTACTTGTATTAATATTAAAATGTTTTATATTGTGTTGTTTTAGTTGTTGAGGTTGATTTGGGTTTTCGATCGATTCGTCTGATCAACGCTATCGATAGGATTTCCAAAACACTTGAATGGAGCAAACTGACACAATATTATTTCCAAATTTGATAAATGAAATAAATTTGTATGATTATATTATAAATATATAAGTTATAATATAATTAAAAAAATTCTAGAATTTAATAAGTTAATGGAATTATTGTTTGAAATGATAATATTTGATTTTCATTTATTGTTCTATAAATGAATTTATAAACATGGTTTATAAATTGATTTGGAATTTAAATGAATTTAAATCAGGAATTTGGGAATTTAATTTCTGGTAATTTCAACTTTGGCTTTAAAGTTTTAAAGTGTATATTATTCAAAGTATTTTCAAATAGAAATGGTTTTTAAGACTTTTTAAAAGTTTAAATCAGTACTCCTCTCTTTGTCGCTGGAAAATAATTTCGGTGATGGCGGCCGCATCATCGACATTCATTTTCGAGTTTCGAAGTAGAGAGACCATTCTGTAGCTTTGCTACGGTTTTGTTTTGGGAAAAAATATATTTTGATTTGAATTTCTTAAGTATGATTTGATTTATATATATATATATGGGTATATTATTTTAAATATAAAATTGACTTGATATATATAGTATATACATAATTATCCCTAAATGGTTTGAATTAAAACCGGAAATTTTATTCTTAAATTTTTGTAAGGTGATTTCAAGTATAAAACAAAGCCAAAATTTTGAATAAATTTTGAAACTTGAATAATTAAAATGGAAAATTTTATTTATATAATACCCAATTGTATTCCAATACAACTTACCTAAATTATTCAAAAGTTGAATATGTAATTGGATAATATTAAATATAAAATGATTTTATAAATAAGTTTGAGTGTTGATAATAAATATTATACACTTAGACTTTTAATTATAAAATGTTAATAAAAATAAATGGAATAATAAGTTAATTGGATAATATATGAGATAAATAAAATGAATTTTATCCTGAAGTAATTTATAAATTGAAATTGAATCAACTTAATGAAATACCTTGAATTAAAATAAATTATTGAATATTAATTGATTTAAATTGAAATTTATATGATTAGAATTAACAGTTTGAACTAACAAATTTAAATTGAACGGTTATTTATTGATTTAATATAAATGGATTTAACCAAATTGTTAAATATTAATTAATTTGAATTGAAAGTTATATGGTTTAAATTAATTGTTTTATTTAGTTTTCAATCTATTTTCTTTCGGGTTGTGTCCATTCTCCAACTTCCTTCCTTTTCGGGGACGAAAAGTTCTGAGTGGGGGAGAGTGTAACGACCCGTAAATTTCAGTGGTTTTATCTATTTAATTAATTGAATTTTTGTGAAATTTTAAACAATAAAATTTTGAAATATAAATTTTATATTTGAAATACGTCTATTTAAACATAGCAAATGGTAAATTTTCATCTGAAAATATGAAGTTTATTTTATTGTGTAATTTTATTTCAATTTATATCAGTCAATATTTGATGATAATAAAAGGTTTTCGAAACCTAAATATTTTTATACAATAAATTTGTAAATCATCTTCTGAGTGAGACGTCATATTTCGTTTCTCCAAATTTGGACTGCTATTGCTCCGTTTATCTTATTTTCGGCAAATTAGCAGCATTTTCGGTACCGATTATCGACTTTTGATAGGATGATCGTACCACGGATATCTGTATACCGTTTTGATCGTCTCGTCGTGCTGATCTCTGTGATATATTCAATTCTGTGTTTTGACGTCCGATACGCGATAAAAATCGACGTAACGATTTGTCGTAGCGGTTCCATATTTGAGCCAGTTTGTTTTCTGTCCTTCCAATTCCTCAGCCGTATACTAACCAAACGCCATTTTTCTTTAATAACTTCTGAAATCAAGCATTGTCTTTTGCTATCCCTTGATTTTGGTATATGGTCGTGTCCTTTCATATTTTCCACCTTCTTCATTTTTGAAAAAAATATATAGCAATATATCAACAGCCTCACGCTTCTCCCATACCAAAGCAAACCCTTCCACCTTTTCCATTATCCAATGCCCCACCACATAACCACGCAACCACCTGCACGCAAGCATGCTTTGACCACATCTGACCGAGTCAACCCAGCACCTCCCGCAGCCTTCGTCCCTGCCGTACCCAGCCTTGCCCGACCACCATGCTCCTCTTTTGCCTTCCCACTCCGTTGCATGGCCTCTTCCATAAGTTTATGAAGCTCTTTGTATATATATATAGTATATAATAATATATTTAGTTTTATATGTATATATATATATATATTCTGTACATAATAAGTTGGTTAATATGTATTTTTCTGTTGTATATAAATAAATAGGTACAAGATTTTTCTAGGTATATATATATAGATGTATATATATTAGTTGTTTAAGTTTTTATAAGTATGCAATGGGTGCTGTTATATTTTAGTTTACACATGTTCGGTTATACGCATATTGTATATATATATTATGTTTATATGAATTTAGTTTGTAGACCTCTTTTTAGATAAGTATGTACGGTTGCAGTTTATATTTTTTTAATATATAATTGTTCTTCGGCTAGTTTATATATATATGTATGTATGTATGTATGTATACAATGTTTTGTATATATTTTTAAACTATATATTACAGTGATCTATAGAAAGTAATGTAAGCTATATGTTTAATATATATACATGCTTATGATTTATATATTAAGAGTTATATATATTTTTTGTACAGACCTCATTTGCATTTGCTTTAGTACTAAATTTTTTAGGATAGGTATGTTAATTTATGACTATCTATGTATGTTATATATATATATATATATCAAGTCTTTAGTTGTTTGGTTTTAAAACGGATTGCCATATATAAAAAATTTCTTTCAAGTTGTTTTCTTCATAACCTGTTTTGATTTGAAATCCAAGTTCACTGCAATTGTTTGTATAAATTTATATATATATATATATATATATATTTATAGAAATGTTCATGCTCACAGTAGTATATTGATGTTGTATCGTTTGTATATATTATGTTTAAGGATATAAATATAATATGTTCTAAAACTTTGTTATGTTGATATGTTCCAAAAGTATATAGATTTTTCATACATGAATATACGTATGTAAGTTTTTATTTGTTTATATATATGTTAATATGGCAGAATATATATATATATACATATATTGGTTTATATGTTGGTAAATTATATATATGAAAATTTGAAATGTTGCTTTACAACTAGTTCATGTACAAGGTATAAGTCATATATATATATATATATTTAATGTTATATAAGGTCAATGAGTATATATTTGAATATATTTATATCTTACATATGTTAGTCATATATTTGTCGTTATTTAAAGTCATATGTAAGTCTATACATTTGTTTATATCGGTATCATATTCTTTTGGTTGTTGTTTATATATTTGTTATATATAAAAAAGTATATATATTCACATTATTTTTGCCTGCTGTAACGACGCATAAATTTTATTTAAATTTTATTAGTTTTACTAATATATTTAATTAAATTTGTGAAATTTTAAACATTAAAATTTTGGAATATAAATTTGATATTTGAAATACGTCTATTAAAACGTAGCTATTGGTAAATTTTCATCAGATAATTTGGAAGTTTATTTTCTAGTGTAATTTTATTTCAATTTATATCAGTTAAAATTGATAATAATAAAAGTGTTTCGAAACCTAAATATATCAACATGAGAAAATTTATTTAGAACACTCTGAATCAGACTGCGAAATTCGTTTCGCGAAATTCGGACGTTTCTAGCTCCATTTGGATTTTTCCGTACGGAATAGCAACGTATATCGGTACCAATTATCGACTTTTGATTGGATGATCGTACCACTGACATCTGTATACCATTTTGATCGTCCCGTCGTGCTGATCTTTGCGGTATATTCGATTCTGTATTTTGAAGCCCGGTTCGCAGAGGAATCCGCGAAAACGATAACCGTATCGGTACCGGTTTCGTGACTTTTGGTTTTGTGACCTTTTGACTTCGTTGTCCATTCAACTTTCCATCGTTTAACTCAAAAGCATTATGATTTATTATTCTGTGACTTTTGCATACCTTTTTGTTGTTTCATTTTTCAAAATTCTACGTTAATATCTTTGTTTTGAAAAAGGTGTATTTACTGGTGCTTCATTTCCTTTTCATTTGCTTGGAATCTTCTCCCCTCTCTCGTTTGCCTGAAGACCATCAAACCCAAACTTTCCACAAACATCCACCGTCCTTCACCTTCCTCCTTCCCACACAAACACCCAAATCGCCTCGTCATCTAGCACCCCACCATCTCCACACCTCAACTGCCTTCCCCCTCTGCCTTTGGCCGCAACCCACCACATCCCGACCGTCCACACACCTCCTCCGCCTGAGCTACACCGAACACCAACACCAAAACCCAGAGCCACTCTCTTACATCAGTTTCCTCCGCCATACAATCTCGGCCCTCACCATTTGCGTGCGTCCACTTTATGAATATAGGTATACTTGCGTTATGTAAGTTCTTAATATATGCTTTGTATATACTGATATGAATTATATGATTTGTTTATGGCATGTGGGTTTACATCAGTTCTCATATATATGATTTTATTGGCTTAAAATTTTTTGTTTATATGTTTACATATATTAGTTGTTATCTCATCTTATATAAAGGTATTGTATATATATAAAAAAAAGTTCAGATACATCAGAGTTTATATATATAGTCTGACTATTATATAAGTTTATATATATGTTATTATATGTATTTTGAATCTTCTTTCAGTAGTGGGGTTATATATATATATTTATGTTTGCTTATATAACGTATATATATTTATTTATATAGAACGTATGGATATATAGGCTGCAATCTCTAAAGTTGTAAAGTATATAAGTGTATTAATATAAAAAGTTGAACACTCTGTTCCATGTTTTATTCAATGTAGGTATATATATATATATATATATATATCTATATATCTATATCTGACATAGCAGTCTTATGCTATATGTAAGGTTACAAATTAATTTATGAGCGTATGTTTGTATATATTATTACGGTTTAAAAGTTATATATTATATATGCGCTGTACTTTAAAGGTAATAAAATTTATGGTACTAATCATCTGTATATAGTTAGTTAGGAGTATTTCTGGTTGCTTTTATATATATACTTTGCCAGTATATTTTAACGCATGTATGTACATATGAACATTTTTATGAAATGAATTACATTGATTATTAGATGCGTATTGATTTGAAAGTATGTATAGGTTCTGAGTAGTATAAGTTTGTCTGTTTTATATATATATATATATATATAGGTTGTCAGAATTTATATATATATAAAGTTTTCAAGTGTACAGTTATGTACAAGATTTTATGTATATCAGTCTTAATATAAATATATGTTAATTATATATATATATATATGAGTTTAAGTAAGTTTATATATAAAAAAGTTTCTTACATATTTGATTTGGAATCTGGTTATAAGTTTTGTTGTAGGTATGTTTATTTTATATGTGTTTTATTTAAGACAATGATTTCGAAATATATATGTGTTTTAAAAATGCTGTTTATTTATTTGTATATATATATATATATATTTTGAAAGTTATTTGTTTATTTTAAATTATAGGTTGTATATGATTTTATATATATATAGTTATTTATAGATATATACAAGTTCACCTATATCAATTATCTTCATCGATCCAGTTCTGATTTGATTTCGTCTATTCCTATTTATCAGCCTTGTTCGTAGATTCGTGCCAATCTAGCTTTGCTTTGGAAGTCGTGCTTGCATTCCGTAACTCGATTTCATTGTCCATCCTCTCTAGCCTCGAAAGGTGAGTAATCACTCACAATTAACGTTCTTATATTTATTAAATTTGATTTCAATTGAAATGATAATTGAAATATGCTGTTGTTAGTTATTCACATTGCTATATATATACCATTATCTGTATCTGTTCACCTGTGACATCTGACACCATTATCTATTATTTATACTGATGATATATGCCAGTTACTATTGTTATATTATTATCATATCTGTTATCACTCTGCAAGTTCCCTGTTAATATAGAATTCACTATGGGTTGAAATGATACATACCCGAACGATCTTGTAGAATAGGAGAAAATCGTTATGGGTTGAAATGATAAACCCAAGCGATTTTCATTTAATTGAATTTGGGAATGTGGGTTGAAAAGATATATACCCGTATATATATATATATATATATATATATATATATATATATATATATATATTTAAATTGCGGATTGAAATGATAAATATCTGTATCACTTGACTATAGGATAGAAAATTATATACATACACCGTTGGTCTATATATAAATATTTTGAAATGATTTCTATGGTTTTGAAAAGAAAATATATGGTTTTAATAGATATTGATTTTAAAGATTTATTAAAGTTGATTTAATAAAGTTGATATATGAGTATTTATTTAATATCTATATTTCAGATATAGAGTTTATAATGATTTGAAATTTATTTGAAATTATATTTTATTTAAGAATTTTACTTAAATAAGTTGATTTGAATTTATTAAATTTGAAATTTTAAAGATATGATTTTTTACTTGAATTTGAGACTTAAATGAATATTTCAAATTTATATAAATTTAAATGGGATATTTTGTTTATTTAAATTTGTAAATTAAAGCTGTATTTAGATATTATTGAAATGATTAAGTAAATATTTCAAAATTAATAATAGTAAAGCGAATTTGACATATACAAAATTATCGAATTTAGTTTTGAAATGTTGAATATATTGACTCTGATATATTGAAATTTGAATGGATTATTTTATGGTCCAAATATGTATTTGAAATCGATAATTTGAAATGGTTTATTGAGAAGCTGAATCAAGTTGAAATTGATGATTTGAGATTTGATTTGATTTTAATTTTGGAAGTCGAGTTGATTTGAATCGATTTGTGAAATGGTGGAAACTATCTTTATTATATAAAGTATTTTAAATTATATTTAAAACTATTTTATATTATGATATAAACTATTTTAATATAAACTATTTTATTATAAACTATCTTAACTTATAACTATTTATATAAACTATTTTATTTATAAACTATTTTATTATATATACTAATTTTAATATCTAAACCATTTAAGAGGAAAGTGTTATGATTTCCAAAATGCTATAATTTCAAAGTGTTATGTTTTCCAAAATGCTATGATTTCAAAGCTATGATTTCCAAAGTGTTTTGATGATTTCAAAAGCGTTATAACTTTGGAAAGCGATATGATTTTGGGAAATGGATATATTTGAAATGGAAATGATATCATATTGATTTGGGTTTTAAAAATGGAAATGATATTTTGGTTTTGAAGTATAAACTATTTTGAAATGACTACGGTGTTATAATAACGATTGGTTGTTAAAGAGACCGGGATCAGATATGGGCATACTCTCTGTCGATACCGAAAACCACTTTAACAACTGTGTACGCGGTGGAGATTCCAGAATGAAGTAGGATGGTGGCGACGATTCCTATTGAGGTATATACATGGACCCGACTCCCATGAGTTGGCATAAGGTGGCTAAAACGGGAGCGATTGACGGGCCAATGAGGTAGCACCTTTGATTGGACGCATTTCTTCGATACCATTCTATTACTTTGTGACTGATTTGGTGGCCACCCTTCGATTTTTGATTGGGAGTGTGTTCCGAGGTGGGCGGTAGTGGCTGCTATGCGTTTCCACCAGCCTGGATGCGTAATTGGTATATCTACCCTGGCATTGCCTAGTTGTGCCGTGTCACCTACCATATCGAGCTTTACTATGAGTTTCTATTTGTGTTGTACCTATGGAGTATCTTCTCGTAGCCTCTCGAGGTATGCAGGTACTGTATAGACTATTGGCACTATTTGTGTTAAGTGTTATATGGGTAACCCCTTAACGCTATTAAAAAGTATGTTTATTTTACTATTAGACATAATTATAATAGCGAAATATTACTACATAGTAGATAGTTTAACGGATCCTTAGAGGATGGTTAACCCAAACATCCTTTGAGTCACTCGTATTTCAGTTGTTATTTCACTTGAGTTGGATTTATTGATATAAGAATGTTAATCCTGACTTGAGTGTTTTGTGTTTTGCTTTACGCTCGGGTCAGACTGAGTGATACAGCATTTGAGACTCACCTTTGGAGTTGGAGCATCGCTTGGAGATCCAGCTATCTATCTAGCTTTCAGTTATTCAATTGATTTCAGTAATGTATTCAGATCTTGTATTTGACTATTGTATTGAGACATCAATATATTCGAGACTTCTGTTGTATCTTGTTTAACTCTGTTATATATATATAGTAGCTTCATGAACTACTATTCTTTTGTTTCCACTGCATTATTGTTATATTACTCTGTGTCTGTGATCTGTGATTATTTTATTTACTGTATATGCTGAGTTTTGCCAAATTTAAATTAACAATCTGATATTTTGAGCAATTCAAATCCGACATGTATGGATACGAATGGTTGAAAATTTCAGGTCGTTACACCTGCACATAGATTTGTTTATGTATATGCTATTTTGGATCTAAGTTGATTTTATAATTACAAATTTTATAATAAATGTTGTTTCAAATATAACATATAGTGTTGGTATATTTTTTTATCAGTTTTAAAACTTTGGTTGTTGGTTGATTTCCTAAGTATATAAAAATATATCTGATAAACTGTTAAGTTTTAAATGTATTAATTCAAAAATTTATTATTTTACATATATAATTGACTTTAATATTTGAATTTTGGTTCAAAACAATGATTTTGAAATATATATATATATATATATATATATATATATATTTGTTT
The DNA here is from genome assembly GCA_030737815.1 of Allium fistulosum. Classification (NCBI taxonomy): domain Eukaryota; kingdom Viridiplantae; phylum Streptophyta; class Magnoliopsida; order Asparagales; family Amaryllidaceae; genus Allium; species Allium fistulosum. The sequence goes on along the minus strand of CM060905.1, from coordinate 938,984,504 downwards.
TAACATATGTTTAAATTAAGAATATGACTGGATATATATATATATAGCTAAGTTCACTTATATCGGTTTTCTTCATCGATCCAGTCCTAATTTAATTTCGTCGATTCCTGTTATCAGCTTTGTCGTCAAATTCGCGTTCAATCGTGCTTCATTTTGGAATTTGTGCTTGGGTTGTAACTACTCTCATTGTCAAATCTCTCTAGCCTCGAAAGGTGAGCAATCACTCACGGTTAATGTTCTTATATTTATTAAATTTGATTTCAATTGAAACGACAATTGAAATATGTTGATGTTAGTTATTTACATTGCTATACATATATGCTATTATCTGTATCTGTTCACCTGTGACATCTGACACCATTATCTGTTATTTATCACTGATGATATATGCATGTTACTTATTGTTATATTATTATCATATCTGTTATCACTCTGCAAGTTCCCTATTAGTATAGAATTCACTATGGGTTGAAATGATACATACCCGAATGATCTGTAGAACAGGAGAAAATCGTTATGGGTTGAAATGATAAACCCAAGCGATTTTCATTGAATTGAATTTGGGATTGCGGGTTGAAAAGATATATACCCGTATATATTTAAATTTCAGATTGAAATGATAAATATCTGTATCACTTGACCATAGGATAGAAAATTATATACATACACCGTTGGTCTATATATAAATATTTTTTTAAAATGATTTCTATGGTTTTGAAAAAAAGAAATATATGGTTTTAATAAATATTGATTTTTAAGATTTATTAAAGTTGTTTTAATAAAGTTGATATATGATATGTTTAAGTATTTATTATATATATATATTTTCAAATAAAGAGTTTAAAATGATTTAGGTTGGAAAGATAAATTTGAAATTGATTTGAAATTATATTTATTTAAGAATTTTACTTAAATAAGTTTGATTTGAAACTTATTAAATTGAAATTTTAAAGGTATGTTTTATAACTTGATTTTGATTAAAAGTGACTTAAATGAATATTTCAAATTTATATAAATTTAAATGGGATATTTTGTTTATTTAAATTGTAAATTGAAGTTGTATTTAGATGTTATTGAAATGATTAAGTAAATATTTCAAAACTAAATAATAGTAAAGTGAAACTGATATATATATATATATATATATATATATATATATATATATAATTATTGAATTTAGTTTTGAAATGTTGAATATTTAAAGCTTTGAAATATATTGAAATTTAATATGGCTTATTTTATGGTTCAATATGTATTTGAAATCGATAATTTGAAATAGTTTATTGAGAAACTGAATTGAATTGAAATTGATGATTTGAGATTTGATAAATTTGAATTTGAAATTCGAATTGATTTGAATCGATTTGTGAAGTTGAGGAAGCTATTTTATTATATAAAGCAATTTTAAATTATATTTAAAACTATTTATATATTTTAACTTAATAAATTATTTTAATATAAACTATTTATTTTATAAACTATTTTTAATATACTAACTATTTTATTATAAACTATTTTAACTTATAACTATTTTATATAAACTATTTTATTTTATATAAACTATTTTATTTTATATAAACTATTTTATTTTATAAACTATTTTATTATATATACTATTTGTAATATCAAAACTATTTAAGAGGAAGTGTTAAGGATTCCAAAATGTTATGATTTCAAAGCTATGATTTCAAAGTGTTTTAAGGTTTTGATTTCCAAAGTGTTTTGATTTTAAAGACTTATGATTTCAAAAGCGTTATAACTTTGGAAAGTGATATGATTTTTTTAGGTGAGTATATTTGAAATGGAACTGATATCGTATTGATTTGGTTTTGAAATGGAAATGATATTTTGGTTTGAAGTATAAACTAGTTTGAAATGGCCGCGGTGTTATAATAACGTTTGCTTGTTAAAGAGACCGAGATCGGATATGGGCATAATCTCTGTCGATACCGAAAACCACTTTAGCAACTGTGTACGCGGTGGAGATTCCAAAATGAAGTAGGATGGTGGCGTCGATCCTAAAGGTATATTTACGTAAACCCAACTCTCGTGAGTTGGCATAAGGTGGCTAAAACAGGAGCGATTCCGGGCCAATGAGGTAGCTCCTCTTATCGGACACACTCCATCGTATGCCATTCTACTACCTTGTGATTGATTTGGTGCGCTCCTTTGATTCAGGAGTGTGGCTCGAGGTGGGCGATTGCTGCGGCTCTGCGTTACCACCAGTCCGGATGCGTAATTGGTATATCTACCCTGGCATTGCCTTGTTGTGCCGTGTCACCTACCCTAGCGTGCTTTACTACGAGTTTGTTTTGTACCATACCTATGGAGTGCCCTCTGACTACGCCCATTACGGGAGAGATTACGGTACTGTATAGACTATAGGAATATATAAAATGTATTAAGGTGAAAAATGTAAAGCCTTAACGCTATTTTGATAGTTTACTTTACTTTAGACATATTATAATAGCGTATATTACTACATAGTAGATAGTTTAACGGATCCTTAGAGGATGGTTATCCCAAACATCCTCTGAGTTACTTCTATTTCGGTTGATATTTCACTTGAGTTGGATTTATTGATATAAGAATGTTAATCCTGACTTGAGTGTTTTGTGTTTTGCTTTACGCTCGGGTCAGACTGAGTGGCTCAGTGTTCGAGACTCACCTTTGGAGTTGGAGCTTCGCTTGGAGATCCAGCTATATCTATTCAGCTTGTAGTTATTCAGTTGATTCCAGTGATGTGTTCAGATCTTGTATTTGACTATTGTATTGAGACATCTTTGTATTGTGACTTCTGTTGTATCTTATTTTAACTCTGTTATATATATAGTAGCTTCATAAATTAATATTCTTTTGTTTCCGCCGCATTATTTTATATTACTCTATGTCTGTGATTCTATGATTATGTATTTACTGTATATGCTGAGTTTTGCCAAATTTAAATTAACAATCTGATATTTTGAGCAATTCAAATCCGACATGTATGGATGCGAATGGTTGAAAATTTCAGGATGTTACAGTTTACATGGGTTTGGATATGGATATCATATAATATACAACATATATTTGGATATGTCGGAATAATCGATCTAATTTATATCTAGACTATTTTTTTAGTGGTGGAAGTCCCAGCTTATGGGATTGCAATTTGCACTCCCACCACTATATAAATCAGCAAATGATTGACATTTTGAGTAGTTTAGTTTCGATTATTGCATAAGGAGTCTGCTTCAACTTATCTTTTTGTATGTACATAATTCGAGAAGGGAAGAAAAAATGTATATTTTGTTTCAGTATTATCTCGATAAAAGATTGAGACATGTATTTGTATGTTAAATCGAGAAAACATCAAGAATTGCTACTTTTGTTTTTATTAGTTTAAATTTTGGGTTTCATCTTTAACAGTAATAATTCATTATACTGATACTTTGTGTTTCTTCATTTGAAAGCTAAAAAGTCCAGAAATATAATTTGGGGGATGGCGATGAAGGTGTCGACTTTGCAATTCCTTTGAATGATGACTTCGATGAGCATATGGCTTCTGATGAAGATGCCAACACACCCAGTAACTAGTCAATGGATTAAATAGCTGGTATGTTACAATTTTCATGTGTGTGTACGTATATCAATTCAGTATCTACTATACTTTTTCCTAGCTGTCACTTGTTATTTCTCGCTCCCATTTTTATCTGGAAAATAGATTGCACTAGTTATATGTCGTACAATGATAAGTCGGAATCAGTTTCTCAGCTGATGGTTCATCTGCTTGCATTCTTGTAATGGAATGAAATTACAAGTAAAATGCTCCATTGGATTGAGTAGAAACTATGTTCTTATATAATATGCTCACTCGGGTTACTTCCCTATATAATAATCTTTTGATATGTAGAGGGTTCCACATCTGCGAAATATTTGAACCTACATGCCGAAGATTGAATGCATAATAATGAAGCAGGAGAAAACGTGAGTTTTTTATATCCCTTTTTGCTCATGAATACCCGATCTTCACCTCGTAAAAACCAGTTTACATGTGTGTGTATTATAAAACTGATATTTATGATTGCATGTCTCTTCGCTTCTTATGTCTTAGCATTCACACACAGATAGAGACAAATATTACATATCGAAGTTATTTAAGCAAGCCTTGCTAAGGCATTGATATATAGAAGGCAATTCTGTATTTACTTCTCTAGATCTCCGGCAATTTCAAATTTTTGCACATACTTTTTCATGAATGTCAGTTGTCACCTTGAGCGGGAGCTTAAAGCTTGGTCCTGCTTGTTATTTAAGAGATGCACTAGGCTTATAGGTTATCTACAATGCCTTGGCGCAATAATTTCAATTACAAAATTGCATGAATGATCTAATAAAAAAGTGCCATCTTATTTTAATCAGAATATGGTTAAAGGATCACACTTCATAGAGTTATTTGTGTAGTTTTTTTTTCAATTCAAGGTGTTAAGAGTTTACACCATATACAAGGATAAGGTTCTAAAATCATGTTTACTGGCCGCATGGTTTGTCACCATTAGAAAATTTAATGAGAGTTTGATTTGCAAGTACGGAAAACAAAGAAGCAAGTCATGGATGAGATTGTTTTAAAGAGCAAACATTACAAGGTAATCCATTTTACAATGGTGTCAAATTTGTAATGTAAATTGTATTCGTTTTATTTTCGTTTTCTTGGTTTCTAGGCTTTGGTGCTAACAGTGGTTATGTTTCACTGGTTTGTACATGATTTGATTTCATGATTTATATTATATTAATCTGGACTAAATTGCTATCCGTGAAAAGTTTTAGCTTGCAGATGAAAAGTATATGCATTAACATGGATAATCTGGAGTCAATTTAAGAAACTATAACAATATTTTTGTGGATAACATGATCGATTATTGAAATCAACCCCAAATGTTGCAGTCGTTTCAATGAGTATCCAATTATAGTACACACAATTTCCCTTGATTTGTTTGTAATTAATTGTTTCCTATTAAGCAATGAGTATCCAATTATAGTACACACAATGAGTATCCAATTATTTGTTTACTTATTTGGATGTCATATTTATTGCAGAATTGAATAGAGATCTGAAATAAACACTATTTTAGTCCTGGAATTAATGAAACTAGTGTAATGTGAGATCTCAATTTAAAACAATTTGCTATCAAGGCTATCAAAAGCAGTTGAGAGTAACAAATACCATGGTAGGTTGGAAAAGATTAACGTATTCTCAAGTGCTTATTTGTTATGATGCTTCAGTCTCTAAACTAAATCTGAGAGATGTGCATCAATTGCAGCAGGTATTCATAATCTGTTATGAAAATAAATTATTTGCCTTATTCTTTATTCTATATTAGTATACTTTCCTTTTTGGTATACTTTGAATAATTTTGGAGGTTACTGAGTTTTTAAGAGATGGAGTTTTGTGGTTTGGTTGTGCAGGTTGATGAATTTGCTATTATTTTATATAATGAGATTTCTGCAAAGAATTAGAAGCAGCCACAATGGTGGACAGGCACATCACATTTAATCTGGTACTAACTATCTACCATAGAACCTAAAATAATTGTTTATAACTATTGCTTATCTTAATTTATTATTATGTTGTAGCCCGAAACAGATTTAATTGTTAGGTAAGATTAGCATTCTATATTCAATATCCATATACGAAAACCTGAATTTTATATTGCTTCACATGATCATGTCATCCAATGCAATTATCCTTCTCTTCTTTCTTTTTACTGGTTCGATAGGGTTACGTTATGCATACTTTGACGTGTTCTTTATGCTATTCTTTTATAGAAAAATGTAAAACCTCCTAAAAACGTCATGTACAACATAACTCTCACTAACTCCATTTATTCAGATATGGTGTCCTCTGAAGTTGCTCTGCCATCAACAATTAGTAAACCATTCGATTCAACAACACCTAAATATCTTCGCATAGATATGCTGCTATTTTCTAGTATACCATTGTCTACTGGATAGGTTTTAAAAGCCTTAACCTTCCAAGGTTCAGTAGGAGACCCCGACGCTTCATTAACTCTAACACTAGCATTACTATTATTACGAAATAAACATCTATTTTTTCTGTTCATAAAGTCATGCCTCCTTGATTTCTTACTTGAAGAAGAAGCTTCAGCATATGGAAAATGCATTCCAATTCCCATTTCGCTATTTAGCAAATTCATACTATTACGAGTATCATTGAGCGAATTAGGAAAATCACCCATGTAATTGTAATCATGCATAAACTTTTTGCAAGTTTGGTTGTAGGTTGCATTCTGGGTACGCATAGGCATTTGAAGGTACCTGGAATTGTCATTTCTGTATGAACTGAACATGTTTCTTTTTTGATGATAGACATCTCCAAAGAGAGATTAGTTTCCACTGTAGATTGATTCATTGCTTTTGACCTCCATGATGCAGCATTATCGATGGTTAGAAAAGAAGAATACCATGCATCGTGGTTTAGAAACTTTCCATATTCTATTTTCGATTGCATGGCTAAATCTTCAGGAACCCTTGAAATCAAAAATTGTAGTTTTGGGTCATGTAAAATTGCGTTCCAGTTATTAACTCCATGCCTTCTTATGCCAATCCATAGATAATCTAGTTCTTCTTCTGACTACTTATTTGAATACATGCCAAGCATATTGTTAATAATAATAATAATATAATAAATTAACTAAGTTTTAATAATAATAATAATAATAATAAATTAACTAAGTTAACCAAGCTGACAAAAATTAACTAAGGTTTTTTAAAATTAAACAAGTTTTATAAAATTAGCTAAGTTTAAGTTAACTAAATTTTGTAAATAATAATAATCATTTAACCAATTTAACAAAGTTTTATACATAATGATGATGCTGATGATGAGCTAACTAAGTTTATAAAAGTTAGCTAAGTTTATAAATAACAATACTAATATATCTAAGTTAGGTGAGTTTTATAAATAATAGTAGTAGTAGTAGTAGTAAATTAACTAAGTTAACCAAGTTAATAAAAATTAACTAAGTTTTGTTAAAATTAAACAGGTTTTATAAAATTAACTAAGTTTTAAGTTAACTAAATTTTATAAATAATAATAATATCACTAATTTACCAAACTTTTATAAATAATAATGATGATGATGATGAATTCACTAAGTTTACAAAAATTAATTAAGTTTATAATGATAATAATAATAATAATAATAATAATAATAATAATAAATAATTAACTAAGTTAACCAAGTTAATAAAAATTAACTAAATTTTGTTAAAATTAAACAAGTTTTATAGAATTAACTAAGCTTAAGTTAACTAAATTTTATAAATAATAATAATATAACTAATTTAACAAAGTTTTATAAATAATAATGATGATGATGAATTAACTAAGTTTATAATAATAGTAATAATAAATAATAATAATAATAATAATATATTTAAGTTAATTGAGTTTTAATAATAATTATACAATAGATTTACTAAGTTCAGACGGCAGTTTTGTAGCTCGATGGTTTTAGGTAGTTTTGTGGAGGGTACGTTCATGTTGAACTAGTGCTTGTTCTAAAGATTGCTGAGGATGGTTCAGATGGCAGCAAGAAGGTGGTTGCGTTTTGGTGATTTTGAACTGTTTTAGGATGTAGAGGGTTGTAGTTTGGTCGCTGGTTGTGGATTGCAGTGAAGTATAATTGTAAAGATGACAGTGTAATTGTGGTGTATGCAGTTTCATGGAGGAGGAACATGTTAAGGAGATGGTTGGGGTAGCTTTAGTTGTTTGGTGTTTGGGTCTATGTGATGATTTTGGTCGTTGGAAGGAGTTACTGGGATGTTGTTGTAGTGTGTGGAGGAGTCTTTAGGGTAGTGGAGTTCTGTATTTTGTGCAGCTATTTGATAGAGGTTGATTTTTGCAGTTTTGATGGTGGTTGTTGTAAAAGGGTGGTGGAGGGTGGTTTTGGAAGTACACTGATTGCTGAAGTAATTGGATATCACGTAAAAGCTTGTATAAATTAGTTGCATGAAGTTTGAAGAGGCACAAAACGCTCTTTCTTAGCCAATGAATTAAAATACTTGTGCTAATGCTCTTGTTATTGTTAATGTCAATAAGTATGGCCAATAAGGATGTTAATGCTCTTGCTAATGTTAATGTCAATAATAATGCTCTTTCTATTCTTATATATATTATACTTAATTATGCATGTAATTCATACATTATCACCACACGTAAATTATCAGGACATGTATGTAATTCTAGCTATTGACCGTTATACCTGTCTACAGGTAATTAGCATTTCCGAAGTGAAGAACAGCTGCATCGAAGAATTGTCGGTAATTAAGCCATAAACAAGACTTTAACTGTTATATATTATAATATTTTGTTCGTACTAGTTGTGTAGACTCGTTTGTAAATGGTTGTGGTATGTGAATTCACTTATTTTGTCGTAATACTATTATTGAAATGATTATGGATATTATACTTGATTATGCGATTAACGTGTTTTTTCAATTATTTGAACATGATGATTATCAATGTTGGTTTGATGATAATTATGTGATTGATTGTTGGTTTTAATATAGCTATTATATATAAGTGATTGTCGAAAATGATACAAGCCATTAACAGTAAATAGCGGCGTTTAAAATGTGTTGTAAATCAATCAATAAGTTTTAGTAGCGTTTCAAAAGTTCTACAGGAACAAATGCAATTTACAAAAAATGTAATGGTTGCATTTTGAAAACGCTGCAAAAAAAACTTTTAGATTTTTAGAAACGCTACAGTATGTTTGTTTTTGGAAGTGTTTGCTACAACGCATCTAAAACTTTCAGACTTTTAGTTGCATGTCGTGTCGCAGTGTTTACCGAAACGCTACTAAAGGTTTTGGTAGCGTTTTTTCAATGCTACGAAATGACTTTTCTGGTGTAGTGAGAAGCCGGTCCTACGCATTATGACCCATAACCCAAACTGTGACGTCTCACATTAATCTGATTATTCGTAGGCATTAATAGCTAAATTAACTGGGCAGACTTACCCAACAGAATTGGGATTAACCTCGCTCCACCGTGGTACTTATTATAAGCGATGTCTTACATCAGTCCCAAAGTCACACTGTTGGTAGCCAGGTTAGACAGGTAGACTTCTGTGTACTTTTGATTGACCTCGCATCTCTATAATTTAATCATAATTCCACTCTCCTAACATATTACCATTCGCCCTCACTACATTTTGTATTAAGGTCATATAAGGAAAACTCCTTATTCCGCCTTTAATTATGGATTAATCTCTGTAATTATCCTTACTTCTTTAACCTATTTATTCTATATGATTAATACAATATTAATTATATGCTAATATTATATATACATATATTATTTATTTATTTATCTACGCAATAATTAGGGTAACTATTATATATGTATGTATGTATGTATGTTCCTAAGCATGTGTAAAATACACGTCCTATACTAATTGTGAAAATGTCAAAACTTCCAAATTTATACAAGCTTAAATCATACAATAACTAGCTAATATCCTTAGCCCAACAATAGATTTGTATTAATAAAACAGAATCAAATACCAAACTTATTTTATATTAATATAATAGAATCGACATTTGTATTTCAAGGAATAAAACTTACAATTTAAACCATTTATATTCTATTCACCTTTTACATACATGAACGTTAAGTGAGAATGGGATTCACGTTTAAATTACGGAAATAGGCAGTGCAAGCTACACACAAGAGAATTCGTACCTTACACACTATTTCCTAACTTATTTTCTCTTTAGAACCCTTTAACACATAAATAAAGAAGAGTTGGAAGTGGAATAGAATGTTGGAACCTGCCTTCTTCGATTTTAATGTGATAACTATATATTTCAACCTATATACTATAATGTCAAATATTCTTGCAGGAATCTACAAAGAGAAGCTATTATCATATCATCAACAAAGATCAAGTTTTCAAATTTTATTATTTCTAAGTTCAATATTCTTGTACAATCTCTGATATGATGATAAAACACACACACACACAAATATACTTTTGAAAATCATGTTTTAAAATAATAAATATCTTTAATTATTTAAAGATATAAAAAAAAGTATTTTCAAAATTGAATAATATCTCAAGTTCAGAAGTGCTAAAACAAAGGAAGGAACAAAACAGTACAGAATTAGACGTTTGTAGTTTAATTCAGACATCTGACATCAATTTCAGACGTCTAAAGATAAAATAACAGACGTCTGAACCCTCAGTATAAATTACTTCTATCTTTATATGAAATAGATGTCTGTCAATTTAATAACAGACGTCTGTCATCATAGACAGACGTCTGAATTAAAAGATAGACATCTGAAATGACTGTTTTTTTGTTTCTTCTATTTTTTGAATTTTAAACTTTATTCAGACATCTGTCACTTTTTTCTCAAACATCTGAACTTGACGAACTGAAGCATCTCTTCATGAAATATCAAATTCTAAAGAGTTGTCTTCTTCATCAAGAGTTGCACTTCTTCTAAAAGTTGTAACTATTAAATTAAAACTATTCAATACTATAAATAGAGATGAAAATCCACTATTTCAATAACCAATTCTTTCTATCTATACTTGCTTTGTATTATCATAATCACAAGCGATTTTCAATCTCTACTTCCTACAAATTGCACGTTCAAATCATCATATCAAAAAGATTATAGGAAGGGTGTACTACATTGACTATATTCGTGTTATTCAAAGAACACACAAGTCAAGAAACAATTTACCAAATTGTATTTGAAGTCCTATTCGGTTGCTTTGGCGGAAAAGTCATGTTCGGTTGCTCAGGCGGTGTAATACCTGTTCCTCCGGGTTAAGTGAGGGTTATTCGAGGAATTCCAGAAGGAGTCTGGGACTGGACGTAGAACGGGAAGTTCGAACCAGTATAAAAATCCCTGGTGTCATTTTTATTACTGCTATTTACTATTATTTATAATTCCGCACTTGCTAGACTAGTCCTACTATATATTATCGATCCATATACACTTTCATTTGGTATCAGAGCCTGGAATTCTATCGATCGTCACAACATCATAGAATAATGGCCAGAAAACGATCCAGTCAAAATACAACAGGCAAAATCCCTGTCAAAGCCACTAGTGAGGACTACAAAAAGGTACTTTCTGATTTTCAAATTTCAGTAAAAGATAATAATGAATTAGTTAGTATAAGCGATAAGATTTCAAAGCTTAATTTTATTATTTTAGAAAAGATGAAATCTGTTGAACGTGAAAATGAGAAATTGAAAAATGAGAAATTAGATTTAGAAAATCAACATGGTGTTTTGAAAAATAATTTTGAGGCTCTTAAAGATTTTGTAGATGAACAAAATACTATGTTTGAAAAAGAAAAAGACAATTTTTCAAAAGAAATTATGGATATGAAAAGACAAAATGATTTATTACAATCATCTTTAGATAATTCAGAATCTCGAATTTTTCTTCTCGAAAATGAGAGCTGTACGTTAAAAAAGAAGAATTCTGAATTAAACAAGCAAATTGATATTTTGAAAAACAGTGATATTTCTTTTGAAAATAATAATTGTGACTTTAAAGCTAAATTTGATAAACTTAACACTGAAGTCGCAAAATTTAATAAAGGTCAAAACGATTTAAACATGATTTTATCCAGTTCTAGAACCTTTCATGATAAAAGTGGTTTAGGATATAATAAAACTGATCATAGAAATAGCACTAGATACGCTTTCATGTATAGTAAAAATGTTAATGCTAGTACAAAATTTCGAGTAAAGTCTAAATCCAATTTTAATAGAAATTCAAATACTGCTATGACCAATAATGCTTATAACTTCTCTAGAAGTACAAAATCATTGACGGGAAACATGAATAAAAATTATCTAAGTATTTGGGTTCCTGTTAATTGGAAAAATAGAGAAAAATACATTGATGATTATTTTGATATGGTAGTTAATAATGAAAATTATTTTTTTAAAGGTTCAACCACACCCAAATGGGTATGGTTTCCTAAAAATTAGGAAATTATAAGAACCTTGGGTATCGCGTGCTTTAAATGTTAAAAAGAAAATTTTGATACCTTATAATATAAGTAGTAGTTATTTTGTTTTATATTGTTTTATGTTATCACTTATGTGGAATACATTTTATGTATCATAAGTATTCCTTTTTGTCGATGACAAAGAGGGAGAAATATATGAAAGTCAACAAATTTTATCATTGGTATATTCTAAACAAAGTTCATATTGCTATTCAACAATGTGTTTTATCATCACATTTCTAACAAAACCCCTTACAAATTCCTTTTTGTTAATGACAAAGGGGGAGAAATATTCATCATTCTGCTATATAATATGGTCATGTTGACAGGGGGAGCAAAAGGTATGGTTTATACTAACCGTTGAATTATATAGTTGTCATCATCAAAAAGGGGGAGAATGTTGGAACCTGCCTTCTTCGATTTTAATGTGACAACTATATATTTCAACCTATATACTATAATGTCAAATATTCTTGCAGGAATCTACAAAGAGAAGCTATTATCATATCATCAACAAAGATCAAGTTTTCAAATTTTATTATTTCTAAGTTCAATATTCTTGTACAATCTCTGATATGATGATAAACACACACACACAAATATACTTTTGAAAATCATGTTTTAAAATAATAAATATCTTTAATTATTTAAAGATATAAAAAAAAGTATTTTCAAAATTGAATAATATCTCAAGTTCAGAAGTGCTAAAACAAAGGAAGGAACAAAACAGTACAGAATTAGACGTCTGTAGTTTAATTCAAACGTCTGACATCAATTTCAGATGTCTAAAGATAAAATAACAGACGTCTGAACCCTCAGTATAAATTACTTCTATCTTTATATGAAATAGACGTCTGTCAATTTAATAACAGACGTCTGTCATCATAGACAGACGTCTGAATTAAAAGACAGACATCTGAAATGACTGTTTTTTTTGTTTCTTCTATTTTTTGAATTTTAAACTTTATTCAGACATCTGTCACTTTTTTCTCAGACATCTGAACTTGACGAACTGAAGCATCTCTTCATGAAATATCAAATTCTGAAGAGTTGTCTTCTTCATCAAGAGTTGCACTTCTTCTAAAAGTTGTAACTATTAAATTAAAACTATTCAATACTATAAATAGAGATGAAAATCCACTATTTCAATAACCAATTCTTTCTATCTATACTTGCTTTGTATTATCATAATCACAAGGGATTTTCAATCTCTACTTCCTACAAATTGCACGTTCAAATCATCATATCAAGAAGATTATAGGAAGGGTGTACTACATTGACTATATTCGTGTTATTCAAAGAACACACAAGTCAAGAAACAATTTACCAAATTGTATTTGAAGTCCTATTCGGTTGCTTAGGCGGAAAAGTCCTGTTCGGTTGCTCAGGCGGTGTAATACCTGTTCCTCCGGGTTAAGTGAGGTTTATTCGAGGAATTCCAGAAGGAGTCTGGGACTGGACGTAGAACGGGAAGTTCGAACCAGTATAAAAATCCCTGGTGTCATTTTTATTACTGCTATTTACTATTATTTATAATTCTGCACTTGCTAGACTAGTCCTACTATATATTATCGATCCATATACACTTTCATAGAATATAAAATATTCAAATTGCAACAACAAAATAAATTCTACTATTTCAATATAAAATAATCGAGGTTACAATAAACATAAGAATTGACATTTCGTTTTAGGGGAAATTTTAAGGTATTAGTTTTGAGGTTTTTGTAAACAAAATTCTCCAAGGCATAAAACAAATCCAAACTTCTATTATACAGATACTAAAAGGTGAAAAACTAAGATTTCCACTCATAGAGAATTTGCCTACCTCCTTTTGGATTTGATTACCTATTTTCCTAGTTGCTCCTTCAGATCTCATCATTTTGAAATATACAACAATTGAATGTATTAGAAATCAAATATTTAAGTACCTAAAATTCCATAGATGGAAATCCTAAGTGATTCTGAATCGTAGAGAAGAAGAAGACTGATAGAGTTCTGTTAGCATTTCAAATAATTTGTGAATAAAGTGAGGGTGCTAGCCTCTTATTTATAGTGGTTAGAAGGCACCTAAACCGTCAGATTCACCCATCAAAATCGCTAGTGGTTACAAGCACTTTGTGCCCAACAAGACAGGCCTCTTATTTATAGTGGTTACAAGCACTTTGTGCCCAACAAGACAGGCCTCTTATTTATAGTGGTTACAAGCACTTTGTGGCAAAAAAGAGATAGCAATTCCAAAAATCCCTTTTTCGTTGCCAAATGGTGGATATTTATAGGAGAATTCACTCATAAAAGTAGCTAGTTTATGGAAGACTAAGTAAAAAGTTAGAGGCATGAAGAACGAGTAAGACTAATAATTCAAACCATGTTGGTACTGGCATGATCATGTCACTGCTGATATGATTTTGCATCTCGTAACTTTAATCTTTTCTCATATTCGTTCAAGTCTTCAAGTTCCCAATCTTCATTGACAAAATAGCTCCTACAAATCATGTCGGTACCAACTTGATTTGTCCTATATGAATCTTTATATTTTTATTCAAAGTACGTGCCTACTTCTTCTACCATGCAAGGTAAAACCCACTTCACTATACAACTTGATACCGACTGGATTGATGATGTCGGTATCGGCATAATTTGACTTACGCAAATTTTCATCAAACTTCTTGTACTTCTTTTTTCCAACATTTCTAACATCTCTTGAGCTTCTTGATTCATTCCTTCATCTTGAAGTCCATATCCATTAGAAAGTCGCTTGGTTCAAATGCCAGATAACACTACCCCAAGGTATGCTTTCGTGAAAACTGTAACACCCCAGAAATTTCAATAATAAATTAAAATATTTAAAAGTGTTAAAATGTAATTTTACATAAAAAGACAAAATAGTAAATTTCACAAATGTTGGAATTAGGCCACGAGACCTATTCCATTGCGTCCGGTATGTCATTTAAAGTTAGAAAACAAATATAACTTGTTAAAATTGAAAAAACAGGTCAAAATTAACAAAAATTACAGCATTTTCATAATTTATAATTTTAGGACCGGATTACACCCTAACCCTCAGTCCTTATTCTAAACCCTAACCACTGCCTCCTTATTTTGTAGGCATAATTTTCTTCTGCAGAAACTTTTCAAATCTAAACAAAATATTTTATTCTCTTCAAATTTTTTTAGAGATGGAGGCACGCAAAAAAGGTTTTCAAAGCTAGAAGAATAAGTTCGGATCTATGAGTGAGATTTTATCTTCATTCTACATGAATCTATCAATTCTTTTATTTCATTTTGTAGCCTATATTAGATTTAATTGAATAAATATAGGTTGAATAAAATATTCAAACAAATAATTGAATTAGAATTTATTCATTGACCATGAAGGTTGAAACGACACCTCAAATTGAAATTGGGTTAATAATGAAATGTTTGGGGTTTCATAAGTACCCTCACTAAAGCCTAGTGAAAGCATTTTGGTTGATGATGGACGAGGGTGTTGTTTCCACCCATGTTCATTTTGGGCATGGTCTTTGTTAACACCCTCGCCTGTTATAGGTGGAGGTGTTGTTATTACCCATGCCCACAAAGGACGAGTTGTTTTTGTCATCCAAGCCCACGTCCACAATGATCCAGAGTGAATGTGACATTTTTATTTTTATTTTTGAATCCGACCTTGTAAAAATGGATATAAAATTGTAATGTATTTTAAAAAGGTAAGCAAACCTTTGGAAAAAGATAACTGGGTGCAAATAGAATTTTCCTTTGTAAACCAAATTATAATGAGTCGAAACTTGTAATATTAAGTGTTTTTTGTTGTGTTGATGGCCATACTGCAATAATTATTAGCGACCATTATGACACGCGCTTCAGACGTGATGGTGGCAAATGTTTCACGCATGAATTGTTTTTCTGCAAATTGTATATGTTTAGTACATTTAAGAGAAAATGATTTATAGAAATATTTAACTACATTTTTGCGTTGAAATCATTTTTGTTAGTTTAAATTTTATTTCTAAGTTGCAATATCTATTTTTTGAGTTTGAATTTTTATTTATATTATTAATTAATAATTTATTTGTTAGATCCTACTTTTAAGTGATATTAAGACTTGATATTATTTATAGATGATGTTTTAAATTCGTAAAAGAACTTTATTTGTTAGATCCTATTTTTAAGTGATATTAAGATTAAATAATATTTGTAGACAAATGTTTTGAATTTGTAAATGAAATTTAATTGTTAAATCCTATTTGCAAGTAGTATTAAGATTTGGTGTTAAGGACATTTTTGGTAGTTCACGCTGACACGAAAAAAATTGACACCAAACGTATTACAAATATTATAAAATATTTATGGAAGTTAACATAAGTTATGGATGTCTTCACAAATCAACACTCCAATCGTGTCAATCGAGCTCGATTATTGGTAATAGAACTCAATCGTGTATTCTCAATCAGCATGCGCGCTCGATAAAGGTGATTTTTTATCCATATTCTATATTTTTTGGTTTGTATACATCGAATCCACTTTGAAAATTTAGCAAACATGTTGCATGCAGATTGGGTTAGATCGACAGACATTAATGATCATGTGCATGAAAACGGTTGCGCCTGTTATTGCTGTCAAACAGTGATTTTTCGTTCTTCGTTTTCAAGCATCAGTTCTTATACTGTTGTAATTAGATGTAAGATGGAATATGTATGTTTTACCAAATGTGGTTCTTGATGTGTGTATAGCATAGAAGATGATATAATTCCAAATATGAAAATAACTAAAAATATGTTTTGAGTAATGACATAACTATATGCATTCAGATTAAATTGCTCTTATATCAATAATCCAACATGAATGTTTTTTATTATAATGTTGATCATTCAAAATGCAATGTCATTGACTAAAATATACATACCTTAAGGAAAAATATCCAGAAGAGTAATAAAATACATTACACACTTTTCTATAATACAAAAACCTCTTGGTTTATAATGCATTGAATATTGAAATGATCATTGTTCATATTAATTGGCTATATCATAATAAATAAATGATTAGCAAATAGTACCATATACGCATAAAGGGTTATGTAATTCACCCTTATGCATAAACAAAATATTATGAACAAGTACATTCTTGTAATCCTTGATTTATGTACACATAGTCAGTTCAAATGTAGTGTCGACATGCTTTGGCCTCTTCTTTCCTTAAACTGATTCGTGTTTATTATTTTTAGCATATGTTGACTACTTATTATGGTTGTATCAGCATTTTCTGCTAAACTGATCTAGGCATAACACAATATGCTCTTCAATTTGGAAAAAGAACAAAGAAATAAGAAGTTTGCAATTTGTTATAGAGGTTGGTTATGAATTGAAGCTTCATGAAGCTTGTGTTAAAACTTACACTATGACTATGCTTTAGTTCAAATTGATATCTTTCTTAAGCAATATCTAATTCTATGTTAGGAAAACTAAAATACTAATAAACATTCCTCTGATTTGGGAAAGTAATTTATACAAGGATGTTTTTTATCTTCCTTGAGATGGGCCTTAATTTTTTGGTCAAATTGGTTTGTGAGTCATTGGAACAATTGCTAACACAAACTTGACATTTAGATTTTCCTTAGTATAAGAACTATTTGGGCAATATTTGATCTTCTAGCATCAAATGTTTTAGCTATAGCAAGTTTCTATAGCTATGTTCCAAAGAGCCTATGCCAGTTAAGCAGTTGATTCTACCACATACTTGGATATTAGTTAAAACTTACAATAAGCATTGAGCAATACGCACATGCCCATACATGCACATTTATATGTTAAATGGATATTGGTACAATTAAGATACTTCCTATATCCATCTAAATGGGTCTAAATGAAAATATTATGTTTAATATACTGCATTTCAAACAATTAGTAGAATTATAAATACATGTGATCGTCCTAAACTCTAAAATGATTTATTGGAACCAACACGTTCAATAACTCTTGTTCTATAGTAAAATTGTTTCCTATTATGAGGCAACAATTGGATGCATCTCAATGCGATTATTTCGGTGGTAGACACAATTTTCATGTTTTTAAGAACCATATATACAACCCACAACAATTTTGCTGATTGTATAGATGAATGACACATTTTTTCAACATAAATTTAAGTGTGAAAACGAATTTTTCATAAATTTAAATATTAAGGACAACAAACATTAATTTCTGAAATTGGAGATGTGTTTGATTTTTAGGGTTTAACCTAATCTATAAAGTTAAACTAGCCAAGTCTTTAAACAAAATAATTTCAAAGTTGTTTATATCAAAAAGTGGCACAAACACCCAGAGAATTAAAGTAGAGAAATAAATGAAGAAAGTAAATGATAAGTGAGAAATAATAAGACACACAAACTTTATAGTGGTTCGCCTAATCGTTGTCTATGTTCACTTAACTTTGTTGCTGATTTGATTTTCGTTTACAAGAGCTATTCTTATAGGTCGGTGATGATCCCTGGACTTATAAGGGGAATATGTAAATTCATGAATCACCGAAAAAGATCCCCAAAACATCACCCTATCCCACTATTTATAGCTCTAGGTCGCTAGCATTTTCTCACCCATGTTCTTGTCCACTTTCCTCACTTCCAGGGAGTGCTAACCAAAAAAGATAGTGGCCACGTCAGTAATGTTCAGGGATTGGTACCGATCTATGCTAGAGATCGGTATCGATCCACAAACTTACTTCTTGGACCATGTCTTCCCTCTCATGAATACTTTGTTGACTTGTATCTTGGTCCTCGGCATCAAGTTGTTTATATGAGCTTGAGTTTGAGTATATTCCTTGGTTTGGATGTTAGCTAAAAGCTTTTGGTTCGCCCATCAATCGTTTGAGTTACTTCTTGCTAGCAAACCATCTTCTATGACATGTACTAGTTCCTAAGTGCTTCAACTTCATGTTGTATGAAACACTGACATATTTGAGCAAAAGTATGGAATTAATACCGATCCATGATTATGAATCGGTATCAATCCAGGCCTTAGCATTGATCTTGGGTTTCGCGCCTTATGGTTGAAGTGAGTTGGTATTTTGAAGTTACTTGGCAAGTTTTACGACTTCATTTCTCGATCTTGCTCGATATCCGAGTTTGGCGGTTATCTCTTTAGATTTCTACTAGGTTATTTTTCTACTTGATCAACTCAATTCGTCCGAACATAACTGGCCAAAAGGCTGGATAAAATTTGCCCCATAAAGCATGTCTTGCGAATGGAAGGCATGCTTTGCTCAAGAACGAACACCGAAGCTGACAAGACATTAGTAGTTGGGCTTTTCTGGATATCAATCGACCAAGCTGCAGTGAATCATTGTAACAACCCCATCGCTATGCGTAGTTTAGCAAAGAACATTACAAGTAATGTCGTCTGCTAATTCGGAGAATGCTTGTTAAAGGCGATCGAATGTGAATATATCTTTATACTAATACTGACACGTCATTTATACCTTTTTATTAATATCTGAATTTAAATTTAACGTGTACATTATTAATACAAAGTAATAAACATGCTGATTTAATAGTATTTAGAATAGAAGAAAATATGAAACAAATATCAAAGATACACAGATCACAACGGAACAATAATTTTCATAACTTATACAAATTTCGAGTCTACAACATAGAATACTAGACTCAAATAATATACCGGTGACAATTCTATAATCTCAACTATACAAAGTCCAAATGGCTAAATGAGATAAACTAGAAGTCCAAATAGTATATCTCTCCAGCTAGCCCAATCATCCAAAAGTCTACCTATAACCTGAAAAGTCTCGGCCTGACCAGAGCAAAATAACAGTCGAGTCAGACTATCTCTAAATATCAAAAGGGTGAGATACTGATAACAAGAATATATGACTTAACCATATAAAAACAAGTCATATCAATTAAGTATGTTCAAACAATATATATATATATATATGCATGTTAACAAAATTTATGACTTAATCATAAGTCATATCGAATAAACATGCCCAAGCACCATATATTAGCCGAATTTAATTTAACAATAATAAGGCATATTAAATCAATATATACAGGAATCAAAATATGGCTTAACGATCCAAATAAATCATAACAAAAATATGCCCAAACAAATAATCATCGAAATAAGGCATATAAGACAAATCACCATTTCATAAATTCATATCAAGTCTCCAATGGACTATCCTTTGATAATCAATTCAAAATTCTTCAAAACCAAAACAAAAGGATACAAAATATCTATGCCAATATCTCTGAAGAAATAATCATCAATAATGAAATAATAATGGTAGTCAACTATCAGTATAAAACTGTGCGACACGGGATCTAATCAGTCCTAGACTGTAGAAAAATAAACCCTGCCACATACCTAATTATAGAAATAGGATATAGTCTAATTAAAGAAATAGACTGGCTATGTGAATTTACCTAACCACATAAATAGGTAAACATTGTCCACTTGTGAGAAAAACTGATAGGGCTGTAATATAATACCTGTCCAAAATAGAAAGGGCAGCCGTATTATACCAGAACAGGCCTAACCACAGAAATAGATCTGCCTACCCAAAATCTAAGTAAGATCGACTCTCAGGTCGCTGGAAAAATAAGCTGTCGTTTCTTAGGAATCTATCGGCATACTAAAAATCCAAACACCCCAAGATATACAACTCTAAAGTGTTGATTACTGTCACTATGGTAATTACAAGAATTTATCTAACTGTCCCATATTAGAAAGTAAATTCAAATATTTACTAAATGCTAGTAATTTCCACTAAAACTTTATTTAACAAATTATAGTAATAAACGAAGGAATTGTACAAAATGTCTCATACCACTCCGACAGTTCAATCGTTTATTAAAATTCTTTGTCGCATAGAAAAGCACGAAATTCCATAAGAATATAAATGAAAGCATAAATTGCTCAAAATTAATAGTTCCAAAAATCACCAAAGAAATACCGGAATGGTATATAATTAGCCGAAGGCTAAACACAGTAAAATTCAATAAGGGTTCATAGTTTGGAAGTAGATAATATTAATTTACCATATAGGAATTGGTTTCTAAATTATTTATATATATATATATATATATATATATATATACACACACTTTCAAACTTCCTATTTTAAAATCTATAAATTCATTTATTATTCAACTATATATTTTTATTCATCATTTGATGAATATACCATAATTCGAATAAGTAAAAAATACTTATGTGTGTGTGTGTATTAAGTAAATATGTAATAAAAGATTTATAAAACTCAATTTGATATAAACCTCTAAATCAAAGTATTGAGGTTTAGAAATTTAGAACCCAAATAGAAGTCAAAATCCATCATAATCGATCAACCAAAGATAGATCAAATAATCCTAACAACAAGGGACAAAATTTATTTCAAAAAATTAAACATTTTGAAAAAATTCAAATAAATTCCAAATTTAATCTTTTTAACTCAAGCTTTTTACAGTAGCTTTGTATATTGGTCTAGTTTATATGTACAAAATTTCAAAGTTGAATTCCTAACCAATTGTTACATATTTGTTATTCTTTAACAACCATTTTCAGCTCAGGTTTGTAAATCTCAATTTACATATATCCACTTTGCAAAAATCATATAAATTCGAAACTTAGTCATTTTAACTCAAAATTCTTACAATAACTTTGAATATCAGTCTAGTTTATGTGTATAAAATTTCAAAGTTAAATTCCTTACCAATTATTACAGATTTGTTATTCTTTAACAACCATTTTCAGCTCAGGTTTGTAAATCTCAATTTACACAAATCCACTTTGCAAAAATCCTATAAATTCGAAAATTAGTAATTTTAACCCAAAATTCTTACAATAAATTTTAATAGCAGTCTAGTTTATGTGTATAAAATTTCAAAGTTAAATTCCTTACCAATTATTACAGATTTGTTATTCTTTAACAACCATTTTCAGCTCAAGTTTGTAAATCTCAATTTACATATATCCACTTTGCAAAAATCATATAAATTCGAAACTTAATCATTTTAACTCAAACATTTTACAATAACTTTGAATATCAGTCTAGTTTATGTGTATAAAATTTCAAAGTTAAATTCCTGACCATTTGTTACAGATTTGTTATTCTTTAACAACCATTTTCAGCTCAGGTTTGTAAATCTTAATTTACATATATCCACTTTGAAAAAGTCATGTAAATTTTAAACTTAATCATTTTAACTCAAAATTTTTACAATAACTTTAAATATCAGTCTATTTTATCTGTATATAATTTCAAAGTTAAATTCCTAACCAATTGTTACAGATTTGTTATTCTTTAACAACCATTTTCAACTCAGGTTTGTAAATCTCAGTTTACATATAGCCACTTTGCAAAAATTATATAAATTTGAAATTTAATCTTTTTAACTCATACATTTTATAGCAGCTTTGAATATTAGTGTAGTTTATATGTACAAAATTTCAAAACCAAAATCATAACCAATTGGTACAGGTTTCATATTCTTTAAAAGCGATTTCTGAACAATTTAATGAACCAAAATTTGACATAAAATTAAGCAACAAATTCAACTCTTATGCATATATATAACAATAATACAATAAATTAACATACAAACAACAATTATTTCAGCATAATTTTCTATATTTTAGAGATAGTTGTGAGAATGAAATTCTCACCTTAAAGCCTTGCTATTACTCTAATTTGCTTTCATCTTCAACCTACAACTCAAATTTCCCAATTTTAAACCTAACACTCTATTTTACAAAATTATACAAAACATTACAAACTCAACCAAAATCAGAAATTGTTGGTTCTAAAAGCTAGAGATAGGGAAGATGGAGTTAACTTGATTCTACATGAATTTCTGAGATTTTATTTGAATTTAAAACTATAATTTTGCTCACAATTAGGGCTTCTATTTGTGAGTTTTTTGTGAAAGCTTTATTTGAGAAAGCTTCTGTACATTTTGAAAATGAACGTACAGGAGATGATTTCTCAACTTAGAGAATCACTCTAAGTCCCTAAATGGGCTACCAAACCACTAAAGCCCAAAACCCTCTTTTAAATAAAACAAATTTAATTTAGTTTATACACTAAACACAATTTTTCTCAACTTTAATATTAATTATCTCCTAGGTTAAGACATATAAAAATATAATTGAGCACTCTAAAAATAAGTTCATCTCATAATATTACCAATGAGATACTAAACTCTAAAGTTTATGGTCGTTTGACCATTCATTTATTTTATTGAAAAATGAAATTTCCAGCTTTTGTAAAAATAAGAAAACATGATAAAAATTCCACTTTAACTCCAAAGACAATATTTTCTTCAAATTAAAATTATGAACTATTTTAAAAATATTACCAAAACTTTATACTAGTTTTACATTGGTAAAATTACATAAAAATTCCTCATTATTACAATTTTATATAAGTCTTATATCGATAAATTTACATTAAAACTCATTATAACCATATTTTCTCTAATTATCAATATTAAAGAGAAAACACCATTTTATCGATTTAACTCATTCTCTAAACTTATCGACTTTGTAAATAAGTTCTAACACTTTCAAATTCTCCATTTAAATCTTCAAAAGATTATAACACTCTAATTTACGCGATTACTCAAATTAAATCCAATTTACTTAATTAATAATCGCTAATCAAGGTGGTTAAAAATCAGGTTATTTCAATCATTCAGTTCCTTCGGATCCACCTTCAAATCAAAGATCGTTCCAGACCATAATAGCTAAGGATTCAAGTCCTTGCTTGAGTGTTAGTCACAAATAATCATTTTGTGTTATCCAGGAAGTGATATATCATGAACTAAACCACAAATTAGAATCGTCCCATGTTCGACCAGGATTTAGCAACCTCATATCAAAATCAGTGAGCCAATTCGATAATTACATATGAATCATTTCAAGGTTTAATGGTGTTCAAAACCAAGGTCTAAATTTCGATTTCCCCAGGTCACATGCTAGATGACCAATTCAATTCTTGATCTCTCTAGATCGTTAGTTGAAATCTCAATCTCTCCGGATCATTAGCAAAATCTGCAGCCTTTTCGGGCCATTAGTTAGATCTCGATCTCTCTGGATCATTATTTCAATCCACGATCTCTTTGAATCATTTAGAATCCGAACTACGACTCGATCTCTCCGGATCCTTGTTGAGTCTAATCCACTTGCTCTCAGACAAGGGGACACAACGATTAAAGTAATACCATCTGTTCACATTTTGGTGAAGGGACTTACTCTCATAGAAGCATAATCTGCATGCTCTTCGATGAGGGACTTGTACCTTATAGTCATCGCCCTATCTCGTCGAGTAGGGCTACCATAATCAATATCAATATCACGTTCAAGTGATTTTCAAAAATCAAGCATTCATTTACAAAGTTCAAATTCAAACATCAAACACACATCATAACATCCGTTCAGGTATTACATCCTAGCATCCAACTTAGAGCATGCCTAAAGACCGATTGAGGCCCCCATACACGAGTAAGTGGCTTGATTGTAATACTGCATCACTTATTAAAGAGAAAGACAAAGTGTGGGGAACAAACTCGACTCTCTACAATCCCGATCATTAGATAACTATCTTCGACGTAGATCCAAGGTAACCTAAAAATGGATTAACATCCAAAAATCAGATGAAAGCACCAGTTCTATTAAAAGTAAAGGAAAACTGAAAAAGGTAAAAAGAGACATAATAGTTTTCACGGTGTTTTGGCATAATCTCCGGCCTAGGTCCACTTTAATCTCTGTTATTATTTGTTCTCTCTCTGGATTACAATTAGTTATATCGGATCTAACCATAATCAAGTGGGTTTTAGATTTACAATGATGTTTCTAGAGAGTTTGAGAGGTAGAGGGTTGGAGTGAAGAAGAAGAAGAAGCCTCGAATGACAGAGAGATCAGATCCCGTTTTGGTTACAGATAGGCTGGTATTTATAGAGAAATAGAAGTATGGAGTCAGAAGTCCACTTATAGCAGACTCCAAACATCGGTTTAAGGTAATGTAAGAAATTGCAGAGCATCACGACTTGTTGAAACAAGTCGGTACCAAGTTATATAACTTGATACTGAGTTATTCCCTTAGTAGGAAATAGCTTGCAATCTTTTGCATCCTTCTTCTTACTTCATTTTGATGTGTTCTTTGTTATTTTTCTCGATTGTTGGTTGATTCTAGTGATCGTTCCTTCATCACTTGAGTTATCCTGTCGTTTTAGCTATCATCTCTTCAACTCTTAGGATTGGCCATCCAAAACTCTCAAAAATCACTTGGTCACATATGAAAGAGGTAAATAAAAACTCTATGAAGTTGGAGAGTTGAGATCGGTGATGGAAATAACTCAGTAAACAAGTCGGTGTTGACTTGTTTCCTTTGCTTATTTTTGGTTGAAACTCTCCCGAGCTTTTCCTTGCTTCATCTAAGTGTGTCTCCAAGATTTCAAGTCGTTCTGTTCTCACTTTAATCTTCTAAGTCATGTTGAAGTCTGTTTCAATTCAAAAGCGGGTTGATACTTGCTCCCAAAAGTACACCTTTCGAATGTAAGGTGTTCTTTGCTCAAGAACAAGCAACAGTAGTAATCATTCATCGATAGTTGAGCTCTCCAGCTATTCCAATCTTGGTGAATCGTCCAGTTCCTTCGGAATCTCTAGCAAGTCTGAGGTTATTCTAGACCTACTATAGTTGTTTGATTCTAGTCCTTGCTTATGTGTTGTCCATATATCATTGTTATTCTGATTTCATTCGAAGTCGTCACATCACATATCAAAATCGTCCCATGTTCATCTGGGATTTATCTGTTTTATTCTAATTACAAGGCGTTCAAATCCTTTTATCAAATCTATTTCCATTCTAAGGTTTGATCTCTCCGGATCATTTCACATTCAATTTAACGTGCAATCTCTCTGAATCGTTCATGATACAATCTAGAATTCGATCTGTTCGGACCGTTTAACTTCCAATCTAGGGTTTTGATCTCTAAGGATCCTTACTGAGCCCGCTTACTCTCCGACAAAGGAACTTAACGACCAAGCCAGCCCATCCACTCACTCTCCTGGGAGGGGACTTACTTTTCGTACAAGCCCATCCACTTGCTCTCTGCAAAGGGAGCTTGCACTCTGCATTCCGATCCCTATTCTTCAGATAGGACTTAAAGCGGTAAATATCGTATAAGTCCATTTGCTCGCTCTCCGGCAAGGGGACTTGCACCCTGCACTCCGGTACCATCTCTCCGGACAGGACTTAAAGCAATCAATATCGGTCATCACATTAAATGTGGATTTTCAAAAGTCAAATATTCAAATCAAAGCAAACAAGCAGAAATCCTAATTATCCATCCCAGACATCCGACTCAAAGCCTGCCTAGGGACCAATCTAGGTCTCATACACATGTAAGTGGTCCGAGGTTATTATCATCCTAAATAGCTATCCTAGACATCCGACTCAATGTGTGTCTAAGGACCAATTTCAATCCCGTACAGGTGTAAGCGGTCTGAGCTTATTATTATCCTAACTATCCAAAGCAAGAAAAAGCAAAGCGAGGGAGTCGAACCTAACTCCTGACCATCCCGATTATGGGATTTTGAGTCTCGAACCAGATCCCTGGTTGTTCCTTGATGCATTCGCTGCAAATGGTGGTTGCTCCGACCGCACCATTGCAGTTCGGTTCCTCACATAATACTGCAGTCGGTTGCTCCAAACTAGTTCTTCTATCAGATCATGAAGGTGTCGATACTCATTCATTTCATGTCCATCCAGCCCATGGAAGATGCAGAATTTTCCAGTTTTCTTTCCCGATCAGTGGGCTCTCTCCTAGTTGGCTTCCGATAGGGGATCTACCCCCTAGTGTCTAAAAATATCCTCTCGGGGGTCTCTGTTAGCTCAGTGTAAGAAGAGAACTACGGTTCCCTCCTTTGTCGTTTTGGTTCTCCAAAGTCATCATCAGCTCTTCTCTTCCCTTTATCCTTTCCGTTTCCTTCTCCGGACATTCCTCTGTCTTCCATAGCATTAGTTTCAGCATCCTCTGCTTCATCGTCTTCCTGATGCACGTATCTCTCAACTTCATTGTAGAATTTTGTAAGATTAATCGGTGGATCCCTTTCTAATGCAACTTTGAAGTTGGTCTTGCTCGCGACTCCAGATACTGCTGCCATTAAGATTATTGATAGGTCTGGCTTATTGACTGGGTGCTGCTACATTGAATCTAGTCAAATAGCTTCTCAAGGTCTCTTTTGGCTTTTGTTTCACGATCGACAATGTCATCACATTCTTCGGTCGCGAGACGTGAACTCTGAACTGTCTCAAGAACTTACTCACCAAGTTGGTCCACGGGCTAATAGGCCCATTCTCCAGTTTCCAGAACCACATTGCCGACCAAGTACATTAATATAATGGGAAGCACTGCCCATATTACCTCTTTAGAACCACCCAACACCTCAATATGTCGGATGTGTCTCATCAGATGAACCGTCGGATCCGACTTTCCATTGTACATTTCCAATGTCTAAAGCTTGAAATCAGAATGATTTATCACATTCCGGATATATTAGAAGTGAATGGATTTCTGTATACGTCCTCTAAGTTGTGATCTGGGGGCCCCCCTCTAACTATTCTCCTTATCAATTTAGCAATTCGGTTTTCACCATCCAATGATGGTCTTCATCCAAAAGCGATATTTTTCCCCTTTCTCCTATAAGGGAATTCCGGAACATATTCTGCCACATACTTCTCTGGCTGCACGTTAGTGTTCTAACCTGCTCCTCTGGTTTCATTCCATTCTCCGTTCTAACGGGGAAGCACTGGCACATACTCTTTAAGTTTTTGCTCATTCACATTCTAATTTGTGTCTCTAGCTCCAGCATTATCCATTCCCGACATCCCAGCAGTCACTCCAACATTGCCCCTGAGTATAGTTCTCTCGATACCAAATTGATTTGGGTCGGTACCAAGTTGTTCTGTCTATGGGGTGATTATTCCACTTATTTCACTCCAACTCCAGATGTTCCTACATTCACTCCTAGTATTTGGTTCTGAATTCCTACAGCTCTAGCTATTCCTTGTTGTCCCATTCTTTGGAAAAATCCTTTAAGCATTTCCTACTGTCGAGTCATTAATCCATCTTGCATCTCATTTACAATTTTCTCCATCTCTTCTATAATCACATAGATGGATTAATGAGAATTTGAGGATATCTTCTAGCTGCCTTTATGCTTTGGTTGGCTTGCTCTAGCCTTAGATCTAGTGTTATGTATCTTCATCTTCTCCAAATCTCATATTCAAACTTCAGGTCTTCAGATCTAATCAATTCTTAGTACAAGCACTGAAATGTTAACCCAGAAAATGGATCAACACCCGGAAATCAGATGAAAGCACCAATTCTATTAAAAGTAAAGGAAAAAAGCAGAAAAGGTAAAAGGAGATACAAGAATTTTTATAGTGGTTCGGCATAATCTCCGGCCTACGTCTACTTTAATCTCTGTTATTAGTTGTTCCCTCTCTGGATTACAAATAGTTATACCGGATCTGACCACACTCAAGTAGATCTCATAGTTACAATGATGTTTCTAAAGAATTTGAGAGGTAGAGGGTAGGAGTGAAGAAGAAGAAGCCTCCAATGGTAGAGAGATCAGATCCCATGTTTATTGTAAATAGCCTAGTATTTATAGAGAAACAGAGGTATAAAGTCAAAAGTTCGCTTCCAGCAGATTCCAGACTTTAGCCCAAGGTCATGTGAGAAATTGTAGAGCATCATGACTTGTTGAAACAAGTCAGTACCGAGTTATATAACTCAGCCGAGTTATTCCCTTAGTGGGAAATAACTTGCAATCTTTTACATCCTTCTTCTTACTTCATTTTGATGTGTTCTATGTTGTTTTCGTCTACTATTGGTTGATTCTGGCGATCATTGCTTCATCACTTGAGTTATGCTGCCATTTTAGCTTTCATATCTTCAACTCTTAGGATTGGCCATCCAAAACTCTCAAAAATCACTTTGTCACATATGAAAGAGGTAAATAATAACTCATATAAAGTTTGGAGAGTTGAGATGGGTGGTGGAAATAACTCGTTACCCGAGCTAAACAAGTTGGTGCCGACTTGTTTCCTTTGCTTATTTTTGGTTAAAACTCTCTCGAGCTATTTCCTCGCTTCATCTAAGTGTAACTCCAAGATTTCAAGTCATTTTGCCCTCGTTTTAATCTTCTAAGTCAGGTTCAAGTCTACTTTGGCTCAAACAGGTTAACACAAGGCAGCTTCCACTTGTTGTAGATGATGGTTGTTCATGTTCCATCACTACAGCTCATTTTCTCACGTATTGTTGCAATTGGTTATTCCTATCATGTTCCTCAATCAAGTCACGAAAGTGCCTACAATCATGTATCTCATGCCCATCCAGCTCATGAAATAGGCAATAATTTACTGATCTCTTCTCAAGATCAGTGGGCTCTCTCCTCGTTGGTTTCCAATAGGGGGTTTGCCCTCTAGTATCAAGGTAAATCATCTTTGGAGTTTCATTCAATTCCATGTAGGAAAATAATTTCGGCTCCCTTCTCTGTCGCTTTGATCCTCCAAACCTATCACCCACCTTTTGTTTTCCTTTATTTTTACTACATCTTGCCCCAGACAGTCCTCCGCCATCCACGACATTAACTTCTTCATTTTCAGCTTCAGCATCCTCTTGTTGCAAGAATCTCTTAGCCATATGATAAGACTCTGCAAAATTCGCTAGTGGATCCCCATCCAAGGCAACCTTAAAATCTATCTACTGACAACTCTTGAAACTGCCACCATCAGAACCACCGATGGATCCGGCTTATCAACCATAGCGGTTGCTGCATTAAATCTAGTTAAAAACTCCTTAGGGTCTCGTCAGCCTTTTGCTTCACGCTTGATAGCGTCATCACATTCTTTGGTCTTGAAACGTGGACTCTAAACTGCCTCATGAATCTATTCACTAACTAGGATCAAGTGCTGTTGGAACTGTTCTCCAACTGTCAGAACCACATGTCGCTAAGTCTATCAAATACAAAGGGAAACACCATCCCACTTCTTCAGATGTATCCAGCACCTCCATATATATCAGATGTATCTCATCAAATATACCATTGGATCGGTTTTTCCATCGTATAAATCTAGCGTCGGCAGCTTGAAATCGGGTAGATTTCTTACGTACCAGATATTAGGTGTGAATTGGTTTCTAGTTAC
Organism: Allium fistulosum; assembly: GCA_030737815.1. Classification (NCBI taxonomy): domain Eukaryota; kingdom Viridiplantae; phylum Streptophyta; class Magnoliopsida; order Asparagales; family Amaryllidaceae; genus Allium; species Allium fistulosum. The sequence continues at coordinate 938,954,230 of CM060905.1, read as the reverse complement.
GTCTTCCAGGTTCTGGTCTGGTGGTCAACCTCTCAATGCTCGCCTGACTATTTTAACAATTCTATCATCGTCATCTAACGAAGGTCTACGCTTCATATTTTCATTATGCACATTGCTCCTATAGGAAAATTCTAGCATGTACTCCTCCAGTAGTACATTCGCATTATGATTCACGTTTTGATGTCCAACATCATTCCTCAAACAAGCATCTCCAAGTTTTAGATTCAGATCGACATCGCCCTCATAGGTTCTTGGATCGGTACCGATCTGTGTCCTTAGATCGGTATTAATCCGAGGCGCTTCTATGGGGGTTGCTTTGACTTCTCTACTTTGATTCTAACTGCATTTGTCCTGCCTTCTAGCTTTCAGTTCTAGTTTTCAGCCATTCCAATCATCGATTGTAGTTCCATTCTTCTGAAGAATACTTCCATCATCTCTTCCTAGCGAGCTATCATTCTCTCTTGCATTTCAATCATCAATTTTCCCATCCCATCTCTGGTTATGTAGCTGGAATGGGGTTAGATCTTGAGGACACTTCCTGATTGCCCCCAAGTCCTTGTTGGCTTCCTCCAGTGATGGTTTTCTTGGATGATGGCCTCGTCAACTTTTTCAAGTTTGCATTTCAAGTTAACAAATTCGAGTCTCTCATTATGTCGCAAAAAAACCCAAAGAGTTAAAGTAGAGAAATAAGTGAAGAAAGTAAATGAAAATGAGAAATAACAAGATATACAAACTTTATAGTGGTTTGATTAATCGTTGCATACGTCCACTTAACTTTGTTGCTGATTTGATTACTGTTTACAAGGGTTGTTCTTATGAATCTATGATAATCCCTGAACTTACAAAAGGAATATGTAAATTCGTGAATCACTAAAAAAGATCCCCGAAAACATCACCCTACCCCTCTATTTATAACTCTAGGTCGCCAGAATTTTCTCACAGGTGTTCTCACCCACTTCCCCCACTTCCAGGTAGTGTTAACCTAAAAAGATAGTGGCCATATCATCAATGTTCAAGGATCGGTACCAATCCACGAACTTGCTTTTGGACTAGGACTTCCCTCTCATGAATACTTTATTAACTTGTATCTTGGTCCTTAGCATCAAGTTGTGTTGATATGAGCTCGAGTTTGAGTAAATTCCTTAGTTCAGATGTTGGTTAAAAGCTTTTGGTTTGCCCCTCAATCGTTTGAGTTGCTCCTTGCTTGCAAACCATCTTTTATGGCATGTACTACTTCCTAAGTGCTTCAACTTCATGTTGTATGAAATACTGACATATTTGAGTAAAAGTTGGTGTTATGGGCAATTTTGTCCACATGGTGAATACGAAAAGACGTCAAAGAGCATGGAAATGGATGGAAGATGCATAATAAAGGTGTCATTATATAGTCATAAGAGCAAGGAAAAGCGCTAGGAGCAAATTTGGCATAGTTGTAAAATATAGTCAAAGCTCTTGAAAAATGTTCCTAAGATCAGGACATGCACATAGGTCGAAACTGCATCTCAATTCGAGTTACGGATTGTAAGATATGATCATCTCAAAATTTGTCCATCACCTAACCGACTTAGGGCCCCATCTTGGAAAGCTACCACCTAATTCAAGCAAGTGGAACATTCAAAGGCATTGGAGTACTCTAATCAATGATACGAAACTACTGGTTAGAGTTAGGAGTTATGGCATAAAAGCATGTGTAGCATGATGATAACGACTTATGCCTTTTTGCCAAACCACCTGGGTTTAAGTCCTAGCAAAACGCATTATTTTTATAGTACATGAGATATGGTCTGGTAGGGAATCTAACTGCTAAGTCCTAACCATTTCTAATGTAAGAAGAGAAAAGGATAGCATGGTAGGAGAGGCGAGTTGATGGGCGGAGCAAAGGAGTAAAGAGGGAGGCAGACCCCCATGTTCGGTACTCCAAGGTACCAAACAATAAATCATGTTTGGTACCCCAGGGTACCAAGCAAGATCATCTGTTCGGTAGGGGGGTTGAATCAAGGGAGGCATCATATGAAGGATGGACCATGGCCTAGCAAGGGACACCGAACCAAGCTACCTACTGAACCAAGGATGATGGTGCCTACCGAACCGAGAATAATAGTGCACACACCGGACCAAGCTAGTAGTATACCTACCAAGCCGCGTACCTTAGTGTCATACCAAACCAAGAATAAAGGGAGTCCGTCAAACCAAATGGGGGCAAGCAAAATAGAGGAGCATACGAACTTAGCCAGCAACATGTTGACATACATTCTATATACCAACCTACCCTGGACAGTGCTCCTAGCTGAACCGAGCAAGCTATATATGTAATGAAATATGCTTATATTAGGAAATAATTAACTACATTTGGTATATTCAAGAATATTTCCTCTGGGCGAGTTAAACATGGAAATTTCCTGACTTACCAGATTAACCACACCATCTCTTCACTCCTATAAGTGCCAAAGCATCCAACAACAACAAGTGACAATTATAGAGAGCCAAGCTTACAGCAATAAAGGATCATGTTAGAGCTAGCCGGAATAGCCTAGTAGGATCAGCTAGCAGGAATAGCCTAGCAGGATCAGTTAGCAGTAATAGCCTAGCAGGATCATCTAGTAGGAATAGCCTAGCGGGATCAGCTTGTAGGAGCAGCCTAGCAGTGACAACTAGCAAGAACAACTTATCAGGAAAAGCTTAGCAGGAACAGCTAGCCAAAACAGCCTAGTTGGAACAGCTTAGCAGGACCATCCTAGTAGGAACCGCCTAAGTGAGCTGCCTAACAGAGACAACCGAACAGGAATAGGCGGCCAAGAATAGCCAAATAGGAATAGCCGAACAGACTTTATTAAGCTATATCTTACTTTCTATTGAGCTTTAGACCATTGTACCTTGTATCTCAGACATTATATCAAAGATCTATAAGAAGAATAATGCAAATGGACATGGGATGTAGGCACATTCTGGCCAAACTACTATATATCTTTGTGTTCTTTAATTTAGTGTAACTTACTTTATGCATAACCTATGTATGATCTAGTCTCTAAAAATCAATCATGATACAAATATGAATACTGTGTTATACACCTCGTATTCATAGCTCTATGACTAATTGATTGGAGGTATTTGCCTATTTTTGTGCAAACATATTTGGTGCTTTCACTAAGAGATGATTCTCAACATGCATTTGAGATCAAATAATAAGTTTGGTGCTACCAACAGGAATGCAGGGAATGCCCACGCACCCAACCGAACAACCCCCAATCAGGATGATCATTCAGCAAGCACTTTGGTGCTAGTAGACGTAATTACCAAAGGCAACTTGGATAAAGTTGTGGCCAAGCTAACTGAATGTTTCATTGCCCAACATCAAGCAATGGTGGACCGACTTATGACACGCTAAGGGTAGGCGCAAACTATTAGTCACATCACTTGAATACAAGGGTGATCCCAGTCTAGGGGATCTAGAAGACGAAGGGGATTGCACTCCGACAAAGAATTCAATCAAGAAGGTCCAAGAGCTAGAAGAAGGAATGCTGAAGGTTGAAACGAGCAAAAGTTCAGCCTAAAGCTAGATTGGGAAATGGTTCGGCACCGAACCAAACAAGGATGACGCCAAACCAGAGGCAGCTGCAGCAAACGCTTCTCATTCCCTTATTGAAACTGTGGTCAATGAAGGATAAAATGATGACTAGGACTGATCTAAGAGCCATAAGCATGCATGTAACTGAAGATCAAATCATTATAGGGAAGATGAAAGAAATCATTCCTCTTGAATGGAAAGGTCGAGCTATCATTGACAGTCACCCAAACCAAAGGATAGGATGACCCGAATCATTAGATAATTCGTTCAAATATGAACAAGTGGAGTGAGAAATTGGAGCTTAGCTTAGCATTACCACCAAGGACCATGGAGATATAAGGACCTAGGAGCCAAAAAGTGCCTGAGGTTGGAATGTGTTGCATCAAGAAGGTATCCCGGTATAGCTACTAGAGAAAGAGTCTAGTGGTGTTGCAAATGGTAATGGAAGATAATGTAGCTCCTTTCCTGGCTAGTATTCGAAGATGAAGGAGCATTCCTCAAACTCATGGAGCAAGCATCACCAATGCAGGTCCAGAAAGACCAAGTTTAGAGTTCTGTTCATAACCCATCGAAAATGGGCGTAGGGGAACAAATAAGGCATAAATAGGACATCAAAATCTGAACTTCCACAAACCGAACCGATTATGGCTCGAACCAAATTGAAAATTGCAGAACTAATCAATACCAGACTAATGGTATAGCCTATACCGGACTAGTGGAGGATGTCTCATCAGAAGTTAGCGCTAATGTTAGAACCACACAATTAGTTGTTGAAACGGGACCGCCTGTGTTCATACCGACTGGTACACAGGTGGTTGATCTATTACCAGAGGGCACGACATGGCCAACCAATCAAACTAAGAAAGCATTCTAATAGCAGGAGCAAGTCGTTGGACTAATGTCTTGAGTGTTAGGTGCGTGGAGAATGAGACTAAAGCTTGACAAGATGAACCATAGTCAGTTCACTCCGAACACTAGATATGCAGTCAACCCTCAAATTTTAAGACACTGGTTGTGAAAAAACACGTTGGAAAACCAACCCTTGAACACATTTAAGGCGCTTCGTTTAGCGTATGGAAGCAGTTGGAGCTACGAAGCAAAAGGATAGATAAATGTTAACTAAGTTGAAGACGAAAAGCCTTAGAAAGGAAACACTTCAGAAGATAGGGAAAGTTTCCATTTTCACTGCTTACGGAGACTCCAGAAAGAATCTATCCCCTTACTGGAAAAGCTATGGATTGCAATAAATCATGGATCAAAGAGTCAGTGGCCGCAAAGATTGGAATCGAAAAATATCACACATTCCATGAGATTTAAGGTCATAAGACCAATGAATGTAGATAAATCTCATACGTATACTCTAGGCTGAAATGGAAGGTAACTCCATTAAGAACATCACAAACTCTAGACTGCAATCCCTCTACAGAAGTGAATCCCTGCAAAGATAGAGTGCAAAAGCATGCTCGGGGACATGGTGTTGGATCCCCCCATAGACATTTGAGCATGTCCTCATACTAGGTATCCGAAGACAGGTGTGTACGAAAATTATGAAGAACGGAGTAATCAGAAAGTCGAGCATAAAATTCCTAGTCCAGGAGGTAAGGTTCAACTCCATCAAAGATAATAGAAGACTAGTTTCAGCTCCCCCAGAGATAGTGGAGGGTGATTCTGACCCATTCCATAGATGGGACCAGATGTCTCTAGAGATGGCGGAGCATAATCTTTTCAAAAAGCCCCAAAGACAAAGTCAACTTCATATGAATATGAAGCATGATACTACAAAGATTGAACACCCTCATAAATTATGGGGACAACAATGCAAAGGTATGACTTACTTTAATGGATAAATTTCAAATGATATTTAATAGAAATACTTGACGCATAATCACACCATGTCATATGAATATGTGACACTCGCGGAAGTGAGAAAAATACCAGTGGCTGGGCAAGAAAAATTTTCTTGACCCTTATGGGTCTAATAGACCTCTTGCCTTACAGGTTAGATTGAACGATAGAGTACCATACCCTAATAGCATGATTGAAAATAGAAAAAGAATTGGGAGTTTGGATATTGTATCCATAGGGACCTGCAAATGGCTGTGAATCAAACATTTTGGGAGTTCTAAGTCAGCGGAGAATGGTTGGCATCATACTTCAAAGGAATAGGGCAAAGGCATTGCTTAATATGCAAGAATGCTACGTGGTTAAGCACATCCCATGAGAGAAAACTCAGGATGCTGAAGTTTTGGAAAAATTGGCTTACTTGGGAAATGGATCGCTTTTGGATTGGTCCTAATAAAAACTTCACCCTTAAACCATAATGAAACAAGGAAGGTGATGCGCAAGGCGACTGAGTACACTATACAGGAGGGCAATCTATACAGAAGAGTTTTCACTAGCCTACTACTAAGGCACATGGCTACAAGAGAGGCTAAGGAAACATTGGATAACATACATCAAGGCAGTCAAGGAGACCACACTGGGGGCAGATACTAGAAAAGGAAATCTGATGAGCATTGAACTGAATGGATAATTTCTAATAGCTATGGGTGGAGTTGAGTTTGCAATAGTTGCTTCAGATTACTTTATCGGGTATGGAGTTCAGCCCCAGATGATCTCAGATAATGGATGGCAGTTTGATAGTCATGAATTCACCAACTTCTATCAGCAACATAGAATCAAGATAAACTTTCATACAGTGCCTCACCTGTAAGCCAATGGATAGGTTGAAGAGGTCAACAAGGTTTTCAAAACCCACATAAAGGGACATTTGGAAAATGATAAGGGAGCTTGGATGGATGAGCTGCCATTAGACTTTATACGTATCATACTTCCATCGAAATTACAATGGGATATCCTCCCTTTGCTTTGGCCTATGATTTATTGGTTATTCTTCCCATCGAAACTATAGTCTCACCTTATAGGATAATCCACTATAACTCAGAGGAGAATGAAAAATTATTAAACATGTCCCTAAATCTGATCGAGAAGAAGCGGGACAAGGTTGTTTTGAAAATCATGACGCTCTTGCAAAAAGCGGTGAAATAATACAACCCTAGGATAGAGCATCGCCCACTCTAGAAAGGAAACTTACTCCTAGAGAAATTTCACCTTGGCCTAGCGGCACCCAACTGTAACATCCCCCAATTGGAGGCCCAAAACTAATGGCTACGGATGTTGCAGTCATCCATAGTTATTAATCCTCGGCGACCAAATATGGTAATGTTTGAGATATTGATATAACATAAACACATGGATATGGAAAATTTATAAAATCATAAAACAACTTTCACATTCCATTTCAAATCATTTCAAATTATTACACAATCCCAATACGAGAACCACGTACAGAGAAAATATAATTATTACAACATATGCCAAGAGCGACGTATGAAGATGCCCCAATGGATGATCAGAGTATAATATAGGTAATTAAACAACTTTGCCTTTACAACACAAACAACACGGCAGAATCAAAAATAGAAAATAACTCTAAATAACTATCACGCCTCCGACATGTCTTCGGAAGCTTATTCGGCTAAAAAGGTACCTGAAAACCTTAACTCTCAAACTACTCAAAATCAATTGAGCACCCGAGGGTTTAAGGGGAAAACATAAACTTCGAGTCAGACATAAAGCCTGGTATGAATAATAATTTACCATCTCAAACCATGTAGATATCTAGTGAGACCACGTTGCTTAGCGGAAAGGGTTTCCCCCTCACTAGTATCCTAACCAAAACTTTATAAAACCATATACTGTGCTCTTGCATCCACGATGATTAAAACATAGCAATTCAAAATATTATGATGATATGCAAATAAGTAAATCAATTCTGGATTTCTCATCCACATTCATTTGACTATTTGTCTTAGCTATAGTTTCTAGGATCACTATTAACCTAATAGTTTTCACAGGCTGACTAATAACCTATTTAATACTTATGGACTCCCTGTCCGGTTTCATAGTTTTCATGGGATCATAAAGAACCTAATAGCCCCTACCAATAACTTTTCTGTTTCATGGGTTCTCCATGGACCTATTGGTATCTCCAATAACTTTCCTCTTATCCTAGTTTTCATGGGTTGACGAGGAACCTATTAACTTCTGTCAATAACTTAATCCGGATATAGTTTTCATGGGTTCACTACAAACCTCTTGGCCCTTGCCAATAACTCTTTCTAATCATAGTTTTCATGGGTTTACTATGAACCTATTAGCCTCTGCCAATAACTCTTCTTAAACATAGTTTTCATGGGATTACTATAAACCTGTCTATCTGACAACTTCTTTAATCAGTATTTAGGTATCGTACATTCTGGTCTATCTAACCTCCTGGATGCAATTCTACTCATTCAGGAGTTAACTCAATTTATATTCACTACTAGGTCAACATAGCTGGTTATTTTTCCCTTTTCCCCAAAATACAGTTATGGGTCCATATTAAAGTGAATATGTATATCAGAATAAGCCAACATAATAACATATACCTGTGGTTTAATATCCTTGAAATCATTTACATATGAAACATGGTTAATCCCTTTAAACTATTATTTTATCAAGGAAAGCTTCTTAAAAAACTTCATAGTTAAAACCATTTCAAAACTCCTTTATTTTAGCCATGAGTTTTCCTGTAAAAATGAGATTGGGTTCTTTGCTTTGAAAACTAAGGCTTTCGAAACCTTAAACTTTTACTTTCAAAACCATTGGATAACCTCCTTCGAAAGCATTCAAATCTTCTTTTCAAAACACTAAGCATATGCTTTCCAAAACACTTTAAAACATCTCTTTCAAAACCATCAAACTATACCTTTCAAAAGTATTAACGCATTACTTATAAACTCTTAAAAGAATAGCTTCGAAACTACTTGAAAGTACCCCTTTTGAAAGCATTGGGTTTATCTTTAAAAATATCTTTTGGGTCAAAGTGTATATACGAAAGTACCCCTTTCGAAACCTTTAATCTTCTTATAAAATTGTTTTGGGGAAAAATTGATGGCTTCGAAACCATCCTTTTGAAAGCTCAAAACATTTAAGTAAAACATTTGAAGGGTGGCTTCGAAACCCCTTTCAAAGCCATTGCCTTTGAAACCCTTGAATCCTTTCATAAGCTTTAGGAAGGGGCTTAGTACAGGTTTAAAACAAAAGCTACCTTTCGAATTGGTTGATGACTTTCAGTCCATTCAAAAGGCATAGAGATGGCAGCAAGTTTTTGATTGGGTTGAGACTACCCTATCGAAAGCATTAGTTTAAAACATAGGGACTTATTCGAAAGCTATACTTAAACAAAAAGATGGCAACCCCTCCGAAAGCTATTTAGAAGACCCTTTCGAAAGCATTTGTTTCGACTCCTTCAAAAGCATTTAGTAAAAAAAAACAGACAAGCGCATTTCTTTAGAAAGTAAAACAAAGGTTTCGACCCCATCGAAAGCAAGGATTTCGACACCATGCCTTCTGCCTTTCTCCAATCCACTATGTACTAGTGTATTGATACCTTGTGTATTGGTTTCGGCTTGGTAGGTTTCAACTTGGTTGAAGCGGAAGCATAAGGTCGAAAGGTGCTTCTGAAAGAGGCAGAACATATTTTCTGAATAAATCTGATTTAATGCCATTTAAAGTAATTACTTTATAACTAACCTGTTATTTGTAAATATTTAATTGGTTGCCATAAACTTTTCAAATTCCTTACCAAAATAACTGCCGCATATTTCAGATCTAAACAATGATTAGTTTAACAAATAAGCCCTTCCATTAAGCAAAACAATTAAAACAATTAAGTCCTCCTTCTAAAATAAATTAATTTCCATAGTTAATTTCCTAGGAAAAATCCCCAAAAATTACAGAAATTCACCTTCAATATGTTATCTAACATATAAAAATCTCGGACCCAAATTCTTTAAAAAATAACCGAAATTAATTTCTAAACCCAATTACTCATATTTTCCTTCGAAAGTTCATAATAAATTTTCCGTAGCTTGGAAAATATAAAAATTAAAAATCATCTCCAAAATCATGTTTTACATAACATATAATTTCCTCATGTCATTCGAAATTCAATATAATAGATTTTACCCATAAAACCGTATAAACAATTATCAAACAATTTTGTTTGAATCAAATATGTTATAACATCCAAGCATATCATCATCAAAAATCATCATAATGGATTTAATCTTAAACCCGAAAATCAAATGATCATAAAAGCAAAATAGAGATGGTTTTGATTATTATTCACCTTGATTAGGATAGGGAATTTGAGATTCGATTGAGATTAATCCTCCTTGCTTTGATTCCTTAGCTCTTGATTAATTTTCCCCATTTCTTCCTAAGCAATAGGCGGTTATGCTCTTTCTTTCCTTACGTTTGTTTGTGTTTTGTAAAATGAACATGAAAAGGAATGAAACGTGGGTTTAAGGTATTAAGGAGTTATGGTGTGCAATTCCTAATATACCCTTATTTTAATTAAATAACATATTAAACCATTCATAAGCCCATTTATTTAATTAAGCACGACCTCTAAATATTTATTCAAATCTCAATCCTCTTATCACTCTAATATTTACATTATTCTATTTAATTTATCTAATTAAATCTCCTAAATAATATTATTAAAAATTAGGGGTGTTACAGGCTCCCCTGCTTAAAGAATTTTGTCCTCGAAATTCAGTAAAGACTAAATACTAAACGTAGCAATCATCTATAATAACTCCTAACAACAATACTAGCCTACCTGACTAGCAACTATCTATATAGATCTAACATAGACATACCCTCAAAGCAGATCTGGATAAGTATCTCTAACCATGTCTTCTGTCTCCCAAGTACAGTCATTCTCGTTGTCGCTCCACTGAACTTTCACTAACTTGACTGTCTTGTTCCTCAGTCTTTTCTCATCTCTCGGTACAACCCGAACCAGTTCTCTAACAAAAGTCAAATTAGGCTCTACTATCTGATCTTCCAACCCTATCGGGGGCATAGTAGTCTCCGGATCATGCACATACTTGCGAAGATGAGACACATGAAACAGATTATGGACACCTGCCATACTGCTTGGCAACTCTACCTTGTATGCGAGCTTTCCAATCCTCTCTATAGTCTGGAAGGACCAACATACCTCAGTGCCAGTTTCCCTGACTTTCCAAATTGTACCACACCCTTCATTGGTGATACCTTAATGAAAACCTTATCTCCAACTGAGAATTCTAGGACTTTACGCCTCTTGTCTGTGTAACTTTTCTGTCTGGGATGTGCTTCCTGCATCCTTTCTCGGATTAACTCAATCTTCTCTGTCGCCTCTCTAACCAGGTCTGGACCTAAGACTAATCTGCCTCCAGTCTCTAACCAACATGCTGGTGATTTGCATGGGCTTTCATAAAAATCTTCAAAAGGCGTCATTCCTATACTAGTATGATAACTATTATTATAGGAAAACTCAACCAAATGTAGGTGATCTTCCCAAGATCCACCAAAGTCCAATACACAAGCTCTCAACAAATCCTCGAGTACCTTATTAATTCTCTCTGTCTGCCCATCCATCTGAGGGTGATACGTAGTACTCATATTAAGCTTGGTACCTAGCACATCTTATAGACTCTTCCAGAATCCACTAGTGAACAAAGCATCTCCGTCACTGACTATACTACTAGGAATCCCATGCATTCTAACTATGTTCTTCATGAACAACTTAGCTATAACAGGTGCCGTCCTGGTTGACTTAACTTGAATGAAATAGGCACTATGACCCATATACTTTCATTTCCTCTAGTCGACATTGGAAACCCATCTATAAAATCCATGGATATCGAATCCCATTTCCAAATTAGTACCTCCAAAGGTTGAAGCAACCCACTCGGCTTCTGATGTTCGGCCTTCACTTGTTGATAGTTTGCACACTGCCTAACCCACAAGCCAACATCCCTCTTTATACCTTCCCAATAAAAGCTCCTCTTCATATCATGATACATCTTGGTCCCTCCAGGATGAATCGTAAACTTGGATCGATGACATTCTCCAAGAACTTCTTTCCTTAAGTCCTCAACATTCGGAACACATAATCGTCCCTTCTTTTTCAACGACCCTCTCTGGTCAAAACTAAAATCCTTTATATCATTGATCTCGGTTCCAACCTTAAGCCTTCTAATCTTCTCGGCTAACACTGGATCCTCTTTCTGCTTAGAAGTGATCCTTTCGATCAACACTGGTTAAACTTTTAAACACGACAACATGGCGGTACTTTGACTAGAACTAGCAGTCGATCTTAAATACACACTACAAGTAGTTAAAGCTTCTAAATCCTTCCATTCTGCCAACGTACCTAACACCACATTCTGATGTCTTCTGCTAAGAGCATCGGCTACCTTATTTCCTTTCCTAGGTGTATACTCTATACCAAAATCATAAGCTGCTAAAAACTCCAGCCACCTTTGCTGTCTCATATTCAACTCCTTCTGAGAGAATAAATATCTTAAGGATTTATATTTGTGTATAGCTCAAATCTCTCCCCTAAGAGGTAATGTCTCCATATCTTCAATGCGAAGATCACCGCAGCCAACTCCAAATCATGAGTAGGATATCTCACTTCATGCGGTCTAAGTTGTCGTGAAGCGTAAGCAATAACTTTACCCTTCTACATCAACACAACTCCAAATCCAGTTCCGCATGCATTGGTATACACCACCAACCCTTGGTTTCCGTCTGGAACTACTAACACAGGTGCATTGGTCAAAAAATACTTTAACTTAAGGAATGCTTCCTCACATTTATCAAACCAGATAAACTTCACATCCTTCCTGTTTAACTTAGTCAAAGATGCTGCTATCTACGAGAAATCCTTAATGAATCTCCGGTATAGGCAGCAAGTCCAAGAAAACTTCTAATCTTAGTCACCATCTCTGGTCTCTTGTGATTATTAACAGCTTCGATCTTATATGGATTGACTAACAAGCCCTTCTCTGAAACAACGTGGCCAAGAAACTTAACCTCTTTCTTCCAAAAATGACACTTGGAAAACTTTTCTTTTAGCTGATGCTACCTCAGCGTCTCAAGCACTACTCTAAGATGATCTTCATGCTCTCTTTCATCCTTAGAATATACTAAAATGTCATCTATAAATACCAACACAAACCTATCCAAGTACTATTGGAAAACTCGGTTCATCAAATCCACGAAGAAAGTAGGTGCATTTGTTAACCCGAATGGCATTACTAACCATTCATACGAACCATACCTAGTTTGAAATATTGTCAATGGAATATTGTCCTCTGCCACCCTTAACTAATGGAAACCTGTCGCCAAATCTAACTGGGAAAACACTCTGGCTCCACACAACTGATCAAATAGATCGTCAATTCTTGACAACGGATACTTATTCTTAATTGTCCTCTCGTTCAACTTATGATAGTCGACACACATCCTCAACGACCCGTCTGGTTTCTTCACGAACACTGCGGCCGCTCCCAAAGGCTAACTGCTTGGTCTAATAAAATTCATTTCCTCTAGATCCACTAGCTGCACCTTCAATTCCTTCATCTCGGTCGGCATCATTCTGCTAGGTGGTCTACTTACAGGTTCAGCTCCTGGCACAAGATCTATCCAAAACTCAACAGCTTGTTTTGGTGGTAGTCCTATAACCGGCTCAAAGACATCTACAAAACTCCCTTTCTACTCGAACCTGACTTAACTCTTCTCCCACTACCATAGCACTTAACAAAGCCCAAACACTCCGGTTAGAATTCTCCACTGAGAATATGATTCAGTTATGACAATCAAAGTGCCTTAGTGATATCTCCCTATCCTGGCAAAATATCCTAGCCTCATATTTACCCAACCAATCCATACCCAAAATGATCCCAAAATCTATGAAATAAAAAACATACAGACCGTATGCAAACTTATGACCTAGAAATTCTAGTTCTAACCGATCACATCTCATCCCTAGAGTTGCATATCCTCCTATCGGATTCGCAAGCCTTAAGGAAGTAATAAGGTATGTGGGTTCTAAACATAACCTATCAACCAAACACTGAGATTCAAATGATTATGATGCACCGGTATCAAATAGTACCCTAACGGGTATACTTTGAATCAAAAGCGTACCTTCCATTGATATCATTGACTACGGATGCTGCAGTCATCCATAGTTATTAATCCTCGACGACCAAATATGGTAATGTTAGATACATTGATATAACAGAAACATATGGATATGGAAAATTTATAAAATCATAAAACAACTTTCACATTCCATTTCAAATCATTTTAAATTCATTACATAATCCCAATACGAGAACCACGTTCAAAGAAAATATAATTATTACAACATATGCCAAGAGCGACATATGAAGATGCCCATTTGGGTGGTCAGAGTATAATATAGGCAATTAAACAACTTTGCCTTTAAAACACAAACAACATAGCGGAATCAAAAATAGAAAAGAATTCTAAATAGCTATCATGCCTCCTACACGTCTCTTGAAGCTTATTCGTCTAAAGAGGTACCTGAAAACCTCAACTCCCAAACTACTCAAAATCAATTGAGCACCCGAGAGTTTAAGGGTAAAACATAAACTTCGAGTCAGACATAAAGCCTGGTATGAAAAATAATTTACCATCTCAAACTATTTAGATATCTAGTGAGACTACGCCGCTTAGCGGAACGGGTTTCCCCCTCACTAGTATCCTAACCAAAATTTTATAAAACCATATACTATGCTCCTACATCCACAATGGTTAAAACATAGCAATTCAAAAGATTATGATGATATGCAAACAAGTAAATCAATTCTGGATTTCTCATCCCCATTCATTTGACTATCTGTCTTAGTTATAGTTTTTAGGATCATTTAGTTTTCATGGGCTGACTAATAACCTGTTTAATACTTATGGACTCCCTGTCCAGTTTCATAGTTTTCATAGGATCACAAAGTACCTATTCGCCCCTGGCAATAACTTTTTTGTTTCATGGGTTCTCCCTGAACCTATTGGTATCTCCAATAACTTCCCTTTGATGCCAGTTTTCATGGGTTGACGAGGAACCTATTGACTTCTGTTAATAACTTAATCCGGATATAGTTTTCATGGGTTCACTATAAATCTCTTGGTCCTACCAATAACTCTTTCTAATCATAGTTTTCATGGGTTTACTATGAACCTATTGGCCCCTGCCAATAACTCTTCCTAAACATAGTTTTCATGGGTTTACTATGAACCTGTCTATCTGACAACTTCTTTAATCAGTATTTAGGCATAGTACATTCTGGTCTATCTGACCTCCTGGATGTAATTCTACTCATTCAGGAGTTAACTCAATTTATATTCACTACTAGGTCAACCTAGCTAGTTATTCTGCCATTTTCCCTAAAATACAGTTATGGGTCCATATTAAAGTGAATATGTATATTAGAAGAAGCCAACATAATAACATAGTAACACCAACACTTGTGGTTTAATATCCTTGAAATTATTTACATATTAAACATGGTTAATCCCTTTAACCTGTTATTTTATCAACGAAAGCTTCTTCAAAAACTTCATAGTTAAAACCATTTCAAAACTCATTTATTTTAGCCATGAGTTTTCGTTTAAAAATGAGATTGGTTCTGTGCTTTGAAAACTAAGGCTTTCGAAGCCTTAAACTTTTACTTTCGAAACCATTGGATAACCTTCTTCGAAAGCATTCAAATCTTCTTTTCAAAACACTAAGCATATGCTTTTCAAAACCCTTTAAAACATCTCTTTTGAAACCATCAAACCACACCTTTCGAAAGTATTAAAGCATTACTTATTAACTCTTAGAAGCATAGCTTTGAAACTACTTGAAAGTACCCCTTTCGAAAGAATTGGGTTTATCTTTAAAAATATCTTTTTGGTCAAAGTGAATATATATATATATGTATGTATGTATATATATGTATGTATGTATATGAAAGTACCCCTTTCGAAACCTTTAATCTTTATATAAAATTGTTTGGGGAAAAATTGATGGCTTCGGAACCATCCTTTCGAAATATCAAAAGATTTAAGTAAAACATTTGAAGGATAGCTTTGAAACCCCTTTCGAAGCCATTGCCTTTAAAACCCTTGAATCCTTTCATAAGCTTTAGGAAGTGGCTTAGTACAGGTTTAAAACAAAAGCTACCTTTCGAATCGGTTGATGACTTCAATCCATTCGAAAGGCATAGAGACGGCGGCAAGGTTTCGATTGGGTTGAGACGACCCTTTTGAAAGCATTAGTTTAAAACATAGGGATTTAATCAAAAGCTACACTTAAATAAAAAGGTGGAAACCCCTTCAAAAGTTATTTAGAAGACCCTTTCGAAAGCATTTGTTTTGACTTCTTCGAAAGCATTTAGTAAAAACAGGTAAGCGCATTTCTTTAGAAAGTAAAACAAAGATTTCGACCCCATCGAAAGCAAGGATTTTGACACCATGCCTTCTGCCTTTCTCCAATCCACTATGTACCAATGTATTGATACCTTGTGTATTGGTTTTGGCTTGGTAGGTTTCGACTTAGTTGAAGCGAAAGCATCCAAAGGTGCTTCTGAAAGAGGCAGAACACATTTTCTGAATAAAGTCTGATTTAATGCCATTTAAAGTAATTACTTTATAACTAACCTGCCTATTTGCAAACATTAAATTGGTTGCCATAAAATTTTCAAATTCCTTATCAAAATAACTGCCGCATAATTTCAGATCTAAACAAAGATTAGTTTAACAAATAAGCCCTTCTATTAAGCAAAACAATTAAAATAATTAATTCATCCTTCTAAAATAAATTAATTTTCATAGTTAACTACCTAAGAAAAATCCACGAAAATTACAGAAATCCACTTTCAATATGTTATCTAACATATAAAAATCTCAGACCCAAATTCTCCATAAAATAACCGAAATTAATTTCTAAACCCAATTATTCATATTTTCCTTTGAAAATTAATAATAAAATTTTCATAACTTGGAAAAATTATATAGATTAAAACCTATCTCCAAAATGTTGTTTTACATAACATATAATTTCCTCATGGCATTCAAAATTCAATATAATCGGTTTTACCCTTAAAACCGTATAAACAATTATCAAACAATTTTATTTGAATCAAATATGTTATAAAATCCAAGCATATCATCATCAAAAATCATCATAATGAATTTAATCTTAAACTCGAAAATCAAATGATTATAAAGCAAAATAGAGATGGTTTTTGATTATTATTCACCTTGATTAGGATAAGGAATTTGAGATTCGATTGAGATTAATCCTCCTTCTTTGGTTCCATAGCTCTTGATTGATTTTCCCCTTTTCTTCCTAAGTAATGGCTGGCTATGCTCTTTCGTTCCTTCCTTAAGTTTGTTTGTATTTTGTAAATGAACATGAAAAGGAATGAAACATGGGTTTAAGGTATTAAGGAGTTATGGTGCGCAATTCCTAATATACCCTTATTTTAATTAAGTTACATATTAAACCATTCATAAGCCCATTTATTTAATTAAGCACGACCTCTAAATATTTATTCAAATCTCAATCCCCTTATCACTCTAATATTCACATTATTCTATTTAATTTATCTAATTAAATCTCATCAATAATGTTATTAAAAATTAGAGGCGCTACACCAACTCTGGCGCATCATGGAAAGCTTGGACAAACCTTTGGTTGGTAATGGCGATCCCGATCAGCCCATGGTCAGGACATGACCGCCAGATGGGTGCTCACCATTGACGATCAGCCCAAACTTCTTTGCCAGCAACGATGAGACCGATTAGCCCATAGTCAAACCATGACCGCCAAGCGGGTGCTCACGGTTGAGGATCGGCCCAAACTTCTTTGCTGGGAATGACGAGCCCGATCAGCCTTTGGTCAAGACATGACCGCCAAGTAGGTGCTCACCGTTGACGATCGGCCCAAACTTCTTTGTCAACAACGACGAGCTAGATCAACCCGTGGTCAGGACATGACCGCCAAGTGGGTGCTCGCCCTTGATAGTCGGCCTAAACTTCTTTGCCGGCAACGATGAGCCCGATCAACACATGGTCCGGACATGACCGCCAAGTGGGTTCTTGCAATTGACGATCGACCCTAACTTTGCCAGCAATGGCGAGCTCGAACAGCCCATGGTCAGGATATGACCGCCGAGTGGGTGCTCGCCATTGCGATCGGCCCAAACTTCTTTATCGACAACGATGAGCCTGATCAGCCTATGGTCAGGACATGATTGCCAAGTGGGTGCTCGCCGTTAATGATCGGCCTAAACTTATTTGCCAGCAACGACGAGTCCGATCAGCCCATGGTCAGAATATGACCACTAAGTGGGTGCTCGCCATTGACAATCAACACAAACTACTCAATTGGCAGTGGTGGACAAAAGTAATCCATATTCGGGTGTCCACGGCTGACGATCGACTCAACCTTCTTAACCGGCAATGGTGGACCAGACTGACCCCTATTCTAGTGTCCATAGTTGACGATCGACTGCAAACTTTTAGGATGGCTATGGAAAACCTGACATATCGGCAGTCAGGACATGGCAGCCAGCTAGTTGATTCCTGCCCGATATTCAGCTCTGGATTTCTATCGGTAATAAATAACTGAGCTTGCTTGTAATAAAATGCGACTATCGATTGTATGGCCCAATGCAAGCAGTCAATACTAGAATTGCCCTTGAAGAATATCAATAGACCGACACCAAGGCAAACTTGTTTAAAGTATGCATGTAATAGGTATGTGATAATAAGCAAACTAGAATGTTGGAAGTGCATGAAAACAAACAAGGACATATGGGACTAGATTAGAAAGACACTTCACTAGGGTATGTTCACTAGGGTATGTTCACTACTGTATCCTTCCTTGATTCCCATATATGACCATTCTCTTCAACATTCCTACATCGATTTTGACCTTGACCTAAATATCGAAAATGAACACGATCACCATAACTATCTTCTTCAAAATTAGATGAGCTTCGATGTCGATTCCGAACATTGACTCTTCTATGACCATGCACGTCCTCCTTACTTCTTCTTTCATAATCACCATATGGCTCTTGCTCATAACCACGATAAGCTCTTCTTTCTTCATTCTGATAATCATGATTGTCTCGAACTCCACGATCTCGGTTTATGGTCAAAGATGATTCTCTTCTTTCTCTATCATAACGTGGCGACACTCTCCTTTGATTTTGATTCATGTCAGACTTCATTCTCTCCACTCTCTCGAAACCCTTATTGAACCTTTCATCGATACGTTGTTTCATCTGTTCAGGATCTCCACTCCCATACAAATCTACAACACTGTGATGACGGTTAACATATCTCGGAGGCATGATCAAATCTTCAACAGATCTAAACACAAACTTCACTTTGATCCAAAAAAATTTCGAATCAAACTTTCCCACTTGTTTGAAATTTCACGAACACCCAAATAAACAAACAACTTAATTTGAACTCCAAACTTCAAATCTCAAACTTGACGCCCAATGAACTTAAACAAATCTCTCACAAACTTGAACAAGTTCACTTCTAGTTCACGACTTGACTCTACTCTTCTCCTTGGCTCGGTTGAAATTAAACAAGCACTTCTTCTCGGTCCAACAGGCTCGTCTTAGCTATGATTGACTAAGTCTTGCTCTGATACCAAATGATGCAGCAGCGGAATAACAAAATGATGATTCTGTGAAAGTAGCAATCGATGGAATAGAAAATACTGAATGCCCAACTCCGTTGATCCAAAGATGCCGGAATCTAGCTATCCCAAACACGTTGATCGCGCACGATACCGTGTTTAAAGATCTATGATTCTTCGACGTTGATCAAGCGCACTTGATTCCGCGAATCGACTTCTACGATCGTTGATTCGAGCGCACTCGAATGCCGAAAGAGGAGATAGGAGATCACACTCAACTACCAATTTAGTGAAAGCACAAAGATAACAAAACAAAAGTTTTTATTCAAATCAACTCTCTTTTACAAATGACCCCACTCGCCTATTTATAGGCTTACAACTCACACAACAGAAATCTGTACAACACATAGGTCGGCGACGACCTAACACACACAGCGACCTACGACTTTAAACAGACGCGACCTATCATTACAACATCACACGACTTATCATATTTACAACACAAGACTTATTACAACATGACAACATAACAAATACAACATACAAACGACCTAAGGAAATACAACCTGACGACCTAAGACCACAACTCCACGCGACATGAGCTTCAGCGACATGAGGAGAATCGGCTTTAGGAAGGTCTTATGCGACCTATAGGACGAGCGACTTAAGGACTTGAGCGACCTTGGCTTGAGCGACCTAAAATTGACATGGCTTCTGGTCGAGCGACTCAAGATAGGAGTGACATAAGTAACACGGCAGCGACCTAAGAAAGATAGCATCATAAACAGGAACGACATAACTTCCTGCGACCTAAGGAATAGCATCTTCAGCGACCTAACATGAAGTGGTATCTGCGAGCGACCTAACATGGGTCGTAGCTCGCTCATATGTCCTGAGCGACTTAAAACTTTTTCGCGACCTAATGATGGAAGGTCGTTCGCGACCTAAGTCATGCGGAATATTGGAGCGACTTATCTGCATTGTAGCGCGACCTATCTTGTTAATTCGTAACTCTCTAGGTCGTGGTTCTTTAGGTCGAAGCATTTTAGGTCGAAGTGCTTTAGGTCGAAGCACTTTAGGTCGAAGCATTTTAGGTCGAAGCACTTTAGGTCGAAGCGCTTTAGGTCGAAGCTTTTTAGGTCGGAGTTCTTTAGGTCGTGGCATTTTAGGTCGAAGCACTTTAGGTCGAAGCGCTTTAGGTCGAAGCTTTTTAGGTCAGAGTTCTTTAGGTCGTGACATTTTAGGTCATAACTGGCAGATAGAGTTAGGTCGCAACTCCCTTTCACGTGACTCGTTAGGTCGTTGGCGACCTAAGAAGTTGACCTTTAGCTTGTTAGTTCGGAACTCCTTATCTCGTAACTCGTTAGGTCGTTGCTTAGAGGGGTTAGGTCGTTGGCGACCTAAGTCTTCATAAATCTGGGCTGCATCAGGTGTGTGGTGAGAGATGAGACTGCTGCTTTTATAACATACGTTTAGGCACAACTATGAGTTGCGTCTATGTTATAGCATAGGCACAACTATGAATTGCGCCTATATTAAATCAAATATTTTTGACGGAGCTCAACTAAGAGTTGCGTTCATAAAAAAAATTTAAAAAAATTAGACGCAACTATGAGTTGCGCTCATACGAGACAGTTATAAAATGCTGAGCTGGATGCTGATTGAGAAGAAACTAATCTTGTTTGGTAATAAGTTTCAAAACTAGTACTAATTGCGAAATAGTTTCCAAAACCGTCATACTTCAAACATTTGTCCTGTAAAACCAGGAAACAAATAATGCTGCCATGGCACATCTGTCTGCCATCATTTCGAAATGCAGCCTTCCTGTTTCGTCATTAGTTATTTTTCAAAGGGATTTTTAGGCTCAGGGAAAAAGTTGGAGAAAAATTTAGTGTCAGGAACAAGAAGTTTGCTTTTTAAACTGAAGGACACTTTTTAGTGTAAATCACAGAATGATAGTTGTAACTATCATTTTCTGTTTAGACTAAAATGTTTCTTTAAAACTAAAAAGCTTGTTGGTGAAAATAAAATTTTGTGCAAGCCACTACTTTCCATATTTTGTATTTTCCCTTTAAAAAGATCGAAACTACTCTCAACTCGTTATCTTTCTTCTTGAAATTCAAGGACCCCATGAAACTCACCAAAACACCGCCCTTCTGACAACGGCACATACGTCGATGGGCCGTACAACCCTGACTTCGACATCACCACCTCTCTCACTAAAGCATAGTTGCTGATCGATTCAATTTCATGCAGCCCTAATTTTTACATCGCTACAGCCCTCATTGAATCACGTCTGACGACGGTTGGATTTTTAAATCTCACCAACACAACATTGATCTTTAAATTTCTCAAGGGTAATCCCTTCTTACTTCTTATATTTGTAGACGTTCGTAATTAGGTATTCTTAGTTTGGTTTATTTGTGTTTGCGCCAAAAATGGTCACAAACCCTGAATGTTGTGAAAGCACCAGTGTATGAATACAAATCAGCAATATTCAAACACAAATCTCAGATCTAAACAAACAACAAACAGCAATCCAGAAATAATGAACAAAAACACGAGATTTATAGTGGTTCGGCTATCTCCGGCCTACGTCCACTCCAAAGTTTTTATCTTTTATTGATCGATGCTTGAAGATTACAATTTCTTATCGCGTAGTACAATGGATTTTATGATTATAATCTGAATCTAAGGCAGCAATGGTGATCTGGAGTAAATCTAGCAGAGTCCGGGCGCTCTTTAGCTCTCAAAATTGTCCGACCCCTTTTCTGAATGACCAGGGGCTCTATTTATAGGTGTAGGAGGCTGATATTTCGTCTAAATTGAGGGGAGACCAGTTCTGGTACGTCGGGGGGCCCACATGCCCGAATACTGGGAATCCGGGCCCACTTTGGGATCGATTCGATCCTTGCTTCGAATCGATCAAGATTTGTTCCGATTGAGAAGAAATTTGGCATGAACATTCCTTAGGTTGCCAATAAGCTACTGTGAAAATTTTATAGCATTTGGACTTATAGATCTCAAGTTATAATCGAGTCAAGATTGCATCCCTGGTTGACACGCTTGCTTCGACTCGATTCGTTCGAATCGATAGGCTCGACTCGGTAGCCTCACGCGCCTTTGCGATGACGTGGTGCGCCTTTCCTGGGTCAATCCACTTTTTACTCCGAGTTGAATGGGTCGACTCCATCTTTTCCGCTGCTTTGACTTAGTGGATTCCAGAGAATGGATTCGAAGGTGTGCTCGTTCGAATCGATCATGTTATGCTACAGCCAATCGATTCGAAGTCATTATTGGATTCAAAGGTA
The DNA here is from genome assembly GCA_030737815.1 of Allium fistulosum. NCBI lineage: Eukaryota > Viridiplantae > Streptophyta > Magnoliopsida > Asparagales > Amaryllidaceae > Allium > Allium fistulosum. Next base: position 938,931,738 of record CM060905.1, on the reverse strand, counting down.
TTTATTTCGATGGAATCGAAGGACACCGGCCTGTAACTTTATGGTTTCGAAGCGACTCATCCCTTGATCGATTCGAGTGAATGTTGGTCTGGTGGATGCGAACTAAGTGGAGTCGAACTGATGGATTCGAGCAGAATGCTTTCCGGTGGATACGAAGTGGATGGAGTTAACCTTGATGGAGTCGAAGCTAAAGGACTTCTCATCGATTCGAAGCTGGTGGTGCGAAGTCCATGGATTCGAACTGAGGTGTGGGTATGGAAATGATGGATTCGAACAGAGCATTCTTCCTACCTTGTATCGATCGTATCTCCTCCGTACAAACTCCGATTAACCTGAAACTTGAAACGTAGCCTCACCTAGTCCTCATCATCATCTCCAATCGATTCCATCCTGATCGGAGCCCGATCAAATTTTGATGACATCGATCACAACCCTGTCTCTAATCGACTTCCAATCCTGATACCCATCCTTTCTTGTCGATTAGTTTGATATTCCGGCTTTGACCAAAAAGCGGGATAACATTTGCCCCCCAAAACATGCCTTATGATAATAAGGCGTGTTTTGAATAGTTTCCAAAGTCCGTAGCCAATTCCATGCCCATCCAAACTCGAAGGCTGAGTTATTAGTCCATCCTTATCCAACAACCGAATCCAAGACCTCTCCGGGTCGGTATCCAATTCCATAACCTTTCTGGGCTCTTGCCAAGCGCAATCCATACCTGACGACCGTGGTCCAGTGTCCCTGGACGTTGAGCTAACCTCTCCGGGTTCTTGCCAAGCGCGATCCACACCTGACGACCGTGGCCCAGTGTCCCTGGGCGTAAGTAATGTCGTGGCTTAAGTCCTAAGCCGAATCCTGGTCACTCCAGACCCTTGCCGAGCATAGTCCATACTCGACGACCGTGGTCCAGTGTCCCTGGACGTAAGTAATGCCATGGCTTAAGTCCTAAGCCGAATCCTGGTCGCTCCGGACCCTTGTTGAGCATAGTCCATACTCAACGACCTGAGACAATAATCAATAATAGGGGGCCTAAGTCCTAGGCCGAATCCTGGTCACTCCGGACCCTTGCCGAGCATAGTCCATACTCGACGACCTGAATGAGTCACTTTACCGCGTTCGGGCAGAACGACTCACCCCTTGCCAGGCATAATCCATACCTGACGACTGTTTATCAAAAACCAAAAAGAATCCAATCAAGATCCAATCCAAAATCCAAATCAAATCGGAAAACCAGAAATCCATATCAAAAATCGAAACCATCATCCAAAACGGAGAACAATCATCCGAATGAATGCCAAAACCAGAAAAACAAGCAAAATCAGGAGTTCAATCCAAACTCCAAAAACCAAACCAGAAAACTAAGTGTCCAATCCAAAAACAAAAGACAGATTTTGCAAACTATGGCTTTGCGGTTTATCATCACTCAGAGCATGCCTAGGGGCTATCTCCGTCCCCATACATGTGTAAATGACTCGGTTGCTCGCCAATGGTTTGTTACTTATTTCATATTATCCTGATCAATTGATGACCAATCGACCATTATTCATGTGCCTCATATCCTCATGGTTTGAGGTAGACGGTGGTTGCTCCTGCTCCACCGCTGCATTCCGAGCCCCAACATACTGCCTCAACTGTCCATTCCTCACATGCTCCTCAATTATGTCCTTTAGGTGCCTACAGCTATTGGTATCATGCCCGTCCAAATCGTGGAAGAGACAATGCTTTCCTGATGCCCTCTCCCGCTCGGATGGTTCTCTCCTAGCCGGCCTCTGGTAAGGAAGGCGATTCCGAGTTTCCATGTATATCCGCTCTAGTGTCTCGTTTAATTCTGTGTATGTGGAAAACCTTGGATCCTTCCATCGTTTCCTAGCTTTTTCAGAGTTTTCGTCCAGCTTCCTTTTTCCTTTATCTTTATCCGAGCTTCCGTCGGATGGTCCTCCACCCCCGGTCACATTCACCTCCTTTAGCTTTAAATCCATACATGCGTAATCTTGCCGAAAAAATCTTTCAGCTTCGTGAAAGATTTCCCCGAGATCCAGTGGTGGGTCTCGTACTAAAGATACCTTAAAATCTGAATCCTCTCTGACTCCCGGCACTGCTGCCATCAAAACCATCGATGGATCCGGCCGATCCACCGAAGCAACCGCCGCATTAAATCGAGTTAAAAATGCTCTAAGCGATTCATCCGTTCTTTGCTTTACCGATGTTAACGTCATCACGTTCTTAGGTCTTTTGATATGAACCCGAAACTGTCCCAAAAACCTGTCCACCAATTCCCTCCGATTCCTGATAGATCCTTCCTCCAGCTGCCTAAACCACATTGCCGCTAGGTCTGTCAAGTATAAAGGGAAACATCTGGCCATCACTTCCTCCGATGCCCCCAGCACTTCCATGTGTCTAGTGTATCTCATCAAGTGATCAGTCGGGTCAGCCTTTCCATTATATACTTCCACGCTAGGTAACTTGAACTTAGGTGGATTCTGAGCCATCCTGATTTCCCGAGCGAACGGACTCCTGTTCACTCCTTCCAAGTCTCTATTGGTCGAACCTCCACGCATAGTCTTCCTAATGATTTCCATTAATCCAGCGTTGCCTGTTAGGGGCTGCCCCCCATGCTTCCGAGGGAACTCCTGCACATATTCTTCATGTGGCTCATTAGTCGCAACGTTGGCTCTAGCCTGCTGAACTCCTTCCAAAGGTCCTTCTGCGTTGGATCCTGCGGGCCTGCCCCCAAGCCCTTGTTGATTGCCTTCCGGTTCTGTATTCTGTCCTACATTGGGTTCCGCAACCCTAGTTCCTTGTTCCGCATTTGCAGTCACTGTAGTTGGTCCAATGTTCTGTGTTCCTGCAGCTCTCATCTGCTCGAAGAAAGTCTGCATCATATCCTGTTGACTCTTCAGCAACCTTTCATGTAATGAATTTGCCATAGCTTCCATTTCGTCTCTGGTAATGTAAATCGAAGCTTGTCCTTCTCCAGCTCCGGAGGATGCCTCTTGACTTCCTCCCTGTTGGCTTCTCTCAGCTCTTTGTCTTGTTTGTCGAGTCATTGTAGCGTCAATCTGAATCCTTCAAACTTTCAAGGCTAAACTTTGAATTGGTGTAGCGGGTGTGAGTTCAATTCTCAGTGAAAGCACCAAAGTGTTTGCGCCAAAAATGGTCACAAACCCGAAATGTTGTGAAAGCACCAGTGTATGAATACAAATCAGCAATATTCAAACACAAATCTCAGATCTAAACAAACAACAAACAGCAATCCAGAAATAATGAACAAAAACACGAGATTTATAGTGGTTCGGCTATCTCCGGCCTACGTCCACTCCAAAGTTTTTATCTTTTATTGATCGATGCTTGAAGATTACAATTTCCTATCGCGTAGTACAACGGATTTTATGATTATAATCTGAATCTAAGGCAGCAATGGTGATCTGGAGTAAATCTGGCAGAGTCCGGGCGCTCTTTAGCTCTCAAAATTGTCCGACCCCTTTTCTGAATGACGAGGGGCTCTATTTATAGGTGTAGGAGGCTGATATTTCGTCTAAATTGAGGGGAGACCAGTTCTGGTACGTCGGGGGGCCCACATGCCCGAATACTGGGAATCCGGGCCCACTTTGGGATCGATTCGATCCTTGCTTCGAATCGATCAAGATTTGTTCCGATTGAGATGAAATTTGGCATGAACATTCCTTAGGTTGCCAATAAGCTACTGTGAAAATTTTATAGCATTTGGACTTATAGATCTCAAGTTATGATCGAGTCAAGATTGCATCCCTGGCTGACACGCTTGCTTCGACTCGATTCGTTCGAATCGATAGGCTCGACTCGGTAGCCTCACGCGCCTTTGCGATGACGTGGTGCGCCTTCCTTGGTCAATCCACTTTTTACTCCGAGTTGAATGGGTCGACTCCATCTTTTCCGCTGCTTTGACTTAGTGGATTCCAGAGAATGGATTCGAAGGTGTGCTCGTTCAAATCGATCATGTTATGCTACAGCCAATCGATTCGAAGTCATTATTGGATTCAAAGGTATTTATTTCGATGGAATCGAAGGACACCGGCCTGTAACTTTATGGTTTCGAAGCGACTCATCCCTTGATCGATTCGAGTGAATGTTGGTCTGGTGGATGCGAACTAAGTGGAGTCGAACCGATGGATTCGAGCATAATTCTTTCCGGTGGATACGAAGTGGATGGAGTTAACCTTGATGGAGTCGAAGCTAAAGGACTTCTCATCGATTCGAAGCTGGTGGTGCGAAGTCCATGGATTCGAACTGAGGTGTGGGTATGGAAATGATGGATTCGAACAGAGCATTCCTCCTACCTTGTATCGATCGTATCTCCTCCGTACAAACTCCGATTAACCTGAAACTTGAAACGTAGCCTCTCCTAGTCCTCATCATCATCTCCAATCGATTCCATCCTGATCGGACCCGGTCAAATTTTGATGACATCGATCACAACCCTGTCTCTAATCGACTTCCAATCCTGATACCCATCCTTTCTTGTCGATTAGTTTGATATTCCGGCTTTGACCAAAAAGCGGGATAACAATTTGGTAACCATTTCTGCTTGGTTCCTAAACCTACCTTCTGCACCATTTTCCTACTTTTGATTTGATTTCACTGCAAATTACGTGCCCCTTTCTAGTACTGATTTATCTACTGTAAGCTATTTTTGTTTACTCATTTGGGAATGTACACCCTTTTTTGCACGGGATTTGATCCCACTGCACATTATTTCCACTATATTCATTTGGGAATGTATACCGTTTGTGGTAAAGTTGTGTTTTGCAATGACTAAAAATAAAAGTCAAGGGCAACCACTCTGACCATGTAAGGATTTCATCACCCCAATCCTCTTTCCACACATGGGCAGTTGTATGTAGCTGTTTCCATAACAACGTCTCATCGTGTTTTAAAAATCACGCTGGGTGTGCAAGATTATGGATTTTAAACATTCACTCTAAATATTGTCCATAAGAAAATTTCTAAAAGTCTAAATTTTATTTATTTCCAAATTTCTAGACATTTTTATTTCCAGTGCTTTGTTACCAACATATATTTATTACCCTTAGTCCACTTGCTTTTTCCTAATTTACGTGGAACAACATCCGCAACAGCAATTGCAGGGGATGAGTATGACCACTGAGTACATTGCTGTAGTACTATATCAGTTGCTGAGATCCTCAAATCTTAATCATTTACGGCTACGTAGGAAACTCCAAGTTGAAATTTAATATTTTTGACTGTGAAAAATGTACATACTGAATTTTTTTATTATTTATTAAACCTTTTTCCTTCTAAGAAAATAACAGATAATTTGTTATCTCCAAGATCTGTAAAGGTAAAAACTGCGTGTTTACAGTTTACTGTGTGATCTTCAAGCTCTACCCACCAAGAATGACATTTCCGTTTATTTCGATTTTTGCACTGTTCTTTCATTTTAATTAAACGCATATTGCACAACAAAACAAATAATTAGTTAACTACAAATCAATTAAATTTAAAATTACATTTTAATTACTCTGCTCAAATACTATGTTCGTAGCACACAAATGCATTTTCGGTTCAGTCAACTTCCCCGCTCAAATGTCTCATTATGTTCTCAAAGAACGGACGCTTCAGAAAATCAAATTCGTCAACGATTCAACGTATCATTGACTATCACGTACCAATATTTGTATTTCATTTTCAACATGTACTTGACTCATTTGCATTTACATTTTACTATTTGTTTGGAAACTTGTATTTGAACCATCTGTACCGACAATTTTTTTTAGTAAATATTGTTATCGTTACTACATTGTTATCGTTACTACAATGCCATAAATTGCAATCACTTCCAACTGTTTTTCAGATAACAAATGGTTTAGCAACTAATTTATGCTATATAATTCAACTTTGACTAACTTATTATGTTGCAACTAATGGCTGCTGAACATTTATTACAACACCGTTTAAAAATATCCACACCCTTGTAACAAATTCAAAACCGCTTACAATGTTTTCAAAACGGGATTTAAATCGTAAATCGTAAAGTTTAAATTTTAAATCGAAACGAGATTCAAATCGTAAATCGTAGATTCAAAAGATTCGTATTTGAAGGTTTGCACACAATTTGAAATTGATTTTGATGTTTGAACTTCTACAATTAAACATAAAACTCAATTTCCTCTCTTATTATATTTTTATTTTATTTTGAAAACATTGTATTTTGAATCCAAATAAACATATTAAGTATGTTAGTATATAATAGAATGTTTTTTTATTTGTGGTTTTGACTAAGTTATGATCGGAATTAAATCGAATCGTTAAGGAAAAGATCCGATTCGAATCGGAATTTAAATCGTTGGATTTTAGGATTTTTGACAACAATGCGCTTACACATCAATTGTTCATGGTGAATTAGTACATAATAATAATTAGTTAACACATTGTACCAACTACTGATTAATTTAAATGAAGTTTCCCACATTTTTTCCAAATCACTCATTTTTCTCTACTGCATCTACATATTTGATTGTGTACACAGATGATATGACCCCAAAGCCAATAGTAAACAACAAATGTATTACTAAAATCAGCCCATGGGCCATATGCTTGTATTCCGAAACTGCAATATCGATGGTCTTTTATCTGTGTATTCCCTTATAATACATTTAGCAAGTCTAATCTTTAACAAAGATACTGGAGCTTTAATTAATTATATTACAACCAAACCTTCCGTGAAGAATCTTCGTGGTTTTACTTTATATCTCTAATCTATACTGTATTATTGAAAACGAGTATCCCATTCTCTACTCTCAGCGCTTCTCAAATTTGGCTTTTCTGTGGTTTACATGCGTCATTTTGAACTCTCCGCAGTACATCTTCCCCTATTTTTACAATCAACGACTGCATCCGTTCCACCATCATATCTGCCGCCAACCTCGAATACACGTCTTTGAATCTACGTGGAGCTGTCAACTACGATCTTCTCATCAGGTATGCTTCAGACTCTGCCACTTTCTATTCCCTCCTACAAAATTATTTAATATTTCTTTCCATGTTTAGGATTTTTTTTCCTGGAACGAAAATACAGACGTAGATTCTTCAAAGGCAGCACAGTTATCATTGATTAAAAGGTTCTTGATATCATTTCAGTCCGATGGTAATTGTTTGCCAACTTTAAAGCAATATTTGTTGTTTTCATATCTTGGTAAGGACAATTCCATGCTATATCACCTATGTGCTTAACTAAATTATTTTTTTCTACTGGTTTAATCACTATAAACTGATAGAAATTTTCTAGGTTGAAGAAAATGAATTTCACTTTTGCTCCTTTTTAAAGTTAAATTTGGATACTTTGGTTGAATATGCATGTTGCATTCGAAATTGGCGTCACCGTGTCATGAGAAAGCTAACATTATACTTGAAGGCATTTGTTATTTTGTATTCTTATGGTTTTGTACATATGGCTTTATTTATGGTTGTACTATCAGCCTAACATATGCAGTACTGGTGATATTGGTTCCACAGACTGTAATATATTAGCAGCTCATACATTATATTTGTGGCAATGAAACACGAGACTTTTCAATTACTTTATTTTATATGTTCATAGCTCAAACATGAGATCGATGATATGTGGGAAAGAAATCATTTTGTATGATTACCCACTTAGTGAATGCTATAGAGAAATGGATGATTTTAAAGTTAAGTGAAATTTGAATTAGCATTGACACTTATATTTGATCTTTTTTTATTGTTTATCAAGTATGTTATCGTGCGGAAACAACCTCGTGCACTGTGTTAGGTCACCATCATGGTGATCTGGATGCACATGTTCGAATCCGGAAACAGCCTCTTTGCAATGCGAGGAAAATGCTGCGTACATTATCGACCTCTCCAGAACCCGCTATCGTGCGGGAGCCTCGTGCATTGGGTTCCACCTTTTTTAAGTAGGTTATTTCTGTTAGCTTGGATTTTCTTTTATTCTTCCTTTTCTTTTTGCTTAGGCACCACACTTCTAAAGGCATTTGATTATTGAGATGTATTAATTCTCTGATCTATAGTTATTGCTTTAAAAGACTCACTACTATAGCTGATAGAATAGAGAAGAGACCTATATGTCTCACCATCAGTGTGCCTTTCTTTGGATGCCTCATGCTTATTATTATAGTTGTATGCTGTTCTTTTTTATTATTCAATATTTATTCTCAAATACTTCTTTATATCAAGTAAAATCAAAATTTCTTGATTATTTAACTACTTATTTTGTTTTTTGTTATAATTTATCTTGATTATCTTATATCCATGATTTACTTTTTATGGATGCTTTTAAAGTTAGATAAAATTTAATAAGAGTTGTCATTTATATTTCAATTATTGCGCTGTCTGTGTTTTTGTTAAACTTTAACTTTAACTTTGTATGCTTTGGGATCACACTTTTAAAGGCATTTTGATTATTGAGATGTCTTGATTTCTAATCAACTATTATGGAAAGGCCTATTGTTATACTTAATAATTGAATAAAGAAAAGATAAGTAACTATATGCTTTACTGTCAGTGTATTTTTGTATCTTTCTCTGGATATGTCAGGCTCATTATTATAGTTGTTCTTTTATGTTTTTGAAAAAAATTATTCTCAGATTTTTTTCATCACACATAAATTCAAAATTTCTATATTATTTAATTATTTTATTTTTGGTTGTAATTTATCTTAGTTATCTTCCATCCATAATTGATAGTTTGGTAATAATAAAGTTTCTACAGTTTTTCGAGTAAAATTATATTTTTGTATATATGTTCAACTGTTGATTTTTCTTTGATATTTCGAGATCAATGAATTTTGAGAAATTCATTGAAATTAAAACTACAAGTAGTACAATATCACTCTTTAATCGTCCCTTTTAGCATGCAAAATTGCCTGTTTTTTAAATATTTTTGAGTGGTTATATAAGAAAAATGAGTAATATAGATAACGATTTCATATGTAACATTTTCTTCCCTAACCTTTGATATATTATAACACCTTTATCATATTTTGCATGTTTATTTTTAACATGTTTGTATTATTGAATCACACTCGGGCCCTTTCTTAAGAAACTTTCCTTGAAAGTCTTTTTTCTTTTGGTTACTTAACATAAAGAAAGAACAATTAGCATATACTGATATATGATTGTTATATATTACTAATATCATAGTTACAGCTTAACCAAGAATGCATGGTTTTAGGATAACACATTTGATGGTTTAGGCTTTCATCAACAATTGGACAATCTTATATTTGTTCACAAGCTAGGATTTCAGAGTATTTGTGTATGATCTGAAGTAAGTGAGCTTAACATGCATATAGTAAGTTAGTGCAATTTTGAATTTGCAATTATGTACATAAAATAATAATTAAATTCGATGATAACAGTTGTTGACTATCTTGACTTATATGCTTTGATGTTGCGCGGTTGATGTACGATGTATGATTAATGTTAGGATGTGACTAGAGAAAAAAGGGTTTATTGATGATTGTTTTAACTAAATAATTATTTTTGATGGTGTAATTATTGGAATTATAGTACTGCTCCTTATACTTGATCAATCGGGATGGATATTATCAAAATTATACCGAGGTAACAAAATTAGCTTAGATATGTATTTTAATTTGTGTGAAGTTGTGAAATTGTAGATTTCTTGGTTTGAACAAAGAACTTATGTACTGTTAAAAAAGTATTTTATTTTGGATTTGACTTATAAACGAATGCTAAGGTTTTAAAATATATGTTCTCTAGTGTTCCATTACAAAAAAAAAAACTTTACTATATTTTTTGTTTCAAATATTTTACAAAAAACTGCTTCCTCATTGGGAAGCATTATGTCAGGGGCGATATGTTGCAACGATTAGAGATCAACAGTTGGGCATCTATGATTTGCAAACCTGGGATATTACAGACAAAATAAAGTGTAAGTGCACTCAAGTCGTCGTATTTTTACACATAATTAATTCCCCATGAACTTCATTATTTTTACCTTCCATATTCATTCATGTACATTTTCTCACGCGGCTGATCATATTCTAAAATTAGTTCTTTAGTTTGTACTCAATGTCAATATGCAAATATTTATACTTCTAAGTATTAGCATCACGAATGAATCTAGGTAATTTCATTTTTAAAATTTTTATAATGATTATTTTATGCAGACAAGGAAACTATTTGAGGTGGAGAGCAATAGGTTATCGTGCAAATTAAAAGGATCAATGCTTGATTGCAATAGAAAGCGAGGCAATTACAGGTGAATTTATTTCTCCAGTGCCAAAAACTTAGATAATCAAATAAAACTTTCAAAAGTATGAAAGTTGTTTACTAATATAGTTCATATGCTTTTGTGCAACTTGGTAACTTTGTAACAAAAATCAGTTTCTGAATCTCTGTCACCGATTTATGTGGTTGTGTTGCACGTTTACCATTATTGTGATGACTGCATAGATTTTGGTAAGTTTTTGTCAAGGTTAAATTCGTGATGTGATCAATGTTCATCAAATTTTGAAATCATATGTAAATATAATTCGTGTAATATTACTTGATTCAATATTTATTACTTGCATATAATTTTTTTTAATGCACATCGTGCCAATGGATTGCAAAATATTTAACCGATCTTAATAGTCAAAGCACTGCTTGGTTTCAGTCAGAATTAAAGTGCATTGTATGATCTAATTTTTTAAATAAGCCGTAGAAAAGAAAGAAAATTGGAAAAAAAAAAGGAGGGAAAAGCACAACAAAGTAGCTATCTGTTATGCTGGGTATAATTATCTATTTATTGTCGATAACAAACCACCAGTTCATTTTTACTTTTGCCTTCAATTGCCTAAATGTGTAAGACCCAAGGTTTTAAATCTCGCTCATCTCGGCCGAGATCTCGTTTTCAAGGCTGGGCGATTTGAAACAACTAATTTTGTTTGAATCTCATCTGACTCAAATCTCGGACGAGATTTCAGTATCTCGTCCGGTATCTCGGACGAGATTTAACAGCGAGAGATCGGTCGAATTTTTGAATTTTGGAAAAAATCAACTCTTTTTCCGTATTGGGCTAGCTCATCCTTTACCTTAATTTAAGCCTTCTTAATTGTACTTTTTTTAACCCTTATTTCTTATATAAATCTCATTTAATCTTCGTCTCTTATTTTACGACAGTGACGAGTGTAAGAAGATGATAAAATCTACATCGATTATGGTAAGTATTTCACTTTATGATTTTCATTTAGATTTCTGATCCAAATTAATTTACATCCGATTTCATTTTTCTTTTTTCGACACTTTCTTGAGTTTTTTTCCTAACCCTATTTTTTTTGCGGCTATAAATTTTGGGCTTCACTTATTTAACTTTATATTCTAAATGGATTCCCAATTTGATTTCATTTAGTCTTTGCTGCTATAATTTTTTTCCTCAAGGCTTATTTTTAAGCAATAAAGGAATTCACTTTCATCTATTAATTTCATTTGATGATTACATGTTCATTCGTATATCATTTTTTTGCTTTTTTTATAATATTACTAAATGTTTGAAATTTTTTGTACTATGTATGATATTTTCTACGTTTGTTTGAAATATCTATGCTATTAGTTGCTTAATGAGATTTTGTTTGCTAATAATTAAATACTATAATCAGACATAGAATATCTTAATTCTACTTGTAGAATTTTGTATTTGAAGTTATAAAATTAAGATTTCCCTTGCAGCACTATAAATCATAAAAGGTAGAAATGAGACATTATATTGTGTAGGAAAGTTAAGTGAATGATCAAACAAAGTAAAGGTGCATATGTTATGGTTTGTTTCTTGTCTACTTTATCTTATATGATATTATATTGAACATTATTCATGAAATCTAGTTATTTGTTTATTTTACATGATACAAGTGATATTTTTCCGTACTAAATTACTAATGATAAGCGTGTGATATATTCAAGGTAAGTGCATAGTGTTTTCCTTAAGGTAGTGACTAGTATTATAAATTTACGTGTATGAAAACTAATTTTCGACATGACATATACTCCGAGATAACTCCAAAATGAATTTTAGAAACCGAGATGTAAATCCGAGATGGACGACCGAGATGCACTCATCTCGTTCAAGATCTCACCCGATACGAGATAAGTTATCTAAATTCTTCGAGACGAGACGTGACCGAAATCCGAGATTTAAAACCTTGGTAAGACCATAACTAGCCTTCAAAATTTTGTATATTAGACGATTGGGAAGGGTGTTTGTGGAGCTAGAAATGTAGTTGGTGCCAATGATGTGAATCTTAGATTTAATAACGATGCACCAATTTATTGTGATGCATACCTTTGAGTCCCTTGATGTTCATGCTTGCCAAAGTGGTTCATTTCTTATCAAATGCCTCTCTATCAAATGTAATTCAGTTCTTGGATGAATACCAGTATTTATGCAAGTGCGATGTACACATACGTAGAAAATGAGCCATCTCATTTTTTCTTTATAAAATACCTTTGGTGATAAAAAAATGGTGAAATAAGTAAAAATTTAATTTTGGTCTCTTTGGGATTCGAGTCCAAGACCTCTAGAACTCCAGTGTAAAGCGCTCATTTAGCATGAGTAATTTTTGTAATTTCAAAGGCTTCAAATAAAGATATTCTCATTACATATAGATGTTCATGTGTTGGGCTTGGATTATTTCACTATACACTACCACTTCTATTACTGTATACTGATAACAATATCCAACGATTTTTAAATCTTTTGCTTAACAATAATTAATATATTAGCAAACCCAGTGCACGAGGCTTCCGCACGATAGTGTGCTCTGAGAAGGTCGATAATGTACGCAGCATTTCCCTCGCATTGCGAAGAGGTTGTTTCCGGGCTTGAACCTGGGCGTTCAGATCACCATGCGGGTGACCTAACCGTTGCACCAAGGCTCCTCCTCTAATTAATATGTTAGCAAACGCCGGAAAAATAAATCAGTGTGACCAAATATTTGTTCAGGTAATTTGTAGGTTTTTTCAAACCAAAGTATTGAACTTTGATACATTGGAGCAGTTAATTAAAATATTTTAAATCAATTGTTGTACTGTTGTATAGTGTATTATATGCATGTAGTAGTGATGCAATGAAGCATTTGAGTGAATTGTAACTTCCACCTCCAAAATATGTTCTAGGTTTTGGCAACTCAAGGCTTTAGGAAATTGTGGTACTAATTTTTGCACTCTTAGTATTTATTATGTGGTGGATTACTTCACTACTATTTTGTGCTAACTCTGCAGGTTTATTGCTCCAACTTTCACTCACGTGTCTGAAAGATGCAACAATGCACTGTTTCTCAAAGTCGATGTTGATGACCATATTGTAAGACCTAATATACCCTTGGTGTATCAAATTGGCAAATGGCAACAATCAATCAGTTTGTGCTAGCTAACTCAGATCTTCTGTTCTCCATAGGTAGGTAGTTGTGACTTCGCTAATGAGGATATTGATAATTTATTCAAACAAGGAATCAATGTCACATGGACTCCAAAAAGCTTTAGTTATACCATCAAGACAATACAGTGAAACAAAACTCCCAAATTTTTTAATACAACCCCCGACATGAATAATATAATGCATGATCAAAATGCAGCCTCATATATATATATATATATATATATATATATATAATGATATTTTGAAATTGTCAAAGGCATTGGATAATTTAGTGAAAAGAAGGAAAAACATTAAAACGTATTATTACTAATTTTACTATTCATTAATTAAATGCCAAACATTTTTATCAAAAATCTTGATATCTTATGATATAAATCCGACTTCAAATCGAACCTTCCCCTTTACAGTTCGATTTAAATATATTCTTATTCAAACCTAGTTAAACCCGTATTTAAGTAAAACCATTCAATACATACTGATATTTAAATACACTTATTTGGATACACAATTTAAATTCCAATATTTTCGAAATAAAAGAAAATGAAAGTTGAGAAAAAATTGAGTTTTTGGTTTAGATGTAAAGTCCAAACATCAAAATCAATTTCAGAGTGCATTAAATTTTGTTTTATGAAACTTTTGAATCTATGGTTTACAAAGCAAATGCCATTTTGATTTAAAGTTTGGACTCCACGATTCATGATTTTAATCGGGTTTTGGAAACCTTGACCTCAAATATTCATTATCTGAACTTATGGCATACCACATGCAGTTATGAGAATTGGAGCATTGAAGAAACAAACGTATCAAGGAAAAATGGAAGAAATCAAATCAATTATTCAACCAAAGAATTGGACAACAATGAACATGGTAAACAAAATTATACTATGATAATCTACAACAATATCAATGCTCTATAATAAAGATTTAACAGATAAATCTATAAAATTTTCTTTTGCTTTACATTTAAAGCTTACAGGAGTAGAAATCAATGACTCCTCAAAAGTGATAGCTGTGGATAACTATACTTAACAAGGATTTTCAACTATTACAACTTGCCAACTACAAGAGCAATGACAAACATTAGGTGATTTGTTATTTTATTCTATTCTATGTCCCTATTTATACAGTACAAATCTTATTAATTTTTTTAAAAAAAATTGCATTATATTTCATAATGATTTTACAAAACAAAAATCACACTTAGGACAATTTTAAATGTGTATTCTATGCGTTGAACGATTGGAATAACTTAGTTAGGACTTTTTAACTTACCAGGTTATTGAAAAACTTAGTAGTTTAAATTCCCTGTACACATTGGGAATACAAATGACATTTTCTAGCATCCCTTTTGACATCTGTAACCGTTTAATGTTTGAAAATGAAATGTTTCTCACTTGAGATTATGACCAGTTTTAAAAGCTTGTTTACATAGCAATCACAAAATTACATATGCTATTACCTTATTAAATGCTCAAAATAATTCTACTGCATTGTTGTTCTTTTGTGGTTTCAACATTTAGATTAAACTTTGATATAAAAAACAAGACTGTAATTATTGATGATTTAGGTATAGCAAGAACTACTATATTACTGTAATATTCTTGCATTTTCCAAAAAAAATTGAAACAACTACACATGAAACTATTTTTTTTAATTTGAAGCAATACTGTGGTATTCATACATTCCAAATAGAATAATGTTTACATAATTAGTCACAAATATAATCATATTTAGTAGCAAATTACCACCACCGGTATGTTCATGTGGAAATATTAGAAGAAATAATTTGTTACTACAATTTGAAGAAAGAACAATATATTTGAAAATATTTATATTGGTTAATAGGAAAATGGTGGTGTGTATGAACATTGAAAAGGAAATGCCTACTTTTATTTTGCAGTGACAAAAATAACTGTGTATTAGTGTATGTACTTCTTTTGAACGATAATAAACATGGAAAATTTGATAGTGTTAAAAAGCTTAGTGATTATAAACTATTTTCTTTATCGTTATAAAAGTAAAGTTCAAACGTGTCCATATTTATGTTTTCAAGAAGAGTCTTTCTTTCATGTATGAGAGAAAAAACAATATTAGAAATTATAGTAATTCGCTAGAATAATAGTAAATCATGGAGTGATTGATTTTAATTTAAAAAATCTAGGTAAATAAGAATATTAACTATGATTGTCCAACACCAAAATATGTGTAATATTACATTTTAGTTACAACACAAACATATTTAACTCAAACACCTAGCTTTTACAACTCCTGACATTCAAAGATTTTTTTTCTTTCCACGTTGTTATGATAAATAAGAACCATTGCTTAGAACATTATCGTTTCACAATATTTATTTTACAATCAAATTTAATAGCTTTTAATAATGAGAATTTGAAGTTTCGAAAGGATTTGAAAATTTGAAAGTTATATAAGAAATTGATTTAAATAAAAATGATTTATAACTGAAGGGTTGAATTTGGAATTTTGAGAGATTGAACCCCGACATTTTGAAATTGGTTTTAAGATTTTGGAAATGTATAATAATACGATTTGAAAGTATTTTCCGAATAAGAAATGTTTCAAATGATTTTAAATGAGTACCAATGATTTCGAAGAAATTTCAAAGAAGTTTTCAAAGAAAATAGAAGTTCAGAACTCACTTATGTAGAGTAGGAAGTGGCCACTTTAGTAGCTTTTCTATGCGATTGATTGTGTGAAACCAATTTTGATTTCAAGTTCCGAAGTATGATTTGATATTCGAAAGATATGTATATATATTTGAAACAGTTTGAAGTGAGCCCGGTGTTCAGTCTTCGAGTTTCGAATTTGATTTGGTATAACCCTATCTTTTGGAATTGATTTTCTGATTTGTTGATGATTTCCAACTCTTGGATTTAAATATGATTTCTCCGACTATTTTGAATGTTCGAACACTTCCAAATCAAGGTTAAATTTTCAAAGCTAAGAAATTTTGAAAAGTATAAATTATTGTATAAAGTATACAAGTTTAGTTGTATGTTTAAAGTATGAAGTAATATGATTTAAATAAGTTTGAAACTGTTTTGTTAAGTAAATGAATAAGACTGTTTTGAATTATACTAATATGAAATTTAGTTTTAAAATATTTTGAATAAAATTTAGTTTTAAATGTTTTAACTTAGTAACATCTTTTATAAAACTATATATATATATAATATTAATAATAATAATTTTTTTTAAAAAAAGGTAAAGTGGATCTTTCAAATAAAAATAAATAGTTTAAAGGATTTAAAGGGATGGTTATAAACTGGGAAATCATTTTGGGTATAATTGATTTTGAGAAAAATATTTGGTTTCGAAAATAGATTGGGATTTAAAAACCCGTATTTATATGATGATTTTGGAAATGAATTCGTTTGATTTAAATTATGTTGATTTGGAAACTTTGAAACCGAAGATATTTAGTTTGGAAGAAATAATTTGGTGAAATCGTATATGATTTTGAAACTGAACTGATATTGAAACGAATTGAAATTGAGAACCTTGTGTTACTAAATGCTTGATTTGGGAGTTATTGAACTTATATAAAATTGATTTGTACAAGTATGATGTTGATTCGAAAACTGTTGATTTGGAAAAGTACTCAATTTGAAAGCGAAATCTTATATAATCGAAGTCTATATAAGTGTGATTTGATATACTATTGATTTAGAAAGTATTCGATTTGAAAATGAAATCTTGTATATTATGGAATTTATATAAGTATGATATTTGAAATTGATTTGAAAAGGTACTATATTATACATATTTTCGAAGTAAAGATATGGAAAGTGCCTTCTGCTTGATATCCTATTTGTGGCCACATTTGGGATTCATTCTATCGATATTATTCTCTCTGATTTGGTTTTTTGGATACGATACTTGAGTGTCCATCGAATTCTATGGCGTTACCAATGGTCTTACGAACTCGACTGCATAGCGTAATTCGCAGGGCTGAGATGACCTACGGGTATGGATGTTTCCTGGGGGATCCAGGCGTAACCATTGTGTATCTGCGATCTATGGTCGTTTAGTAGCGTAATCCGCAGGGCCGTGACGGTTTACGGGTACAGATGTTTCCTGGGGGATCCAGGCATAACCATTGTGTATCTGCGGTCTACAGTTGTTATCATGGCGTAATTCGTAGGGCTGTGATGGCCTACGGGTACATATGTTTCCTTGGGGATCCAAGCGTAACCATTGTGTATCTGCGATCCATGATTCGGTTTGATTTGGTTGATTTGTTTGGATTGTACTTTCCATATAGGTTTTGAAGGTTTTTTTAGTATTTTCACTGGGTGTTGAAACAAGTCTACTAAGTACTTAGAGAATTCTAGCTTTGTGCCTGATCAACGCATGGTCAGAGTTTGCAGGAACGAGGATAAACCTGTTAAGACATCGAGTTATAGAAGTATTTTGATAAAGTATTATAAAAAGGATATTTTGATCATTTATTTTCCTTTCTAAATAATTTGAAATGTTTTAAATATTGTTTACTTTTTTGAACTAACAAATTTGTATCGAATGACTATTTATGGATATAAAAAAGGGTTTTAACCAAATTATTAAATATTAAAAATTTTAATTAGAATATATATAGTTTTAAAATTTAATTGTTTATCCTTGTCTTTCAACCTATTTTCTTTCTAGTTGTTTCTATTCTTCGACCTTCTTCCTTTTCGAGAACGAAAAGTTGAGTGGGGGAGAGTGTAACAACCCATAATTTTTAACAAATATTTTAAATTAATTTTAGTTGAAACTTTGATTTTTAAATTGAAATTTTGGAATTTTCCAATGTATTTTGGATTTTTGTTTCTATTTTTTTTCCAAATATATTAAAATAATAATTTTCTGGAAATTTTATATGTTGGTCAAACTTTGACTTTTAGTTGAAAATTTTAAATTTGAATTTTAAATTTCTAATCTTTTACTTTTAAGCAGTATTCATTTCTGATATTCGTCCTGCTTTTCGTTTCGTCAAATTCTGTTTTAAACTTTTTAAAAATTGATAAATTCAGCGTTTGCACGCAATTATTCTCTGTATTTTTTTTCATTGTTCATTTTTCTATTTTATTTTCCATCTTTTATTTGGTTTGGGCTTTGTTTATTTTGTTGTTTGAATTTGTTTTGAAATGGGTTGATATTGGGCTTGGAAATGCAAAGAGACTTAAGTTATTTTGTTGCATTGTTGCCTTTTCATTTCATCTTCTAGCCGTACAAACCCTACTTCCCACTTTATTTTTCACGTACATCTCATTTTGTTCAGCTTCTCATTTCATTTTGCATCACCTAAAAGAAATTATAGTAAGTTTTCCATGGCTTCTTCCTTTCTTCATTCTTTTTTCCTTCTCTTTTCGTTTTCTTCTTTCATTTGCAAGTGCTCGGCTATAGCAACCCCTCACCTCCACCGACCATCACCTCCTCCACCATCACCTTCCACGGCCAGCAACCCCACCATGATCTGACCCCTACCATTGCCGTGACCTTTGACCAAAGCTCCACCACAAAACAAAGTTAAACCCCTAGCCGAACTCCATTGAATCACCACCTTCCTCATTGTTTGTCTCGGCCTCCACCACCATATACTCCTCCTCCAGCCGGACATGACCTGACATGACCTCTGATGACCACTTCAGATCAGGCTTGACCATGCTTGAACCACCAGACAGAGCCATGATAGCCATGGCCGAACCCAAAGTGGTTGCATCCCCTTGACCTTTTGCCTTCACTTGAATTTAACTTGCCAATTCCTTCACATCCCTTCATATTCTAGCCCATAGCCGTGCATTTGTGACCTTGGCCGAACATGGGTGCTTCAGATCAGTCCTTGGCCGAGCCTATAGTGGTGTGGCCTAGCCCATTGTGATGTGGCCGAGCCACTTTGTTGGTCAAATCTTTTGTTTCCACTTTATTCTTTCTATCTTGCTTATCTAATTCTTATATTCTTTTGTGATTTGAATATACCCTTGTATTATTTGTTTATTTGTTGTTGCAAGATCTACATCTTGGTTCATCTACTCCTCCTCGAAATTGATTTGTGCTTTGTCGTGCTTTGCGGAGTTTGGGTTGTGTTTTGAATTTTGATCTCTAGCTTTAGAGGTGAGTTTATCACTCTCGACAAATCGTACTTATATAAATGTGAAACAATGCCACTTGAATTGTAGTAGTTGATATGCTATGTTATAAGTTCACATCTGCCTGTTATCTGACATTATATAATGATATTACTTGTGTCACATCCTGAAATTTTCGACTTTCGAAAATTCGACATCGATACTCACTTTATCGACTGCCGAGAAATCGAACGCCGGAAACTCCAATAGTGAGGGTTTTAGAAAGAAGAAATAGGTAGAAGAAGAAGAAAAGAAGAAAAAGAAAGAAGAACAACAACAGAACAAGAGAACAGCAACAGAAACAGAACAATAACAGAATCTTACACATCGCAGCGGAACAATATATAATAGATAAATGAATAATCTCTAAAACAAAGAACTATATCATTTTATACATACATCAATCATCAGAGTCAATATACAACTCAGTACAACAATGGACAGTTATATAACTTGTCCTCATACAGAATACACAGCGGAATAAATATATCAGATACAAATACTACGTCTCGTCCTCCAGCTTATCTCCAAAGCTCCAGAATATCCAGAATATCCTGATAATCTAACTCTAGACTGCCCGTGTGGAAATTGGTGGGCACCCAGAGTTTAGAAGGGAAACAATAAACTCCGAGTCAGTCATGGTGACTGGTGTAAGATCGTAAAACAGTTATTCTTTAAAATAAACAACAGGATAATTTTAAAGTCAATTCGCAATGCTTTTGGAAAATGAAACTACCATAAGACCTCCCACCACACACACAATGCAAACGCAGACTTGGAGGAGATTTCTTCTTATGATAGTCAAAGATGCTTACTACGCAAAATCAAATCATTTTTGATATTATTACTAGTGCATAGTGGAAAACATTTCGAAAGTATAATATAAATCTTAGCCAGCATAGGTACCATTATATTATGCTTGCTATAGCTGCCTCCTGAGGAGACAGGTTATACAATTGAAATCGTAAAGGCTCGTATTGTTTCTTTGGATTTCCAACAAATGGTCAGGCTAAGGAACTTCCTATCCACGATGGGTACGTCCCTGGAATAGACGACCCGAGAACCTAACCGGATCTCTACCAACACAAGGCCGGGTTACCTCTGCAAAAATAGGTAACTACTGACACGCGTATGCCATCCCCCGATCGTCACCGATCTTCCCGAGGATCCCCGATTTCCAACAAACCACAAAGTAATAATAACTGTGCAGCAACCACAGAGGTTAAGTATCTGGGCTCCATACCATGATACCACCTTTATCCAGAAGGAATGACATACACTAAGGGGCGCTACTCCCTAGAACCTTGCTGCATTCGTCCTGTTTCGACCATTTCCGGGGTGTGAGGCTCGACGAAGTCTCGTCCACAAAGCTACGCTTTCTATAAAAAGCCCTGCTTCGGGTCCAACAAAATGATCAACCTATGATCACAAAGATATAAGATCAAACAAATGATCATATCACAAATGATCAAACACTGATCATTTCACAGCAACACTCAGTATGCCACGTTACCAAATTGGGATATATCGCTGATAAATTTCAACTACATAACCTCTGAGCTCGTACGTCTCAGAGAAGGGTGTTAAGCTAAGAGAATAAATTCTCCGCCACCAACAGAAATGTATTTGAAAGAAATCAGCTTTATATCTCAAATTGTAACGTCAGACACACAATCCATACAAGTCTGTTCCGGGATCGAACAGAACCGAAGGCACTTCTCACGAAGCCCTTGCATTTCCGGATAAATTTCTAATCACGTCAGGACTTCCCGTCACTAAGGGTGATAAAACCTCTAAATCGAAGATCAGTCGATGTAGAGTAACTCGACGGTAATCCTTCCGTTTTCAAAAATATCCGGTCTTCAACACCGGTCTTCAAATGCAATTCATAACGACGTATCACATATTCGGAATGGGTTATACGACCCCATGGTCCTTTCCCGGCTAACCCGAATAGTGAGCGTAAATTTAAAAATAAGTGTGGTATTCAAATTCATCCAATTCACCACAAATACCATTCTAAAGGTAATTATTGATAGTCGGTTATTTAACTATCAATAAAGATGCGCAACATCATCAGATTCCAAATAATTTTCCCAAATTATTTATCTTCAAAAATATCTTTACTAGATATAAAATTTCCACACTTCCAAAAATAAATCAGCATTTATTTTTAAACAACTTCCCATTTCTTTTTATAAATTCCATAGTGAATTTATATTTCAAAATATCTTCTGATATACGATTTTCAAATCGTTTTCAATATTCAATTTCAATTTATCTTTAAGAAGATAAAAACTCAAAACAGTTCATTTCATATTGGGAAAGTATTTCCATACTTATTTAATAATAAGTAATTCACAAATCTATTTATTTTCAACACTTAGAAAATATTCGATATACTTAAATCAAATTAAGTATATATTTCATTCTTTAAGGAAATCATTTACTATAACAACATTTATTTGAGTCAAAACGAATGTTACGTAAAACATCGTTACGACGACTCAAAATCACTAGTATAGGGATTCGGATTTAGATAGATATATAAATCCCAATACTACATTAAAAACATTTCCTTTCGGAAATCATTTACTATAACAACAGTGTTATAGTCCACCATTTCCTTATATTTCTCGAAAACGTCTATCTCAACAATAAATGTTGAAATCTATGATTTCGATAGTTCACACGTTTTAAAACATCTTTTAAAACAATTAACTTCATTTATAATATCACTTTCCCAAAACCATATCCATTCTACTTCAAAAATATATTCACTGTCCAAAATCGTGAATATACTTCACTAATCACATTTCACTATTTAATTCATCAAATTCAATTTATTTCGAATTTATAAAACAACGCTTATAAATTCCATTTCTGTTTTATAACAACTACGGTTTATAAATCTCCTTTTATTAATTTCTATAATACACTTATTAAAATAAGTGATTTCAGATTTATAAAACAACGTTTATAAATTCAACCTTATATTTCACAATAACTTTGATTTATAAATCCCCTTTATTAACAAGTTCGATCAATACTCCCTTTAAAGGTAAAAATCCAATTTTATAAGTTAATTTCTTATAAATCTTCCATTCTACAATTTTATTCATTTTAACTTCACAATTAATAAATCTATAAATTTCATTCTTTTTACTTACAATTTATACATCTATAAATTTCATATCGATTTGACTTTATAATTTATACATCTATAAATTTCATATCGATTTTCCAAATTCGCTTCAATTAGCCAAATAAATTTCTAATTGGACTTCCCACTTATTTCTTTGTCTCTTTCAATCTATTTAAAAATCCAAATTTAAATTAATTTCTTCAATTTAAAATCACTGTTTTATGAAATCCATTTATTTAGCATTTTCACTTTATTCTGGAATTTATTCGATAAGATTATAAAAACAGCTTTTATACTTTTAAATTCTTTTCTTCAAAATTTCTTCAATTTCAAAAATTGATTCACTTAGAAATTTTTCTACTTGAATCTCAAAAATTCAATTTCGTTTATCTTTGGAATCCAATGATGTCAAAACATCCATTCAGCTAAATTTTAGCTTTCAAACAATTTCCAGATATCAATATGATTAATAGCATCACTATAATCATTCATAGATTCATATCACAATAGAAATAAATTCAATCAATGTGAGGGGTCCAGTTGGATCCCTCCAACCTGTTTCCCTGCATCCAAAGACGTCAGCACAATACCAATTCCGCTCCAGTACGGAATTATCGCGGTATATAGGTTTTTATAAATCCGCTTACTAACGGCGCAATAGGGTCTCATCCGCTATACGAGGCGGGAAATCAACAATCCAGTATATACATATGCCAATATGTATATACTGCTATATATATATATATATATATATCCTATTATATCTAATAGCACATTCAATAGCAATCAAAACAAATCAATCGATAACTGCAAAAATTCCACATTCAATTCTTGAGTGAGAAAATCTCACCTTAGTTTTTTATTTGCAATCCATTTCCATCTTGACTCGATTTCTCCTTTAACCTTGTATAAATATTTACACAGTTTATCAATATTCGAATTAAATCGAGTAACCAATTTTCATTTTGTAATCTTAATTACCCAACGAATTTATTAATTAAATTTTTAACCAAAAATTTCTTTTTTAGTATCTTCAGAAAATTAAATAGATAGTTTAAACCGATACTTTTAAATTTCTAAAGAAATCTCTTTTAACAAATTTCCTTAACTAAATTATTTCCAAAATAAACTTACTGTTAATGTTTGATAACTAAATAAATAAACGATTTACCTGAATTAAATTAAGGTTCACTTAATTTCACATTTTAAAATATCGAAATTTCAAAGCAAAAACTAAATTTATTTAACTCAAATTTTATATTTAAAACCAAATTCCCTTTATATAAATTTTCTTTAGTAATTTAAATAGTTTTAGATAATCAATAAAAAAACACATTTATACTTTATCTTCTGTAAATAACCAAACAATAAATATATTTTTTTCTTTACTGTAAGAATTATATTTCTGCACGCATATAAAAATATATAAACTGCATTAAATAATTTTCTGATTAACATGCTAATTACATTAAATTTAAACAACAAAGATTTATACCGTCACTGCAGATCGATCGCAGCCAGCTTGCGAACAACCACGCGTACGCAACTCCACCCGCCATCGCGACCATCCACTAGCGAAACCCTAGCTAGGCCCAAATCGAGATCCCCAACGTCGAACAATCGCCACTCGCGAGCCAAATCAATGCTGCGGCTCCATGACTTGGCCACCATCATCGAACGACACCCCTACCAGAGAACACTGCCACGTTCGCCCAGTTCGCAACCCCAAGTGCTGATCGAGAATAACGCGCCTCCCCCAGCTCCATGCGACGCCCCCAAATCTGTCGCCTTGCTCGCGAGACCCTCGACTATTTGCTCGAACTCGAGTCTTCGTCCCCATTGTCGCCAAGAAGAATCGCGATTCCTTTCGATTTGATAATTCGTTTTCGGTTTTGGTTTGAGAGGGAAAAAACGAGGCCATTTCGTGATTTCTAATTTAGACTGAAAAAGAATAGGGAAGATGCGAATTTCTTTGTTTTCGTTC
Source organism: Allium fistulosum (assembly GCA_030737815.1). NCBI lineage: Eukaryota > Viridiplantae > Streptophyta > Magnoliopsida > Asparagales > Amaryllidaceae > Allium > Allium fistulosum. The sequence continues at coordinate 938,907,062 of CM060905.1, read as the reverse complement.
GTCATTTTGCTTTGATTTCTTCGAGCTTTCGGTTTGAAAACTGGAGAGGGGAGAGATACTTTAAAATCGAACGACATGGTGTGCACGATTTTTTCGTGATGCTCGGCGTAATTTAAGGCTGAAACAAAGGGAATGGTCGTGGTGATGTGAACTGATATAATTACCAATTTTAAATTGAATTCAATTTGAAAATTTCCAACGCATTTATGTGTCGTACGGTTACGTATTAACTCGGAAAAATACGAAAATTGAAATCCGACAATAATTCAATATTATGGATCCAATGGAACCGGTTTCGTCGAATTCCGAGACTGTTTGAAAAATTGACTATTTTTAAATATCGATTCGAACAATTTAAATTCAATACTGCACAGAACAGTTTCAAATTCAATCCTGACAGTTCGATTAGCTTCGGTATTACCAATACGAATTTTAAAAGCTTTCGAAATAATTTTCTTCAGCTTAAAATTGAAGATACAAATTTTTATTCAGCATTCGATCGATTAAATTATAAAATTTAATCGTCAGTTTCAAAGTTATATCGGGGATTCAAATTAAATCATCGTTCAAATATTTAAAATTAATTAAATATTCTCAATTTAATTTGTTCAAAATTCTGGGTCGTTACAAACTTTCCTCCTTAAAAGAATTTCGTCCCGAAATTACAAGTTAGGAAAAAATGTCCTTAACTCGTCTACTATTTTTCACAATCCAATAGTTTTATCAAATTTTCCAAAACAAATCTTTCTACTAAAGATTCGTTATTCATCAACTAAATTTCAACTTCAACTGTAAGTTCAAACAACATTGTTTTACTTCAATTCAAATTTCAAATTTAAACTTTCAAAATTTCTCAAAATTTTCCTAACGCCCTAAATTTCCGAAAAATTTCGCCAGCGTCTCCTTTGCGCGGCTAATACGGTACGACTACAAAACGTCCCTACGGACTCTCAGATTTCAAAAAGAAAAAGAAAAAGCCAAGCGGCTAGACCAGAAATCATCAAAAACTCATATTATAATTCAAATACGTACCTTTTGTCGAGCAATTCAAATTTATCTTCGAAATCAAATCCAATTCATTTACACCTGTATATCTACTAGCCATAATATCTAGTTACACATTCAAACCATTTTGCAAATTCTGTTACAAAAATTTCAATATAACTGCTTATATCATCATTACTTCACTATTGAAGCTACATATCTATTTCATTCAATTTTTCATTTCAATTTTTCATTTGAATTCAATTCACAATTACAATTCAATTTGAATTCTATTTTACTTCTGAATATTGAATTTATCAGTTATCTTTCATTCATAACCGCACTATTTTAAATTAGTTTCAGTTACTAATCCATTTCAATTCTAATTCATTTATTCACATTCGTTTTCAACATTCAGTTCTAATCTTATTCACGTACAATTGTGAATTTCCTTCATTGAAAATTTATTTATTCTTACTTGAATTCATCTTTAAATTCGAACCATCCCTTTTATTTAGTTCCCAATTCAAGGTTTAATTTCACTAATTTAACTTTCAATTTCGCTTTCATTAACTCACAATTGATTCATTTGTACTTACATTTATTTAACTTCATCTTTAAGTTAAATTTATTCTACCAAATTTCAACTGTATAAGTTATCAACTTATTAATATTTCGTAAGTATTTTAAATAGGATTCCAGAGTCGTTTCCACTTTTTCAAAACCATTTGAAAACAATTCAAATTATCCTTTTAATTTCCAAACAAAACTCAAATTTCAAACAACTTTCCATTTAAAACAATTTGGCAGCAATTTCTCTTTTGGAAACCCGAAAATGAACACCAACGATGCCGCGGTCATCATCGAAGTTATTTTCCAGCGACCGAAAAGAGTTTAGAGCTTTTATCCCTTCAAAACGCTTTTCAAAACCTTTGAAATTCATTTTCAAATCAAAAATGATTCAAACTTCCAAATTCCCAAAAATTTCTCTGGAATTCCGTTTTAAATTACAATTCACATTTATAATTTACATTCTTTAGTTTCATTTGTATACGAATTCATTTCTTATCTTTAGAGTTATGATTCGAATTTCTTATTCAATTTCAATGATAATATTTCTCATATTATTACCTCTAACAACCATGCAACCATATACTATAGTAATTCATAGAAAAACATCCTTTTCTATACAAAAATAGTTTTGGGTAAAATTATTTCATTTACCCTATTTTAAAACAATACTATGTCGTCTTGCCTCGTTTAAGTGTTTAGAAATCCCTATCGATAATATGGCGTCCCACATACCGACCGAAATTCACAAACATCTCAACGGATAAGCAAACACAATATAAACATTTTTATATTCAAATAACAAATACGCGCTCATATCTATTATTACACTCAACTCATCCTAGAGTACTACTGACTCTATCTCTAATGAGTAACACCCAACAGAGCAGGGTTGTCGCTTAACCATATGCTCTGATACCACTTTGTCACGTACCGAAATTTCCGACTTTCGAAAATTCGACATCGATACTCACTTTATCGACTGCCGAGAAATCGAACGCCGGAAACTCCAATAGTGAGGGTTTTAGAAAGAAGAAATAGGTAGAAGAAGAAGAAAAGAAGAAAAAGAAAGAAGAACAACAACAGAACAAGAGAACAGCAACAGAAACAGAACAATAACAGAATCTTACACATCGCAGCGGAACAATATATAATAGATAAATGAATAATCTCTAAAACAAAGAACTATATCATTTTATACATACATCAATCATCAGAGTCAATATACAACTCAGTACAACAATGGACAGTTATATAACTTGTCCTCATACAGAATACACAGCGGAATAAATATATCAGATACAAATACTACGTCTCGTCCTCCAGCTTATCTCCAAAGCTCCAGAATATCCAGAATATCCTGATAATCTAACTCTAGACTGCCCGTGTGGAAATTGGTGGGCACCCAGAGTTTAGAAGGGAAACAATAAACTCCGAGTCAGTCATGGTGACTGGTGTGAGATCGTAAAACAGTTATTCTTTAAAATAAACAACAGGATAATTTTAAAGTCAATTCGCAATGCTTTTGGAAAATGAAACTACCATAAGACCTCCCACCACACACACAATGCAAACGCAGACTTGGAGGAGATTTCTTCTTATGATAGTCAAAGATGCTTACTACGCAAAATCAAATCATTTTTGATATTATTACTAGTGCATAGTGGAAAACATTTCGAAAGTATAATATAAATCTTAGCCAGCATAGGTACCATTATATTATGCTTGCTATAGCTGCCTCCTGAGGAGACAGGTTATACAATTGAAATCGTAAAGGCTCGTATTGTTTCTTTGGATTTCCAACAAATGGTCAGGCTAAGGAACTTCCTATCCACGATGGGTACGTCCCTGGAATAGACGACCCGAGAACCTAACCGGATCTCTACCAACACAAGGCCGGGTTACCTCTGCAAAAATAGGTAACTACTGACACGCGTATGCCATCCCCCGATCGTCACCGATCTTCCCGAGGATCCCCGATTTCCAACAAACCACAAAGTAATAATAACTGTGCAGCAACCACAGAGGTTAAGTATCTGGGCTCCATACCATGATACCACCTTTATCCAGAAGGAATGACATACACTAAGGGGCGCTACTCCCTAGAACCTTGCTGCATTCGTCCTGTTTCGACCATTTCCGGGGTGTGAGGCTCGACGAAGTCTCGTCCACAAAGCTACGCTTTCTATAAAAAGCCCTGCTTCGGGTCCAACAAAATGATCAACCTATGATCACAAAGATATAAGATCAAACAAATGATCATATCACAAATGATCAAACACTGATCATTTCACAGCAACACTCAGTATGCCACGTTACCAAATTGGGATATATCGCTGATAAATTTCAACTACATAACCTCTGAGCTCGTACGTCTCAGAGAAGGGTGTTAAGCTAAGAGAATAAATTCTCCGCCACCAACAGAAATGTATTTGAAAGAAATCAGCTTTATATCTCAAATTGTAACGTCAGACACACAATCCATACAAGTCTGTTCCGGGATCGAACAGAACCGAAGGCACTTCTCACGAAGCCCTTGCATTTCCGGATAAATTTCTAATCACGTCAGGACTTCCCGTCACTAAGGGTGATAAAACCTCTAAATCGAAGATCAGTCGATGTAGAGTAACTCGACGGTAATCCTTCCGTTTTCAAAAATATCCGGTCTTCAACACCGGTCTTCAAATGCAATTCATAACGACGTATCACATATTCGGAATGGGTTATACGACCCCATGGTCCTTTCCCGGCTAACCCGAATAGTGAGCGTAAATTTAAAAATAAGTGTGGTATTCAAATTCATCCAATTCACCACAAATACCATTCTAAAGGTAATTATTGATAGTCGGTTATTTAACTATCAATAAAGATGCGCAACATCATCAGATTCCAAATAATTTTCCCAAATTATTTATCTTCAAAAATATCTTTACTAGATATAAAATTTCCACACTTCCAAAAATAAATCAGCATTTATTTTTAAACAACTTCCCATTTCTTTTTATAAATTCCATAGTGAATTTATATTTCAAAATATCTTCTGATATACGATTTTCAAATCGTTTTCAATATTCAATTTCAATTTATCTTTAAGAAGATAAAAACTCAAAACAGTTCATTTCATATTGGGAAAGTATTTCCATACTTATTTAATAATAAGTAATTCACAAATCTATTTATTTTCAACACTTAGAAAATATTCGATATACTTAAATCAAATTAAGTATATATTTCATTCTTTAAGGAAATCATTTACTATAACAACATTTATTTGAGTCAAAACGAATGTTACGTAAAACATCGTTACGACGACTCAAAATCACTAGTATAGGGATTCGGATTTAGATAGATATATAAATCCCAATACTACATTAAAAACATTTCCTTTCGGAAATCATTTACTATAACAACAGTGTTATAGTCCACCATTTCCTTATATTTCTCGAAAACGTCTATCTCAACAATAAATGTTGAAATCTATGATTTCGATAGTTCACACGTTTTAAAACATCTTTTAAAACAATTAACTTCATTTATAATATCACTTTCCCAAAACCATATCCATTCTACTTCAAAAATATATTCACTGTCCAAAATCGTGAATATACTTCACTAATCACATTTCACTATTTAATTCATCAAATTCAATTTATTTCGAATTTATAAAACAACGCTTATAAATTCCATTTCTGTTTTATAACAACTACGGTTTATAAATCTCCTTTTATTAATTTCTATAATACACTTATTAAAATAAGTGATTTCAGATTTATAAAACAACGTTTATAAATTCAACCTTATATTTCACAATAACTTTGATTTATAAATCCCCTTTATTAACAAGTTCGATCAATACTCCCTTTAAAGGTAAAAATCCAATTTTATAAGTTAATTTCTTATAAATCTTCCATTCTACAATTTTATTCATTTTAACTTCACAATTAATAAATCTATAAATTTCATTCTTTTTACTTACAATTTATACATCTATAAATTTCATATCGATTTGACTTTATAATTTATACATCTATAAATTTCATATCGATTTTCCAAATTCGCTTCAATTAGCCAAATAAATTTCTAATTGGACTTCCCACTTATTTCTTTGTCTCTTTCAATCTATTTAAAAATCCAAATTTAAATTAATTTCTTCAATTTAAAATCACTGTTTTATGAAATCCATTTATTTAGCATTTTCACTTTATTCTGGAATTTATTCGATAAGATTATAAAAACAGCTTTTATACTTTTAAATTCTTTTCTTCAAAATTTCTTCAATTTCAAAAATTGATTCACTTAGAAATTTTTCTACTTGAATCTCAAAAATTCAATTTCGTTTATCTTTGGAATCCAATGATGTCAAAACATCCATTCAGCTAAATTTTAGCTTTCAAACAATTTCCAGATATCAATATGATTAATAGCATCACTATAATCATTCATAGATTCATATCACAATAGAAATAAATTCAATCAATGTGAGGGGTCCAGTTGGATCCCTCCAACCTGTTTCCCTGCATCCAAAGACGTCAGCACAATACCAATTCCGCTCCAGTACGGAATTATCGCGGTATATAGGTTTTTATAAATCCGCTTACTAACGGCGCAATAGGGTCTCATCCGCTATACGAGGCGGGAAATCAACAATCCAGTATATACATATGCCAATATGTATATACTGCTATATATATATATATATATCCTATTATATCTAATAGCACATTCAATAGCAATCAAAACAAATCAATCGATAACTGCAAAAATTCCACATTCAATTCTTGAGTGAGAAAATCTCACCTTAGTTTTTTATTTGCAATCCATTTCCATCTTGACTCGATTTCTCCTTTAACCTTGTATAAATATTTACACAGTTTATCAATATTCGAATTAAATCGAGTAACCAATTTTCATTTTGTAATCTTAATTACCCAACGAATTTATTAATTAAATTTTTAACCAAAAATTTCTTTTTTAGTATCTTCAGAAAATTAAATAGATAGTTTAAACCGATACTTTTAAATTTCTAAAGAAATCTCTTTTAACAAATTTCCTTAACTAAATTATTTCCAAAATAAACTTACTGTTAATGTTTGATAACTAAATAAATAAACGATTTACCTGAATTAAATTAAGGTTCACTTAATTTCACATTTTAAAATATCGAAATTTCAAAGCAAAAACTAAATTTATTTAACTCAAATTTTATATTTAAAACCAAATTCCCTTTATATAAATTTTCTTTAGTAATTTAAATAGTTTTAGATAATCAATAAAAAAACACATTTATACTTTATCTTCTGTAAATAACCAAACAATAAATATATTTTTTTCTTTACTGTAAGAATTATATTTCTGCACGCATATAAAAATATATAAACTGCATTAAATAATTTTCTGATTAACATGCTAATTACATTAAATTTAAACAACAAAGATTTATACCGTCACTGCAGATCGATCGCAGCCAGCTTGCGAACAACCACGCGTACGCAACTCCACCCGCCATCGCGACCATCCACTAGCGAAACCCTAGCTAGGCCCAAATCGAGATCCCCAACGTCGAACAATCGCCACTCGCGAGCCAAATCAATGCTGCGGCTCCATGACTTGGCCACCATCATCGAACGACACCCCTACCAGAGAACACTGCCACGTTCGCCCAGTTCGCAACCCCAAGTGCTGATCGAGACCAACGCGCCTCCCCCAGCTCCATGCGACGCCCCCAAATCTGTCGCCTTGCTCGCGAGACCCTCGACTATTTGCTCGAACTCGAGTCTTCGTCCCCATTGTCGCCAAGAAGAATCGCGATTCCTTTCGATTTGATAATTCGTTTTCGGTTTTGGTTTGAGAGGGAAAAAACGAGGCCATTTCGTGATTTCTAATTTAGACTGAAAAAGAATAGGGAAGATGCGAATTTCTTTGTTTTCGTTCGTCATTTTGCTTTGATTTCTTCGAGCTTTCGGTTTGAAAACTGGAGAGGGGAGAGATACTTTAAAATCGAACGACATGGTGTGCACGATTTTTTCGTGATGCTGGGCGTAATTTAAGGCTGAAACAAAGGGAATGGTCGTGGTGATGTGAACTGATATAATTACCAATTTTAAATTGAATTCAATTTGAAAATTTCCAACGCATTTATGTGTCGTACGGTTACGTATTAACTCGGAAAAATACGAAAATTGAAATCCGACAATAATTCAATATTATGGATCCAATGGAACCGGTTTCGTCGAATTCCGAGACTGTTTGAAAAATTGACTATTTTTAAATATCGATTCGAACAATTTAAATTCAATACTGCACAGAACAGTTTCAAATTCAATCCTGACAGTTCGATTAGCTTCGGTATTACCAATACGAATTTTAAAAGCTTTCGAAATAATTTTCTTCAGCTTAAAATTGAAGATACAAATTTTTATTCAGCATTCGATCGATTAAATTATAAAATTTAATCGTCAGTTTCAAAGTTATATCGGGGATTCAAATTAAATCATCGTTCAAATATTTAAAATTAATTAAATATTCTCAATTTAATTTGTTCAAAATTCTGGGTCGTTACAACTTGTTTATATACTTGTTACATCATCTGACATCATATGAAATGTTTTACTGTTTATTTATTTTCTGTTCCTCACACTGCAAGTTCCCTGTTAGCATAGAATCACTATGGGTTGAAATGATACATACCCGAACGGACTTTAGAATAGGGAAAGGTCGGTACGAGCTGAAATGATAGCTTGAGCGATTTTTATTTGACTTGGGATTGTGGGTTTGAAACGATAAAACCCGGAAATTTAACTAATTACGAATTGAAATGATATATTATCCGTGCCACTTGACCTAGGTTAGAAAATATTATACAGACCCATGGTTATTTTTAAAATGTGATTTTTTAGAAAATTATTAAGTATTTTAAATGTAAAAATATGAAATTTTGACTTAAATTGGATTTAAATGATTTAAACATTGATTTTCTAAAAGTTAAAATTGTAGAAGTTAATAAATGGTTTAAATTGTAATTTAAAAATTTGATTTAACTTAATAACTGAAATTTGATTAAAATAGGATTTTAGGAAATTTTTAAGTATTTTTAAATGTAAAATGTGAAATTTTGAATTAAATTGGACTTAAATGATTTAAACAGTGATTTCTAAAAGTTAAAATTGGATAAGTTAAATAATGAGTTAAATCGTAATTTAAATTTTGATTAACTTACATTGGAGTTAAAATGGAATTTTTAGGCTTAACTTAGTAATTAAAATATTTTATTTATGAAATAGATATTTTTAAAGTAAAAGAAAATATCAAGTCATTGGTTAAAATAAAAGTTAAGCAAATTTTAATGAATTTTGACTTGATAAATGAATTATAGTTTTAAATTGGATAATTATTAATAAAATGTTATTTTATTAAATTTATAAGTTAAATGATATCTTAATAAAAAATAAAAATAAAAATTTTGAAAAGTGGAACAAGTTGATAAGTTAAAAATGAGAAAGGTTGAAGTTATATTGTTTAAAGTGTATAGTAAAAGATTATAACAGAAATGGTAGCATTTCAGAAATGTTGTGGTTTTAATAGAGTGTTTTTCAAATTTACACTATACTTACAGTAGCAGTTTATAAGTGCTGCTTTTTCTGAAATATATTAGTTTTCAAATTAACACTGTAGCTACGGTAGCATTCTGTAAGTGCTGCTGTTCTGAAATTTGTTGTTTTTTTTTCAAATTTACACTATACCTACTGCAGCCAAGGTTTCAAATCTCGGATTTTGGCCAATATCTCAGGCAAATATCTCGGCTGTCTCGGGCGATATTTAAAAGACTTATAACTAACCAAGCTGCCAAATCTCGGATTTTGGCTAATATCTCGGATTTTCATCTCGGCTGATCTCGGGGAGATTTAAAACCTTGACTGCAGCAGTTTATAAATGCTACAGATTTTGAAATGAACTGTTTCCAAATTTACACTATACTTACAGCAGCAACTCATAAGTGCTGCAGTTTCTGAATTGCATTGTTTTTCAACCTATCATTATACTTACAACAGCATTTTCTAGGTGTTGCGAATGCTGAAAATACAATGTTTTGAAATGTTATAATTGAATAAACGAACTTTTAATATTTGATTTGAAAGTATAATGACTTCACTTTTAAATGGTTTAAATGAATTACTCTGATTTGAAATATAAACCATTTTGAAATTTATAACCACGGGTTATAATAACGGTTGGATGTTATAAAGTGGCTAGAGGTGGGCAATTGCTGCAGCTTTCCGCTACCTCAGTCACATTAACACTATTATTTTGCATAGTTTACTTTACGTTAGACATTACTATAATAGCATTCATTACTGTTTAGTAGATAGTTTAACGTATCCTTAAAGGATGAACGATCCCAAGCATCCTTTAAGTTACCTGTGCATTGCTATTACAGTTCACTTGAGTTGGTTTACATTGTATAAGTATGTATGTTCTGACTCGAGTGTTTTGTGTTTTGCTTTACACTTGGGTCAGCCTGAGTATCACAACTTTGGTTCATCTTCTGAAGCTAGAGATCTGCTGGAGCTTATTTGTCTATATTTTCATCTATTTCCATTTCAGTTATTTCCTATCCAATATTGCTTTTGTATTAGTTGACTTATGTATTCAGACCTCTGTTGTATTTGTTTTTCAGACTATGATATTTTGTATCTGTTTTGAGATTATTTATGTAGTAGCTTCATGAACTACTATGGTATTTATTTTCCGCTGCGAGTTATTCTGATATTCTATGTCTGTGATTCTGTGTTTGATTTTATTTGCTCCAAATTTCTTAACAATCCACTGTTTTGAAGTATTCGAGTCCGATATGTGTGGATTTATTGTCGATTTGAATGGTCCAAAATAGTGGGATGTAACACTTTAACAACCAATCGTTATTATAACACCGCGGTCATTTCAAAATAGTTTATACTTCGAAACCAAAATATCATATCCATTTCAAAAATCATATCAATACGATATCATTTCTATTTCAAATATATTCACTTTCAAAATCATAGTACTTTCAAAGTTATAACACTTTCGAAACCAAACACTTGAAATAATAATACTTTGAAAAACCATAATATTTAAAAAATCATAACTTCCACCCTTAAACAGTTTAGATATTAATAATAGTATATAATAAATAGTTTATAAATTAAAATAGTTTATATAAAAATAATTAGAAGTTAAAATAGTTTATATTAAAATATTAGTATATTAAAATAGTTTATATTAAAAATAGTTTTAAATATAATTTAAAAAATACTTTTAATAATAAAATAGCTTCCTCAAATTTCACAATCGATTCAAATCAACTCAAATTCCAAAATTCAATTTTAATCAAATCTCAAATCATCAATTTCAATTCGATTCAGTTTCTCAATTAACCATTTCAAATTATCGATTTCAAATACATATTTGAACCATAGAATAAGCCATTTCAATTTCTCTCAAAGATTTATATATTCAACATTTCAAAACTAAATTCGATAATTTCATATATATATATATATATATATATATATCAAATTCACTTTACTATTATTTAGTTTTGAAATATTTACTTAATCATTTCAATAACATCTAAATACAACTTCAATTTGCAAATTTAAATAAACAAAATATCCCATTTAAATTTATATAAGTTTGAAGTATTCATTTAAATCACTTTTAATCAAATCCAAGTTATAAAATCATATCTTTAAAATTTCAAATTTAATAAATCAAATCAAACTTATTTAAGTAAAATTCTTAAATAAATATAATTTCAAATCAATTTCAAATTTATATTTCCAACCTGAATCATTATAAACTCTATATTCGAATATATATATATTAAATAAGTACTTAAACATATTATATATCAACTTTAATAAATCTTAAAATCAATATTTATCAAAATCATATATTTCTTTTCAAAACCATATAAATCATTTTCAATATATATATATATATATATAGACCAATGGTGTCTGTATATAATTTTCTATCCTATGGTCAAGTGATATGGATATTCATCATTTCAATCTGCAATCTAAATATATATGGGTATATATCTTTTCAACCCGCATCTCAATTCAATTCACTGAAAATCGCTTGGGTTTATCATTTCAACCCATAACGATTTTCTCCTATTCTACAGATCGTTCGGGTATGTATCATTTCAACCCATAGTGAATTCTATACTAACAGGGAACTTGCAGAGTGATAACATATATGATAATAATATAACAGGCATTTATCATAAATGTAAATAATAGATAATGGTGTCAGATGTCACAGGTGAACAGATACAGATGGCAGCATATATATGGAAATGTAAATAACTGACAGCAGCATATTTCAATTGTCATTTCAATTGAAATCAAATTTAATAAATATAAGAACGTTAATCATGAGTGATTGCTTACCTTTCGAGGCTAGAGAGAAGATAACGAAGTTGAGTCATGAAATGCAAGCACGACTTCCAAACAAGGCAAGATTGAACTTGAATCGACAACGAAGCTGATAAATAGGGATTGACGAAAACGAATCAGAATCATCTAGATATATACATAATATATATATATTATTATTAGATATATTTTTCAATATTTCAATTTAAGACAAATATTAAAATAATATAAAATTTTCAAAGTCATTATTATTTACAAATATGTAAAAAAACAAGACAGCCCAAATAAAAAAAATTCAAAACCATATACGGTATACATCAATATCAACTATTTATAAACTAATATATATATCATAAGATTCTATCATAAAATATATAACTAAACCCATAGATAAACTTAATAAACTAATATATAAGAAAATTATGTATAAACAGATATATATATATATATATAGTATATGAAAAATTCATACTAGAGCAGTTATAAAATAAATAGTATATACCAACAACTTGCATATATATAATTTGACAGGTCAGATGTATAACAAATAAAAAATCTATACATTGTACACTGCCATATATATATTTATATATATAGGTAATTTTAAAATCAATATGAAATAAACAAATATATTACCAAAACAATATCATATAAATCCTATATAAACCTATATATATAGATACAGCAGCATAAAAGTAACTTGTGCTTTAAAACACCCTATATAACTTATATATGCATTCGAATTCTAAAATCCCGTTTAACCCAAATCTCAGTTGATCGATTTCACCTCAATTCAAACTCTAAATAAGTCACTAAAATTTTATAACAATTCCAAATACATATTTGCATTACAACTTAAACTATTTTGATTTCAATAGGTTCAAAACTTTTAAATATTCAAACATTTACACAACATCAATACATACATATAATATCTTAAGATCAAAATAAGCTTTATATATATACAACCGATTGAATGATATTGATATGAACATATATATATTGCTGTACATATTCACTACTTCTTTATATAATATAATGAACACTATAACGGGCATATATATAATATATAAAAACTAACATAATATTTTAAAGCAATAGGATCTGTACTAATTTTAGACAAGTATATATAACTATATAAATGCCGACTCATATTGTAAATGTATATAGTGTATACTAATAGTATACTTTCAAACATATTATAAATGTATACTTTCATAAACTTATATGACTCATCATATTTTTGGGGCATTTCACTAGAAGGACAAACTTTGCAGTCCAATTAGTTTCTAGGACACACATCCATAGAAATTAATTTCTAGGCCAAAGTCAGCAGAATAATTACTTTTAAGGACAAAGTCAGCAGTCCAATTACTTTCAAGGACATAATTTCATAGGTTTTTAGGCCTTATAAACTAATTATTTTGCATTTTGTCCTTAAAAATAATTATTTCAGTTGTGCATCCTAGAAACTAATTGCACTAGTTAAAGAGGCCCTTGTGGCTAATTTCCACTTAAAACTATATATATATAACTAATACAGTAACTGAAATTTAAATTCTATATCTAACATACTGTAAATACTACATACAACAAAATATATATGAATACAAGAATTTAACATACGTTTATAACTAAATTATATATATACGCATACAGTTCAAATATACAAACATTCGCATACATAAAACATATGATATATATATATATATAAAGTAAAAAGGAAACAAAGCATACAAATACAACTTAAATATATAAACTGACCTATTTTTATAAAGCTATAAAACTTACGTATTAACCCAACATATATATATTACTTATATAAAAACATATATCATAACAAATTGATGTTTTTATAAACTTATATAAACTAATATAACTAACAGATTTGAAAGCTTATATAAAACTAACTGTATATAAAAGAAGTCTGCAGCTTGTATATATAAATAACCTATTCTAAACTAACATACATTACTGTAACCACAAGTAAAGCTAAGATATATATAACATACACTGTTATTAACATGCATCAATATATACTATTTAAAAGAAAACTACAACAAAGCTTATAAATAATACACACTAATATATATAACTAGCCTAAGTATATAATATGATATATATAACTACCGAACTTTATATGCTTTGTAATATAGAAATAGTGAATATATATATATATAACTTACACATTATAAGAAGAAGAGGCTGTCAGGGGAAAGGTCGAAGAGGAGAAAGCAAAGAGTTTGGCTTGACGTCTGGAAGAGGAGGGTGCACTCTGATCGGTGGAAGGAAGGGGAAGAAAAAGGAGAAGAGGCTCGGTGCAGTGGCTGCTTCGGCAAGGCTATGGGGAGATGCTATCGGCCGGAGGAGGAGAAAGATGCGTTCGGGTTGGAGAGGCGGCAAGGAGGTGGGTTGAGGCCAAAGGAAAAATTTGAAGAGGAGAGGAAGTGAACAGGCAAATAAACCAACGAACAGTTTAAAATAAAAATGTCTTTCAAGTGCCAGAACAATTAGATGGAAAAATGAACGAACCATAGACAAATGAAGTAGTGGTTCACCAAACGTCAAAAATCAAGTTCTAAGAATTTTAAAAGGTTGTTGATTAACTCAGAGGATATGAAAAGCCATATTGAAACCAATAGACTCAAATAACGAACCGTGACGGATAACCGTTTACTGATTTCGCGGCGTACCGGGGTTCGCAAAACAGAAATGAATATACCGCTGAGATCAGCATGATGATATGATCAAAACGGTATACAGATGTCAGCGGTACAACCATCGTATCAAAAGTCGATAATCGGTACGAAAATGCTGCTAATTTGACAGAAATAAGATAAACGGAGCAATAGAAGTCCAAATTTAAAGAAACGAAATATGACGTCTCATTCAGAAGATGGCTTACAAATTTTCTATAGAAAAATATTCAGGTTTGGAAAACATTTTATTATCTTCAAATATTAACTGATTTAAATTTAAATAAAATTGCATAGTAAAATAAACTTACATATTATCAGATGAAAATTTACCAATTGCTATGTTTAATTAGACGTATTCCAAATATCAAATTTATATTTCCAAATTCAATTATTTAAAATTTCACAAAAATTCAGTAAATTACGTTATTAAAAATCATTAAAATTTATGGTCGTTACACTCTCCCCCACTCAAAACTTTTCGTTTCCGAAAAGAAAGGAGGTAGGAAAATAGCAACACCCAGAAAAATAGATTCAAATCAATTAATTTAAACCATATAAATTTCAATTTAAATTAATTGATATTCACTAATTGATTTAAGCCATTTGATTTCACTTAAGTTAAATCAATCTTAACTATTTCTAGATTCATTATCTTATTATCTAATTATCTTCGATTATCAATTTCTATAGTCATAAATTAAATATAAACATTTATTAAAATCATATTTTATTCAATAAATTAATTCCTCTTTTTCCCAAATTAATATTAAATTTATTCCACTTAATATATCTTATCACATATATTAAGTATATTTACTCTTATCATAACTACTCAAGCTTATTTATAAAATCTTTTAACACCATTTTATATTGTATATTATTCAATTACATACCTAACTTCTGAATAATTTAGGTAAGTTATATTGGAATGCAATTTAGTATTATACAAATAAAATTTTCCAATTTAATTATTTCAAGTTTAAATATTTATCCAAAATTTTGACTTTAGTTTATAATTGAAATCATCTTTAAATCGTGAATTTAAGAATTTAAATCTCCGATTAACCTCAAACAATTAAGAGATAATTATATATATATACACTATATATATCAGATCAAATCAAATCTAAAATCATATACTTATATATATATATATATATATATATATATATATATATATATTAAATCAAGCCATACTTAAGAAATTTAAATCAATTTATTTTTCCAAAACAAAAGTGTAGCAAAGTTATGAGTTGGTCTCTCCACTTCGAAACTCGAAAATGAATGTCGATGATGCGGCTGCCATCACCGAAATTATTTTCCAGCGACAAAAGAGAAGAGCACAGATTTAAACATTTTAAAATTCTTTGGAAACAAATTTCTATTCGAAAATACTTTAAATAATATACATTTTAAACCTTTGTTTGCGCCAAAAATGGTCACAAACCCCGAATGTTGTGAAAGCACCAGTGTACGAATACAAATCAGCAATATTCAAACACAAATCTCAGATCTAAACAAACAACAAACAACAATCCAGAAACAATGAACAAAAACACGAGATTTATAGTGGTTCGGCTATCTCTGGCCTACGTCCACTCCAAAGTTTTTATCTTTTATTGATCGATGCTTGAAGATTACAATTTCCTATCGCGTAGTACAACGGATTTTATGATTATAATCTGAATCTAAGGCAGCAATGGTGATCTGGAGTAAATCTGGCAGAGTCCGGGCGCTCTTTAGCTCTCAAAATTGTCCGACCCCTTTTCTGAATGACCAGAGGCTCTATTTATAGGTGTAGGAGGCTGATATTTCACCTAAACTGAAGGGAGACCAGTTCTGGTACGTCAGGGGGCCCACATGCCCGCTTTCTGGAAATCCGGGCCCACACCGGGATCGATTCGACCCTTGCTTAGAATCGATCAAGATTTGTTCCGATTGAGATGAAATTTGGCATGAACATTCATTAGGTTGTCAGTAAGCTACTGTGAAAATTTTATAGCATTTGGACTTATAGATCTCAAGTTATGATCGAGTCAAGATTGCATCCCTGGCTGACACGCTTGCTACGACTCGATTCGTTCGAATCGATAGGCTCGACTCGGTAGCCTCACGCGCCTTTGCGATGACGTGGTGCGCCTTTCCTGGGTCAATCCACTTTTTACTCCGAGTTGAATGGGTCGACTCCATCTTTTCCGCTGCTTTGATTTAGTGGATTCCAGAGAATGGATTCGAAGGTGTGCTCGTTCGAATCGATCATGTTATGCTACAGCCAATCGATTCGAAGTCATTATTGGATTCAAAGGTATTTATTTCGATGGAATCGAAGGACACCGGCCTGTAACTTTATGGTTTCGAAGCGACTCATCCCTTGATCGATTCGAGTGAATGTTGGTCTGGTGGATGCGAACTAAGTGGAGTCGAACCGATGGATTCGAGCAGAATGCTTTCTGGTGGATACGAAGTGGATGGAGTTAACCTTGATGGAGTCGAAGCTAAAGGACTTCTCATCGATTCGAAGCTGGTGGTGCGAAGTCCATGGATTCGAACTGAGGTGTGGGTATGGAAATGATGGATTCGAACAGAGCATTCTTCCTACCTTGTATCGATCGTATCTCCTCCGTACAAACTCCGATTAACCTGAAACTTGAAACGTAGCCTCTCCTAGTCCTCATCATCATCTCCAATCGATTCCATCCTGATCGGAGCCCGATCAAATTTTGATGACATCGATCACAACCCTGTCTCTAATCGACTTCCAATCCTGATACCCATCCTTTCTTGTCGATTAGTTTGATATTCCGGCTTTGACCAAAAAGCGGGATAACATTTGCCCCCCAAAACATGCCTTATGATAATAAGGCGTGTTTTGAATAGTTTCCAAATCCAATGTCCAAAGTCCGTAACCAATTCCATGCCCATCCAAACTCGAAGGCTGAGTTATTAGTCCATCCTTATCCAACAACCGAATCCAAGACCTCTCCGGGTCGATATCCAAATCCATAACCTCTCTGGGCTCTTGCCAAGCGCAATCCATACCTGACGACCGTGGTCCAGTGTCCCTAGACGTTGAGCTAACCTCTCCAGGTTCTTGCCAAGCGCGATCCACACCTGACGACCGTGGCCCAATGTCCCTGGGCGTAAGTAATGCCGTGGCTTAAGTCCTAAGCCGAATCCTGGTCACTCCGGACCCTTGTCGAGCATAGTCCATACTCGACGACCGTGGTCCAATGTCCCTGGACGTAAGTAATGCCATGGCTTAAGTCCTAAGCCGAATCCTGGTCGCTCCGGACCCTTGTTGAGCATAGTCCATACTCAACGACCTGAGACAATAATCAATAATAGGGGGCCTAAGTCCTAGGACGAATCCTGGTCACTCCGGACCCTTGCCAAGCATAGTCCATACCCGACGACCTGAATGAGTCACTTTACCGCGTTCGGACAGAACGACTCACCCCTTGCCAGGCATAATCCATACCTGACGACTGTTTATCAAAAACCAAAAAGAATCCAATCAAGATCCAATCCAAAATCCAAATCAAATCGGAAAACCAGAAATCCATATCAAAAATCGAAACCATCATCCAAAACGGAGAACAATCATCCGAATGAATGCCAAAACCAGAAAAATAAGCAAAATCAGGAGTTCAATCCAAACTCCAAAAACCAAACCAGAAAACTAAGTGTCCAATCCAAAAACAAAAGACAGATTTTGCAAACCATGGCTTTGCGGTTTATCATCACTCAGAGCATGCCTAGGGGCTATCTCCATCCCCATACATGTGTAAATGACTCGGTTGCTCGCCAATGGTTTGTTACTTATTTCATATTTTCCTGATCAATTGATGACCAATCGACCATTATTCATGTGCCTCATATCCTCATGGTTTGAGGTAGACGGTGGTTGCTCCTGCTCCACCGCTGCATTCCGAGCCCCAACATACTGCCTCAACTGTCCATTCCTCACATGCTCCTCAATTATGTCCTTTAGGTGCCTACAGCTATTGGTATCATGCCCGTCCAAATCGTGGAAGAGACAATGCTTTCCTGATGCCCTCTCCCGCTCGGATGGTTCTCTCCTAGCCGGCCTTCGGTAAGGAAGGCGATTCCGAGTTTCCATGTATATCCGCTCTAGTGTCTCGTTTAATTCTGTGTATGTGGAAAACCTTGGATCCTTCCATCGTTTCCTAGCCTTTTCAGAGTTTTCGTCCAGCTTCCTTTTTCCTTTATCTTTATCCGAGCTTCCGTCGGATGGTCCTCCACCCCCGGTCACATTAACCTCCTTTAGCTTTAAATCCATACATGCGTCTTCTTGCCGAAGAAATCTTTCAGCTTCGTGAAAGAATTCCCCGAGATCCAGTGGTGGGTCTCGTACTAAAGATACCTTAAAATCTGAATCCTCTCTGACTCCCGACACTGCCGCCATCAAAACCATCGATGGATCCGGCCGATCCACCGAAGAAACCGCCGCATTAAATCGAGTTAAAAATGCTCTAAGCGATTCATCCGTTCTTTGCTTTACCGATGTTAACGTCATCACGTTTTAGGTCTTTTGATATGAACCCGAAACTGTCCCAAAAACCTGTCCACCAATTCCCTCCAATTCCTGATAGATCCTTCCTCCAGGTGCCTAAACCACATTGCCGCTAGGTCTGTCAAGTATAAAGGGAAACATCTGGCCATCACTTCCTCCGATGCCCCCAGCACTTCCATCTGTCTTGTGTATCTCATCAAGTGATCAGTCGGGTCAGCCTTTCCATTATATACTTCCACGCTAGGTAACTTGAACTTAGGTGGATTCTGAGCCATCCTGATTTCCCGAGCGAACGAACTCCTGTTCACTCCTTCCAAGTCTCTATTGGTCGAACCTCCACGCATAGTCTTCCTAATGATTTCCATTAATCCAGCATTGCCTGTTAGGTGTCGCCCCCCATACTCCCGAGGGAACTCCGACACATATTCTTCATGTGGCTCATTAGCCGCAACGTTGGCTCTAGCCTGCTGAACTCCTTCCAAAGGTCCTTCTGCGTTGGATCCTGTGGGCCTGCCCCCAAGCCCTTGTTGATTGCCTTCCGGTTCTGTATTCTGTCCTCCATTGGGTTCCGCAACCCTAGTTCCTTGTTCCACATTTGCAGTCGCTGTAGTTGGTCCAAGGTTCTGTGTTCCTGCAGCTCTCATCTGCTCGAAGAAAGTCTGCATCATATCCTGTTGACTCTTCAGCAACCTCTCATGCAATGAATTTGCCATAGCTTCCATTTCGTCTCTCGTAATGTAAATCGAAGCTTGTCCTTCTCCAGCTCCGGAGGATGCCTCTTGACTTCCTCCCTGTTGGCTTCTCTCAGCTCTTTGTCTTGTTTGTCGAGTCAATCTGAATCCTTCAAACTTTCAAATCTAAACTTCAATCCGATGTAGCGGGTGCTAGTCCTTCTCAGTGAAAGCACCAAAGTGTTTGCGCCAAAAATGGTCACAAACCCCGAATGTTGTGAAAGCACCATTTTATGAATACAAATCAGCAATATTCAAACACAAATCTCAGATCTAAACAAACAACAAACAACAATCCAAAAATAATGAACAAAAACACGAGATTTATAGTGGTTCAGCTATCTCCGGCCTACGTCCACTCCAAAGTTTTTATCTTTTATTGATCGATGCTTGAAGATTACAATTTCCTATCGCGTAGTACAACGGATTTTATGATTATAATCTGAATCTAAGGCAACAATGGTGATCTGGAGTAAATCTGGCAGAGTCCGGGCGCTCTTTAGCTCTCAAAATTGTCCGACCCCTTTTCTGAATGACCAGGGGCTCTATTTATAGGTGTAGGAGCTTGATATTTCGCCTAAACTGAAGGGAGACCAGTTCTGGTACGTCAGGGGGCCCACATGCCCGCTTTCTGGAAATCCGGGCCCACACCGGGATCGATTCGACCCTTGCTTCGAATCGATCAAGATTTGTTCCGATTGAGATGAAATTTGGCATGAACATTCCTTAGGTTGTCAGTAAGCTATTGTGAAAATTTTATAGCATTTGGACTTATAGATCTCAAGTTATGATCGAGTCAAGATTGCATCCCTGGCTGACACGCTTGCTTCGACTCGATTCGTTCGAATCGATAGGCTCGACTCGGTAGCCTCACGCGCCTTTGCGATGACGTGGTGCGCCTTTCCTGGGTCAATCCACTTTTTACTCCGAGTTGAATGGGTCGACTCCATCTTTTCCGCTGCTTTGACTTAGTGGATTCCAAAGAATGGATTCGAAGGTGTGCTCGTTCGAATCGATCATGTTATGCTACAGCCAATCGATTCGAAGTCATTATTGGATTCAAAGGTATTTATTTCGATGGAATCAAAGGACACTGGCCTGTAACTTTATGGTTTCGAAGCGACTCATCCCTTGATCGATTCGAGTGAATGTTGGTCTGGTGGATGCGAACTAAGTGGAGTCGAACCGATGGATTCGAGCAGAATGCTTTCCGGTGGATACGAAGTGGATGGAGTTAACCTTGATGGAGTCGAAGCTAAAGGACTTCTCATCGATTCGAAGCTGGTGGTGCGAAGTCCATGGATTCGAACTGAGGTGTGGGTATGGAAATGATGGATTCAAACAAAGCATTCTTCCTACCTTGTATCGATCGTATCTCCTCCGTACAAACTCCGATTAACCTGAAACTTGAAACATAGCCTCTCTTAGTCCTCATCATCATCTCCAATCGATTCCATCCTGATCGGAGCCCGGTAAAATTTTGATGACATCGATCACAACCCTGTCTCTAATCGACTTCCAATCCTGATACCCATCCTTTCTTGTCGATTAGTTTGATATTCCGGCTTTGACCAAAAAGCGGGATAACAACCTTAAAACCAGAGTTTGAAATCATCGGAAATTAAATTCTCAAATTCCTGATTTAAATTCATTTAAATTCCAAATCAATTTATAAACCATGTTTATAAATTCATTTATAGAACAATAAATGAAAACCAAATATTATCATTTCAAACAACAATTCCATTAACTTATTAAATTCTAGAAAATTTTTTACTTATATATTTATAATATAATCATACAAATTTATTTCATTTACCAAATTTGAAAATAATATTGTGTCAGT
This sequence comes from Allium fistulosum, assembly GCA_030737815.1. Lineage (NCBI taxonomy): Eukaryota > Viridiplantae > Streptophyta > Magnoliopsida > Asparagales > Amaryllidaceae > Allium > Allium fistulosum. The sequence continues at coordinate 938,885,277 of CM060905.1, read as the reverse complement.
TTGCTCTGTTCAAGTGTTTTGGAAATCCTACCGATATCGCTGATCAGACGAATCGATCGAAAACCCAAATCAACATCAACAACTCAAACAACACACTATAAAACATTTTAATATTAATACAAATACACTCCCTCACTCGATGATTCCATAATGGATTTCAAAACAAGGATAGAGATCCAAATATAGAGGGATCTTAACCAAAAGAATTCAACTAGAAGATAGGCTCGATAGGGAGATAAATAGATTTCAAAGAGAGAAAAGAGTGGATAGACTTATATAAATCGCAGGCAACCTTAACCTGGTCAATCGTGACTTCAAAATAAGATCGAGGTAGAATTCTAGGACAAATCGACATTCGATCGCCATAGATAGAATTCGGGTAAAGCAAAAGATAGCAGCATCGTAAACAGAGGATACAGAAATCTCCGGTGAATCAATGCTCGTTGTAAAGGAGTTTCACCCCTTGACAAATCATTCTAAGTATGGCGGAACCGCCGATTCATTATAGATATCATCCGAAGTGGAGTTATGGGATACTCCAGAATTAAGAAAACATTAATAGGGAGAGACAAGGATAGATTTCGGAACCGATGGGAGAGTTCCAAAATTCAAAGGAAACCGAATCAAAGAGGAAGAGATTCAAGCTCGAACGAAGTAATTCTGTAATTAAATCTACTCTATATGCTGAGTTTGCCTAAAACCAGAGCTCTGATACCACATGTAACATCCTGAAATTTTCAACCATTCGCATCCATACATGTCGGACTTGAATTGCTCAAATGTTCAGATTGTTAATTTAAATTTGGAAAAACTCAGCATATACAGTAAACAAATAAGCACAGAATCACAGACACAGAGTAATATAAAAATAAGCAGTGGAAACAAAAGAATAGTAGTTCATGAATGTAACAACCCGCATATTTTACGATTGTATATTTAAATGTTTTATTTAAATATAGCATCGTTAGTCGAATTTAAGTTCGAAATGTCACTTTTTGCAAACAGTCGAATTAGGACTCGAGATCACTCCCATTGAGTCCAAAATGGTGTTTGCGACCTTTTTAAGTATAAACATCGATATGTTTGGAGTTGAGTGAAATTTTGATATTTTCATTTAGGGCTTTGGGTTTGGGTTTCGGCCCAATAACCTAACACCCAACCCATCTAATATCCTAACTCCCACTCCACTACTCTTCATTCCTTCATAACATTTCCTAACACTCAAGCTAAAGCAAAAATGGGGGAAGAGAAAAGAAATCAAAATTCCTACGCCCTAGTTTCTATTAGGAATACAAATTCAAGTCCAAAATCCAAGAGAAGCTTAGGTAAACATCCTCTTCATCTTCTCCATCTCTATCTCTCTTCAATTTCAGAAATTCCTAAACCCTAACTTAGGAAATATTTGCTTATTAGCTTAGATTGGAGCTTCTTGAATTGAGATTGAAGAGGAATTGGTCTCTCCATTGTTTTAAAGCTTCTCACTTGTGTTTTGGGTTTAAAAGGTGAGTTTTTGAACCCACATCTATGTCTATATTTTTGATAGTTGTTTGGTAGTAATTCCTAACATATATTCCTTGTCCATTTGTTTTTGAATTGAATTGGTTTGATGAATATCCAATTTTTGGCGTTTTGAAGTCAAATCTTTAAAAATCCTATTTTTGATGTTTGAACATGATGTTGGGGTGTATCGAAGAGCCTATAAGGCTGGGTTGTCGCTTGGCATAAATCCCTAGTCTCCGATGCTCGTCCGATCGCTCCCGATTAGGATTTTTGCCCCTTTTGGGGGCTAGGCTGATTATACTTCAACTGGCAGTTCAGTCGACTGAACCAAAAGGTCAGTCGACTGAATCTGGGACCAGAAAATTCTCTGGCCCTGTATCAGTCGACTGACCTTCTGGTTCAGTTGACTGACACTGGGAACCGGATGTTCCTGGCCTTGTATCAGTCGACTGAACCAGAAGGTCAGTCGACTGAACCAGGAACCCGAAAGTTTCTGGCCTAGTATTAGTCGACTGACCTTTTGGCTCAGTCGACTGAATCTGGGAGATGTGCTTTTTGCCTATTTGAGGCAGTTTTGTGTGGGTTTTCAATTTTCAATCGATTTTTTTGATGATCCGAATTGTTGTTATCATTTATCGACTTTGATGACTTCTTTTTCGGGATTTTTGGGAATATCCATTTTGATGGATTCGGTATCGATTTTTATGGTTTTAATTCACGTCGTCGAATGTGGATTTTGGTGATTGATTGTTTCTACAATCATTTCTGTGATTTGTCACTTTAAAATATAAAGGTTTTCCATACTAGTAGTAAATATTCAAACTCTTTCACAAAGATGATTCCAACTTTATTTCTAATACAAATCTCGTTTATAAAACCGTTTTCTAATCTATTAGTATATACAAACCTTTACCTCATTCGAATGAGAAATATAATTAAACGGCTTAGCAAAACAAGTGGTATGAAATGCTTGCGTTTACTTTGTCAGTTAATTCTCGGACTTGTTCGATTGAACTCTTGTGACAATTTTCGAGTGGAAATCTACCACTTGTTCGTAAATATCTAAGTTAAGCCAGTGGTTATGGGACATGAAGCTAAACTCTTATATTTACTAGCTTAGTGTGATTCACATTTTTATTGATCGATGATGATCATTTTGTGATTTAGACTAGCGATGTGCGACGTCTCTTTGTTTGTGTAGGGGTTAAACCCCGTTTGTGGAGTTTCAACTCAAAATTGGTGGGGTAGCGACCCATGGTCTTCGGGTCGTTTGTGGAGCCTCGGCTTAAAATTGATGGGTAGCGACCATGGAATAGCGTTCCGTTTGTGGTGCACGTGTTGGTGAGTTTTCATGCTCCCGTTTGTGATAGGCCTCCCCCCTTTTTGTGATTTCTGGATTTCTGTTCGTTGATTTCTAGAATTTGTGTTTCACCAATTTTCGTGGATTGCATTGATAAGCTTTATCAATTTTTGTGTTTTGGTGAATAATTTTAAAGAATATGACATTCTTTTGGTGTTTGAGATGATTTGAGATATTGTATGATTTTTGTTGTTATTTGATGTACACTTGTCACAGTATGGCATTATTGTTATCATACGTTTTAGTTATATCTCTTATCCTATCTCATTTTTTCTGATATTTATAGCTAGACTGATCCGTTTATTATTTTCTTCTTAAATAATACTCGGGTTAGATCGAGGTATTTCAGGTGCTCTTGCTTGACTTCTTATCAGGGTCCGTCATCTGATTTTTGGCTAACTACTTTAGCATAGTAGTTTTTGTTAGTATATATTTGAGATAAAGACTCCTTGTTGTGTACTTATTCTTTTGTCTAGCACTTGTATCTATTCTTTTGTGATGTAGTGGATCTAGTTTGATCACTATTTTGATGTACACTTTTATGTGTTATATTCATATCTGTTTCCGCCTTTGTGATATGAATATTTGTGACTGATTTGTGTTATGTTTATTTCTATATTTGTTTTTAAAGTCCGTATAGCCATTGTGTGGTAGCTTTGAGTTTGTATTTGATGTGTCGGATTTCCTCTTAAAATGAAATGTAAGTTATATTATCTGACATATCGGTACTCGCACAAAGCAATTACACAGATGGTCGCTCCTCAACAGCCTTATTTTTTGTGCTAGTCGATGGCATTACCTCATAGTGTCCTTGGCTAGTGTAAGTATAGAGGTGGGGCGTTATAGCTTGGTATCAGAGCCAAACTTTGGAACAATGTAGAATAATCTAGCAAGGATCATTGTCCTAAGTCTTTCGTAGGAATCGTGCCATAGGATTTAATTCGAGTCTTCGTACCGTTCTATCCTATTTCTTTTTTTTATGATGCCTTGTTTTATCAATCAAGTTTGTTTGATATTCATTCTGTGAATAACCTTTTTCCTCTTCTTTCTTTCTTAAAGAAGAGAAATGGTTAGAACAGGCTGTCCCAACGCCGGTCAATCCGGTGCTACTTCTCAGGACGGAGTATTTATGTCTGCTCAACAACTCTTAGATCTTGTGAAAAATGCTCAAGCTATCGGACCCATTCCAGAGCTACTCATCCTAAATCTGGGTTTGCACGCTTGTGCAGTGATTACACCAACTTGGGTGGAAGGCCTTTCAAGGGTTTCGAAAGCGTTATAGAAGTCCAAGCATGGCTTAGAACATGCGATCACATCTTTTCCCACATGAATGTTATTGACCTACATCGAGTCCAAGTGGCTTCTAGCATGCTCCAGGAGAGAGCATTAGATTGGTATGAGCTTTTGATTTCTGAAATTATTGAAGCATATCTTACTTGGGAGCAATTCCGGGAAAGGTTCGAGTCAAAGTTTGTGCCGGAAGCTGAAAAAGTATCTTTAGCTCGACGCTTTATTGACCTTGTTCAGGGTGAATCTTCTGTGACGGATTACGTCGCATCTTTTGAATCTCTCTCTAAATATGGGGTCGAGTATATTAATACCCCATTGAAGAAAAATGAGAGATTTGTCTATGGGTTAAATAAGAACCTTAATAAGCCATTACTTCTGAAACTAGAAGTTTCTTTCGATCAGCTTGTTGATATCGCTCTTCGACTCGAAGAGGCGATAAAGAAAGTGATGTTGAGGTCAAACAAAACATCAATAAGAAGAGGCCTTTTAAGTTCAAGCCTAATCCCAACAAGAAAGGGAAGCAAGCAACTTCGGTAACAAAGACTCCTACCTCTAGTCGTGGAGAATGTTACAATTGTGGTTCTAAGGACCATTATGCAAACAAGTGTCCGAAGCCCCTTACTTGTCGCTATTGCAAGAGTTCGGGTCATACTATATCTTTGTGTCCCAAACTTCAAAGCAAGAAGGAAGGCAAGCTAATGTTGTGCAAGCCCTTACTAACACTTCTCTTGGTCAAGGTATTTCTCATTCTATCCTTGATGGCATTATTATATTTTGTGATCTTCCTATTCGAGTTCTTTTTTATACGGGTGCATCTCACTCCTTTATATCAAAAGAACTTGTTGATGCTTTGTCTTTGAATTTTATTGGCTTGATGACTTCATTGAGGATTGCGAATCCGGTTGGTGGATCCACAACGCTCAGTTTACTTTGTAAAGATGTCGAGATTATTTTATGTGATTATTCTTTCCGAGCCGATTTTCATGTTATGAGTTACCTTGGTTTCGGAATGATTTTGGGGATGGATTGGCTTAATCATTATGAAGCCCATATCCTATGTCCTGAGCAGACTATATATCTTCGACACCCTCAATCTGTTAAGCAGATTTCTCTTGTTCTTAAAGATTCAAATTCCAATTCGGGAGCATCCTTGTATTCTCTAAATCCTCATGATGATGATAACGATGATGAGGAAGATGTCATTTCCCTCATTCACATTGTTTGTGAATTTCCCGACATATTTGAGCCCGATTTAGGATTACCACCTAAGCGAGCAATTGAGTTCAGAATTAATCTAATCCCTGGAGCTCTACCTATTAATCGTCCTCCTTATCGTATATTCAATAAGGAAAATGAGGAGATGCGTAATCAATTATCCGAATTGGAAGCAAAATAGTTTATTCGTTCTAGTTCCTCTCCATGGGGAGCTTCAGCTATTTTTGTGAAGAAATCTGATGGTACACTTAGGCTTTGCATTGACTGCCGCAAGCTTAATGATCTCACCATCAAGAATAAATATCCCTTACCTCGGATTGATGATCTATTCGATCAACTTAGTGGTGCTAGAGTTTTTTCACAGTTAGATTTAGCAACCGGTTTTCATCAGCTTCGCATTGCAGAGGATAGTATTCCTTTGACATTGTTCCATAGTCATTATGGATCTTATGAATGGCTTGTTATGCCATTTGGTTTAACGAATGCTCCAGCTTATTTCGTTGACCTTATGAATCGAGTTTTCAAAGAATTCCTCGATCAATTTGTTCTCATCTTTATAGATGATATTCTTGTTTATTCTAAAATCGAGGAAGAGCATGAAAAACATTTTTCGGGTTGTGTTGGAAACTCTTAGGAGCGACCAATTGAAAGCAAAATTTTATAAATTCCACTTTTGGCAATCACTTGTGAAATTTTTGGGACATATTATTTTTGAATCCGGAATTTCCGTGGATCCTTCAAATATTGAAGCGATTCAAAATTGGAAGAGACCGGAGAGTGTGATGGAAATTCGTAGCTTTCTCGGATTGGCGGGTTATTATCGTCGATTCATAAAAGACTTTTCTAAAATTTCCGTGCCTCTTACTAGTTTGACAAAGAAGGGAGTTAAATACATTTGGTCAGACAAATGTGAAGCTTCATTTCATATATTAAAAGAACTCCTTTCCGATGCTCATATTCTTGTGATTCCCGAAGGGAACCAAGATTTTATTGTTTATACCGATGCTAGTCGTGTTGGTTTGGATGCCGTCCTCATGCAAGGGGAACGTGTTATTGCTTATGCTTCTAGGCAATTAAAGCCTGCCGAGACTAGATATGCCACTCATGATTTAGAGCTCGCAGCCATTATTTTCGCTCTTAGAATTTGGCGTCATTATCTTTTGGGAGAGAAATTTGTTCTCTACACCGATCATAAATCTTTGAAGTATTTATTTTCCCAAAAAGGAACTTAATTTGCGTCAACAACGTTGGCTCGAGTTCCTTGCATCTTATGATCTTGATATTCTTTATACTCCCAGAAAGGGAAATCGTGTTGCCAATGCCCTTAGTCGTAAGCAACAAGCGGTTGTTTCCATGATGATATCCGAACGGAATGATCTCGAGACTTTGTCCACTTATGAGATTCGAGATTGTGAATCCAATTCATGTTCATCTCTTGTATTATGTAGCCTTTAGGCTCATCCTTCTCTTTTGGACCGCATCCTTGAAGCTCAAAAGCAAGATCCCGAATTGGCTCTTCTTAACCAAAGTTGTAGGGATAAAATTGATATTGAAGGTTTGAAAGACTTTGATATTGATGCTCATGGAGGTATTCGAAAATTTGGTAGACTTATCGTGCCAAATATTTGTGAACTTCGTAAAGATATTTTAGAAGATTCTCATCGTTCTAAATTTACCATTCATTCCGGTAGTAGTAAAATGTCCGCGGACATGAAGCGACTTTATTATTGGGACGGAATGAAATCTAATATTGCTAACTTTATTAAGCGTTGCATGACTTGCCAATTCGTAAAGGCTGAGAATCAAAGGCCCGGTGGGTTATTGCAACCTTTGGACATTCCCGTTTGGAAGTGGGATCAAGTCTCCATGGAATTTGTTGACAGTCTTCCCCATTCTCGTTCGGGTCATGATAGCCTATGGGTGATTGTTGATAGACTTACAAAGTCCGCCCATTTTATTCCCATTCGGTCCAATCGGACCGTATCTCTTTTGGCCAAACTCTTTGTCAAAGAAATTGTTAAATTGCACGGAGTTCCTACTTCTATTGTTAGCGATCGTGATCCATTATTTACTAGTGGATTTTGGAAAGGTCTTCAAAAAGCTTTGGGAATGAAGCTAAATTTTAGCACCGCTTATCATCCTCAGTCCGATGGACAAACCGAGAGTGTGAATCAAAATCTTGAAGATCTTCTTCGTGCATGTGTTCTTGATTTTGGTGGAAGTTGGGAAGATCATATTTCTCTTGTTGAGTTTTCTTATAATAATAGCTTCCAATCTAGTATTGGTATGACACCTTTTGAGGCACTCTACGGAAGGCCATGCCGATCTCCTTCGTGTTGGCTTGAAGCCGGTGCGAAGCTGGTTTTAGGTCCAGATTTTATTCGCGATGCCACAGAAAAGATTGACCTTATTCGTCATAGGATGAAAGAAGCTCAAAGTAGACAAAAATTCTATGCCGATAACCGAAGAAGGAAATTAGAATTTTCTGTGGGAGATTTTGTGTTTATTCGTGTTTCACCTATGAAGGGTGTAGTGCGTTTCAGTCGATCGGGAAAATTAACACCTTGATATATTGGCCCATTTCCCATCACCGAATGCATTGGTTCCGTGGCCTATCGCCTTTTATTACCGACTCAATTTTCTGCTATTCATGACATATTCCATGTCTCTCAACTACAGAAATGCCTTCGAGATTCCGATTCCATTCTTGAGCCCGGTGTTATTGAAGAAATTGAAGTTTCGCCTAATTTGACTTATGAGCAACATCCTATTCGTATCGTTGCTACGGAGGTTAAACGACTTAGAAATAAAGATGTTCCTTTTGTGAAAGTTCAATGGTCCTCAAATCCTAAGGATTGCTCTTGGAAATCTAGAGAATTCATTGAGCGAACACATCCGGACTTACTCTCTCGTGCTCCTTAAGGCGAACTTCTCATTTCAAAATTTCTTCTTTTTGTGTTGTTGTACCTTTGTATGGTTGTTACTTTTTATTTCTTTTTCTTAAGTATTGCGAGGACGCAATTTCTTTAAGGAGGGGAGTCTGTAACAACCCGCATATTTTACGATTGTATATTTAAATGTTTTATTTAAATATAGCATCGTTAGTCGGATTTAAGTTCGAAATGTAACTTTTTGCAAACAGTTGAATTAGGACTCGAGACCACTCCCATTGAGTCCAAAATGGTGTTTGCGACTTTTTTGAATATAAACATTGATATGTTTGGAGTTGAGTGAAATTTTGATATTTTCATTTAGGGCTTTGGGTTTGGGTTTCACCCCAATAACCTAACATCCAACCCATCTAATACCCTAACTCCTACTCCACTCCTCTTCATTCCTTCATAACATTTCTAACACTCAAGCTAAAGCAAAAATGGGGGAAGAGAAAAGAAATCAAAATTCATAAGCCCTAGTTTCTATTAGGAATACAAATTCAAGTCCAAAATCCAAGAGAAGCTTAGATAAACATCCTCTTCATCTTCTCCATCTCTATCTCTCTTCAATTTTAGAAATTCCTAAACCCTAACTTAGGAAATATTTGCTTATTAGCTTAGATTGGAGCTTCTTGAGTTGAGATTGAAGAGGAATTGGTCTCTCCTTTGTTTTAAAGCTTCTCACTTCTGTTTTGGGTTTAAAAGGTGAGTTTTTGATCTCACCTCTATGTCTATATTTTTGATAGTTGTTTGGTAGTAATTCCTAACTTCTATTCCTTGTCCATTTGCTTTTGAATTGAATTGGTTTGATGAATATTCCAATTTTTGGCGTTTTGAAGTCAAATCTTTAAAAATCCTATCTTTGATGTTTGAACACGATGTTGGGGTGTATCGAAGAGTCTATAAGGCTGGGTTGTCGCTTGGCATAAATCCCTAGTCTACGATGCTCGTCCGATCGCTCCCAATTAGGATTTTTTCCCCTTTTGGGGGCTAGGCTGATTATACTACAACTGGCAGTTCAGTCGACTGAACCAAAAGGTCAGTCAACTGAATCTAGGACCAGAAAATTCTCTGGCCCTGTATCAGTCGACTGACCTTCTGGTTCAGTCGACTGACACTGGGAACCGAATGTTCCTGGCCTTGTATCAGTCGACTGAACAAGAAACCCGAAAGTTTCTGGCCTAGTATCAATCGACTGACCTTCTGGTTCAGTCGATTGAATCTGGGAGATGGGCTTTTTGCCTATTTGAGGCAGTTTTGTGTGGGTTTTCGATTTTCAATCAATTTTTTTTATGATCCGAATTGTTGTTATCATTTATCGACTTTGATGACTTCTTTTTCGGGATTTTTGGGAATATCCATTTTGATGGATTCAGTATCGATTTTTATGGTTTTAATTCACGTCGTCGAATGTGGATTTTGGTGATTGATTATTTCTACAATCATTTCTGTGATTTGACTTTAAAACATAAAGGTTTTCTATACTAGTAGTAAATATTCAAACTCTTCACATAGATGATTCCAACTCTATTTCTAATACAAATCTCGTTTATAAAACCGTTTTCTAATCTATTAGTACATACAAACCTTTACCTCATTTGAATGAGAAATCAAATTAAACGGCTTAGCAAAACAAGTGGTATGAAACGCTTGCGTTTACTTTATAGGTTAATTCTCGGACTTGTTCGATTGAACACTTGTGACAATTTTCGAGTGGAAATCTTTAATTTGTTCGTAAATATCTAAGTTAAGCCAGTGGTTATGGGACATAAAGCTAAACTCTTATATTTACTAGCTTAGTGTGATTCACACTTTTTATTGATCGATGATGATCATTTTGTGATTAGACTAGCGATGTGCGACGTCTCTTTGTTTGTGTGGGGGTTAAACCCCGTTTGTGGAGTTTCAACTCAAAATTGGTGGGGTAGCGACCCATGGTCTTCGGGCCGTTTGTGGAGCCTCGCCTCAAAATTGATGGTTAGTGACCATGGAACAGCGTTCCGTTTGTGATGCACGTGTTGGTGAGTTTTCATGCTCCCGTTTGTGATAGGCCTCCCCCCTTTTTGTGATTTCTGGATTTCTGGTTGTTGCTTTCTAGAATTTGTGTTTCACCAATTTTCGTGGATTGCATTGATAAGCTTTATCAATTTTTGTGTTTTGGTGAATAATTTAAAAGAATATGACATTCTTTTGGTGTTTGAGATGATTTGAGATATTGTATGATTTTTATTGTTATTTGATGTATACTTGTCACAGTATGGCATTATTGTTATCATACATTTTAGTTATATCTCTTATCATATCTCATTTTTTCTGATATTTATAGCTAGACTGATCCGTTTATTATTTTCTTCTTAAATAATACTCGGGTCAGACCGAGGTATTTCAGGTGCTCTTGCTTGACTTCTTATTAGGGTCCGTCATCTGACTTTTGGCTAACTACTTTAGCATAGTAGTTTTTGTTAGTATACATTTGAGATAGAGACTCCTTGTTGTATACTTATTCTTTTGTCTAGCACTTGTATCTATTCTTTTGTGATGTAGTGGATCTAGTTTGACCATTATTTTGATGTACACTTTTATGTGTTATATTCCTATATGTTTCCGCTTTTGTGATATGAATATCTGTGACTGATTTGTGTTATGTTTATTTCTATATTTGTTTCCTAAGTCCGTATAGCCATTGTGTGGTAGCTTTGAGTTTGTATTTGATGTGTCGGATTTCCTCTTGAAATGAAATGTAAGTTATATTATCTGACATATCGGTACTCACACAAAGCAATTACACAGATGGTCGCTCCTCAACAGCCTTATTCTTCGTGCTAGTCAACGGCATTACCCCGTAGTGTCCTTGGCTAGTGTGAGTATAGAGGTGGGGCGTCACAATGAAGCTACTATCTTTACTATTAATAATGTAAATTCCATTCATATAATTTCAACCGTGTCTTTTTGAAATACCCGAATTACCCTTCTGACCCTGTTCTTTTGCATCGCATCCTGTTCGTATCGCATTTAATTCTTTCCGCGTCCTTCTCCCCTAAAATAAAAACCTAAGAAGCCACAACTCTCAAATCTCCCTCGCTGCTGAAAGACGTAGATTTGATTCCATAACCAAGTCGATTCAAAATCCATGTTCCCCAAAGCCTTCTCCCATGACCGGGTTAGTTTAGTGCAATTCTAGATCCATCATCATCTCCAGCTCAAGCATCATCCATACGATTTCATACTCAGGTATTTATTCAATGATTTTCAGTAACTTCTTATGATTCTGATTAGTGTCTGCAACGACGATTCTCGATTAAGCACGAATTGCTAAAGATTTTCATTACTATCTGCAACGGCGGTTATTGCATAGGATTTTAAGAAGTATAGGCAAAGTCAGTTATCAATTAGGCATGAAACTAACTTGAATTTGCCGGTATCTATTGTACCTCTTACATAAACTGATAATTTCAGTGGTTATATCTGTTATGTTCAACTCAATGGACTTTGAGATGTTTTGATTTTCTCAGTACAGTCTAAAAAACACACAATAAACTAATTTCTATAGTGTTTCCAGAAGTGGCTGAACGACATGGACCAATTTTTATTTCTTTATGTCCAAAAATTAAATAACAAATATAAAAGTTATATTGCTAATCAAATCATCTGTTTCTATTTAAATATACAATAGATGCAACATCTATTGGTAAAGCTACTACTGTTCACAACCTCTATACTCAAGTCTTGCATGTTTTTTTTCTTCTAATCCTCTTAACCTGTAGTTTTCTTATAGATTTATTTTATTCTTGCTTTTCTATGAGATAAGGTAAAATCCCTCATCATCTTTCTCTTCTTTTTAGTAGAATGAGAGTGTATGTTTTATTACTATTACATTCTGTTAGAGTAGCAAAAAAAAGGAGCCATTGCAATGTCAGCTTAATAGTGTAATTTTTTGGTAATTATTTTTGGTAATGAACATAATTTTACATGTGCTTATCGTAGTCAATACCATTTGATTGAGCACTCAAATAATAGATGAAATCTTTTTTTTTGATAATCTTCATTTTAGCTGATGTACACTTAAAAGCTTAGTGTTGCATTCATGTTAAAGAAAACGTCATAGATGTTTTCTGCCAAGTTAAGTGGTGTACTATGATTATTGGATATAGAAATTTCATTCATGCAAACCAAGAAATATAAACTTAAAATATATCAAAAATTATGACAGTGTACTTACTCTACAAGTGACATGAGCCAATAAAAAATATGTTTATAAATTTGGACTATCTTATTCTCTGTTTACTTTTGTTGTTGTTAGTATTCCTAACTTCTAAGATTTACATGTCTTTAATACTTTCTATGTTTTCTGTAGTACAAATATTTGTTGCATTTTAGGGGGTTCTACTCAGAACATGCAGTGAATATAGATTCATCAAGTTCCATTTCATTGTTTCTCCTGTTGTTTGCATTCGTATTTCCATTATTTTGGATCTGTCTATTGGCTTGGTCTTAGTTAGGGACCTAAACCTTTGAAAACTAGTAGAAACTTTCTGTATGTTCGAAAATTAAATGCTAACGGCCCTTATGGTTTGATATATAGCCAAACGATGGTTTGAAATATAACATTTCACATGGTCAATCACATTTTCTTGATTTAGTTCGCTATATGTCCTCAAAATTTTTGTTGGAGATAATGATTCTTCTATTATCTTTAATAGCCTCAAGTGTGTAATAGTATCTGAAATGGAAGGATTTTGTTATCATGTCTTTCATACAACATCAATGACGACTCACTAAAGGAAGCATTTAGTGACTTTGGTATTGCCAGCCAAGGTTAGTACTCTGTTTTTACTAATTAATGATGGTATAGTTTGAGTAAGTTAGATCCTTATGTCATTCTTACAATGCATTAATATTTTTAGCTAGGGTAATAACTGATGGAGAACTTGGTAGATCAAGGGGGTTTGGGTTTGTGAGCTTTGATGAAGTTGAATTTGCAAGTTCAGCCATCTCTGGCATGGATGGCAAGGTTCGCCTTCTAAATTTATGCCTAATATCTAATGAATTACTCATGATATTTGTAATAGTTGGTATATGTTATGAGCAACATTTTAAAACGTTGTGAGCCACTGCTGATTTAAAAGCTTCAAATGCTTTAACATGCCCTAACGTGCATGATTTCAACAATGGCTCATTCAAATTATAGTGTTGTTTAATGCAACTTAATTTGATTTTTCATTGTTATAGGAGCTAGATGGGAGAGCCATTAGGGTAAGCCAAGCCAAGCATTGTTGAGCCATTAGGAGACGCCAACTATTTTAATGAGACGGGAAGATGCTTCTATTACTCTTGGCTATAGTTTTGAATTCATCACATTGTTACAGCACACAATTCAAGTAGCATGTCAAAAATTCATTGGCTAAGGCAAGTTATGATTTTCCTAAACCCAACATGAATGCAAACGAGTTTAAAATCACTTGCTCTTTATTTGGACACTTAACAGGGTCCACAGGAAGCTGGTATATATTAGCAAAAATTAAACATTACTAGAATACTAGCTTTTGATCCTTGAAGAAGACATCCGACCGATTGAAAATGTGTGACACAGCAATGAGTTATTAGTCATGGAGCATTTAAGTATTTAGCGTCAACTTGCTGTAAATTTAGGCCATTGTTGAAGCATGTTTTAAATTATTTAAATAGAAGCATTATGGTAATAACTTTATGCTTGGCCTATATGACTTTGGTTTCAAATTATTAAAAAATTATATTTCTCCTGATTGTTTACAATTTATTAGTATGATGATGGTAAAATGTTTACTGTGCCAAAAAATAAATGGTACAAATCAATTATGGTCCGTGTGTGTGTGCATTTGATGCATGTTTACTGTTTTGCTATATCACTGCATACAGAAATAGTTATGCATTTCTTGGTACAAAAATATTATGTTTGTTATTGCAAGAGTTGAGCTGGCTACAAAGCAGGTATTAAAATGATATATTTTTGATTGTTTACCTTTTATGTGACAACAACCATCTATATCTGCTTTACACCTCATACAATGTTGTTGAATTAATGCATGGACATTGTGATTAGTGCAGGCTCACCTGAGTGTGCATATACACTATGTTGGGTTATTTGTAGGTATGAATCTACTACATTTGGTTGTTCAAAACATTAGTCATATTTATGAAATTTAAAATCAAACTAAGTTATGTTTGTATCGTATGATATGTATGGGGTTTTATGTTCATGCTATTTTTATCCCAAATCCACATTCGTTTGATAATGTGTATATGCCTATATATTTTTCCATATACGAATATGGCCCATGACTCAAAATAAGTTGTTATACTCTTACCGTACCGAGGATCCAAATTTTTAGAAAGCATGCAATCGTCTTCTATAATATGAGGGGATGGTTTTATAAATTCGTAAAGTCAAACACAATCTCCATTTGCTATATCTCATGGTTTCTCCCTTTTTTTTGCCTTTTCTTCTACGCTTTATATTATACTCTATATTTGTAACGACCCGCTATTTTGGACCATTCAAATCGACAATAAATCCACACATGTCGGACTTGAATACTTCAAAATAGTGGATTGTTAATGTAAATTTGGCAAACTCAGAATATACAGTAAATAAATCAATCACAGAATCACAGACACAGAGTAATACAATAATACGCAGCGGAATAGATAAAATAGTAGTTCATGAAGCTACTACATAAACATCAGAGTTAGAAATAAATTACAACAGAATATCTCCAATGTAGTGAAGTCTCCAATACAACAGATGACTTCTCTGAACGAATCAACTAGAAGAGCTGAAAGCTGAGGCGATAGTTGGATCTCCAAAGGAAGCTCCAAACTCCAAAGGTGAGTCTCAGATGCTGTATCACTCGGTCTGACCCGAGCGTAAAGCAAAACACAAAACACTCGAGTCAGGATTAACATTCTTATACTAATAAATCCAACTCAAGTGAAATATCAACTGAAATACAAGTAACTTAAAGGATGTTTGGGATAACCATCCTCTAAGGGTCTTCAGAACTACCTACAAGATGGAAATATACAGTATACACCGTGGTCATTTCAATTTAATTTATACTTCAAAACCCAAATATCATTTCATTTCAAATATAACTATTTTCCCAAAATAGTGTATATACATTAAATAATTTATAAAGTAAAGCATTTAAAAATTTCTCAAGTCTCGCAAATCGATTCAAATCAACTTCAAATTCCTGATTCAAATTTATTCAAAGCTCAATTCATCAATTTAATCCAGTTCTAAAGATACCATTTAAATTTTCAATAGATTTCAAAGCTTTAATATTCAACATTTTCAACGTTCAATTTAACAGTTTCATATAGATCTTGATTTAACTTTATTATTATTTAATCATGGAATATTCACTTAATAAATTCAATATCATTTAACTAGCCTTAAATTACATTTTTACTAAATATTTCCTTAAACTTTAGTTAAACAAAAAAAAAATATTCATTAGATTACTTATAAATCAAACTCAAGTTATAAATCATATCTTACATCTCAGTTTCAATAAGTTTCAAATCGGTTTAATTAAATAAAATTCTTTATTGAATACAATTTCAACTAAATTCAAATTATCTTTCTAACCTTAACTTATTCAAATTATTACCAAAATCTATTTTGAAATATATTTTAAACACTCAACATATTATATGTATTTAAATCAATCATTCCCATTTATATAATAATTTAAGGCTCAACATTTATTAAAACCATATATTTCTTTCCAAAACAATAGAATTCATTTTTAAAATATTTATATATATGGACCAACGGTGTCTGTATATATATTTATCATATGGTTAAATGATACAGATATTTATCATTTCAATCCGAAATTTAAATATATATGGGTAGATATCATTTCGACCCATAATCCCAATTTCAATTCAATTGAAAATCGCTTGGGTTTATCATTTCAACCCATAACGATTTTCTCCTATTCTAAATTCCGTTCGGGTATGTATCATTTCAACCCATAGTGAATTCTATACTAACAGGGAACTTGCAGAGTGATAACAGATAATATAAAATATAACAACAGGCATATATCATCAATATAAATAACAGATACTGGTGTCAGATGTCATAGGTGAACATATACAGATAATAGTAATAACAGGCATATAAATACTAGATACTGGTGTCAGATGTCACAGGTAAACATATACAGATAATAGTAATAACAGGCATATAAATACTAGATACTGGTGTCAGATGTCACAGGTGAACATATACAGATAATAGCATATATAACAATTTAAATAACTACAGCACCATATTTCAATTGTCGTTTCAATTGAGATCAAATTTAATAAATACAAGAAGGTTAATCGTGAGTGATTGCTCACCTTTCGAGGCTAGAGGAATTTGATAACGAAGTGAGTTACGAATCCAGACACGAATTCTAAAGCAGAGTGAGATGGGCACGAATTAGACGAACAAAGCTGGTAGATTGGAAATAAAGGATCAAATCAGTTTGATAAAACATCAATTTTATTATCATTATGAAATAGAGATTTTTTTTTAAACAAATATTAAAATATCATAGTAATTAAAATTAATGTTTTTAAATAATAAATTTCCTATATACAATGAAATTGAAATAATATTATTATTTATGTAAATTTTTAAAAATTAACAGTACATTTTATCCTAAACCAAAAAAATGCAAACTCATAAAACTAGTGTAACAGGACACGCATAAATTGAATAGATATAATCATTTGAAAGCCTCATACGAAAGTATATTACAGCAAATCCAAGAACACATGCAGACCAAGTAAACAAAATATGTATACTTTATTAATCATAAACCTTTCATACCTAAAATATACGTATATATTCATACAACATATAGATGTTATGTAAAATCAAAAAAATATATATATATATCGAATAACGTTTTCTTACATCACTTATACAAACATAACAGCAAGCCCAACTTATACTATAATTCACTGAAAAAAATAATATGATACAAAAAAAATTATAATATAGTATACATGTAATATAAAGGACGCTGTATGAAATTATCAAACTATTTTCAACTATACTCTAAAACTATACAAACTTATGATTCGAACACTCATAACTTAACAGACACATAGAAAAACTGTATAATATACTATATTATAAACTTATACGTAAATAAACATATTATACAACTTATATAAATATATATATAAAGAAATATATAGACCGTGCGTAAGCTATAATATGATATAAGTATATACACACTCTCGCTATCTAAATACAATATATAATACCTGTATTGAGAAGCGAATGGGAAGAGGAGTCTCGGCCATGGATATAGTGGAGGATTTGTGGGCTGTTCATTGATGATGCAGGGCTGTTGCTTGACCTGGCCGAGCGGGCTTAGTCGGAGGCTGAGTTGGTGAGTTTGGTCGTGGTGGTTGCGGTGATGGGTTCGGCACTTGGTGAGTGGGGTGTGCTGCCTAGGGCCGCTCGGCGATAAGAGGGAGAGTGGGAAAGCTAGGATGGCGGAGTATGGTGATCGGTTGGTCGAGATGCTGACAAGGAGCGGTGAAGGAGGGAGGGGAGGCCGGAGAAGTGGAGGAGCGGCCAGGCTGGTTCGGTGATGCTAGGGTGAAGGTGGGCGAAGGCCGTGGGCTAGGGAAGTCGGGCGGATGCAGGTGGTGGTCGAAAATGAGAGAGAGTCGGAGATGTGATGTTGAGGTGGTGGGAAGAGGTCGAGAGGTGCGGAGGTCAGAGGAAAATGGAGGTGGTTGTGCTCACGAGGTGAAGGCGGTGGAGAGCTAGGTGGGTTGTGGGATGTGGCTTCAGCCATGGAGATGTGGTCGCGGGAGGAAGGTCTGGATGTGGCAGTGGTCGGTGAGGCTTGTCCAGTGGTCGGAGGGTGTGGAGGCCGATGAGGCTGCTTGGTCTCGGAGGGTTCGCTTGCGGCTGAGTTTGCTGTACGGTGGGGTGGAGAAGATAGCAGGGGAAAGGAGAAGGTAACAAAATAAAAAAAAAGAACCGTGAGAATGCAAAGAAGAGAATGGGAAGATGGAAGGCAGTGAATATAAAAAGGCAGAGAACAATATGCAGAGATAAATGCATTAGAAAGTGAACCGTTCAAATGAATACAACTTATACCAATTCATACGTTTAGATTTTCAAAAATAGTATGGAACGGAAATGGTCACCCTGGAATTAAGCTGGAAGATTAAAGCAATTGATGGTTGCTTGGATACCACGGTTACAGTTTAAAAAGGGCAAAGAGAAATAAAAAGTCACGGATTCGGTACCGATACAATATATAGTTTGATTGTTTTCGTCGTGTACCGGACCCCAAACACAGAAATGAATATACCGTTAAGATCAACACGATGAGACGATCAAAACGGTACACAGATATCAATGGTACGATCGTCCGATCAAAAGTCAATAATCGGTACCGAAAAATGCTGCTACTTTACCAGAAATAAAATAAATGGAGCAGTAGAAGTCCAAATTTCGAAAAACGAATTTCGCAGTCTGATTCAGAATGATCTGAATAAATTTTCTCCTGTTGACATATTTTGGTTTCGGAAAACTTTTAAATTCACTGTTATTTACCGGTTTGATTTGAAATGAAATTTCACAGGAAAACAAACTTCAATATTATCCGATGAAAATTTACCAGTTGCTATATTAAAATAGACGTATTCCAAATAATAAATTTTTATTTTCAAATTTTATTGTTTAAAATTTCACAAAATTTCAATTAATTTAACAAATAAAATCACTAAAAGTTTAGGGTCGTTACACTCTCCCCCACTCAAAACTTTTCGTCCCCGAAAAGAGAGGAGGTAGGAGAATAGAACAACCAGGCAAAAAGGTAGGTTAAAAGACAAGATTAAACAATTAATTTAAACTATATAAATTTTACTTGAAATATTCATTTGAAAACTTCATTTGCAATTCAATTATCTTTAATACTTTAATATTTTTCAAAAAACCCATTTGTAAATACTTGCCTCATTTATCAATACCTTTAATATGTTTAAATAATATCTTTATAAATATATAAAAACTATTTGAAAACAGTTATTTACATTATTACTTATATTTACAAAGAAGTTATTTGAAAACATTAAATCCATAATTCATAAATTTATAAATTTTTATCTCTAGAAA
Source organism: Allium fistulosum (assembly GCA_030737815.1). Classification (NCBI taxonomy): domain Eukaryota; kingdom Viridiplantae; phylum Streptophyta; class Magnoliopsida; order Asparagales; family Amaryllidaceae; genus Allium; species Allium fistulosum. The sequence goes on along the minus strand of CM060905.1, from coordinate 938,865,794 downwards.
TTTTCAAATATTATTAATAATTCAACGAAAAGGATATAGTCAACAAGGAAAAGGAGGAGGATTTGGAAAAATAGAATGTAGGTGAATAAATAAAGCTGAGCAGGTAAGGTGGATTCAAAAGAATAGCATCGGGCACAAACAATTAATTCAAACCATAAGGGTTTTGATTCCAAATATTTTATTTTCTTTGTTGGAAATACTTTTATTATAAAATACCTTTATAACGAAACAAATTTTCTTTCGAAAATATTTTTATAACTTGATGTTTCAACAAGTTTATCCTTGTTCCTGTAGACTCTGGTAGTGCGTTGATCAGACGCAAAACTAGAATTCTCCAGGTACTTAGTAGACCTGTTTCAACACCCAGTGAAAATACTGGAAAAAAAAACTTTTAAAAATGGATATGGAAAGTACAATCCAATCAAAACGAACAAAACCTTTGTCTAACCATGGTTCGCAGATACACAATGGTTACGCCTGGGTCCCCCAGGAAACAATCCATATCCGTAAGCTTTCTCAGCCCTGCGAGTTACGCCATGATGACTAGTAGAATGCAGGATACACAATGGTTACGCCTGGATCCCCCAGGAAACAATCCGTACCCCCCGGCAAGACTCAGCCAAGCATTTGCGCTACTATTCGCGACCAACACAGATTGCAGGATACACAATGGTTACGCCTGGATCCCCCAGGAAACAATCCGTACCCCTAGGCAAGACTCAGCCAGGCAGTTGCGCTATGCAGTCACGAGAGAAACATAAGACCATGGGTAACGCCATGGAATTCGAAGGACACTCGAGTATCATATCCGGAAAACCAAAATCAGAGAGAATAATATCGATAGAATGAATCCAAGATGTGGCCACAAATCGGATATCAAGTAGAAGGCACTTTCCATATCTTTACTTCGAAAATATGTATCATATAGTACCCTTTTCAAATCACTTTCAAATATCGTACTTATATAAAATCCATTATATATAAGATTAAATTTTCAAATCAAATACTTTCCAAAATCAATAGTATATCAAATCATACTTATATAGACTTCAATTATATAAGATTTCACTTTCAAATTGAGTACCTTTTCAAATCTATAGTTTTCGAATCAATTTCATACTCATACAAATCAATTTTATATAAGTTCGACAATTTCCAAATCAAGTATTTAGTAACACGAGGTTTTCAAATTTCAATATCAGTTCAATTTCAAAATCATATACAATTTCACCAAATTATTTCTTCTCAAATTAAATATCTTTAGTTTCAAAGTTTCCAAAATAATAGGTTTAGAAAATAAATCCAAATTTCCAAATCCATATAATTTAAGTCAACCAATTCATTTCCAAAATCAAATATTTTCAAAATCATCTTATACTTACGTAAGGTCTATCTTATATAAGGATCAAATTTTTTTCCAAAATAAATTTCGCTGTATGAAGAGCCATATGGGATTGAATATCTTTGCTTTTATGGGTTATATATATTTGTAATTTAAATTGGAAATTTTCCTTTTAGTAAGCAAAGTTATTCTAACATGACAGCTTTCAATTTCAGCGTCAAAATATCAATGATATTAGAATATAAGATGTACATACGTCATCATTTCGCAAAATCACATTTGATCGCTCGTTCGATCACACAAGTTTGCTTTCGAACTAGTATTGTCCATTCGACTTCCCTAATGCGGACTTCGATATGGTTTCTCGACTAGAAGCCATCAGTCTCCTTGCATAGCCATATACTATGATAGAGAATTCTAGAATTTAGCCCAAAATCCATATCAAATATTCGCCATCAAGAATCGAATGAAAAAATCCTAACACGAAATGGTGTAATTCACCTCGAACTTGTGTACTCAAACCTGGATCAAAATAATTATGCGAATAAAACAGCATACGTACAACTTATATATTTATTCCTACTTGTTAAATATATAGTTCCATAAAGATGTTACTAAGTTAAAACATTTAAACTAAATTTTATTCAAAATATTTTGAAGACCAAATTCTTTTCAAAGCATTTCGAATCTAAATTTCGTATTAGAAAAAATTCAAAATAGCCTTATTCATTTACTTAACAAAAAAGTTTCAACTTATTTAAATCATATTACTTCATACTTAAACATTCGAAACAAATTTATATACTTTATCAAATAATTCATACTTTTCAAAATTTCTTAGCTTTGAAAAGTTAACCTTGATTTGGAAGTGCTCGAACCTTCAAAATAGTTGAAGAAATCATTTTCAAATTCAAGAGTTGGAAATCAGCAACAAATTAGTAAATCAATTTTAATATATGGGGTTATATCAAATCCGAAACTCAAGGACTGAACGCCGGCTTACTTCAAATCATTTCAAATATATATACATATATACTTTGAATATCAAATCTTACTTCGGAATTTGAAATCAAAATTGGTTTCGCAAAATCACTCGCATAGCAAAGCTATTGAAGTTGCCTATCCCCCACTCTGAAACTCGAAAATCAATGTCGATGATGCGTGCACTCATCACCGAAATTATTTTCCAGCGACATAAGTGAGTTCTGGACTTCTATTTTCTCAAACTTCTTTTGAAATTTCTTCGAAATCATTCGAAACTCAATAAAATCATTTGAAACATTTCTTATACGGAAAAATACCTTTAAATCATATTATTATATATTTCAAAATCCTAAAACCAATTTCAAAACACCGGGGTTCAATTCTCGAATTTCAAATTCAAAGTCCTTCAGTTATAAATCATTTTTAGATAAATCAAATTTCTTATATAATTTTTCAAAATTACAAATCCTTTCGAAACCTTAAATTCTCATTTTTTAAAAAGGATATATAATCTTTATCGAAAACATTTTCACTTTTATATATAGAATATAATCATACTTATCAAAATAATAATTTCGGTTTAGAAAACAATTTCCAAAATACAAACAAACCCGATTTTTCAAAGAATGATTCAAGAATGGATTTCAAAACAAAGATAGAGATTCAAATTAAAGGAACTCAAATCAAATAGAATTCTGACTCGAAGATAGGTTCGAACGAAAATGAGATAATTAAATTACGAATAGGAGATAGATATATCTATATAAGTCGCGGGTGACCTTAACCGGTCAACCATGATTTCACAATAAGATTGGTGCAGAATTCTGAGGTAAATCGTCATTCGATCGCCAGAGATAGAATTCGACATAACCAGAGATGGCAGCATCTAAAACGAGGGATATATAAATCTCCGGTGAATCAATGTCAATTGTAAAGGAGTTTCACCCCCTTTACAAATCATTCAAAGAATTGCGGGATCGCCTATTCTTATAGAGATCATTCGAAGTGGAGTTATGAGATACTCCAGAATCAAAAGAATGCAAATAGAGAGAGACAAGAATGAATTTTGGAACCGTAGGGAACGTTCCAAAGTTCAAAGGAAATCGAGTCAAAAAGAAGAGATTAAACTCAAACGAAAGTGATTCTGTAAATAAATTTACAATATATGCTAAGTTTCGCCTAGAGCCAAAGCTCTGATACCAACTGTAACGACCCGCTATTTTGGACCATTCAAATCGACAATAAATCCACCCATGTCGGACTTGAATACTTCAAAACAGTGGATTGTTAATTTAAATTTGGCAAACTCAGAATATACAGTAAATAAATCAATCACAGAATCACAGACACAGAGTAATACAATAATACGCAGCGGAATAGATAAAATAGTAGTTCATGAAGCTACTACATAAACATCAGAGTTAGAAATAAATTACAACAGAATATCTCCAATGTAGTGAAGTCTCCAATACAACAGATGACTTCTCTGAACGAATCAACTAGAAGAGCTGAAAGCTGAGGCGATAGTTGGATCTCCAAAGGAAGCTCCAAACTCCAAAGGTGAGTCTCAGATGCTGTATCACTCGGTCTGACCCGAGCGTAAAGCAAAACACAAAACACTCGAGTCAGGATTAACATTCTTATACTAATAAATCCAAATCAAGTGAAATATCAACTGAAATACAAGTAACTTAAAGGATGTTTGGGATAACCATCCTCTAAGGGTCTTCAGAACTACCTACAAGATGGAAATATACAGTATACACCGTGGTCATTTCAATTTAATTTATACTTCAAAACCCAAATATCATTTCATTTCAAATATAACTATTTTCCCAAAATAGTGTATATACATTAAATAATTTATAAAGTAAAGCATTTAAAAATTTCTCAAGTCTCGCAAATCGATTCAAATCAACTTCAAATTCCAGATTCAAATTTATTCAAAGCTCAATTCATCAATTTAATCCAGTTCTAAAGATACCATTTAAATTTTCAATAGATTTCAAAGCTTTAATATTCAACATTTTCAACGTTCAATTTAACAGTTTCATATAGATCTTGATTTAACTTTATTATTATTTAATCATGGAATATTCACTTAATAAATTCAATATCATTTAACTAGCCTTAAATTACATTTTTACTAAATATTTCCTTAAACTTTAGTTAAACAAAAAAAATATATTCATTAGATTACTTATAAATCAAACTCAAGTTATAAATCATATCTTACATCTCAGTTTCAATAAGTTTCAAATCGGTTTAATTAAATAAAATTCTTTATTGAATACAATTTCAACTGAATTCAAATTATCTTTCTAACCTTAACTTATTCAAATTATTACCAAAATCTATTTTGAAATATATTTTAAACACTCAACGTATTATATGTATTTAAATCAATCATTCCCATTTATATAATAATTTAAGGCTCAACATTTATTAAAACCATATATTTCTTTCCAAAACAATAGAATTCATTTTTAAAATATTTATATATATGGACCAACGGTGTCTGTATATATATTTATCATATGGTTAAATGATACAGATATTTATCATTTCAATCCGAAATTTAAATATATACGGGTAGATATCATTTCGACCCGTAATCCCAATTTCAATTCAATTGAAAATCGCTTGGGTTTATCATTTCAACCCATAACGATTTTCTCCTATTCTAAAGTCCGTTCGGGTATGTATCATTTCAACCCATAGTGAATTCTATACTAACAGGGAACTTGCAGAGTGATAACAGATAATATAAAATATAACAACAGACATATATCATCAATATAAATAACAGATACTGGTGTCAGATGTCATAGGTGAACATATACAGATAATAGTAATAACAGGCATATAAATACTAGATACTGGTGTCAGATGTCACATGTGAACATATACAGATAATAGTAATAACAGGCATATAAATACTAGATACTGGTGTCAGATGTCACAGGTGAACATATACAGATAATAGCATATATAACAATTTAAATAACTACAGCACCATATTTCAATTGTCGTTTCAATTGAGATCAAATTTAATAAATACAAGAAGGTTAATCGTGAGTGATTGCTCACCTTTCGAGGCTAGAGGAATTTGATAACGAAGTGAGTTACGAATCCAGACACGAATTCTAAAGCAGAGTGAGATGGGCACGAATTAGACGAACAAAGCTGGTAGATTGGAAATAAAGGATCAAATCAGTTTGATAAAACATCAATTTTATTATCATTATGAAATAGAGATTTTTTTTAAACAAATATTAAAATATCATAGTAATTAAAATTAATGTTTTTAAATAATAAATTTCCTATATACAATGAAATTGAAATAATATTATTATTTATGTAAATTTTTAAAAATTAACAGTACATTTTATCCTAAACCAAAAAAATGCAAACTCATAAAACTAGTGTAACAGGACACGCATAAATTGAATAGATATAATCATTTGAAAGCCTCATACGAAAGTATATTACAGCAAATCCAAGAACACATGCAGATCAAGTAAACAAAATATGTATACTTTATTAATCATAAACCTTTCATACCTAAAATATACGTATATATTCATACAACATATAGATGTTATGTAAAATCAAAAAAATATATATATATATCGAATAACGTTTTCTTACATCACTCATACAAACATAACAGCAAGCCCAACTTATACTATAATTCACTGAAAAAAATAATATGATACAAAAAAAAATTATAATATAGTATACATGTAATATAAAGGACGCTGTATGAAATTATCAAACTATTTTCAACTATACTCTAAAACTATACAAACTTATGATTCGAACACTCATAACTTAACAGACACATAGAAAAACTGTATAATATACTATATTATAAACTTATACGTAAATAAACATATTATACAACTTATATAAATATATATATAAAGAAATATATAGACCGTGCGTAAGCTATAATATGATATAAGTATATACACACTCTCGCTATCTAAATACAATATATAATACCTGTATTGAGAAGCGAATGGGAAGAGGAGTCTCGGCCATGGATATAGTGGAGGATTTGTGGGCTGTTCATTGATGATGCAGGGCTGTTGCTTGACCTGGCCGAGCGGGCTTAGTCGGAGGCTGAGTTGGTGAGTTTGGTCGTGGTGGTTGCGGTGATGGGTTCGGCACTTGGTGAGTGGGGTGTGCTGCCTAGGGCCGCTCGGCGATAAGAGGGAGAGTGGGAAAGCTAGGATGGCGGAGTATGGTGATCGGTTGGTCGAGATGCTGACAAGGAGCGGTGAAGGAGGGAGGGGAGGCCGGAGAAGTGGAGGAGCGGCCAGGCTGGTTCGGTGATGTTAGGGTGAAGGTGGGCGAAGGCCGTGGGCTAGGGAAGTCGGGCGGATGCAGGTGGTGGTCGAAAATGAGAGAGAGTCGGAGATGTGATGTTGAGGTGGTGGGAAGAGGTCGAGAGGTGCGGAGGTCAGAGGAAAATGGAGGTGGTTGTGCTCACGAGGTGAAGGCGATGGAGAGCTAGGTGGGTTGTGGGATGTGGCTTCAGCCATGGAGATGTGGTCGCGGGAGGAAGGTCTGGATGTGGCAGTGGTCGGTGAGGCTTGTCCAGCGGTCGGAGGGTGTGGAGGCCGATGAGGCTGCTTGGTCTCGGAGGGTTCGCTTGCGGCTGAGTTTGCTGTACGGTGGGGTGGAGAAGATAGCAGGGGAAAGGAGAAGGTAACAAAATAAAAAAAAGGAACCGTGAGAGTGCAAAGAAGAGAATGGGAAGATGGAAGGCAGTGAATATAAAAAGGCAGAGAACAATATGCAGAGATAAATGCATTAGAAAGTGAACCGTTCAAATGAATACAACTTATACCAATTCATACGTTTAGATTTTCAAAAATAGTATGGAATGGAAATGGTCACCCTGGAATTAAGCTGGAAGATTAAAGCAATTGATGGTTGCTTGGATACCACGGTTACAGTTTAAAAAGGGCAAAGAGAAATAAAAAGTCACGGATTCGGTACCGATACAATATATAGTTTGATTGTTTTCGTCGTGTACCGGACCCCAAACACAGAAATGAATATACCGTTAAGATCAACACGATGAGACGATCAAAACGGTACACAGATATCAATGGTACGATCGTCCGATCAAAAGTCAATAATCGGTACCGAAAAATGCTGCTACTTTACCAGAAATAAGATAAACGGAGCAGTAGAAGTCCAAATTTGGAAAAACGAATTTCGCAGTCTGATTCAGAATGATCTGAATAAATTTTCTCCTGTTGACATATTTTGGTTTCGGAAAACTTTTAAATTCACTGTTATTAACCGGTTTGATTTGAAATGAAATTTCACAGGAAAACAAACTTCAATATTATCCGATGAAAATTTACCAGTTGCTATATTAAAATAGACGTATTCCAAATAATAAATTTTTATTTTCAAATTTTATTGTTTAAAATTTCACAAAATTTCAATTAGTTTAACAAATAAAATCACTAAAAGTTTAGGGTCGTTACAATATTATAATAAAAAATCATGAGAAGTGATACATGTTTTCATAAAAAACTTCATGTATAGCAAAAAAATGTAAAAATACGCCTACCATATACAAACTATTAAAACATTTCATTTATGCAGCTTGAAAATGCTAAGGTGGAAGGCAAGGGCTATGGCGAAGCAACTATCAGTGTAGAGACAAGGTTGCTGTTGCAGCAAGTCTGGTAGGAACATCACATGCTCTCATAAACACTGATCATGTGAAATTTCCATTTTTGATATGATGTCAAGACAAGGCGATCGACTATAAGGGCTCTGTTAACGATTATAAAGTCTGGAGGGATCTTTGATATCAAATTCAAGGATGCTACAATAAGCTTTAACATAACCTGATGTAGTGGTTGTTTGTACAAGCCTGACATAGCCTTTTTTCTTCCTTTTTTAGCTATCATGGATAGTAACTATTTATGTATGTAAGTGTGTTCTTATTCTAATAATAATGATTTTATGGTTTTTTGGCATAATTTCAAACATTTTGAAGGAAAATGAGTTAAATGCAAGAGTTTATTTTATTACAAGTATGGTATGCGTTGTCTATTGGAATAATAAAACTGAACCAACTTTTTATTAATTTATCTACAACTGTTTAATGATGAGTTTTCCATTTCAATGTTTGAGATTGTTTAAGCCAACCTAAGATGAACAGTACGATCTTTTACCATGCCGTTTTTTTGTTTGAGTTAATTAATTACTTTTAATTCATGTTTTATTGCAAGCTGAACCTAACATAGAACCTAGAGTTTCAGCACATATTCTATTTGACTCGGTAAGTTCCTCTTCAACCATAGATGATGGTACAGTATCTCTTTTCAATCCCACATTTGCAGTACATGCTTTCTTGGGTAAATATTTGGATTTGTTTCAGAAATTATTTTTTAGAATTAGTTCTTTCATCACTCATCAGCAAATTTTACCTTAAAAATTTGTGTTAACGATAATCTATTGAGATGTACTAGCAACATTTTTGGAGTTGTACAATAAAATATGGGGACAGTAGATAAATTTTTGAGATCAGAATATTTAATTTTTTTTCATTTTACTCTAAAATTATAAGAGCAAAGAAACTCATAGAGATGAAATAAACAAGCTCTGGAAAAATGTGGTACTTGCATATTAAATTTTGATAACTCTATGTATGTGTGAAAAACAAAATATAGTATAATCGCAGAATTTTTAAGCATAATGAACATTTTTTAGCTCCTCAATCATTGTAGCTCCATTAATCCAAGATAAAATGTTTGCTTTGATTATGTGCATAGTTTTCAATGTAACCCACATTTCCCATGTACTACTAAGAAATCTTCATCTTATATTGCCATAAAATAAAAATATTCTATTTGATGTCCTGTCATTTTCTACTAAATCAACCTATTACCCATTGTTCACATAATTGTAGTGGTGATATGGTTACAATTTCAAATACATTAGTGTACGAAAGTTCATATCAACCTTCAAATACCAGTACAAAAGAAAGAAGAAAAGATTCTATGGATATGTAATATTATAGATGCAAATTACGAATGCTACACTATAATGAAATAATCAGTTTGTGGATGTTTGTAATAAATTAAGGAAACTAAATTAAAGAAATGCACTACGCATATAACCATCATACATTAACTGTATCACATTTGTTTCAAACTTATTTGATTTCAGATTGATATAGTTTGAGAAAAGCAAAAACATATTGCCAGTCATACTGTAAAAACTTCGGAGACGAATATCAAACACTACATAACAAAACTGAACTCCCCAAAAAAACTCCTATTTTTTCTGAAAGTACAAATAAATTTCAATTCGCAGGTATGACTTCTCATAGATTTGACGATTAGGACCTTCTACTTTATATAGTACAATATTCCCTTTGATAATTATGTATTTTGGCCTACTATGATAATCGAAACACCCTTTTCGTCGAAAGGGAAGGATAAGCTCCATGAGGAACAAGCGAAGTAATATCATATGAAACATGTATGAAAAATACACAGTAGTTTAACAATTTACAAACATCATAGCATTAACATCTTTATTTTTATCTTCTTTATCTTTACTACTAATAATAAAAGTTTCATGAACTAATTTCAACCGTGTCGTTTTGGATTACCAAAAATACCCTTCAAGCCAAATTACCATTTGTCGTTTCTTATGTAACCCTAGATCATTATCAGATTCAAACTCCTACGTCGTCCCATTGCCCTCTTTCCACCCTGCATTATTTATGATACCCTAGATCAAATCCATAGCTCCTCTACCTTCAAATTCTAATACCGCTATTAACTCCTACTTCCGAAAGAATCCACTCCTCGGATATCAAAAATGGCGTACTTTGTATCATTCGCTCTTATGCTTCTGATGCTTCCAAGCTTGGTTGCGTTCGTTTTCGTTTCGGATGTGGATGTAATGGGTTGGGATCCGATGCGTCGGTACCCGATCGTGATGGATCAGGGTGTGAAAGCGGGAGTGTCGATGAAGGGTTTGGGTATGGGTATGTTGAAAGCGAGTTCGTACCCGTGAACTAATCAGATGCCGTTGTGGCAGAGAAGCGGGTTTCATTTCCAACCCGAGAAGAATTGGATGAATAGTATTATTATTTATTTATTTTTGTAAATTTTGGATTTAAATTTGCAAAAAGGTTATCGTTTGTTTTGTGCTGATATCTTTTTGTTCGTTTGTTTGGTGGCTTTTGATTGACTATATATCTGAATGGTGAGCACTTCTTAATGTTATTTTCATGTTTTTATTTATGGTGTTGAATAGTAAGCTTTTAAATTTAGACATACAAAAGTTCATTGAGTTGTTGATGAAAGGATCAAAATGTAGTTGACCTTTAGATGATTTGATCTTGAATAATATGGAAAAGACCATAGCAACGTAAATTTTTTTGCAGAATAATAATCTTAACAAATTAACCCAAATTAACTTCTAAAGCTTTTGTTGCGGTAAAGGCTTTCATGTATTGACATTCTTTATGCCCACGGTTGATGATTCACTATTCTAGATGATTAGCCATCCAATTTGCAGATGATTCACTATTCCAAAGCTTTTAGCTTGACAAATGACTGATTTAAATTTACATTCAAACCGTGTAGAAAATGTGAAGCAAGAAGCACCTTATAATCAGTATTTTATTAGTTTGAACATTGCAAGAATGACTAGATTTAAATTATTATGAAATTGCATTATGTATCTATGCAGTCTTTATAAATTATCTATTGATCTGTGTCATATATACAGCTGCCAAATGAACATATAACTAATGTTAGATTTGAACTCTTTTCATGGTCTACTTTCTTCAACATTTCCAATAGAGAATAGAATAACAATGGCTATGCTTAGAGCTTTGAAAATCACTTCAACAAAACTAAACATCCGCCTTTTCTAAGGCGCATCTCGGATTTCCATCTGCTTCTTTTGATAGCAAAGTATCTAGATATTAATGTTGGTGTAGCAGCACTAGCTGCCTGTGTCATTGGAAAATCTTTAGTTTCTAAAGGCTATTAAATTGTTACTTGAGTCATTAGCTTCTATAGATTAAACAATTTGTGTTATTGAATGTTTGATTATATTCCACTTTGTTAGTGGCTACAGAATTAAGTTATCCTTGGTATATTTTGCCTTTTATTTTCTCACAAAAGAGCATTGGAATTATTATTTTTAAACACTTATATCATATCTATTCTATTGTGCCATAATTTATATAGTATGTGATAACGCTACACAAGCTATTTAATATATCCTGCTTTTGGTTTTGATGAACATTTGGGTCTTTGTATTTGTTGTAGTGGAACTTGGTTTTGCTTATATATGTTGTTGTTCTGTGCAGGTTTATGCATCTCATTAGGCTGTCCACTATCGAATTGAATTCTGATTATTGAAGCACAATGATGTAAAGGTCCGAGGGAATATGCATAAACTCCTTTGTTTTTTTGACTTCAAGTAAGATTTCCGAAACTACATATTTTTCCATCAGATATTCTTCCGTTTTCAACATGTATTTCAAGCCAATTATATATGTATGTAGGCAAGCAGAAATTTCAATTAAATGGGGCAAGTTTGGGAACGATAAAAGTGACCACTCAAAGAAATTTTGAATTACCTCACCAAGATCCATAGTTCCTCTTGAAACTATAGTGACACTTCTAACTTCAAAGTCATGTATTTGATCATGATAATGTCCATAGTGGTAACCTGAGACTGAAAAGAAAATTGTAGTTAGAAACATCAATGTGAAATAAGAAAAGAAGACTCGGCTTGACTTGCTCCAAAAATATCAATCCATGTTTATATATTCCAATAAGCAAGAAAGTAAATTAGTTAGTCGTGTAAGTGTTAGACTATATTATAAGTTTATAACCACAATCACTGAAACCATTGAAGTTTTGTACTTTTCATGTGATTTTTGTACTGATATGTTTCTATAAACAACTATCAATTTCATTCATGCTGAAGATGTATCAAGGCTCTACTACTAACCATAAAAATAGTAGTTATTCTTTCTACATCATATACCAGAAGCACACACACCTGATATGTACTAGGAACATAAAAGAGTGAATATCATATATGGAAGTAAACACAGTCAACATATTTGAAAAGACAACCGTTTATATATATGTTTTTACTGATGCATTACTTTATTAATTTATTTTTCCATGTATTTTTATGTAACCTTATATAGTTTGTAGGTTGCTAATTTTAATCACCTGAATCTGATATTTTATTTGCATCTTCTATTGACTAACACTTATACTTAGTTTTTTCCCTTTTCAAAACTTATTCTCCATTGAATCTAAGGTACGCATCCATTTTTTCATTTTATTCATATGAAGGCTGATTTTATGTTATTATTATTCATTTGAATTGAAGCTACGCTGTGAAGTGATCATGTGCTAAGGTACATTTTCACTCAGAGCCCATATTAGCTAAGGGCATAATCCTAAGGCAATCGAACGTTATATACAAATAACGAGCAGTACGAAATAAAAAATTCATGTTCGAAAGTTTATGCCTAAAAACAGATCATTCAAATACAAGACTCTTTAAGGTTAAACCACAGTTCAGTAACCAAAATTGAATTTGATTTAAAGTTTCTAATATATAAAGAAAAAAACTATTGAATGCTCATCAACATTATATCACATGTAAAAGTACAAATATTATTTCCATTTTCCGTAATATAAGGAAAATAAACTATAACGAAAGAAAAAAATGACAACTTTAGTATTATAAAAAAATTGTTTTATGGCTGTTCTTTAGTTGTCTCGGTTTTTTGGGCATTGCTTCAAATTCATTTTCTACTAGCAATGCCACTATCAAATCTATTTAGGGGGTTACAACTAGGATACAACTATAAATGCATGCACATTATGATTAAATGCAAGTCCACCTGGACGTGCATATATACTCGTATATATAACAGAGTTAAATAAGATACAACAAAGGTCTCGAATACATAGATGTCTCAATACAATAGTCAAATACAAAATCAGAATACATCACTGGAATCAACTGAAATAACTGCAAGCTGAATAGATATAGCTCGATCTCTAAGCAAAGCTCAAACTCCACAGGTGAGTCTGGAACACTGAGCCACTCAGTTTGACCCGAGCGTAAAGCAATAACACAAAACAATCGAGTCAGAATTAACATTCTTATATCAATAAATCCAACTCAAGTGAAATATCAACTGAAATACAAGTAACTCAAAGGATGTTTGGGATAACCATCCTCTAAGGATCCGTTAAACTATCTACTATGTAGTAATATACGCTATTATAATATGTCTAAAATAATGTAAACTGTTAAAATAGGATTAAGGCTTTACATTTTCCACCTTAACACATTTTATATATTCCCATAGTCTATACAGTACCGTAATCTCTCCCGTACTAAGCATCGTCATAGGGCACTCCAAAGGTATGGTACAAAACTAACTCATAGAAGGCGTGCTAGGGTAGGTGACACAGCACAACTAGGCAATGCCAGGGTAGATATACCAATTACACTTCCGAGCTGGTGGTAACGCAGAGCCACAGCAATCGCCCAACTCGAGCCACACTCCCGAAATCCGAAGGTGCGCACCAAATCAATCACAAAGTAATAGAATGGCATACGATGGAGTGTGTCCGAAAAGAGGAGCTACCTCATTGGCCCGTCGATTGCTCCTGTTTTAGCCACCTTATGCCAACTCATGGGAGTTGGGTCCACGTATATACCTCATATAGGATCGTCGCCACCATCCAACTTCATTCTGGAATCTCCACCGCATACACCGTTGTTAAAGTGGTTTTCGGTATCGGCAGAGAGTATGCCCATATCCGGTCCCGGTCACTTTAACAACCAATCATTATTATAACACCGCGGTCATTTCAAAATAGTTTATACTTCAAAATCAATATATCATTTCCATTTCAAAAACCATATCAATACGATATCATTTCTATTTCAAATATATTCACTTCCAAAATCATAGTACTTTCAAAGTTATAACACTTTCGAAACCAAACACTTGAAATCATAATACTTTGAAAAACCATAACATTTTGAAAATCATAACTTCCACCCTTAAACAGTTTAGATATTAATAATAGTATATAATAAATAGTTTATAAAATAAAATAGTTTATATAAAAATAATTAGAAGTTAAAATAGTTTATATTAAAATAATTAGTATATTAAAATAGTTTATATTAAAAATAGTTTTAAATATAATTTAAAAAATACTTTTAATAATAAAATAGCTTCCTCAAATTTCACAATCAATTCAAATCAACTCAAATTCCAAAATTCAATTTTAATCAAATCTCAAATCATCAATTTCAATTCGATTCAGTTTCTCAATAAACCTTTTCAAATTATCGATTTCAAATACATATTTGAACCATATTATAAGCCATTTCAATTTCAATATATTTCAAAGCTTTATATATTCAACATTTCGAAACTAAATTCGATAATTTCATATATATATATATATATATCAAATTCACTTTACTATTATTTAGTTTGGAAATATTTACTTAATCATTTCAATAACATCTAAATACAACTTCAATTTGCAAATTTAAATAAACAAAATATCTCATTTAAATTTATATATGTTTGAAATATTCATTTAAATCACTTTTAATCAAATCCAAGTTATAATATCATATCTTTAAAATTTCAAATTTAATAAATCAAATCAAACTTATTTAAGTAAAATTCTTAAATAAATATAATTTCAAATCAATTTCAAATTTATCTTTCCAACCTGAATCATTATAAACTCTATATTTGAAAATATATATATTAAATAAGTACTTAAACATATTATATATCAACTTTATTAAATCAACTTTAATAAATCTTTAAAATCAATATTTATCAAAACCATATATTTCTTTTCAAAACCATAGAAATCATTTTCAATATATATATATATATATATAGACCAACGGTGTCTGTATATAATTTTCTATCCTATGGTCAAGTGATACAGATATTCATCATTTCAATCCACAATTTAAATATATACGGGTATATATCTTTTCAACCTGCAATCCCAATTCAATTCACTGAAAATCGCTTCGGTTTATCATTTCAACCCATAACGATTTTCTCCTATTCTACAAATCGTTCGGGTATGTATCATTTAAACCCATAGTGAATTCTATACTAACAGGGAACTTGCAGAGTGATAACATACATGATAATAATATAATAGGCATATATCATAAATGTAAATAACAGATAATGGTGTCAGATGTCACAGGTGAACAGATACAGATGACAGCATATATATGGAAATGTAAATAACTGACAGCAGCATATTTCAATTGTCGTTTCAATTGAAATCAAATTTAATAAATATAAGAACGTTAATCGTGAGTGATTGCTCACCTTTCGAGGCTAGAGAGAAGATAACGAAGTTGAGTCACGAAATGCAAGCACGACTTCCAAACAAGGCAAGATTGAACTCGAATCGACAACGAGCTGATAAATAGGGATTGATGAAAACGAATCAGAATCATCTAGATATATACAGAATATATATTATTATTATATTTTTTTTCAATTTTTCAATTTAAGACAAATATTAAAATAATATAAAATTTTCAAAGTCATTATTATTTACAAATATGTAAAAAAAACAAGACAGCCCAAATAAAAAAATTTCAAAACCATATACGGTATACATCAATACCAACTATTTATAAACTAATATATATATCATAAGTTTCAATATCATAAAATATATAACTAAAACCATAGATAAACTTAATAAACTAATATATAAGAAAATTATATATAAACAAATATATATATATATATAGTATATGAAAAATTCATACTAGAGCAGTTATAAAATAAATAGTATATACCAACAACTTGCATATATATAATTTGACAGGTCAGATGTATAACAAATAAAAAATCTATACATAGTATACTGCCATATATATATTTATATATATAGGTAATTTTAAAATCAATATGAAATAAACAAATATATTACCAAAACAATATCATATAAATCTTATATAAACCTATATATATAGATACAGCAGCATAAAAGTAACTTGTGCTTTAAAACACCCTATATAACTTATATATGCATTCGAATTCTAAAATCCCGTTTAACCCAAATCTCAATTGATCGATTTCACCTTAATTCAAACTCTAAATAAGTCACTAAAATTTTATAACAATTCCAAATACACATTTGCATTACAACTTAAACTATTTTGATTTCAATAGGTTCAAAACTTTTAAATATTCAAACATTTACACAACATCAATACATACATATAATATCTTAAGATCAAAATAAGCTTTATATATATACAACCGATTGAATGTTATTGATATGAACATATATATACTGCTGTACATATTCACTACTGCTTTATATAATATAATGAACACTATAACGGGCATATATATAATATATAAAAACTAACATAATATTTTAAAGAAATAGGATCTGTACTAATTTTAGACAAGTATATATAATTATATAAATGCTGACTCATATTATAAATGTATATAGTGTATACTAATAGTATGGTTTCAAACATATTATAAATGTATACTTTCATAAACTTATATGACTCATCATATTTTAAAACTATATATATATATATAACTAATACAGTAACTAAAATTTAAATTATATATCTAACATACTGTAAATACTACATACAACAACATATATGTGAATACAAGAATTTAACATACGTTTATAACTAAATTATATATATACGCATACAGTTCAAATATACAAACATTCGCATACATAAAACATATGATATATATATATATAAAGTAAAAAGGAAACAAAGCATACAAATACAACTTAAATATATAAATGACCTATTTTTATAAAGCTATAAAACTTACGTATTAACCCAACATATATATATTACTTATACAAAAACATATATCATAACAAATTGATGTTTTTATAAACTTATATAAACTAATATAACTAACAGATTTGAAAGCTTATATAAAACTAACTGTATATAAAAGAAGTCTGCAGCTTGTATATATAAATAACCTATTCTAAACTAACATACATTACTGTAACCACAAGTAAAGCTAAGATATATATAACATACACTGTTATTAACATGCATCAATATATACTATTTAAAAGAAAACTACAACAAAGCTTATAAATAATACATACTAATATATATAACTAGCCTAAGTATATAATATGATATATATAACTACCGAACTTTATATGCTTTGTAAAATAGAAACAATGTATATATATATATATAACTTACACATTATAAGAAGAAGAGGCTGTCGGGGAAAGGTCGAAGAGGAGAAAGCAAAGAGTTTGGCTTGACGTTTGGAAGAGGAGGGTGCGCTCTGATCGGTGGAAGGAAGGGGAAGAAAGAGGAGAAGAGGCTCGGTGCAGTGGCTGCTTCAGCAAGGCTATGGGGAGATGCTATCGGCCGGAGGAGGAGAAAGATGGGTTCGGGTTAGAGAGGCGGCAAGGAGGTGGGTTGAGGCCAAAGGAAAAATTTGAAGAGGAGAGGAAGTGAACAGGCAAATAAACCAACGAACAGTTTAAAATAAAAATGTCTTTCAAGTGCTAGAACAATTAGATGGAAAAATGAACGAACCATAGACAAATGAAGTAGTGGTTCACCAAATGTCAAAAATCAAGTTCTGAGAATTTTAAAAGGTTATTGATTAACTCAGAGGATATGAAAGGCCATATTGAAACCAATAGACTCAAATAAAGAACCGTGACGGATAACCGTTTACTGATTTCGCGGCGTACCGGGGTTCGCAAAATAGAAATGAATATACCACTGAGATCAGCACGATGATATGATCAAAATGGTATACAGATGTCAGTGGTACGACCATCGTATCAAAAGTCGATAATCGCTACCGAAAATGCTGCTAATTTGATAGAAATAAGATAAACGGAGCAATAGAAGTCCAAATTTGAAGAAACGAAATATGACGTCTCACTCAAAAGATGGTTTACAAATTTTCTGTAGAAAAATATTCAGGTTTGGAAAACATTTTATTATCTTCAAATATTAACTGATTTAAATTTAAATAAAATTGCACAATAAAATAAACTTCCATATTATCAGATGAAAATTTACCAATTGCTATGTTTAATTAGAAGTATTCCAAATATCAAATTTATATTTCCAAATTCAATTATTTAAAATTTCACAAAAATTCAGTAAATTATGTTATTAAAAATCATTAAAATTTACGGGTCGTTACATATGTAACGCACGACATCGGTATTTGATTTCAAGAACAAGATGTTCAAAAACCGATATCGATTGTTCCACAGCAAAATTATTTTTGGGTAAACCCATGTAACCATATATCATTGAATTGTTCCCACTCTTCAATCACTTTACACAATAACGCAGACCTAGTACTATCCTGGAGGGTAGAATTTCTTCTTAGCAAAAGTTAGGGTTCTATGAAATGCATATGAAAATGTTCAAATATAGAAAGCTTAGTTTTATGGCATAATAATCCACTGCACTTCACTTTAAATTGCTTATACCTCTTTAGTAAATGGTAATCACACTAATCCCTTCACAAAAATCATAATAGCAATAATAATAATAAATAAACAAAGTTTTAAAAATTAACTAAGTTTCATAACAATTAACTAAGTTTAGGATACTAATAATACTAATAATAATAAAAAATTATAAAATATTAAATAGGTTAACTAAGTTTTATAAAAATTAATTAAATTTATACAAAATAATAATAATAATAATTAACTAAGTTTATAATAATAATAAAATATTAACCAAATTGACCAAGTTTTATAAAAAATAACAAGTTTATGTAATAATAATAATAAATTAACTAATTAATAAAAATTAATTAAGTTTATAATAATAATAGTAATAGGAACAACAAGAATAATCATAATAGTTAAAATAAAATTTTATAATCTTAGTTAAATAATCATAATAATAAAATTAACTAAGATTAATTTAATTGACTAACTGTAAGAATAAAATTTAAATAATAATAATAATCACAATAAAATTAACCAAGGTTAGAAAAATTAACTTCGTTAATTAGGTTTAATAAAAACTAAATAAGCTTATAAAAATTAACTAAGTTGATAATAAAAATAATAATATAAGCTTACAAAAATTAACTAAGTTGATAATAAAAATAATAATATAAGCTTACAAAAATTAACTAAGTTGATAATAAAAATAATAATATAAGCTTACAAAAATTAACTAAGTTGATAATAAAAATAATAATATAAGCTTATAAAAATTAACTAAGTTGATAATAAAAATAATAATTCCAATTTAAACTTGCACAAATGTGCACAGACATAAACAACACAAGCACACTGCCTTCTACTGTCACAACTTCCTGCTCTCTATTTCTTTGGAAACAAACTTCTTCCCTCTCTTCAAAAATCGAAATATCCCGATCTATACACATTTAACCAAAGTGTCCAACACGAAAGTCGTGTGTTTAGTCCCTTAGTATTATCATCGAGCGAGGTGGTCAACATTGTTCGATTACAGTAAGCGGAAAAAAATGAGTATATAACTTTGAAAAATTATTGCTCTCGATCTGATTCAAATTGATCGAAGCCGTTTGCATCGTCGGAGTCGTATGAAGACGAGTACTTTTGGTAGAAGTTCGATGACTCATGATAACAACATTGTTATCAGATAAATTAATTACCTATAACAATTGATAATACCGATCCAAGTGCACCCAAGAGTACAGAGAAGGGAGCAACTGTCATGATTGCTTTGTATCCCATGTCACTAACCTATGGTAGCAAGGCAAATTTATGACAAATCGGTGATAGCTGTTAAGTCGTCAAAATGCATGTTATCACGGTTTTATATAATTATTTTCAAATTGTTCTGAATTTTCAAGAAGTACTACCAATGGCCGAAGACATGCATGAAGAAAGGGTTTGAGCAGTTCAAGTTCTTAGTGATGCATTTGGTACTTGTAGACGTTGACTTTGAACTATGTTGTCTTTTGTTATCATGAATATGCATTGAATTTGGTAACTCATGTATTGAACTTATTTTTTGTTAGTTAATACTTTATTTTGTTATCATGAATATGTGTTACATTTGTTGATTATTATATTTTTTCGTTTATACATTGTTTAAATTGTTATCTATTTAAAGAAGATTCATTTTGATTGTTGTTATTAAAATTTAATAGTGGGGTGCATCAAATATATAGTAAAATAAAGCATAGCTCCTAAAAAGCGTTATAACTGTATGACATAAGCTCTATAAAAAGATAATGCAATGTATGAGGTTACTGTCAAAGAATAGCAGCAAGTAGGCGTTTTGTATCTACACATTTTATAGCGGTATATATATGCTGTAAATGGATGTAGAATATACTATAAACATGTTGATATATAGCGCGAAATAGGCGCTATAGAATAACTATTTTATAGCGACAACTTTATGCGAAATCAGGCTCTTTTATAGCGGTTTTTTTGTGTTATAAATGTGCAATTCTTTTTTATAACATGTCAATATACAACGTTTATCAAACCATTATACTTGTGTTTAATAGCGGCTATATGCCACTACAAAAGACTGTTTTTCTTGTAGTGTGCAGACTCTTCCAAAACTCGCTAGTGAACAAGAAATCTCTATCACTAATTATACTGCTAGGAACTCCATGCAGCCTAACCATATTCTTCATGAACAACCTCACTAAAATAGGTGCCGTCCTGGTTGACCTAACAGGAATGAAATGGGCACTCTTGGTCAGTCTGTCCACTATGACCCATATACTCTCATTTCCTTTGTTCGAACTTGGCAACCCGTCAATGAAGTCCATAGAAATAGAATCCCACTTCCATACTGGAATATCTAACGGCTGAAGCAAACCACATGGCTTCTGGTGTTCGACCTTTGCCTACTGGCAATTCAAGCACTGCCTTACACACAAACCAATATCCCGCTTCATTACTTCCCAGAAGAAACTCCTCTTCATATCCTGATACATCTTGGTACCTCCGGGATGTATAGTGAACTTCAAACGATGGCATTCCTCTAAGACTTCCTTCCTTATGTTTCCTATACTCGGAACACATAATCTTCCTTTCTTTCTCAACCATCCATTCTAGTCAAGACCGAAATCTTTCAAGTCATCGCTCTTGGTTCCTTTCTTAAGCTTCCTGATTCGTTCAGCTAACACTGGATCCTCCATCCGCTTAGAAGAAATCCGTTCGATCAACACTAGTTGAACTTCCAAACAAGATAATACAACTGTATTTCCACTAGACCCAACCTCGGATCTCCACTGCACTCTGCAATCTGCTAATGCTTCTAAATCTTTCCACTTAGCCATCATCGCTAACACTACATTCTGATGCTTCCTGCTAAGTGCATCTGTAACCTTGTTGCCCTTCCTTGGTGTGTACTCAATTCCAAAATCATAAGCGGCTATGAACCCTAACCATCTTTGATGTCTCATGTTCAGCTCCTTCTGAGAGAACAAATAATTCAACGACATATGATCTGTATACAACTCAAACCTTTCTCCTAAAATGTGCAAAAATCGCTTCTGCCAATTCCAAATCATGTGTCGGATATCTGACCTCATGTGGTCTAAGCTATCTAGAAGCATAAGCAATCACTTTACCTCTCTACATCAGCACAGCTCCTAACCTTTTTCTACACAGATCGGTATAAACTACCAAATCATAATTCCCCACTGGAACCACCAATATAGGCGCATGGTCAATAAGTGTTTCAAACTCCGGAATGCTTCCTCACACATATCGGTCCGCACAAACTTCACATCCTTCCTCATCAGCTTGGTCATCGGTGCCGCTATCCGTAAAAAATCCTTATTGAATCTCTGATAATAACCAGCCAACCCAAGGAAACTCTTAATCTCGGTTACCGTCTCGGGTCTCTTCCAACTATTCATTGCCTCGATCTTAGTCGGATCCACGGACAACCCTTTTTCTGAGACTACATGACCAAGAAACTTCACCTCCTTCTTCCAGAAGTGACACTCCAAAAACTTCACCTTCACCTGATGCTGCCTTAGTGTCTCAAGCACCACTCTAAGATGAACTTTATGCTCTCTTTCATTCTTAGAGTAAATCAAGATGTCATCTATAAAAACCAGCACGAACCTATCCAAGTGCTCTCGAAAAATACGGTTCATTAAGTCTACAAAGAAAGTTGGAGCATTTGTCAGTCCGAACGGTATAACACACCATTCGTACGACCCATATCTGGTCCTGAACGCCGTCAAAGGTATATTATCCTATGCTACCCTGAGCTGATGGAAACCTGTTGCCAAATCCAATCAAGAAAATACCTTTACTCCACTTAGCTGGTCGAACAAATCGTCAATCCTGGACAATGGATATCAATTCTTTATCGTTCTCTCGTTCAACTTATGATAATCGATACATAGCCTTAACGATTCATTCAGCTTCTTAGCAAACACTGCCGCTGCACCCCACGACGAACTACTCGGCCTGATAAAACTCTTGCCTTCTAGGTCCACCAACTGCACCTTCAACTCCCTCATCTCTGAAGGGGTCATCCTGCTCGGCGGCACCGGTTTTGCCCCCGGAACCAAATCTATCTGAAACTCGACGGCTCGTTTTGGCGGTAATCCCAATACAGGCTCAAACAAATCTGCGAATTCTCTAACCACGAAAACTCGGCTCAACTCATCCTCCGAGTCCAAAGCACCCAACAAAGAAAACACCTCACCGCTAGAACCTTTTATGGTGAAACAATCTGATCACTCCCGGGTGTCTAAGAGATATCTTCCTACCTTGGTAAAATATCTTAGCATAGTACTCACTTAACCAATCCATCCCAAGGATAATCCCGAACCCCACAAAATCAAACACATGCAAACTGCACACAAAAGTATGACCTGACAGGTCCAACTTAAACTAGTCACACCTCAACTCTAGAGTTGCATACCCTCTTATTGGATTCGCAACCCGTAAGGAAGTAAATAAATATGTGGGTTTAAGGTTAAGCTTATCTATCAAACATCTAGATATAAAAGAATGCAATGCACCAATATCAAATAAAACGCTAACAGACATACCATGAATCTGAAGCGTTCCTCCAAGAACTGCCTTTCTCTTCTCCTGGGCTGTTAGCTTAGAAGCAGCAGGCTTCAATACATACACCTTGACCTTACCATCTCTAACGGGCTCCTTGCACTAGTTCCTATAATGGCCTATCTGGTCACAATTAAAGCACCTGACATTCTTTCCCTTAGCCATATCCTTTGCCTTCCCTGAATGACACTCATTAGCAAAATGCCTTTTCTTGTTGCACTTATAGCAGACAATCTCAGACTTCCCTTTCTTGGCTGCTCCACCCTTCTGAGCACCTCTTTTGGAAAAGAACTTCCTCTTTTGGCCTTGCCCAACATGGAATCCTTTGGCCTTGCTCTTCTCCAGAGAATCATGGACTTCCTCCTGCCTCATAGCCTTCTCTACAACAATATCAGAAGGATCTCTAAAATAAGACAAAATAGCACTATCCAACTCTGGCTTCAATCCTCTGATGAACTTCTCATTCCGCCGCAACACTGTATCTACTAAAGCATACCCATACCGAGCCAACTCTTCAAACTTCCTAGCATACTCTACAACAGTCATCTCACCCTGCACCAGCTCAAAAAATAGCCAAATCAAGGCTGACTGTGCCATAATAGACATAAACCTCTCCTGGAATCTCCTCTTGAAATCCTCCCAGGTCACTGTCTCCTCATCCACCGTCACAGTCACACTGTTCCACCAAAATAGTGCAGCTCCGTGAAGCTTCCTAGATGCTAACCTCCTTTTCTGCTCGTCATTGAGCCCCAGATCTGCAAAAAATCCTTTCACAGTGCAACAACCAGTTCTCCACTCCAATGGCATCCTCCATTCCCATAAACGACTTCCCTCCAAGCTTCACATAGTCACCACTTATCTTAGCGAAATGGTTAACTACCGTAACTTTCGGAAACCCAGCTCCTGCAGCATTTCCTCCTAACACTCCGGTTGTAACTCCTGCCTGCATCATATTCCAAAGAAACTGATACATTGCTTCCATTTCGACCTACGGGACCTTAGCACCAACATTCTCCGCCTGATCTTGGTTTCTCCCAACACTAGGTCCGGCATTCCTTTCGGTGCTTCCCCCTCTTGGGTTAACTCTGCTTCTTCTACCATCCATATATGTATTCAAACCTCATGAGATACAGAAAGATATCCTAATAAAAGATAGATAAATAGAGATAAAACGCATACTTATATATATATATATATATAGCAAATACAAGTACGTTACTATAGCGTTATCCCAACCCCAATCTTACTCTAATTTCTTTAGATTTTTGTTTTCAAAACCAATTTTTAATTAAATTTTTCATAAACCTATGCTCTGTTACCATGTTGTAACATCCCGTATCTGGAGGGCAAAAGCTAAGCGCTATGGATGCTGCAGTCATCCACAGTATTAACTTCTGGTGATAAAATATGGTAACGTTAATGGTATCCATAATATCAGAAGTACTTGAATATGAACAAAATCACAAATTTCCAAAAACAATAATTACAGTGATTATATTTAAAATAAAATCATATCCAAGTTACACAAAAATTCCTAAACGTATTCCCAGGCAACGATTAAATATAAATTACATCAATACACCAAGAGCGACATATGAAGATGCCCCCTTGGATGATCAAAGCAATATAGACATAACTGTCTTAATACACGGCAGAAATAAATAAAACAGATTCCTAATTTAGCTATCCGCCAGCCACCCGCTCGTCTTTGGATGCTTATTCGCCAAAATCTGCTAAAACCTTAAAACCTAAACCCTCAGCCTACTCAAATAAATTTTGAGCACCCGAGAGTTTAAGGAGAAACAAAAACTTCGAGTCAGACATAAAGCTTGGTATGAATAATTTCTGTTACATTTCTATTTACTGATATTTAGTGAGACCACTCCACATAGCAGAATGATATTCCCTCACTAATATCTCTTTTCAGAACATACATTTTGCAAATCCTTTCCTGCAACCAAACTGGTTAATCAACTGATTATAATAATAATATAGCAATATCCATTATGCTAAAACAAAAAATAAATGGACTAACTGTTCGAAATCTGAGCTAACTGCTCTCTGTGGACTAACTGTCCTTAAGACTGATTATACCAAAATAACAATATCCTTTATGCAAAATAATGGACTATCTGTCCATAAAACAGGTAAAAAAGGATGGACTAACTGTCCTTAAGAAGTAGCAAGGTCTGTTATGCTAACAAATGAACTAACTGTTTATATCTGGGCTAACTGCCCTTAACTGGACTAACTATCCTTTGGGCTGACTGCCCTCAAAATGGAACGACTGTCCAAATTTAAATGAGCTAACTGTCCGAATTTTTCTTAGGGTTAACTGCCCTTTAAATTTTCCTTGAAAACCTTTTTAAAACAATTTAGTCCGTCAAATCATACATATACAAGGAAAATATATCTTTAGCTTTATTCTAAGCTATTTTTTCCATGTTATATATACTTTACTCAAGATAATGTTGATGATGTTCAATAAGGATTATCTATCCTTTTAAAACAAGTTAAAGTCCTTTATAACTTAAAACACTTAGGCTATCTGCCTAGTCATTATATTCGAAATCTTTGTTTAAAACCTTTAAACAACCCTTTCGAAATCATTGAAGGTAACCCCTTCGAAGCCACTGAAAAACCTTTCGAAATCATTGAAGGTGACCCCTTGAAAAACCTTTTGAAATCATTGAAGGTAACCCCTTCAAAGCCATCGAAAAACCTTTAGAAAACATTGAAGGTAACCCCTTCGGAACCAATAAAAGCCTTTTCTCTAAAAGCCTTAAAATATATGACATCCGCCTTTAAAACCATTTAAACCTTGGCTTTCGAAAGCATTAAAAAACCTTACCTTTCGACCTTGTCGAAAGCTTTACCTTTCGACCTTGTCGAAAGCCTGGGGAACCACCCCTTTTAAATCATTGATAAAACCTTTCGAAAGCATCAAAACCAGACTCTTTCGAAAGCACTTTGGGTTCAATTTAAAAACAAGTGGAAACCATTCGAAGTTGACTACTTCGAAACCTTTTAAACGTTTCGATTTAAAACATTTGGATCATGCCTTCAAGTAGAGCAAAATGATCAGAAAAACATTGGAGTTGAAAGCATATGCTTCGAAACCCTTTAAAAGTAACTCTTTCAAAACCATTTCATAAACAATGAAGTGATGGTGTCGAAACCATCCCTTCAAAAACAATGGAGAGGCAGTAATTTATAGAAAACAAAAGATTCCATTCGAAAGCATCTGTGTCGAAAGGTAGGAAGTGGCAGCTATGCTTTCGACCTTGTCGAAAGCTAATCTTTTCGACATTGTCAAAAGCTAACAATTAAAACAAGAAAGCAACCCAATCGAAAACTCTTCTTTTAAACCATTTTGACTGTGTCGAAAGCATTTATGTTGAAAGCAACCTTATCGAAAGCTAGCAGTCGTATTTTCCTTAAAACCAAAATAAAGCTTCATCTCTTTCGGAACCTCTTAGTTTTGACCCTATACCTTTCGACCTTGTCCAATTCACTACGTACCAATTGCCGATACCATGTACATTGGTTTCGACCTTGTCGAAAGCTTTGCTTTCAACCTTATCGCAAGCTTTGGTATGCTTTCGACCTTGTCAAAAGCTAAGGGACAGAGACGGAACCTAGTTGACGAAGAGTCAAAACAATAAAAAGCCTATTTATTTGTACTTTAAAGTTGTCCTTTTGTACCTAACCTGCCTTATTTGTCTAAATCTGATTAGTTGGTAGATTTTTATATTCAAAAGTGCTGCCATCTTTCCTTATTTGGAAATTTAAACAATTTTGAAAAAGCTCCTCTCCTTTATAATTATATAAAACATTTAAGCCCCATACCTTAATTTTATACAACTATTAAAACACCTTGGAAAATCTGGAAAAATTCCAGAAAATCACTTTATATATGTTTTTCAACATATAAAATTTTCATACCCAATTAATAGATTATTTTCACGTAAATAATTTTATAATCTAAAATACCATTTTCCTCCTTAGAAAATTTATAATAAATCCACGAAAATTTAGAAAAATCTAAAAATTGAAACCCATCTCTAAAATATTATTTTAGATCTTCATAAAAATTCGCATGGCAATTGGATGTCATTTTATAGGGTTTTCATCTCAAAGCATGTCATAAAATCTATATGAACTTACATACATCATTAACAAGTATATATAGTTATTCTATCATTCAAAAACATGGCAAATCATTGCAAAATATTCGGATTTAACCTTAAAACTGAAACCGTAAAAATTTAGAGATGTAAACATTATTCACCTTTGCTTTAGAGATTAAGGAGCTTGAGATTTGAATGGATTTGATTTGAATTTGCTTTTCCTTTAGCTTTTCTTAATTTCCTCTTTCCCTTTCTTTGTTAATGGTGGCCGGCCTTAATTATAAATTTTTTGAATTGAATGAACGTGTAAAATGATACACGGCCTAGTTTTGGAGATATAGGAATGACCTATTTCCCATAATGCTCTTCCTCTAATTCATTTTAAAATATTTTTTAATTTATTTATTTTAAAATGCACGGCTACCTTACTTGAAATCAAATCTCCATCCCCTAACCAACATATTATTTTATTTAGTTTAACTAACTAAATCTCCTAAATAATGTTACTAAAAATCTGGGGTGTTATAGACTCCCCTCTTTAAAGAATTTCGTCTTCAAAATTACGATAAGGCACTCAAAACAAACAAGAAGGTAAAACATACCATCAATTACGAATATCCATATAACAATCATATACAATACTTATCAGATGGGTCAAAAACTCTCTAAAGGTTTTATAAAAAATAAAGCACTAATTATCGTATTCGACATTTTAGAAAACACACACTAAATCATGCACATCTACCCTAACTAATCCA
Source organism: Allium fistulosum (assembly GCA_030737815.1). Taxonomy (NCBI): domain Eukaryota; kingdom Viridiplantae; phylum Streptophyta; class Magnoliopsida; order Asparagales; family Amaryllidaceae; genus Allium; species Allium fistulosum. The sequence continues at coordinate 938,837,419 of CM060905.1, read as the reverse complement.
AGCTAGCTCTAATGCACATATGCACTAATTAAACAACGTATATACAGTAACATACATTAAACAAATTAATATTTTTGATATTTGGATGATAATAACTGTAATTAGCATTCAGTGGGGTATTTTAAACACTCAATGGAGGTATTATAAACAACTAGAATAACAAATTAACCATAATTTAACAAATCAAAATTAATTATGGTTTAGGAATAAAACCTGATTGCAGATTGATGAAGGGCCTAGGCTTGTGAGAGTGGAGAATGATGAAGTTGGAGATGATCGGGAAGGCACGGGGGTTGGCTGACGATGGGGGAGGAGGTGATGGAGTTAGGAATTTGGTGAATTTGGGTGGAAGGAGATAATGAATCAGGTGTCGGCTTGCTGACTGTATACACGTTTATTTCTAACGACGGCCACCGACGACATATTTATGTCGGTTTTTGGCGGTTTACCATGTCACTATATTTTATTTACGTAAAAGGCACGAAGATCGTTAACCGTCGGAAATATCCATCGGCGGCCATCGGAAGCTTCCGCCGTAATGCATGATTTATTTACTACTGTTCTAGTAGCGCATGATTTACAGAAGTATATGCTTAGTATAATGTAATATTATGGCATATATGTTTGTGCATTACTGAGCCAGTTAGTATGTATGCATTTTTCATTACTTAAATTTGCATTATTTTATAATTCTAGCTTTTTATGCTTCCTCTTTTTCAGCTGTACTTGGAGATCCTTTCTATGAACGTGCATGAGATGATTAACTCGGCAATTTTTATAAAATTAAATCTTTATAAATAGTTGGCTTGGAAGCACAAACTTTTGGTCCGACCGCAAACTTCCGAAAATACCCTTTACTCATATATAATTTAACGCTCATTTATATATGTTACCAAATTCTTTAAAAATTGGATCTAACAAATAAACTCACTTTACAAATTTAACACGTGCCTTTACAAATCTTTATTAATAGTTGGCTTGAAAGAGCAAACTTTTGGTCCGATCGCAAACTTCCGAAAATACCCTTTACTCATATATAATTTAACGCTCATCTATATATGTTACCAAATCCCTTAAAAATTGAATCTAACAAATAAACCCACTTTACAAATTTAACACGCACCTTTACAAATATTAATAAACATTAATATTACTTGAAAATATGATATGATAAATAACTTTTTTTACAAATTCAGAACGCTCAAATATAATCAAATCTTAATGTCACTTTAAAATATGATATAACAAATGAAATTCCTTTACAAATTCTTTCTTTATTAACTAATAACAGAAATATAAATTCAAACTACCAAAAAAAATTAAATACTGTAACTTAAAAATAAAAATTCAAACAAACTATGCATGAGTTCAACGCAAAATACGATTAAATATTTCTGCAAATTATTTTTTTAAGTGTTTTGAAACATATACAATTTGTAGAACAACTCACGCGCGAAGCGCGTGCCGTAACACTCATATAGATAACTGGTCTCATTTTTTGTGTGTGTGTGCGCGCGCGCATACACACATGTATATATGTTTGACAAGTGTAGATATATTTGGAAGATTGTTGTTATTTTTTATTTCATCTCTCCTTACAATAGTGTAGTTTGTTTTATTACAAAATATGCAATAATGCAAAAGTGAATCTGGAATTAAGTGGATGATTAACTTTCATAATATTAGGTGTTCATCCTGTGGACATCTATTGTACTCTTTAGTCGGTGTTGGTTTTTGAGGCATGCACTCATTTATCTAGGAACAAACAGGTACAAAATGCGTGTTTGAAATTAACATTCAGCTGTAACTACGCAGTATACATGTAGACGATTAAGTGGACATGTTAGATTTTCTGATTGAGTAATGTGGTGATTTGAAGAAGAATTTAACTGAATTCTTAAGAGAGAATGTAAAACAGAAGTATCTTGTATTAATGATTCAATTCAATACAATGTAGAGTAACAACATCTTGTATTTAAATAAACATGATTGGGCTTTAACAGGTAGGCCCAAAAAACTGCATTACATAGGCAACTTAATCTACACCGTTAGATAGAGATCTCGTGGCATAAGATATACGTTGCGTAGCCCTAAGAATAACAGATAGCCGCAACACTTCATTTGTTATCTTCGATTGCCCCCCTCAAACCCAAGCTGCTAGGGTTAGGGTTTGAAGGCGAATGGTGATCGCGGCTTTGTCTTTGATTCAACTTTTTGTGCTGAGGTCTTGAGTCTGATTCTTCGTTGGCCGTTTTGTCTTTGATGTCTTCAACTCGAAAATCAGATCTGGATTTGGTGAAGATTTTTGTGCTTTGGTCCTTGTTGGCAGGTTTGTCTTCGACGTTTTCAACTCGAAGGTCGGATCTAAACCTGGTGAAGTTCTTCGTGCTTAGTGCTTTAGTGAGGGTGTCCGCCCTCTGGTAAGTGGCAGGTATATGATTGATTTCCAGATTTCCTTTTTGAACTTGCTCGCGAACGAAAAACATATCGATTTCGATATGTTTGGTTCTCGAGTGTAGTACTGGGTTGGCAGTCATGAACACGGCACTTTGATTATCACACCATAGTACTGGTTTCATTGTATTCTCTATTCTTAGTTCCTTTAGTATAGATTGTAACCACATAATTTCTGCTGTGGCGTTAGCTATGCTTCTGTATTCTGCCTCCGTGCTAGATCTGGATATTGTAGTTTGTTTCTTTGAGCACCATGATATTAAGTTGTCTCCGACATATATACAGTATCCACTGACAGATTTTCTATCGTCTGGATCTGTTGCCCAGTCTGCATCTGAATATCCAGTTACATTTAGTTTGCTGCATGTCTTGAATAGCAATCCATAGCTTAGGGTTCCCTTAAGATATCTGAGAATTCTCTTGACTGCCTTCCAGTGTTCATCTAGTGGTTCCTGCATAAATTGAGACACCTTGTTAACACTGTAAGCAATGTCTGGCCGTGTTATAGTAGCATATTGTAATGCTCCTACAACACTTCTATATTGTTTAGTATTATATATGGCTTCTCCCCTGTTTTTGGATAATTGATGATTGCTGACCATAGGAGTTGGTTGAGAATTTGCACCATCCATCTTTGTTTTAATGAGTAGTTCCTGAATATACTTTTTCTGACATAATATTAATTCGGAATTTCCTTTTCTCAACACTTCTATACCCAAGAAGTAGTTGATATTTCCTAGATCTTTGATTGAGAACTCCTTGTTCAGGCAGTTGATGACATTGCTGATTTCTTCATTACTGTTTCCTGTAATGATTAAATCATCAACATATATTAGTATGTAGACAGTCATAGAATCATTAATTTTTACAAACAAAGAGTTGTCTGATTTGATGGGCTGATACTTCATATCTGATAATACTCCCTTTAGTCTATCAAACCAGACCCTTGGGGATTGTTTGAGCCCATATATGGCTTTGTTTAGTTTGCACACATGGTTTGCCTGCTTGATATACCCTGGTGGTTGTTGCATATATACATCTTCCTGTAGTATCCCATTCAAAAATGCATTATTGACATCTAATTGTCTTATGTGCCATCCCTTGTGCAAGGCAATGGTAAGAATGAGCCTTATAGTGGTTGGTTTGATCACTGGGGAGAAAGTCTCCTTGAAATCAAAACCGTATTGCTGAGTATATCCTTTTGCAACGAGTCTTGCTTTGTATCTGCTAATTGTCCCATCAGGATTTTTCTTTAGTTTGTATGTCCACTTGCACCCTACTATATTTTTGTTGTCTGGAGGGTGTACAAGATTCCATGTATTGTTATTTATCAGTGCATTGTATTCTTCATCCATAGCTACTGTCCAGTTTTTATCTTTTGCAGCTTGCTCGTATGTTTCTGGCTCATGCAAGAGTATGCTTGTATTGTATATCTTGGGCTTGAAGATACCACTTTTAGCCCTAGTGATCATATGGTGACTGGGCTTTGTATGAGTTTCAGAATCAGGTGAGTTATCCTCATTTGTTTGTCTTGACATGTTATTTGTATTATTCTGTTCAGCATCCTCCTCTGTCTGATTTTCTTCACTTGTTTGAACAGGAGAGTGAATGGCATGACTAGGATCATCTGTCCACTCAGAGTTATGCTGACCTGATACAGTGGTTTGAGTGTGGTGATCTCTAGTAGACCTCACCTCTTCATTCTGAGACTCATGTTCAGAATAGATTGGTAAGTCAGGTATTGACACCTTTGGATTGTACACTTTATTGGTTGTTTTTATTTCTGAGTTATTGTAAGGAAAGACTTTCTCATTAAAAACAACATGTCTACTGACAAAAACTCTTCCATTTTCATCCAAGCATTTGTAACCCTTCTGATTAGTAGTATATCCAAGAAAAGTACAGGATTTAGATCTAAAGTTAAGTTTGTTTGCATTGTAGGGTCTTAAGTAAGGGAAACATAGACATCCAAAGGTTTTCAAGCTATAGTAGTCAGGTTTAATCCCATGTAACTTCTCCACTGGACTTATTCCACCTATTACCTTTGTTGGTAATCTATTAATAAGATACACAGTAGTATTAAAGGCCTCTGGCCAAAACTTTAGTGGTAATGATGCATGTGCTAATAGACTAAGCCCAGTTTCAACAATATGTCTATGTTTCCTTTCAACTAGACCATTTTGTTCTGAAGTGTATGGGCAAGTGATTCTGTGTACTATTCCTTTCTTTTTAAAGTAATCACTGAGAGTCTTAAATTCAGTTCCCCCATTTGATTGTATTATTTTAACTTGATTGCCAGTTTGTTTTTCAGCCATAACTATAAAGTTTATAACAGCATTATTGGTTTCATTTTTGGATTTTAAGAAGTAAATCCATGTATGTCTAGTGTGTGCATCAACAAAAGAGACATAATACTTATAATTAAAATCAAAACATATGGGTGCTGGTCCCCACAAGTCTATGGCAATCAGGTCTAAGGGTTTTGAGTAGGCTGTCGAAGACTCATTAAAAGCTAATTTATGACTCTTGCCCATTTGACAGTATGTACAAACATAAGGTAATGAAATACTATCAAAAGGAATTCTATTTTCATTGAGAACCTGCTTTACAACTTTCACACTTGGGTGACCAAGTTTATAATGCCATGTATCAAATACACTCTTGGAGTCTTGCCCCACACACATGTTACAGTATTTCATGTTGACTGAGGACACATTGTTATTGATAGATTTGAATTTATATATCCCTCTTTCAGCATCACCCTGCAACAAAATGTCTTTTGTTAGTATGTCTCTGACTAAACAGTATGTAGGATAAAATTCAAAGTAAACCTTATTGTCACTGGCAAATTGGGATACACTAATGAGGTTTTTCTTTATTTTGGGTACTCTTAGTAAGTTGTGCAGAAACATTTGTTTCTTGCCTTTAATAAGAGCATTACCAATATGAGTAATATTGATACACTTACCATTTCCCATGCAAATTGACTGTTTACCTCTATACTCCCTGTTGCCAAGATTCAAGTTATCGAGATTATTTGTTATATGATTTGTTGCGCCAGAGTCTGGATACCAACAGTCATCCTGAATGCTTTCTGACTTTGTTGTATCATTAGAGTTATGATTCTTTTCACCACTTGATTGAGTTTCTGAATTAGCTTGAGCCATGTTAGCACTTGGGTTACTATTCCTTTGGCCATTGGTCTGATTAGAGTACCTGAAGTAACATTTGACAGCAGTATGACCCACTTTTTCGCAAATCTGACATTTGGGTCTATTATTATTGTTCCATCTGCCTCTTCCTCTAGACCTATTAGAATTTCCTCCTCTTTGTATGTTCTGATCAGACCTGTTGTTGCCTTGACCTTTGTTCTTGGAGTTAGTAGTATAGTTGATGGAGAAGTCAGAGTCTTGTGGCTTCTTGATATCTATTCTTGCTTCATGGGCCAGTAGTATGGAGTAAACATCATCGACAGATGGTAACTCCTTTTGAGATGAAATAACAGCAACTACTGACTCATAGTCATCACTTAACCCATTTAGGATGGTTAAGATTTGTTCTGAATCAGAAACTTTATGATTTGCAGCCTCTAAAAGATCACAAGTTGCCTTTACTTTAAAAAGATATTCTCTCATGGTATTGCCATCCTTTTTCATGTTGTGTAATTGTCTCTTATGATACATCACTTTGGCTGCTGACTGTGTATTAAACACCTTCTCTATTGTAGACCATATATCGTTTGCTGTCTTGCATCCAATGACATGAGACAATAATTTTGTGTTTATTGATGACAATAGCCAAGAGCAGATAAGTCTGTCTTGTCTATGATATTTTGTGTATTCCTCATTAATAATAGTTTTGTTTTCTTCAACAGTTTTATATTTGGGAGGAATTGAGATGGTTCCAAGAATATGACCTTCAAGTCCATATCCTTGGATTGCAGTTTCAATCTGCAGTTTCCAGAGAAGATAATTATCTTCACTCAAGTGTGCAGTTACAAGATTGGTTTGAGGACTGACAACAGTGTTAACCAATTTTTCAACAACAGTTTGGGATTGATGATTATCAGTCATATTGGCAGAAGTAGCCGAGGCAGAATCATCAGTCATGATGAATTCAATTAATATTCAGACAGTTAAAACAGGAAAAAGAGGGATAAAACAAGAAAGTCAATCAAAGATAAAGATCAAGAAGTTAAGGAACAGAAATTGCTCACAACCAGGTTCACTGCAAGATTTAAATGATGAGAACCTCCTTTTTGGCTAAATTCTGATAAGTCTTGCTGATGAGCACTTTCTTTCGTTTTGAGATGATTCTTGATTTCTTGATTTCTTCTGATTGTTTTCTTTTGATTGATTTCTTCAAGATTTGATGGGAAGGTCCTGATGCAGCCTAGTCGTTACAACTCAGGCGTGGCATTTGATTTTCCCAGTTGAATCTGCCCCACTCAGATGATGAGATGCTATCTCCTGATGAGTGGTGATGACTCAGATGATGAAACTTTTCTGATGAGTGAATTGGATCTTAATACTTGGCTGTTAAGCCTGAATGCTCTGATACCATGTTAGATTTTCTGATTGAGTAATGTGGTGATTTGAAGAAGAATTTAACTGAATTCTTAAGAGAGAATGTAAAACAGAAGTATCTTGTATTAATGATTCAATTCAATACAATGTAGAGTAACAACATCTTGTATTTAAATACACATGATTGGGCTTTAACAGGTAGGCCCAAAAAACTGCATTACATAGGCAACTTAATCTACACCGTTAGATAGAGATCTCGTGGCATAAGATATACGTTGCGTAGCCCTAAGAATAACAGATAGCCGCAACACTTCATTTGTTATCTTCGATTGGACATATAGTGTTTTTATTAGGTAACTAATAATTTATAAATATGGTTTATATTCTTAGGGAACTATTGCTTGTGATATGTTTGTGCACTGATTTTTTCAAGCTTTTACTGTCTCCGTAGGCATACTAATATTAACGGTTTCCTTCGTATTCACATGAACATTATGTGATTCCAAAACTGACATCACCATGGTTTAAAATCTTATGACAAACAAACAAATTTGACAAAGCAAAAACACTCAAAAGTCAAATCGAATATGCATTCACATGAATTTACAGTGATCCAAACGTAACAGTGCCGAGCCTGTCATATATCTGATTTAGCTGCTGAGTAGTAACGAAGGAAGTCACCGTTCTTACTAAGTAATTGCTGTATGTTTTTAGTAGGGAGATTTTTCACTACTAAAGTCGACTAATTTAGTGAATTTTCAGCTGCTTAACAGATACGAGACAACATAGGCACTAACATACCAATGGTACTTCCGTACAAGTCTTCTCGTAACAGATTAGACTGGTTACTGCTTCTTCAGCAGATCAGACTAGTTGACCTTTGTCTGCTTTCATTTGCTGGAACTTGTGAAATTCTATTGTAGATGTTGTAGCTACATGCTTAGTTTGGTGAACTGATAAGCTAATTTTGCATATTGTTCTTTTACGTTTACATGTGCAAATTAACATGTTATAGCATGGCCTTCCATGTAATGCAGGGCTCACCCATGCTAATCGTTTTTTTTTGTATGTTTGCTCTAATTAGTAATTACTGGCTCATACTTTTTTTTCATATACAATGGTGAAAATGGCAGATGAAATTATAAAATTTTAACTATACCTTGTCACATGGACTTAATAATACTTTTACTACGTGTCAGTCAAAATTGTGAGGTCGGTTTGTTTTCTTTCTCTGGGCACATGCCTTGGAGCAACAAACCTCGCAAGCTTTTCCAAAAATAGTTACTGCAACCAAATTTCATATTACTCCTTTAAGACCGTAACTTCCTAATAATGTGACTAACTAAGTTTATATCTGCTTAGTGGAAAAGTAATAATAACGTTACTTTTTTCAGTCATTTTAATGCATATAGGTTCTGTAGTAAAAGGTGATATGATAAATGAAATACAGGTCAGAGGTTGCTATAAATTTTGTACGACCTTCCACTCCGATTTCATTTACGGCACTAATTCAAAAAAGAATATGTGTGTGTATATATATATATATATATATATATTATTTTATGAAATCATGTTTGTTTTAGTTGTTTATGTTGCATGATCCATCGGTAACATTCCAGGTAAGAATGTACCCATACCACAGCATATATTTTAAATAATTCAAAAAGGATTATGCCGTCAGAACTTGAACTTGTATCAAATAGTTTTCTCGTAGATGCTTTATTCACTAGAGTACCTTTTGAAGTATCATTTTCTTATTGTTCGTTTGTTGTCCGACCCATCTATAGTTTGTACAAACTGAAACCTCATTCATTTTGTGTATATCCGAATTAGAATAAAATGAACACACTTGGGTTAGCCCCGACCGATTTACACCCCAAACTACCATCGGCATGCCGAATAACATATCGAGCAGCACATATAGAAATGTATAAATGCAGTAAAGTTAGATATCATCAGTGTACTGTCCACTGATTGTAAGTTTGCATGTTCTTATGCTTCTTTCAACTTGAACCTTTTTTCTGTACTGATTGGTAATTATTGTGATAAAGGACATGTCCTATTTGTCCAGTTGTCCTTTAGAGTGCATAAATACGAAAACAATAGTAACATGGCCTTAATGAGTTCATGTGCGAACTACCCTTTATGAAGTGATCATCCTCGTAAAAAGGACAGCAGTTGGATTGAATTTTAGCACTTTCTATTTAGTTCCCTCTTCTTCTTTATTTATTTATTATCTTTTATCTTTTACTTTCTTCTTTCTTTTGTGCGTGTTTTTAGCTGTTCCAGTTGATAATAATGAAATTGCAGCGAAACACTCTTAGAGCATCCCCAGGTAGAATATTCAAGCCTAATATTCAGCAGTGAGGAACAACATCTCTCCATCAGAAGAGAAGGGCCTTGAAATTAAGCATAATATTCATGGATCAATTCTGGATTTGTCTTAGACCCTTATTTAATCGATGTTTAAAGTCTGTCTCATATTAAATAGACATTTTAAGTTCAAACGCATATTTGATGAAGCAGCATACCTAGATGATGAAGCAGCATATCTCGAGTTGAAGACCAAAAGCTCCGACCTATCTCCAGCCTCCTTTACCGACCTACGACCTAAATCCATGTTCCGACCTATCGACATTACCGACCTACGACCTTCCTTAGGTCGCAACCGACCTAGGCCAGCTCCAAATCTAAGCCGCGACTCGATTTCAATCAATTCCGACCTAAATATCTTCCGACCTAACTCCATCGCTCTTCAGCCGACTCACGACTTAAACCCCCACCTCAATACCACTCCGCGACCTAGTTTCTTCTGCAAAACCACTCGCGACCTATTCCAATACCTTCCCCATAACCCATTGCCGAGTTTGCCCTAACTCGTTGAAGCTCCATAAGTCGCGGCCATTTCATAAGTCGTTGCCGAGCTATCTTTGAGTCGGAGCCGAGGTAAAGTGAATCACTGCAAATTTTAAGTCGCGAACGAAAATTTTAGATCGGCAGATATAATAAGTCGGCATCTATAGGTCGTGTCCGACCTAAGGACTTTGTTTTTTTTTTCTTCTGTTCTTTGTGTGTTGAGTTGTAACTACTATAAATAGTGGATGAGTTGTAACTTTTGTGGTTGTTGAATATTGAATAAAATTCTCTTTTGTTAGCTTTGTGCTTTCAATTTCAATTGGTAGTCGAGTGTATCTCCTATCTCCACTTACGTCATTCGAGTGCGCTCGAATCATCGTTTGCTGAAGCCGATTCACGGAATCTTGTGCGCAAGATCAACGTTGAAAAATCGTAGATCTCTTTCCCGGTATCTTCGGATCAACGAGTCAGAGATAGCTAGAGTTCGGTATCTTCGGATCAACGAATTCAAGCATTTCAGTATCCATCAATCCACAGATTGCTACTTTCATCGATTGAAGATCGTCTAGAATTATCCGCTGCGTCAGTTTGGTATCAGAGCCTGTTTTAGCCAATCATAGCTAAATCGAGTCTTGGAGCCGAGAATTTGAAGTGTTGAAGTTGTGTTCATCGTGTTCATCATATTTTGCAACAAAGTTGGAGTTTTCGATCCATTTCATTTTGGATCAAAGTTCGAAAGGTGTTTGAAACTTGAAGTGTGAATTTGTTGAAGTGTTTGGGAAGTATTCAATCATGCCGCCAAGACGAGTTCAACGTCATCGCAATATTAATGCTTTGTACGGAAGAGAAGAGGCCGATGAAATGGAGCAACGAATCAACGAGAATTTCAATGAGAAGCTTACTGAAGGGATTGGTCGATTAGAGAGAATGATGCTTGAAATGAGTCAAAATCAGAGAAGGGTTTCACCTGAATCGAGCCATGGAAGAAGTAGAGTTTCACCACATTCTAATCGGGAGAGAAGTGTTGATAGTGATCATAGAAGCGTGGATCGAGATTGTGATAGAAATGTTGATGATCGAGGTCGTGATAGAAATGTGACTGATCGAGAACGGAGGAATGTAGATCGTAGGAATGTTGGTGGAAGAAATGGTGGTGGTAGAGATGTTGGTGGTCAGGATCGACATCGATATACATCGGATGGTGAAGAAGAGTATGATGGTGGTAGTGTTCATGGACGAGGACGTGGACGAGGAAGGAATCAGTCGGAGTACGATCACAAGTGGGAATCTGGTATGAAAACTGAAATTCCAGAATTCAAAGGTGGTATGCAGGCTGAGGAGTTTTTGGATTGGATGGCTAATGTTGAAGAAATTTTTGATTTCAAAGAAGTTCCAGAACGTCGTAGAGTGAAGTTGGTTGCTACAAGGTTGAGGGGTAGAGCTTTGGCATGGTGGCAGCAAACTAAACTTACACGTGAACGAATGGGGAAGTCAAAAGTTGAATCTTGGGAGAAGATGAAGAAATTGATGAAAGCAACGTTCTTACCTTACAATTATCAATCTCTGATGTATCAACGTTTGCAGAACTTGAGGCATGGCACAAAGACTATTAATGATTACGCAGATGAGTTTTATCAGCTTATCGCAAGGAATGATATTATGGAAACGGAAGAACAACTGACATCTAGATTCATTGGGGGATTGAGAATGCAGATCCAGGATATGGTAAATATGTTTGATCCAAGATCTGTGGCAGAGGCACATCAAAAAGCGTTGGCTTGGGAGAAACAGGGAAGACGAGGTGGTGGTATGTTTACCAATTCTAACAATCAAGCGAAGGGTGTTAATGGAAGTTCTAATGTTTCAAAAGTTGTTGCAAAACCAGTTGTAAAGGAGGTTGAGAAGGCAAAGGTTAACAACAGTTTCAAATGTTACAATTGTCAGGAGATGGGTCATAAAAGCAACGAATGTCCGAAGCCGAAGAAGAGAACCATGGTGACAGAAGTTGAGGAGGAAGATGAGGAAGAAGCTGAATGCTCTAATTCTTTGCCAGTTGAGGAGGAAGACTTACTGTCGGGAGATGACGGGTACGCATTGATGATGAGGAGAAGTTGTTTAACACCGAAGCAAGAGGAGGAAAGTAGTTGGTTGAGGAACAATATCTTTCAATCTACATGCACTATTCTGGGAAGAGTTTGTAAATTTGTTATTGATGCTGGGAGTTGTGATAATATTATCTCTACAGAAGCGGTGAAGAAGTTGGAGTTGAAAACCGAGAAACATCCTAAACCGTACAAGTTAGCTTGGTTGAGGAAGGGTGGTGAAGTGAAAGTTGGACGTAGAGCTTGTGTGAAGTTTTCAATTGGGAAGAAATACAAAGATGAAATCTGGTGTGATGTAGTCGACATGGATGTGTGTCATCTGTTGTTGGGTAGACCATGGCAGTTTGATAGAGCAGTACAACATGATGGTCGTGCTAACAGTTACAGTTTCATGTTTGAGGGTACTAAAATCACTCTGATTCCCAAGAAGCAACAACAAAAAGAGAGTAAGTTGGAGGAGATTGAAGAGTTGAAAACTTTATTATCTCTGAAGGAATTTGTTAAGGAGTTTGAAGAGGAGCCTGAAGTATACCTGTTGATTGGGCGTGAGAACAGTGAAGAGGTTGAAATTCCAGAAGAAGCGAAGCTAGTTTTGAAAGAATTTGAGGATGTATTTCCAGATGAGTTACCTAAAGAGTTACCGCCGCTGAGAGACATTCAACATCAAATTGATCTTGTTCCGGGAGCAGTATTGCCACATAGACCGCATTACCGAATGAGTCCGAAGGAGCATGAAGAATTAAGGAGGCAGGTGGAAGAATTGCTTGAGCAGGGACGTGTACAGGAAAGTTTGAGTCCATGTGCTGTGCCATCTTTGTTGGTACCGAAGAAAGATGGGACGTGGAGGATGTGCACGGACAGTCGAGCATTGAATAAAATCACTGTACGATACAGGTTTCCAATGCCAAGGTTGGATGACTTGCTGGATCAGTTGAGTGGGGCTACTATCTTTTCGAAAATTGATTTGAAAAGCGGATATCATCAAATTCGGATTAGACCTGGAGACGAATGGAAGACAGCCTTTAAGACGAGAGAGGGGTTGTATGAATGGCTGGTGATGCCGTTCGGTCTTTCGAATGCACCGAGTACGTTCATGCGAGTGATGAATCAAATTTTTAGACCTTTCATTGGGAAATTTGTGGTGGTGTACTTTGACGACATTTTGATTTATAGTAGAAGTCTGGAAGAGCATGTTCAACATCTGAAGGAAGTGTTAATTATTTTACGAGAGGAACAATTTTATGCTGCGACAAAGAAATGCGTGTTCATGACGCATAGTGTTTTGTTCTTGGGGTATATTGTTTCGGAGAAGGGCATCCAGGTAGATCAGAATAAAGTTGAAGCAGTCGGGAATTGGCCACAGCCGAAGACAATTACAGAAGTAAGAAGTTTTCATGGACTAGCGTCATTCTACCGAAGATTCATTCCACACTTCAGTAGCGTGATGGCACCGGTGACTGATTGCATGAAAGGGAAACAATTTTCTTGGACGGAGGAAGCTGGGATTGCTTTTGGGAAGATCAAGAAGTTGCTGACATCTGCACCAATTCTTGTATTACCAGATTTTCAGTTATTGTTTGAACTGCATACTGATGCGTCAAAGGTTGGAATTGGAGGGGTGTTGAGTCAGAATGGGCGTCCTATTGCATATTTCAGCGAGAAGTTGTCAGGAGCAAAGATGAGATACAGTACCTATGATATGGAATTTTATGCTGTTGTTCAAGCAGTAAAGCACTGGCGACATTACTTATTCCAGAAAGAATTTGTTTTATACACTGATCACGAGGCGTTGAAACATTTACAAGGACAAGACAAGATTTCAGCAAGACATGCATCGTGGATTGCTTATTTGCAGCAGTTTACTTTTGTCGTTAAACACAAGTCAGGGGTAACCAATCGTGTGGCTGATGCTTTGAGCAGGAGGAGTCATTTGTTGACGACAATTAAAGTTGAAGTGACAGGTTTTGAATTATTGCCAGAATTGATTGAAGAAGATCCTTACTTTGTGAAATTTGTTGAAAAGGTAAAGGAAGGAAGCACTGATGAATTTGTGTTGGTGGATGGTTTTCTGTTTAAAGGAAATCGATTGTGCATCCCAGACTGTAGCTTGAGAATGAAGATTGTTAAAGAACTACATGAAGAAGGCCATGTGGGTAGAGATCGTACGTTGCAGTTAATTTCTCAATCTTATTTTTGGCCGTCAATGAGGAAAGAGGTAGAAAGATTTGTGGAGAGGTGTCATATTTGTCAGGTTTCGAAAGGAACAGCGACGAATGCGGGGTTATATATGCCGTTACCCGTGCCTACCAAACCATGGGTTGATATCAGCATGGATTTCGTGTTGGGATTGCCGAGAACTCAGAGGGGAAATGATTCTATATTTGTTGTGGTGGACAGGTTTTCGAAGATGGCACATTTTATAGCCTGCAAGAAGACAGCGGATGCAGTTCGAGTGGCACAGTTATTCTTTAAAGAAATATATCATTTACATGGTTTACCCGAATCTATTGTTTCTGACCGAGATACTCGATTTCTGAGTCACTTTTGGTTGAGTCTATGGAAGATGGTGGGAACGAAGTTGAAATTTAGTAGTGCATATCATCCTCAGACGGATGGACAAACTGAAGTTGTGAATAGATCGTTGGGAAATTTGTTGCGATGTCTTGTGCAGGACAATTTGAAGAGTTGGGACTTAAAGTTGTGTCAGGCAGAGTTTGCTCATAATCATGCTGTTAACCGAAGCATTGGTTACAGTCCATTTCAGATTGTATATTCCAATTTACCCAGTGGACCGTTGGATTTAGCAATAGTGCCACATTTGAAGGGAACAGTTAAACGGGCTGTTGATTTTGTTGATGGGTTGAAAGATTGCCATAGAATCATTCAGGAACGATTGGAAAAGGCAAACGAGAAGTATAAACAAATGGCGGATAAGAAACGAAGAAGTGTAGTCTTCAGAGAAGGTAATTTTGTTTACGCGGTTTTGACGAAAGATCGTTTTCCGGTTGGAGCCTACAACAAATTGAAAGCTCGAAAGATTGGACCAGTAGAAATCTTGAAGAAAATCAATGACAATGCTTATCAGTTAAAGTTGCCAGATCATATTCACACTACTGACGTTTTCAACGTTAAACATTTGATTCCGTACCATGGAGATGAGCTTGTTGAAGAAGAGAGAAGTACAAATTCGAGGTCGAATTTTTGTCAACAAGGGGAGGATGATGAAGCAGCATACCTAGATGATGAAGCAGTATATCTCGAGTTGAAGACCAAAAGCTCCAACCTATCTCCAGCCTCCTTTACCGACCTACGACCTAAATCCATGTTCCGACCTATCGACATTACCGACCTACGACCTTCCTTAGGTCGCAACCGACCTAGGCCAGCTCCAAATCTAAGTCGCGACTCGATTTCAATCAATTCCGACCAAAATCTCTTCCGACCTAACTCCATCGCTCTTCAGCCGACTCACGACATAAACCCCCACCTCAATACCACTCCGCGACCTAGTTTCTTCTGCAAAACCACTCGCGACCTATTCCAATACCTTCCCCATAACCCATTGCCGAGTTTGCCCTAACTCGTTGAAGCTCCATAAGTCGCGGCCATTTCATAAGTCGTTGCCGAGCTATCTTTGAGGCGGAGCCGAGGTAAAGTGAATCACTGCAAATTTTAAGTCGCGAACGAAAATTTTAGATCAGCAGATATAATAAGTCGGCATCTATAGGTCGTGTCCGACCTAAGGACTTTGTTTTTTTTCTTCTGTTCTTTGTGTGTTGAGTTGTAACTACTATAAATAGTGGATGAGTTGTAACTTTTGTGGTTGTTGAATATTGAATAAAATTCTCTTTTGTTAGCTTTGTGCTTTCAATTTCAATTGGTAGTCGAGTGTATCTCCTATCTCCACTTACGTCATTCGAGTGCGCTCGAATCATCGTTTGCTGAAGCCGATTCACGGAATCTTGTGCGCAAGATCAACGTTGAAGAATCGTAGATCTCTTTCCCGGTATCTTCGGATCAACGAGTCAGAGATAGCTAGAGTTCGGTATCTTCGGATCAACGAATTCAAGCATTTCAGTATCCATCAATCCACAGATTGCTACTTTCATCGATTGAAGATCGTCTAGAATTATCCGCTGCGTCAATATTAAATAGGCGTCTAAAGCTCAAGTATTTATTTAATAGTTATTTGACATCTCTTATCGAATACAAGAGATTAACTCTCAAGTGCCTATTAAATAGGCATCTGAGTTCAGACGTTTATTTAATATGCGTCCAAAAAATCGAACGTCTATTAAATATGCATCTATTGAACGTGCGTTAAGGATGTAATAATATGAATAATACAATTTAAACTAATCCTACATGCAAGCAGCATAAAAAACAATAAATAAAAGATTGCATCAGTGATTTTTATATTAGTTCGGACGTTCCGTCCTACGTCCAGTCTCAGACTCCTTCTGCATTTTCACTAAACTAACCTCGGTTTACCTGGAGGAACATGGTTCTACAAGACTGTCTGAACAACCGAACATGACTTTAACACTGTAACAATCCACCTTTCGTAATATCTTGTAATCAGCACCAAATGACATCGTCTAACATCCGAATACCACGAAAGACAGATTGTCGGGAAAAGAAAATTTAAAACAATTACCATGCCAAGGAATAACAAAAGAATCTCACAGCGGAATGATAACATATAACATATACTGAATATACATGAACAGTCCAAGATAACAAGTACGTAAGAGACTACATTGGTGGAAATAACTGATAGACGAATACCAATATAGAAAGTAAGAATACTAAAAACTCCTCACAATAAGGGGTTCTGAATATAATATCTGGTACAACAAGTCCCATAAACAAATAACAGGTCTGTCATATACTACTAAAATATCAATACGTATATCCAAAAATATCGACATCACCTCCACAGAATGCTCCAACTGTCCTGAAAGCGAAGCCCCAAAATCACCTAACTCCAAAACTATTCACTTGAGTGCCCGAGTGTTGTCATGACATAAACAACAATGGCAAAACACCGATCAGACATAAAGCCTAGTATGAGGGGAATAATCTCAAAACATTGTATATTAAACTATATATAAATAAATAGGAACTACTAAGACATAGTCGGTCCTCTCCACGAACATGGCTCGTGAGTAATCTAGACTGTTCATAAATAGATAAAGTAGACATATCCCAAAGATAGAAAATCATATCATACTCTGCTCTTCTTCTGTAATCAACTAGTCAGCACAACTAATATTATGTAGCTGCCTCGTGATAATATACCATAATATAGGTAACCCGACACATAAAGGTAGAGTAATCACGATATAAGTCTATAACGAAGTACATAATAAATAATAATAATAATATCAGTCAACTAATAACACACACAACATAATAATAAGAAACAACCAAGGAATACAATTTGATACCCATCATTATTGATGGGTGGAGTCCACAGTATACTCGTGTCCAATATAATAGAGTTTGTTCCTCAGTGTACCAAAGACCCCGAGTCGCACCCACTGTGGTCGAATTCATGTAGGCTTCAACGTACCCCTCAGTGAGCATAGGTGATATATGGCCTACTCTATATACTTGAAACCTGAGTCTGCATTAGACATCGATCTATAATTCAAATTATCTTGAGGGTTCAAAATAAATATGGTCCAGTGATTTCCTTTGAGGGTCCAAAATAAATAGAGTCGGTACCTCAGTATACCATAGACCCCGAGCCGCATCCTCAGTGATCGAATTCGTATAGACCTCACTGTACCCCTCAGTGAGCATAAGTGATAAATGATCTACTCTATTTACTTGAAACCAGCGTGGATCTCACTGTACCCCTTAGTGAGCATAAGTGACATATGATCCACTCATATATGATCATCATCATCTCCCCCTCGGCCATCCTGGATTTCTCTATAAATTGGCATAACATCTCTACAAAAGGGAACGACAGGCGTATCCCATATAAAATGCCATCGAGGCTACAAAGGAACATCGATGTCATACACACGCGCATGCACACACACACATATATCAAATATAATGTTACCTAATCAAATACGTCTATCACAAACGAAGGCCGATATCCCTTCAACGTCTATCAATACGGATGGCCTCTACTATATGGCCAGTAATAGGCATGGTCACTAATATAAGGTCAATACAGTATATGATCATTAATATATGATCAATACTATGTATGGTTACTAATATAAGACTAATACAATTCATTGAACTACATGTACCCTGAGGTCAAAGCTCAAAGGTACAGATTTACTCCGTTCGATTGTACATGCTCGTCGAACGTGATCATGTAACCAATCGTCATACCGGTCCCCTGTTTGATCGTTGTTGATCCTACAGAAATCACCTAACAATTACATCTGGATCCCGAGCTTCGCCTTGCTTTCTTCCTTCTAGAGTAGCCAATAATCTTCCTCGAAGTTGCACCGAAGCTCCGCACGAACCCGCATCTGAAACCTGGGAATAAACCCTAATAAAATAGCACTTGATCTGAGGTTACTGTCCATGTCGGTGTAACATCGGTCCACTCATGGTCTGCCACCGGATGAGTGGTGGTAGTCAATCCCAGGCAATAAAGCCTAGGGGCAGGTGCCATCCGATTTCTACGACTGCCAATTCGCACGTCGTTTCCTCTGTTGCTCTGCCCGATGAGCCGCCTTACCTTCCAAGCCTTCCTCTACACATCAGACCCTCTCCGGGGTTCATCGGTTGATGTTTTTAAAGTGGCTCTTTATGTGTTTGAAAACCGACTTCAATACGAAATCCACTCTTTGCACGTGTAGAGTTCAATGGGCGAATCTAGCAACCTGACCCCCTCTAACACGCCAAAACAACATAACCGACCTTCATACCTTACGTGATGCCTACGTACTCCCATACACCCATTTTTTTACGTTTATACACACGTGAACACACAACCACACTTTTAATTATATATATATATATCACATTTCAGACATTACCAAGGCAATTACTCGGCCTGGTATCTTCTCACGCAACTTAGCACGCGCGATAGTCACTTTGGCTACATGAGACGCATGTCATGTGTTTATACACAAGTAAAGATATACACATACATACATACATACATAATAATAATTCACTTATATATATATATATATATATATATATATGAACAACTACATACGACAATGCTAGCTACAATACGAGAATTTTTTTGATTAATATATAACTTCAAATACACGTATATGTATACCCTCTCGTGCACGTATACGCACACGCATATTAAGTAAATAATTCAATAATGGTCTAATATGATTTCACACTGTTTTATAAAATCTTACAACTATTTTATAAAATATATTATTAGCTTATTAATCATTTTTAATCCTTTAAATACTTAATTACTTCATTAAAATTAAGTATACTTCATATTACTATTTTATAAAATCTTATTTCTGTTTTATAAAATGTATACTTCATTTATAAAATCATATAATCATTTTATAAATGCCAATTAGCTTCATTCATACTATTTTATAAAATCACGCTTTTATACTCTTTTATAGAATCATTATTTTATAAAATATTACTTTTATTTATGTACAAAATTATTCCTTTACATAAATAGTATATATAAATAAATCATTCATTAATAAGGATCGTTTATTTAATTTTAAATAATATTCGTAAGTATTAATCAAGCTTCATTAGTCACTTAATTAGCTTGCTAACTTTTCTATACCATTTAAATTAGTTTTGTTATTACTAACAAACAACATACAATTAATTATATCATCTAATTAGTCTCTAATTCATTAAAACATCAATATATCACTCAATCATCCCAAAATCCATTTCTAAGCTTACTAACTATTTTGAAAAATAGTAATTAATGTCTTAAACAAATAATAAGATGATATAATCATGCTCATAACATGAATACAATCCTAATTTAACCCAAACAATCTCCAAACCACTTCATCTAATTCCATGATCATCAATAAAAGAAACAATGAAGATTAACAAGTAAATATAGTTAGAGAATCATCATACTCACCTTCTCTTTTCCTAAATCAAACTCTAATCACTGAGACTCATGCTTTCCTTCTCTTTAAATCATAGATGAAGCCTCAAATCACAACTTCAAGCTAATCCCTTGATGGGTCGTAGAGAATTGCATGAGAGGAATTGTGGTGATTTTTATTTGAATTTAGAAATTTTGTTTGAATGGTTTAGGGCATGAGATTATGGAATGACTAAGGGGTAACTATGAAAGTAATTGGAGAAGAGGAAGAAGAACAAAACGTTAGAATGAAAATGAGAGAGGAGTTAGCAACATATAAGCTAACTTAGAGGCAAGCTAGCGGGCTTGGCTCAATTTGATTTCATCCAAACAAAAACACTATTCACTTAAAAAACTTTTGAACTCCAAACATAGTCTAGTTTATACTAATTTTTCCCGCAACGGAAAAGCGATCACAATTACGGATGTTCTGAGTCCTAATTCACTCGTCTCTAGAAGTTGTGTACAATGAGCGTTCCTTTACTTAATGACTTAATATTAAATTAATTATTTAAATACCGAGTCATTAAAATGCAGGGTGGTATACACTTTCTCTCT
The DNA here is from genome assembly GCA_030737815.1 of Allium fistulosum. Classification (NCBI taxonomy): domain Eukaryota; kingdom Viridiplantae; phylum Streptophyta; class Magnoliopsida; order Asparagales; family Amaryllidaceae; genus Allium; species Allium fistulosum. Next base: position 938,816,846 of record CM060905.1, on the reverse strand, counting down.
TAAACGAATTTTGTCCTCAAAATTCCTATGAGTATGAGAAAGCAGGAATGACCAAAATTCTCGAATCTCAATTTCAAAAAATTTCAGCATTACTTTCTCTTATACTATCAGCATTACAGAAACTCCTAAATTAGAATGCATCATACAACAAGGATAAATGCGATAACCTATATTATCGTATATTTCTAAAAAATACATACATGTTTTTAAGAAAGCTTCACTATTTAAATGTAAATCTAAACAAATGAGCATTTAAATGTCCATACTTCAGCTCTCAAGTACCTAATTGTACTATACCAAGAAAATTATGTACTAACAACAACACATAATTCATACATGTATAACCTTAGCATAGTAACCGATACTACCATAATCATACATGATAATCTATTGGAGAGTAGCTCAAGTGAGTCAGTATTAAAATACACCACAGATTCCGAGTCATATCAAAAGGTAATAGACCCATAAAGATCCCATCTCGACCCCACAGTGGGCATGGATGATATGCAATCTATTTCAGATAGCTATCGCTATTCCTCTTCGAACATACTTTAATTATGAAACTATAACTACCATATAAGCAATAAAACATACAAAACAAGCAATAATCAATCAATAACAATAGATAACAATAAACAACAAGCAACCATCAAATAATAGAAAACAGTGATTAAAAAAACTAGCATACAAATTATGAAACATGCAAGTAACAACTATCAATAAAAATCAATAATCGAACAACATCAAGCAACAATAGACAAGGATAAACAACAATAAGAAATCAATAAGCAACAACAACAATCAACAGGCAACAATAATTAGCATACAAACTACCAATCATACAAAACAAACAAGAATGAAGACTCAACAAAAAATCAAAATCAATCAACAACAAACAATAGAAAGTAATGAAAAATAAAAATAAAATAATAGCAAGCAATAATAAACAATAACAAGCAAAGCATTGAAATAAACTAATGAGCCTATATCAACATGCACGGTGACCAATAATGCTCAAAACATGCATGGAAACTATAGACCACAAAGAGTCTGTTCGACTTCCAAGATGGAAAAAATGCTTAAGTGGTGAACTCCTTTCATAAACCAAATATATGAAAGCTATTACAACCTCTATTATGGAAAGGAAAACTTATACGGTATGCTAGATCCTCGAGTCCCAAACTCTCGAATTGACCCAGCAATCTAAGACTTAACTTTCCTGTTCTTTCGAATAGAATCTGTTCTCCAAAGGAGAAAACTCAACTAATTAAATCATCATTGGATGACGATTTACTAATGCTTGGGTTTGATCAAGTCCAAATCACCTCAACTACACAATGTTAATAGGATAATATACTAAGTAGCTCGCCTAGGCAAGTATCATCTCGTCACTTAGAAGATTATATGAATCACCACAAAACTAGCCGAGAAATCCTTACCTGCGCTATCCCAAGTGATCTTAACTATCCTATACTAAAATTTATAATAACTGAAGACCATCAAAAATATCATGATGCCCATTCCAATCCTTCGTCTAGTCGTAAGATTTCTTTATTAAATTAGGGCCGCCACTTAACTTTTCTCATGCAAACTCCGATCCGGTTCCTTGATTCGACCACTGAAATTTCCTTACACAACTAGAGTCGAGCTTCAAAAATCCCTCAGTCACCTCGAGAATCGAACTCAAGTGCTTTCCATTAAGAATCGTGTGAAAAAACTCTTTCCTAACTAGTGCAAATAACTAGAAACACTACGCTAGCAACTGATACGCGAATGAACCAATCTTTAGAAAATATGCCTTTCGACACATGGGATTACTCCCATCACCAAAGGTTTACTAACTCAAAGAAAAATAATTCTAACACTAATAACTATATGCAAGCGTCTGTAAGTCATCCGCTTGGTCTTTGCTCATTAATGGGCATCTACCGAACACTACTTTGATACACATCCAAGCCATACTTCATCAACCAATCTCACTTAACTTGAAATCTCATGCATCAAGTTTGAATGGCAATACCCTTAGTCGCTTCACCTTAGCTTTGCAACTAAGGTTAATCATAACAAGGTTTATCTTTACTGAAGAATTCACCTACTATGAAAGGTGTCAAGTTTAGCCTATCTATCAAGTAAGTAACAATAGATAAATATATCGCTCAAATATTGGAAGGAACAAAAGCGAGTTCTCTAAAAATAGAGCATACCTCACTACATAAGCTCCTTCCATTTTTCCTTAGTAGTATGCCTACTTGGACCTGGTAATGCCCATAAGGCATAAGTCATCTTCACTTGTCCACCCCTTTGAAACATAGGACAATCCTTCTTCAAATGATCAAGCCAATCACAATTGAAACACTCATGCTTCGCTTTAGCTAGATGACATCTCCAAGAAAAATGCCCCTACATGCCATAAGAGTAACATACTAGGCTAGCTTTCTTCTTCGTATAAGCTTGATCTTCCTTGTATCTTGGTCTTTGGGCTACAGTTGGAGCTTCGGTTTTCTTTCCACTCTCGCTATCTCTAATGTTACCTTACGGCTGCTCTTACGGAGGAGAACCACTGCAATAAGACTTCTTAAAGTTACCCCCTAACAAGGATAAGACTAAGAAATGAATCCCCAACTAATGCTTTAAGACCCAAGGAAAACTACTTTGCCCACACCAACTGAGTCCCAACCATACTAATCCCCAAATACAAAAGATTGAATTGGTCAACATACTCCTTTACTAACAAGCTGCCCTGCACAAAATAGATGGAATGCTCAAGTTGCATCCCTTCTCGATCTCAGAAATGAACTGAGAACCAAAGCAACGGTTGAATTCATTCCAAGTCATCGGCCTACTCATCAGCCACTTAAACACTATGTCCTACCTAATCAAAGTCTCCCCTCTTCAAATGCCAAGAAACAATCTTCCTTATGAGAATATTCTCTAGACCAATATCGACAAACCCTCTCATGCACGTGTCCAAAGCCGTGTCTCAGCAATAGTCTCAGGACTCAGACATGGCTTCCCTCTAAGGCTAAGGAAATATTAGCATAGGTTCAAAGAGTCTAAAGTTGGTGAAGCTAGAAATACAGGTTTCCCAAGGGCCACAACACCTCCGATGCCAACCAAATCTGTTGGAAATATTCACGGGTAGCGGAACTCCCATGCGGTAGCTAAATTTTCTTTGAACTAATCAAGCATCTCAGACTACCCATTCACAGTTGCACTCATGTACCCATCCGCTTATACTAACAGCCTGATGAAGTTACCTTACTACTAGCGATAGAATTGAATCAAAGTCCAGAAAACAAGTGATGTATACAGTATAATATAGAAAAAATATAAGTACGCTTTGGCAACGTATCTCCTTTTACTAGATTGACTAACTCAAACTAGTTTTCTTAGTCTAAGTGTTGAGCCTAAGCTATGATATCAAATGTAACAACTCACCTTTCGTAATACCCTGAAATCAGTGTCGAATGATATCGTTTGACTCTTGAATACCACAAAATACAGATTGTCGAGGAATGAAAATTTAAAACAATTACAATGCCATGACATAATGATATAATTTCATAGTGGAATGCTAACATATAATATACTGAATATACATGAACATAACAAGATAACAACAAATAGATAAGAGACTGCACTGGTAGAAATAACCGATTGATGAATATCAAAACAGAAAGTAGGAATACATCAAGCTCTACATAATATGTGGTTCTGAATATAATATCAGATACAACAGGTCTTGTATACAAATAACAGATAGTCAATTACTACTAAAATATCAAGTATGTACATCTAAAAATATGGACATCGCCTTTGCAAAATGCTCCAACTGTCCTGAAAGCATATCCCCAAGAGCACTTGACTTCTAAACTACTCAATTGAGTACCCAGGAGTTGTCATGATATAAACAGACAAAAAAAACGCGGGTCAGAAATAAAGCCTTGTATAAGGGGAACTATATCAAAATATTGTGTATTAAAACAATATACAAATAAAAAGGAACTACTAAGGCATAACCGGTCCTCTCCACGAACGTAGCTTAGGGATAATCTAGACTATGCATAAACAAGTAAAGTAAACCTATCCTAAAGATAGGAAATCATACCATACCTTGCTCTTCTCCTGTAATGAAAGAGTCATCACAACTAATATTATGTGGTTGCCCCAGAATAATATACCATGATATAGGTAACTTGAAGCACAAAGGTATAGTAATCATGATATATGTCTATCACGAAGTACATAATAAATAATAATAATAATAATAATATCGGCCAACTAATAACACACACGACATAACAATAAGAGACAACCAAAGAACAATTTGATACTCATCATTACTGAAGGGTGGAGTCCACAGTAGACTCATGCTCAAGATAAATAGAGTCAGTACCTTGGTGTACTATAGACCCCGAGTCGCATCCAGTATGGTCAAACTCATATTGGCCTCACCGTACCACTTAGTGAGCGTAAGTATTATTCTATCCAAACAATGATTATATAACCATATCCAGTATGGTCGAACTCGTGTAGGCTCAATATAGTCACCGTACCCCGAGTCGCATCCAGTATTATTATATCCAAACAATGATTATATAACCATAGCTTGGCAAAAAATATCAAAAAAATTCAGATACTACCCATAACTGGATTCAAGAACAAGAAATAGAGATGGTATACTAATTATTCACCTTAGATTTGATGTTGGAGTTAGAGATTCAATGAAGCCTTCAATTCCCTTGGTTTCCTCTTTGATTTGCCTTAGTTATCCTCTTTTAGTTTCCCTAGTAATGGCTGGCCTCTTCCCTTAGGTTTTAGATTATTTTGTTATTGTACAATGAGAATGAATGAGAGGGTGAGGGTTTTAGAGATAAAAGTTAGATCTATTCCTAATATACCATTCTTATTTATTCCTCCTTAGATTAAGTTTAAACAATCTTGCTTGATTGATTAATGTTGGTTTGAACTTATAAATTTTTAAATCTCATCTCCATGTCCCACTATATTATTCTATTTAATCTATCTAATTAAGTTTCCTGAATAATGTTAAAATAAGATTATGGGTGTTACATAGCCTTACTGAACACCGTCTCCAAGGAATAAGTTAAGAGTAAGCCCAAGAAGTCAGGAGGAAAGACACCATAGCAGAGCTACAGCAAGGGCATAATGGGGGCCAAAGGGAAGATTAAGAAGCATGAGATCTAGTGCATGAGATGTGGTAAGAGGAGGCATTTTTCGAAGGAGTGCAAGATGGACATCTTAAAGATCAAATGTTTCAACTGCAATCAATTCGGGCATATGAGGATGGAGTGTCCAGAACCACCAAAGACCTCTACCCAAGTGGTTACAGCTTACGCACTAGATGCGGCTCGAGTGTGCCTCCAATAGCTAACAAGGGGAAGAGAGTCATAATTGAAGGTATGTTAACTTTATCCGATTTACCTGTTCTTACCTTATTTGACACTAGGGCATCAAACTCTTTTATCCAATGTAGACTTGTAGATGAGTTGAATTTAGACACCAGCGTAGTTACAGTCCCAGTAGTTGTATCAAACCCTGTTGGAGAATTGACTTATTTATCTATGATATGTAGGAGTTTGAAATTGTTTATTTTGGAGATAAAGTTTGATTGTGATGCTTTTGTCTTAGGATTTTCTAGGTTTGGGTTGATGTTGAGTATGTACTGGATGACCATGAATGGGGCGATCTTAGATTGTCATAGGAAGGTTGATCATTTGGGTACTCGTAGTGTACGCAATCTAGTGATTTATTGTGAACCCAAAGGTTCAATTATATTGGGTTACATATATTCTTTCTACCTATCATACGATGAGTTAGATTCAGTGCCAGTAGTTCGAGACTATCTAAATATCTTTTCCGAGTTATTAGTCTTCCACCCTAGAGAGGATCGAGTTTTAAATTTACCTTATAGAGAATGCCAAACTTGTTGCCTTACCTTTAAGGTATATTTCTCCTAAGGAAAGACTCTAACTTAATAAGCAAGTAAGTGAGCGGTTGGAGAAGGGCTCTATTAGGAGGAGTATTTCAGAGTGGGGAGCACCAGTTGTCTTTGCTACCAAGGCGAATGGTTCTCTAAGGCTTTGCGTCAATTATCATGAGCTAAACAAGCTGACAAAGAAGAATCGTTACCTGCTGCCCTGCATAGAAGGTCTCTTTCATCAGTTGGTTGGAGCGAAGGTGTTCTCTCAGCTTGACTTGACTACCGATTCCATCGGCTGCGTGTGGTCAGGGATAGTATTAAGAAGACTACTTTTTGTATATATGATGGATTTTATGAGTGGTTAATCTTGCCTTTTGGGCCGACCAATGCACCCACATTCTTTATTGATCCAATGAGTTGAGTTTTTAGAGGGTTTCTTAATAAGTTCATTGATTGTATTTGTTGATAACATATTAGTCTATCAAAAAATGAGAAGGAGAAAAGGTTGCATCTAGAAGAAGTGCTCAATATAATCTGGGGGCATAAGTTGAAGGAAAAATTTTCCTAATGTCACTTTTGGTGGAAGAAGGCGTGCTTCTTAGAACACGTTTTCACTGAGAGTGGACCATCGGTCGATCCTTGTAAAGTTGCTGCAGTACAGGAATGGCATGTGCCAAGAATGCCATGGAAGTGAGGAGTTCCTTGGTTTGGTGGGATACTATAGAAAGTTCATTAAGGACTTTGCTAAAATTTCTACCTCTCTGACCCGCTTTACTTAGAGGAATCCGGTTTTCTCATGGGATTCGAAATATGAGGATGCTTTTATCAAACTAAAGGAGGCGTTGGCTAGCGCACCTATTTTAGTATTACCCAATGGTACGAAGGCATTAATAGCGTATACTAACGCTTGTGGTATAGAGTTGGTCATGGTTTTGATGCAGGAAGGGAGAGTAGTGAGCTATGCTAGTTGAAAGTTGAAAGTCCAAGGGAGAAACTATTCTACCGATGATCTTGAGTTAGTAGCTGATGAGCATCAAATATTGAATATTTTAAACTACATAGTTGCACATTTTAATATCCATAAGTCAGTATTACTTGGTCCTTTTGTTCTGTTTTATTGCATGTTCTTAATTGTTAGAAAATAAAGAAATTATTGGAGAGATGGTTCAAAAACAATGGTTTAACTTAAAGTCTCAGTGATAAGAAACAAATGTCTATTATTGCACAAAAACTACTATAGCTCAACTTGTTTGAGGATCTTCATTTACTATGAGGCCATTGGTTCGAATCCCACGTAGCACACATTTTTTTAGCCATTCACATCTGCTAGAGAGAAACTTCTAGAACGCACCAAATCAAGAGGCTTCTGGAGTATGTTGGAGAAAGAGGTTTCTAGAATAATTTGGAACGCACACGGTACCGTAGTTTCTAGAGATGGACCAAGTTAAAAAAGTTCTAGAACATTCCTGTTTTTATATTTTGATGTAGAGGTCTCTATAAATACCTCCACCTAGAAACATTTGAGAACATCTTGGCAATTACTTTCAATTCTATTTCTACGGTTGTATTTAGGACTTTCAACTTTTGTAATCACTTTCAACTTTTATATTTAATAAATTAATTAATCAAAACTTGTTTGTTCCTTTGTTCTTATTTTATTTTATTCTCTTCCAATTTTTATTTAGTTTCTACTTCATAGTTTTTATTCTATATGAGAATTATTGATTTTCCAAGAGATCAATAGATCTCATCTTTTCAAATTCTCTGCACGATCTATTAAATTAAGGTAACTTATTTATATTTCCTTCTTTTCTTATTTTTGTTAGAGTGATTTCCATTTCTTTCTTGCAATTTCCTTTTTGAAATTTAGTAGATTTAACTTATCAAATCATCTAACTCGCCTAGAAGTTAGGTAAGCATTAGTAATTAATAACTCCCTATGGATTCGACCCGTATTCGAACAAAACTACAATAGACGTCGTACGCTTGCGGTAAAATAAAATTCGTGGTTTTTATCCACATCAAAAATCATCGATCAAGTTTTTGGCCTCATTGTTGTTGGCGCCATCTCCTTCAACCAACCTCTAACTTCACCAGCACTCTCAAACCAAAACACACCCAACCTCGTCTCGTCGAACTCGTCCCCGGTGGTAGACCAGTTCCTCAAGCAACACTGCCAACCACCTCCCTCCACCACCGGCTTCTTCTCAGTTAACGCCAACGAACCCACCAACCCCAAAAAAAAAGAAAAAAACTTTTTTTTTTCAATTTACACAGTTTCTATCAAAAAAACATTACTATTACTATTTTTTCATTTGCATTTTCTTTTTTCAAAATAGAAAAAAACAAGAAAGAAAGAAAGGAAGGAAGGAGGACGAATATTGAAGATCACCATAAGCCCTAGAATTAAGAGCAGCGTCAATAAACTTCACGATCGAACAGTCAAGGCAAATTGGGACGGTAGGCTAACTTTGTAAGTGTTTACTTTTATTCTGATTATATTTATATTTCTATGTTCGTGTTACATTGTCGTTTAAAGCATTAAAATATGTCTGAAAAACAGTGTATGGATTTTCATCGAACGATTATCCAAATAAGGAAAAAACTTTAAGAGAGTTACTTTATGGCAATAATAATCAAAGTCGAAATTTGAAAAATAATCAAAATTACCAATTTAATCCAAATTTTAATAATTTTTATTATGCGCCAAATCCACGCCAAATTAATTTTGAGTCCGAAAATAAATTTTCCCAAAATCAATACGGGTATGAAAATCTCTTTGAAAATAATTTTAATAGTGGAAGAGACTTTGGTTATAGCATAAACAGTTTTCAAAGCACGCAAAATTTTCATAATAATCCAAATCAAAATTTTGGTATGACCAAAATTATATTTTCTTCTAATTTTAACAATTTTGGTTATGGACCTGATTCCCAACATTGAAATGATTTTCCTTACCTAAATAATATTTCAAAATGATTTTCAATATCAATATGATTTTTATGAAAATGGAAATGAAAATCAATATAGAAATAATTTTGATGGGTGGGATGATTTGGATTATAATAAGTTTTTTTTTTATAAAAAGCCATCAGAAAGATTTCAACTAGAAGACTTGGAGTATGATGAAAAAATTTATATAGAACTCTTGGTCAAAACTTGTCACGAATTTATTGACAAAAGAAAGGAAACTAGAATATCCAACGAATCAGAAAATAAATTTCCTCAAAATCAATATGGGTACAAAAATTATTTTAAAATGGTTCTCACTATGAACAATATTTTCAAAATAATTCAAGTCATGATTTTGAAAATAACCAAAATTCTAATATTTCATCCAACTTTAATGATTTTGGTTATGAATCCGACTCTCAATGTCAAAATAATTTTCAAACGAATTTCCATTGTCAAAATGTTTCTCCAGACCGACATATTTTCTTGAAAATGAAAACAAAAATAAGTTTGGAAATAATTTTAATAATGAAAATGACTTGGATTATAATTTTGAAAATAACTCTTATCAAGAAAATTATATGCATGAAAATCAACATGAAAATGAATTTGGAAATAATTTTGATCACAAAAATGATTTCGATTGTAGTTTTGAAACTAGCTCTTCCTAAGAAAAATATACGGAAATTGTCAAATTACTTAAAAGTCTGTTGAAACAATACAATGAAAAAACAAAATCCAAACAGGCAACGAATTAAATGATAATCCAAATCTTACTCACAATGATAATTTCCAAATAACTACTTTTGAAAATGAAGGTGATAACCTTAATGAAATAGTTCAAAATTCACAGACTAATTGGAATTTCAATTCTTTTAAAGAAAACGATTTAAGTTTGAATTTCGATCTTCCTTTGCCTGACATGAACAAGATAGAAACAACAATTTTTGAGGTTGAAAATTTCAAAGATTATAAATTTATTGCTGATTCAGTTAAATAAGACGAATGTAGTGAACACGAATTTTCTGGACTGTTCGAGAATGATTGTCATATAAAGATGAGCTAAATTTAAATTACCACTATGAATATGAGAATTTTAGTTTTGAAGAAATCATAGTCAAAGAAAAGCATGAAACTTTTGTGTGTGAAATTGAAAGTTTAACTAATGAAACTGATGGTAAAGGTGAACCCAAGCTTGACGTAGAACATAATGAGAATGTTGAAATGCCAAATGAGAACTTGATATTGAACAGAATCTTGAATCACCTCTTGGAAATGAAGAATCTAAGCCATATAAATTGTTAGTAGACAGTAAACATACTTCTTATACTGTTTCAACTATACTTATGCATGATCATCTATTTATGAAGGATTACACTGATAAATTTGTTGAGTACATGAGTCACATTGTGCACAAAGCTTGGGTGGAAAAATTTCTACTTTCAAGGTACCTAGATATAAACTTAATCGATTATAAATCTAAGTATAAAAATGAATTGTTGGTAAAACGAATTTGCTTATTAGGAATCATACCAAAGCATAGTGTAGGGGAAACATAACATCAAAACCAAGTGCAAAAGAATAAGATGGTGGCAATCTCTGCATCGTATTCACGTAAACATATGTAATATTTCATATATAATCCATTTCTGCATATTATTAAAATGCATTTTATATTACAAATCATTTTGCATTGCATTCATTTGTGTCACTGTTGTTCAAGTTTAGAAAATGTTCTAAATAGTGAGGACATTGTTAAATCTAAGTGTGGGGGGAGGACTCATGTTGCATTCATTTTTTCTCAAATTTGCATGTATTTTTCCAAAAAATTTGCATTTTTTTTAATTTTGCATTTCTTTTTTCCAAATTGCATTCATTTTGCATGTAGGTTCGCATTTCTTTGAGGCATATGCATTTAGGACATAACATTTTTTTAATAAAACAAAATTATTTCAAGTTAGTTTATTTTGAATAGACCTGACAAAGTAGGTGCACTGTTTTAGCCATTCGAAGGAATTTTTGCGAGTCATTAGCTTCAAATAGAAAATAAAATGAGAATTTTAAATTACAAGCGATAATAGTGAAGTTAGCTTATAAGTTGATCCATAAGTGTGGACTATGAAGTTCGTTGATATTTGGTGTCATCGTTTAAAAGTGGGATGTCTAAAGTACATGTGTTAACAATTTTCAAATCTTTATAATTAAGATGTGCTTAAATGATACTCTCTTTTTCTCATATAAAAAACAGAAAAAAAACTAATGATACTACTACTAATAATAATAACCAAGGGTATCCAACATTGCTAGTATATCTAGCATTGGTGTGCACACTCATCAAGCTCTGTCTCACTTTCACGTAAGCCCGAAAGGTAGTGCATGGGTGGTATTCTTGGTCTCATTTTATGAGTTGAGCACTTAAGGATCACCAACTTGTACTGACATTATCAGAGTCAGTTTTCACAATCCGCCAAGTTCTATTCCATACTCACGTAAGTCCGAAAGGCAGTGCATGGGTGGTATACCTTGGTCCATGGGTTAGGTTTATGTATAATTTAAAAATAACTAAATAAATAAATAACAAAGAGAGGTTAAGTGATTTATTTCAAGGCATTCTCTTTAGTTTTATCGATTTGAACTTGTTATACATTTGAAAATAGAAATACTACTTTGCAAACTTTGACGATCAAATAAAAAAACTAATTTCGTAGTTGCACTATGTTTGCAACTGAAACAACTAGCAAGCTAGAGTCGAGTGTGATGAGAACTTGATTTTGGTTTGAAGTTTGTGACTTGGTGATGAACTAAGATTTCTAAATTTTGACTAGTACATGTGTATACTACAATGTTGTAGCTATTCAAATTAAACCGTCGATTTTCATAAACTTCTGCATTAAAAGCATAACATGTTGCATTTTGATTTTGTGGGTAGTATCCGCTGAAAACCCTCATGAGATACAACTCGTCCTACTAGGGACACATAGGGGTTTAAACGCTTGTTGCATACGCTAAATGAAATCGTGTTTCCCTACAAAAGTGTGGCTAATAAATTTAGTTAGATTTTATTCGAGGACGAATAAAGGTTCTGTTGTGGGGGTATTTGATGAAAATCAAATATTGGATATTTTAAACTACAGAGTTACACATTTTAATATCCATAAGGCAATATTACTTAGTCCTTTTGTTATGTTTTATTACAGGTTCTTGATTGTTAGAAAACGAAGAAATTATTGGAGAGATGGTTCAAAAACAATGGTGTAACTTCAAGACTCTGTGATAAGGAAAAAAGTGTCTATTCTTGCACAAAAACTACTATAGCTCAATTGGTTTGAGGATCTGCATTTACCAGGAGGTCATTGGTTCGAATCCCAAGTAGCACATATTTTTTTAGCCATTCACATTTCCTAGAAAGACACTTCTAGAACACAACAAATCAAGAGGTTTCTGGAGTATGTTGGAGAAAGAGATTTCTAGAATAATTTGGAATGCATACAGTATAGAAGTTTCTAAAGAAGGCCCAAGTCAAAAAAGTTCTAGAACATTCCTATTTTTAGATTTGGATGTACAGATCTCTATAAATACTTCCACTTAGAAACATTTGAGAACATCTTGGTAATTACTTTCAATTCTTTTTCTAGCGTTTTGTATTTAGGACTTCCAACTCTTGTAATCTCTTTCAACTTTTCTATTTAATAAATAAATAAATTAAACATGTTTGTTCCTTTATTCATATTCTATTTTATTCTCTTCCAATTTTGTTTAGCTTCTACTTTATAGTTTTTATGCTATGTAAGATCTATTGATTTGCCAAGAGATCAATAGATCTCATTTTATCCAAATTCTCTGCCCGATCTATTAAATTAAGGTAAGTTCTTATTTATATTTCCTTGTTTTCTTATTTTTGTTAAAGTATTTTCCTTTCCTTTCTTCCAATTTCCTGTTTGAAATTTAATAGATTTAACTTCTCAAATCGTCTAACTTGCCTAGAAGTTAGATAAGCATTGGTAATTAATAACTCCCCTTGGATTCGACCCGTATTCTCACAACACTACAAAAGACGCCTTGCACTTGCGGTAAAATAAAAACCGGGGTTTTTGTTCACATAAAAAAGTGTCAATCAATAGTCATTGTCTATGCACTCAAGTCATCGAGACACTATCTATTAAGATAGCAGTTTAAGCTATACACGAATCATAAGTCTTTGAAGTATTTATTTTCCTATAAGGATTTGAATTTAAGGCAGCAGAGGTGGATGGAGGTTTTGACATTGTATGATTTCAATATCTTCTAACTCCAGGCACGGGCGACGTTGTAGCCGATGCCTTAAGTAGAAAGCAAGCGATGTTAAGTCCTATATTCTTAGAGTGGAAGCACTTGGATTTCATTTCTACATTCGATTTTTGACCGTCGTCAAGACATCACTCTAGATTGTTAGTAGCTTTGGATGTGCAGCCTACACTTATGGACCGTATTAGGTCAAGTCAAAAGTATGATAAGGAGTTATTGTGTAACGACCCGGAATTTTCGAACCCGAAAATTCCAGATAGTTAGGAGAAAAAGAAAAGAGATAGAAGAAAGAAACAGAAAGAAGAAAGAAGAACAGAAAACACAACATCTCACATTCGCAGCGGATTAAATATAATAACAAATAATAGCATTTATACAAAGAAAACCTGTATTTGTTAATTACATTTTTATACATCAGAGTTACAACATTCACAAATATACTAGACAGTTAGAATTAACATGTCTCGGACAACTATAATATATCACAGTGGAATACACTCCATACGTTCCTGCCATCCAGCTCGCCTCCTGAACTCCAGAACGTCCTTACCTGGAAATCTGTAATACTCGGTCTGACCCGAGCATTACATCAAAGTAACACCCGGGTCAGGCTGGAAACCAGCGTGAGTAAACTCATCTAACATGAAATTCCAATTCATAGAACTTATTAAAACCCGGGTAACTCGTACTTTACTATAAGTAATCAACTTATATAGTCAACACTTATTTTTAATGACAATATCTAAGTATCCAACTTAGTTTAAATGATCCATATTATCCCAAACTGGCCTATGTCAAATCTATAAAGAACTATAGATTTCTAATCGAAGTGGTTCCGGATATTGCTGATATCCGATTCCGGTCTCTTCGAATTAAATATCATCTTCCTAAGACAAGTTGTTTAAATTTCAACAATTCAATTTTACTTCAGAATGTCATATTCCCACAACAATTCCATTACAGATAAATAATTCATATTTATCATAGTTCAAACAAAAACATTTCATATCACAGACATTACAAAGTACATGCCAGAGTCAATAACAATCAAAGGTATTCAATACAATTTAATCATCCATAAGCAAGATTAATCATCCACACCATTTCTAATCAATTTAATTAACCACCCATGAATTAAATTAATTACTTTAATTACCTTTAAATCTTGCATACTTAACGTTAATTAATTTCAAACCAATTAATAAATCATCCCTTAATTATCCATCTTAATTAATCATCTCTGATTAATTATTCGTTAATTACATTAAGTAATTAACCTTCAATTAATTACATAAATTACTTATTCTTTATCCCTTCACATTTATCCACCCTTAATTACTCTTATCAATTAATGATCCTTTAATTACTTACATTTATTAGTTGTTCTTTTAACTAATTATATTAATCTTTTAATTACAAATTAAATTAATTAACCTTTGTCAAATTAATCCTTAATTACTTACATTAAGAAATTTTCATTTAAGTAATTAATCTCTAATTTCTTACATTAATTAATCCTTAATAATTAATTAATCTCTAATTAATTTATAACCCTTAATTACTTAATTTATTTAATCATTAAATAATTAATTTAATTAATCCATAATTATCCATCAATTTATTAATTTAAAAGATAAATCAATTAACTTCTGAATTATCATTTAAAACCTTATTTAATAAACTCTGGAAATTAACTATCATTAATCTATTAACTTAAGATTTTAAGTTAAATCTGAAACAAGTAAGCACTCACGTTCCTGAAAATAAAACCCGAGCAAAACAGCTGAAACCCCGAGTTCTCTTCGAGCCAACCACTTTCCTTTTCTTCTTCGAGTCAAACCCTCAACGACTACGAGTCTGACCCGAGTAAACTTCATCTTCCCCGATTACCCAAAACCTTCAAATATCGTACATACACGCGTGCACGTGCACCCCTGGACCAACCACTTCCGACCAACTTCGCCATCACCCACACATCCACGACGACTACGCTGACAATTCTATCCACCCAGATCGATGAACGACGCGGCCAATCAAACTCGAGCAAATTCGAGCGCCTGGAACCCAAAACGATCATCTGAAAAACGCCTCGAATCACCTCCACCGATCACCGATGACTACGCAACTTCGACCCAAGCTTTGCCGCACCCCGATACGTCGTTCCCCTCCAGTCCGATCACCTCCGATGATCAATTGACATCGTACGAGCCTTGACTACCTTGACATACAAAGCAGCTCCACAAACCCTAGATCACCATTGTACGGCCACCACGACCATCGAGAAATTCTACCACTATTTTTCCCACGATCGAAAATCTTCACACTACCTCCAGCCATGATCACGACCTCTCATTTCTCACCAATCGCCAGAATTCACTCCAAACATGAATTCCGTTCAACCCAAGAATTCTCAATCAATACTAAACTTAAATTCTTGATTTTGTTTTTAAAAATCATGGTTTTCGGAAACAAATTAGATTATGGAAATGAAACAATAAATCATGGAGTTCGAATTTTTGACATGCCTTTGAAATTTTTACTGTAAACTCAAATTTCCCGAAAACTCTAACTAATTTTACTCATAAATATTTTTAAAACTTAGATCTTGATTTTACAAACATATTTTGTTTATCTTAAAGCCTAAAAAGGATTAGAGGAAGAAATTTTAGATTTTGAATAGGTTTTGAAATCTGTAATCAAGAACAGAGGCAAATATATCTGTTCCCAGACATGCACACCCATATCACCATTCATATATACATGAAATCATATTTACACCATCACGCAAAGCATATTTCATACCATACTTCAAAGATTATCACATGCTAATCAAGATGTAACAGATTTTAAAAGTTGTTTACTCCCCTTTAGCTTGAACAGGGACCAGAGGAAAAGAACTCTGATCTGGACTGTCTTGCCTAAATCTGAAGCTTGTTCGATTTACTTGATGTTTGATCCTGAATTGATCTGAGTTTTGAGTTCAATCTGCTTTGATCATTTGATTTGCTTCAGGTTTTCAAACTGTAAAGATGATTGATAGTTGGTTGCTTCCTTTGATTTGTTTACTGGTTCTAGTGTTATAGGTTTTGATTTGAATTTATGATTTGTTTTACAGGGTTGAGTTTTTGATCTAATTGAGGAACGTTTACAGATTTGAGTTTTCTTTGTAATGAAAATGAAGAATATGAAAAGAATTTAAGAAAAAGGAAAAGATGTATATATAGACTAAATTAGGATTTATGAAAAATATAAAAGAAAATAAAATAATAAGTGACACTTGTAAGAAAAATAAACATTTGTCATTTAGGCTTGTTAATCTAATTACACATGTTATTTAGAGAGGTTTAAATCTTAACACATGTAACTTACATGCATAAATATTCTTAAATGTTTTTAAAAAGCTTTTTATAATTAATTTCCTAATTAATAAATACATGTATAAATAAATTCTTTTTTTTTTAAAATAATATAAAACAATCTATATTCTAAATAAAATATATTCTCAAATCCAAATATATTTAAGATATATCTCTATCTTTTGTATTTCAATATTCTAATTCAAATTCAAATCCAATTTATTTGAAAATAATAATTTTTTTTTTCAATTAAATGATTATATCAATAGATTAGCAAATAAATATTTATTCCCTGATTTATCAGTATTTCTATTAATTAACCCAGTTAATTATCAATTAACAGGTATTCCAAAATCCGGGTTATCACATTCCTCCCCCCTTTAAAACTTTTCGTCCTCGAAAAGAAACGAAGCTGGAATTTATTTCTATGCTTATTATTAGTTAAATTACTCTTTGAACATTTTAAATTATAAATTCCCTTTATAATTTTTTTTAAATACTTTAAAATCTATATAATATTACAAAAATAGTTTTTTTTTTATAAAAATACTTTTATAACTCAATGTCTCAACAAGTCTATCCTTGTTCTTACAGAAATTCGGTCATACGTTGATCAGGCGTAGGACTGAAAATCTATAAGGACTTAGCAAACCTGTTTTCAACACTCAGTGAAAATACTTGGAAATAGAGGAAACAGTTTTGAAAATATAGAAAATAGTTTTATTGAAAATATAGAAAACAGTTTTGAAGATAGAGGAAATATCTTTGGTGAGAATGCTCTGGAAATCATCACTCCCATCCATGGTCGCAGTTAACCCGATGGTTACGTTGCCGTCCCGGCAAAATCTACAGATAACTGTAGGTCTCCGCGCTCCTCGATTACGCCATGGAACCCGCTACAGATCGCAGTTATACCCGGGCCTTACGTTGCTATCACAGCACAAACCCATATAACTGTAGGCATCAGCGCCACCGAATTTCGCTGCCAAATAATGAAACTTCTCCCACATAGGTCGCAGTCTACCGATATAAAATCAAACGCAGACTGTTGGCTCTCAGCGGCACACACGACTTTCGCTATGTTACCATAGTGTCACAGTCTACCGATATAAAATCAAACGTAGACAGTTGGCTCTCAGCGGCACACATGACTTTCGCTATGGTCTGCAGTAGATCGCAAAGACATCGAGTTAAACTGTCGTCACAGCATAACCCAAATGCCTCTGTGGGCACCAGCCCCTCGACTTTCGCTACACAAATAATCCTCAGGAACTAGTTTGTCCGGACTCCTCACAGGATCAACTTTAGAAACCCCCCTTGGGGCTCAAGGCAGTACCACCCTGTGGTACTCCTGAGAAGTTCATTTCAAGGAAGCGCCTTTTTCCCCAGAGCTATTTTCAAAATACTTTATACTATATACTTATAGTATCTTCAAATCATACCCTTTATGATTTATCAAAATCTCCTTTACACAAAATCGATTACCAAAATCGATAATTCTCAAACTAGGCTTTCCAAAATCCAAAATTGATTTTCCCAAAAATCAAAAGCCTTTTCCAAATTCATAGGTTCCCAAGACCTTTTTCCAAAATCATTCTCATAAGATCCTTTATATATATAGATATAGATATATATAACTTTGAAAATCTTTGGATCATTTCAAACTTGTATAAAACCTCTTTTATACTTCAAATATTTCAAAACCCTTTTTATTCTGGCTAGGTCAAATAAGGGAAATTTATCATATTACAAAATATAACTTTATTTATTGTCAAATCAAATATTCAAGTTTAATTTCTTTATAAAGTTATTTACCATTTACTTACCTCCCATAAAGTAAATTTCAATCAAAGAAATATCCAATTCCATTATATTTTACAAATATACTTTTCATTTCAAAACCATTTCAAAATCCTTATTAAAATTTTCAATATCAATTTCATTCAAACTCGTACGATGTACACATATCATCCGTACGCAATATCAATCTGATCGCTCAATCGATCACACAATTTCATTTCCGAACTAGTATCGTCCACCCGACTTCCTAGTGCGGACTCAGATTTGGTTTCTTGATCAGAAACCGTCATTCTCCTTGCATAGTCGTAGCCATGATAGAGAATATCCAGAACCAATCAAAAATCCATATCCAGGTTCGCCATCGAAAATCGAGCGGGAAATCCCAACTCGGATCGATAATACTATCTCGAAATTCTATGTTCGAATCTGGATCAAATCACTATGCGAATAGAATAATATACGTATATCCTACGTATTTATCTTTATTGGTTATTAGCCAAATCAATTCTCTTTTCTATTCAGATTTCCTTTAATTCATTCACTTATTCTCAATTGCTTCCATTTCCAATTGAGTTATTACTTCAATTACAAACAGTTTGAACTCTGACCAATTTAAATTTAAAAATAGCTTGAAAAAGTTTAAAATAGATAAGTAGTTGAAAAATAGTTATTAGTTTGTAAAATAGCTGTAAAATAGTTAAGTAGTTATAAAATAGTTAGATAATTGCAAAATAGTTTTTAAAATAGTGTTTAGATATAAGTAACTGAAAAACAGTAATGAGTTTATAAGACAGTTTCAAAATAATTGTAAAATAACTATAAGATAGTTTGGGGTTTAAGAAGAAAGATTGTATAGTAAATAGTTTGGAAAATATATTTGTATTAAAACAATTTATTTTGAAAATAATCCAGAGTCAAACTGTTAAATTTCCAAATTTTCATTTCCAATTGATTTCTCATCAATTTAATTTAGATTCCACTTCCATTTAAATTGATTCAATACCACAATTTCCATTGAAATTGATTTAATCCCAATTCAAGTTGAATTAACCTTAATTCCTTTCCAAATTCAAATCAAATTCCATTTGATTTTAAACATATTCACTTAAATTTCAATTCATTTCAATTTCTATATGAATTAATCACAATTCCCATTTGAATTTTGAACTCATTCAATCTTCAATTTTTATTTTAAATTAATCCATTTCAAATTTTCCATTTGAATTTTAAACTTATTTATCTTAAATCACAATTCCCATTTATTCAAATCAAATTTGGTTTGAACTAATTCAATTTAAATCTCAATTTTAAACTATCTCGAATTATATAAATTCGAGTTAAAATTGATTTAATTCCTTAAGTCAAATTAACCCTTACTTTTAAATAAACTCAACCTTTATTATTATTATTTAACAACTTAAATTTTTAAACCATTTAATTCCGAATCCAAATTTCAAAATTCTATTTAAATTTTTTTTTATCTTTACTTAACTTATTTCAAAGTTCAAATAATTCAAAAACAGTTTAATCTTCAGATTTTTAATTTATTATCCATTTTTAATTTCCAGATCTCAAACCCATTTTGAGATTACTCATAATTCCCATTCAAATTTTAAACTTTAGATTAATAGTCTTTCCCCTTTAAGTTTTTAAAAAAAAAACTTAATTCACTTAGGGTTTTCACACCCAGGAAAAATTTAAAACTCAACACTTAGAGTTATTTCAAAGCATCTTTGATATTATGTATATCCTCGTATATACATTTTCTTTACACACCAAGTTATACCTTAAATTTTTAAACCACCTTTGGTTTTAATTCAAAACAATTTCTTTAAAATAATTTCAAGTTTTCTGGATTTAGAATTTAAAACTTCACAATTTAAAACCCACTACAATTTACAAGTCATATTTGCCTAAATGTTTTATTTCCCTAAAACATTTCATTTTACTTAATTATTTACAACATTTCATTATTAAATACAACAATCATTTATGATAATAACCAAGATTATCATATCTGGAAACCAATTCATTTTTATCTTTATTCTGATAATACCTCTACAAATTCAAGATTTTAATTTTAGTTTGGATCCATTTCAAACTTATCTTTATTCAATTTTAATTTGGTTGTATTCCTATTACCACTTAATTTAATTTCAATATTTTAACAACCAATTTCCTTAATATTTATTAGAAAGAAATATTATTTTATATATCAAAATATATTCTTATATAAAATCATTTAAAATCCTTATATAAGAAAATAACAATTACGCTCTCATATATATATATATATACTCAACTCGTTCTAGGGTACCATTGACCTTATCCTTTACGAGTAATCCCAACAGAGTCAAGGTTCTCGCTTAACCTTTGCTCCGATACCAACTGTAACGACCCAGAATTTTCGAACCCGAAAATTCCAGATAGTTAGGAGAAAAAGAAAAGAGATAGAAGAAAGAAACAGAAAGAAGAAAGAAGAACAGAAAACACAACATCTCACATTCGCAGCGGATTAAATATAATAACAAATAATAGCATTTATACAAAGAAAACCTGTATTTGTTAATTACATTTTTATACATCAGAGTTACAACATTCACAAATATACTAGACAGTTAGAATTAACATGTCTCAGACAACTATAATATATCACAGCGGAATACACTCCATACGTTCCTGCCATCCAGCTCGCCTCCTGAACTCCAGAACGTCCTTACCTGGAAATCTGTAATACTCGGTCTGACCCGAGCATTACATCAAAGTAACACCCGGGTCAGGCTGGAAACCAGCGTGAGTAAACTCATCTAACATGAAATTCCAATTCATAGAACTTATTAAAACCCGGGTAACTCGTACTTTACTATAAGTAATCAACTTATATAGTCAACACTTATTTTTAATGACAATATCTAAGTATCCAACTTAGTTTAAATGATCCATATTATCCCAAACTGGCCTATGTCAAATCTTTAAAGAACTATAGATTTCTAATCGAAGTGGTTCCGGATATTGCTGATATCCGATTCCGGTCTCTTCGAATTAAATATCATCTTCCTAAGACAAGTTGTTTAAATTTCAACAATTCAATTTTACTTCAGAATGTCATATTCCCATAACAATTCCATTACAGATAAATAATTCATATTTATCATAGTTCAAACAAAAACATTTCATATCACAGACATTACAAAGTACATGCCAGAGTCAATAACAATCAAAGGTATTCAATACAATTTAATCATCCATAAGCAAGATTAATCATCCACACATTTCTAATCAATATAATTAACCACCCATGAATTAAATTAATTACTTTAATTACCTTTAAATCTTGCATACTTAACGTTAATTAATTTCAAACCAATTAATAAATCATCCCTTAATTATCCATCTTAATTAATCATCTCTGATTAATTATTCATTAATTACATTAAGTAATTAACCTTCAATTAATTACATAAATTACTTATTCTTTATCCGTTCACATTTATCCACCCTTAATTACTCTTATCAATTAATGATCCTTTAATTACTTACATTTATTAGTTGTTCTTTTAACTAATTATATTAATCTTTTAATTACAAATTAAATTAATTAACCTTTGTCAAATTAATCCTTAATTACTTACATTAAGAAATTTTCATTTAAGTAATTAATCTCTAATTTCTTACATTAATTAATCCTTAATAATTAATTAATCTCTAATTAATTTATAACCCTTAATTACTTAATTTATTTAATCATTAAATAATTAATTTAATTAATCCATAATTATCCATCAATTTATTAATTTAAAAGATAAATCAATTAACTTCTGAATTATCATTTAAAACCTTATTTAATAAACTCTGGAAATTAACTATCATTAATCTATTAACTTAAGATTTTAAGTTAAATCTGAAACAAGTAAGCACTCACGTTCCTGAAAATAAAACCCGAGCAAAACAGCTGAAACCCCGAGTTCTCTTCGAGCCAACCACTTTCCTTTTCTTCTTCGAGTCAAACCCTCAACGACTACGAGTCTGACCCGAGTAAACTTCATCTTCCCCGATTACCCAAAACCTTCAAATATCGTACATACACGCGTGCACGTGCACCCCTGGACCAACCACTTCCGACCAACTTCGCCATCACCCACACATCCACGACGACTACGCTGACAATTCTATCCACCCAGATCGATGAACGACGCGGCCAATCAAACTCGAGCAAATTCGAGCGCCTGGAACCCAAAACGATCATTTGAAAAACGCCTCGAATCACCTCCACCGATCACCGATGACTACGCAACTTCGACCCAAGCTTTGCCGCACCCCGATACGTCGTTCCCCTCCAGTCCGATCACCTCCGATGATCAATTGACATCGTACGAGCCTCGACTACCTCGACATACAAAGCAGCTCCACAAACCCTAGATCACCATTGTACGGCCACCACGACCATCGAGAAATTCTACCACTATTTTTCCCACGATCGAAAATCTTCACACTACCTCCAGCCATGATCACGACCTCTCATTTCTCACCAATCGCCAGAATTCACTCCAAACATGAATTCCGTTCAACCCAAGAATTCTCAATCAATACTAAACTTAAATTCTTGATTTTGTTTTTAAAAATCATGGTTTTCGGAAACAAATTAGATTATGGAAATGAAACAATAAATCATGGAGTTCGAATTTTTGACATGCCTTTGAAATTTTTACTGTAAACTCAAATTTCCCGAAAACTCTAACTAATTTTACTCAAAAATATTTTTAAAACTTAGATCTTGATTTTACAAACATATTTTGTTTATCTTAAAGCCTAAAAAGGATTAGAGGAAGAAATTTTAGATTTTGAATAGGTTTTGAAATCTGTAATCAAGAACAGAGGCAAATATATCTGTTCCCAGACATGCACACCCATATCACCATTCATATATACATGAAATCATATTTACACCATCACGCAAAGCATATTTCACACCATACTTCAAAGATTATCACATGCTAATCAAGATGTAACAGATTTTAAAAGTTGTTTACTCACCTTTAGCTTGAACAGGGACCAGAGGAAAAGAACTCTGATCTGGACTGTCTTGCCTAAATCTGAAGCTTGTTCGATTTACTTGATGTTTGATCCTGAATTGATCTGATTTTTGAGTTCAATCTGCTTTGATCATTTGATTTGCTTCAGGTTTTCAAACTGTAAAGATGATTGATAGTTGGTTGCTTCCTTTGATTTGTTTACTGGTTCTAGTGTTATAGGTTTTGATTTGAATTTATGATTTGTTTTACAGGGTTGAGTTTTTGATCTAATTGAGGAACGTTTACAGATTTGAGTTTTCTTTGTAATGAAAATGAAGAATATGAAAAGAATTTAAGAAAAAGGAAAAGATGTATATATAGACTAAATTAGGATTTATGAAAAATATAAAAGAAAATAAAATAATAAGTGACACTTGTAAGAAAAATAAACATTTGTCATTTAGGCTTGTTAATCTAATTACACATGTTATTTAGAGAGGTTTAAATCTTAACACATGTAACTTACATGCATAAATATTCTTAAATGTTTTTAAAAAGCTTTTTATAATTAATTTCCTAATTAATAAATACATGTATAAATAAATTCTTTTTTTTAAAAATAATATAAAACAATCTATATTCTAAATAAAATATATTCTCAAATCCAAATATATTTAAGATATATCTCTATCTTTTGTATTTCAATATTCTAATTCAAATTCAAATCCAATTTATTTGAAAATAATAATTTTTTTTTTCAATTAAATGATTATATCAATAGATTAGCAAATAAATATTTATTCCCTGATTTATCAGTATTTCTATTAATTAACCCAGTTAATTATCAATTAACAGGTATTCCAAAATCCGGGTTATCACATATTGGATATTTTCGAGAAGCTTAGTAGAGGAGAGCAGTCAAGTCATTTAAGGTGTTATACCATTGAATCGAGGGGGCGGTTAAGGAGAGATGGTAGCTTATGTGTTCCTCTCATTATGGATTTAATTGACATGGTACTAGCCGAGTCTCATCATTCTAGGATGAATATTCATTCTAGTGGAGACAAAATATACCATGACATGAAGAAAGATTTTTTCTTGGCCTAGTATGAAGAGGCATGTGGCAGAATATATGGCTCGATGTATGACTTTCCAGAGGGAAAAGGCAGAGCAGAAGAACCCAAAAGGATTATTGCAGCCTTTAGATATTCCACTGTGGAAGTAGGGAGTGTTTCTATGGATTCCATCTATGGACTACTTAGGAGTAGGAAGATGTATAAGAGTATTTGGCTCATAGTCGATTGACTGACCAAATGAGCTCATTATGTTCCTATTAGAAGTACGATGAGTGTTGTGTCTTTGGCGAACACTGTAAGTGGGGGAGATAGTTAGATTACATGGAGTTCCTTCTGACATCGTTATCGACATAGATTCGCTTTTCACAAGCGAATTTTGTACGAGTCTTCAGGTGGCTTTAGGCACTGAGTTGAGCTTAAGCACCACTTATCGTCCACAGACTGATGGGCAGACGGAAAGGACGAACCTCGTATTGGAGGACTTACTTTGAATGTGTATCTTAGATTTTGGAGACTCTTGGGAGGATCGCTTGCCACTAGTGGAATTTACTTATAATATCAACTATCATGCAAGTACTGGGATAGCACCATTTGAGACATTATAAGGGAGACCTTGTGGATTATTGTCTTGTTGATGGGACACCATGGATAAGATTATTCTTAGACCAAATATGGTGAGGGAGACATTAAAGAAGGTAGACTTGATCCATAGAAGGATGAAAACCGTGCATGATAGGCAGAAGTCTTACGCTGACAAAAGACGCATGGAGGTGGAGTTCGTAGTGGATGATATGGTTTTTGTGAAGGTCTCACCGCTTAGTCATGTCAAAAGATTTGGTAGTTTGGGGAAGGTAGAACCAAGGTTTGTAGGGCCTTTTCTAATCACTGGTAAAGTAGGAAAGTTAGCTTATGCGGTGAAGCTTCCTGAGAAGTTAGCGAGAGTACACAACGTTTTTCATGTCTCACACTTGCAGAAGTGTCTACATTATATAGCCATTGTAGTCGAGCCGAGTCAGCTAGAGGAGGTGGAGGTAGAAAGGGAGTCACTTTGTTACACCCCTAATTTTTAATAACATTATTCAGGAGATTTAATTAGATAAATTAAATAGAATAATGTAAATATTAGAGCGAAAAGGGGACTGAGATTTGAAAATAAATTAGAGGCCAAGCTTAATGATATAAATGGGCTTATAAATGGTTTTAATTGTTAATTAACAAGGAAATAATTAACGTAAGGGCTTATTAGGAAATTACCACAGCATTACCTTATATTCTCGTTTCATTCCCACACAAGTTCATTTTAGAAAACACAAAAAAACATAAATCAAAAGAGGAGCCATCCATTACTTAGGAGAAAAGAAGAGAAAATCAATCTAAAATTAAAGATTCAAGCTAGAGGAAATTAATCAAGAATCAAATCTCAATGTCCTTATCCAAATTAAGGTGAATAATAATCAGAACCATCTCTATTTTGCTTTTATGATCATTTGATTTTCGGGTTTAAGATTAAAACCGTTATGATGATTTTTGATGATGATATGCTTGGGTTTTTATGATATGTTTGATTCAAACACAATTGTTTGATAATTATTTATACACAGTTTTAAGGGTGAAATCTTTTAAATCAAATTTTGAATGCCATGAGGAAATTATATGTTATGTAAAATATGATTTTGGAGATGGGTTCTAATTTTGATAATTTTCCAAGCTATGGAAAATTTATTATGAATTTTCAAAGGAAAATATAAATAATTGGGTTTAGAACTTAATTTCTCTTATTATATGAAGAATTTGGGTCATAAATTTTTATAATTAGATAACATATTGAAAACAAATTTCTGTAATTTTTGGGGATTTTTCCTAAGTAATTTACTATGGAAATTAAATTATTTTAGAAGAAGGATTTAATTGTTTTGCTTAATGGAAGGGCTTAATTGTGAAAATTAATCTTTGTTTAGATCTGAAATTATGCGGCGGTTATTTTTGTTAAGAATTTGAAAAGTTTATGACAACCAATTAAATGTTTACAAATAGGCAGGTTAGTTATAAAGTAATTACTTTAAATTGCATTAAATCAATATATACCTAGAAAAGTGGGTTTCGCCTCTATTAGAAGCCACCATTCGATCCTATGCTTCCGCCTTCAACCAAGCCAAAACCCACCAGGGCGAAACCAACTTAGCCGAAACCAATACACAAGGTATCATAATGTTGGTACGTAGTGGATTGGAGAAAGGCGGAAGATAAGGTGTTGAAACACATCTTTCGATGGGGTCAAAACCTTTTTTTTCTTTCTAAAGAAATGCGCTTGCCTGTTTTACTAAATGCTTTCGAAGGAGTCGAAACATATGCTTTCGAAGGGGTCTTTCTAAATTGCTTTCGAAAGGGATTGCCGTATCTTGTTTAAACTGTAGCTTTAGAAGGATTTACTTAGTTTTAAAAACCAATGCTTTCGAAAATGGTGGTTTCAACCAAGTCGAAACCCTTCTGCAATTCCTATGACTTTTGAAGGGATTGAAGTCATCAATGCTTTCAAAAGGTAGCTTTGTTTTATACTTATACTAAGGCACTTCCTAAAGATTTCGAAAGGATTGAAGGGTTTCGAAGGCAATGGCTTTGTAAGGGGTCTTGAAGCTATCCTTCAAATGTTTTACTTAAATGTTTTGAGCTTTTGAAAGGATGGTGTCGAAGCCATCTGTTTTTCCCCAAACTCTTTTTAACGATTTCAAAAGGGGTACTTTCGCTTGTATTCACTTAGACCCAATAAGATATGTTTTAAATAAACCCAATGGTTTCGAAAGAGGTACTTTCAAATGGTTTCAATGTTATGCTTCTATAATTGAATGGTATTACTGTAATACAATCGAAAGGTTTCAAAAGAAAGGTTTTAAAGTGTTTCGAAAGGCATGTGCCTAGTGTTCTAAAAAGAAGATTTGAATGCTTTCGAAAGGAAGTTTTCCAATGGTTTCAAAAGTAAAGATTAAAGGATTCGAAAGCCCTAGTTTTCGAAAAAAAGGACCCAATCTCAATTTTTAAAGGTAAAATCCATGGCATTATAAAAGAGCTTTTAAATGCTTTTAAATTGGAGTTTTTGAAGAAGCTTTCCTTGATAAAATAATAGGTTAAAAAGATTAACCATGTTTTATATGAAAATGATTTCAAGGATTAAACCACATATGTTGGTGATTATTATGTTAATATGTTTGCTTCTTCTAGTTTACATAGTCACTTTAATATGGACCCATAACTATAATTAGGGGAAAAGGGGCAGAATAACCAACTAGGTTGACCTGTAGTGAATATAAATTGAGTTAACTCCTGAATGAGTAGAATTGCATCCAGAAAGTCAGGAAGACCAGAATATAGGATGCCCATAAATTGATTAAAGAAGTTCTCAGATAGACGGGTTCATAGAAACCCATGAAAACAATGTATAGGAAAATTTATTGTCAGGGGTCAATAAGTGCATAGTAAACCCATGAAAACTATGATTAGAAAGAGTATTGGCAGGGGCCAATAGATTTGTGGTGAACCCATGAAAACTATATCCAAATTAAGTTATTGTCAGATGTCAATAGGTTCCTAGTCAACCCATGAAAACTAGGATAAGTTATTGGAGATACCAATATGTTCAGGGAGAACCCATGAAACAATGAAGTTATTGATAGGGGCTAATAGGTTCTTGGTGATCCTATGAAAACTATGAAACCAGATAGGGAGTCCATAATTATTAAACAGGTTATTAGTTAGCTTATGAAAACTATTAGGTTAATAGTGACCCTAAAAACTATAACTAAGACAGATAGTCAGAATGAATGAAGATGGGTAATCCAGAATTGATTTAATTGTTTGCATATTATCATAATATTTTAAATTGCTATGTTTTAACCATTGTGGATGCAGGAGCACAGTATATGATTTTATAAAGTTTTAAATAAGATACTAGTGAGGGGAAACCTGTTCCGCAAAACGGCGTGGTCTCACTTAATATCTAAATGGTTTGAGATGGTAGATTATTATTCATACCAGGCTTTATGTCTGACTCGAAGTTTATGTTTTCCCTTAAACTCTCAAGTGATCAATTAACTTTGAGTAGTTTGAGAGTTGAGGTTTTCAGGTACCTCTTTAGACAATTCAACTTCCGGAGATGTGAAGGAGGCATGATAGCTATTTAGATTTCTTTTCTGTTTTGATTCCGCTGTGTTTTGTTGTAAAGGCAAAGTTTTTTAATTGCCTAGTCTTATACTCTGATCATCCAAGGGGGCATCTTCATATGTCGCTCTTGGCATATGTTGTAATAATTATATTTTCTCTGAATGTGGTTAACGATTATGGGATGATGTAATGAATTTGAAATGCTTTGAAATGGAATGAGAAAGTTGTTTGTTGAATTTAAATTTTTTCATATCCATGTGTTTCTGTTATATAAATCTATCAAACATTACCATATTTTGTCGCCGAGGATTAATAACTATGGATGACCGCAGTATCCATAGCCACTAGTTTTGGGCCTTCAAGTGTGGGATGTTACAAGTTGGTATCATAGCATAGATTTATGAAAACTTAAAAGAAATTTAAACCTAAATTTTTCAAAACATAATCCAATGAACTAGAAAATAAGATCGGGGTTTGGTTAACGCTATAGTAATGTACTTGTATTTGATATATATATATATATATATATATATATATATATATATATATATATATAAGTGCGTATCCCTCTCTCTCTAAGACCGTTCTTCTGTATCTCACTAAGGCTCGTATGTAGATTTACAAGAAAGAAGATATGGAGGAAGGAAACAGATGAGGAAACCTTGGTGGAGGAAGCACCACAACCAACGAAAATGCTCGACCCACTAGGAGGAACACGGGTCGACAGGCTAATGCTAATGTAGGTGCTGGAAATCCACCAATAGATATGGGGATGACGTATCAGTTTTTAGTCAATCTGATGCAAGCAAAAGCTGCTGTTGGTGTTGCTGGGAATGTTGGAGGAGCTAATCCTATGGCTCCAGTAAGGAATAATCATGCTAAGCTAAGCAAAGACTACACCGGTCTTGGTGGAAAACCATTTATGGGAATGGAGGATGCCATAGAAGTTGAGAATTGGCTGTTGCATTATGAGAGAATCTTCACTGATTTGGGTTTGGATGATGAGCAGAAGAGGAGGCTGGCCTCTAGGCAATTGCAAGGGGCAGCGCTTCATTGGTGGAATAGTGTTACTACCGGAGATCCGGAGGAGGAGTTGACTTGGGTAGATTTTAGAAGGAGATTTGAACTGAGGTTTTTGTCCGAAGTTGCCAAGTCAGCATCGATGAGGAAGTTTGTGGATTTGGTGCACGGAGAGATATCGGTAATTGTATGCTACTAAGTTTGATGAGTTGTCCCGATATGGGTATGCTACTACAGACACCATCATTAGGAGGAATGAGAGGTTTATTCGGGGATTGAGTCTCAGGATTGCTTAGGCAACCCTGGCACATCTCCGTGATCCTTATATTGTAGTTGTAGAGATGGCAATCCGACATGAGGAGATGCTTGCTATTTGTGCGAGGGAAAATCCGGTTGAAACCCAGGGTTCTCAGAGAAAGAAGAGGAAGTTCTTTAAGAAGAAGGGAGCCCAGAAGGGAGAGGCAGCAAAGAAGGAAAAGGCTGATTTAGTTCGCTTTAAGTGTAACAAGAAAGGTCATTATGCTCATGAGTGTCGGTC